>JADWQK010000063.1:131140-1466452 GCA_017933935.1 Sesamia nonagrioides | reverse complement strand
TTTTTATAAATAACACCATCTATGCGTTACTTACACTTAGGTACAAGTTGATTAAATGACAAGCGACGACATCTTTAGGTATGTATGCGTATAAAGTAGTTTCAGTGCGTGAGTGGTGAGTGAGATCTGATATTATTATATCAGATATCACTACACACTCCCACTGTAGTTGTTGGTTTTATATTATACTACTTTGTGGTTGTTGGTCAACAATAAAAATGTCTTCGAACCGTAAAAGACCTAAAACCGGCTGGCGAAAATATTATATATTTTTTTTTTGAGACCATAACGTCGTCGTTTAACATTTTAAGTTTTTTATTTTAATACCAGTCAAATGTAAAATAAGATTGGACATTTGGGACATTTTTTTAAATTCATATTTTAGTTTCTGAGATACTAAGATTGTCATTTTTTTGGTTGTTCATTTCTTTTTTATTAGGGTTCCGTAGCCAAATGGCAAAAAACGGAACCCTTATAGATTCGTCATGTCTGTCTGTCCATCTGTCCGTCCGTATGTCACAGCCATTTTTTTTTCGAAACTATAAGAGCTATATTGTTGAAACTTGGTAGGTAGATGTATTCTGTGAACCTCATTAAGATTTTGATGCAAAAATAAAAAATAATAATAAATATTAGGGCTCCCCATACTTAGAACTGAAACTCAAAAAAAAATTGTCATCAAACACATACGTGTGGGGTATCTATGGATAGGTCTTCAAAAATGATATCGAGGTTTCTAAAAAATTTTTTTTCTAAACCGAATGGTTTGCGTGACAGACGCTTCCAAAGTGGAAAAAAGTTGCCCCCCCCCCCTCCCCCCTCTAACTTCTAAAATAAGAAAGTAAAATATCTAAAAAAAACATATGGTGTACATTACTATAAAAACTACCAACGAAAATTGTTTTGAACGAGATCTAGTAACTAGTTTTTTTTTTTTAATACCTCTTAAATCGTAAACCGTTTATTACCGCGTAATCTTCCTTTAATTTCATAAATCAATGGTACGGAACCCTTTGTACGTGAGTCCGACACGCACTTGGCCGGTTTTTTATTATAATAACACGTTTAATGATACTGAAAATTTATTTTTTAGTTTGAATTGGTATTTAATAATGAATATTCTTTTATTTGATTTTAATATGATGAATTATTAACAGGAATGTCTTAGGTTTATTATTAGAATATAAAAAGCATACAGGATTTTAAATTATAGAAAAAATCATTTTTTCCCAAAAAATCAATTATTTATTTTCATTAAAATCGATTATTAACAAATCGATTAATATTGAATAAAGAAAAATCGATTTTTATTGAATCGTTTATTTTCCATTAATGTCACATCCCTACTTTGGTAGGAATGTACGATTTCTACCAAAGTTAAAAACTACATGTCACTACCATAGAGTACATTTAGAAATGTTCAATACCACGAGTTTTTATTATTAGAAGTTAACCCTTCATTGCATGATTTAATGTTTTCTTGTAGAAAAAATCATATGCATGTAATTATAGTCCTAGGATGGGTTAAAAATAATAAAAAAAAAAATTGACCTTTTTAAGTATTTATTTTTGAAAAAAAACCATATGATGGATATTTACATCACTATGCAATTAGTAACAATGAGCTAAGTACAAAAGAAAATAATGCAACTAGAAATCAGTTTTTAGATTTGTCATATCTAGTGACACTAGACACTGGTGTTGCCCCAACATATGTTGATAAGAGTGTCACAATCTTGTTGTCTTTCCAAGTGACACAGGACATCTCAATGCCATCATAAGTAGATGACCTTTCTTCATGACTGCCCCTGGGTACTGCCTTCTTCATAAACTCTTTTTTTTCTGGCAATTTTGAGTTAGGGATTCTATTCTGCTGGACAGTTCCAACAGAGTGAATTCCTTGTTTGGCTAGAAAGTAAATTAGAGGCAGTGATGTGTAAAAATTATCAAAATACACAATATAATTTTGATATCTTGGTACACCTCTTAGCAAACGAATTACAATATTCCCTGTAGCTCCTAGGTCTGGTTCTCCTTCAAGTCTCCCTGTTTCCTGTCCTGCATACAATTCAAATGTATGTGCATATCCAGATAAATCACAAAGTACATAAAATTTGAACCCCCATTTGTGGGGTTTTTTTGGCAGGTACTGTTTTAGAAAGTGTCCGATCTTTGTTGCACACATCTGCTCATCTACTGATAATCGTTGTTCCATTGGTAGAGAAGAAAACTTTGTTTTGAGGAACTCAATAACTGGACGAATTTTAAATAACCAGTCATGATCTGCATGGCCCACAGGTCTATGAAGCTCATTGTCTTGAAAATGCAATGCAAGTTTGATTTTTTCAAATTTATTGACTGGCATTGTGGATGAAACTGGGCCATAACCATAAACAGGGTGCCAATATGCTCTGGTATTTTGAAATCTTTGCACTGACATGAACAACAATATCCCAAAAAACTTTTTGATATCTGATTCTGTGTAGGTATACTGTTTTGTTATTAGGATTTTGTTGCATGCTATATAAATTAGTTTCTGCTACAATTTTCTGTATCAAATCATCATTAAAAAAAATATATAAAACATTGGTAAGGAGTTTCTATCTGAGATATTTCAGAAACAAATGTTGCGCAGCCTGAAAATCAAATTTTGTCTTCATCATAGTCCATATTCCTCTTTTTCCAAATAAGTTTTCTCTTGTCCAATAGTGAATTAAACATATTTCCACCAGGGAATCTATTTTGAATATCTGCTCCTTCTAGTGGTTCTTCAACCAGAGGTGGGTCTTCTTCATTATATTGTTGATCATCTTCATTATCATTCTCATCACCTAACAGATGTAGAAGTTCATCTCTAGTATAGTGTGAATTTGGTGGGTCATCTTCATCAGAGTCATCAGCTTCTAGTCCATCTTCTGACAGCCAACCGTCTTCCAGTTGTGCTAGATAGTTTTCTATATCTCTCTCTTGTAAATTATTCTAAACCAACAAAAAAAAAATTAAAATTTCATGTACAAAATTTCTTCATACTTCAGGTATGACCATACTGCATAGTGATGTAAATTTACATCATACCAAATCGACACATTTTCAATATATTTTTCATGTTTTCGTTACAAAATATTAGCAAATTCTAAAGCATTTACCTTATTTCCACTCATTATGAATATTTTCAACAACTCCCGTAGATAAAAAGCAACCAAAATAACGTATTATTTTTGCACCGTTACACCAAAATTAACAGTCTCCTATAAGCCCCGCACGATGATATTGCGATTGGCGGCCATCTTGGTGACGTAGTCGAACTCGCACCGTCGGTACCGTTCGCAAGTTCAGTCCGCGCTTACCCACTTACGCACATCGAATATTTTTGTTAGCTTTTTGTTTTTGTTATCCTGTTTTATTGTTGTTCTTGAGTTTTGTTGTTTAGTTTTGTTAACTGTTACTCGTTAAAATGAGTAAGAAATTAATTAGTAGTCGTGCTCATGAAATTATAATTAAAGTGGACAATTATTTTGTTAAAGAGAAAGAGGATTGTAAGTTAGTTCTTGAAAGTATAAACCGTGCTTTAAAAAGTGCTTCGGACATTTTAATACCGAAGCAACTGCTTCAAGTTATTAAAAATATTTTGCAAAATTCTATCAAAGTCACGGAGTGTGTGGCATGTGCCACAGGCGTTGCAAAAAATACTGTGACGAAATTGAGACGAGAGCATGAGTCAGCACTCTCTCTACTCCTCCTAAAGGAAAAAGACAAAAGAAGAAATATTTCGACGGGTTTTCCTTAACAGCTTTAAGAAATATTATAGATTCAATGTGTACGGTGAGGAGAGAAATACCCACAATGCGCAAAATCTTCGCGGCTTCAAAAGTAGACCTTAATTATACTGGTAGTGAAACTACATTAAGAAAAATAATTAAATGTGATTTAGGCTACCAATTTAAACGATGCCACAAAAAAGACTGGCCCTAATTCAAAGACCCCAAATTCAAGCGTGGAGGGCTAAATATTTACGACGTATGAAAGAAAATGACTCGCTTGGTAATAACATGCACACTAAACGGTAGAAAAATGTTGGCAAACAGCAACCGATGGAGTGAGACGGAACGACAGCCCCGGCCGTCGATGGATAATAGTTCACGCGGGAAGTTAAAGCGGTTTTGTTGACAATGCACTTTTAATGTTTAAAGCAGACACCAAAACGGGGGATTACTATGATCAAATGAATGCTGAGTATTTCACCAAGTGGCTTACAGACAAAATAGTACCCAACATACCACGCAACTCCAAAATTGTGATGGACAACGCCCCTTGTCACAGTAGGGATGAGAATAGGCCACCAAGTATGAACAATAAAAAACAGTTGATTGTTGAGACTTTCCCAACGACAGTACAAAACCTGAACTGTATTTATTAATTAAACGGCACAGACCGCCGAAAAATTATAAAATTGACAATTTATTAGCTGGCAATGGCCATGAAGTCGTTAGACTTCACACCTTACAACTGCGACCTCAACCCCATTGAGTACATCTGGAATCTGGTAAAGATGAGGGTGTCAGAAAAGAATGTGGAGCAGTTGGAAAGTCGCATTGAAGCTCTGACGTTGGAGTCGTTGGCGTCAATAACTCCAGATGACTGGCGAAAGGAAGTCAATCATGTTAAACGGCTTGAAGAGGAATACCTATTGGAATAAATATCGAATAATTGACGAGTTATTTGTAATAAATACGGCGACGACAGTGAATCGGAAACGACAGACACAGAAAGCAGTTATGATTCGGAAGACTATATACATTTTTTTACATATTATCCTGGTTTTATTTATAAGCTGATAGATGTAGGTAGTAATTAAAACATGACTACTACACAGTGGACTCTGGTTCAATTCCCGCTCGCAAATTAACAGAAATGTAGTTAGAAAACCATAGTATACATGTAAGAAAGATATACGAATAGGTAAGTATATTTTTCTTACGTCTACAAAAATTATTTCCTTGAAATTTTTAATAATGAAAGTTTATTTGTCAGAATATGGGTGAGTAAGTATACCTAAGAAAGAATGTTAAATGCAAAGTTAATATTAATTTTATTATACATACACTCTTTATAAAGAGTGTAATAAAATTATAAAATACAAACAAACCCTTAACCCTAATATTAATTTATACATACACTCTTTATAAAGAGTGTAATAAAATTATAAAATACAAATAAACCCTTAACCCTAATATTAATTTTGCATTTAACATTCTTTTGCTAGCTGTCCTTTTGTGTGACAGATGACGTCACAACGCTGTTATTGTGACAAGGTTCCATCGCAATATCATCGTGCGGGGCTAGATCCAAACTGTGATTGTCATTTTTGACATTGACGTTTGTTTTTTTTTACGTAGTTACGTTCCGTATCAACCAAAAATATTTCAAGAAATTGTCAAACGCAAAAATATTAACATCGTCCACTGATTCGTGTGTTTTTTTAACCTGTGAACCGTTTGATGGAAATTTCCATCAAGATGCAATGAAGGGTTAAAATAACAATAAATAAAAATGTATTATAAACGAAAACTCAATATCTTACCTTAATAGTTACTAGTTTCAAGAACTAAAACGCTCCAAACTACAATGTTTATGGATTGATAACTGGCACGTCGGTTACTCACAGAACATAGAACCACATTGGACAACGGCAGACGGAAAAAGAAATGAGTAATGACGCACATGATAATTTTACATGTTAGTCATACATTTTTATCTATTCAGTACACAACATGCTCATTTTTATTTAAGTCCCGACCATAGACTTCGATCTACAGTAGTTATACTTTTTTCGCACATTATAGATATTAGGCTTTTAAGAAGTGATCTATTTATAAGGGTATTATTATTTTATTATTATTATACCTAGAATCTTTATAAGTTAGAGTCCAAGGGAAACACAAAACATTTTAAGTTATAGAGGTTTTAAGTTATCAAGGGTCTATGTTAGGGGTAAGTTTATACAGAGGTAGGTAATTTATATACTTATGTACAGTCAAGACCAAAAGTCGAGTTACAATCTCACAAAACTATGGCCAAGCAATACTAGTTGTAGTTACGACCTTCTTCTATAATAAAGTGTGATACACACTCATACACTTTGACAACTTGCTGCCCGCTTATGATTGTTAGGTACTACTTACTAATTTCAACATTCACAGTAAGTGTTTAAATAGCCTAGCGGTTCTCGCCTTGATAGGCGTTCAAGGTGGTTCGAGTTCAAATCTAATAACTTACAAAATATTTTTGAAATGTTTATTTGTGAGTTATGAATGCTGACAACAAAAATATGTAAAAATACCGATCCGCAACTTAACGATGATACTTTATTTTAACATTTTCTCTATATTAGAGTCATTATAAAAAGATGACGGTAGATTTGAAACAAACTGAACATAAAATATTCCACTACCTGCAATAACTATTATTAACTACAATAACTCAAATAATATTACTTAGCTGTTGTTGGTTGGTGAACATATAGTTTACGAGTTCGTGTTATTAGTTTTACTTTTTTAATCAATATGCAGGCATATGCAGCAATATATCTCAAATGAAACCGGCTTTTGTGTAAGTTGTTTTTATTATTATTTGGGTAAGATGCAAACCAATCGCTTGTTCTAAGTGTGTAATAAAATTGTTATTGTTTTAGAGAAATACTGTAAGCCAAAGTCAAGAGGTTGGAGGACGAAGGTGGCTTATGTGTCGAGATAAGTGGAACGAAACAACAATATTTACCGTTGAATAAACCTTTAAAACGTGCGAAGAAGGGAGGTTGCATTTGTGGTTTAAAAATATACTGGCTAAACAAACAAAAAAAAAACAATTTATAACAATCACAGTGCAGAAGTGTCCTACAGAGTGTTTTAAATATATACCATTATATATCTTAATAACAGACTCTAAACCAACTCGTAAAGTAATTTAGCTTAGTGACAGTAATATGTTCGGTTGGCTTAATGGCTAACAGATGTCGCCTTTTGCAATTTCAATACAAATTACTTTTGGTAAATTATAAAAAACAATAATTTCGGAATTCGATAAGAAATAAGTTCGTTTACTTTTGAACTAAGAAAGCGCTTGAAGATTATAATCTCATGCCTTCAAAGTCCGAAAAAAGGCACTGCAGGATAGCAGCACTGGCATGCTATACACGCAAAAAAATTGTAAATGTAATAAGCACTGTTTTGTGTTCTAACTATAGATTATTTTATGATTGTAATAATATTCAGGTTAAGCTTCAATCCTCTTTTCTTTAAGAAAATGAATAATTAAGCTATAACCTCTTTAATGATAAAATATAATACTATAACTTTCATATCTAAAAACCAAAAATGTTTTTTATACTTTTTTAACATAATAATATCATAAGTTTGTCAAGGATTACTTTTATATAAAATATTACAATACCTACTGCCAGTGGCGTAGCTAGCTTGGGTGGCACCCGGGGCGGAAGTTGCTGGTGTCACCCCATGGAAAGTAAAAAACTAACAGGTATCTCTCCACAACAGTGCTGTCATCTGCATACCCATAGATACCGGGCATCAGCAGATCGTTAATATGCAGCAAGAACAGAGTTGCAAAGAGAAAAGACCCCGGAGGAATACCGGCATTAGTCGATATGGGCTCAAGATGAGCATCTGTCGACAAAAACTCGGAGGGACCGCTCAGTCAGGAAGTCTTTTACCCAGCCAGTCAGGCCAGGGCAAATGCTGTACGCTGGAAGCTTACTCAAAAGGCCAGCGTGCGATACCCGGTCGAAGGCCTTCGAGACATCAAGGGAGACGACAAACGCTACCACATTTTTCTCGAGGGCCTCGCCCCACAGGTGAGTGGCATACACTAGTAGGTCCCTAGTTGACGAATTGCGTCGAAACCCGTACTGTCGATCACTGAGGAGATCGTTACCTTCCAGGTAAGCCAAGAGGCGCGAGTTCAATACACGCTCCATAATCTTGCAGAGTATGGAGGTTATTGAAATTGGCCGATAGTTGGTAGGATCGGCACGACTACCCTTTTTGGGCACGGGCTGCACGTTGGCAAGCTTCCAGGACTTGGGCACTGTACTAGTCGTAATGAGAGGCGATACAAGCGCGTCAATACAGGAGACAACTCGGGCGCACATACCTAAAGAACAATCGCTGGTATACCATCAGTACCACTAGCCTTATTCACGTCCAGACGACACAATACTCTCAGAACCTCCTTGTTCCTAATGCGAACCTCCGGCATTGGGGTTCGGCAATGAGGTAATTTAGGTGGAGTAGCACTGTTAGTGTCAAGAAGCGAATTGTGGCAAAGATGCAGAGACCTGCTTTCTCTCTCGCCGTATGTGCCAGCGCTCCATCCATAGGTTTAACCAGCGGAGGCAGTGTGGGGCAACAGAAGTTCGCCTCGGCCGATTTGGCAAGGGACCAGAAAGATCTGCTAACGGATGGCTGCGCAGAGAGCAATTATTGCCAATATGAGTAATGCGGTCGAAGCGAGCCTTCTTAAGCGACAATTTGTAGGACTTGGCAGCACGATCAAAGACCCTGTGGCCAGGAGCTCTGTGGTCCCGAGCTTTAACCCAGGTGAGAAATGCCGTGTGCTTAAATTGTTCCGCTTGAATACCGTCGGCGTTGAACCATAGGCGAGCCGAGCCAACGACGGGAACATCACTGAAGGGCCAAGGGGCCTAATAAAATACTTCATAGCTTGACGCACCACATCGGATATAGCGTCCGCACAGCTCGACGGATTGTCAGAAGAGAAGCGAACCAGCTAGCAGGGGTGAGACGCAAAGAAGTGGCGCATCTCATTCCAATCTGCCGAGTCGTATCGCCACATTCGCTATTCACTACGTGAGTCGCAATCTAGTAGGGCGAAGGATGATACAGACTTCACCAGACAGTGGTCTGAAGTTCCTAACGGTGAGGGAACTGTTACAATACATCTGTCCGGATTAGTGGTCAGCAGAAGGTCCAAACAATTGGCGGAATGACCAACTACATCAGGCACACTAGGGTGCCTTGTCCTACCAGCTGGGAAAAGCCCATTGATAGCGCAAAGTTTCCCGCTTCTCACCAGCATAGTCGATCCTCTGTGTATGGGAAAAGCCAGTCTTGGTGGCAGGCATTGAAGTCCCCCAGAGCGACAAACTGTGCGTCAGGGTGCCGGTGCAGCACATTGTCAGCACCTCACAGGTCAAATATTCGAAGCGTCCTTCGTAATTGGGCCCCCAAATACCTAGAACTCGCTACCCTCCACGATCAAACTCCCGACACAACAACAATTGGCGCATTATACAACGCAACAAAACTGCTTAAACCCATCCTCCGTACGGCTTCACCAGACATTATGCCGGAACATGACGAAATAATGACAATTGGTTAACAGGAAACGAAAGAGTGGATAAATTAGCAAAAGAGGCTTCTTGTGATGGCGTAGCTATTGATATTTATCCGTACTTTACCGACTATATTCCTCTTGTTAAGGAATTTTGTTATGAAATGTGGAATACTCATTTTGATGAAAGATCTGTGACGAAGGGAATCTGGTATAAAACACTACAAACCGAACCTTTGAAAGTGCCGTGGTATGAGCAATTAACAATAAACAGAAATATGTTAATCACTGCGTTTAGACTTCGATCTGGTCACATTCCACTTAATAAATTCGCTTTTTTAATGAAAAAGGTCCCATCCCCACTTTGCGCGAAGTGTGGGATAGTGGAAGACGCCTTTCATATTATGATGGAATGTGACCGGAACGCGGACATCAGATTTGTATTAATCGGATTAAGGTCTAATGAGGTTGGAGCATGCAACAGTTTTTTAGCATTTCCTTTATCTGATAAAGCAAGGATGCTTTACAAAATAGTTGAGGTTGGCTTACACCGTCGGGCGGAGGCTCGGTGACGAAAGTGTTTTTGATGTTTTTTGTATTTTGTAATTTGAACTTAGCATGTAGCTGTATTACAGAGCGACATTGTCATTGTGTGACAAAGCTCTTAAAATAAAGATTAAAAAAAAAAAAAAAAAAACATGACGAATTGCTTGGGGGCAAGACTTTATCTGGTGGGTGGACTTCTACCGGCAGCCGATGTTATAAAATATATTTTCTTCTTTTTACTATCTGTCATTATAGAATAATACACGTTTAACAATTTATGACAACCAAACACAACATACTTCACAATCGCGAGTATGGTCCACGTGGAATCTCCCACGACAGTATCAGGCTCTTTTGCGGGAATCCCCGATTTATAAATACAGCTGAGCTAGTGCCAGTGGAGGAATCATTGGAAAAAAAAAATGTGCTAACGATTTAGGTATTTTAGAGACAGGGTGGGTGTCACCCCAAAAAAGGTGACACCTGGGGCGGACCCCCCTAGCTACGCCACTGCCTACTGCCATTTCAACGTTTGATTCATTTATTAGTAGTATATCTATACCGAATAATACATAACCTTATAATATATTGCATTATAATATGCTTTTTGTTTTATTTTTTTATATTTTTTGTTATATAACCTATTTTGGTATAAATATTCAGTAAATTTTTCTATTCGTTTAAATATTATTTGCAAACATTTTTACTTTAAAATACAAATCAGTTATCATAATTTTAAATTATATGAAACAACAAAAAGATTTTCCATTACTAAGGATCGAACCCACAATCGCTCGCTTATGATAGACCATTGTTAAGTGCGGCCGCTAACTTAACTTCAAATGAAGTAACGAAATTTTGCATTACTTTAAAAAAAGACGAAGACTGCGATAAAAAAAATAATGCGTTAGTGTGCGTGGCCGGTTTAGCGCAGGCGACAGTAGTCTTTAAGGTGGGAATGGACTTCTACAGCTGACTGTACGTGTACCCTTGTTCCTATTTTTACATTATTAAGATTATTCTAAATGAGAAATTTCGGCAAATTTTCGTCTCTTACATTGAAAACTTTCGCCTGATTCTTGTTTCTTCAAGATTTCAGCTTTTTTTAATAATGGTTAATAATACTCTCATGTATCCCAAACTGAGCTACAACTTCTTTCCATTTCAATGCAGTTGTCACTGCTTCTATAGCTTTTAATTTATCAGCGTATGTGAGTGTTGTTAGCTTTCTTTTTGAACTCATTTTAAGCCAGTTTTATCACACAGTAGGTAAAGCGATGTTTCCAGGACAATGATCAAAAACTTATGATCCAAGTAAGGTGTTGTCTTAAAGCTAACCGCCGCAAAGCGGTTAGGTTAGCAATTTCGAAGAAGGAAATAATAGGGACATAATATATTGTTTACGTTAACAATTTAACTAGTAAACACGAAACGGACACGGAAACTCTTTCAAAATGACTCATTGGCAAACAATGTTATGTTATAGAGGTTGTCGAAACATTTCTTTAAGTTACTGAAGGCCAGGAGTAAGGCCTGACTGGCGGGGTAAAAGACTTCCTACCTGACTGAATGGCCCCTCCGAGTTGTTTTCGACGGATGCTCATCGAAGCCCATGTCGACTAATGCAGGTGTTCCTCGGGGGTCTATTCTCTCTGCAACTGTGTTCCTGCGGCATATTAACGACCTGCTGATTACCGGTATCTATGGGTATGCAGATGACAGCACAGTTGTGGAGAGATATCTGCCGGATGCTCGAGGTAGCAGGAATCATTGCGGTCCGAAAGAGAGGCTGGTATAGCATACGAATGTTGCACTACGGGCTGTCTGAATGGGGCAAAGCCTATCTTGTAGCACTCAATGCCGCAAAAACACATTCGTGTCTATTCACCGCCAAAAGAAGCCTGTTCACCTTGGCTCCTACTTTTCGGAAAATATCCTGGGATTGCTCGGACCGTTTTCAGCTTTTTGGGAAATGAGTTTTCTTGGATTTAAGGTGGCTGCCAGAAAACTTGGCGTTACTGCAAAGGTCCGGCGGTACTTCACACCTGAATAGCTTCTAATGTTATACAAAGCACAGGTCCGTTCGTGTGTGGAGTACTACAGCCACATTTGGGCTTGTGCTACAAAATGCCACCTGGCTACTTTGGATTCAGTGGAGAGACATGCGAAGAGGCTAATTGGCGACCCAGATTTAGCTCGAAACGGTCTCCAATTCTAATTTTAGTTAAATGTCATTCTCATCGGGATGGCAATACGGGAGGTCGTGTTTGCGTGAGTAAGCCGCTTCGATGCTTACATACTGTCGGGCTCACGCGCGCTAAATTGATAATGCAGCATTGATATCGTATCGTCTACAATACATTGCGCTCTCGAAAATTTCTCTCTTCTTCTCTTCTTTTAACCATTCATTAACGACCTAAATAACTATCATAATGTAGCAGCCACAAAACATGCTACACAATTCCGACGACCTATTCCTTTCCTATAAATCACACTAGGATCGCGGAAGTCATGGCGGGCGTCCCGACCGTCTGGCGCCAGGGTTCCTATAAATCTTACCCCGGCTTGCATCTGTTGACCAACGGTCAATGCTCGTGGGAACCATAGCGAGCTGTCTTGCACGTGAACTGTGAATTGGCGTGCTCTCTACACCTACCAATCACACGCCGCGGCCTCCCTCGATCAACGAATCAGCATCGAGGACGCACGCGCCACCCCGAGAATTTCTACGGCACAGCAAGCTGATTTCCTATTGGTCACCCCACTATTCTTTAGAGATAGCTAGTTTATTTATGTTAGTGCATAGCCTGTAAGACACATTCCTTTCTTATATCGATTCGCATTTACATTCTATTCCTATCTACACTCGTGTACATTCCATTGACATTCTGTTCTAATATTTAGTCACATTCACATTCTGTTCCTGTTCACACTCTTAAAAATAGTTATCTTACATCACGTTATTGTACACGTCGTATACATATTTGATAAGGTCGTGACTACTTAACGGGACTATCCTGTAGCTGCCTTAATTTAATTTAAAGCCTCCAGCCAGGGCAACTAAAAGCTAAGCGACTACACGCTAAGGGCACCCCCTGTGGGGTACGAACCTCGGCTTCGGGCCTCGCTAGAGAGCACAGCGAGGGACGGCTGGATCGAAGTTTTATTTTAATTCAGTTTGATGACCACAGCGTTTCCTAGAGAAGAAACGTCTGAAACAAACTCAGAGGTTATAGTTGGGAATTTATATTTATATGGATCAGCTGCGGCGCTGCCTGGCCCTCATCGGACAAAACTTATGATGTCAAATACACCCTCTCTATATGTGTAAAGTTCCAAGTGTCTACTGTAAGCCACAAGCGACAACACCTCCTAATTCCATGCGTGAGATGTGCGTAATAGGGTTAATTGTATATTGAATGTTATCTCCATGGTTATCTTAATCTAATACCTAACCCTGTCTACTCTAAACTATGGTTGTCTACCCAAAGAGCGAAACAAAAAAAAAACTCTATGGCTAGGAGTTTAGGCGGCAAAGCGAAGATGAGTGCCACGCTCATTTTTCATTGGACTTTTAAATTATTTATAGTGTCGTTTAATAAATAAAAACGCGTGATTTATGTACTAAAAAGTGCATTCAGTGAATAATTCTTAAAGAACAGTGAAATATTGTAGCATAGTGGCCACATCATGTCTTTACGCGAAACCCCTCCTAATCAGCCACACGCGGGAAACGAAGGGAGTTAGGTTAGTTTATGATAAGTTACAAAGGAAGACAGCCTCCGTGGCGTAGCGGTAGCGGACGCGGCCGCTGCGCAAGGTGGCGCGGCTTCGATCCCCGCACAGTGCAAGTATTTGTATGCATGAATATGAATATTTGTACTGGTCTGGTCGTGCCTCGGAAAGCACGTTAAGCCGTTGGTCCCGGTTGCCCTACGAACATCTAGTGGCAGTCGTTACGGGTTGTTGGAGCCCTCAAAAGTCCTACAATTTGTCTAACTGCAATGCTTCGATGTCGCCTTCGGGTTGTGGAGGTCAGACGGCAGTCGCTTCATAGAAAATGTCGAAGTTTAGCCATATCAGCAGTTGGACTGGTAAGACGAACCCCAGACTCCAAAGCTGAAAAGGCTTCGGATGCGACTGGGATTAACGCTGGGATGATGATGACAAAGGAAGACAAGATATAATTCAAGACGAGGCTATCATGTTAGGATAGAATAGTTAAAAATTAATTACTGAAGACATGGCAGTATGGTCTCTGACCTTAGCCTCTTCCAAATGGAACAAACAAACCAAAAAAAAACTCTATGGTTGGCTTTTTTGGCGGGAATGTCAAGATGAGTGTCACGCTCATATTTCATTGGACTTTTAAAATTATTTATAGTGTTGTTTACTAAATAAAAGCGCGTGATTTATGTAGTAAAAAGTGCACTCAGTGAAGGATTCTTAAAGAACAGTGAAATATTGTAGGATTAGATTTGAACTAAATATGACAATGTCCAACTTGACATTTAATAATAAAATATTACATTTAATTGACATAAATAATTATTTTAAGAATTTGTATTTGACAAGAGATAGACATAACAATGTTATGTATTATCTTTCTAATTACTTCAAAAGACAGATAGCTGTGTCGCTATCATATTTTTTTTCTATTTCAGCCAAGAATTTGGCTAAACAACTTGCTTCTTTTGAGCAATGCAATGACATTCTAATTAATTCTGCCAATAATTTGGTATCAGTTGACATCATTAATAATTTAAATTAGAAATTACGACAATAGAGCCAACCTCTAGCTATAACAATATACAGGATTACAAAGGTAACTCGGGAGGAAATTTAAAGTCGATAGATAATATTAATTTGGTGCATCAAAATATTCAAGGATTTATGAACAAAGATATATAGGTTGATTTATTCATGAACCATTATGGTATTGATATTCTTTGCATAACCGAACATTGGCTAAAAAGTCACCAGTTCTTGTTTAATTTTAAGAATCACCAGGTTGGTAGTTCGTTTAGCAGAATTAATGCTATACATGGTGGCTCATTAATTTTAGTTAGTAACCTGTTGAAATTTAAAAATCGTAAAGACATTGTGGGCCTGTCTGTTGAACGAACAGCTGAAATTGCCTGTGTAGAGTTGGAGGGCTTGATTGTGTTAAGTGTGTACAGACCCCCTTCAGGATTGTATGACTGCTTTGAAAAGGTAATGGATGAAGTCTTACACAAGATTTGTGTTTCAAACAAAGCCATTATCGTTTGCGGTGATTTTAATATTAATTTATTAGAGAACTCTGGTTATTGTAATAAAATTATAAGTCTATTTCAGTCCTACAATCTTGTAAACCTATTTTTGGAGCCCACAAGAATAACACCTACTTGTGCCACGTGCCTAGATAATATTTTTACAAACATAATACCAAGCCACAAAGAAGTTTTAAATTTACTTGATTCTGATCACTGCGGACAAAGGATTACTATTCCAAACCATAGTAAAAAATTGGCCAAAAAGGATATCACTGTTAACAGTATTAACCCCAAAACTGAAAGCCGCTTGGAGGTTTTTAGATTTGATCTCATCAATAAATTGCCAGTCTT
Organism: Sesamia nonagrioides; assembly: GCA_017933935.1. NCBI lineage: Eukaryota > Metazoa > Arthropoda > Insecta > Lepidoptera > Noctuidae > Sesamia > Sesamia nonagrioides. Next base: position 1,450,934 of record JADWQK010000063.1, on the reverse strand, counting down.
ATGCAGTGCTGTTAATGCTGATCCTAATCATCTCTATGACATTTTTTTTAATATATACTGTAAGCTATTTGATTCCACCTTTGTTCCCAAGACTATCTCTGTTAATAGTAAAGCATCTTTCTCTGATTGGGCTACCATCGGTATTCATAAAAGTAGAACTCGGCTTTATGAATTGTACAATGAGAGGATTTATATTAACACTGTTGAATTCAATTTATATGTTAGAAAATATTCAAAATTATTCAAACAAGTTTGTTATATGGCCAAGTCACGTTACTTGAGTTCAAAGATAAAGAACAGTGGCAATGTAATTAAAACGACTTGGAAAATTATTAATAGTGAAACGGGAAGATCCAGTGATAGAAATACTGACTATAGCCTGTCTATTAATGACAACATAATTAAATCAGACTCGCAAGTCTCTGAGGCATTTGAAAATTTCTTTTCGGATATTCCTGTTTCAACTACTAAATCCCTAAACTCATCACCTTCTGTTGCGGAGTCTTTGCTTAAAGAAAATGTTAATGTTTGTGATTCGGAGTTTCATTTTGAACATGTTATCAGTAGAGATATAATTAAAATCTTTCACACTCTGGATGTAAAAAAGACTGCTGACCTATGGGGTCATTCGGTGGAAGTTGCTAAGTCTATTATTGATATTGTGGTACCCACTCTAGCTGTTATCTTTAATGCTTGTATTGACTGTGGAGAGTTTCCTGATCTCATGAAAAATAGTAAAATAATACCTTTGTTTAAATCTGGTAGTACATCAGACCCCACAAATTATAGACCTATTTCTGTACTACCTACCTTTAGTAAAATTTTTGAGAAATTAATTTTAAACCAAAAGCTAAATTTTTTTAATAAACATAAATTATTACATAGCAAACAGTTCGGTTTTACAAGGGGTCGTTCAACTACTGATGCCGGTGTTGAACTTCTAGGTCATATATATAATGCATGGGAGGATAAATGCGATGCCTTGGGCATCTTTTGTGATTTGTCCAAGGCATTCGATTGCGTTCTTCACGATGCGTTAATCAGGAAACTCCGCCACTACGGGATCCGGAACTCTGCACTGGATCTTATTACATCTTACTTGAGTAGCGTTGACGTTAATGGAAAAAGATCTTCCGGATCTTTAGTAACAATGGGAGTCCCACAGGGGTCAATTCTTGGTCCTTTTTTGTTTCTTATTTACATCAATGACCTGCCGTACCTAATAAAGGATAACCACGATATAGTGTTGTTTGCAGATGACACTTCACTTTTATTTAAACTGAAACGTCAGCAGCAGGTTACTGATGATGTAAATAGCGCGATCTCCAAAGTAGTCCATTGGTTTAATGTTAATAATTTACTCTTAAACGAGAAAAAAACCAAATGCATTAAGTTTACTCTACCTCACGTGAGGCAGGTGGAAACTAAAGTGTTGATAAAGGGCGAATAATTGAAATCTGACGACAGCACAGTGTTCTTGGGTGTAACTCTGGATGCTAAGCTTCAATGGGGTTCACTTAAAGAAAAATTGTCAAAAAAGCTAAGTTCTGCTGCATACGCAGTTAGAACAATTCGTAATTTGACTGATGTTGAGACGGCCCGTTTAGTGTACTTTGGCTATTTCCACAGCGTAATGTCGTACGGCATTCTGTTGTGGGGAAATGCCGCCGATAATCAAACAATATTTGTTTTGCAGAAACGAGCTGTTCGTGCAATTTATAAATTAAGTCCGAGACACTCTCTCAGAGAAAAATTTAAAGAGATTAATGTACTGACCGTGCCGTCTCAATATATTTATGAAAATCTTTTGTATGCTCATAAAAATATAAAATTGTTTAAAAAATACAGTGATGTCCATGATATAAATACTAGGAACAGGCACAAATTTATTGTACCTACAACAAGGCTCAAGAAAATAGGTGGCTCTTTCAGATGCCAATGTATACATTTTTACAATGGACTTCCAGAGGTGGTTCAAGATCTGAGCCTGAATAAATTCAAATCCTTCATTAAACGTAAGTTGTGTCAGAAAGCATTTTATAGTGTGAAGGATTATATTGAGGACAAAAAGGCTTGGGCTTGAGCTGCGTCCGATTTCTATACAATGATTGTTCTTTGATTTCTCCTCTTGTAGGTAGTTTTAATATGTAATTGTTTATGTTATTTATTCAAAGCCTGTATTACACACTATGTAGCCAAGCATATTGTACGTTACGGAATTGTATCGCTGACAGAGGTGTTCGGCACTTGTACAGCTGCACAGGAGCTAAACTTTCCACAGATTCGGGAACACTGTTGGAGCTGCTGAACCTTGGACAAAACTATCTTAGCATTGTGTAGATTCAATTTCTTAGTATTGTATAATTGCATGGCAAACGTGTGAGCACAATGTACGAATGTGCTGTAAGGCATTTATTTGTTGGGTTAGTCTTTTTTATTGACTTAATTGTGCTCTGGCTGTTGAGAGTATGTCATGCTCACTCAAATGTCTCGCTGATGGTGGCGTGTGTTTTGGGTCATTGGGTTCCCTTCGATATGGTTGAGCTGAATGATGCTGATCCATACGTCATGTTCGTGAACGGACGCCGTCGGAGGGGACTGGTCATCTCTTAGCTGCCACGGCGTATTTTAATTTCTGAATTGATTTTTGTATGTTTTCCATAATGGACGCTCTCAGCGTACAATATATTTCTGCATCGTTCTCACGCGGTTGATTTCAACATGAATGATGTAATCAAATATTTGTAACAATAGCTTAAAAATTTAAAAGAGTGTCCATGGAGTTTCTTGCCCGTTCTTCTCCATAGGTACCTACTCTTTGGAATGGGCGACTAGCTTCATCTTATTGACTGACCGACCTTCTGACAATTCAAAAGTGCCTGTAACTGGTTTATTTGAAATAAATGATTTGATTTGATTTGATTTGTAGCATAGTGGCCACATCATGGCTTTACGCTAAACCACTCCTAATCGGCCACACGCAGGAAACGAAAGGAGTTAGATTAGTTAGGATAAGTTTAGGATAAGCTAGGATAAGTTAGGATTAATTAGGATAAGTTAGGATAGAAGTTTACCCAAGAAAATATTTACTGAAGACTAGGCTGTATGGCGTACTATGCCTTTGCCTTTTCCGTTCAGAAGAACGGAAAGAATTGAGGGTTTTGGCGGGAATGTCAAGATGAGTGTCACGCTCATTTTTCATTGGACTTTTAAAATTATTTATAGTGTCGTTTACTAAATAAAAACGCGTGATTTATGTAGTAAAAAGTGCATTCAGTGAATAATTCAAAAAGAACAGTGAAATATTGTAGCATAGTGGCCTCATCATGTCTTTACGCTAAACCGCTCCTTATCGTCCAAACGCGTAAAACGAAAGGAGTTAGTTTAGGTTAAGTTATGCTAGGATAATTTAGGATAAATTAGGATAAGTTAGGATAGATATTTAATGAAGAAAAAAAATTACTGAAGACTTGGCTGTATGGCGTACTATGCCTTTGCCTTTTCCATTCGCCCGAACGGAAACAGATGAACCAAAAAAAAAAAACTCTATGGTTGTCCGACTGTCACTGTCATCATTGGGAATTTGAAACAATCTCTATTTTTGTTTTGATTGGTCGATTCCGCCAAATTTTAAATAATTTATCCGATAAATCTATGGGAATATGTCAACAATCTGAAAATATCATGATTTTCGATTCATACAAAAATATTGGCGCGATCATAAATGGAACTAGAGAGAGGTGAGCGGGAAGCTATAGAAAAATTTGATATCAAGTTAAAATCGAAGCCAAAGGACGGTGTCATACTACAGCTACATCATACGGTCCGCGGTTCAAATGGCGAATGCCGCAGAATTCGTTTCTCCATCGGCGTATTCGACGATAATCACGACAATCTCGCATGTGCGGACAATGCCGGCAACATATTTATTCTCGACTTTTCCGACTTAAAATTCTGGAAATTACCAGGAACTGGGCCGTGCACTGCGTTACAATTTGTGCCAAATGGGCAGGATACGCTGATCGTCGCCATGACAAAGAAGAATGAGATGAACTTTCTGGACACCGAAACTGGACATATCTCTCTCACGCTGGCGGGACACACAGCACCAGTAAGACACATTGTCTTCTCAAACCATTTAAAAACCAACAATCTTCTGACAGCAAGCCCTGTAGAAGCTATTCTGTGGGAGCTACGCAACTATACCAAGTATTTCACCTTAAACACTTACTTGGGTGCTCAAATCCAACAAATAATGTTTTCCCCTGCTGGTGACTACCTCGTGGCATGTTTTCAAAATGACACAGTACAGATATGGAAACATGAGAGCATGAAATCTGTGAAGCAGATAATACCAAGTGAATTGAAACACATGAAGAGTATTGCTTTTACAATGAATGGCCGTGCGATGGCCATGGCTGGTCTCGCACACACATTAATACTCTTCAGTATGGATACATGGAAGGTCCTAAAGTCAATAAACTTGTCTAAGTACAACATATCTGGTGCTCTTCAACTAGCATTTATCCCACAGTTATTTGATGGTGGAGCAAACAAAATACTTGCTATATTGAGTAGTGATTGTATTCTTTATTTACTAGATGTAGAATCATTAAATATAATACATATTATACATCCAGAATCATCGGGTATTCGTAGGTTCGTTGTCAGCCCTACAGGGAAATATTTTCTATGTATACTGCAACTTGGTGAAGTCAATATCTACAATTGCTCATATGTAATGGATTCAGTTCAGAACTGTCAAAACTGTGTAGTGGAAACTATGAAGAAGGAGACAGCAGGGACCTCGACATTTAAAGTTACTTCCCAGGATCAAACACATACAAAGTCCCAAATTGAACAAAAGATGCGCATTTGTATGGATAGTGCTAGATTAAGGAGAATATTGATGCAATATGGTGAATATCCTGATAAGTTCCGTTCAATCATCTGGAGGTCACTGTTGGATACTCCACGTAATAAGACTGCATATGCTGCTCTCATAGATAAAGGTATTCATCCAGCATACAAAGATATAGAGAAGCAGTTTACAATCCACAGTGCAGTAACACTGAAGAGTTTGAAACGTCTGCTGTCCTGTCTTTCTAACTGGTGTCCATTATTTGGTGTGATGAAATTCTTGCCTGGTTTTGTTTTCCCATTTGTCAAAGTACTTCAAAAAGATCCTCTTCTGCTATTTGAATCTGTGGCCACTGTTTTATGTAATTATTGTCAACTGTGGTTTGAGTATGCTCCTTTTCCTCCAATAAGTGTATTGGCCATTGTTGAAAACATTCTCGCTGAGCATGATCAGACACTGTTGAATCATTTCTGTGAAGTTGGCATCACAAGTCAGACATACGCTCTTAAGATACTAGAAACAGCATTTAGTGAGGTACTGACATGCTCAGAGTGGTTGATACTGTGGGACCATATACTCAGTAATGAACCAGCATTCATTCTCATGGCTGTGGTTTCATACAACATTGTACAAAGAAATGCATTGAAAAGACTAAAGTCACATAACCAACTTGAAAATTTCTTTCACATGCAAAACCCTATTGACAAGAAAACATTCCTGAAGAAGGCTTATGTGCTTTTAAATGAGACACCAGAAGACATACACCCAAGGAGGTTTTTCAAACCTTTTGTGTCACTGGAAAAAGGAGGTTGCTATCAGCAATTCACAGGCTACCCAAAAGCAACAATTTGCCTCAAATTAGCTAAAACGGAGAGAAGAAAAAATTTAAACACAGAAAAGTACACATTAAAAGAGTTAACCACTAAGACTCAAGAAAAGGAAATAAATAATAGAGCTAAACATGAATTGTTATCAGATCATAAATCTGTGATAACCGATGAGGATAGTGTACAAGATGTCTGTATTGATAAACTTAATAAGGGGAAAAAGAAGAGCCATGATTCTGTGCAAAACAGAGGAGATTTTTGCATAAAGGGGGCAAGAGAAGAATTGATTGAAAGTATAATTTATCCTGCTACAATTCATCTACAGAGAAATAAAAGTGCTGATGAAAAAGTCTATAAAAAGGAGAAGGAAGCCAAACATATGAGATCAAAAACAAAAAAAAAAGAACACAGGACTGAATATTTAGAGAAAGAGGTTGAAAAATTAATAAAAACCTATACAAATTCTGAGCCATCTGACGCTTGATCCGCTGTATTGCAAATATATTATGTGTGATATAGGTTTATAACTAAACAACATACTATATTTAAATATTATTTTATTGTGATAACTGGCTGCCCCCTAAATACTAAGTTCTAGGGTTTATAATTTGTATAAAAACAGTGAGTTTTTATTCTTTCTTTGAAGGTCTTGGTATGGTTGATTTGATATGACTATATTTCTTTTTTGATGAATTAAAACTAGGGCTAGGGCTGGATGCTTCCATGGTCGATCGAGGAGTTCGGACTGGTGTTACTATTTTTGGCTTGAATAGACCTGCAAAAATATTTAGATGTAGTTAATATTAATAGTAGTAGTTAATTAACGATACACTGTTCCAGCCAGAAGGCCAAGCTACCCGAAACACAAATTAACCAATCAACTTTTAACCTTAATGCTTTAGCTATAAAGTAGTAAATCTAAAATTTGGCAGATTATTATAGTTGTTGGCGTAGTGTGTTGGCGGCTGTATCTTCTAGTTCAAAAGCTGTCAAAAAATCTATATCACTAAAAACTTTCTTAAAAAGAAGTTGTCCTACATTAAGAAGTTCTTCTGTCGTGGATTCGTTTACAAACATTTAAAACCACATGAACAAACAGTACTACCACAAGACTCAGAATAACTACTTGTAGTTTGTAGTTCAACCAATTTTTTTTTCCATGTTGTATCGAACCCGCGGTACTCCGCGCAGCAATCAATAGCTTAATTAACCACTGCGCCAACCGTCATCATCGTCGATTATCTCAGCGTTAATCCCAGTCGGATCCGAAACTTTTTTCAGCTTTGCGAGTCTGTGGTCCGCTTTACCAGTCTAACTGCTGATTTTTGGCTAAACTTCGATATTTTCCGTGAAGCGACTGCAGTCTGACCTCCACAACCCGAAGGCGATATCGAAGCATTGCAGTTAGATCAATTATTGGACTTTTGAGGGCTCCAACAACCCGTAACGACTACCATTAGATGTTCGTATGGCAACCGAGACCATCGGCTTAATGTGTTTTCCGAGGCACGACCAGACCAGTGCATATATCATATTCAAGCATACAAATATTTGCATTGCGCGGGGATCGAACCCTAGCCTCCTTGCGCAGTGGCCGCGTTCGCTACCGCTACGCCAAGGAGGCTGTCACAGCGCCAATCCTGTCGTCTGTAATGCTCATGACATACCTATTTGACATTGCAAACATTAAAAAAGATAGGTACGTACTGCTGAGTTTACTTCTCGCATCTTGCGCCTTAGCCACACTTGGAGATTCTTTCTTTCCCTTAAAAATATTTGGTGATAAACGGTGTAGTCGGGAGGTGATCTTTTCTTTGGCAGTTCTAGGCTTAAGGGCAAGATTGGATGTAGAAGCGCTTTCAAATCGCTTCAAGCGGCTTTTTGGGACGTCTTCCTTAACAATGCCGGATAGATTGGGGCTCGACGCGAATTGAGCTTTGGATGCCTCTGGACACTGCAATGGGAATAAACAAGTTTTTATTGCAGTTCTATAATTTACTTCCAGAAATAAGGGGGTGAATGTAATAAACAAAATTAAAACTCATTTATTCAAATTAGGCTGAGAATCGGCGCTTTCCGCACATCGAAGTTACAAAAGACAGTCCCCCAAAACGCCCGCCTTTGACATTCACCCAAATATTACCTACAAAGCATCATGTAATGTCTCTAGGATTGGGCAGAGGTGTTAGTATACTTAAGGTACACCAGTAATTATCAAGTCCCGTGTAAACAAAGTTTTATTATTATGTTCTGTAATGCATATATGGTGTAGGTACATAATAAAGAGTAGGTGTTCCATTTCCATTGTATTCTAATATAGGTTATTCTCTAGTAGTAGAGTCTGTAACCATCTCACTTTCGACTGTTTTACGTGAAAACGTAACAAACTTATAATATTAATATAGTAAGAATGAACAACAAGACTTCTGTCTTCTTGACGGATTAGGTAGCAACGTCAGTGCCAAACCGTTGAGGGTGGCACAATAAATTTTTGATTAAAATCTCTATAATTAAAACAGATTAAAAAAAAAGAAACGTCAGTGTAAAATTTTCCCAATCAACATTGAACCCAATGCTTTAGCGATAAAGTTGAAAATGCAAAACTTGATAGATTGAAGTAGCTTGATATGCAGTAGCCACCTATCGCCAGTTAAGTTTAGCACACAAAAAGCGGAAGTTTGGAAATCTCAACCCTTATTTATGACTTTATACCTTCAATAACGAAATCTTAGAGACGTCCAGCGTCAGCGAGGACATCGATGAGTCATGTTTACCCTCCTCCATGAAATCCCTGACGATGTATTTTAGCTTAGTATGCAGCTCTTCTGCAGCTTTCTCAGCTGCTACCAAATTTTCCAATTGAATACTTTGAGAAGCATGTATAGGGCTGTAAATATAAAGATTTATTTATTTTTCATAAAATGTTATACCTACGATACAACACTAACTGCGTAACATACTATTACTACCAATTTAAATAATTTTGAAGCATATTGCGAATCCATTGCTCCATTAGTTTGAAAAATGTGTCCGTTTGAAAATATAAATAACGCAATGAATGTTGTTCAACTGTCAAAATAAACCCATTGTTAGGTACTGATAGTGTGTTGCAATTACCCTACGGTCTTAATTAGCATGATCAAAAGTTATCCTATATTCTATCTTACAACCTTATCATTAGACCTGGCTACTTTCGTACGGACGACAGCAGGTCATGCTACCCCAAACTGCCAAATGTTCCCAATCAACCTTGAGCCTTAATGCTTCAGGGATAAAGTTGAAACTCTAATAAAGAAATCTGACAGATTGTAGTAGCTTGATGTGCTGTCGTCTGTACTTGTGTGTGTGTCTTGTGTGTATGTGTTGTCTGTATCTTGGACACCAAAGATTACAAGGTGAAGGAAAACATCTTGAAGAAACGTGGACTGAGCAATCGTGGTGATTACGCTCAATCCTTCTCTGTATGAGTGAAGACCTGTGCCCAGCAGTGGGACGATAAAAAGGTTGTAGATGTTGATATATTTATTCTATCTCTATCCCCAATGGGTTTTTTCTTTGGGTACATCTTAAGGCTAAAGTTTACGACACAAATCCAGTTGACGAATTAAAGGACCGTTTTCGCACAGAAATCCAAAACAACACAACAAAAACAAAGCCTTTATCGAAAATTTCCGCTCTAGATTGCAGTAATGCCAGAATAATGAAGGATTGCATATGGATAATGTGATTTTTTAAGAAATAAATTCCCCTTTTTGTATTCTATCGAAAACAATAAACAATTTTAATCTACGTGCTGTATTTTTTTATCTTCATTTCAAATATAAAAGGACTTTTAGTCCATTCTGTATTTTTATTTATATAGGTAAGTGTATGATTTACTGTGATGTTAGGTATTTTAATCAAAGACAAAGTCTGTGCTCTTTGGGCTGTGCTTAGTGCTAACAACATTATCAATTTTTTGGACAACTTTTCAAAATTTAATGAATCATTTGGAGTCCAGGTTTTTAAAATATTTAGGACTTTACTTGGGTCCCAAGTAGTTTGATACTTAGGCCTAGGTGGTTTCATTTTCTTACATACTTATACGCAATTTGAATTTGAATAAAAAAAATGCAATCTCGACTAACTTTTAATTGTAAAATCTCGGTTTACCACATCACTATTTTATTTGGGACAAAAACCTGCAACACTTGAAATGTCATTTTACTGGCTCGAATTAAAAAAACCCACTGTGTAGGCTCAAGCCTACTCAGCCTGCTAGTGAATCCCTCACTGGAGAATTTTGGCGGGAAAGTCAAGCTGAGTGTCACGCTCATTTATCATTGGACTTTTAAAATTATTTATAATGTTGTTTACTAAATAAAAGTACGTGATTTATGTAGTAAAAAGTGCATTCAGTAAATAATTCATGAAGAACAGTGAAATATCGCAGCATAGTGGCCACATCATGACTTTGTCTCAAACCCCTCGTAAGACGGTTCATGCGGCCGTTTTTTTCGACATGAATAATTCATTACGTGCCATTGGCTAAATGTACAAATCGTGCGAAGCCAAAAAGAAAGAAAGAAAGTATCCCCACTGTATGTAGACAAATTCAAATTACCTTGATGTTTTGTTTCGAACTCTGGAACTGCCAGGAGTGGATGATAGTGTATATGTGCTCTGTCGGCGACACATAATCTTCTGGAAGTATATAAATATAACAATTAAAATAAAGTTGCCTAAGCAAAGAAAAATTTAGATGCTGGCACAGGTAAATGAAAGACACGGGTGGGTTTAGTCTGACACGCCCATGCGCTGCGCTCAGAGCGAGAAAAGTCATTAGGTATAATAATATCCCATCCAAAAAAAAAAGCTAAACCAAGTATGAAGTAATTCCAAAATGTAAAAAGTATACCAAGAAATGATAATTGATTTATTTCCTGTAAGCAAGTTACAGAAAATATTTTTTTAACCTAGGTGCAATCTGACTATTCTGAGAAGAAAGGCCCAAGCAGTTTCAGACAGAGGTCAAAGTCTCTTTTAAAGTCCAGACTTACATAATTTTCCCCAAATCATGCCAAGACCCCATGTCCAATGGGAAGACCACATGCCCGACATCCCAGAAGAGAGGGAATAATTTTTAAAAGCCCCTTTGACCATCCACTTTTTAAAAAATCGAACTATTGAGCAATATTTTTTTAATGTAGGTACACGTATGTATAACAACGCCTAGCTCCATAAAGAATAGAGGTAAACAAACCAATTTAGGGTTATCACTACTCACGTTTTACAAATCTCCTGTTATTTACATGATTATCGACTTTTACATGCTAACTATTTATTAACAATTCCTATTGCAGCATATTCTACATCAATAGAATCACTAAAATAACATGCATAATAACTTGTTATTTCGAAAAACCATTAAAAGTCGACAGTAATTTTACATGATAATGATAACCCTACAAAAAAAGAAAGATGGATGAAATCCAGGTATTAAACACATTTTGTGGAATTCAACCAATTAATAAAGTTGAGGCATTCAATAAAATTTTGCGTATTTTAATTACTTTCAAATTAACTGCATAACACATGCATTGCAATATTTTCAAGTATGGACTAAGTATAATATATATGTATCAAAAAATTTATCCTATTAGGAAATTAGCTTACATATGTGTCATATTTCATTCAAATAGGTTAAGCGTTCTATGCAAATCATAACTATCTAAACATAAATAAACTGTTCACATTAGTGAGGAGTAGGATTATTACTTTTATGAAAATCATCTACGTAGAAAAGGTTGTTAACATCTGTCTTTTAGGCGTAAACTACTCGTTGCCTAGCAACGGTTTGTTTACCTCTATTCTTTATCAAATTTGGCCTAAGTATAGGTACGATGTTATAATGTCTGTAAGGAATCATAAACAAGATTAGGCAGTATGAGTATTAAATTTGACATTTTTAAGTAAACTTTTACGTACCTAATCTGAAATAGGAACTTTCTATAGCAGCTGTCAATAAACGACAGAGTTATCAGGGATGTAATCTTACCTTCATGCTCCCATCACCAGACGCATCAGCTATATTAAGCTTCTGCAAGGGCCCAGGATCAGGCAGAGCTTGTTCACTCTGCCTCTTCTGTGACGTGAGGGTATCCAAAGATCGGTAACGCGTAGGCGTTTCGTTTTTTACCGGGAAGTCCCTGAAAATAAAAACGTAATTTGAATCCGCTCAATGTTGATAACCTTTGTTACATTTAGCCTGAGTCATCTGACTAATTAATTATTATACTCATCACTCCTAGGGGCGTAAAAAAGATGAAGGCAGAATACTTATGATATTTTCATAATCAAAACAATGTGACTCCTTACAATTGTCCCGTTTCACGCTCGTCACAGGAATGGCGGTTCGGGACTTCGGGTTGCCAGCCCGCCAGACTCAAATTTTGTCTTTTATATCTTTAATATGTTTCTTGTCTGGTCGTCGGAGTGTGCAGACGTGTGTTTAAAACTTGTTAAATAAAAAATCAATAAAGTATAAAATATTAAAACCAAAGCTGTACGAAACTCACCTCTGCGTTGCTATAAATAAAGTGCATAAAAATAACAAACATCTCACAAACAGTCTACCTACGATTTAAAAGATAAGAGGCCGTAACCGGTTTTGGGAGTTTAGTTCGAGAGCTAGGCAGTGTGAATTTACCACAAACCCCAACAAAGATGCAATCATTTGGCGGGAGTGTGAGTAGTGGATCTACCTCCAACTTATCACATTTTGAGGACGATGAATATCGGGTGTGGTGTTCACTATAATCACTTATAGGGGCTTTGAGGTTTGAAGTAAAACCACCAAATTATCAGTAAGTACACACAGCTTAAGGGGCACGTCTAGTCGCCACTCGGGTTAGAGTGGGAATGCCTTGAGGTGCTACATTAAGCGGTGTGCCACATTTAATTGTATATACATCACATCGGGTTAACAAAGACTCAAGAAAGAAAAGACCACACACTCTGGAATATGATTTCAAAAGAGATTTAATCCAATTTTGAAGCGAAATAATAGTTTGTATAAAGGAAGCAATGAAGCAACAAAATGAAAATGTAACACAAATTCGGAACGAAATTGGACAAGATATTCTAGATCTTAAATTATGTAACAACTGATAAACCAAAAGAAGAATATAAGAAACTGCATAAAGCCGTGGAAAATATAACAACATAAAATTACTCAAAATAAAATTATAGCAATGGACGATAAAAGCGGAAATCCGAATTAAATTTAGAAGGACACGAGTTTTATGTCCTGACATGAGTTATTTGTCGAAATGCAAGATAGGATTAAAAGAGAGAAGACCATAATATTAGTAGGGCTGAGTGACCAAGATGTCATCGACCGCTCCATAGGCAACAATTGTGACTCTGAAGAAGTTTACAAGATCCTAACACAAGCCTATCAGAATTGTCCCAAGCCAATAACATCTATAAGATTGGGCAAATATAACGCATATAAACCACGCCCTATAAAAATTATATTTGATTCTCCTGATACATCAAAATCGTTACTGAAACATCGAGCAAAGCTACCAAAAACCATAAAAATATATTCGGACCAAACACCAGCACAAAGGGCTTAAGTATATACAGCATCTCCAAACTGAGCTTAAAGAGCGTGAACAAAAAGGGGAAACAAACTTAACTATTAAATATTTCAAAGGAATACCTACTATAACCAAAAGCAACTACAATCAAAAAACTAACCGAGGCTAACACCAGTTGTTCCAATAATGCCAGCCCGGGACATACTACTAATAAAATAATTCACATCATTCCTCAGAAATTTCTATGCTAATGTAAGATGTATCCGCGCTCCAGGAAAACTTGAAGAACTACATTACATTTTAGAAGCAATTCCTTCTACAATACATATCGTTATCCTAACCGAGACTTGGACAACATTGGAACAAGATGCAAAATTATACAAAATGACAAACATAAATGATCACCGATCTCTGAGACTATAGCATAGAATAAAGAGGGGAAGTAGGTTATCTGCGACCCAATCCGCGATTTAATTGCCTACTGTCTTAGGGTTGACGACTGTCCGCGCTTCGTCGGTTACGGTTGTCGCCCAAACCGCTAACAAATATTTATAGACTAAGAGCTTATGTTTAAATTATTTGCTTAGTATTTAGTTTACATATACTAGTCAGTTTTTTTTTGTAATTTTTATTTTTAGTTTTGTACACATAAAGAACCATATTTATTTTTATTTTTAATTAATACAAATATAAATAATACAAACATAACATCTATTGAATCACACATTTAATACAAAATTACAAATTAGCTACAGAAAAATACCTACTTTCTTCGGTTTCGACTATTACGAAACGCGTTGTTATTAAACTTTAATGTGTAATATATCCGTATCCTTGTAAATAACTTTTAGAAATATAATTTGAAAAATATAAGTCTTTTATTTGTTCATAAATAGACATACCAACTTTGCAGTTTACGTGATCATTTTTTAAAAGCTAATGTGCCGAAAAGCCGTGACGCGCGAACCTCGTTCCGTGCTAGCCGCGACTAGCGCCATAGAATAAAGAGGGGAAGTAGGTTATCTGCGACCCAATCCGCGATTTAATTGCCTACTGTCTTAGGGTTGACGACTGTCCGCGCTTCGTCGGTTACGGTTGTCGCCCAAACCGCTAACAAATATTTATAGCCTAAGAGCTTATGTTTAAATTATTTGCTTAGTATTTAGTTTACATATACTAGTCAGTTTTTTTTTTGTAATTTTTATTTTTAGTTTTGTACACATAAAGAACCATATTTATTTTTATTTTTAATTAATACAAATATAAATAATACAAACATAACATCTATTGAATCACACATTTAATACAAAATTACAAATTAGCTACAGAAAAATACCTACTTTCTTCGGTTTCGACTATTACGAAACGCGTTGTTATTAAACTTTAATGTGTAATATATCCGTATCCTTGTAAATAACTTTTAGAAATATAATTTGAAAAATATAAGTCTTTTATTTGTTCATAAATAGACATACCAACTTTGCAGTTTACGTGATCATTTTTTAAAAGCTAATGTGCCGAAAAGCCGTGACGCGCGAACCTCGTTCCGTGCTAGCCGCGACTAGCGCCATAGAATAAAGAGGGGAAGTAGGTTATCTGCGACCCAATCCGCGATTTAATTGCCTACTGTCTTAGGGTTGACGACTGTCCGCGCTTCGTCGGTTACGGTTGTCGCCCAAACCGCTAACAAATATTTATAGCCTAAGAGCTTATGTTTAAATTATTTGCTTAGTATTTAGTTTACATATACTAGTCAGTTTTTTTTTTGTAATTTTTATTTTTAGTTTTGTACACATAAAGAACCATATTTATTTTTATTTTTAATTAATACAAATATAAATAATACAAACATAACATCTATTGAATCACACATTTAATACAAAATTACAAATTAGCTACAGAAAAATACCTACTTTCTTCGGTTTCGACTATTACGAAACGCGTTGTTATTAAACTTTAATGTGTAATATATCCGTATCCTTGTAAATAACTTTTAGAAATATAATTTGAAAAATATAAGTCTTTTATTTGTTCATAAATAGACATACCAACTTTGCAGTTTATGTGATCATTTTTTAAAAGCTAATGTGCCGAAAAGCCGTGACGCGCGAACCTCGTTCCGTGCTAGCCGCGACTAGCGCAGTCATAGGCACTCTAATATTGTGTTTAGGTGTGCGTGCGGCGACGCATAGATACTATGGCGCACACACACAAGCCGCGCGCGGTCCGTTTGTATGAAGATAACGTACTTCCCTCTCTTTATTCTATGCTAGCGCAGTCATAGGCACTCTAATATTGTGTTTAGGTGTGCGTGCGGCGACGCATAGATACTATGGCGCAAACATACAAGCCGCGCGCGGTCCGTTTGTATGAAGATAACGTACTTCCCTCTCTTTATTCTATGACTATAGTTTGTTGCACACATAAGCATATCTACACACACACAGCCTCCGTGGCGTAGCGGTAGCGGACGCGGCCGCTGCGCAAGGTGGCGCGGGTTCGATCCCCGCACAGTGCAAGTATTTGTATGCATGAATATGAATACTTGCACTGGTCTGGTCGTGCCTCGGAAAGCACGTTAAGCCGTTGGTCCCGGTTGCCATACGAACATCTAGTGGCAGTCGTTACGGGTTGTTGGTGCCCTCAAAAGCCCAACAATTGGTCTAACTGTAATGCTTCGATGTCGCCTTCGGGTTGTGGAGGTCAGACGGCAGTCGCTTCACGGAAAATGTCGAAGTTTAGCCATATCAGCAGTTGGACTGGTAAAGCGGACCCCAGACTCCAAAGCTGAAAAGGATGCGCCTGGGATGATGATGATGATAATGATAAGCATATCTACACAATAATTTGCTCAAAAAGTAAATCATCAGTACATAAGAGGGTACCTCGGTTTCTAATTAGCCAGCCGTATTAACTTGTTTTTAATGTACTACTATGAAACTACCCACACTTTACTTTGTTATTGTTTCACCTTTTTAACCGACTTCAAAAAGGAGGAGGTTACTCAATTCGACCGTATATATGCTTTTTTTTTTTATGTTTGTTCGCGCATAACTTCGTCGTTTATGAACCGATTTTGATAATTCTTTTTCTGTTAGAAAGAAGACTTTCCCAAGGTGGTCCCATGATAAGGATATCAGGGTTTGATGGTGGAAGACCAGAGAAAATAAGGGGAACTTTCAAAAGTTGCAGGGGCGACTAGTGCATTTCTTAGCATTTTCATTAAGTATTATAAAGCACTACAATTTAGTAGAAGTCTGGAGTAGATCTGATGATGGAGCCGGAAGACAGTCGAAGGAACTCCTCAACAATTCACAGCAGCTACCTTGTGTTTGGGCTCGATTCATTTGTATTGATAAGAACTTCACACCTAGATGGGTTCTGACTGTCATAAAAGCTCTGATGATGAAGACAAAGGCCAGTTCCGGGAACTCCTCAACGGTTTACAGTAGCTACTTTGTGGTTGGACTTCATTCATTTATATTGATGAGTCCTTTGCACCCATTGGGTTAAAATAATGGTCTGCAGTAAATTTGATGATGAAGACCATAGGTAGTTGAGGGAATACTTACGGGTAAAAATTAAAGTAAACAAAATTACGTCGTTTCCCAACTATATTTGCGTCAGCTTCCAGTCTGAACGGATGCAACTGAATACATAGTACTTTTAATAACTAAAAAGTGTAAAATAAAAACTTTTTTACAAAAAAACAACCGACTTCCAAAAACCACTACAAAGTGAAAAATAACTAATTTCGGAAGTCGGTGTCAAAAAACGAATATACAAAACCAAAGACACCGACTTCCGAAATTAGTTATTTTTCACTTTGTAGTGGTTTTTGGAAGTCGGTTGTTTTTTTGTAAAAAAGTTTTTATGTTATATCTGCATGCTTCGTCACTAGACTAGAAAATACATACGTTAAATGTTAAATCTCATGTCAGTGAACTGTACCTATTATGTTCTTTTGAGAAATAAAGATTCTTTAAACCTAATTATGATTAATTTCGTATTACAACAATTAATGAGGCCGAAAAGCCTATAGATAATTAAATAGATCATTATAAAAATTAAGTAACGCTAATATAGTCATTCTAAATTCATGTGTTATGTGTGTGTGTGTGTGTGTCTCAAAGCGTTAAGGCTAGAAATGTTAAAAAAGTATAAAGCATTTAAAAAAGCATGCTTTTTTTATAAGCAAAATAAGTTACTTTTTAAAAAACGCTAATTCAACTTTTACTTTTCGTGACTGTCGCGGGCGCCACCTGTTGACTTGTATATACACTACTACAATTACGAATTTACGTCACTCAGCTCTTTTCATTTGCTGACGTTATTTATTGCCAATAACAGATGTCGCTCTCTCCGTTGCTAATAAGGTACATTATTATCCACTTTTTGTGACGGTAAAATGCTACCTATGTAAATACGACTTATTAAGTTGGAAAGTGCTTTTACGCAGTCACTTTTCGTAATTTCGTATAACTTTTCTTCCAGTTATGCTTTATGCTTATTTTATTGTATAAGTCACTGATATAATACTAAACAGATATGATATATGCTAAGAAACTAACCGAAAAAAATGTGTCCGAACGCTCCAGAGGCACACATGCATATTTTTTATACTGCGTACATTTAACTACATTGGTACAGTGTGAATGAGATGGGGCACAACTAAAGCATAAAAAAGAAAAAGATGGCTAGTGATTGTCGTTTGCGCTTAAATGGAAAAAAGACGTTTGCCAACCAATCACTGACACTTTGCACACACTGACACTGACTGATTGCCAAAGAATAACAAGAATGCAGATAGGAAATATAACAGAGTAGTAGGTAATTTGGTAGGTGGTAGAAGGTGCTCAATTTGGTGAATATATATTTATTTTTAACATTTTTACACTTCAATCAAGTATTACAAAACTTTAATGTTTGTCATTGAAGTTTTGTAATACTTGATTAAAGTGTACCTATTTAATATTTTGTGACTGTGATTAAAGGAAACCTAATGCTATAAAATAAACAATTATAAACCATAGTAATTAGTGAAATTAATTCGGTTTAATCTATATTTACTATATTTCAAATCCTATTTTAATTTTTCAAATGTAAATCATTATGCAAACATTCTGTATATAGTTTTATGTACTAGGCTAATTGGTGTGAGCGTAGGTAATATTTATTTATATTATTGTATACTTCATGCTCATTTAATATCGACTCACACTGTCCCATTTAATAATTTCATTTACGAGTTTATTTTGCGTTGCTAAGTAATAGAGTCAAATGACATGACTCTATTACTTAGCAACGCAAAATAAACTCGTAATTTTATCAATGTTTTACTTAACTGTTGCAATAAGATGTTAATAAATTGTAACTAAGGATACAGGCGCGAAAATAAAGTGAAACAGAACTATAATTGTAGGTATAAAAGTCACCATAAACATTATCGCTCCTGTGCAACTAATCTATGTCATATGCGTAGGTACCCGTCTTTGTTACACTCGCAAGAAATCCAATTAGCTCTCTCTTTCTTTACTTACTATGGCAACCTAAGCATAATCTGTAACAATGTTTGACAAAATAATTGAAACTATATTATTTATCTAAATACACACATCAAAAGTGTCTAGGGATCAAGCATTTTTATGCGGATTTCTTGAGATTGAGATGTGGCTTTGTAATAAATTTATGATTTTATAAATTTATATGGATCCTTTTTGGTGCATTTCATAATTTGAATCAGGAACTGTGAATCAAATTCGAGTAAAAGATGAAAATCAGCTGTCAATATTTTCCCTATAAAAACATACAACGCATTGAAGACATTATTAGTGCTACTGTTTCCCTACTACTGATTAAAACCAACGTTATTATGGAGCGGCGACGTCATTTAAGCAGGGAAGAAATGCTCAGAGCCGTGGGAATGATAGAAGCTGGTTCCCGGCAACGTACTGTGGCTTTAGCTCTGAATACAAGTCAGAGTGTTATCAGTCGACTTTGGACACGTTACCGAAGCACTGGTACCGTGGCTGAGCGCCATGGAGGACGGTATCGCTGCACCACACGGAGACAAGACCGATACATTCAAATCTTAACTCGAAGAGCTCCAACAATAACCGCCATGATGTTAGCCGTGAGGCTTCATCACTCTTCAGGGAACTTAATTAGCGACCAAACAGTCAGAAACCGCTTGCATGAAGTGAACCTTCATTCCCGAAGACCGCTACGGGTACCACCTATAGCAATGCACAATCGTAGGATTCGATATCAATGGGCTCTTGAACACAGAAATTGGGCAGAAGAACAATGGCGTTTCGTGTGCTTTTCTGATGAGTCTCGTTTTGGTATGAGACCGGATACAAGACGTATACGACACTGGAGAACCCCTGGACGCCAACAGCGATTAAAATCCTGCCAGGAAGTCCATCCTTATAGTGGTGGAACCATCATGGTATGGGCGGGTATTTGGATCGGCGGAAGAACTGAGTTGATTTGGATCAGAGGCAACCTCAACGCTCAAATTTATGCTGAAACGATTGTATCAGACGTCATCGTTCCTCTACAAGTGCAAATCGGTCCCTTATTTCAGTTAATGCATGATAATGCACGACCGCACACCGCAAGAGTTGTAAGACAGACTCTCGCCGCAGCTAACATCAATGTCCTGCCCTGGCCTGCTCAGTCGCCAGACTTGAACCCGATTGAGCATGCATGGGATATGCTACAGAGAAGAGCTCTGCCGAATATGGAGGGTATCCAGTCGCAAGAAGACCTTTTTTTGTTGTTGCAACGAACATGGGCGGCCATTCCACAGCGTGATTTGGATGAACTCATTTTGAGTATGCCAAACCGATGTTCTTGTGTTGTTAGTGTTCGCGGTAGAAACACGGATTATTAATTGTTTAAGTTACCCAATAAAATTTTAGAGAAAACTGTTATTTCAGTCTTTTTTCGAACTTTTGTGTTAGTGGTTCAAATGTCAAATATCCCTTTATTAGGAAAATGGCAAATTTCTTTATTAATGCAAAGTGACTTGGTTTATCGTTACTGTGACAAACGAAAACACTTTATTTGATGAATCCTTAAAGAAAATTTTAATTAATATCAATCAGGAGAAAAGTTATTGCAAAAATATATGTTGATCCCTAGACACTTTTGATGTGTGTATTTTGGGATAATTATTTATGATATGTGATATATCTATATATATATGATATATCTATTTAATATTTTATCAATGGTATAAGTGCTATATGCTTTTTCTGCTTTGGCAGATTCTTCGAATCAGTTCAACTTATTGAATTAGTGAATTATGTTTTTTTTTTTTAATTTGGATGCTTAATGGTGTTGATACGCGTTTATTGTTTTGTGATTATAGTGTGTTTATAAATTGTGAAAGACTATAGGTATTAATTGAGTAGAGTTAAATTTAAAATTTTCGTGCATTTTTAGGAACATTTGGAACTTTTTTGAAAGAAGTTCAGTTTCTGACAAAGTCGCGGAATGTAATTTTTGTAAGAAATCTTTTTCGTATAAATCGTCGGTTACCAACCTGAAACAACATTTGAGAACTTTTAAGTACGCCAGTTTATTTCCCTTAACAAAATAAAAATTTAATCTCTTCCAACCTTTATGTTTACTAATATTTGTGTCGTCTTTTGTTTGTTTTAGCCCAAAGAAGAACCATCGCTAATAATACTGATCAACAGTCGATATCCACTACGTAAATTAGTTTATTTCTCTCCACCTTGACGTTGGCAGAATCATCGGTCATCGATGGGGCCAAACTCATAAAAAAAAAGTAGGTACGCCTGAAAGATAGTATATATATATTTTTTTTAATTAAAAATTGATTTATTGAAATAAATTTACATAAATAAAGTTATTCAGACAGTTCTAAGCCTGTGAAGTACGAAGGAAAATTCATTGATTAATTAACAGGCAAAATACTGTCAAAAATAATTTGTGTCGCAAAGCATTAACCCATATCATCCCAACGATAGTAAAATTAGTCCAATTTTTATAAAAATCAAATCAAAGTATGTTCATAGATGCATAATGGTATCTACATATTTAAAAAAAATATATGGGTTTTGGATTTTGTGTTTTGTAACCGTTCCAATAATGGAACACTAGGATTATACATACATGTAAGATACAGTTAGTGGCTATGGATTTCGATTTGAAATAAAACTATAATATAGACTTTTTATTTATTATAGTTAAAACTTAGGTATGTTTGAAGTCTATTACATAACAATATTATAATATTAGGTATGTTATTTTGTATGAAAATAATAGAACATTTGCTATGTAAGGCAATATTATATTATGCACTTGATTGTTGTATTCTTATGACAGACCACATCTGGTTAGTTTATTTTGTTTATCAATTAGATGTCCTTTACCATCCAATCTGTTAGCATCAGGTATACCTACGTCTCGATTTCATGACATTAGAGTTGCTACTGTTGGAAAACAAAAAAGTCAAATTTTTGATCCAAGTACATTCGATATCTCGATACACTGTTGTACCCTGACCGTAACAATATTGCAACAAAAAGTTTGATATCTATCGTAGTTACCCGAAAACCATATTTACCCTTCTGGATTGCATTTTGTTTTCAGTTTGTGAGCGCAGTTATTCGAACACTTCTCCGTCAAAAAATAGTTGGAAAAATTGAACAGGACTTTCAAGATTTTCCAGGAAATCTGGCTCACTGTGCTCTTTCTCAGCCTTTTCTGAAATATCTACAAATCTCCATGTTTTTGTGACTTCAACATGCCTTTTTTTGGCGGTAGATCTGTTACTGACGACAAGGAGTTAGGCTGTGGAGGCTGCGTCACTGACGATGTGTCAGGTATTGATTCTTCTCCTGGTTCGTCTCCAAAGAGTTCATTCACTATCCTTGACTCAGCTTGAGACGATCTGGTGACCCAGAATTCAGCTTCTGCAAGTAACTGATATCCTGACAAATTATTTATACTTACGGACACCTCATCAACGCTATCTTCGTCACTATTTTGCCAATTCTCAGGAGGTGTGATGAAAATATCAGCTGCTAACACATCGTCATCTTCGTCCAACCGCGAGATTATCTAATTCACATTCAATCTGCAATAGATAATATCATAATTATAAGATAATAGTAGTATGTTATCAAATCTAATATATAAATTTTACATGAGTGTATGTTCCTGCTGTTCAAATAATGGAACGGTACACAAAATTCACACTTACCCACCAACTACCAATTTTCTTCAAAAAATATATAACGTAATGATATAACAAAAACGTAACGCATATATAAACACTTCACTATAAATATTATAATATAAAATAATATAATTACTTACGTTTTTCTATTCGCCATTATTTTCACCAAAAACTTTCAAATAAAATCCGTTTTTATGACAAGAACTACTGTTGGAATTTAAATGTTATTCACTCAACTGACACTTAAAAATGTCAGTAACACTAAGATAAATATATTAATTAGAAGATGCGTTCAGAAACTCAAATAAAATTTAAAAAAAGAACCGTTCCAAAATTGGAACACTGGGATGATATGGGTTAAAAGCAGTTATGCTTTTCACTCGAAAAAACATTCGTGTTTAATAATAAAAGCATATAGCAAATAAAATAGCAAACATTAACATATACTTTTTGCACTAGAAATTGCTTTCAAAGTTTATAAGCAATTAAGCAAATAAGCAGTTAACGAAAGCTGCTTTTTGAAATAAGCAAAAAGCATAACTGCTTTTTTATTTTTAAGCACTTAGTCCCAAGTCTAGTTAAGGCTGAAGGTTGTACAGGAATATTTAACAGTTTCGGGTAGCTTGACCTGCTGTCATCCGTACATTTCTGTTGCATTTCGCCGATTTTAACGATATTTTTGTCCACTAAATTACAAATTACACAATACCCACCAATATTTAGCTAATTGACATCGCCTACAAATTTTTAACAGCCCCCTAATCGGCGAACACATTTTTGTCAAATGATTGCCATCTCCGTTCCACTATCGGACGAGCCGTCGTACGGCGAGTTTCCACCCTTACGTTGTTAACACCACTACGATACGCGTACATCGAGGGACTGGAACAATTTGCCAGCGGCGGTGTTTCCGTCGGACTACAATTTAAGTGTCTTCAAGGCTAGAGTGAATAGGCTCTTAATAAACTAGTGCGAGTACCAGGCGGGATTGCGGTCCAGCGCTAGTTTAGGTACCTACTTATCCATACTAATATTATAAATGCGAAAGTAACTCTGTGTGTCTTTCTGTCTGGCTATTTGTCTGTCTGTCAGCGTAACACGCTTTCCCGCTTAAACCTCTCAACCGATTTTGATGAAATTTGGCACAGACAATCTTTAGACCCTGAGAATGAACATAGGCTACCTTTTATCCCGGAAAAATTTGATATTCCCGAGGGAAATCTAAAAAGCGCGATATAACTGAACTACACGCGGGCGAAGCCGCGGGCGGAAAGCTAGTAATTTATATTAAAAAAAAAAAACGATCCCAACTAGTCGCAATCATTTGACAAAAATGTGTTCGCCGATTTGGGGGCTGGTTTCTTGTATAGGCACTGGCGCTGATTTTCTTGTTCAAAACTAAACTAATTTTAAATTCCACTCATCTTTTTCTTCCTATTTTATTATGAAAAGTATAGAAGTTAATATATTAGTTCAATCCTGTCAAATCAAAAATTTGAAAAACAGGACAAGACGCGTGAAATCCTCGGATTTTAGAGTCCGAAAGCCGGACATATCAACAAGATCTTTTAAACATATTCAATGCAATAAAAAACATTTAAAAATGTAATAAATCACCTTTTTTATTCATTCTTTTTTTAAAAATCGGTCTACAAATGAAACCTTCCCCGGACGCTCCCCGGATGCCCTCTAAACTAGGACAAATCCGGGGAAACCCGGACGGATGGCAACCCTACATAGAGGTACAGTTTAGACGCGATTATAAACATGGCGACCAAAATACGTCAATTTACGTCAGGAGCAAAGAATTTGTTTAAAATTCTTTGGTCAGGAGCGAACTAATTTGACAGATCTAAATTAAAATTTCATCTTCTGTCCTTTTCTTAAAGAAAGGAAGAAGAAAAAAAAACATTGAACTTTAATTTAATTTGTGAACAAGGGAATCAAGGCCAATGCCTATATTTTTTACATTTGTGTTATTTTTTTTTTTTCATCATAGCAGCACGGTTTATGAGATACGGTCCGCTGACAGATAGACGGACGAACAACGGAAGCTTGTAATAGGTTCCGTACCCAAGGAGTGCAGAACGAAACCCTAAACATTAAGATCGGAATCTTCTTAGTTCTAAAATATCATCATCATCCCAGCGTTAATCCCAGTCGCATCCGAAGCCTTTTCAGCTTTGGAGTCTGGGGTCCGCTTTACCAGTCCAACTGCTGATATGGCTAAACTTCAACATTTTCCGTGAAGCGACTGCCGTCTGACCTCCACAATCCGAAGGCGACATCGAAGCATTGCAGTTAGACCAATTGTTGGACTTTTGAGGGCTCCAACAACCCGTAACGACTGCCACTAGATGTTCGTATGGCAACCGGGACTAATGGCTTAACGTGCTTTCCGAGACACGACCAGACAAGTGCAAATATTCATATTCGTGCATACAAATATTTGCACTGTGCAGGGATCGAACCCGCGCCACCTTGCGCAGCGGCCGCGTCCGCTACCGCTACGCCACGGAGGCTGTCTTAGTTCTAAAATATAACCTACCGTTTCTCAGGAGTTTTTAGTTCTAAAATATAACCTACCGTTTCTCAGGAGTTTTTAGTTCTAAAATATAACCTACCGTTTCTCAGGAGTTTTTAGTTCTAAAATATAACCTACCGTTTCTCAAGAGTTTTTAGTTCTAAAATATAACCTACCGTTTCTCAGGAGTTTTTAGTTCATGCATGCTGGCGGATTTATTTTCTGTAGGTTCCTTTATTACGTCAGCGTCCGACTCATTTTGCAGCTTGATGCATTTGATTATCTCATGCAGCTCCTTCGAAAGACGCTCCCGGTGACTCTTCGGCAACGAACCCAGTAAGGAGCATCCGAATTCCTAAAATAGAAAACACAGTTTTCTCAATTTTATATTTTTTGAAGGATTGCTAATCCATTACCCACTTCATATGTTTGAAATATACAGGGTGTTACGGACGACATCGCGTTGATTAAATAAAAACATGTAAAATACCAATAAGTAGATTGTATAGTTAGAATAAGTATTAAAATGTAAACTCTAATTTAATTGGTAAATAAAACGTATTGTGATTGGCTGTAAAGAGGTGCGACAAGGACTAGAAGGAGATAAAAACATCGCGTGATCAAAGCCGAATCAGGATTGGCTGATCAAAAAGCTCCATGTCGCGCCCCTAGCACAACTTGTACCCAGGTAGAAATATACTTAAGAAGGCAGTCTTGCCAGAAGGTTACTTTTGTAACCTTTTAGGTGATTTTTGAACTACATTGGTTACTTTTAGGTTACACTAATGAAAAGGTTACTTTTAGGTGATTTTTCGAAATTTGTAGAATTGTCTCTTAATTTTTAACATAAAAGCAACTGTCGCGTAGCCGTAACTGACGGTTGGTTTAATAGCCCGCTACTGTGTTCATAAGTTTCGCGATTAGTGTCACTACATAAACAATTATTTAGTAAACAATGGAGAGTGCAGAAGATGAAAGTGGAAGTGATATGGATAGTTCGCCAAATTGCGAAAAAGATTGTGTTGTTTCGTTGGAACCTGTGCGAGCCGTAAGACATAAGGAAAGTGAAAAGAAAACAGCGGAGAAGAGAACAAGAAAGTAGTGATGTTGATAATGATAATGTAGTTTAATTATTAACTTTCTTTATTACTAGTCTGGAACTAATGTAACGTATTGTTTAGCTAGGCGTCGATAGCTGCGCCACAGTTTTAACCTTTGTAGCTATCTTCGTTTCTCTTTGTAAACATATGTCCTAAAACTTGTTCCAAATAAACGATTATTATTATTATTCCTTTATTCTTCTATATGTACAGTCAAGACCAAAAGTCGAGTTGCAATCTCACAAAACTATGGCCAAGCAACACTAGTTGTAGTTACGGCCTTCTTCTATAATAAAGTTTGATACACACTCATACACTTTGCTGCCCGCTTATGATTGTTAGGTACTACTTGCTAATTTCAACGTCCACAGTAAGTGTTTCAATGGCCTAACGGTTTTCGCCTTGATAGGCGTTCAAGGTGGTTCGAGTTCAAATCTGATAACTTACAAAATATTTTTTAAATGTTTATTGGTGAGTTATGAATGCTGACAACAAAAATATCTAAAAATACCGATCCGCAACTTAAAGATGATACTTTCTTATAAGATTTTTTCTATATTAGAGTCATTATGAAAAGATGACGGTAGACTTGAAAGAATCTGAATCACTCCTTCACAAAAAATATTCCGCTACCTACAATAACTATTATTAGCTACAATAAGTCAAATAATATTACTTAGCTGTTGTTAGTTGGTGAACATATAGTTACCAGTTTGTGTTATTAGTTCTACTTTTTTAATCAATATGCAGACATATGCAGCAATATATCTCAAATATCATATGAAACCGGCTTTTGTGTAAGTTATTTTTATTATTATTTGTGTTAAGGTGCAAACTAATCGCTTGTTGCAAGTCTGTAATAAAATTGTTATTGTTTTAGAGAAATACTGTAAGCCGTTGGAGGTCAAGGTCAAGAGGTTGGAGGACGAAGGTAGCTGTCGAGACAAGTGAAACGAAACGACAATATTTACCGTTGAATAAACTTTTAAATCTTGCGAAGAAGGGAGGTTGCATTTGTGGTTTAAAAATAAACTGGCGCGACTGGTGGAGTCTTATCGAGCTAAACAAAAAAAAAAAACTATTTATAACAATCACAGTGCAGAAGTGTCCTACAGAGGGTTTTAAATATATACCATTATATATCTTAATAACAGACTCTAAACCATCTCTAAAGTAATTTAGCTAAGTGACAGTAAAATGTTCGGTTGGCTTAATGGCTAACAGATGTCGCCTTTTGCAATTTCAATACAAATTACTTTTGGTAAATTATAAAAACAATAATTTCGGAATTCGATAAGAAATAAGTTCGTTTACTTTTGAACTAAGAAAGCGCTTGAAGATTATAATCTCATGCCATCAAACTCCGAAAAAGTCACTGCAGGATGACAGCACTAGTACCATGCTATACACGCAAAAAAATTGTAAATGTAATAAGCACTATTTTATGTTTTAGTATAGATTATTTTATGATTGCAATAATATTCAGGTTAAGCTTCAATCCTCTTTTCTTTAAGAAAATGAATAATTAAGCTATAACCTTTTCAATCATAATATATGTATAATATTATAATTTTCATATCTAACAACCAAAAATGTTTTTTGTATTTTTTACCATAACAATATCATAAGTTTGTCAAGGATTACTTTTATATAAAATATTACAATGCTGCCGTTTCAACGTTTGTTTCATTTGTTAGTATAAGTATATCTATACCGAATAATATATAACTTTATAGTATATTGCATTATAATATGCTTATTGTTTTATTTTTATATATTTTTTTATTATATTACCTCTATAGTAAACTAAAACATATAATAAAAACCTTTTTTGGGATAAATATTCAATAAATTTTCCTATTCGTTTAAATATTATTTGCAAACATTTTTACTTTAAAATACAAATCAATTATCATAATTTTAAATTATATGAAACAACAAAAAGATTTGCCTTTATTAAGGATTGAACCCACAATCGCTCGCTTATGATAGCACCATTGTTAAGTGCGGCTGCTAACTTAACTTCAAATGAAGTAACGAAATTTTGCATTACTTTAAAGAAAGACGGAGACTGCGATAAAAAAAATAATGCGGTAGTGTGCGTGGCCGGTTTAGCGCAGGCGACAGTAGTCTTTAAGGTGGAAATGGACTTCTTCAGCTGATAGTACATATTGTTCTAAATTTTTAAATATTTATATAAATGCATAAAACAACATTAAAAATATAAAAAATAGTAGCCCACCCGTATCGGGAACAGGGTCCAAGCTACCGGCGATCAGGGCTCCAGAGAGAGGAACTTCCTGACGATGTGAGCCGTGTTAAGCAGTACCGCTTTCCGAATCAAGCCCTTGATCCAGCTGCCTAACGAGAGCCTCCTGAGGTGTTGGTCGAGGCTCTTGGCTATTAAGCCATTGGCTGTCACGACTATCGGTACAATGATTGCTGAATCCACTTCCCACATGTCGACAACCTCGTGAGCCAGGTCAAGATACTTGATTTGTTTATCTTTCTCAGGTTTCACGAGGTTCTCATCATGTGGGATGGTTATGTCAACAATCATTGCACGCCGCTCTGATCCATCTACCAGCACTTTATCAGGCTTATTGGCAACAATAGTCCTGTCAGTCATGATGGATCGATCCCAGTACAATGTGATATGACCATTTTTGAGAACTGGGTCGGGCATATACCTGTAGTACGGCACCTCCGATTCCACAAGTTTGTATTTAAAAGCAAGTTGCTGGTGAATTATTATTATTATCAATTATTTTATCAACTTATAATAGGTACCTTTCAGTAAAAAAATATAAAAGGTTATTTTTTATACAAAAAGGTTACTTTTTTTTATATTTTAGGTAATTTCTGACATGACCGTACTGGCAACACTGTAAGAAGGTGGGTTTTAAAAAAACAAAAACACAAAAATCGTAGTCAAAAGTGATCAGTGATCGGAATAGTCTCCTAAACAAGAAGGATACTGAGTTAACCAGTGAGCAAGCCACCTATGGAGATATTGTGAAGGGTCAATAAAGATCGAAGAGTACGAAGGTGTTTTATTGAAGAGCACCACAACCCACGAAATTAACTACAGTCCACTTCACAGGGTATTTGGTGCATTCTATGCCAAATTGAAATGGTCGACTGAAGGGATCATCCTGTCAGCCTTTCATACCCCTGAACACCCCTCATGACCTGTGGATTTTTTGATCGACTTTTTATTGTTTTACTTAAATTTTACATAAAAATACATTTTTTTTTTATTAGTTATAAACTAGTGCTTGACTGCAATCCCGCCTGATGATAAGCAGTGATGCAATCGTTGATGGTAAAACGCACTAGCTTATTAAGCCTATTCACTCAAAAAAACTGAGTGAATAGGAAGGAAGATGGCAGTTGAGCGAGGTGATGCAATGTTTAACCCAACAACACGACCAACGATGCTGCGCCAGAGGATGATCTGGAGACCCTCCACGACCAAACTCCCGACACAACAACATTAGCACATCGTACCCGGTACACATCGCAACACAACTGCTCAGACCCGTCCTCCGTACGGCTTCACCAGACATCATGCCGGAACACGACGAATCGCTTGGCGGCAAGACTTTGTCTGGTGGGTGGTAACTTATGCCGGCGGCTGATGTTGTTGCCTACCACCGAGAAAAAGTTAAATTATAGTTAAGTAAGTACGTATTTTTAAATATACGAGAACCTATCATGTCATATCATGTTGACGACCTTCGTGGCGCAGCGGTCAACACGCCTGCCTGCGACGTGGAGGTCCCGGGTTCGATCCCCGGTCAGGTCATGATGGAAAACGATCTTTTCCTGATTGGCCTGGTTCTTGGATGTTTATCTATACATGTATCTATTATAAATATAGTATCTATCGTTGAGTTAGTATCCCATAACACAAGTCTTGAACTTACTTTGGGGCTAGCTCAATCTGTGTGATTTGTCCGTATACATTTATTTATTTATTTATGTTAGTATACTTATATTGATTCCTTAATTTGGCATGCTATAGCCATTTCAAACATCTGAACATACTGACAATTTCGGATGGCAGTTAACATGCTTAGAAATTAATTTCCGTGACTTGTCACACAGCTAAAACGTAGTGTAGGTACCTTATCCAGTTGTTTTCCGCCAGAGATGCCAGAGACCTGCCAAATGCCACTGTTCTGCTGGTTGCTGGCAGCCGGACACGAGCATGATAGGCTCGGACTTTCTAGGACCACGTGGAGACCAGACGACTAAAAATATTATCTTGTTATTTATTGTTTATCAGAGTAAAGGGTGGTGCACAAGTACTGCAGGCCATACACACAATCCGGTTGAGAGATCTAGGCACCTGCAGTGTAATTAAGTAAAACACTATCAGTAGCAATGGGTTTCATTTTGACAGTTCAACAGCACTCATTGCGTTATTTACGTTGTTGTATAGTAACATTTTGGATCATAGGAGGCAATGGAATAGCAATAAGCTTCAACTGATAGTAGTTAGGGTGCTGAAGTTTCTGAAGCACTTCATGACTTCACCAATAACGACTTGTACAATAGGTATGTAAAGAAAACCCCGTCCGACCCATAAGGATAATAAAGTTTAGGTAAAAAAAATGACCAAATAAAATTTTAAATAATTAATCATCATAGTAACAATACTAATGAATTTTGAAAAACTTAATCTTTTTTTCCGCAAATTCATTCCAACTTCCATGGGCGTACCCAGCTTCTGGCCTAAGGGAGGGGAGGGCGGGCAAGTCAGGCCTAAGGGGGGCAAGTCAAATTTTTAGAGTAGGCAATCTTTGTGCACTATAGCCGCACGCAGTTTTTTGGCAATTTCACCGTACATTTTGTCAGTGTCTACTACGTGGTTTATTTAAAAGTTAGAGATAAATCCTCGTTTATACTTTGTTTAGTTATTAGAGGAGTTCATACATGTTCTGCGAAATCTCGCGGGCGGCTTCCTCCTCCTGGTAATCAAAGGGAAGCTGCCTACCCCTGGCCCCACCTTGGTACGTCCATAACAACTTCCCCAAAATTTGGTATTTTTTAAAACTGATAACACCATTTTTTACGGTATTATTATGAGCGAATACCGACGCGACCGCATGCCGCATGCCTGCCCCTCATCACCCGCGCATGTATTGCCTACCGCACATGTGATTCTTTCAGGGATTTTTTCAAAGTTTAGCCCGGCTTTGTAAACATTCGTAGAATCAGTTATCGATACCTAACAATACCTTCACAGATCGGACAATTTTCTTTACATTATGTAGGTATGTCCTCTAGGGCGATCCTCCCAATGCTTCTACTCACATCTACAATGTGTTGCCATTCATACATCCTCACAAATCCCAACTTGACCAAACTAACTCTTCTAAACGTACTGTTTAATAATACATACTTAGTTATTGTTGTTTTTACCTGACAATTAATAACAACACTTCTCGTCCCTCCTTCCTGACTGATGTTGCCGTCGCTGGCTTCTAAAGATTTGACGGTGAACCCCAGACATTGTAAAAGGGCACATAACTCCACCACATCCGTGCACGCTTCCTGGAAATAGTCGTATATACCTATAGGTAAGTAGGTCCCGTCTGGTATACTGACGTAAGGGGGCGATTCACCCTACCAGGGCTACGGGTTCTTCTTAAGACATACTGTGGCCATGGCGCACAGGCGAGTAAGGAACACGGGTGTGTTTAGTAAGTAAAAGTCCGACACGCCCTTCCGCTCCGCGCAGAACGGGAGAGGTCATATGATGACTTCCGATCCGCAAAAAAGGGGGCGATTGACAGTCACAAACGTAAAACTACTATTCTTGTCTATACCGTACTATATGAGAACAGAGAATATGCCTAGACTCTGTCACTGTATCCTAGCAAAGGAAACAAGGTAATTTATCATCATTTGCCTAGACTTTTCCTATATTATGACTGACTTGCATTCTAACCGGGTGTAGTTGATTACCAGTAGGTTTTCTACATGGATCTCCACAACCCAATCACATACTTAAATGGAGAAGCTGCCACGCTGACATCTACAAACTAGTTACGGGTTAATATGATACCCCTTTTTTGGGTAGGAAAGTATCAAAGACTTTCCACTCTGGGCAGAGCGAGAGGGAGTGGCAGACTTTTACTGACTAAAACGACCCGTATTCCGTCACTTGCCTGTGCCTGGCCCAGATGCCACGGCATCTCGTGCAAACAACCCGCGACTCTGGCAGGCATCGACCCTCGTGGACCACGTTGCTTTCTGCTGACATCTCTTTCTGGCCCACGTGGAACATAATGCGCTGTCGACCCAGGCCTGATCCTTACCGGACGGCAAGGTAAGTTACCCATTGCTCGCCGCCCTCAGGCCCGTGCCTACATAGCATGCGAGAGCATAAATTGTCTCTCTCAGGCACTGCAGAAGGTGACGGCGTCCTCTCTAGCTCCGTATCATAGTCAGAACACCGCCACGAGGAAACAGCTGTGTTTCGCCCAAACCCGTTAGACCACCACCGTATGCTCCAGACGATCCACACAGTGGTAACACCTGGCGTTTCCTCCTGCCTTATCCTAAACAGGAAACAACAATGTCCGTTGAGGACCTGCGTTAGACGGAAGGCGCCGTGGTGCATCACAAGCCACTTCGTAAAGAGGGGACTTAACGCGGCATACCCATAAACGATATCCTTTGTGATTATGCATTAGCTGATTAGGTATACTAACATAGCATGAGCGTAGCCACACTGGGGTAAGCTGGGACGCTTGCCCCACCCTGGCTCTGATTTATAAGGTACCTACATAAATAAAAAAATCCGGGAGGGGGATAGGTTGACTGCTGCCGCACCCTGAGCCCAAGGCTGGCTACGCCCATGTAACATAGATAATTTGAATCTTAGTTTGGTGTACAAGAGAATCGGCATTATAGCAACGCTGTTGCCGTGGCCGGTGTAAATTGCTCGGTGTTGCCGGCAAGTCTTATGTAACCACGTGTGACAATCATTGCATAATTATTAGATATAAATACAACTATACGCTACGGTATTTCTTGCCGAACTCAGCCTGCTTTGACCTGGGTTAAAAGATGTTGCCCGAATGCACAGAGACAGCTTACATGCCGATTTATAAAATACTTTCTAACAAAAGATACATACGGTTAATATTTGAAAATGAAGTTGTATATTATTGAAATTACTTACATTATCACTTAGAATCTGCGACATTTGGGTAGAGTTCAATAACAAATTACTAACCAAATATGCAATAAGAATGGGATCACTTTGTAGTCACTTATTTTTCGGTTAGGTACTGCAGTTGTTCCTACTACCGCCTATTGTAATAAAGTATTTGCCACCATTGCCATCAATATGACATTATTATTGTATTTTACTCAACTACCCTCATGTGTCAACGTTGTATAAGTATTTAGACGAACAGTAATAATTAGTCATGAAAAAATACTTAATTATATAGGTACTTTTTATTTGATTTTTTAAATTTAAATACTGGTAATAAGTATTCGCTGATTTGATTTTATACTAAGTATGTACTTTTGTATCGATACCGAGTATGTATCGCAAGATTGATTCGATGCTATAATTGCTTGGTATCGAATCAAAGTATCGAGTACCTACTCGTATTTATTAGTATCGGAATATCCCTAGGTGTGATGATTACAGAACCGTACTGATGTATCCCTCTGCATCACCCAAAGTAGACAGGTAGAAATCTGGTTGATAATAATGGCAGGTATTTTCGTTCATTATCTTTTATGGAGTAGGTACTGCTGCTACATTTGGGCTGGTGCTGCAAAATGCAACCTGGCAACTTTGAATTCGGTGCAGAGGCGTGCGAAGAGGCTAATTGGCAACCCAAATTTAGTTCAAAACGGTCCCCAAAGCCTGAAGCACAGGTGAAGAGTAGCCAGCTTGTCGGTGTTCTATTACTAATTCCCCTGTCTCAGTTCCATTATCGAAAGACCCGTCGTACGGCGAGTATCCACCCTTACTTTTTTGACACTACGATCCGGACGAATCGTTTCGCCTTCTTTTACACCGTGTACATCGAGGGACTGGAATAATTTTCCAGAGGCGGTGTTTCCGTCTGACAAAGTACAATTTAAGAGGGGTCTCTAGTGCCGAGGAATTTGGAAAATAGGTATTTGAAGAAACTATTGCCGTCGCGCTGCTTCCAACTTCTCCCGGTAAAGTGCGAAAAGGACAGTTGCAGCTCAGGCTGATTTTACCTACAAAAAGGTTGACCAAAAGACGTTTCGTATTCCGCTGTTTTCTTTTTCAAAACACGATAGATCTCAATTATTTATACAATATGTAAAGAAAACCCTGTCCGACCCATAAGGATAATAAAGGTTAGGTAATCACTTGACCAAATATGATATAAAATTTTATATAATCATCATAGTAACAATACTAATGAATTTTGAAATAATCCTTTTTTCCCGGGAATTAATTACATTTTCCCCGAAATTTAGTAATTTTTAAAAAAGTGACAACACCGGTATTATTATAAGCGAATAGCGACGCGACCACGTCACAGGTGCCACGTACCCTGCTCCCCGCCGCCCGCGGAAGGGGTTGCTTAGCGCACATGTATTAAGTTACCTCTTTTTGCGAAATAATATTTATTTTTTAGGGGGATTTTTTTTTAAGTTTAGCCTGACTTTGTGGGTATTAATAGAATCAGTTATCGATATCTAACAATACCTTCACGGATCGGACATGGTTTTCTTTACATATTGTATATCAAAATTTAGAGGAAAAGTTTACCTATGCTTGTATCATTTTCTTTTTTGTCAAAAACTTATCGCGTTTGTCTAATAGTCATCTGAACATTACGGTAAAAATGGGTTACTTTTCGCGATATTGAAGTATCGTATTTCTTTTATTAATCAAGTTTCGGAAAAAATCAAATGACAGGGGCGTATAATCACGGTGGAAAATTGAAGAAAAAAAAAGTTGCTCTAAAAGCATTATCCACGATGAAATCAGCGGAACACGTTTGTATAGAGAAAGCACCACTAGAGTAGGGTTGTAACGGAGGCTTGTTAGCGGAGGCGGATGCGGATGTGGAGGCGACGAGTGTCACCTCCGCGGATGCGGAGGTTAACGGAGGCGGAGGCGGAGGCGGAGGTGAAAGTACATATAGAAAAAATTGAAATTTATGATTAATTAAAACAAAATTTTTATTTTAAATACGTACATTAATAGTAATATATTTGCTAAACAAAAATATTACCTTCTTGTAATGAAAATTAAGGAGAAACAAATTGTATTTGCCACATTTCCGCCTCGCACTAGTTGATTCTTGACCATTTCGCGCTCAAACGCGGACGGACGGTTGTCGAGCGTCGCAGCTTGTGCGTTATTTATTTTATAAATACGTAAATAAACCTCCTCTATAACTCCGCAATAATTGTGCGGAGGCGGAGGCGGAAGCGAAGATACGATTTCTTGCGGAAATTCCGCAGTAACGGAAGCGGAGGCGAAGCTCCGTTACAACCCGACACTAGAGTTCCCTTTTAAGACGTGTCTTCAAGGCTAGAGTGAACAGGCTCTTAATAAACAAGCGCGCTTTACCATCAGAAGGGATTGCACTCAAGCACTAGTACATTATTATTAAAAAAAAAATACATTGAAATAGGAAATCGTTATTGACAATAAGAAGACAAGTATTTTACAATAGATTTTATTAGAAATTATTCAAATACAATATCTATTTTAAATAAACCGCAAACATTACGCACATTATCCGATATAAAATAACCGTTTTATTTAGATTCATAAGCGTACATAATTAATGAATGCAATTCGCTAGTAATATAGATGCGTTCATCATTGAAAAGACGAAACAATGGCAACAAATAAAACTTTATGTGTTCAAAACAGCATAAAACCAACCATCTACACAATGAAAAATGCACCCAGATGACATACAAATAAGGCACTTAGTTGTAAGTCATGTAGCGTGGAGTTGCGGAGAACTTGGCGTATGACTTGATGACCTTGTTTACTGCTTCTAAGAAGTCTTTCTCGGTTGCCACCTTGCGCCGAGCGCGGATCGCGAACATACCCGCTTCCGTGCAAACAGACCTGGGAAAAGGGATACAGTTGAATATTTCCAAGTGTATAAATAATAATTTCAGTATAGCATGTACCAGCTGCCTGTCTAATTACTTTTCAACTGTCTTTTTTCTAATTTTAACTTTTTTTAGTGAACGATTTTGTTGAGTTATAATAAAATTATTTGTGCTTACATTATGACTGGGCAATAGAATTATGACTGGGATAGTTCTTTTTGGCTATTTGTAAGTATTATTTTAGTATTTGTCATTATAACAAATAATAGCTATAGCTAGTCGATCTGATTCATAACAAGGCTATTAGAACAGTTTCAGATTAAATATCGCCTTTATTTTAATGGTAATTCAGTTCATTTCAGACCGACTAACACTACAGCATGAATAATAAAAAAAAGAAGTTATAGGGTAACCTGAACTTTAATTGTATAAGAATTAAAGTATTTTTTCCTTAAACACATATTTGGTTACATTTTTGAGGATACCATCGTATGTGCAGATTATACGTACCTAATTTCAGCGCCAGTAGAATTAGGGCACAATCTTGCCAGCAGGTCAAACCTGATGTCCCTCTCAACACTCATGGATCTGGCGTGGATTCTGAAGATGTGCGCGCGTCCTTCCAGGTCAGGGAGACCAAACTCCACCTTTCGGTCCAAACGACCGGGACGCATGAGGGCAGGATCTAGGGTGTCCGGTCTGTTGGTAGCCATCAGGACCTGAGGAAGAACATTATTTTATTGATAGTTTCTGCGTTTCTGGTATTTCATTTCATTAGATATTTCTAATGAAATGTCATCTAGTATAGTCATCCATAGGGCTAAATAAAAACAACAGCACAGGGGGGCAATCGCGCTAAATAAAAGAGTAGAAGTTCAACTCCTGATCGTATCAAATCCAGTTAAAGTTGTGGTTTAGTTTCGATCAAATTTCATAACGCGCTAAAGTTTTAACTTCGATTGAAGTAAAATCAATATATGAGTGATACTTTTCGTCAAATACAATATGTAAAGAAAACCCTGTCCGATCCGTGAAGGTATTGTTAGGTATCGATAACTGATTCTACTAATGCCCACAAAGACAAGCTAAACTTAAAAAAAAACCCTAAAAAAATTAATATTATTTCGCAAAAAGAGGTAACTTAATACATGTGCGGTAAGCAACCCCTTACGCGGGCGGCGGGGGGCAGGGCACGCGGCACCTGTGACGTGGTCGCGTCGCTATTCGCTTATAATAATACCGGTGTTGTCACTTTTTTAAAAATTACCAAATTTCGGGGATATTGGAATTAATTCCCGGGAAAAAAGGATTATTTCAAAATTCATTAGTATTGTTACTATGATGATTATGTAAAATTTTACTTTATATTTGGTCAAGTGTTTACCTAACCTTTATTATCCTTATGGGTCGGACAGGGTTTTCTTTACATATTATATAATAATTAAAACTAAATAAATTATAACTAAATCTAATCGTTTGTCAAATGGCACAAAAAAAGTTAGCTTTGTTTCAACTTTCTCATTTGACTGTAGTTACGTTCCAATTGCAATCCAGTTATGGTTAAACCATCTGTCAAAAGATGAGCGCGATACGAAACATAACAGTTATGGTTTGGTTACGATCCAATTCTGTTTTGGTTGGATTATTTTAGCGCGATTGCCCCCTAGGTCGAGTAGGTGAGCTGTACTTGCCACGGTTTATCGGTGGATGGGTGCTCAACACTCCCGAGTTGAATAGGTTAACTTCAAATACCTTGATGTTGCCACGGGGGTCGAAGCCGTCGAGCTGGTTGATCAGCTCCAACATAGTTCTCTGGACTTCATTGTCACCACCAGCGCCGTCGGCAAATCTAAGGAGACAAAAAATATTAATAAAACGAAGTGTATGTTAGTGGCTAGGTTTCTAGATTTCCGGTTGGTTGAGAGCAGTAAGCTCGCTCCGTGAACATGGGACACCTCCAGGACCTTCCTGAAGACGGATTGTATTGAACAAGGAGAAACTCGAATTCGTCGAAAACACGGTTTTCCTGGGGATCACGCTTGACTCGAGGCTACAATGGGGTCCTCATTTAACATCTCTGGCAGGACGGCTTAGTTCAGCAGCATACGCTGTCAGAAAAATCCGTCAATTTACTGATGTAGATACTGCGAGACTAGTCCATTTTCGCTACTTTCATAGTATCATGTCATACGGTATTTTGCTTTGGGGACGGGCTGCAGACATAGAGTCTATTTTTATTCTGCAGAAAAGAGCTATCAGAGCCATATACAATCTCCGCAGACGCGATTCTCTTAGGGAACTGTTTAAAGAAATAAACATACTTACGGTCCCTTGTCAATACATTTATGAAAACATTATGTATGTTCGGAAAAATATTGATCTTTTTAAGAAGATAAGTGACAGGCACAATTTTAATACTAGGAATAGAAACAATTTAGATCAACCTCGGTTCGGACTAGCTAAAGTAAATAGTTCGTTTATGGGGTACTGTGTAAAATTTTATA
Organism: Sesamia nonagrioides; assembly: GCA_017933935.1. Lineage (NCBI taxonomy): Eukaryota > Metazoa > Arthropoda > Insecta > Lepidoptera > Noctuidae > Sesamia > Sesamia nonagrioides. The sequence goes on along the minus strand of JADWQK010000063.1, from coordinate 1,412,223 downwards.
ATAAAGTACCGCTAGAGATTCAACAGCTCAATGAATCCAAATTTAAAACATGCATTAAAGGCACGCTGTGTAAGCAAGCATAGTATAAACTGGAAGATTATATCCTTGATAAAAATGCTTGGATAAATCCCAGTCCTGCTCCACAGCCACAGACAATTTTGTAGGTTTGGAAGAGATGCCATTCCCCCTTTTTGTTGTTTTCTAAATATTCCTTTTTATTTTTTTTTATTTGTTTTTTCAACGTTGTGTACAATATTTTGCAATAGTATTGTATAATGTAAAAGCACTTTTCAAGTTTGTGAATGTGAGGCACCATGGACTATAGTTTGATTTTTTATATATATATATATAACTTGTTTGACATTGCGAGATTGACAGTTGAGAATTGTCATGCTCACTCAAATGTCTTGCTGATGGTGGCACGTTGGTGGCGTGGTTAATTTATATGGTCTTTGAATAAAAACTTTTTTTACAAAAAAACAACCGACTTCCAAAAACCACTACAAAGTGAAAAATAACTAATTTCGGAAGTCGGTGTCTTTGGTTTTTGTGTATTCGTTTTTGACACCGACTTCCGAAATTAGTTATTTTTCACTTTGTAGTGGTTTTTGGAAGTCGGTTGTTTTTTTGTAAAAAAGTTTTTATTTTACACTTTTTAGTTGTTAAAAGTACTATGTATTCAGCTGCATCCGGTCAGACTGGAAGCTGACCCAAATATAGTTGGGAAACGACGTAATTTTGTTTACTTTTATTTTTACCCGGTAAGTATTCCCTCAACTGCTATGGTCTTCATCATCAAATTTACTGCAGACCATTATTTTAACCCAGTGGGTGCAAAGGTCTCATCAATATAAATGAATTAAGTCCAACCACAAAGTAGCTACTGTAAACTGTTGAGGAGTTTCCGGAACTGGCCTTTGTCTTCATCATCAGAGCTTTTATGTCAGTCATAACCCATCTAGGTGTAAAGTTCTTATCAATACAAATTAATCGAGCCCAAACACAAGGTAGCTGCTGTGAATTGTTGAGGAGTTCCTTCGACTGTCTCCCGGCTCCATCATCAGATCTACTCCAGACCTTTACTAAATTGTAGTGCTTTAAAATACTTAATGAAAATGCTAAGAAATGCACTAGTCGCCCCTGCAATTTTTGAAAGTTCCCCTTGTTTTCTCTGGTCTTCCACCATCAAACCCTGATATCCTTATCATGGGACCACGTTGGGAACGTCTTCTTTCCAACAGAAAAAGAATTATCAAAATCGGTTCATAAACGACGAAGTTATGCGCGAACAAACATAAAAAAAAGCATATATACGGTCGAATTGAGTAACCTCCTCCTTTTTGAAGTCGGTTAAAAATCAAAATTTAGTTTAGTCAAAATCAGCAGTTAGACTGGTAAAGCGGACCCCAGATTCCAAAGCTGAAAAAAAGCTTCGGATGCGACTGGGATTAAAGCTGAGATGATGATGATAAGTTCCACGACTGCTATTTTTTTTATTCGATCCCATGGAAAAAAGTTGTTCAGTCTGGTGATCTATATTTGCACCATCATCATCATCAACTTTTTATCGTCCCATTGCTGGGAACAGGTCTCCTCTCATACAGAGAAGGATTGAGCGTAATCACCACGCTTACTCAATGCGGGTTGGCGATTTCAGACTTCCTCAAGATGTTTTCCTTCACCTTCAGTCATTGGTGTCCAAAATATACTTAGAAAGCACATGTAACTTTAGTAAAGTTACATTGTACAAGTACATACTTGAGAGGCTGGTGTTTTAACCACTAGGCCAACACGACTATTTGTACCATACGGTCATAGTATGTAATAACCCCGTACAGCACACACACAGTACAGTAATCTTACCGAGCACCGCCAATAGCATCAATTTCATCAAAGAAGATAAGACACGCCTTCTTGCTCCGCGCCATCTCGAACAGTTCCCTCACCATTCTAGCGCCCTCGCCCACGTACTTCTGGACCAGCTCCGAACCTGAGGACGAAGGTATATTTCAATGAAAGGAAGAAAAGTAAATGCAGCTCTTCATAATTTCTTCTAAAAAAATAATCTTCAGCCTATAGATCCAACTGCTGGACAAAGGCCTCCCCCAAGGCTTTCCACAATGATCGGTATTGTGCTGCCCGTATCCATCGGTTTCCCGCGACCTTTACCAGGTCATCGGCCCACCTTGTTGGGGGTACGCTGCGTCTTCCCCATCGGCCATCGGTTCTACGAGCAATGTTCCCACGCCTACTGCCACTTAATTTTAGGGACTCTAAGAGCTATGTAGTAAAAAATAAAGTATGAAATAAACTTATAAATTGTCAGACTTGTTTGCCTGTGCAAACCATAACAGAAATCTATTTCATTCAAGACTATAAAAATGGTTTTGGATTCGTGACCAGCGTTTAAAGAATGCCCCGATAATGGATCAAATAATGGTTTTAACTAGTTATGCATCATCATTTCAGTTGAAAGACGTTCACTGCTGTACATAGGGCTCCCCCAAGGATCCCCACGACGACCGGTCCTGTGCCATTCAGCGGTATTATCCCCTCAAATGATTGACACAATAGCCATGCAGGTCATAATAATTGTAGAAGTCATAAATTAACTTCCTTGAAATATACGTGTTCTGCAACATATTACCTTTGTCATTAAATTAATTTGACAAATTAAAACACTATTGCAGATAATAAGTATTCTCTAGGGGAGGCCTATCAGAAAAATGTCTGAACTTACAGACATACCTCTTTCTTAACTCCCCATACCCTAACACTAGGTCCTGTCCGCGACTTCGTCCATGTATCTATCGCAAATAATCCGACAGCAGAAAAGAGTTTTTGTGTGCCTAGTATGAGTTATCACAACACGACTCGATCGTCGATATCGAGCGCGTTTGGCGCTCTCATTGTTTGAGAGTTTTTACAACCCAGCGAATCAAGTCAACCGATGAGTCAAACGCGCTCGATATCTACGATCGAGAGTCATAGTGAAAACTTCTTCTTTGATAGCATTAATAAATATTCTGATCCTCGAAAAATGTTTAAACCACAAACAAACTTCTTTCTTAACTCCCCATATCTAACCATAACAACACTACACGTTGCAGCCCGTGACTTCGCCCACGTATCTATTGGAAACTATCCGACAGCAGAAAAGAGTTTCTGTATGCCTAGTATGAGTTATCATTACGAGACTCGATCGTCGATATCGAGCGCGTTTGGCGCTCTCATTGTTCCAGCTAATCAAGTCAAACGCGCTCGATATCTACAATCATGATTCGTAATGAAAACTTCTACTAGGCCTACTGGTGTAAAGGTTATAAATTGACTTACTTAAAACAGATGATATCTGTTTTAAATAAGTCAATTTATAACCTTTATGTTCTGCAATAAATACCTTTGTCATTAACTTAATTTGACAAAGTAAAACATTATGGCAGATAATAAAATTTCTCTAGGGGAAGCGTATCGGAAATTGTCAAAACTTATGGACAAACTTCTGTCTCAACTCCCCATAACGTACACGTGCGAAGCCGCAGGCAGGAACTAGCAGAAACTAGTTCCTGCCCACGGCTGCGCCCGCGCTAGATTGTGTTAATTTATCGTATAGCAAAAAAGAAATACTGGTGTAGAGGTAATTACAAAGGCCACATGCGACCAATGCGTCATGCTGACGTCACACAGATTCTACATCTCGCAAGCAGAGTTTACCGCGCAACTAGCATACGCACAACTTCCCAACATCAACCGTTAGGCAAGTGCCCGCCAGACATAACACTCGCCTGGTTGGAGGATATCAAAAACTTGTCAAAATGTTGTATTTTAAACGTATTTTTGACAGATTGAGACAGAACACACTGTGAACGTTCTTAAAATTCAAAAATTGACCTTCAGATACCCACCAATGACTCTGATGAAGCAGGCATCAGTTCTGTTGGCGACTGCTCTCGCGCACAAGGTCTTGCCCGTGCCGGGGGGTCCGAACAACAACACTCCCTTGGGGGGCTCGATACCCAGTTTCACGAACTTCTCGGGCTGGAAGGAAATGTAGAAAGTATTAGTAACTGTAGTAAGTTCTGTTTCTATGGAGTACGAAAGTCTTATATGAAAGAAACATCATGCACCAATAACAAATAAATATGCGTACACTAGAAGACGGAGCATTCAACGTTACCCTACATAATTGGGAGGAGGAATAATTACGTAACACAACAACAGTAACAACGGCCTTCCTTTTGACAGTTCAACAATATTCATTGCGTTATTTACGTTGTTGAACAAATAAACTTTTCGAACATATGACGTAATGGATTACCTACCTTCAAAATGATTCAGACTATGATTTATTTAACTATTCTGCAAGCCAATAATTTTAGTCATTGGAAATTATTTTATTCTTTTTTAAACCCTATGAATCTAAGGAGAATAGGGATGTATCCTCAGGCGCGTGCGCTCCATAGAGGCAGATAAGCACTGCATACCCTAATAATTTTCAAAAAAAATATATAATAATTTATAATATAGTACAATAAAATAATTTATATACTACAAACTTAAAGACTTCTTTAATCAGTTATTGATAACACTGCCATCTATTGGGGCTAGTGCAAACTAAACTACGCGCAACTCTGTTTGTCGCGACGACCGCGCCACATTCGCGTGGCGGCCGTACGCAGAATCGAAATGTGCTTCTCTGACGTGTCGCTGATTCGCGTGTGTGAATAAAATTATTTGATTGTATGTGTAAACTTTTCGTGTGTTGTCTTATAATTTCATTCGGTTTATAAGCCCAGATAAGCAGTGCTTCATTTTACGCGGCCAAATTAAGAAGTTGACAAAACTAGCAAAATTGTTGTTTGTGAAAATACCTTTTTATTTTATCAGCTTATGTTGTTTGGTTATTGGTGTATTTGGTAACATAAATATATTGATTGTTTTAGGAAAGATCTGTACTTGTGATGTATATATAGATAAATTTAAAACGGTGAATTTTTCAACGTTAACATTATTATTTTGTTTCCCGTGTAGGTACCTATATTATTTTAAAACGCGGTATTGACAATTCGTTGTTATAAAAACTTAAAAGACCTTAAGTTTTTCAACCTACTTGCTATGAATTTCAATACTATTATACTTTATATTGTAATAATTTTCCTGAAGTTTACAAATGAGCAAAATTTAATAGTTATGATTCCAATGAGTAGCGCATCACGTATATTTATGAAATACATAAGGTTAAAGTAGACTCCCAGATTTGTCTATATTTCTATTGAAAAAGAACTTTTAGCGATTTTAAAATGATCTTATACATATTTAATTTTTATAGAGTTATTTAAAAAAGATAGGCGCGTTGATGTAATTTATAGATAGTAAAATATTTTTTTCAGTTATTTGAGAAATAAATTATTACTTATTTACAGTTGCGTTAATAATAACATTTCATTGTATTTTGACAGCCTCCATGGCGTAGCGGTAGCGAACGCGGCCGCTGCGCAAGGAGGCGCGGGTTCGATCCTCGCGCAGTGCAAATATTTGTATGCATGAATATGAATATTTGCACTGGTCTGGTCGTGCCTCGGAAAGCACGTTAAGCCGTTGGTCGCGGTTGCCATACGAACATCTAGTGGCACTTGTATAAGCACAGATATTTGGGTAGTGCATACCCCCCACAAAATCTCTGTGCACGCCCCTGTGTATCCTAGGTATGAAAATCAAAAAAATAATTAGTCCGTCTTATAGATATTAAAAAAAATTTAAGACCCGTATTTTTTATTTTGTCGAAATTACCAAAAACTACTGAGACATAACGTAATAAAGTTACGGAGTGGGGGCTAATTACGTCACGCCATGGTTTATTTTGTACCACGGTGTGTCGTCATGCGACATTTCAAATCAATATATCTTCCTAAGCATTTAGTTTAGTTTAGACAAAATCAGCAGTTAGGCTGGTAAAGCGGACTCCAGACTCCAAAGCTGAAAAAAAGCTTCGGATGCGACTGGGATTAACGCTGAGATGATGATGATGATAAGTTCCATGACTGCTATTTTTTTTATTCGATCCCACGGAAAAAAGTTATTCAGTCTGGTGATCTATATTTGTACCATCATCATCATCAAAGACATTAAAATTAAAATCTCTTTGATCATCATCAACCTTTTATCGTCCCATTGCTGGGCACAGGTCTCCTCTCATACAGAGAAGGATTGAGCGTTAATCACCACGCTTGCATAATGCGGGTTGACGATTTCAGACTTATAAATTTCAGGCTTCCTCAAGATATTTTCCTTTACCTTCAGTCATTGGTGTCCAAAATATACTTAGAAAGTACATATAACTTTAGAAAAGTTACATTGGTACTTGCCTGACCTGGAATCGAACCCGCACACTCATACTTGAGAGGCTGGTGTTTTAACCACTAGGCCAACACGACTATTTGTACCATACGGTCATAGTATGTAACTACTGTATCACAGCCTTTAATTTATATGGTCTTTGAAAAATAACCCCGTACAGAACATCTTACCGAGCACCACCAATAGCATCAATTTCATCAAAGAAGATAAGACACGTCTTCTTGCTCCGGGCTATCTCGAACAGTTCCCTCACCATTCTAGCGCCCTCACCCACGTACTTCTGGACCAGCTCCGAACCTGAGGACGAAGGTATAGTTCAATAAAAGGAAGAAAAGTAAATGCAGCTGTTCATAATCTCTTGTAAAAAAAATAATCTTCTTCAGCCTATAGATCCCCCTGCTGGACAGAGACCTCCCCCAAGGCTTTACACAATGATCGGTCTTGTGCTGCCCGCATTCATCGGTTTCCCGCGACCTTTACCAGGTCATCGGCCCACTGTGTTGGGGGCTCCCTACGCTGCGTCTTCCCCATCGGCCATCGGTTCTACGAGCAATGTGCCCCCGCCCACTGCCACTTAATTTTATGGACTCTATGAGCTATGTAGTAAAAAATAATGTATGAAATAAACTTGTAAATTGTCAGACTTGTTTGCCTGTGCAAACCATAACAGAAATCTATTTCATTCAAGACTACAAAAATGGTTTTGGATTCGTGACCAGCGTTTAAAGAACGCCCCGATAATGGATCAAATAATGGTTTTAACCAGCTATGCAACATCATCTCTAACATCATTTCAGTTGAAAGACGTTCACTGCTGTACATAGGGCTCCCCCAAGGATCCCCACGACGACCGGTCCTGTGCCATTCAGCGGTATTATCCCCTCAAATGATTGACACAATAGCCATGCAGGTCATAATAATTGTAGAAGTCATAAATTAACTTCCTTGAAATATACGTGTTCTGCAACATATTACCTTTGTCATTAAATTAATTTGACAAATTAAAACACTATTGCAGATAATAAGTATTCTCTAGGGGAGGCCTATCAGAAAAATGTCTGAACTTACAGACATACTTCTTTCTTAACTCCCCATACCCTAACACTAGGTCCTGTCCGCGACTTCGTCCATGTATCTATCGCAAATAATCCGACAGCAGAAAAGAGTTTTTGTGTGCCTAGTATGAGTTATCACAACACGACTCGATCGTCGATATCGAGCGCGTTTGGCGCTCTCATTGTTTGAGAGTTTTTACAACCCAGCGAATCAAGTCAACCGATGAGTCAAACGCGCTCGATATCTACGATCGAGAGTCATAGTGAAAACTTCTTCTTTGATAGCATTAATAAATATTCTGATCCTCGAAAAATGTTTAAACCACAAACAAACTTCTTTCTTAACTCCCCATATCTAACCATAACAACACTACACGTTGCAGCCCGTGACTTCGCCCACGTATCTATTGGAAACTATCCGACAGCAGAAAAAGAGTTTCTGTATGCCTAGTATGAGTTATCATCGATATCGAGCGCGTTTGGCGCTCTCATTGTTTGAGAGTTTTTACAACCCAGCGAATCAAGTCAACCGATGAGTCAAACGCGCTCGATATCTACGATCGAGAGTCATAGTGAAAACTTCTTCTTTGATAGCATTAATAAATATTCTGATCCTCGAAAAATGTTTAAACCACAAACAAACTTGTTGCAGCTTCGCCCACGTATCTATTGTTCCGACAGCAGAAAAGAGTTTCTGTATGCCTAGTATGAGTTATCATTACGAGACTCGATCGTCGATATCGAGCGCGTTTGGCGCTCTCATTGTTTGAGAGTTTTTACAACCCAGCGAATCAAGTCAATCGATGAGTCAAACGCGCTCGATATCTACGATCGAGATTCATAGTGAAAACTTCTTCTTTGATAGCATTAATAAATATTCTGATCCTCGAAAAATGTTTAAACCACAAACAAACTTCTTTCTTAACTCCCCATATCTAACCATAAAACACTACACGTTGTAGCCAGTGACTTCGCCCACGTATCTATTGGAAACTATCCGACATCCGACAGAAAAGAGTTTCTGTATGCCTAGTATGAGTTATCATTACGAGACTCGATCGTCGATATCGAGCGCGTTTGGCGCTCTCATTGTTCCAGCTAATCAAGTCAAACGCGCTCGATATCTACAATCATGATTCGTAATGAAAACTTCTACTAGGCCTACTGGTGTAAAGGTTATAAATTGACTTACTTAAAACAGATGATATCTGTTTTAAATAAGTCAATTTATAACCTTTATGTTCTGCAATAAATACCTTTGTCATTAACTTAATTTGACAAAGTAAAACATTATGGCAGATAATAAAATTTCTCTAGGGGAAGCGTATCGGAAATTGTCAAAACTTATGGACAAACTTCTGTCTCAACTCCCCATAACGTACACGTGCGAAGCCGCAGGCAGGAACTAGCAGAAACTAGTTCCTGCCCACGGCTGCGCCCGCGCTAGATTGTGTTAATTTATCGTATAGCAAAAAAGAAATACTGGTGTAGAGGTAATTACAAAGGCCACATGCGACCAATGCGTCATGCTGACGTCACACAGATTCTACATCTCGCAAGCAGAGTTTACCGCGCAACTAGCATACGCACAACTTCCCAACATCAACCGTTAGGCAAGTGCCCGCCAGACATAACACTCGCCTGGTTGGAGGATATCAAAAACTTGTCAAAATGTTGTATTTTAAACGTATTTTTGACAGATTGAGACAGAACACACTGTGAACGTTCTTAAAATTCAAAAATTGACCTTCAGATACCCACCAATGACTCTGATGAAGCAGGCATCAGTTCTGTTGGCGACTGCTCTCGCGCACAAGGTCTTGCCCGTGCCGGGGGGTCCGAACAACAACACTCCCTTGGGGGGCTCGATACCCAGTTTCACGAACTTCTCGGGCTGGAAGGAAATGTAGAAAGTATTAGTAACTGTAGTAAGTTCTGTTTCTATGGAGTACGAAAGTCTTATATGAAAGAAACATCATGCACCAATAACAAATAAATATGCGTACACTAGAAGACGGAGCATTCAACGTTACCCTACATAATTGGGAGGAGGAATAATTACGTAACACAACAACAGTAACAACGGCCTTCCTTTTGACAGTTCAACAATATTCATTGCGTTATTTACGTTGTTGAACAAATAAACTTTTCGAACATATGACGTAATGGATTACCTACCTTCAAAATGATTCAGACTATGATTTATTTAACTATTCTGCAAGCCAATAATTTTAGTCATTGGAAATTATTTTATTCTTTTTTAAACCATAAGAATCTAAGGAGAATAGGGATGTATCCTAGGTATGAAAATCAAAAAAATAATTAGTCCGTCTTATAGATATTAAAAAAAATTTAAGACCCGTATTTTTTATTTTGTCGAAATTACCAAAAACTACTGAGACATAACGTAATAAAGTTACGGAGTGGGGGCTAATTACGTCACGCCATGGTTTATTTTGTACCACGGTGTGACGTCATGCGACATTTCAAATCAATATATCTTCCTAAGCATTTAGTTTAGTTTAGACAAAATCAGCAGTTAGGCTGGTAAAGCGGACTCCAGACTCCAAAGCTGAAAAAAAGCTTCGGATGCGACTGGGATTAACGCTGAGATGATGATGATGATGATAAGTTCCATGACTGCTATTTTTTTTATTCGATCCCACGGAAAAAAGTTATTCAGTCTGGTGATCTATATTTGTACCATCATCATCATCAAAGACATTAAAATTAAAATCTCTTTGATCATCATCAACCTTTATCGTCCCATTGCTGGGCACAGGTCTCTCTCATACAGAGAAGGATTGAGCGTTAAATCACCACGCTTGCATTGCGGGTTGAGATTTCAGAATAAATTTCAGTACCTTTACATATAACTTTAGAAAGTTACATTGGTACTTGCCTGACCTGGAATCGAACCCGCACACTCATACTTGAGAGGCTGGTGTTTTAACCACTAGGCCAACACGACTATTTGTACCATACGGTCATAGTATGTAACTACTGTATCACAGCCTTTAATTTATATGGTCTTTGAAAAATAACCCCACAGAACATCTTACCGAGCACCACCAATAGCATCAATTTCATCAAAGAAGATAAGACACGTCTTCTTGCTCCGGGCTATCTCGACAGTTCCCTCACCATTCTAGCGCCCTCACCCACGTACTTCTGGACCAGCTCCGAACCTGAGGACGAAGGTATAGTTCAATAAAAGGAAGAAAAGTAAATGCAGCTGTTAATAATCTCTGTAAAAAAAATAATCTTCTTCAGCCTATAGATCCCCCTGCTGGACAGAGACCTCCCCCAAGGCTTTACACAATGATCGGTCTTGTGCTGCCCGCATTCATCAGTTTCCCGCGACCTTTATCAGGTCATCGGCCCACCTTGTTGGGGGTACGCTGCGTCTTCCCCATCGGCCATCAGTTCTACGAGCAATGTTCCCCGCCTACTGCCACTTAATTTTAAGGGACTCTAAGAGCTATGTAGTAAAAAATAATGTATGAAATAAACTTGTAAATTGTCAGACTTGTTTGCCTGTGCAAACCATAACAGAAATCTATTTCATTCAAGACTACAAAAATGGTTTTGGATTCGTGACCAGCGTTTAAAGAACGCCCCGATAATGGATCAAATAATGGTTTTAACCAGCTATGCAACATCATCTCTAACATCATTTCAGTTTAAAGACGTTCACTGCTGTACATAGGGCTCCCCCAAGGATCCCCGACGACCGGTCCTGTGCCATTCAGCGGTATTATCCCCTCAAATGATTGACACAATAGCCATGCAGGTCATAATAATTGTAGAAGTCATAAATTAACTTCCTTGAAATATACGTGTTCTGCAACATATTACCTTTGTCATTAAATTAATTTGACAAATTAAAACACTATTGCAGATAATAAGTATTCTCTAGGGGAGGCCTATCAGAAAAATGTCTGAACTTACAGACATACTTCTTTTTCTTAACTCCCCATACCCTAACACTAGGTCCTGTCCGCGACTTCGTCCATGTATCTATCGCAAATAATCCGACAGCAGAGAAAAGAGTTTTTGTGTGCCTAGTATGAGTTATCACAACACGACTCGATCGTCGATATCGAGCGCGTTTGGCGCTCTCATTGTTTGAGAGTTTTTACAACCCAGCGAATCAAGTCAACCGATGAGTCAAACGCGCTCGATATCTACGATCGAGAGTCATAGTGAAAACTTCTTCTTTGATAGCATTAATAAATATTCTGATCCTCGAAAAATGTTTAAACCACAAACAAACTTCTTTCTTAACTCCCCATATCTAACCATAACAACACTACACGTTGCAGCCCGTGACTTCGCCCACGTATCTATTGGAAACTATCCGACAGCAGAAAAGAGTTTCTGTATGCCTAGTATGAGTTATCATTACGAGACTCGATCGTCGATATCGAGCGCGTTTGGCGCTCTCATTGTTTGAGAGTTTTTACAACCCAGCGAATCAAGTCAATCGATGAGTCAAACGCGCTCGATATCTACGATCGAGATTCATAGTGAAAACTTCTTCTTTGATAGCATTAATAAATATTCTGATCCTCGAAAAATGTTTAAACCACAAACAAACTTCTTTCTTAACTCCCCATATCTAACCATAAAAACACTACACGTTGTAGCCAGTGACTTCGCCCACGTATCTATTGGAAACTATCCGACATCCGACAGCAGAAAAGAGTTTCTGTATGCCTAGTATGAGTTATCATTACGAGACTCGATCGTCGATATCGAGCGCGTTTGGCGCTCTCATTGTTCCAGCTAATCAAGTCAAACGCGCTCGATATCTACAATCATGATTCGTAATGAAAACTTCTACTAGGCCTACTGGTGTAAAGGTTATAAATTGACTTACTTAAAACAGATGATATCTGTTTTAAATAAGTCAATTTATAACCTTTATGTTCTGCAATAAATACCTTTGTCATTAACTTAATTTGACAAAGTAAAACATTATGGCAGATAATAAAATTTCTCTAGGGGAAGCGTATCGGAAATTGTCAAAACTTATGGACAAACTTCTGTCTCAACTCCCCATAACGTACACGTGCGAAGCCGCAGGCAGGAACTAGCAGAAACTAGTTCCTGCCCACGGCTGCGCCCGCGCTAGATTGTGTTAATTTATCGTATAGCAAAAAAGAAATACTGGTGTAGAGGTAATTACAAAGGCCACATGCGACCAATGCGTCATGCTGACGTCACACAGATTCTACATCTCGCAAGCAGAGTTTACCGCGCAACTAGCATACGCACAACTTCCCAACATCAACCGTTAGGCAAGTGCCCGCCAGACATAACACTCGCCTGGTTGGAGGATATCAAAAACTTGTCAAAATGTTGTATTTTAAACGTATTTTTGACAGATTGAGACAGAACACACTGTGAACGTTCTTAAAATTCAAAAATTGACCTTCAGATACCCACCAATGACTCTGATGAAGCAGGCATCAGTTCTGTTGGCGACTGCTCTCGCGCACAAGGTCTTGCCCGTGCCGGGGGGTCCGAACAACAACACTCCCTTGGGGGGCTCGATACCCAGTTTCACGAACTTCTCGGGCTGGAAGGAAATGTAGAAAGTATTAGTAACTGTAGTAAGTTCTGTTTCTATGGAGTACGAAAGTCTTATATGAAAGAAACATCATGCACCAATAACAAATAAATATGCGTACACTAGAAGACGGAGCATTCAACGTTACCCTACATAATTGGGAGGAGGAATAATTACGTAACACAACAACAGTAACAACGGCCTTCCTTTTGACAGTTCAACAATATTCATTGCGTTATTTACGTTGTTGAACAAATAAACTTGTCGAACATATGACGTAATGGATTACCTACCTTCAAAATGATTCAGACTATGATTTATTTAACTATTCTGCAAGCCAATAATTTTAGTCATTGGAAATTATTTTATTCTTTTTTAAACCATAAGAATCTAAGGAGAATAGGGATGTATCCTAGGTATGAAAATCAAAAAAATAATTAGTCCGTCTTATAGATATTAAAAAAAATTTAAGACCCGTATTTTTTATTTTGTCGAAATTACCAAAAACTACTGAGACATAACGTAATAAAGTTACGGAGTGGGGGCTAATTACGTCACGCCATGGTTTATTTTGTACCACGGTGTGTCGTCATGCGACATTTCAAATCAATATATCTTCCTAAGCATTTAGTTTAGTTTAGACAAAATCAGCAGTTAGGCTGGTAAAGCGGACTCCAGACTCCAAAGCTGAAAAAAAGCTTCGGATGCGACTGGGATTAACGCTGAGATGATGATGATGATGATAAGTTCCATGACTGCTATTTTTTTTATTCGATCCCACGGAAAAAAGTTATTCAGTCTGGTGATCTATATTTGTACCATCATCATCATCAAAGACATTAAAATTAAAATCTCTTTGATCATCATCAACCTTTTATCGTCCCATTGCTGGGCACAGGTCTCCTCTCATACAGAGAAGGATTGAGCGTTAAATCATTGCATTGCGGGTTGACGATTTCAGACTTATAAATTTCAGGCTTCCTCAAGATATTTTCCTTTACCTTCAGTCATAAAATATACTTAGAAAGTACATATAACTTTAGAAAAGTTACATTGGTACTTGCCTGACCTGGAATCGAACCCGCACACTCATACTTGAGAGGCTGGTGTTTTAACCACTAGGCCAACACGACTATTTGTACCATACGGTCATAGTATGTAACTACTGTATCACAGCCTTTAATTTATATGGTCTTTGAAAAATAACCCCGTACAGAACATCTTACCGAGCACCACCAATAGCATCAATTTCATCAAAGAAGATAAGACACGTCTTCTTGCTCCGGGCTATCTCGAACAGTTCCCTCACCATTCTAGCGCCCTCACCCACGTACTTCTGGACCAGCTCCGAACCTGAGGACGAAGGTATAGTTCAATAAAAGGAAGAAAAGTAAATGCAGCTGTTAATAATCTCTTGTAAAAAAAATAATCTTCTTCAGCCTATAGATCCCCCTGCTGGACAGAGACCTCCCCCAAGGCTTTACACAATGATCGGTCTTGTGCTGCCCGCATTCATCGGTTTCCCGCGACCTTTATCAGGTCATCGGCCCACCTTGTTGGGGGCTACGCTGCGTCTTCCCCATCGGCCATCGGTTCTACGAGCAATGTTCCCCGCCTACTGCCACTTAATTTTAGGGACTCTAAGAGCTATGTAGTAAAAAATAATGTATGAAATAAACTTGTAAATTGTCAGACTTGTTTGCCTGTGCAAACCATAACAGAAATCTATTTCATTCAAGACTACAAAAATGGTTTTGGATTCGTGACCAGCGTTTAAAGAACGCCCCGATAATGGATCAAATAATGGTTTTAACCAGCTATGCAACATCATCTCTAACATCATTTCAGTTTAAAGACGTTCACTGCTGTACATAGGGCTCCCCCAAGGATCCCCACGACGACCGGTCCTGTGCCATTCAGCGGTATTATCCCCTCAAATGATTGACACAATAGCCATGCAGGTCATAATAATTGTAGAAGTCATAAATTAACTTCCTTGAAATATACGTGTTCTGCAACATATTACCTTTGTCATTAAATTAATTTGACAAATTAAAACACTATTGCAGATAATAAGTATTCTCTAGGGGAGGCCTATCAGAAAAATGTCTGAACTTACAGACATACTTCTTTCTTAACTCCCCATACCCTAACACTAGGTCCTGTCCGCGACTTCGTCCATGTATCTATCGCAAATAATCCGACAGCAGAAAAGAGTTTTTGTGTGCCTAGTATGAGTTATCACAACACGACTCGATCGTCGATATCGAGCGCGTTTGGCGCTCTCATTGTTTGAGAGTTTTTACAACCCAGCGAATCAAGTCAACCG
Source organism: Sesamia nonagrioides (assembly GCA_017933935.1). Taxonomy (NCBI): domain Eukaryota; kingdom Metazoa; phylum Arthropoda; class Insecta; order Lepidoptera; family Noctuidae; genus Sesamia; species Sesamia nonagrioides. Next base: position 1,396,907 of record JADWQK010000063.1, on the reverse strand, counting down.
ATGAGTCAAACGCGCTCGATATCTACGATCGAGAGTCATAGTGAAAACTTCTTCTTTGATAGCATTAATAAATATTCTGATCCTCGAAAAATGTTTAAACCACAAACAAACTTCTTTCTTAACTCCCCATATCTAACCATAACAACACTACACGTTGCAGCCCGTGACTTCGCCCACGTATCTATTGGAAACTATCCGACAGCAGAAAAGAGTTTCTGTATGCCTAGTATGAGTTATCATTACGAGACTCGATCGTCCATATCGAGCGCGTTTGGCGCTCTCATTGTTTGAGAGTTTTTACAACCCAGCGAATCAAGTCAATCGATGAGTCAAACGCGCTCGATATCTACGATCGAGATTCATAGTGAAAACTTCTTCTTTGATAGCATTAATAAATATTCTGATCCTCGAAAAATGTTTAAACCACAAACAAACTTCTTTCTTAACTCCCCATATCTAACCATAAAAACACTACACGTTGTAGCCAGTGACTTCGCCCACGTATCTATTGGAAACTATCCGACATCCGATAGCAGAAAAGAGTTTCTGTATGCCTAGTATGAGTTATCATTACGAGACTCGATCGTCGATATCGAGCGCGTTTGGCGCTCTCATTGTTCCAGCTAATCAAGTCAAACGCGCTCGATATCTACAATCATGATTCGTAATGAAAACTTCTACTAGGCCTACTGGTGTAAAGGTTATAAATTGACTTACTTAAAACAGATGATATCTGTTTTAAATAAGTCAATTTATAACCTTTATGTTCTGCAATAAATACCTTTGTCATTAACTTAATTTGACAAAGTAAAACATTATGGCAGATAATAAAATTTCTCTAGGGGAAGCGTATCGGAAATTGTCAAAACTTATGGACAAACTTCTGTCTCAACTCCCCATAACGTACACGTGCGAAGCCGCAGGCAGGAACTAGCAGAAACTAGTTCCTGCCCACGGCTGCGCCCGCGCTAGATTGTGTTAATTTATCGTATAGCAAAAAAGAAATACTGGTGTAGAGGTAATTACAAAGGCCACATGCGACCAATGCGTCATGCTGACGTCACACAGATTCTACATCTCGCAAGCAGAGTTTACCGCGCAACTAGCATACGCACAACTTCCCAACATCAACCGTTAGGCAAGTGCCCGCCAGACATAACACTCGCCTGGTTGGAGGATATCAAAAACTTGTCAAAATGTTGTATTTTAAACGTATTTTTGACAGATTGAGACAGAACACACTGTGAACGTTCTTAAAATTCAAAAATTGACCTTCAGATACCCACCAATGACTCTGATGAAGCAGGCATCAGTTCTGTTGGCGACTGCTCTCGCGCACAAGGTCTTGCCCGTGCCGGGGGGTCCGAACAACAACACTCCCTTGGGGGGCTCGATACCCAGTTTCACGAACTTCTCGGGCTGGAAGGAAATGTAGAAAGTATTAGTAACTGTAGTAAGTTCTGTTTCTATGGAGTACGAAAGTCTTATATGAAAGAAACATCATGCACCAATAACAAATAAATATGCGTACACTAGAAGACGGAGCATTCAACGTTACCCTACATAATTGGGAGGAGGAATAATTACGTAACACAACAACAGTAACAACGGCCTTCCTTTTGACAGTTCAACAATATTCATTGCGTTATTTACGTTGTTGAACAAATAAACTTGTCGAACATATGACGTAATGGATTACCTACCTTCAAAATGATTCAGACTATGATTTATTTAACTATTCTGCAAGCCAATAATTTTAGTCATTGGAAATTATTTTATTCTTTTTTAAACCATAAGAATCTAAGGAGAATAGGGATGTATCCTAGGTATGAAAATCAAAAAAATAATTAGTCCGTCTTATAGATATTAAAAAAAATTTAAGACCCGTATTTTTTATTTTGTCGAAATTACCAAAAACTACTGAGACATAACGTAATAAAGTTACGGAGTGGGGGCTAATTACGTCACGCCATGGTTTATTTTGTACCACGGTGTGTCGTCATGCGACATTTCAAATCAATATATCTTCCTAAGCGTTTAGTTTAGTTTAGACAAAATCAGCAGTTAGGCTGGTAAAGCGGACTCCAGACTCCAAAGCTGAAAAAAAGCTTCGGATGCGACTGGGATTAACGCTGAGATGATGATGATGATGATAAGTTCCATGACTGCTATTTTTTTTATTCGATCCCACGGAAAAAAGTTATTCAGTCTGGTGATCTATATTTGTACCATCATCATCATCAAAGACATTAAAATTAAAATCTCTTTGATCATCATCAACCTTTTATCGTCCCATTGCTGGGCACAGGTCTCCTCTCATACAGAGAAGGATTGAGCGTTAAATCACCACGCTTGCATAATGCGGGTTGACGATTTCAGACTTATAAATTTCAGGCTTCCTCAAGATATTTTCCTTTACCTTCAGTCATTGGTGTCCAAAATATACTTAGAAAGTACATATAACTTTAGAAAAGTTACATTGGTACTTGCCTGACCTGGAATCGAACCCGCACACTCATACTTGAGAGGCTGGTGTTTTAACCACTAGGCCAACACGACTATTTGTACCATACGGTCATAGTATGTAACTACTGTATCACAGCCTTTAATTTATATGGTCTTTGAAAAATAACCCCGTACAGAACATCTTACCGAGCACCACCAATAGCATCAATTTCATCAAAGAAGATAAGACACGTCTTCTTGCTCCGGGCTATCTCGAACAGTTCCCTCACCATTCTAGCGCCCTCACCCACGTACTTCTGGACCAGCTCCGAACCTGAGGACGAAGGTATAGTTCAATAAAAGGAAGAAAAGTAAATGCAGCTGTTCATAATCTCTTGTAAAAAAAATAATCTTCTTCAGCCTATAGATCCCCCTGCTGGACAGAGACCTCCCCCAAGGCTTTACACAATGATCGGTCTTGTGCTGCCCGCATTCATCGGTTTCCCGCGACCTTTACCAGGTCATCGGCCCACCGTGTTGGGGGCTCCCTACGCTGCGTCTTCCCCATCGGCCATCGGTTCTACGAGCAATGTGCCCCCGCCCACTGCCACTTAATTTTATGGACTCTATGAGCTATGTAGTAAAAAATAATGTATGAAATAAACTTGTAAATTGTCAGACTTGTTTGCCTGTGCAAACCATAACAGAAATCTATTTCATTCAAGACTACAAAAATGGTTTTGGATTCGTGACCAGCGTTTAAAGAACGCCCCGATAATGGATCAAATAATGGTTTTAACCAGCTATGCAACATCATCTCTAACATCATTTCAGTTGAAAGACGTTCACTGCTGTACATAGGGCTCCCCCAAGGATCCCCACGACGACCGGTCCTGTGCCATTCAGCGGTATTATCCCCTCAAATGATTGACACAATAGCCATGCAGGTCATAATAATTGTAGAAGTCATAAATTAACTTCCTTGAAATATACGTGTTCTGCAACATATTACCTTTGTCATTAAATTAATTTGACAAATTAAAACACTATTGCAGATAATAAGTATTCTCTAGGGGAGGCCTATCAGAAAAATGTCTGAACTTACAGACATACTTCTTTCTTAACTCCCCATACCCTAACACTAGGTCCTGTCCGCGACTTCGTCCATGTATCTATCGCAAATAATCCGACAGCAGAAAAGAGTTTTTGTGTGCCTAGTATGAGTTATCACAACACGACTCGATCGTCGATATCGAGCGCGTTTGGCGCTCTCATTGTTTGAGAGTTTTTACAACCCAGCGAATCAAGTCAACCGATGAGTCAAACGCGCTCGATATCTACGATCGAGAGTCATAGTGAAAACTTCTTCTTTGATAGCATTAATAAATATTCTGATCCTCGAAAAATGTTTAAACCACAAACAAACTTCTTTCTTAACTCCCCATATCTAACCATAAAAACACTACACGTTGTAGCCAGTGACTTCGCCCACGTATCTATTGGAAACTATCCGACATCCGACAGCAGAAAAGAGTTTCTGTATGCCTAGTATGAGTTATCATTACGAGACTCGATCGTCCATATCGAGCGCGTTTGGCGCTCTCATTGTTTGAGAGTTTTTACAACCCAGCGAATCAAGTCAATCGATGAGTCAAACGCGCTCGATATCTACGATCGAGATTCATAGTGAAAACTTCTTCTTTGATAGCATTAATAAATATTCTGATCCTCGAAAAATGTTTAAACCACAAACAAACTTCTTTCTTAACTCCCCATATCTAACCATAAAAACACTACACGTTGTAGCCAGTGACTTCGCCCACGTATCTATTGGAAACTATCCGACATCCGACAGCAGAAAAGAGTTTCTGTATGCCTAGTATGAGTTATCATTACGAGACTCGATCGTCGATATCGAGCGCGTTTGGCGCTCTCATTGTTCCAGCTAATCAAGTCAAACGCGCTCGATATCTACAATCATGATTCGTAATGAAAACTTCTACTAGGCCTACTGGTGTAAAGGTTATAAATTGACTTACTTAAAACAGATGATATCTGTTTTAAATAAGTCAATTTATAACCTTTATGTTCTGCAATAAATACCTTTGTCATTAACTTAATTTGACAAAGTAAAACATTATGGCAGATAATAAAATTTCTCTAGGGGAAGCGTATCGGAAATTGTCAAAACTTATGGACAAACTTCTGTCTCAACTCCCCATAACGTACACGTGCGAAGCCGCAGGCAGGAACTAGCAGAAACTAGTTCCTGCCCACGGCTGCGCCCGCGCTAGATTGTGTTAATTTATCGTATAGCAAAAAAGAAATACTGGTGTAGAGGTAATTACAAAGGCCACATGCGACCAATGCGTCATGCTGACGTCACACAGATTCTACATCTCGCAAGCAGAGTTTACCGCGCAACTAGCATACGCACAACTTCCCAACATCAACCGTTAGGCAAGTGCCCGCCAGACATAACACTCGCCTGGTTGGAGGATATCAAAAACTTGTCAAAATGTTGTATTTTAAACGTATTTTTGACAGATTGAGACAGAACACACTGTGAACGTTCTTAAAATTCAAAAATTGACCTTCAGATACCCACCAATGACTCTGATGAAGCAGGCATCAGTTCTGTTGGCGACTGCTCTCGCGCACAAGGTCTTGCCCGTGCCGGGGGGTCCGAACAACAACACTCCCTTGGGGGGCTCGATACCCAGTTTCACGAACTTCTCGGGCTGGAAGGAAATGAAAGTATTAGTAACTGTAGTAAGTTCTGTTACTATGGAGTACGAAAGTCTTATATGAAAGAAACATCATGCACCAATAACGAATAAATATGCGTACACTAGAAGACGGAGCATTCAACGTTACCCTACATAATTGGGAGGAGGAATAATTACGTAACACAACAACAGTAACAACGGCCTTCCTTTTGACAGTTCAACAATACTCATTGCATTATTTACGTTGTTGAACAAACAAACTTTTCAAACATATGACGTAATGGATTACCTTCAAAATGATTCAGACTGTGATTTATTTAACTATTCTGCAAGCCAATAATTTTAGTCATTGGAAATTATTTTATTCTTTTTTAAACCATAAGAATCTATGGAGAATAGGGATGTATCCTAGGTATGAAAATCAAAAAAATAATTAGTCCGTTTTACAGATAATAAAATAAAATTAAGACCCGTATTTTTTATTTTGTCGAAATTACCAAAAACTACTGAGATATAACGTATTAAAGTTACGGAGTGGGGGCTAATTACGTCACGCCATGGTATATTTTGTACCACGACGTGACGTCATGCGACATTTCAAATCAATATATCTTCCTAAGCATTTAGTTTAGACAAAATCAGCAGTTAGACTGGTAAAGCGGTCCCCAGACTCCAAAGCTGAAAAAAAGCTTCAGATGCGACTGGGATTAACGTTGAGATGATGATGATAAGTTCCATGACTGCTATTTTTTTTTTTATTCGATCCCATGGAAAAATGTTGTTCAGTCTGGTGATCTATATTTGTACCATCATCATCATCAACCTTTTATCGTCTCATTGCTGGGCACAGGTCTTCTCTCATACTGAGAAGGATTGAGCGGAATCACCACGCTTGCTCAATGCGGGTTGGCGATTTCAGACTTCCTCAAGATGTTTTCCTTCACCTTCAGTCATTGGTGTCCAAGATATACTTAGAAAGTACATATAACTTTAGAAAAGTTACATTGGTACTTGCCTGGCCTGGAATCGAACCCGCGCAGTCATACTTGAGAGGCTGGTGTTTTAACCACTGGGCCACCACGACTATTTGTACCATACGGTCATAGTATGTTACTACTGTATCACAGCCTTTAATTTATACGGTCTTTGAAAAATAACCCCGTACAGCACACACACAGTACAGTAATCTTACCGAGCACCACCAATAGCATCAATTTCATCAAAGAAGATAAGACACGCCTTCTTGCTCCGCGCCATCTCGAACAGTTTCCTCACCATTCTAGCGCCCTCACCCACGTACTTCTGGACCAGCTCCGAACCTGAGGACGAAGGTATATTTCAATGAAAGGAAGAAAAGTAAATGCAGCTCTTCATAATCTCATGTAAAAAAAATAATCTTCTTTAGCCTATAGATCCCACTGCTGGACAAAGACCTCCCCCAAGGCTTTACACAATGATCGGTCTTGTGCTGCCCGCATTCATCAGTTTTCCGCGATCTTTACCAGGTCATCGGTCCACCTTGTTGGGGGCTCCCTACGCTGCGTCTTCCCCATCGGCCATCAGTTCTACGAGCAACGTGCCCCCGCCCACTGCCACTTAATTTTAAGGACTCTAAGAGCTATGTAGTAAAAAATAATGTATGAAATAAACTTGTAAATTGTCTAACATGTTTGCCTGTGCAAACCATAACAGAAATCTATTTCATTCAAGACTATAAAAATGGTTTAGGATTCGTGACCAGCGTTTAAAGAACGCCCCGATAATGGATCAAATAATGGTTTTAACTAGCTATGCATCATCATCTTCATCATCATTTCAGTTGAAAGACGTTCACTGCTGTACTTAGGGCTCCCCCAAGGATCGTCACGACGACCGGTCCTGTGCTTTTGAGCGGTATTATCCTCTCAAATGATTGACACAATAGCTATGCAGGTCATAATAATTGTAGAAGTCATAAATTAACTTCCTTAAAATATACGTGTTCTGCAACATATTTTGCACATGCACCTTTGTCATGAAATTACTTTGACAAATTAAAACACTATTGCAGATAATAAGTATTCTCTAGGGGAGGCGTATCAGAAAAATGTCTAAACTTACAGACATACTTCTTTCTTAACTCCCCATACCCTAACACTATGTCCGGCCCGCGACTTCGCCCACGTATCTATCGCAAATTATCCGACAGTAGAAAAGAGTTTCTGTATGCCTAGTACCTATGAGTTATCATCACGAGACTCGATCGTCGATATCGAGCGCGTTTGGCGCTCTCATTGTTTGAGAATTTTTACAACCCAGCGAATCAAGTCAATCGATGAGTCAAACGCGCTCGATACCTACGATCGAGATTCATAGTGAAAACTTCTTCTTTGATAGCATTAATAAATATTCTGATCCTCGAAAAATGTTTAAACCACAAACAAACTTCTTTCTTAACTCCCCATATCTAACCATAACAACACTACACGTTGCAGCCCGTGACTTCGCCCACGTATCTATTGGAAACTATCCGACAGCAGAAAAGAGTTTCTGTATGCCTAGTATGAGTTATCATTACGAGACTCGATCGTCCATATCGAGCGCGTTTGGCGCTCTCATTGTTTGAGAGTTTTTACAACCCAGCGAATCAAGTCAATCGATGAGTCAAACGCGCTCGATATCTACGATCGAGATTCATAGTGAAAACTTCTTCTTTGATAGCATTAATAAATATTCTGATCCTCGAAAAATGTTTAAACCACAAACAAACTTCTTTCTTAACTCCTCATATCTAACCATAACAACACTACACGTTGCAGCCCGTGACTTCGCCCACGTATCTATTGGAAACTATCCGACAGCAGAAAAGAGTTTCTGTATGCCTAGTACCTATGAGTTATCATCACGAGACTCGATCGTCGATATCGAGCGCGTTTGGCGCTCTCATTGTTTGAGAATTTTTACAACCCAGCGAATCAAGTCAATCGATGAGTCAAACGCGCTCGATACCTACGATCGAGATTCATAGTGAAAACTTCTTCTTTGATAGCATTAATAAATATTCTGATCCTCGAAAAATGTTTAAACCACAAACAAACTTCTTTCTTAACTCCTCATATCTAACCATAACAACACTACACGTTGCAGCCCGTGACTTCGCCCACGTATCTATTGGAAACTATCCGACAGCAGAAAAGAGTTTCTGTATGCCTAGTATGAGTTATCATTACGAGACTCGATCGTCGATATCGAGCGCGTTTGGCGCTCTCATTGTTTGAGAATTTTTACAACCCAGCGAATCAAGTCAATCGATGAGTCAAACGCGCTCGATACCTACGATCGAGATTCATAGTGAAAACTTCTTCTTTGATAGCATTAATAAATATTCTGATCCTCGAAAAATGTTTAAACCACAAACAAACTTCTTTCTTAACTCCCCATATCTAACCATAACAACACTACACGTTGCAGCCAGTGACTTCGCCCACGTATCTATTGGAAACCATCCGACATCCGACAGCAGAAAAGAGTTTCTGTATGCCTAGTATGAGTTATCATTACGAGACTCGATCGTCGATATCGAGCGTGTTTGGCGCTCTCATTGTTTGAGAGTTTTTACAACCCAGCGAATCAAGTCAAACGCGCTCGATATCTACAATCGTGATTCGTAATGAAAACTCCTACTAGGCCTACTGGTGTAAAGGTTATAAATTGACTTACTTGAAACAGATGATATCTGTTTTAAATAAGTCAATTTATAACCTTTATGTTCTGCAATAAATACCTTTGTCATTAACTTAATTTGACAAAGTAAAACATTATGGCAGATAATAAATTTTCTCTAGGGGAAGCGTATCAGAAAATTGTCTAAACTTATGGACAAACTTCTTTCTCAACTCCCCATAACGAACACGTGCGAAGCCGCAGGCAGGAACTAGTTTCTGCTAGTTCCTGCCCACGGCTTCGCCTGCGCTAGATTGTGTTAATTTATCGTATAGCAAAAAAAAGTACTGGTGTAGAGGTAATTACAAAGGCCATATGCGACCAATGCGTCATGCTGTCGTCACACAGATTCTACATCTCGCAAGCAGAATTTGCCGCGCAACTAGCATTCGCACAACTTCCCAACATCAACCATTAGGCAAGTGCCCGCTAGACATAACACTCGCCTGGTCGGAGGATATCAAAAACTTGTCAAAATGTTGTAATTTAAACGTATTTTTGACAGATTGAGACAGAACACACTGTGAACGTTCTTAAAATTCAAAAATTGACCTTCAGATACCCACCAATGACTCTGATGAAGCAGGCATCAGTTCTGTTGGCGACTGCTCTCGCGCACAAGGTCTTGCCCGTGCCGGGGGGTCCGAACAACAACACTCCCTTGGGGGGCTCGATACCCAGTTTCACGAATTTCTCGGGCTGGAAGGAAATGTAGAAAGTATTAGTAACTGTAGTAAGTTCTGTTTCTATGGAGTACGAAAGTCTTATATGAAGGAAACATCATGCACCAATAACAAATAAATATGCGTACACTAGAAGACAGAGCGTTCAACGTTACCCTACATAATTGGGAGGAATAATTACGTAACACAACAACAGTAACAACGGCCTTCCTTTTGACAGTTCAACAATATTCATTGCGTTATTTACGTTGTTGAACAAACAAACTTTTCGAACATATGACGTAATGGATTACCTTCAAAATGATTCAGACTGTGACTTATTTATTTAACTATTCTGCAAGCCAATAATTTTAGTCATTGGAAATTATTTTATTCTTTTTAAACCATGATCTCAATTTTTTCCGTAGACAAATATTCAAATTGCAAGTGCGTCTTACGAAGCCAACTTAATCTAACCAATGACTACCTACTACCTATATTAGTACCTAAGTACATATAAAAAACTTCTACATATATTAGTACCTACATATATAAAACTTTTTATATTTTTTTATTAAGAAAATCTTTAATATTGTTAATTTTAAAGCTAGAATGAATGAACTGTGGTAAAGGGGCTCTCCTCTGGCGTGCGGCGCCCGCGAAATTCCCCAAGCACCGCGCGGGGTGCGCGGGCGGCGGAAAGGCCGCATAGCAGGTAGCGAAAAAGGCGCGCGTAAACACGTGGCGAGCCATAGTGTAGCAACTATTTTTTTCCCGCGCAATGTTCTCCCCCCTCTAGCCTAACCTAGCGCCCCCCGCAGTTAGGCTAGTCCACGTGGAATAAACTTCGCGGTCTGTCCGCGGCATACGTCGCGCGTCGTTAGGTCCCTTTTTAACAGGACTAAGTCACCTACCTTATATTCTGGTGGCGGCCTTCTACTTTGGTCAGCATTCTCCTTTTGGGCAGCTTGCAACTTCTCATGAATATCCCTGGCGTCATCCAGGGTCGCAGCCATCCTCTTCAAATACGGTGTAATGCTTACGGTGTAACCGCGGTCGGACCATGGTCTCCCCCTAGATGGTTCGTCGGACTCTATGTCTTCAATAATTATACGTACCTCTGGGTCTAGGGTGAGATCCGCGGGCTGCGCCACGCCGTAAGTCGCGCGGAGGCGCGCGATCGCGTCCGTCCACGTGGGCACCGATTCCTTGACGCCGCGCCACCATGCGGCCGCTTCGCCTTCCAATAGCATCGGCAATCCACGCAGGGCATGCTCGTCGCTCACGACTGCACACTCCTTGAATACTTCAACGGCGTCTAGGAAAGCTTCCAGGACCTCGGCGTCCTAGGATGACCCACAATGCGGCTGCGGCACTTGTGCTGGTCGCGTTGGTAGTTGGAGAGGCCCTTGCTGGGGTAGAGGGCCTGAATTCGCCGCTGGATGTCATCAGTGTGTTAATCAGCCTCCTCTTGGCTTCCACTTGCACACGCGTTATGGTTTCAATTAGCGCAGATAGGAAGTCCGAGGGGATTTGGGGAGTAGGTTGCTTCGTCGACCCTGCGCCGGCACTCGCGGCTTCTTCCACGTGGCTAGTCTCGGCGACGCTCTCCTCTTCCACGACGTCCTCGTTTTCTCGTTGACAGAGGGCTTCTCCTCGCGTTAACGGCATCTTCACTATAGCGGTGACAACGTCGAGGTAGAACGTCCGTACGTATTTACCGAATAACCAAACTATGAAGACGTGGTCACGTAGGCAGTGACTAGATCACTGTATTTTACGGTCGTAACGATCGGCCACTAGTTTGGGCGCCAGTTTAAGAAACTTTTATTACAGTCTCGTTAAAGATACAAGGATTACACAAAAATAGCACATAACGTTGGGCGTATTGCGGAAATCGCGGAGGTACTTTTTTCTTCGCCGACCTGCTGTTCACGGTCGGGTGGCCGGGGGCTCTCTGGCGTGCGGAGCCTGCGTCATTCCCCAACCCCACGCACCGCGCGGTGTGCGCGGGCGGCGGAAAGGGCGCGTAGCAGGTAGCAAAAAGGGCGCGTAGCAGGTAGCGAAAAGGCCGCGTAGCAGGTAGAGAAAAGGGCGCGCGTAAACACGAGTCGAGGCATTGTCCGATGAAGGCCAGCCCGCGCCGCAGCTGAGCCAATAAATATAAATTCCCAACTATGACCTCCGAGTTTGTGTCCGTCCCTCTCCCTTGTCCGATGAAGGCCAGCCCGCGCCGCAGCTGAGCCAGTAATTATAATAATGTCCCAACAATGACCTCTGAGTTTGTTTCGGCGTTTCTTCTCAGAGCTAGTACTAGGAAACGCCGTGGTCATCAAACCATCAAGTATAACTTTCGATCCAGCCGTCCCTTGCTGTCCTCTCCAGCAACGCCTTAAGCCGAGGTCCGTACCCCACAGGGGGTGCCCTTAGTGCGTAGTCGCTTAGTTTTAAGTAGTCTTATGCCCTGGCTGGAGGCTTTAATTTTTAATTAAGGCATTCACAGGAAAGTTCGATTAAGTAGTAACGGTCTCTCAAGTAGCCACCTACGAGATGCCATATCAAAAAAAAAAAAACCGAGTTTGTTTCGGACGTTTCTTCTCAGAGCTAGTGTGTACTAGGAAACGCCGCGGTCATCAAACCGAATTAAAATAAAACTTCGATCCAACCGTCCCTTGCTGTTCTCTCCAGCGACGCCCTAAGCCGAGGTTCGTACCCCACAGGGCCCTTAGCGTGTAGTCGCTTAGTTTTTAGTTGCCCTGGCTGAACGCTTATTTTTTCTTTACGCGAAACATGAACATAGTTTGTTCAGAATAAACAACTGAATCGATTCCAATCATTTTTAAAAGATAACCAATGCTTGTAGAAGAACGAAAAGCTTCCTAATTTTAATAGTTCTGTGCATAAAAGCATTGGCAGGTATACAGGTGATAAGCATTAGCAACCCAATGTCTCGACGACGCCCAAAAAAACTTAAGACGTATATAATACCGCTTTAACAAAGAGCAAAGGGTCCCGTTCGACCAAGCTGTTACCTGTACATATTATTTTAGTCTAATACTGGGAATAAATGTGGTATTTTTAGTTTTTTTTTAATAATTATTATACAAGTTCACTTATATATCAACCAATAAGCCATTTCCCTGCATACTCACACTCTCTCGCTCACACGCAGCCCTAAAAGTACACGCACTCTCCCATACTCACCACTCATACTCTAACACGTCATACATGCACTCCCTCTCAATCTACACTCAAACACACGTACACACCACACACATATCATATACAACGTGTAACAAAAAGGGTATATACATACCAAAGGCATGGCATCTTTAGATGACATCAAACAATATCGGAAGGGTTTCAACTCAAAATAAAATACTCAAAAAATTGGTACCAAATTTTCGGTTTCGTGTGTTTCTTAAAATAAAATTATAAAAAACGTGGCAGCACACTACATATGTTAATAAAAATGTCTTCAATAGCTCTGTGCGACTAGTATGATAGTAGCCTATCACAGGCGGTGTTTTTCCTCATAACTTCCTAACATAAAGAGATAGAATTAAAAAACCCTTCCAATACCGTTTGATATCATGTAAAAATGCCATGCCTTTGTTATGTATATACCCTTTATGTTACACGTTGTATATCTTACATATATCTTACCTTGTTTGGCTGCTTAAATAAGACCATCATGGAACGGAATCTCTTTTAACTTACACAATACAATAATATCCACTTTTTAAGTGTAATCCACCTTTTTTTGGCATAAGCACACATATGTACATACATACACTCACTCCACCATAATTCACCACACCACAAACACTTCCTAAACATGATCACCAAACACTCACTCTTACTCCATACAATCTCACTCATCACCATCTCATTCTCATATTTTTAAAGTTTATAGTTTTAAAGTCACTAGGTCAAAACTCATTGCAATATATAGCATACCCTATAACGGGACACTGCCCCCTAAGATACAGGCCTAGCCTAGTTTAGGGGACAGGGATAAACCTATTGTACCTACCAATTTGTAATGCAGTTTTAATGTAAACGAAAAGTGAAAAATGTATTTTTATCCCAATAAATATTATTATTATTAATTATAAACTAGTGCTTGGTGGCAATCCTCGCCTTATGATAAGCAGAGATGCAATCGTTTGTGGTAAAGCGCGCTAGTTTAAGCCTATTCACTCAAAAAAACTGTGTGAATAGGAAGGAAGACGGCACTTGAGCAAGGTGATGCAATGTTAAACCGAACAGCAAGACCAATGATGCTGTACCAGAGGAAGATTGATCTGTAGACCCTCCACGACCAAACTCCCGATAGAACAACATTTGGCGCATCATACCCGTCACACATCGCAACACAACTGCTCAGATCCGTCCTCCGTACGGCTTCACCAGACATCATGCCGGAACACGACGTATCGCTTGGCGGCAAGACTTTGTTTGGTGGGTGGGTGGACTTCATAACATCGAAAATTGTTTTTGTTCTTGGTAAACAGCCCTTTCCTTGCCACATCATCTTGCACACAGTACATCCATAACCAGCTAAATACATATAATTACAACTATCAAAAATTAACTTACCCAACCCTCATGCCTTCTTCAATATCAGTAGGGGCGACTGAGTCCGCCAGGTCCACCACGAACTTGGCAAACTGCTTGACGTTGATAATGTACTTCGGGTCGTTTGAGTCCGCATTGATGATCTTTGTGCATCTCGCGACCTGTCATAAACATTGTAAAAGAAGATTAAATACACCTAAAGTATATTTCATTTTAGTCGCCCTAATATCTGGCCAAATAACTAAGGCAAATCGCGCAGTCATATCCCGCATACCACGCGAGATCCGCCTCAGTGTGGGCAGAGCTTTATTAAACAAATATGGACTAGAAATATGTTTGATATTATGACGTCCACTTGTCACAAGGGTAAGCATTTGGTGTAATAAAACCACTATAGTCACAAGCCCTATTAATGATAGTCGTGCTACACGTCCAACTGGCTTGATGGCCTGCTTGCTAATGACCCCCACTTCGCGCCTCGCGCCCGTATTTAGACCATTGGTTTAATTAGTTATACATTAATGGTTACACTACCTATTATGAACAAAGAAAAGTTAAGCATTGACTAAGAGCTAACTAAACAGTCGCTAATGAGTGATTAACGAGTTTTTTATGAATAAGACAGTATATATATATATCTCTCTCTCTCTACAGGATGGTCCAACTAGTGACGTCAACAAATCTTTTTTAGATTACCATTCCATACCATTCCATCCAAAGGTTGTCTGTAAAAGATCTCTCTTAGTGAAAAGACCGCCCATTGTGTCACCCTTTATAAAATCTTTATATTTATATTTTCGTAATCTATTATGGGCCTGTAGCCAATGTAGCATCGCTTCGTAGCGAAGCGAAATCGAATACCAAAAAAACCAATGGCGGGAACGATTGACCACGTGATTTATCGCGTCGCGTGGTCAATCGTTTTCGTTATTAGTTGGTTTGGTGTTCTATTTGTACATTAGAAACACACATTACATTAGAAAGAATATTCTATTCTATATTATGAAAATAATAGTTACTGAAAAATCAATATGGTTTTATATTTAAAAGTACATAACCGGTTATTGCTCTTCACTATCTTGAATGCCCTTAATTAGTTGACCACGACTTATCATTTTGCTGTAATATATTTTCTTTCTTTCTTAATTTTAACTGCAATCAATCGAGTAAATGAATATTTATGTAGACATTATCATTAGTTAAAACTAGAATATCTATAATATAAACATACTTAGACAAGTAAATAAAATTGAGTAAATTGCTTACACACTCAAACAATTTTCATAATAAACTAAAATGACGACATAATTTATCGCGATCGTCATTTATTTGTTTGAAAAAACAGAACGAGTCATCTATCGGCACTATCAAGCGTTAGAATTCACTCAACAAAATGAACGCGAAGGAATCGTATTGTTTTTTTGGCGGGAAGCCAAGATGAGTGCCACGCTCGTTTTTCATTGGACTTTTAAATTATTTATAGTGTCGTTTACTAAATAAAAACGTGTGATTTATATAGTAAAAAGTGCATTCAGTGAATAATTCATAAAGAACAGTGAAATATTGTTGCATAGTGGCCACATCATGGCTTTGTACCATATCTTCATCTGTGTTCGGTACGCGCGGCCGTCTTTTTCGACATGAATAATTCATTACGTGACATTGGCTAAATGCACAAACCGTGCGAAGCCATAAGAGAAAGAAAGAAAGAAAAGAAAAGAAAGGAATCGTGTTCAGGTGACGTGCACTCTGGTTAGGACGCGACCTATAGTTGGGGGTGGAGTTGGATCTTATTTTAATTTCCGTCACACTGTCACAAATAGAAGTCTCTATACATTAATCGTCACAGATATCATGTTTGATAATCACATAAATACCACACAATGAAACTAAAAGCTATAAAAAAAAAATAAAAAAATCGTTTATTTTCAGACAAAAAAAGTCCATAATAAAAATAATTAATTGAATGTGCACATAACTAGGTATTACAAAATGGGCTTATCAAACCCCCCGAACATGAAGTTCAGTGAACCTCTTCAGAAGAACAGTGTCAGTTCTCTCTCCTATCCATTTAAGGGCACTGTTTCGACTCCCCCGAACCCGCCTTACAACCGACGCCACTTTCGTCCTCATCAACGCGTGAAAGCCACAACACGCGCTATAACACGTTCAGAGCTGTCAGCGACAATATACCACCAACAGAATTCGAACAGCTGCTTTGTACTAAGTTAAAAACATTTTTTTTTATTTGTTATTTATTTATTTATTCATGTTAATACGGCTTCCAAAAGCCAATTACATTAACATACATACAAAATTAAATAACACAAATAGGTACATAATGAAATTCAAATAATAATATAAATCAAAATACAAACAGAAAATAAAAAATATTATTTAAAAACAAAAAACCCGCCTGCATAAAATTCTAACGAACTGAAAAGGTAGAAATCACTAGACCTTTCGCCTACAGACTACTACTTTTTCCAGAATTTGAATAGATTTTTTTTTAAATTAAATTATAAACTAGCACTTGACCGCAATCCCGCCTGATGGTAAGCAGTGACGCAGTCATTGATGGTAAAGTGCACTATTAGTTTATTAAGAGCCTATTCACTCTAGCCTTGAAGACACTCAAATTGTAGTCTGACGGGAACACCGCCGCTGGCAAACTGTTGCAGTCCTTCGATGTACGCGGTATAAAAGAGGAGGTGAAACGCCTCGTCCGGATCGTAGTGGTGTTAACAACGTAAGGGTGGAAACTTGCCGTACGACGGGTCATCCGATGGTGGAACGGAGATGGGGGAATTAAATCATGCAATTCCCTCGCACACTCCCCAAAATGCATCTTATAGAAGACCGAAAGGCTGGTTACTCTACGCCTGTGCTCTAGGCTTTGGAGACCGTCTCGAGTTAAGTCAGGGTTACCAATCAGCCTCTTCGCCCGCCTCTCCACTGAATCCAAAGTGGCCAGATGACACTTAGCAGCACTAGCCCAAATGTGGCTGCAGTACTCCACACGAACCGACCTGTACTTTGTACAACATTATAAGCTGCCGTGGTGTGAAGTACCGCCGGACCCTTGCGATAACGCCAAGTTCCTTGGCAGCCACCTTGGCTTTGGACTCAATGAACCGCCCAAAGTTTAGGGTGGAGGAAATCTCAACTCCCAAAAGCTGAAGGCGGTCGGTACAGTCCAAGGATACATTTTGAAAAGTAGGAGCCAAGGTGAACGGGCTCCTTTTTTACTTCAATTATTACAAAAGGTTTTCTTTTCCTATTAAACGGCAATTTTATATTTAAAGACTTTTTTATGTAAAATATATTTAGAATCAATATATTTATTATAATCAGTGATTAAAATCCTTAATTTTGATACCCAACTCGATATGCTTGGCAGAAAAAAAACATGTAATTTTTTTTTTGTTCCATTTAATATTAAGTTATGTACATATTTAGAATCAGTGTTTAAAATCCTTCATTTTGATATCCCACTCGATATGCTTGGTAGAAATTTATTTCTTTATATCTCACAATATGGCGTCATACATCCGCAATTTTGGATTTTTTTAAATGTCACCTATCTAGTAGCAGTTGGGCAATTAAGTCAAATCTAACGATATCTCAAATGTGAAAAACCGTTCAGCGGTTCTGGAGATACTAGGTAATAAAGAATAATACATACAAGATAGGAGCTAAAAACATAACCCTCCTGGCAGTCGGGTAAAAAGACATATCAGAGGAACAATAAAAAACGGGAATAAAATAAAAACTAAAAATTAAAACAGTAAACGAACTACTTAATTTTTTTTTTTTTTCGTAGAGCGCTAAGCAAGCGCACATTAAAATTTTAAATTCATCCGCGAATATATCACAGTTCGGGTTAGCTTCCATGAGGCTATTTAGCGCAGAAAGAACGCATTGAACGCGGAATTAAATTTGTTATACTGATTGTGGCTGAAAATTGTGGTCACATTACATATTTACAGGTGCACACACAGTGTAATGGTTTACATATACATATTCTGATTTATTTGTCTTCGTTTTTTTTTTTTTAAAAAAAAACGTTTCCCCACACTAGGACTTTCTCCTGTATCGTGGGTGCGTTTCTTCCTCAGCCTATAGATGTCCACTGCTGGACAAAGGCCTCCCCCAAAGCTTTCCACGCTGACCGGTCTTGTGCTGCCCACATCCATCGGCTTCCCGCGACCTTCACCAGGTCATCGGTCCACCTTGTTGGGGGCCTCCCTACGCTGCGTCTTCCAGTACGTAGCCGCCACTCCAGAACCTTACTGCCCCATTGGCCATCGGTTCTACGAGCAATGTGCCCTGCCCACTGCCACTTAAGTTTAGCGACTCACAGAGCTATGTCGGTGACTTTGGTTCTTCTGCGGATCTCCTCGTTTCTGATTCGATCATGCAGAGAAACTCCGAGCATAGCTCTTTCCATTGCCCTTTGTGTGACTCTGAGTCTTCGTATGAGACCATTGTGAGCGACCATGTTTCAGTTCCGTACTGGCAACACACACTGGTCGAAGACTTTAGTCGTGAGACACTGTGGTATCTTGGACCTACCTAGTTGGAATGTTTGTCCCAGGTATACATACTCGTCAACAACTTCGAGTGCAGAGCAACCAACTACAATTGGAGTGGGTGCGACATGAGAGTTCGACATGATCTTCGTCTTATCCATGTTCATCTTTAGACCCACTTGTTGGGAAGCACTGCTGAGGACATTGAGCATTTTGTCCAAGTCTTCCAGGGTCTCAGCCATGACCACGATATCACCTGCGAAACGGAGATTAGTGATGTACTCGCAGTCCAGGAGCTTGAAGACATCTTCCAACACAGCAGTGAACAATTTAGGAGATATCTCCTTGTCTCACTCCACGCTGCAGTTGGATCGGTTTCGATTCCTGATCCTGGAGACGGACTGACATGGTGGCGTTTTTGTACAAACACTTTATCACCTCAATGTATCGATGGTCAATTTGGCACCGCTGGAGAGACTGTAGCACCGCCCAAGTCTCAATCGAATCAAAGGCCTTCTCATAGTCCACAAACACCAAGCATAGTGATTTGTTATACTCCTCGAACTTCTGTATAACTTGCCGCAGCGTATCAATGTGGTCTATGGTGCTAAAACCTTTTCGGAAGCCTACTTGTTCTGGAGGCTGGAAGTCGTCGAACCTGCGAGCGAGATCGGTCTGTAGTTTTTCAGGAGGGTATTGTCACCTTGTTTGAAAAACAAAACCACCACGCTCCTGAGCCACGCCTTAGGCGTTTCGCCTTTAAGAATGACGGAATTAAATAGCTTCTGAAGCGCTTTAAGAACCGGTTTGCCACCCGCTTTCAGAAGCTCAGCCGTAATTCCATCATCTCCAGCCGCCTTATCGTTCTTGAGCTGTTTCAGGGCCATACCAATCTCGTACAGGCTGACGTCCGGGATATCGTCGGTGTAGTGTCGGGTTAGTTTGGCTCTAGGATCATTAGCCAGGTTAACAACAGGTGCCCGTGTTGATGCGTATAACTCTCCGTAGAATTTCTCAATCTCACCCAAAAGCTCGGGCTTGGAAGTGACGATCCTACCATCCCCAGTCTTCAGCTTCGCAAGTAGGCTCTGTCCAACAGACAATTCTCGTGCGAACACTTTGGAGCCTTTGTTCCGCTCGATAGCCTTTTTAATACAATTTGTATTAAATTGGCGTATATCGCGAGTCAAAGCCTTTGAGATTTGTCTGTTAAGGCATCTGATACACGAAGCGTCATCAGGGGATTTTAAGATCACCTCCCGTCTTTCTTCCATTAGCCTGCGGGTGGGACCGGAGATCTTCTGTTCTTTTGAACGGAGGGTTTTGTAGTCGATTTTGTAGTTCGATCTGAAAGCTCTCGGGGTTTTGGAGTTGTGTTGACGCTGCAGGGAGCGTAGAATTCATAAGTCGAGAGCGTTCGAGCCTAATGTTGAGGTTCAAGATGCCTCTAACAATACGGTGATTACTCCCGGTTTTAACCGCATGGATCACGGAGACATCGTTGAACATTTGCCTTCTCGTTGACATTATGAAGTCTATCTCGTTTTTGGTCTGACCATCGGGGCTGATCCAGGTCCACTTGCGGTGCAATGGTTTCTTGAAAAAAGAATTCATCGCAAAGAAGTTGGTCAGATGCTAATGGATTTCATGGATAAGGAAGGACCTTTTCCATGAAATCCATTAGCATCTCACCTCTGAGATTCCGATTTCCAACTCCAAATTGCCCCACTTTCGTCTCGTCCGCCTCTCGCATGCCCAGTTTTGCGTTAAAGTCCCCCATGACAACAGTGTAGTGGGTTTTGGAGGAATGTATGGCTCTACTGACGTCCTCAGACATAGCCTCCACCTCATCGTCAGAGTGTTTAGACGTCGGGGTGTAGACCTGTATAACCTTTAACGAATATTGTTTTGTTATTCTGAGTACAAGGTACGCCACCCGAGTCGAAAAGCTCCCGACTTTAACAACGTTGTTCACGAGGAACTTGTGGACAATAAACCCGACGCCACCCTGGGACAGCTGGTCGCCTTCCCGGAAATAGAGTAGGTTGCCAGACTTCAGGATTATAGAGTATTCTCCCTCTCTTCGGACTTCAGATAACCCCACAAGTTCTTCGTCCCGTTCGACAATCTTCTCATCAGTCCGTAGTGTGCGTGTGTTATATGTTGCCAGGGCCAAACGTCGTCGTTGGTGATGGTAGCCGGATCTCTGCTGGAGAATCTTAGCACCCCTTGCTCCGCCGTAACCGAGTCCGCTACCATAGACTGGAATAGCGGAGCTGCCAGGGACTAGGGGCCTGGGCTGTATCGTGTGCATCATTTGGGGGGGTTGCTATAATCCCCACGCTTGGCAGGCGGATTTGATATTACACTGGAGAAGCGCTGCTGCCCGCTTCCCTGGTGATTTCCCTTAGTCGCCTCTTACGACACACCCACGGGAGGATATGGGTTGGTACTATTCTAGGCCAGGTACCACACGGGACCCCGCGTGGATGTGTTTACAAACATATAAACTCACATACACAAACAGCCAGACCCGGAACAACTAATTGAAGGCCATACAAATATTTGTTCCGTCCAGGGTTCGAATCCGCGACACGCGGCACAAAAGTCAATCGCTCAGCCACTACACAAATCGTGTCGTATTTTAACTATACAGCAATTGTGACAATAATTTAAGTTACTAGTGTGGAGGTATGAGGAACAGGGAGTAAACTCATCCTCCATAGAAAAGGGAGGATCCTCCGACCAGACGGGTGTTATGTCTGGCGGGCACTTGCCTAATGCTTGAAACTGGGAAGTTGTATATATGCTAGTTGCTCGGTAAACTCTGATTGCGAGATGTAGAATTCGTGATATCGGTATGACGCGTTGCTGATTTGTGCCGTTTGTAGGTAGGTGTAGTACCGCTACACTAGTTTCAATTATTTTTGAGATGAGGAATTGCAAACATTAAAAATAACAGAAATTGAATCAAACAATTTTGAACCAACTACTTTCATTATCTGCATTAGTTCAGTTATACATTATTTCTGTGGTTCAAGGAACATAACCAACATGATGTTTTATTATGTCAGTCTATATCTCAATGAACCTGAGTGACTATGATCTAGGAGTGTTAAAAAGATTGCAAAGTTTATAGCAAGCACCCTGTAAATATCTCCATTAGGTTAACCAAAATATATCCGTGGACCTCTACTTTTAATCTACATGCTTATGTAGGGAAAATAGAAATGCTGTTCGTCTATCACCACATCACTCGAGAATGGTTGGAGCAACCATACACAATGGTCCACTGAAGGGACTGAGTGCGGAGAAAAAACCAGTAACATAGAACATGGTAGGAACAAACAAAACAAATAGAAATATAAAACAGACTTAGTTTTAAACCCAAATTTAGTACAAAACGGTCTCCAAAGCCTGGAACACAGGCGAAGAGTAGCCAACTTGTCAGTGTTCTATTACTAATTTCACTATCTCAGTTCCATGATCGACCGTAACATAATAGACCCGTCGTACGGCGAGTATCGTACCCTTACGTTGTTGACACCACTACGATTCGGACGAAGCGGTCCGCCTCGTCTTTTACAGTTATAGTATATCATCTATGGTCTTTTATACCGTGTACGAGGGACTGGAACAATTTTCCAACGGCGGTGTATCCGTTTGACTACAATATAAGTGTCTTCGTGGCTAGAGTGAATAGGCTCTTAATAAACTAGCGCGCTTTATCATCAACGATTGCATCGCTGCTTACCATTAGGCGGGATTGCAGTCAAGCACTAGTATATAATTATTAAAAAAAAAACTGTGCTCATTGAAATAGGAAATCGTTATTGACAATAAGAAGACAAATAAGTATGTTATAATAAATTTTATTAGAAATTATTCAAATACAATATCTAAGTTATTTTAAATAAACCGCAAACATTACGCACATTATCTGATATAAAATAACCGATTAATTTAGATTCATAAGCGTACATAATGAATGCAATTCGCTAATATCTAGATGCGTTAATCATTGAAAAGATGAAACAAAGTCAACAAACAAAACTTCATAAAACCAACATCTAAACAATGAAAAATGCACCCAGAAGACATACAAATAAGGCACTTAGTTGTAAGTCATGTAGCGTGGAGTTGCGGAGAACTTGGCGTATGACTTGATGACCTTGTTTACTGCTTCTAAGAAGTCTTTCTCGGTTGCCACCTTGCGCCGAGCGCGGATCGCGAACATACCCGCTTCCGTGCAAACAGACCTGAGAAAAGGGATACAGTTAAATATTTCCAAGTGTATAAATAATAATTTAAATAAAAATTCAGTATAGCATGTACCAGCTGTCTGTCTAATTACTTTTCAACTGCCTAATTTCTAATTTTAATGACAGACTTTTAACTTTTTTTAGTGAACGATTTTGTTGAGTTATAATAAAATTATTTGTGCTTACATTATGACTGGGAAACTTCCATGTATATTTTTTTTAATGTACGTATATATTTCTGTTACGGACGACGAATGACTTTATGTGCAGTGTTGATGTGTACAAGTGCTTACTTAAGCGTGTGCCTAGCGCTATTATTAAAAGCAAAAGTGTTAGATATAAGTCAACTTGAATTTAATAAGTTTTGTTATACTTTGCTAATATTCGTCGCCCCGTTATAGCATCGCCTTGTCATATGTATAGCTCGCACTACGTAAATACCTTTATCTGTCCGGGAGGGCAGAGGGGCGCGGGCGGGAGTACAGCACCCTCCCGAACGTCGCCATATAAGGTAAGGAAAGCTTTCACGCGTTGCCATTGGCTATGGTTTAGTAAGCCGTTTTTTACTATATTTGGTAAGGTGCTCGCGAATCCGCTGAGTTTATAAGCGGGTCAGCCGGCGAGGCACTCTCAGTTCTGTCTGGTTCTGCTATGAGTTAAGTTCTGTTTTGTTCTGACGTGAGGTTAGTTCAGTTCTGTCGTGAGACTCTATCGGGCTTACGTGAATGAAAGCTTTCCACACTGTTGCGTTAAGTTCAGTTTATCTTGCTCTGTTAATTATTGTGTAAATAGTAAGTAATTGTAAAGTAACTTGTGTATTCCGTTTGTGTATAGTTTAATGTTAGGACTTTGTGTTGTGGTGATGTAAATAGTTAGGTTAGGATAGTTCGGTTGCAAATAAATTACTGTAAAAAGGGTCAGTGATTTTATTAAACCTAGTGAAAAGATAGGTCCTGTAGGTTGGCTAGGGACGCTAGGTTAGGCCGCAAGCTATCCCCCGCGTCATCAACAACACCGCCGGCGCAGAAGGCCGGCAAAAGTCCACACCGCTGTTGGCTCCCCACCACCAAATCCCGGTCTCTAAAGCCGGAACCCGAAGAGTTTCTGGTTCTTCGAGGCCGGAACGTCAATAATTTCCTTGTGTATATTTCCTTCTTTTTGGCTATTTGTAAGTATTTGTAATTTTTTAGTATTTGTCATTATAATAAATAATAGCTAGTCGATTTGATTTTTAACAAGGCTGCTAGAATAGTGTCAGATTAAATATCGCTTTTATTTTAATGGTAATTCAGTTCATTTCAGACCGACTAACACTACAGCATGGATAATAAAAAAAATAAGTTATAGGGTAACCTGAACTTTAATTGTATAAGAATTAAAGTAATTTTTTCATAAACTCATTATTTGGTTACATTTTTGAGGATTCCATCGTATGTGCAGATTATACGTACCTAATTTCAGCGCCAGTAGAATTAGGACACAATCTTGCCAGCAGGTCAAACCTGATGTCCCTCTCAACACTCATGGACCTGGCGTGGATCCTGAAGATGTGCGCGCGACCTTCCAGGTCAGGGAGACCAAACTCCACCTTTCGGTCCAAACGACCGGGACGCATGAGGGCAGGATCTAGGGTGTCCGGTCTGTTGGTAGCCATCAGGACCTGAGGAAGAACATTATTTTATTGATAGTTTTTGTTATTTCATTTAATTAGACTACAATGCAAGTGTCTTCAAGGCTTGAGTAAATAGGCTCTTAATAAACTAGCGCGCTTTATCATCAACGACTGCATCATTGCTTACTATCAGGCGGGATTGCGGTCAAGAACTAGTTTATCCTTACTAATATTATAAATGGGAAAGTGAGTTTTTTGTTTGTCTGGTCCGATTTCACGCCTTAACTACTGAACTGATTGCTTCGAAATTTTGCAAACGTAAAGTTAGAAGTCGGGATTAAATAATAGGGTACTTTTATCCCGGAAAAATTTGATATTCCCGAGGGAATTCTAAAAAGCGCAATATAACCGAACTCCACTCGGGCGAAGCCACGGGCGGAAAGCTAGTAATTCATAAACAAACAAAAAAGAGATAAGTCACCCATAGGGTTAAGTTAGAACAGCTGCACAGGTCGATAGATTAGGTTAAGCTGTGCTTGCCGCAGTCGTTCGGTAGATGGGTTAACATATTTACAAACCAAGTCCCGTTTCGTGAGATACGAATACTTTAATAGTGATTGAGAGGATGCTTTACGTTCCAGAGGTGAAGAGGTTTATATCTATGGGGGGTAACTTCACATACCTTGATGTTACCACGGGGGTCGAAGCCGTCGAGCTGGTTGATCAGCTCCAACATAGTTCTCTGGACTTCATTGTCACCGCCAGCACCGTCGTCGAATCTAAGGAGACAAAAAATATTAATTACATGAAGTGTATGTCAGTGGCTAGGTTTCTAGATTTCCGGTTGGTTGATACCAGTAGGCTCACTCCATGAACATGGGACACCTCCAGGACCTTCCTGAAGACGCCGTGATATCATGATTTAAAAAGTTATCTCTTTAGCAGTCTAGCCTTGAAGACACTTAAATTATAAACTGACGGGTAGACCGCTGCAGGCAAATTATTCCAGTCCTTCGTTGTAAGCGGTATAAAAGATTGGGCGAAGGGCTTCGTCCAAATCGTAGCGGTGTCAAACAAGTAAGGGTAAACTCGCCGTACGACGGGTCATCTAATGATGAAACGCTGATGGCGGAATTATGTCATCTAATTCCCGGACACACTCTCCCAAATGCATCCTATGTATACAATACAGAAAGGTTGGCTACCCTACGCCTACAAGTGCAAGTTCGCAAATTCCTGTTTAGCATATAACGATTATTCTGGAAGATTTCTTCCTTACTTCTCTATGTTTAGTATTAACAAACGAATAAAAGAGCAAACGTTGTTTATGCAAAGTTAGTTTTAACAGATCAGCTAAATTAAAAAGTGTGGTACAGAGCATCAAACTGAACAATTTTCTTCATGGGTCCAGAACTGTAATATCGTAAATGTATCAACAGTCCTATAGAAAACTTCGACGGCAAAATTTTTGAAGTTAAAGCTTTTTTAGCGGCGTTGAGCTCCATCTTACATGGAGGAAAAGTATTTAATTCGCCTGAGCGTGACCAACCTGACACCGCGATAATTTTTTCTGTATTCTGTGTTTTTTAATGATTTTAGTTTTCACTTCTATTCTATTCTTTTCTCCAAAGCTGAAAAAGCTTCGGATGCGACTGGGATTAACGCTGAGATGATGACTTCTATTGGTCAGTTCCATCCCCGCGCAGTGCAAATATTTGTTTGCATGAATATGAATATTTGCACTGGTCTGGTCGTGCCTCGGAAAGCACGTTAAGCCGTTGATCCCGGTTGCCATACGAACATTTAGTGGTAATCGTTACGGGTTAAATTATTGGAGCCCTCAAAAGTCCATGATCTAGCTGCAATGCTCCGATATCGCCTTCGGGTTGTGGAGGTCAGACGGCAGTCGCTTCACGGAAACTATTGAAGTTTAGACAAAATCAGCAGTTAGACTGATAAAGCTGACCTCAGACTACAAAGCTGAAAAAAAAACTTCTGATGCGACTGGGATTAACGCTGAGATGGTGATGATGATGAGTTCCATGACCGCTATTTTTTTTTATTCGATCCCGTGGGAAAAAGTTGTTCAGTCGGGTGATCTATATTTGTACCATATAGTCATAGTATGTAACTACTGTATCACAACCTTCAATTTATATGGTCTTTGAAAAGTAACCCCGTACAGAACATCTTACCGAGCACCACCAATAGCATCAATTTCATCAAAGAAGATAAGACACGCCTTCTTGCTCCGCGCCATCTCGAACAGTTCCCTCACCATTCTAGCGCCCTCACCCACGTACTTCTGGACCAGCTCCGAACCTGAGGACGAAAGTATATTTCAAGGAAAGGAAGAAAATTAAATGCAGCTCTTCTTAATCCCTTGTAAAAAAATAATTTTCAGCCTATAGATCCCACTGCTGGGCAAAGGCCTCCCCCAAGGCTTTCCACGATGATCGGTCTTGTACCGCCCGCATCCATCGGTTTCCCGCGACCTTTACCAGGTCATCGGTCCACCTTGTTCGGGGTGCCCTACGCTGCGTCTTCCCCATCGGCCATCGGTTCTACGAGCAATGTGCCCCGCCCACTGCCACTTAATTTTAGGGACTCTAAGAGCTATGTAGTAAAAAATAATGTATGAAATAAACTTATAAATTGTCAAACTTGTTTGCCTGTGCAAACCATAACAGAAATCTATATCATTCAAAACTATAAAAATGGTTTTGGATTCGTGACCAGCGTTTAAAAAACGCCCCGATAATGGATCAAATAATGGTTTTGACTAGCTGTGCATCATCATCTTCATTTCAGTTGAAAGACGTTCACTGCTGTACATAGGCTTCCCCCAAGGATCTCCACGACGACCAGTCCTGTGCCATTCAGCGGTATTATCCCCTCAAATGATTGACACAATAGCTATGCAGGTCATAATAATTGTAGAAGTCATAAATTATCTTCCTTAAAATATACGTGTTCTGCAACATATTACCTTTGTCATTAAATTAATTTGACAAATTAAAACACTATTGCAGATAATAAGTATTCTCTAGGGGAGGCGTATCAGAAAAATGTCTAAACTTACAGACATACTTCTTTCTTAACTCCCCATACCCTAACACTAGTTACTGTCAGCGGTTTCGCCCGCGTAGCTATCGGAAATAATCCGACAGCAGGAACGAGTTTCTGGTGTAAAGATGATTAATTGAGACAGTTAAAGCAGACATGTTCTGCAATAATATATAGCTTTGTCATTGAACTTAATTTGACAAAGTAAAACACTATTGCAGATAATAAATTTTCTCTAGGGAAGGCCGTATCAGAAAAATGTCTAAACTTACAGACAAACTTCTTTCTTAACTCCCCATATGTGTATATAATGTGTTGGACCGTCAGTTTGTGAACCACTGCTGCTTTTGTATTGTTTGTAAATGTATTACTAACATAGTTTGTAGGCACATTGTTACTAACACTATGGGTCTGGTTGCTCGAAATAAATAGATTAATAATAATAATAATATCCAACACAACACCAAACAACGTGAAAAGCGCTCGATATCTACGATCGAGATTTATAGTGGAAACTTCTTCTTAGATACTAGTATTAAATATTCTGATCCTCGAAAAATGTTTAAACCACAAACTTGTTTCTTAACTCCCCATATCCAACCATAAGTGTTGTTATGGTTGGGTATGGGGAGTTAAGAAAGAAGTTTGTTTGTGGTTTAAACATTTTGCTGCCCGTGACTCCGATAGTTTCTGTATGCCTAGTACATTGATAAAATATTTAACTAAGGTAGATATGTCACTAGCACACTAAAAATAAAGCGTACAAAAGGAAGTAAGTCCTGTATCTCGCTTTAGTCACTCTCGATACACTCGTAAAAACAAACGACAAACACTAACACCGCAAACGACAAACACTAGCCATCTTTTTCTTCTCTATGCTTTAGATTGCGCCCCATCTCACTCACACTGTACCAATGTATGCCGAATAAAAATATGCATGTGTGCTGCTGCTGTGTTCGGCACATTTTTTTTTGCTCAGTTTGTTAGAATATATCGTACTTATCTGTTTAATATTTTATCAATGGCCTAGTATGAGTTATCATTACGAGACTCGATCGTCGATATCGAGCGCGTTTGGCGCTCTCATTGTTAGAGAGTCCTTAGAGTCCAGTGCAGTCAATCGATGAGTTAAACGCGCTCGATATCTACAATCGAGATTCGTAATGAAAACTCCTACTAGGGCCACTGGTGTAAAGGTTATAAATTGACTTACTTAAAACAGATGATATCTGTTTTACATAAGTCAATTTATAACCTTTATGTTCTGCAATAAATACCTTTGTCATTAACTTAATTTGACAAAGTAACACATTATTGCAGATAATAAATTTTCTCTAGGGGAGGGGTATCAGAAAATTGTCTAAACTTATGGACAAACTTCTTTCTCAACTCCCCATAACGAACACGAGCGAAGCGCGCTTCGCCCGCGCTAGTTTGTGTTAATTTATCGTATAGCAAAAAAGAAATACTTTTGTAGAGGTATCTACAAAGGCCACATGCGACCAAAGCGTCATACTGACGTCACACGGATTCTACATGTCGCAAGCAGAGTATACCGCGCAACTAGCATACGCACAACTTTCCAACATCAACCGTTAGGCAAGTGCCCGCCAGACATAACACTCGTCTGGTCGGAGGATATCAAAAACTTGTCAAAATGTTGTAATTTAACGTAACAGATTGAGACAGAACACACTGTGAACGGTTTTAAAATTCAAAAATTGTCCTTCAGATACCCACCAATGACTCTGATGAAGCAGGCATCAGTTCTGTTGGCGACTGCTCTCGCGCACAAGGTCTTGCCGGTGCCGGGGGGTCCGAACAACAACACTCCCTTGGGGGGCTCGATACCCAGTTTCACGAACTTCTCGGGCTGGAAGCAAATGTAGAAATTATTAGTAACTGGAGTAAGTTCTGTTCGATGAAGTACGAAAGTTTAAGATGAAAGAAACATCATGCACCAATAACAAATAAATATGCGTACTAGGGGTCGCAATATCGAACCATTTAAGCAATACTGGTATTTTCGGTATTGGCTCCAGACCAATACCGGTAATCCGGTATTTTCGATATTTCCGAGATTAAGCTAAAGTACAGCAAAGTTAGGTTAGGTTAGGGAATAATAGTAAGTAGGATAGAATTAAATAATGAGACAAAAATCCGTGTGTATAACAAAAACAAACCAACAAAACACGCAATGACGAAATGAAAACAGTCGAAATAGAAAATTTGACACTTGACTGTCGCAACTAATTTCAAATCCCTCACTTGTACCTTTCGTGTCACGCCTTTGACGTGCATCCTATAGAACACCGACAGGCTGGCTACTCTTCGCCTGTGCTCTAGATTTGGAGACCGTTATGAACCAAATTGGGGTCACCTATTAGCCTCTTCGCACGCCTCTACCGAATCAAAAGTTGCCGTGGTGGCGTTTTGCAATACCAGCCCAAATCATCATCATCATCTCAGCGTTAATTAATCCTAGTCGCATCCGAAGCCTTTTCAGCTTTGAATTAGCCAAAATGAACATTAGACTGGTAAAGCGCACCCGCTTTACCAGTCTAAGGCTCATTTTGGATAAACTTAGATATTTTCCGTGAAGGGACTGCCGTCTGACCTCCACAACCTGAAGGCAACGTCGAAGCATTGCAGTTAGACCAATTGTTGGACTTTTGAGGACTCCTACAACCCGTAACCACTGCCACTAGCTGTTCGTATGGCAACCGGGACCAACGACTTAACGTGCTTTCCGAGGCATGACCAGACCAGTGCAAATATTCATATTCATGCATACAAGTATTTGCACTGCGCTGGGATCAAATCCGCGCCTCGCTACCATTCCATTCGCTACCGCTATGCTACGGAGGCTGTCTAAAGCTACAGTACCAGCCCAAATGTGGTTACATTACTCCACACATGAACGGACCTGCGCCAAGATGGACGGGCTCCTTTTGACGGTGAATAGATGCTTGTGTCTTGGCAGGCGTTGAATGCCACAGGATTGCTGGCTTCAACAAATTTGGGGAATGCCTGTAGTGCAACATTCGTACGCTCTACCATAGCCTCTCTTTCGAATTTGATTGCCCTAGCCCGAGCACTCGGCAGGTACCTCATCACACCTGCACTGTCGTCTACATGCCCATAGACACCGGGCATCAGCAGATCGTTTATATATCGTCATTAGTCGACATGGGCTCCGATGAGCATCCGTCGACAACTCGGAGGGACCGTTCAGTCAGAAAATCTTTTACCCATCCAGTCAGGCCAGGAGAAATGCCATACGCTGGAAGGTTAATCAAAAGGCCGGCGTGCCATACCCAGTCGAAGGCCCTCGAGACATCAAAGGAGACGGCAATCGTTTTCTCATTTTCCTCGAGGGCCTCGCCCCACGAGTGAGTGGCATACACTAGTAGGTCGCACATTGACCGATTGCGGCGAAACCTGTACTATTGGTCACTGAGGAGTTACTTTAAAGGTTTGCCAAGAGCCGCGAGTTCAATACACGCTTCATAATCTTGCAGCTTGGAGGTTATTGAAATCGGTCGACAGTTGGAGGATCGGCACTACTTTCCTTTTTGGGCACGGGCTGCACGTTGGCAAGCTTCTAAGACTTGGGCACTATACCAGTCCTAAATGAGAGGCGATATAAGCGCTTCAATACAGGAAACAACTCGGGCGCACAAGCCTTGAGAATAATCGCTGGTATATCATCTGGTCCACTAGCCATATTCACGTCCAGATGACATAGTACACTCAGAACCTTCTTGTTCCTAACGCGAACCTCGGGCATGGAGGCAAATTCAGTGAAGTAGCACTGCTAGTATCCAGGTGCGAACTGTAAGCAAAGAGAGATGTAAAGAGACCTGCTTTCTCTCCCGCCGTAAGAGCCAGAGTTCCATCAAGCTTAACCGGTCGAGGCAGTGTGATTCATCGATTTTGTCGTAAGATGAACGATCTCGCGCACGCGTAATTTGAATTAGATGGCGCGTAACTTTCTCTATTTGTATTTGTTTTTTATTTATTTTACCAAAACCGAAAATCCCGAATATCCCGGTTTTTGTGAAATGAATACCGGTATTAATTAGACCTAAATTTAGCCCGGTATTCCGGTATTTTCGAAATACGGTAACCATACAGTAAGCATTCAACGTTACCCTACATAATTGGGAGGAGGAATAATTGTGATGATTAGGTCCAATAAATCCAAATAAGAACTCACATGTAAAAGGGGAGTCTCCACGACTTCCCTGAGCTTCTCAATCTGCTCCTTGCAGCCTCCCACGTCAGAGTACGTTACGTCCGGCTTCTCTTCAACCTGCATCATGGTCACCGTGGGGTCGATCTTCGGAGGCAGGGGTATGTGGATCTGGTACTTGTTGCGGTCCACACTGGTGGGGTTTATTTTTAATTATTTTTTAGAAAACAACATTCATTTCGTTAGTGAAAAACAGCATAATCCTAAATTAATTCGCCATCTCAGCGTTAAATTATTTATCTTAAATCTCTTTGTAGTATATAAATTATTTTACTTTAGTATATTATAAATTATTATTTTTTTTTTTAGAAAATTATTAGGATTTAGGGTATGCAGTGCTTATCTGCCTCTATGGAGCGCACACGCCTGCGCACCGCGCGGGGTGCGCGGGCGGCGGAAAGGCCGCGTAGCAGGTAGCGAAAAGGGCACGTGTAAACACGAGGCAAACCATAGTTTGCAACATATTTTTTTCCCGCGCTAAATCCTCCCCCCTCTGGCCTAACCAAGCGCCCCCGGCAGTTAGGCTAGTCCACGTGGGGTAAACTTCGCGGTCTGTCCACGGCATACGTCGTTAGATCCCTTTTTAACAGGACTAAGTCGCCTACCTTATATTCTGGTGGCGGCCTTCTACTTTGGTCAGCATTCTCCTTTTGGGCAGCTCGCACCTTACACACAGTACATCCATAACCAGCAAAATATAATTAATTAATTACAACTATCAAAAATTAACTTACCCAACCCTCATGCCTTCTTCAATATCAGTAGGGGCGACTGAGTCAGCCAGGTCCACCACGAACTTGGCAAACTGCTTGACGTTGATAATGTACTTCGGGTCATTTGAGTCCGCATTGATGATCTTTGTGCATCTCGCGACCTGTCATAAACATTGTAAAAGAAGATTAAATACACCTAAAGTATATTTCACTTTAGTTGCCCTAATATCTGGTCAAACTAAGGCAAATCGCGCAGTCATATCCCGCATACCACGCGAGATCCGCTTCAGTGTGGGCAGAGCTTTATTAAACAAATATGGACTAGAAATTTGTTTGATATCATGTTTGATAATCACATAAATACCACACAATGAAACTGAAAGCTATAACACGTTCAGAGCTGTCAGCGACAATATACCACCAATAGAATTCGAACAGCTGCTTTGTACTAAGTTAGAAAACATGTTTTTTTTTTTTTTATTTAAAGGAGATGTTTCATTTTGGGCCACCACTATGTACGCTATACAGATAAAAATGCCTAAATGTCCATGCCTAAATGTTCATTAAAACTCGGGAAATATAAGCGAAAAAAAAAAAATTACGTACATTCCTTATAAATTCCATTATAATAGTCACCTTACACAACAAGGACAGAGGGCTACTGTAAAGCTATCTCCCTCGGACCGCGTTTTGATCGATAGTTCACATTCCAGTTTAGATAGAAATTCCTTGGTTGATTGTGTTTATTTAATGGGCCGTTCGGAATTCATATTTTGTTTTTTTCGCGGTCATATGGTATATAATAAAGATACGACAGCCTTAGATATATGACACGTAAATGAAATGTCACTGTCAAAATCTTATTTCGCTTATTGAGAAAATTGTGGTCACATTACAAATTTACAGGTACACACACAGTCACACAGCGTAAGGGTTTACATATACGTATTTTGATTTATTTGTTCTCGTTTTTTTTAAACTTTTCCCCACACTAGGACTTTCTCCTGTATCGTGGGTGTGTTTACAAACATATAAACTCACATACACAAACAGCCAGACCCGGAACAACTAATTGTAGGCCATACAAATATTTGTTCCGTCCAGGGTTCGAATCCCTACACCAATCGTGTCGTATTTTAACTATACAGGAGGACGGGTCTGAGCAGTTGTGTTGCGATGTGTGGCGGGTACGATGCGCCAAATGTTGTTGTCTCGGGAATTTGGTCGTGGAGAGTCTCCAGATCAATCTCCCTCTAGCGCAGCATCGTTTGGTCGTGTTGGTCTTGGGTTTAACATTGCATCACCTCGCTCAACTGCCGTCATCCTTCCTATTCCTAAGTTTTTTAAGTGAATAGGCTTAATAAACTAGTGCGCTTTACACTTAACGATTGCATCACTGCTTACCATCAGGCGGGGTTGCAGTCAAGCACTAGTTTATAATTATTAAAAAAAAAAATACAGCAAGTGTGACAATAATTTATGTTACTGGTTTCAATTATTTTTGAGATGAAAAATTGCAAACATTAAAAATAACAGAAATTGAATCAAACAATTTTGAACCAACTACTTTCATAATGTGCATTAGTTCAGTTATACATTATTTCTGTGGTTCAAGGAACATAACCAACATGATGTTTTATTATGTCAGTCTATATATCAATGAACATGAGTGACTATGATCTAGGAGTGTTAAAAAGAGATTGCAAAGTTTATAGCAAGCACCCTGTAAATATCTCCATTAGGTTAACTAAAATATATCCGTGGACCTCTACTTTTAATCTATATGCTTACGTAAGGAAAATAGAAATGCTGTTTGTCTATCACCACATCACTTGAGAATGGTTGGAACAAACCCCTCAGGAATTTTTTAATCACTTTTTCAATAGAAATATAAAACAGATTATATATTTGATTTCTTTCAACAACTGAATATGTTAACAACAGCCTGGTTCTTTTGTTAAAGGAGCATCTGAGTAGAAGACCAAGGTCTAGAGAGCTGTGTGTTTGAAAAAAAAATAATCAAGCAAAACAAAAAGAGCTTTAAAAACTTCATGAAGTCATATGTCCAAACTATACATTTTGTTTGTGTAGATTTTTTAAAACTAACCCCTCGTATTAAAAAAAGAAATTACTAAAAATAGGGTAATCAGAATAACAACTTTGAACTGGGCATAGACATATACTAATAATGGACATGCCATATGTTTATAATCTGCAGTCATTTTTTGGTATGAAAAGAGTGAGAGAGATGGCCTATGTTTTCAGTCTAGCACTATCTCTTTCCTCACAGATGATTGATGATTTTGAGAGAGATAAATATAGACAAAACTTTGCTTCCTCTCTTTTGTTTCGAGACCAGAATTCTCATTTCTAAGGCATGTCCATTAGTATATGTTGTTGATAGTTCTGTGGCCAAAGAGTATACTGGTACCCAAAGAGGTACTGTGTTGCCCGGTAAGAAAAAGAACTGTGTTTAATGGTATTACAACAAAACAAAATCAGTACAAGTGTTCTAGAGTACATGTAATTCTCTGCACTTCGGAACCGAAAGTCAGACAAAAAAATGTAACATTTTGATTGTTTTTTAAACAGAAAATAAATGAGAAGTATTTATTGTGACTGATACAGCAACATCATAAAACTAAACTAAGTTATATACCATTAAAAATAAAACAAGTTATATATAAAAAAAAAGTAACAAAAAAATTCAGAAAGTCTCTTATGAGGCCAAAAGGTTCCCATCTCAGCATAATGCTTCAACATTTAAAAAGTAAATGTCACAATGCTGGTATTCTGATAGTGCAATCAGAGCAACACAACATATACATTCGTTAATATTTATTCTTTGCGAGATGTACCCTTAATTTTCTATGAGTGTCATAAGACTCGGTATGTGTCTTTTTTTTTTTTTTAATCTTGTGTTTAGAGGCTTCAGTGCACTCAGGGTGACTATCAGTGGCGAAGAGTCCATACAAGCCGATTCCCACCGGGTTACCTTTCAAAAATCAGTTCCATATTCATACAAAAGTATTTACATTCTATTTCATTAACAAAGTATTATTAATCAAATGCCTGTGCGATTTACAATAGCAATAGTAATTCTTAGCAATACCTTAAGTATCACATTTCATTTTATAGTCGTAAATTAATCAGCGCTTAAATTTTTCGTACATTACATTGAAGGCAACTCGACGAATTACAGCCTACCTCGGTCAAACGTTTTACTATGAGGCGAAAAGAGACAGAGCGTGTCAGACCATCTCTTTCTAATGCTCGCTAACCGTCCGTAAAATTTGAGAAAAGATAGGCTGATGCCAACCGGCTTGCAGTTCTCTCCTCTCCTCTATTAGAAAGAGACAAAGAAACCACGCCACTATAGAAAGGAAACACGACAAAATTAAAAAGAATTAGCGTTATAATGAAATCCTTCGCAAGTCATATTCTTTTTATTTTGGCATATTTTCGTGTTCCATTTCGTTTGTTTGAAAATAAATTATTGTTAATATGTGACATGTGTTCGTTTTTCGTGTTTTTCATTTTCGTTTGTTATATTTTAATATTTGTGTTATTTAAACTGTGACTGATTCTGTAAGGTAATTTAATCGCAGATTTGGTTAAATACTGTGGATTTTGTTTGTTATTATGGCTTTAATTCATATAGAGTGCTGCTCAACAGACTACCTGCTGAATGAACTTAAAGTCTTACGTCAGTGTCGTTAAATAAATTGGACACCTATGAGCTTACAGCTCCAGAATACGTCTTTGAAAGACGCATTTTCTCAAGTTTCGACTCTTTGCAGTTTAATTCTGACCCTCCCCATTTCAGTAGCTTCAGCTGAGCGGTGATTTTCTGCTTTAAAACGCATTCACACGTATGTGCTAAACTGCCAAAAAGAGCAGAGATTGTCCGATTTGGCAATCATGTCAATTGAAAAAAATTTGCTTAATAAAATGAAAAGTAATCCGAATTTTTATAACAACATTTTAGCTCATTTTGTTAAAAAAAACAGACGCATTGCATTACAATATAAATAACGTTGTGATTGTGTATAATTTGCTTTATTTTTGCTTAATATTTTTGTTGGTTTTGGATCGGTGTTTGTGTGGTTCGGTTTTTAACACTTTATTATTTTTGTAATTTTTTATTTTATTTTTTCTTGACTCTTATTCCCTAACAATAGGTACTTAACTTAGTACTTACTAACAAGCATGCATGTGTGGTATGGAGATGAACGTCGAAAAAGGCTTTTCTCAAAGCCGCTTTTATCATACTTGAAAGACACTGTTATCAAATCATCAGTCCTTTTTTGTATGGTGAAGGTGGGGCTTTTAATACTATTCTTATCTGAAGACCTCCTCCAAGATATCCTGCAGTAGGTAAGTGTTTATTTTTTTGGACCGGCTTCCCTTTGTCAAAATTTCACCCTTCGCCACTGTGACTATGCCAGCCTCATGGGATCAATCCCAGTGTATCCACACACACATACACATCACACACTCACACATCACACACACCACACATCTCAGACATAACATCTTAAAATCTTACTCTCACGCTCTCCGCCCCTCTCTATCATTTCTCTCTCTCATACATCTCTTTAGGAACCCATAGATACACTGGGCCTCTTCGGACATTGGCCGGCTCAGAACCACATTGATTCCACCATTATGGAGATCAATGCCTGCCAGCAGGCTCCTCCTCAGTCCGCGATACTGGTCACATTCCACCAACACATGAATAAAATCTTCGGGCACCTGACACGCATCACACAGTGGCGATGACTTAAATCCCACGAGATGATAAAACTTGTTCAGTGGAACATGACCAGCCCGCAACCTGAGAGCAGCAACCAATGTCTCCCTGGAGAGGCTGGCACATTCAAACCAAGGCACTGATCCCGGTGTGTCCTGCATGGTATAGTACCAGGCACTCTTAGTTTGTGAGCCCTCTCTAAATGACATCTTCCATGTCTCTCTACATAATCTTCTAGCTTCTCTTATAATCTCCCCACCATAACTCAAAACATCCACGCCATCATCTACTGCACTCCCAGCCAGTCGATCCACAATCTCATTCTCCAACAAGCCAACATGGGAGGTATGTGTCTTATTTGCCAATTTACTACTTAGTTTTGAGATGCAGCAACAATTTGCTCTTAGGGACATTTATAGAATTCTATTTAATCTTTATGTGAGAGTACGTCGTATACTCCCCTGTGGAGGTGTCCATGACATGAGTTCGTTCGAAAGCATAAACATCAAATGCTTAAGTAGGAAAATAGATTGTCCAAAATTTTATTAGCAAAAAGCACAATGTTTGAATTATAAACATGTAAATAAAAATAATAAAAATACCTGCAATGGCTGCTCATTTTGAAGGGTCTGTTTGTCTGCTGCAAGATCCCATAGGGCAGGAGGGGCCAATCCAGTATCTGACTCCTTGATCCCTGTTAGCTCATTAACCCTCTTCATCACAGTCTGTATACCTTCTTCAACCTCTTTGATGATCTTCGTGTATTGCCCTTGCCCCTACAATTAAAATGAAGAAAATATGAAACCTGAAGAATTGAAAAAATGCCAGTCATCAACATTCTTTCTCCTTTGTAAAATACTAGTTATTTTACTTACGTATGATTTTAAAAGTGCTATATCACCTTCATCGAGAGCTGAAATACGTAATACATGATTAGTTTTTCTGAAAATACAGTGGTAGCCCATTATCGGGTTATGGAGTATATAGGTTGTGTACAAGTCGGTGATGCAGCCATTAGCACTTACATTTGATTTCTTTTTCCGGCTCCTCAGTTGTATCCTTTATTTTACGCATATCATCTCCTAAATGGTCAGGCATTTTGGAGTATTTGAGATAGATAAACTATTATTTTGTAAAAATGAGCACAAAGACAAACGCTCAGCCGTCACCAAATCAATAATTGCACTCCTGTTTATGATTTCAGCTTTAGCTATCGTCAATTATTTTATCAACCAGTGTCTAACACAGTTTTGGAATCGGCAAAACATGCGTGTAGCGAAACGTGCGACTGCAATTTTCCGTTTTACGAATCTAGTTAAAGCTTCATTTGGGTAAAATACTGTTGTTATTAACCTATTAACAGCTGAGTTCAGTCAAAATACACTTCATGTAATTTATTGCTATTATTTTAAAATACTTTTTTTTAATATTTTTGCTTATAATTGTAATCATTGGATTAAAAAATCTACTTGTAATGAACTGCATTTAGCGATGACAAGCAAAATAAAAAATGCGTTCAAATTATGACAATTTTACGACAAATACTTTTAATGTCCATTTATTTTTCTCTGCTGTTGTAATAATCTAACCAATGCAACTACTTTTTCATTCATACATTTATTTTACGAACGAGTCGTATGACTAAATAAAATTATCTTGAAATTCTTATAAAATTAAGCGCATGAATGCATTGACAATGTTATGTACTGTGCGCCACCTGACAGCTAATTTCAGTACTAAAATTTTGTATTCGTAGTGCTGAATGGAGAATCACATTTTTTCGTGTTTTCCATGAACTTATTCTTCTGAATTAGCGAATATTTTCTTTTAGGTAAGTGCGAAAAACTATGAAACAAAAATTTGTTTGTTGAGACTACAATTTACATGAAAAGAAATGGCTGCTTCAATCTCTCCCTCCGGTTATGACCCACAACCTAATGTCAAAGCCCGGTTTCATTGAACGTTTTCATTGTATTACGCACTGTTTTACATTTAATCGGATGCGATTATTATCCATTGAATAATTGCTCAAATGAGTTATTTGTACGTTTGAAATTCAGGCGGTAAGTATCACCGAATGCGTGATGTCCCCGGTATGTGATTGGTACTTTATTCTAGTTTTTCTACACAAAAATCTTGATTTTTATCTTAACCTTATCTTTTATGTTATCGATCTATCGTGCATCATCTTCTTTCAAAAATAATGTGGGTATTCAAGAGCACACTATTGCCATGTTTTGCATTCTTAGAAAAGTGAGTAATATAATGTTCTTTGTTTAAAATTATTTATTAATGTATAACATGCTTTGTGTTCTTGTTGTGACTTTTTAAAAACAATACACATTGTTTGTTACATCAGTTGTGGTTAAATTTTGTATGATCATTTCTTATCAGAAATTTGTAATGATAACCTTATACTAAGAATATTTATTAGTTTAATTCTTGCCTTTGGCCCATCAACCTCTTTGGTATGTTTTTTTTTTTTTTATTATTTTCATGAACAGTGTTTAGTATCAAAAGCACCAATTATGCTGTATGTTTTAGTGGTTATCATTTTCTAATAAGACACCTTGTTGGACTGTTTCAATAATTGATATTTATTTTATTTATACAATCCATCTCATTTTGAAATTACACCAATTTGTAACTTTTAAGTTGCGATTCTATCTCCACTACAAATACACATGATGATAATATTTTTCGTGAATCATTTTCAGTTATCATCCATTAATATTTAAATCAAATAGTTACATACTCATATTGATTCAAATGTGTCATGTCTGAATTGTATAAAAATAGGCCAAGCTTACTTTGAACTACATCCAACTTATACCTTAACACTTGTTCAAAGATATGTTAATGTATACATATACATATATATATATATGTGACAATGTTATTGCTGAAAATTTACTACAGCTGCAAACGTCACAAATGTTTGTTTGTACAATTATGCTTCACGTGGGATGATTTCTATAAATAACCATTAACAACGTAGACTAATGAAAGCACAACACAGTTTCTGTGTAAAGAGGTTTTATATTTTATAAAAATAACTTTTTATTTATTATGTTTGTATAAATAAACATTCATGTGGTGTTAATTTTTTTTTTTTTTTTGCTTGTTTAGTGACAATGATATTCATAAATATTTTTGGATGTACTGTGGACTTGTATTTTTTGCTTTGTAATGTTTGGTTTTAGGAACATTTTCTATAAGGTAACGAGGTAGCAATGTTGTTATATTCTCTTGTTTATATTGTGTTTGGAAAGTCATAGATGAAGATAAGATACACAAAAGAAATATCACCTTTTCTTTTATGAATAGAACAAAACTAATAATAACTATAAACTGGCAATTTGTCACAACACAAACAATTAGCTATGGGCAATTGAGCAAATAGAGTTTATCAATTATGTGCAATAATCAGTTATTACTCATTGATATGGAATTCTACTTTCGTTTTCTAGTAACTAGCTTAGATATCCTGTATTGTATAGTTCCTAACTCAATGTCGCTACCAAAGGGAGGTTGCATTGGGCCAGGGTTGCGGGTTGGTTAAAAAAGAAACTGTGGCCGTCACACAGGCAAGTGAAGAAACATGGGTGGGTTTTAGCCAGTAAAAGTCTGCCACGCCCTTATCACACACGAGGTAATTTGATGATTCCCCATCCCATAAAAAAAGAGGTCACCACAGACACCAGAAGGGTAACAAAGTTATTACTTTGTTACCCTTCTGGTGTCCCCGTCGAATTTGGAAGATGCACACACGGGAGTGACAGCAACATGCTTAAATTTCCGCTTGAGCAGCAACTGACTCACTTTCATATTTGATGCGAGAGACAAACATTGTTCTCCAAGAATAAATGAAAGACAATGCTAGAATAAAGAAAAAAATATATTTACAAATGTAATTTAATCCATTCTTCTGGCTGGTATTATAATTATAGCTAGCTAGCTGCGGTTTCACCCGCGTAAGTAGTAGTAATATGAAAAATAGATAAAAACTTTTTCTTATGCCTAACGAATGTGTATACGAAATTTCATTTAAATTGGATCAGCTGTTTTGGAAGAAATCGAGGACAAACACTGTGACGGGAGAATTTTATACAATAGTAGATTATATCTTCATTTCTCTGAAAAAGTACATAGAAACTTATGATAGTGTTTTCAGACGATTATGATGATAATACTAGTCAGTATTAACTACTTATTATGGACAGAATTAATACTGGATGAAATGGCGGCAGGTCGCGGGAGCAATCTGCGACTTCGCATTCCCCTTAAGGGGAAAATATATAAAACCATGATTATACCGGCTGTCTTGCATGTTGGCATGCAACTGAGATGAGACTGCTAAGAGGGATGTGTCGTGTTGCACGAATAGTTAGAACAATAAATGAGTAGGTACAAAAAAGGAAGTTCGAAAGTGGCACCAGTAACTGAAATATCGGTTGTCGTGGTATGGGCATATGTCACTAATAGACACTAAAGACCGTATTACAGAACCTTACTTAGCGTTTTCATTGGTTGAAACCAAATTTAAGTAATGCTTCAGTTAAGACTGACACTTCAGTTCTTGGCATCAGTATCCCCACTACCCAAGGTCTCCACGGCAATAGGCACAAAGTGGTACCGGTCCACCAACGCCGTATTCTTCACCTACAACCTTACAGCGGTGTCTTCTGCTACTGCCGACGGTGGGACCAAGGTGGCTAGCGGAAACCGAAAGTTGCATTCAATATCAGGTACTTGCCGTTCTTCCAGGGCACCATGGTTAGGCCGTCCGGCCTCTTGCCGTCCATCCTCTACAGACTCGAAGGCACTAGCACACAAAGGACATCTGCCTTCGCAAATTCCCGTCGCACAATAATAATCTTTTTAATATGATACATAACTGATCCTCTCTGCTGTAGTAGCCGAATTGAAGAATCACTGTCATTCACAACTTATGAATGTTACTAATTCTTAAATTCAGCGCTATCTTGCCAAGATCACCTCATATTCCAAATAAAATATTACTAAAAAATATTTTTTATCTGTGTGCAGTGCTGCTGGCGAGTCGGCGAGATGCACACAGCCACTGCAGATGGGCAGTTCCGGAGTACCAACGGCGCCACAAACGGACGGGACAAGGTCGCCATATTGGATGCTGGATCTCAATATGGGAAGGTAATAACAATTTATTTATCCATTTATTTCAGGTGTGGAAGCACGAGAAACAGTTCATTCATTTTCCATAGAAAAGGGAGGATCCTCCGACCAGACAGGTGTTATCAGATATAACGGGCACTTTCCCAATTGGGAAGTTGTATGTATGCTAATTGCTCGGTAAACTCTGATTGCGAGATGTAGAATTCGTGTGACGTCAGTATGACGCGTTTTTCTCGTGTGGCGGTTGTACATACCATAACACAGGCATCAATGCCCATATAAACATATAAAATGCTATAAAACACATAAAAACAAAAACTTAAAATACTATAAATACATATAACATTATTAACTAAACCCAATGTACACGGAGTGTCGGCGTCGTGTTTCGCTAACTGGTGTCACGTAGCTGGCCCCGAAACCGGCGGTACTCAACACCTTTCGTCCAAAACTCTTCTTTGAGGAACTTCTCGAGATGATGAGTCGGAACACGCACCACGAACGACTTGAAATTCGTGTTGTGACGCAGCTCCAA
Organism: Sesamia nonagrioides; assembly: GCA_017933935.1. NCBI lineage: Eukaryota > Metazoa > Arthropoda > Insecta > Lepidoptera > Noctuidae > Sesamia > Sesamia nonagrioides. The sequence continues at coordinate 1,353,906 of JADWQK010000063.1, read as the reverse complement.
CCTCTCGACCCACCCACATAGCATGGCACCCATTGCATAATCGCCCTTGGGGTACACCGGGAAATGTAATCTATACCCATATAATATACATAACCCATGTAATATATGAAATCTATAGCGATATTTGTATAATACGTGTACAATAGATAAAGACGCGGGCAGAAGTTAGTCAATTGGAATAAATATTACGCTCAGAAAGTTGTTATCTAATTTCTTAAGGTCAAGGTCAATTATATCATAAGTCACATTTCATAACTTTACTGCCTAAGCGATAAAATACTGTTCGCATAATTATTCAAAATAATTGCATAACCCAGTGGCAGTTTTACCCAAAAGAAGATTATGTATATATTACGTTATGTATATAATCCTCTTCTGGGTAAAACTGCCACTGGATGATGTTATGGTATATTTTTTCTTTTTTTTTTTTAATTAAAAAAATAAATAATTAAATTAAATGGAACTGACAGAAGATCAATTATCGTATTTAAAACGTTTAAAATCGTGAACGTTCTTAATATAACGAGGGTCATCAAACATCAAGGGGAACCCTCTGATTACTAATATACCAGCGTTTCTAAAATTGCGCTACAGAAATCACGAGAATCATCCTCTGAATAATAGCATAACAGCGTTAGTAACACTGCGCTACACAAATTTCTAGAATCGTCCTCTGAATACTAGTATAACAGCGTCAGTGACGGATTAAGACTACTTGATGCCCTAAGCAATCCACGCCTGTGGGCCCCCCTATCCGTATGTCAAGGTCAACTAGAATCTGTCTTTAAACCTTTACCGCCTAAAAACATTCGTTTTTTGTAAAATAAGATGATGAGATGTTTTTCTTTCTTTTTTTTTTGTTGGGATGAGAAATCATCAAATGACTTCTCCCGCTCTGGGCGGATCGGAAGGGCGTGTCAGATTTTTACTGACTAAAACCCACCCGTGTTTCTTCTTTTGCCTGTGCGATGGCCACGGCCACGGTTTCTTGTTTAACCAACCCGCAACCCTGACCCAGGAGGCATCGGTATTCGTAGACCCCGTCACGATGTGCTGACATCTCTTTGAGGCGCACGTGAAACACGACGCGCCGTCGACTCGGGCCTGGTCCTTACTGGGCGGCGAGCTGCCCACTGCTCACCGCCCGCAGGCCCGCGCCTACGGTGGCTGGGAGTTCGGTGTGGTCTCCCGACCAGGGCGTCTCCTGCGGCGGCTAGTGGCGTGAGGGCGCTGGGATTCCCGCTGTCTCACGCGCTCCGCCTCCTCCTTTGCCAGCATCACTGCTTCGCAGAAGGAGGTGACGGCCTGCCATGTACTCTCGCTCCGGACCATGGCTTGGACCAGGGTCGGATGCGAGAGATCGCCACCGATCGCCGCTACGAGAACATGGCGGTGCTCCACCCAAGCCGGGCAGACCCCCACCGTATGCTCCACCGTGTCCTCATGGCGATCCACACAATGGTGACACCCTGGCGTTTCCTCCCGCCTAATACGGAACAGGAACCTCCTGAAACAACCGTGTCCGGTGAGGACCTGCGTCAGGCGGAAGGTTAGGGCGCCGTGGCGTCTCTCTAGCCACTCCTCAAAGAGGGGACTTACCGCCGCTATTGTGGCTTGCCCAGATGTAACGTACCTTAGAAGTAGAGTAGGCGCGACAACAATAAAAACCAATTGAAGCATAATTTATTTATTTATTGAAATGCGCCTTGCGGCTTTTTCGGGCATTGGATTCACGCAAGATAGTATTAACGTGTAATGTTTTTATCATATCGGACTCTATGTATAATATCGATAAACAATCGAGCCTTTCTTGTATCATCTTTGTCCTTTTTTAATAATTTTAATTTTGTAAAAGAACGCTCCGCTGAGCAATTTGAAATCATAAGCGATAAAAATATACGCAGGGATCTGTTTCCATATTAGGGAAAGCTGATTCAATTTTATCATCATGTATTATTTTATACACCTGATCGAGACCTGGGCTGTACTGCAGTCTCTCCAGCGGTGCCAAATAGACTATCGGTATATTAAGCGCTGAAGGGTTTGTACGAAAACGCCACCATGTCAGTCCGAATACAGGACCAGACCTCGAAACCAATACCTCTGCAGCGTGGTGTCACACAGGGAGATGTTATCTCCCCGAAACTGTTCACCGCTGCATTGGAGGATGTCTTCAAGGTTCTGGACTGGAAAGGACTGGGCATCAACGTCAATAGCGAGTATATGACACACCTTCGGTTTGCTGATGATATCATAGCCATGGCTGAGACCACGGAGGACCTGAGTACAATGCTCGAAGACCTCAGTAGAGCCTTCGAGCGAGTCGGTCTTAAAATGAACATGGACAAGACCAGTCATGTCGTTAGACATGACTGGTCTTAGCGCTAGCCCATGGCGTTGGCGTTAGCCCATGTTGTACCGACTCCTATAAAGATTGGAGACTCTGTTCTCGAAGTTGTTGACAGTTACGTGTACCTTTATTTTATTTTTTTCCCGTGTGGAAATCCTCAATGGATGTCCGCCGCCCTGGGGTAGGCGACGGGGTCTGTCAGACTCTTACTGACTAAAACCACCCCGGTGTCTCTTCTATCACGAGCGCGCGTGGGGCTGCGGGAGTCTAAATTCTTCCACGGCCCAAAGAATCAAAGTCGCACCGCATATTCCGGTCATTCGAATTGCCGAATGCACTAGCGGGCAGCGAGTGGGCAAGCGGGTGCGGGGTTATGACTCTAGGTCGGACTCTATGTCAACTTAAAACGCTCGAATTTTCAAATTAGTCCTAGAAACTTTTTTGGTGTGGTTTTTGGTGACGTGAGAGTGAGGACGTGATTCGTGATGCCCTCAGGATGGACTTTTTTGTGCTTGTTCTGGTGCCCCCCCAGACGTGATGCCCTAGGCAATTGCTTAATTTGATTACGGGTTAATCCATCACTGAACAGCGTTAGTAACATTGCGCTAGAAAAATTCCTAGAATTACCCTCTGAATACTGACATAACAGGGTTAGTAACATAGCGCTACAAAAATTACTAGAATTACCCTCGGAATACTAGTATAATAGAGTTAGTAACATTGCGCTATAAATATTTCTAGAATTACCTCTAATTGCTAGGGTAATAGCGTTTTGCACATTGCTCTACAAAAATAAGGCAAGTTGAAATAGGAAACATTTGAAGTTTAGCTAAACTCAAACTCGTGCCGTAATCGAGGTAATCGTAAGATTTATAAGAATGGTTCTCGTTATCGAGTTGCTTTTGCGGTATACAGGGTGTATCTGACATCGTAACGCAAACTTCGCGAAAAGGCTAGACCACATGCCACTAATAAAATTATGATAGTCATTTATGTCGTTAATGAACGGTTACAGAATACACACTGTTTAAAAAAAAAGTGTCCGCTTGTCTTTTGAACGTTGCAAGCGTGCCGCCGTGCGGGTTTGTAGGTATGACGTTGATCCCTGATGTGAACTCTATTAAATCAGCTGATAAGATAGTTTTTCGGGTTTTATTTTCATTGCGCTTTTTTATGTAATTAGCGAATTATTTAATTTTTACTTTAAAATATTATTGGGTTATAAAAGTATATCAATTGTGAACGGTCTGAAGTGAAAAAAAAACTACATATTTTTTTTTAAATCATGAAAAAGCCGACGAAAAATTCCACCACTGGGGGGCTCAGAATCATGTACTGGATCCATGGTACTCGTTTGTGCGTCGATGTCAGATACACCCTTTATACATATGTCAAAACAAGACCCGTGGCTTCGTAATATCAGGCACATTATTCGATCGATCAGCACCCTAATTCGGTAACACATTATCAGAATCTGACTCATTTCGATTTATATTTTTAATCCATTGCTTCATGTTCGATAAGTTTATCGGCTCAACAATGTAAACATCGCAATGAATGTTATTGAACCGTCAAAATGTAATCCATTTCTACTGTGAGTCCATTACGTAATTATCTAGCAAGTTATCGTAACATTGCCCCGTGTGGTACCGGGCTTAGAATAATAAATAAATAATAATAAATATATACGGACAAATCACACAGATTGAGCTAGCCCCAAAGTAAGTTCGAGACTTGTGCTATAGGATACTAACTCAACGATACTATATTTTATAATAGATAAACATCCAAGACCCAGGCCAATCAGGAAAAGATCGTTTCCCATCATGACCTGGCCGGGGATCGAACCCGGGGCCTCCATGTCGCAGGCCGGCCTGTTGTCCGCTGCGCCACGGAGGACGTCGACATGATATGACATGATAGGTTCTCGTATATTTAAAAATACGTACTTAGAATAGTACCATTCCATATCTTCTGGTGGGTGTCGAAAGGAGCGACTACGGGAACTCTCACCAGGGAAGCTTGCAGCAGCGCTTCTGCTGAGGAATATCAAACTACTGCGATCCCCAACCCTCCCGTTAAGCGTGGGGGTTATGGTAAACCCCCCAATGTAATGAAAGTCTTGGGGGAGGCCTTTGTCCAGCAGTGAACCTTTATAGGCTGAAGAAAAAGAACATTGCGATATATTCATCAAAATGTTGAGAAATATGAATTAGTCGAAATGTAACTTTAATACCTACATAATAAAAATGTCATGGTAAACCTTTTCTTTTGTGACGGGGTCCACGATGCCTCCTGGGTCAGAATAGCGGGTTGGTTAAAAAGAAACCGTGGCCCGGCGCGGAGACAAGTGAAGGAACAGGGATGGGTTTTAGCCAATAACAGTCAGACCCAGAGGACAACCACGAGGAACTTCCAACACAAAAAAAAAACAGTCGCTGCAGATAAAGAACTCTTCATATTCTGTTGGTATCAACATTGTAACTATTTATCCCGAACTTTTTGCATCGTCTTCATCAAAACAACTTTATGCTCCATAATTCCATATTCAGAAATCTTAACCACAAACAATTTCCACAGGTAATAGACCGTCGTATCCGTGAACTATGTGTGGAATCGGATATACTGCCGCTGGATACGCCAGCATACCATCTGAAGGAAGCTGGGTACCGTGCCATCGTCATATCTGGCGGACCTAACTCCGTGTATGCCGAGGATGCCCCAAGATACGACTCCGATATATTCAAGATCGGCTTGCCTGTGTTAGGTGAGTTGATTTATTAATTTATTAAACTTTATCCAATATGAAATGAAAAGGACAGAAGATAAAATACAACGTTATTTTTGGTTTATGCGAACCCTGAATATAGTTTGTTCAGAATAAGCAACTGAATCGATTTCAATCATTTTTACACCATGTTATACAATATGTAAAGAAAACCCTGTCCGACCCATAAGGATAATAAAGGTTAAGTTAAGACGCTGTGAATAGCAAACTTTTAGGTATTTGAGGGGGTGAAGCAGACGAAGTGGGACACGACTAGCCCCGCCCACCGCGGGGCGCGGGGCGCTCCGCGCGAGTACATCGATGCGTGAGGTGAGGCGTCGTGCATCGAGAAATACGCACGTTCTATTAAATCTATACCAACCATTCTCTATTCCATCTACATTTAGAAGCGTAATTTCACAACCCAACCGCGACGTATGGTTGGCTCTGTTCGTCACAGTCCCGGTTCGCATTAGACGAGCAGCAGGTTCGAATCCCACATCCGTTCAGTTTACCTTGCGATTTTCGAAAATGTGTATTTTATACATATTTTCATTTTTTATTATTACTTTTGTTTTCTTTTTTATTTTTATAATGCGCTTTGTCCGTTCTGCTTAAATTTTTTGTGTTATGTCCTTTTTTCATGAAACTGTTAGAAATATATCATTTCTAGAAATTACTCTTTATAAACAGCTGTTTAGAGTAACTGTTAAAAAAAATGCATTTTCGGATATTTAAAAAAATAAAAGATTTTTTCTTCAAAACTGCAACTCTTATCGAAGTCGGGTTTGTACGAGTGCTTAGAATAACACAACACAAAAAGATTGAAATAGATGGAGGCACTTGGAGGAGGCCTATACTGAAAGGGGCCATGAATAATGCAACAAAATGAAATCTAAATTTACTGTTTTGAACTATTATCAAATCAACTGTTATTTTTATTGTTTTTCTTTTCTATTCCATCTACATTTAGAAGGGTAATTTCACAACCCAACCCCGAAGCATGGTTGGCTCTGTTCGTCACAGTCCCGGTTCGCATTAGACGAGCACCAGGATCGAATCCGACTTTACCTTGCGATTTTCGAAAATGTGTATTTTATACATATTTTCATTTTTTATTATTTTTTTTGTTTTCTTTTTTATTTTTATAATGCGCTTTGTCCGTTCTGCTTAATTTTTTTGTGTTATGTCCTTTTTTCATGGAACTGTTAGAAATATATCATTTCTAGAAATTACTATTTATAAACAGCTGTTTAGAGTAACTGTTAAAAAAAAATGCATTTTCGGATATTTAAAAAAATAAAAGATTTCTTCTTCAAAACTGCAACTCTTATCGAAATCGGGTTTGTACGAGTGAAATAGATGGAGGCACTTGGAGGAGGCCTATACTGAAAGGGGCCATGAATAATGCAACAAAATGAAATCTAAATTTACTGTTTTGAACTATTATCAAATCAACTGTTATTTTTATTGTTTTTCTTTTCTATTCCATCTACATTTAGAAGGGTTATTTCACAACCCAACCCCGAAGCATGGTTGGCTCTGTTCGTCACAGTCCCGGTTCGCATTAGACGAGCACCAGGATCGAATCCGACTTTATCTTGCGATTTTCGAAAATGTGTATTTTATACATATTTTCATTTTTTATTATTTTTTTTGTTTTCTTTTTTATTTTTATAATGCGCTTTGTCCGTTCTGCTTAAATTTTTTGTGTTATGTCCTTTTTTCATGAAACTGTTAGAAATATATCATTTCTAGAAATTACTATTTATAAACAGCTGTTTAGAGTAACTGTTAAAAAAAATGCATTTTCGGATATTTAAAAAAATAAAAGATTTCTTCTTCAAAACTGCAACTCTTATCGAAATCGGGTTTGTACGAGTGAAATAGATGGAGGCACTTGGAGGAGGCCTATACTGAAAGGGGCCATGAATAATGCAACAAAATGAAATCTAAATTTACTGTTTTGAACTATTATCAAATTAACTGTTATTTTTATTGTTTTTCTTTTTTTAAATTATATTATGAACTAAGAAATTCGTGGTTAAATAAAGGCTTATTATTATTATTTATTATTAATTTCTAGAAATTTGTAGAAAGAAAATTATAACGAATTGATTTTAAATATTAGTTTGCATTATAATTGTTACAAAAAGAATATATTTAAAAAGATGGAACAATTACTTCAAAAAATACAGAAAATCGGATAAATGAATAATAATTAAAAAAAAAAAAACAATTGCAAATAAGAAATCCAACAAAAAGCATACAACGTAAAGCTGGGGTTTGAACCCGAACACATACAGGTGAAGAAAAATGTGCCGGGAAAAAGTAAAAAGAATAATTACAGAAAAAAAATCAAATAAAATATCGGCAAAAATACAACAGTAAATTAAAAAGCATTTATTTCAATTAAAATCTACAAAAAGCATATAATGTAAACCTGGGGTTTGAACCCGGGCAAAAACGAAATATGATTATTCATCAACAAACAGACACGTAAATATAATTATTTTCTGTGCGGGGTAAAGCAAAAAGTGACATAGGTCCGACAAGCACAGCGCCTCAGCGGTCACTGTCGCTAAGCATAGAAGTGAAAGAGAAGGCAATGGACGCCGCGATGGAGCGACGTTTCGTTCACGTTATTTATCATTAAATACATTATTTATTTTAGAATATCTTAGTTAAATCGATAAACAAAAACAATGGTTTCATTTACTATTATATTTTACATCGCTCTTCTCAATTTTATCAAGATTGGATGATTAATAATACAGTTACAACTGTTATAAATTCAATTTTAGGGGTTTCTTTAGGATTTTTTTCTATCGAGAAAATTAATTCAAAACGTGTTTTGAAAACAATGGTTTTCTGCTACATATAATCAAGATTAACATATAAATTTTTGGCTGCTCTGAAATGTATACATTTGGCTAAAAAATTGTTTTAAGAAGCCTATTTTTACTGAACACAGCGCCTTAACACATGACCAAATATAATATAAAATTTTACATAATCACCATAGTAACAATACTAATGAATATTAAAATAATCTTTTTTCCCCGCGAATTAATTCCAACTTCCCCGAAATTTTGTAATTTTAAAAAAAGTGACAACACCATTTTGACGGTACGCTTATGCGATTCGACCACGCGTCGCGTGCCCTGCCCCCCGTCGCCCGCGAAAGGGTGTCCTACCGCACATGTATTAACTTACCTCTTTTTGCAAAATAATATTTGTTTTTTTAGGGGGATATTTTTTTAAACTTTAGTCTGGCTTTGTCGGCATTAGTAGAAACTAATGCCGACAAAGCCAGACTAAAGTTAAGTATAGTAAAACTAAAATAAAGTAATAAAGGTATTGTTAGGAATCGATAACTGTCAGTTTCTACTAATGCCGACAAAGCCAGACTAAAGTAAAGTATAGTAAGACTAAAGTAAAGTAGTAAAGGTATTGTTAGGAATCGATAACTGATTCTCAGTTATCGATTCCTAACAATACCTTCACGGATCGGACAGGGTTTTCTTAACATATTGTATATTTTCACAAATACTTTACAAATTACTTCAGTATGGTTACGCAGCTTAGGAGTGCGCGTGCACCCGATTCGCCCGTCCAAACGAAGCGTGGACCATATTTTTGTTGGGACAACCAAGTAGGATAACAAGGTTGTAAGTTCGTAACTTTGTGGTTTTTCATTATATCTTTTTGAAATTTGGTACATAGATTCTTTACTTAAAAATACTGGACACGTGTTTCGGGTTTCGCATAGTATACAAAAAATAATGTTGTATATTAGTATAGTCCTGTCAAATTAAGCCGCGGACTAATTTGACAGGACGATACTAATATTTGTTTTCTCTCCTTCTCTTAATGAAATAGAATAAGATCCACTGAACTTAAATTTAGTTCAGTTGGTAGAACAAGTGAAGGGAATCGGGACCAAATCATTCTTTGTGAATTCACTCAGACAGCATAATAAATAATAGCCGCACAGGTGCATTGATCAGGTTAAGCTACGCTTGCCGCGGTTAGTATGTGGATGGGTGACATTCTTTACATATCAATACCTCTCCGTACCTCGAAAAGCACATTAAGCCGTTTTACCGGTTGTCAGAAGTCCGAAACCAGTCTTACCAAGGGGTATCGTATTGCCCAGTAACCGAGTAGTGGAGGTCAGATAAGCAGTAGCTCCATGTAAGCCGACCCCAACTATATAAAAACAGCAACAGAAAATAAAATTTACATCACTAAATTTTATTTTAAAATAGTAAATATACATTGGTAAATTTTATTTTATCTGTTGCTGTTTTTATACAGTATGTTAAATAACAGAGGGCGTTCCCTTAAACTCGTTAATATATATCATTAATAGATTAAAATAAAATTATCAGCATAGAAAAATAAGCATAAAAAAATCCGAATAAAAAAGTTTCTAATTAGAAATAAATTTGAAACCTCCTGTTTTAAATCAAAATAGTAGTCGTCATGTATAATTAAATTGCGACGTTGCCATATTTCATGTTCGCGTGTACAGTGTGTTTCTTTTACATGTCAATTTAAAATTTTTATTGAATATTTTCATATTGGAAAAAATTTTAAAACATTTTGTTTTCGAATGGAAATATTTTTTTTAGCATGTATGTATGCTATACTATTTCGGGTTAACGGGAACGCCCTCTGTTAGTTAACATACTGTATAGTTACATAGAAATCAAACTTCGCTGTAGTAAGTCACTGCGATTAGTGTGGCTACCATGAGTTTTCAATACGAGACTCGATCATAGGCATCGAGCGCGTTTGGCGCTCTCATTGGTTGAGAGTTCTTACAACCTTGAAGCGGGCCAATCGCTGAGTCAAACGCGGTCGGTATCGATGATCGAGTCTCGTAATGAAAACTCGTGGTAGCCACACTGGTGGCGTAGTCACTGCGGTTGGCGTTCGCCGTCATCTTCGGAAAGCCACCTTATATCCTAAGTTCAATACTATAAAGTCTAAAACTGTAAATCAATCTCATTTGTTTTGCTCCTAGGAATATGTTACGGCATGCAGATGTTGAACAAGGAGTTTGGGGGTTCGGTGTTACGTAAAGAAGCGCGTGAGGATGGCCAGTACGAGGTGGAAGTGGAGACCACGTGTCCCCTGTTCAAGTGAGTTGATAATCTTAGAAGAGAAGTAGCAAATGGATAGGTCTTCGGCAGTCCTACGAGAATCGAAGTTACAGTTTGGTATATCTGATTGTATACCTCGGGCAAACGTTGCAATTACGGAAAAACAACTTCGAGATGAAGGCAAATAGAAGGATCCAGTTGGGATGGGCAGCATTTGGTAAACTTCGTCGGATATTTTCGTCGCCCATACCCCAATGTTTGAAGACTAAAATCTTCAACCAGTGCGTCCTACCCGTCATGACTTACGGAGCCGAGACGTGGACACTAACGGTCAGACTAGTCCATAAATTTAAAGCCGCTCAGCGGGCTATGTAGCGGACTATGTTGGGCGTCTCTCTGAAGGACCGCATCAGAAATGAGGTGATCCGACAGAGGACCAGAGTCACCGACATAACTGAGAGGATTAGCAAGCTGAAGTGGCAATGGGCTGGTCACATATGCCGCAGGTCTGTCAACCGATGGGGTAAACGAGTCCTAGAGTGGAGACCGCGTCTCGGCAAACGTAGCGTGGGACGCCCTTGGGCGAGATGGAGCGACGACATCAAAAAGGTGGCTGGCGGAGAACTGCCCAGGATCGAGCTTGTTGGCGTGCCATGAAGGAGGCCTATGTCCAGCAGTGGCTTTTTTTTTTTCTTTCTCACCTGTATCTCTTTATTTCTTCTCCCCAGTCGTCTAGAGAAGCTGCAGCCAGTACTTCTGACACACGGCGACAGCGTTCAAAAGGTTGGCGAACGATTCCGCGTCGGCGCACAGTCTTCTAACCATCTCATCGCCGCTATCTACAACGAGCAGATGCGACTGTACGGCGTGCAGTTCCATCCTGAGGTAGATATAACTGGAAACTTCTCTTGGCACTCATTGGTAGGGGGCAGGATTTTTGTAACTTAAAATTGTTAATTCCAATGGCTTGATATATCTCTTTAAAAATATTATAGTAAAAAAGCTGTTGTCCGCGGTTTCGCTTGCTTTATATTCAAGGTAACTGCAGGTGATTTAAAACACAAAAGGGAAGTATTTTTCGTTGGTAACAAACAGTCTGTGCTGCGATTTTTTGCTTAAGGAGATGGGGTAGATTTACAAATATTTTTTTTTTTTTTTGTTAGTCAAAAATTAATCCGCATATCATTTTTTTGCTTTCTACTTTGAAAATTACGGAATTTTCCAAGAAACTTGCATCATCATTTTAGGGAAGCGGGGGGGCTAGAAAGAGACCAGAAGTATTTTATATCACTCTCAATAGTCTCAATCCCTTGCAACTATCATCACTTAAAAGAATCCCGTCAATGCATCGCTCAAGTTTTGCCTTGAAAGACAGACAAACAATAAGACACGGGACAAGGGACTGGAACAAATTGCCGGCGGCGGTGTTTCCGTCGGAATATAATTTGAGTGTCTTCAAGGTTAGAGGGAATAGGCTTTTAATAAACTAGTGCGCTTTACCATCAACGATTGTGTCACTGTTTACCATCAGGCGGAATTGCGGTCAAGCGCTAGTTTATAATTTAATAATAATAAAAAAAAAACACTTTCCCATTAATAATATGTATTAGTATAAATCTAATATTAAACTTTAATGTTTCTTCCCAGGTGGATCTAACTCCCAAAGGCAAGCAGATGTTATCGAACTTCTTGTTTGACATCGCGGGCTTGACACGGTCGTTCACGCTGCGATCACGTCGCGACGCCTGCATACAATACATAAGGGAGACCGTCGGGGATAATAAAGTTCTGGTCAGTAACCGGTCGTAAAAAAACGTACCGTAGGACGCCCTTGGGCGAGATGGAGCGACGACATCAAAAAGGTGGCTGGTAGTGGCTGGCGGAGAACTGCACAGGATCGAGCTTGTTGGCGCGCCATGAAGGAGGCCTATGTCCAGCAGTGGACGAGTAGAGACTGATGTTGATGATGATGAGTAACCGGTCGTCGCGGAGATCCTTGGGGGTCCTATGTCCAGCAGTGGACGCCTTTTGGCTGAAACGATGATGATAAGTGAACTTAACTACCATTAACCCACTTCGCTCCACTGCTGGGAAAAGGCCTCTACACATGACTTAGAACTTCTTCAGTCCAGTGATGTGGACCACTGGTTATTTGCTTTGACCACACTTTTCTACATCAATTACAATTTCAATACTTATAGATTTCTATTCAAACATAATATATGAAAATTGCCTGTGTGGTACCAGGCTTAGAATAGTTCCATCCAGTAGCGAAGAGTCCATACAAGCCGATTCCCACCGGGTTACCTTTCAAAAATCAGTTCCATATTCATACAAAAGTATTTACATTCTATTTCATTAACAAAGTATTATTAATCAAATGCCTGCGCGATTTACAATAGCAATAGTAATTCTTAGCAATACCCTAAGTATCATTTCATTTTATAGTCGTAAATTAATCAGCGCTTCAATTTTTCGTACCTACATTACATTGAAGGTAACTCGACGAATTATAGCTTATCTCGGCCAACGTTTTACTATGAGACGAAAAGAGATAGTGTCAGACCATCTCTTTCTAATGCTCGCTAACCGTCCGTAAAATTTGAGAAAATATAGGCTAATGCCAATCGGCTTGTAGTTCTCTCCTCTCCTCTATTAGAAAGAGACAAAGAAACCACTCAAACCACGGTACTAGAGAAAGGAAATATGATAAAATTAAAAAGAATTAGCGTTATAATGAAATCCTTCGCAAGTCATATTCTTTTTATTTTGGCATATTTTCGTGTTCCATTTCGTTTGGTTGAAAATAAATTATTGTTAGTATGTGACATGTCTTGCTATACCACTGGTGCGTGATAATTTCGTTTGTTATATTTTAATATTTGTGTTATTTAAACTGTGATTCTGTAAGGTAATTTAATCGCAGATTTGGTTAAATACTGTGGATTTTGTTTGTTATTATGGCTTTGATTATTCTACCGGCAATATTATTCTTATCTGAAGACCTCCTCCAAGATATCCTGCAGTAGGTAAGTGTTTAAGTGTTCATTTTTTTGGACCGGCTTCCCTTTGTCAAAATTTCACCCTTCGCCACTGGTACCATCCCATATCCTCCCGCGGGTGTCGTAAGAGGCGACTACGGGAACTCACCAGGGAAGCCGACAGCAGCGCTTCTCCTTTGGAATATTAAATTACTGCGATCCCCAACCTAACGGACAAGCACGGGGATTATGGCAAACCCCTCCATTTTTTTCTTTTTTGTTTTACCCGTTTTACATAATCTTAAAAGTCTTCGTTTTATTGTCTATCAGGTGTTAGTAAGCGGTGGCGTAGACTCCACCGTATGCGCGGCGTTACTTAGAACCGCTCTCCGCGAAGATCAGGTCATCGCCTTACACATTGATAATGGTAAGTTTAATAACAGCCCAATTCTAACTTGAAGTTGGCTTTGAGGGACTCTACTCGATGATTTAAATTGCAGTGTCAAACACAGCCATATAAGAGCTGTTTTATTAAATAATAAACATCTTCATATTCTCTTCTGTAGTTCATATGGCATGTACATAATAAAGATTCTATTCTATTCTTTCAGACCAACATCCATAATATGTTAGTAACAATGACATTAAAAAACTAATGTTAGTATTTGCAAACAAAACAGCAGCAGCCTCCGTGGCGTAGCGGTAGCGAACGGTGCCGCTTCGAAAGGGCGCCGCGAGCCCCGCGCATTACAAATATTTGTATGCACGAATATGAATACATATTTGCACTGGTCTGGTCGTGCCTCGGAAAGCACGTTAAGCCGTTGGTCCCGGTTGCCATACGAACATCTAAAAGCAGTTCTTCCGTTTTGTTGAAGCCCCCAAAAAGTCCAACAATTGGTCTAACTGCAATGCTTCGGGTTGTGGAGGTCAGACGGCAGTCGCTTCACGGAAAATGTCGAAATTTAGCCAAAATTTGCAGTTAGACTGGTAAAGCGGACCCCAGGCTCCAAAGCTGAAAAAGCTTCGGATGTGACTGGGATTAACGCTGAGATGATAATGGAGTGTGCAAACAAAAATATTCAAACAGTGACATTACAGCACTACCTTTGCAGCATGAGGGGCTCGCAATTATCATTAAAGACACCCATTATAGTGTAGTTTTCTAACACCAATTAATTTTATCCGAGAAATAGTGTTGAATTTTTGACAGTTTTCCATCCTAAAACTGTAATATGACAGTTTTATTAGCTGGACTAATATTATGCGTTGATCCAAGAAATCAGCATTAATACAACCATTTCTTTTATCAGTTCCTGTTTCGGGCCCTCTTTCAATGAAATTGTTTATTTTCAGGTTTTATGCGTAAGAACGAGAGCGCTAAAGTGGAGAGATGTCTCAGAGAGCTTGGTGTTCGTCTACATGTGGTCAATGCCGCTCATCAGGTATGATAGTATAGTGTACAGCAAGATAACACGCCTGTGTCATCATGTTCAGCACCCTAATTCCATAACACACTATCAATAGGCTATTTGACAGTATGAATATTATTGTGATTATTTGCTTTAAATGCATAAAATGAGGGTTCTTTAAGTCATTTACACGAGTTTTAATGAAAATAATAACATTTAATATATCCAGAAACACAAAAATATGTTTGGGATTTTATTTCTCGCGCCAAATATTGTGAAACGATCCGGATTGGCTAATGTCACGATGACGTCATACGTTCATAAACACTTGTTGTCGTTTTATGTGTTCTTAGGTGTTTTAGCGTTTTTAGAAGACTTAACAATATTTGGAGCGATTTGTGGTATTTTTTTTTTTGTTTTCTGACTGACAAATAACAGATAAACACAAACACCACTGCGGAAACGAAAATCGTTTATAAGTTTGTGACGTCACTTACAAAGCGCCACGCCATATTGCTGAATAAAGCATTTCGGCGGCTTATTTGAATTTTAAATTTTAATTTGCGTATTTCTTACGAAATACGTATTTAAAATTAAAAAAAAAAAAACTTTTGGGTGAACTTCTTAACCGCAACCAAGTAATTCAAGATAGAAATTATAAATCTGTTAAATAGCCTATTATATTATATTCTGTACCATTTTCAAGGATACTGTTAATCCGCTATAGCTATATAATTAATTAAAGTAACAATAAAATAACAATATTTTCAAATAGAATAACAGTAATAATTATTAACATTCACAGACGCACTTTTAAGTTCAGGTCGACTAAATTTATTATGGGTCCGTTCAAATTGGAGATGATACTCTCAACCTTAGCGCACTAAACACCAAAGTCACCCGGCGACACAACCCGGCTTATGTTGAAAGAAGCATGTCGGCAACCTTCGCTCGCGCGTGTTGCCTACCGACATGTCGGCGGCTAGCGTACGCAAGCGCTCAATTGCCCGGCTACATTTCTGCTAGTATATTAACTGCCAAATAAGTTTCTGATGTCGAGCCGTCGACATGCCGCCGGCAAACTTTTACGACTTGCAATGATTGAAGCCACCAACCCAGCCCGCCGGCTAAATGTTGCCAATATATGCCACCGGCTTTGGTGCGTAGAGCGCTTAAGAGAACCACGTCATGTATTCGGCCATGTATAGGGAACGGCTGATATTTGTTAGCGATTTCAGGTTTGGTACCATAGTAATAGTTGTAGATGATGGTGAGTTTCAAATGTTTCGTGTGTCCCCAGTTCCGTCAAGGCAGCACGGTGGTCCGCGAGGCGGGCGGGCGAGCTCGCCACACGCCGCTCCTGTGCCACGCGGCGGCGCCCGAGGACAAGCGCAAGATCATCGGAGACGTGTTCATCCGCGTCGCCGAGCAGGCCGTGCACGATCTGAACCTACAGTGAGTACAGCATCACCACCAGCTTCTCTCCTGTGTCACGCGGCGGCGCCCGAGGACAAGCGCAACATCATCGGAGACGTCTTCATCCGCGTCGCCGAGCAGGCCGTGCATGATCTGAACCTACAGTGAGTACAGCATCACCACCAGCTTCTCTCCTGTGTCACGCGGCGGCGCCCGAGGACAAGCGCAACATCATCGGAGACGTCTTCATCCGCGTCGCCGAGCAGGCCGTGCACGATCTGAACCTACAGTGAGTACAGCATCACCACCAGCTTCTCTCCTGTGTCACGCGGCGGCGCCCGAGGACAAGCGCAACATCATCGGAGACGTCTTCATCCGCGTCGCCGAGCAGGCCGTGCATGATCTGAACCTTTTTTTTTTATATATATACGAGTGAAAATGCGTTACGCACCGTACCCGCCGCTAGCTAGGCGACAGGCGTGTGTGGGACTCGCCCGGCCGGAGCTGGGAATACCCACTAAAAACACTCGGTTCCCTCGAGCCCTGCGTTGAGAGTGACCCGGGCTCGGCCCGAAGATCTAACTCCGGGCCACTCTCAGGGCTTACCGGCCTAATGTAGGCCGGTTTCCGCGCCTAGGGAGGATTACCCGGGAATGGATAATCCCCAGACGTGGTGACCAGTGCAATGCGCGTGCGGGAGCTACCCACACACGCTGGTCACACTCGGGGGCTAAAGGAGACGGGGGTTCGTCCCCCGCCTTCTTCGCCCCGCCCGTCTACGCCGGATGGGAGCGGCAAGAGCATTCTCTTCCCGCTCCCTCTCCGCTGCCTCCTTCTGCAAGAGGACGGTCTCGCAGAAGGAGGCGGCAGCCTCCCATGCACTCTCTCTTTCAACCATGGCTCGCACCATGGTTGCCAGGGAGAGGCTTCCGCCTCCGAGCGCCGCAACGAGATCGCGGCGCTCGTTTCGCCAGGCCGGGCACTCCACCAAGGTGTGCTCGGCCGTGTCGTCGAGAGAGTCACAGTGGTGACACCGCGGCGACTCCTCCCGACGGGCGACACGGTGCAGGTAGTGACCGAAGCACCCATATCCGGTCAGTACCTGCACCAAGCGGTAGGTGAGGCTGCCATGCCGGCGCCCAACCCATCCCTCCAACACCGGACGAATCGCTCCAATCGTCCGGAGTGCCTCCCTCCACCGACTCAGGGCCTCCCCCTGAGCCGCTATTCGGACCCGCCTTACCTCCTCGAAGGCGGGTCGTTACCCCCGTTCCCGGGCCGCGACACGGTGTCGATGCACCTGGGACAGAACCAGGGCATCGACCTCCCACAGCGGCGTGCCCGCGAGCACGCAGGCAGCCCCATGGCTGACCGTGCGGTACGCCCGCACGGTCCGTGTCGCGATGACCCTCTGCGGCTTCCGCAGCAGGGCCACTGTGCGCCGGGAAAGGCACTCCGCCCACTGCATGATCTGAACCTACAGTGAGTACAGCATCAACCCCAGCTTCTCTCCTGTGTCACGCGGCGGCGCCGGAGGACAAGCGCAACATCATCGGAGACGTCTTCATCCGCGTCGCCGAGCAGGCCGTGCATGATCTGAACCTACAGTGAGTACAGCATCACCCCCAGCTTCTCTCCTGTGTCACGCGGCGGCGCCCGAGGACAAGCGCAACATCATCGGAACTTCCCACTCCAGGTCCTTCCAACACCAACGGACATTCTTCCTGCAGGCAATGCCCTTTTTACTAGATTTGTTAAACAACCGAGGTAATAAGAAAGAAAACTGAAACAGTCCTTGTTAATTTTATAAGAAACACTAGCTGCACCCCGTGGTTACATCCGAGTAAGTAGTAGTACAATAAAAAATAAATAAAAACCTATTCTCACGCCTAAGGAATGTATATACGAAATTTAATTAAAATCGGTTTAGTCGTTTTGGAGGAGTTGAGTACAAATACTGTGACAAGAGAATTTTATATAATAGATATCACACAAGATCCAAATTAGCTAAAACACTACATCCAATGCAACACTATCATAAAATCTAAATGCAATTTCATTTTACATGGTGGCCGCTTTCAACTGAAGCAAAAATAAAAAGATCACAGATTATTTTAAAAATCAATATGTTTTACTTAATCACGATTCTTTTTGTCCAAGCTAACTAGACTCTAATCTTCCTGTTCTACAGGGAAGACCAAGTCCTCCTCGGCCAGGGCACACTCAGGCCGGACCTCATCGAGTCGGCCTCATCTTTGTGTTCCAACAACGCGGCCACGATCAAGACTCACCACAACGATACTGAGTTGGTTCGAGCGTTGAGGCAGCGCGGCAGGGTCGTCGAGCCTCTGCGCGACTTTCATAAGGATGAGGTAAAGACCAAGGCCTACTAACTAAAATATACACAATACATCAAATATTTAAAATGACTCGCGCGAACTGTGCACCTCGCTGGAATGCGAACCCTCTCCCGTTTCCCCGCGCGGCGCCACGCATTCGCCGTAAGCGCTGAGTAGCGATAGCATCTCTGTTATGTTTTTTAACATAATTCTCATTTTGTACAAACGGTACCGTTTGAATGACGTCACAGAGCGAGGTGCACAGTTAACTCGCGCGAGTTGTATATCGGATAGCAACAAATAAAAATTAAATAGTAGGTATAAAGGCGGGTTCGATCCCCGCACAGTGAAGTATTTGTAATTTTGTATGCATGAATACTTGCACTGGTCTGGTCGTGCCTCGGAAAGCACGCTAAGCCGTTGGTCCCGGTTGCCATACAAACATCTACAGTTGAGCCAAATTCGATAAAGAATAGAGGTAAACAAACCGTTGCTAGGCAACTAGTAGTTTACGCCTAAAAGACAGATGTTAACAACCTTTTCTACGTAGATGACTTTCATAAAAGTAATAATCCTACTTCCTACTAATCTAAACAGTTTATTTATGTTTAGATATTTATGATTTGCATGGAACATAATTTATTAATAGGTTAAATTTTTTGATACATATAATTATAATTATAGTCCATACTTGAAAGTATTACAATGCATGTGTTATGTTTATGTTGACAAATGCCTCAACTTTATTCATTGGTTGAATTCCACAAAATGTGTTTAACGTCTGGATTCCATCCATCTTTCTTTTTTTATAGGGCTATCACGTAAAATTAATGTCGACCTTTTAATGGTTTTTCGAAATACCAAGTTATTATGCATGTTATTTTAGTGATTCTATTGAAATATGCTGCAATAGGAATTGTTAATAAATAGCTAGCATGTAAAAGTCGATAATCACGTAAATAACAGGAGATTTGTGAAACGTGAGTTGTGATAACCCTAAATTGGTTTGTTTACCTCTATTCTTTATGGAGCTAGGCGATGGTATAGTGGCAGTTGTTACGGGTTGATGGAGCCCTAATAGTCCAACAATTAGTCTAACTGCAATGCTTCGATGTCGCCTTCGGGTTTTGGAGGTCAGACGGCAGTCGCTTCACGGAAAATGTCGAAGTTTAGCCATTTCAGCAGTTGGACTGGTAAAGTGGGCCCCAGACTTTAAAGCTGAAAAGGCTTCGGATGCGACTGGGATTAACACTGTGATGATGATGATGAGTAAGTATGAAGACCGATGTAAGAAAATAGCGGAAAGTGTGCCTCGTGGTAGCACTAAATAGGCTCAGTTCAGCAAAAATGCCAGACAACTATTGCCCGACGCTGATTTTCTACAGAACCTGATGTGGGTATGAGGTGACGGATATAAAACAGCTTTGTACTGCCACATGACGCGTGTATGCATCATCATCATTTCAGACGTCCACTGCTGGACATAGCCTCCGCCACATAGGACTTCTCCACGCTGCGTGGTCGCCACTCGAGAACCCGTCGGCCCATTACACTGGCAGCCAACCCAAAAAAAATCTTAGAAATATGATGACAATAATGTTTGTTGTGTAGGTCCGCGCCCTGGGCATGGAGCTGGGCCTGCCGACGGCGCTGGTGGAGCGACAACCGTTCCCGGGGCCCGGCCTGGCCGTGCGTGTGCTGTGCCAGGACGAGCCCTACGCCGAGCGAGACTTCGCCGAGACACAGGTAACGTACATCACATCATCCTCATCAACCTTTTTATCGTCCCACTGCTGGGCAGAGGTCTCCTCTCATACATAGAAGGATTGAGCGTAATCACCACGCTTGCTCAATGCGGGTTGGCGATTTCAGACTTAAAGTCCAGGTTTCCTCAAAATATACTTAGAAAGTACATAAGCAAAATTACATTGGTACTTACCTGACCTGGAATCGAATCCGCACACTCATACTTGAGAGGTTGGTGTTTTAACCACTAGGCCACCACGACATCACATACAATATAATATATGTCTGGAGTCAGCGACTGTGGAGCATTGAGCATGCGGACGAGCAGTATCATGTTGGAGAATAATTTTGTCATGTCTGGAGTAGTAATGAGCGTGTTTTTCCTCTTCCTTCTATCTCCCTCCAATAATGCTTCCAATTCCGTGTCTTTATGCTATTTTTGCTTCCACGTCGTAATTTGTCTTCACAGTTTCTAAACTTTTGAAAGCACTCACGACAATTTCTCTCGCTTAAAACACCTTCACCATAAGCTTCTACAAGCAATCGATGGGCCTCAGCTGCAGATTTCTTCAAATTAAAGAAGTAAATCAAAAGTTACCGCAAATGACTCTTATTTAGCATAAAACTTGACATTTTTACACATAAAGAAATATGCGATATTGATACAGTCACTAATACTCTAAAACTAAATGGTATGTTTTTACCAGATATCCGAACTTACGAAATCACATTTTACATCTGACAATTTTAACGTAACCTCTTGGGAGGACATCTTTTGTTAAACTGCGGAAACTTATTTGTACACCCATTATAATTTTGTAATCATCGTAACACAAAAAGGCAAGGACTTCCATGATTATAACTGCTCTATAATACATCTCATCATCATGCGATCGTATTTCCTTAGGTTTTTGACGGTTATACAAGCAACGCACACTTAGGAAACGAGTACAATACACTATGTATTGTACTCGTTAAATAAAAATAGATATTAAATTACTAATTTGAAACTAAAACTTGACAGGAGGTGCTTGCCTTGTGCCTTGTAGTGGGACATATGGGCTAATAATAATTTTAGAAAACATAACAGAAAACATTTTTCATTGAAACGCATTGTCTATTTGCTGTAATGCAGATGCGAATTAAAAAAAATTTCAGCATTTGTTTTGCAAACTAAATATTGTACGAGCATGGCGTCCTCATTTAGTACAACAGACTCTCAGTTCTTATCAAAAGATAATAGATGGCAGCATAGGTTGCGGTGCAAAACTTAGCAACGATTTTAAACCTCTTACGTGCAGTTTATAGCCTTTTTAATATTTCAACAATTTGAATTCACTTATTTAATGCTACTCCGTATATTTACACGTATAAATAACGTAATTAAACAGAACGGTGAAATGGGCTCAGTAGTGACATTGTTTTTTATTTTACACTCGGGACAACAGATGGCAGTGTACTCAATTAATCCTGTCATAACATATTTTTTTTAGGTTAAGATGTCTTCTAACCATTATATTGCTGTTATCTTCTTTTAGAATGCGTATTTCTCGATGCACGACGCATGGATGTATATATGACAATGTAGACAAGAGATAGATGGCGGTCGTGGCCGGCCGGTCAAGCACTCCCTGGTGGCCCTCTAGTGATCTCTTTAAGAAATTTTTTTTGCTCGACGGTCTGCCCGAATTGAGCTGGACTCATTTTGTTGTTCACCATTGGCCATCTCTATGTAGTATTCTGTAATCTGTGGTACGAGTCAGCCATCGTATGTAATGTTTATCTAATGATAATGATCAAATAATTAACCTTAAGTAATAATTACATAAAGATAATGGTCAACACATGGTTATTTTTAAAAAAACTGTAAATCGATATATTTTTAATCACCATGTTTTAAATTCCGTCTAAACAATCTTAATTTGACAGGACTATTAATATGTCTATCGTATTCTATCCTTGTCTTAAAGGAATAGAAAGAAGAAGATGCTCTGAACTTTAAATTCGTTTCTGAATAAGAGAATCAGTACAATTGACTCATTTACTTTACATCATCATCATCATCTTTTATCGTCCCACTGCTGGGCACAGGTCTCCTCTCATACAGAGAAGGATTGAGCGTAATCACCACGCTTGCTCAATGCGGGTTGGCGATTTCAGACTTAAAGTCTAGTTGGTAAAGACTAGTTGGGATCGTTTGGACCGAACGGACCAATGGGCGGTCCGAACGATACCAAATGATCCCAACTAGTTGCAATCATTTGACAAAAATGTGTTCGCCGATTAGGGGGCTGGTTTCCTCAAGATGTTTTCCTTCACCTTTAGTCATTGGTGTCCAAGATATACTTAGAAACTACATAAAACTTTTTTTAGAAAAGTTACATTGGCCTGACCTGGAATCGAACCCGCGCACTCATACTTGAGAGGCTGGTGTTTTAACCACTAGGCCACCACGACTTTCACTTTTTTTACTTTACAGGTGATAGTTAAAATAATGGTGGAATACGCGTCGATGTGCGTGAAGTCGCACGCGCTACTGGGTCGCGTTGCCAACGCCAGCACTCCCGCCGAGCAGGCCGAACTCAAGCGCATCTCGTCCAAGTCGCCTGTCGCCGCCACGCTGCTGCCGCTAAGATCTGTAGGGGTGCAAGGTATGATACATAACGTAATTTGATCAGATAGACAGCCCAGCCGCTCCATGTTAAATAATGCACTCCCACGGCATCAGCGTAGATGCTGCATCCGGTTAAACGAAAGCCGATTCTAACTGTTAGGAAAAGCTATAAATATTTTGTTTTTCTATTATAGTACATAATAGGTCTACAGTCTGAATCTGTCCCATTTTTTTTTACCAATTGCACAAATACTTATTAACCTTTTGAACGCCAATCACTTCTATACAAGTTCGAGATTTTCGTGCCCTCAGCGCCACTACTTGATTAGAAGTAATCACAGTATAAAATAAATTTACGACTTTTACAATACCTTTTACTTTGTTTTTATGGAAATTTGCCCTGTTATCAACCATATGTTTAACTTTTTCACGCATAATAAGTTCTTATTTGTTTAATTTTCAATAGAAACAAAAACGCCAGAAAATATTTTAATGCCCCCAGCGCCAATTACTTGATAGCAAGTAAGCCAGTGATGGGACACGACGAAGACCTCGCTATATTTCATCTCGTCGAAATGATCATAAATACTATTATTGCAAGAAAATGACGTAAATATATAATATTTTATAAATATTGTACACTTTAAACTAGGTTTTATTCACCTTAATCATGAATTAATAGGTTTTCTAATCATTGTCGATAGTGAAACCCCGTTTGTAAAACCCATCCCTACAAAGTTAGTTAGTTGTCGGTCCGCACGCGCCACCGACTTGTATAGAAGGAAATCTGTGACGTCATAAGCGGACGGGTTTCAAGGTCATAGTGACTTTGTGCATTTTAGTGTAGTGCAATGTTCACATCTCGAGTTGGCGGATGTGTCCTTATAAAAAAAAATTGTGACTGTGAATATGACGAATTATTGCGAGTTGTTCAAGTCTGAATCAGAATTTTGAAATAGTTCGTCGTCTTGACATTCCGTTAAGTCGTCAACTTCCGTTTCAGGAATTTTCTTCAGTTTTCTATTAGTTTCTACAAACCAGAAAAATAATTGTGCGAGTATTTAGCGACACCATTAAAAAAAGGCCTTGTGTAAAACAGACACTTACCCTCCATTTTATTTTATTTTTTAAAACATAGAAAACCACGTATTTAGCTTCTATTAATTGTATTTGTTGTCATCATCATCATCCCAGCGTTAATCCCAGTCGCATCCGCAGCCTTTTCAGCTTTTTGGAGTCTGGGGTCCGCTTTACCAGTCCAACTGCTGATATGGCTAAACTTCGACATTTTCCGTGAAGCGACTGCCGTCTGACCTCCACAACCCGAAGGTGACATCGAAGCATTGCAGTTAGACCAATTGTTGGATTTTTGTGGGCTACAACAACCCGTAACGACTGCCACTAGATGTTCGTATGGCAACCGGGACCAACGGCTTAACGTGCTTTCCGAGGCACGACCAGACCAATGCAAATGTTCATATTTATGCATACAAATACTTGCACTGTGCGGGGATCGAACCCGCGCCACCTTGCGTAGCGGCCGCGTCCGCTACCGCTACGCCACGGAGGCTGTCTGTGTATCAATGTATTTGTTGTAAGTAAACGAAATAAATTATGAAAGAAACGGTTGATTTTATGCACGTGTAACTCGACCACAGTGAATATAAAATATATACCATAGAAATCAAGACATCCTTATAACAGAAAGGATTTTGACGTGCCTCGAGCGCCAACTACTTGATATGAAGTAGAAGGATTACATTTGGAGACAAATAGGGAAGTGCCTAGTAGAACACACGTCTAATAAATTTAAAATTCTTTTCTTTATTATGGGGAATATATCCAGGTTTTCATATTGTTTTTTTTATGAAATAAAATAAAATATGAAATTACGATTACAGTTTTTATTTAGCTTCGTAAATTGGTGAATAAACATTATTTTAAAAGTATAATATTATTTGTCGATAGGACACTAATCCCATCCCTACGTTTTACTATAGATACGTTATACATTTGTAGTGTGGCGCAGGAGGACACATCGCGTGTTATATAGATGGGCGTTCAAAAGGTTAACAGCGACGAAATGGACAAAAAATTTAAGCTAAAATTTCCGAATCATGTACTGAATCTATAGTACCACTCTGATTCCTTAAGACACTATCGAATCATTTTGGAGAATATTGTTAATTCATTGCCTTATATATTCGATAAATGTATTTTCCAAATAACGTAAATCCCGCAATGGATATTGTTGAACTGTCAAAATGAAAACTGGTACTGCTATTATTCCAGCAGGTTGCATGTCGATGCTACCCTTTATATTATTTCCTATTCTGCCCTTGCTGTCCCGAAACATGAAGTCAAAGTGACCTGCCCCTAACAATGCCGTGGAAGTAGCAAGGTTTTGAGCCAACAGATAAGATTATCAATCATCAACCTTTTATCGCCCCACTGCTGGGCACAGGTCTCCTCTCATACAGAGAAGGATTGGGTGTAATCACCACGCTTGCTGAATGCGGGTTGGCGATTTCAGACTTATAAAGTCCAGGTTTCCTCAAGATGTTTTCCTTCACCTTCAGTCATTGGTGTCCAAGTTATACTTAGAAAGTACATATAACTTTAGAAAAGTTACATTGGTACTTGCCTAACCTGGAATCCAACCCGCACACTCATACTTGAGAGGCTGGTGTTTGAACCACTAGGCCACCACGACTACGGTGCGTATTACAGAACGTCACTCCAAACTCAAGCTCTACTTAAGTTTCGTTTCAAGCCATTTCATTGGTTGAAACTAGTTTTAAGTAATGCTTAAGCAGAGATCAATGCTTGAGTTTCCTTTTGGAATACGGACCTACTATATTAACAATGTCGTTATTTATAGGTGACGGCAGAACGTATAGTTACGCTGTCGCCCTCTCGACGGAGCGCTACCCGCCCGACTGGAAGGATATGCAATACCTCGCCAAACTTATCCCACGCGTCTGCCACAACGTTAACAGGTATTTACCAATAAAAGCTGTTTGCGCTATACAATATGTAAAGAAAACCCCGTCCGACCCATAAGGATAATAAAGGTTAGCTAAACACATGCACAAATAAAATATGAAATTTTACATAATCATCATAGTAACGCCTTTTTTAATTCCAATTTCCCCAATATTTGTTTTTTTTTTTAAGTGACAACACCATTTTCGACGGTATTATGAGCGCTGCTACCACGTGCCGCGTGCCCTGCCCCCCTTCACCTGCACATGTATTGCCTAACGCACATATATTAAGTTAATTTGACCTTTTACGAAATATTTATTTTAGGAGGATTTTTTCTTAAGCTTAGCCTGGCTTTATATGCATTAGTAGAATCAGTTATCGATACCTAACAATAGGTACCTTCACGGATCGGACAGAGTTCCCTTTACATATTGTATAAGCATTCCTCATTACAATAATATTTTACACTATTTATTTATAATTTCTTACAAGTAGGTACTCTCATAATTTCGCTGCAATGATTTTGAAGGTAATTATAATTACAGTCAATCTTGTGATTTCCTCGTATTAATTGATGTTTCGACCCTTTCTCGGCAAAACGCCTTTTCAAAATGATTCATAAATCATTGATATATATTATGTAATTCCATATTCTTGCTAACATGGTAATTATTCCAGGGTTTGCTACGCTTTCGGAGGCTTAATCAAGGAGCAAGTGACAGACATCACACCAACCTTTCTCACACAACAAGTTATCTCAACTCTACGCCAGGCAGATGACCTTGCTACACAGGTAAAAAGGGGTTATGACTTCTATGATGTTATTTAAGTTTTGTCTGTTATTATCTGCCACAAAACAGAGATTTATAAGGAAAGACTACCAAGCAGTGTGACAGTTTAAAAAAAAAAACGAATGTAATAAAATTATGTTCTCGTTATTTTTTTTTTTTATTTGGTTGAGGTAATGCTACTACATATTATAATACCCTTTTGTTCTTTGTATAGTTTTATAATTTAATAATTTAATAATAATTTAATAATTTTAATAATAATTTATTTGCATAGATAGTAGGTACAATGAGATGTTCAATAAATACAATGATCCTTTACTATCTACCTTAAACTAGGCGTGCAAAAATAGTATTAAGTAATAATTATAAAATAATAGTAAGTATTTATAAATTAGAAATGTCAAACATGAAAATAGAATAATACAAGATAAAATATTAATAATAAGGCAATGATACAAATTAATAAAGTCAAGCATTACATTACATGGTCAAAAAAAAAAAAAATACATTTAATGTCTGTCGATGTGGTTATATTACAGCAGTCAAGTAAATGAAATTAAAAATTCATATTTTATCATCAAGAAATTCTTGAACGGAATAATATGCCTTCTCGATCAAATATAGGAACAATTTCTTTTTAAATATATCAATGCCTTCCACCGACTTCATGTATTTTGGCACTTTGTTGTACAATTTCGGAGCCATTGCGAATATGCTTTTCTGAAATAATACAGTCTTGTGTGGAACCAAATGTAGCTTATCAGCTCTACGCAAGCTACTAACCTGCGAAAATTTAGACAGGTTGCGCCTGACGAAAAGGACAGTTTCGTATATATACAAGGACGGTAAAGTTAATATTTTTAATTTTATAAAATGAGGTTTACAACTGTCGGTCCTTTGTAAATTACACATGGCTCGGATGCAACGTTTTTGTGCAATAAATGCAGTTTCCTTTCCAGTTGCATTACCCCAAAAAATTATGCCGTATCTTAAACACGATGCAACTAGTCCATGGTATGCTGTCAATAACGTGGGTTCATTTACAGTTTTCCTTAACATGGTCAAAGCATACGAATATTGGTTAAGTTTACCGCATACTTTCTCGATTTGAACGCGCCATTTCAATGTACTCTCTATATGTATTCCTAGAAATTTTGTGGTGTTTGTTTCATTAATACTAACGCCGTTATGGGTTACATTAAGGTTCAGTCTGTTAGTCATTCTTTGTCCAAATTGCATAAGTACGGTTTTACTTAAATTAATTTTTAAATTATTATACTCTAACCAATTAATTATAGATTCCATGTTTTTATTTATGTCAGATTCAAGATTATTAATATTGTCATTGTCAAAAATTATAGTGCTGTCATCTGCAAACATTGTCATGTGGTAGTTAGTTGCTGTAGGCAAGTCATTAATATAGATGAGAAACAATAACGGTCCAAGCACACTCCCTTGAGGTACTCCATATGCAATATTTCTGACACTAGATTCATAACTAATTTCATTTTTACTCTTACCATCCACTCGTTTAACAACTGTAAATTGTTTTCTATCTTTGAGATAAGATGCTAAAAAACTCCAGACGTTACCTCTAATGCCATAAGAATTTAATTTCTGAAGCAGGATCTTATGGTCCACGCAGTCAAATGCCTTCGATATGTCCATGTATAAAGCGAACACTGGCAATTTTTTATCTACTCTAGATGTAATTATATTCAAAAAGTCATAAATGGCCATGTTAATGCACTTATTTTTCCTGAAACCTTTTTGATTGTCAGTGAATAGATTTTTCTGTTCAAAATATTGATTTATGCCATTATAGATGACCCTCTCAAAAACCTTTGATAATATTGGTACTAATGCTATTGGTCTATAGCAAGCCATATTTTCAATGTCATCTTTCTTGAAGATAGGCTTTATGACCGTTATTTTCAATTTACTGGGAAACACGCCTTCTGTTATGCACATATTTATTATATGGCTTAGGACTGGTGCAATATAGGAAGAAGCACATTTTAATATTCTTGTACAAATGCTGTCATAGCCAGTACTAGAAGTATTTTTTAAGTTCATAATAATATTATGTACATCTTGCGAGTTAGTGGGACAAAAGAACATGGAGGAGCATTCACTAGGCAATGCTGATCGGTAACCGTTGTTTCTCAAGTGAGTAGGTTTAACTAGGTCAGCATAATAGTTATTAAAAGCTTGGGCAATTTGAACTGGATCTGTTAATATTTTGTTACCTATATTTATTTGTATTAGATTATTATCTGGTATCCTATCCTTATTGTTGTTTATTATTTGCCACGTCGCTTTAGACTTGCTTTTTGCTAGTTGTATGTAATTACTATTTTGCGATTTCTGAGTAAGTTGAGTAATCCTCCTAAATCTAGAAGAAAAACTTTTAAAATTATCTTTATTGTGCTTTGTCGGTGCCAACCTATACTTCCACAGTAATTCTCTTTTCCTTTTACTGCATACCTTTATTCCACGACTTATCCACCTAGGTCGTTTTTTAGTTAAATTTTTTATTTTTATATTTGGAAAGCACAATTCATAAAACAGTTTAAACAAATCATAAAACATATCAAAAGCAGCAGCAGCATCATTCTGCTCGTAAACTTCCGAGAAGCTGATACTTTTGATGCAGTCAATGAATTTGGTTACATTTTCTTTCGAATAACATCGCCTTGTGCTGAACCAGTAAGTAGACAAACACGATTTCTTAACAGGGCATTTTAGCAGCTGTGCTGTATGGTCTGAAACTGCAAATTCTATGATTTCACCCTGACATCCCCTCACATTATGTACGATATTATCAATGCAGGTACCGCTACTTAAACGAGTGGAAACTTTGAATTGAAGTTTAAGGTTAAATCCTGCTAGTAAGTGCTTAAATTGCTCTGAATATTTTGTTCTTTTTAGTACATCTATGTTGAAATCCCCAGCTATAATGAGTTTTTTGTTTATATTAAATGAAAACTGTTGAAGTATGTTGTTCAAAATGCTAAAGAATGTATCGAATTTATTTTTTACTTCTGTACAGTTTGGAATTCTATATATGCATATAATTAAAATTTTATGTTCCGTCAACTCTATAGCACAGCACTCAATTATGTTTGATATACTACACTTAGAAACTTCATCAATAGGTTTAAATTTTATTCCTTTCCTTACTAAAATACATGTGCCGCCGTGTCTAGTCTTACGCGTGAAGTAAGCAGCGAGAGTATAATTGTGCATGCGTAGAATACCAAGATCGGAATTGATCATATTATGTTCAGAAAAGCATAACACGTCAGCGTTTTTTCCACTATTAGCAAGGTCGTCCAACGACACCATAAAGATGTCTTGTTTGTTTAAGAGTCCGTTTATATTTTGATGGAGAATATAAATATTATTAAACACGAAAAAAGCGAGGCGGTGTTGTTCTGCCAGTCAAGGCAACATTTGTGGCTACAACATTATCATTATGACTTACTACATCGTTATAGGCTTCCGTCTGACTACCCTTATCGTGCATTTCAGGTCTAATATTATGAGATTTTATACGCTCTAAATCAGCATTATATTTGTCAAATTTAATTTTATAGTTAACTTTTAGTATTTCTCTTAGTAAATGACGACATTTATACTCTGCGCAATTATGTTTGTATGGCCGGAATGCAATATAGTTCATATCCACATACGTAACATTATCAAATTTGCCAGAAACAAATCGCAGTAAATAATTTAATTTATATTCACTTAGTGATTTATTGAACGGTACTTCACATATAAAGATATTTGTACCCCTATGGGTCTCGATAAAATTATGTAGGGATGTTTGAAGTTTATACGGGCTTGTGTCATTGACTCCCCCCAATACAATTACAAAATCACTATCAGTTAGGTTTTCATACAATTCACCTGTTAAGGAAGTCAACACTTCTGACATTTGGGCATAAGGTTTAAAAACACAAAACACAGCATATTCTGGGCCAATTAAATTCTGAAGTACTTTCTGAAGTCCTTTTCCCTGTTGATCTGCAACTATTATTACCTTCTTTTTTAATCCTATTTGTTTTCCTAGCAAGACATTCGGTAGATTGTTGTTTGGGATTGGACGGTTTTGAATAGAATTTAACGATTCTCTATGTATTGATGTAGTAGGACTTCTATTACTATTGTGAGCTGTTACTGGACAGGTGTTGACAGAAGTAAAGACTTTTTCTTTCAAGCTTCCGCATGAGATCCCCGATGATGTTTTAATTGTTGGTGTAGACTTAATCGGTGTGGATACATTGCTTAATGTGTGCCTAAATTTGTTACTATTTTTCCTGCCAGACTGCGGAGTAGGACATTTATTTGAATCATATATTCCTATTTTCTTGTACAATTCGATCACCTTGTTTGACTTTTCTAGATCTGATTTTAATCTTGTGTTTTCGCTGAGTAGATTTTCAATTTCTCCATTCGCGCTTTGCAGTTCGGCTGTTAGTCTATTAATTCGTTCATTCAACAGATTCTCGGTTTCACTATTATTTGGTAAGGAGGTATTTGGTAAACTCAACATTGTAGTATCAAATAGTGATGATGAGTTTATGTCAGTCAGTGAAGTAGACCTTCTGCGTTTTCTGTACGTTATGTTGTCTTCATCCATGTTGTAACGCGCTCACTTGGCAACACTACCCGTTCTTAATTGTTTATGGTATATAGAAAGCAAAAATTGCGTTTTATTTTTGACGTCCAGATAATTGACAAGAAAATGTGGGTAGGTGGTATTATTGTATTTTAGCGATGATTTATATTTATTAGAAAGATATTTAGGCATGTAATTCTTAGAATAGAACATACATAAGTTTTGTAGCACTGTTATGACATATTGAGAGTACTTAGCACTGTTTTGATAATGTTCATATTGTTTACAACAACCCAGTAGGTAGTCACCTGCTGTTGTTGTTTTCAATGATATTCTTCGATGCCGTGGTGTAAATTAACACAAATAATGTCACTTGTTAATCACAACTCATACATTACATCTAACCACTTTTAAAACTAATTTGAAAACAAAAACCATTTTTTATAAATTATTAACCTTTTGAACGCCCATCTATATAATACGCGATGTGTCCTCCTGCGCCACACTACAAATGTATAACGTATCTATAGTAAAACGTAGGGATGGGATTAATGTCCTATCGACAAATAATATTATACATTTAAAATAATGTTTATTCATCAATTTACGAAGCTAAATAAAAACTGTAACCATAATTTCATATTTTATTTTAGTTTTATGAAAAAATCAATATGAAAACCTGGATATATTCCCCATAATAAAGAAAAGAATTTTAAATTTATTAGACGTGTGTTCTAAAAGGCACATCCCTATTTGTCTCCAAATGTAATCCTTCTACTTCATATCAAGTAGTTGGCGCTCAAGGCACGTCAAAATCCTTTCTGATATAGGGATGTCTAGATTTCTATAGTATTTATTTTTATATTCACTGTGGTCGAGTTACACGTGCTTAAACTCAACCGATTCCTGCATAATTTATTTCGTTTACTTACAACAAACACAATTAATAGAAGCTAAATACGTGGTTTTCTACGTTTTAAAAAATAAAATAAAATGGAGGGTGTTTGTTTCACACAGATGTTATAGACCTTTTTTTAATGGTGTCGCATAATACTCGCAATTATTTTTCTGGTTTGTAGAAACTAATAGAAAACTGAAGAAAATTCCTGAAACGTCAACTTCGACTTAACGGAATGTCAAGATGACGAACTATTTCAAAATTCTGATTCAGACTTGAACAACTCGCAATTCGTCATATTCACAGTCACAATTTTTTTTATAACAACACGTGCGCCAAGTCAAGATGTAAATATTGCACTACACTAAAATGCACAAAGTCACTATGACCTTGAAACCCGTCCGCTTATGACGTCACAGACTTACTTCTATACACGTCCGTGGCGGGTGTGGAATGATAACTAACCAACTTTGTAGGGATGGGTTTTTCAATCGGTGTTTCACTATCGACAATGATTAGAAACCCTATTTATTCTTGATTAAGGTGAATAAAACGTAGTTTATAGTTTACGATATTTATAAAATATTATTTATTCACGTAATTTTCTTGCAATAATAGTATTTATGATCATTTCGACGAGATGAAATATAGCGAGGTCTTCATCGTGTCCCATCACTGGCTTACTTGATATCAAGTAATTGGCGCTGGGTGCGTAACAATATTTTCTGGCGTTTTTGTTTCTATTGAAAATAAAACAAACAAGAACTTATTATGTGTGTAAAAGTTATAAATATGGTTGATAACAGGGCAAATTTCCATAAAAACAAAATAAAAGGTCGTGTAAAAGTCGTAAATTTATTTTATACTGTGATTACTTCTAATCAAGTAATGGCGCTGAGGGCACGAAAATCTCGAACTTGTATAGAAGTGATTGGCGTTCAAAAGGTTAATACGCTGCTAATGTAAACAAAGCTAGTGTTGCCACTTTTGTCTCATAGTATGGATTTACAACATCATTTTTTGATAGTTTTATTCCTTTTTACAATCTATTGGTGCCTATCACAGTTGTGAAGCTTTTCCAACTAATAGGAACTTATTTTGTCTATCCCTCAGGTGTTAATATCTAGCGGCTGCGCGTCCCGCATTGCACAGATGCCGGTCGTCATGATCCCGATCCACTTCGACCGCGACGCGGCCGTCCGTGTGGCTTCATGCCAGCGCTCGCTAGTGTTGCGTCCGTTTATTACGTCCGATTTTATGACGGGCGTCGCCGCCCTGCCTGGGTCGGATGCTATGCCGCAGGATGTAAGTTCACAGTTGCTTACCAGTAACAATTACAAAATAAATTATTATACTACTTTTACACATTACATTCATAGCATTTCACTTGTAATGTTGTAAGAATTTTTAGAAGTAAATTTTAACCTACTTCTAATGGTTGTGCTGAAGTGTAACTTTTTATGTACATATAACTTTATATTTGGAAGCTGTTTTGATGTTGAAGCCAGGAGATGGATAGTGGAACTCTTGAATGGCTACTCTTGAATTCGGCCTTACATTTGAATTATGGTCAGACTCAAGCCGATAAGTCAGATGGTTACCCCCAATGTTCTGCCTGTCTTTACATAGTTATATTTGTCGAAACTAATCATAGATGTTTATCAACAGGTTGTAGACAGAATGCGCAAGGAACTGCTGAGCGTGCCGGGCATCTCGCGCGTACTGTACGACCTGACGCCCAAGCCGCCCGCCACCACCGAATGGGAATGATCGCCGCGGCTCTCACACTTTTATATATTTTTTTACTGAACGAACGCACCCACGGGCAGTGGTCGCTGCCGTGTCGTTTTCTTTGATGGAAGGCATCTGCAATGCAACAAGAACTCAACTATACGGAAACACTATTGTTATAATAAACTTTGACTACAGGAAGATTCTTATGCTATCGTTATTCAAGTGCCTAATTAGTGCAATATCGATCTCGGGAGTTCCCATTTCTGTTACCCTAATACTACCCGCAATTCCTTTCTATTCACGAAATGTAAATCCCCCAGACACGTTTACACACTGTTATTCATTTTAAACTTTTAAAACTGTCATGTATCGGGCATTCCCCATATAAATGACCGTTTTATACAATTTTTCGGTTGAACATAACGTTGATTTATTTTGTTAATCGTGTTTTAGCTGTATCGAGTATTTATCATTTCTAAGTTTGAATGGTCGCACCACTGCCCAAAATAAAGTTTTTGTAAATACATTGGTGTCACATGTTATAATATTATCTCCACTGATCAGTTTTGTAACATGTAGTAATTTATTGTCAAAGGCTGTGTAAAAATTTATAAAAAAGCCCACAAATATTCCGCGCGACAAGATTGTTATAAATGGATCTTGTATGAAATCGAAGACACATTGTGTTTTATGGAATGGTTCAGTGTTATTGACTGGAAGTTTCATAATAAAATTATATTATGCTTTATTTTCATATTGGATTTTATTTGAAAACCTTTATCACAATTTCATACTTTTAAATATTATAAAATACACAAAATCAACATTAAAACGTCAGTCAAGGTTAAGAATATGTCTACCATCAACTATCCGGCACCAATAAATTAATATTCTTTCCTGAAGAAATTTGTCCACCTATGAAAGTTTCTTCTTCACCCCTAATGGACAGACTTTCAGAAAGTGCCACTTTCTTTTCATTCATCATTGGCGCCTTCACCCAGCGAGAGCTATGACATTTACTACAAGGATGAAGAGGTATAAGTTCTAAGGAAACAGTTCTGTTATTACAATCACCACATTTGAAGAACCTTTTGACTGAATCCAAGACTTTCAGAGGATGCCTTTCATCCTTGCATATCTGTGCTGCTGAAAAAGCAGTGTACTTGCATTTCACACATCTCACAGCTTTGCAATCCAGCTTGAAAGTGTTCATCATCTTCTCTTCCATCTGTTCCTTTTTCTCAAGTTTGTGGAAATACTTTTCTTGTTCATCATCCTCATGCTGCTTGATCAAAGTAGTGTGAGCTGATGTTGCTTCCAATATTTTCTTGAATCTCTCTGACATCACAGTCTTAGGTTTCTTTAGTTGTGGTGTTGGTGTTTCATCATCACCAGATTGTGCTTTTTTGCTCTCATTCTCATCACTGCTGGAACAGTTCAACTTTTCTAATGCCCTTTTCTTACCTGCTTGTGTCCCTTTGATGTTATTTGGGTCTGCCTTAGCAAGACCACCATTTTGTTGGATCAATCTGAATGCATTTGCTTTGGCGCGTTCTGCAGACTTTTGTCCATATGTCATGCTTAGATCTATGGTGCCACTACCTTTTAAGCCAAAAGTACCACCTCTGCCGAGTTTAGGAGAGCTGCCTACTCTGTCAGCCAAGCTCAAGTTTTGTGGCTTTGTATTCTGTGGACTGGTAGTGAGTTTGTGAAGCCTTTCTGTGTCACTAGTCCTTTGAGCTGCAGGGCTATGCAATATTGAGTTTACCTTCATGGGACCTGCCCCTTGTGGTGCCCTATTTATCATTAACTTGTCACCTTCAGACCTATGGTATTCACTCAAAGACATCAATCTGTTATTATCCCTCTCTTTTACTTTAGCAGTGTTGCCAGATGGTAAAGCAGAATAGGCTTTGCCTCCATAAATCACTGTATTTTTACCAAAAACTTTGTTTTGTAAGCTAACAAGTCCTTTCCCCATAGTAGATGACTGCAATTCTTGTCTCCTGGAGTACTGTTGGTACTCCTGCTTTACGTGATAAATGCACACATCACACTGGCTTAGATTAACAAATGCTGTACATTTCTCTCCATTCTTCTTCTTACTCTTGCAAACCCCAAGATCCTTCGACTGTCCCAAGATCATCACACGATCAGGATTTTCAACACTGAGACTGGCCTGTTCAGCACTGTTTTGTGATCTATCCAAGACATTGGGATTTAGAACTGCTACTACAGTGCCTTCTGGAGTCTTCCATAAGTCGCTGTAAGCTTTTCGAAATAAGAACATTGAAACTGTCTTAAAATCATCTTTTAAGTCACAGAGAGTCCATATCAGGAATTGGTTTCCTTTTGCAGACTTTTTCGGTGCACTTTTTCTCACAATAACACCGCCTATCACCCAGTCTTTTGTAAGATCTTCATTTTCTACATGTCTCTTCATTCGTAGCATGTTAATAGCTTCCCTGCCTTGCATCCGGTCCAAGAGTGCAGAACTTGATATCAATGGCTTGGTAATTCTAATACCGAATACTGGATCAGTATAAATGTCGGCAACCTCTTTGTTCTTTTTGGTTTCAGGTGCACAAAATGTATTTTTATTTACCTGTTCATTCGTTTTTTTTGTTTTAAAGTTATTTTTAGAGATCTTGACGTCCATGTTGGTTTGTCGTAACCTCGTTTCGAAGTCAAGCCTCTTGTCCCTTTGCTCATGTTCCTGGTGATCCAATATCTTCTTAACCTCTGAACCATAGTTACTATACTTACGTTCAGTGTAATTCCTTTGTTCTTCATCATCTGATGAATCTGTGTCGCCATTATGAATAGCAGAATTCTTAGCAGGCTTGCTTTCATCAGCTTTTTCTTTAACTTCTACGTTACTGCTACTGGGTTGAAAGATATCGACTTCACAGACAGATGCTACCTTCTTGTCGTCATTTTCTGCCTCGTTCAAATCCGCACACAATAGTTCTTCTAATTGCGCTAGTTCATCATTCTCCTCCATTGTTTCCGAGACTTAAACTAATTGTTGATATCGTAGATCATTATACCAAACTTACATTTAGCGAAATTGGCGCGAACGTTTTATTTACACCGAACTTCACAAATGACACTTGACAGCTGTTCAGTCAGTTTTTTTTTTTGGTGCATTTCTTCCCGTTCGGGCGAATGGAAAAGGCAAAGGCATAGTACGCCATACAGCCAAGTCTTCAGTAATTTTTTTTCTTCATTAAATATCTATCCTAACATTCCTAATTTATCCTAACTTATCCTAGCATAACTTAACCTAAACTAACTCCTTTCGTTTTACGCGTGTGGCCGATTAGGAGTGGTTTAGCGTCAAGACATGATGTGGCCACTATGCTACAATATTTCACTGTTCTTTATGAATTATTCACTGAATGCACTTTTTACTACATAAATCACGCGTTTTTATTTAGTAAACGACACTATAAATAATTTTAAAAGTCCAATGTGAGTGTGACACTCATTGACATTCCCGCCAAACCTCCGTTCAGTCAGTTCAGTAGTTATTTTTTTTTTTTTTTTTGTGGCTTTGCCATCGCATTAGCCAATGTCAGTAGTTATTAATATTCTTCTTCTCCCATAAGGAAAGGCAACGGTACAGAGCCATACAGCCTGATCTTTAATCAGTCTGTTCAGTGTTCGGCATAGTATTTTTTTTTTTTGTTTTTTTTGTTCAAAGAAATTGTATAAATACCTAGAACGCTGACGAGCCGACAAAGGCGTTCCTAGAAAGAGAAACGCACGAAGGACCCCTGTGTCCCTTTCTAGTAGGGTGTACACAGTTCATAAGAAAATTGGGACATTTAATAAACTTCAAATTTTTTTTTTAGTAAAAATCTAATAACTGTAAGAGGTAGCTACAAAATAAAACATGAACTTTATTTATATTGTATAATAGCGACCCGACCCGGCTTTGCTCGAATAAATGTATTATATTAGGTATATATAACTTTATCTTAAATCACGCTATCTATTAAAGTTACATTCTCGCGTTGCCCCTGTGCGCCGCAGCCTCTATGTCTCTGTAATATCATCGAAAATATTTATTAAATTACATGCTGTACAAGGCAATATTGATATATATAAAATGCAAAATGAATTCAGTGAATAAGGTTTTCAGTACATTGACTTAATAGAAACGCTTGGAAAGCAAGTCATACCCACGCCCACGCGCCTCAATTCGGGTGCCCTCTCGGTACTCTAGCTAGCAGTCTAGCTAGTAGTCACGCACCAAAGAGCATAATTATACTAGCACACACCGTTGTGATAAGTGGATGACACGGCGCGCTACGCTGCGTAATATAATTAAAAAATAACAAAAGGCATGTTCAAGAAATCAACACATTTATTTATACAAAGTGTTGCAGACGTAACAAATAAAATACACTTTGAAAGACAAAAAATTGTCAACCATCATAACGCAAATGTATAAAACCTTGTTTTAGTTGTTGGTTCAAATGGAATTACATCATGGAATTACATCATGCCATTATTCTCGAATTCCATCATCACTTGAAACACTGCAAGAAAATTATATTCACCAAGAATCAATAAATATCGAACTGGACGAAGCGTTTCGCCTCGCATCAACGATTGCGTCACTGCTTACCATCAGGCGGGATTGTGGTCAAGCGCTAGTTTATATTTTTTTTATTTTATTTTTTTTAATTATTATAAACTAGTGCTTGACTGCAATCCCGCCTGATGGTAAGCAGTGGTGCAATCGTTGATGGTAAAGCGCACTAGTTTATTAAGCCTATTCACTTAAAAAACTTAGGAATAGGAAGGATGACGAGGACGACAGTTGAGCGCGGTGATGCAATGTTAAACCCAACAACACGACCAACAAGGCTGCGCCAGAGGGAGATTGATCTGGAGACTCTCCACGACCAAACCTCCGACAGAACAACATTTGGCGCATCGTACCCGGCACACATCGCAAAACAACTGCTCAGAACCGTCCTCCGTACGGCTTCACCAAATATCATGCCAGAACACGACGAATCGCTTGGCGAAAAAATAATAATAATAAAATGGTTAGGTGAGTTATTCAAGTAGGTTAAACTTTTTGTAAAAGTGTAAGGTAAGTATAACTAATACAGATAGTTGACATACCTACACTGATACCCTGTTTGTTACATTTTCTTTAGGACATATTAGGTATAAAAATTTTCAAGAAAATATACAATTCGTTTCTAGTAAGTCTTTTCACTTTTTTAACAAACTTAAAAAAGGAAGATGTTCTTTGTTCAGCTGTCTTGTCTTTTTTACAGAACATTATACTCAACCTACACAAAAAAAAAAATTGCATCGACTATATTGATTATTTAACCCTATATGTCATCGGTGTTGCCATTTAATAGTTCATACTATCTGCTAATATTGTTTTATATTTATTTATTGATCACAATAAATGCATTGATTAAAGGTTGAGCTAAGCAGTTACTTATTTTAATGCTTAAACAATCACGAGTCACTGATATAATATTGTATATCAGCGTAAATAACAAAACGAGTGGATGAAGTTTATGTAGCAAAGTTACCAAATAGTAGTTTTATTTCACATTGGCAGTCTGCGGGAAAGGGACACAGGGGTCTTTCGATGCTTCTCATGCGGAACTTTAGGTATTTATGCGTAAGCTTTGTGGCAATATAAGCTTTATGGAATAGTAGTAGGAGTAGCTTTAGGTTTATTTTTGAATGTTGTTGTTTAGATATTATTATTACTCGTAAGAATTCTTTTAATATAATTTCTTTGTATTTGTTCCATTTGGAACAGGCTAAGGTCAGAGATCATACTGCCATGTCTTCAGTAATTAATTTTTAACTTTGTTCGGCATAGTAATTTTTTTTTTTTGATTCATTTCTTTCCGTTCTTCTGATTTTTTTTTGTTTTATTTGTTCCATTTGGAACATGCTAAGGTCAGAGAACATACTGCCATGTCTTAAGTAATTAATTTTCAACTTTTGTAACTTATCCTAAACTTAACGTAACTTAATCTAACCTAAACCTATCTCCTTTCGTTTCCCGTGTGAAAAGACACTAGGAGGAAGATTTGGTACATAGCCATGATGTGGCCACTATGCTACAATATTTCACTGTTCTTTATGAATTATTCACTGAATGCACTTTTTACTAAATCACGCGTTTTTATTTAGTAAACGACACTATAAATAATTTAAAAGTCCAATGAAAAACGAGCTTGGCACTAATCTTGGCTTTCCGCCAAAAACTCCCGTTCTTCTGAACGGAAAAGGCAAAGGCATAGTCGACGGGGTCTGTCAGACTCTTACAGACTAAAACCACCCCGGTGTCTCTTCTATCACAAGCGCGCGTGGGACCGTGGGAGTCTAAATTCTTCCACGGGCCCACACCCTCGTGCTGGCCCGGTCTGTCCGGGCCTCGCAAACAAAATAACTTGTATATGATTACCGCAAAAACCTTACATAAAGAATGATATTCCGTATCCAGAGTATGACTCACTATTGCAGACATAAATGGCACCCTTTTCACCATCTTTTTTCTAATCGAAATGATTAGTTTCAAACAAAATTACAACAAATAAATACGGGTACCACTTAGAAAGAGACAGAGGGCTACTGGGACGCTTTCTCCCTCGGAACGTATTCTCTTCAAATAAAGTTTAATTTCCGATTGACCTTATTGCTCTTGCGATAGAGTCTTCTTTTAAATAAGAGACTTATGCAAGTTCACTTTCCAGTTTAGATAGAATTTCCTTGGATCCACCAACTATACAGTTACTCACGAAATGAAACTAAAATATATCACTGTCTTGAGTGTGTCCTGTTTTAATAAAAGGAATGATTTTTGTAGCTAGTTATTTTCATTCAGCTACTGTGATTGTTTACATAATTATAAGTCCACCAACTATACAGTTACGAAATGAAACTAAATTAAATCACTTTCTTGAGTGTGTGGCTATACAGTTAAATCAATAATTTTATAATTATATTTTGTGCTCACATGATTGAAGCAACATAAATATGTAACGAATAAATGTAACCCATATTATAATTTTAAAAGAGTGTCCATGGAGTTTCCTGCACGTTCTTCTCCATAGAGATCTACGCTTTGGAACGTGCAATTTAGCTTCACTTTTCTTGGACTGACCGACATTGACTATTCAAAAGTACCAAGTGAAGGTTAATTTGAAATAAACAATTTTGATTTGATTTGATAAATTATGCCGGTGTGATGCATGATACGGCTACGGCATAACGTGTGTATGAAATAGCGCATTTACAAAAATAACTACTTTTTAAATTGAGTCGTAACTAGCTATTCAGTTACACATCGCGTCACTGGTTATTGTAACTGATTACGTGAAATAACGACCATGTCTAGTAGCAACCTTAAATCGCTACAACTAATTAAATCTAAAGAAAACCCTGTCCGATCCGTTAAGGTATTGTTAGGTATCGATAACTGATTCTACTAATGCCCACAAAGACAGACTAAACTTAAAAAAAAATCCCCCTAAAAAAATAAATATTATTTCACAAAAAGAGGTAACTTAATACATGTGCGTTATGCAACCCCTTCCGCGGGCGCAGGGCAGGGGGCGGGGGGCAGGGCACGCGGCACCTGTGACGTGGTCGCGTCGCTATTCGCTTATAATAATACCGGTGTTGTCACTGTTTTAAAAATTACCAAATTTCGGGGAAATTGGAAATAATTCCCGGGAAAAAAGGATTACTTCTAAATTCATTAGTATTGTTACTATGATGATTATGTAAAATTTTATATTATATTTGGTCAAGTGTTTACCTAACCTTTATTATCCTTAAGGGTCGGACAGGGTTTTCTTTACATATTGTATATAACTGTTAAATGAATAAATACAATCGACTACTAGCCCCGCACGATGATATTGCGATGGAACCTTGTCACAATAACAGCGTTGTGACGTCATCTGTCACACAAAAGGACAGCTAGCAAAAGAATGTTAAATGCAAAATTAATATTAGGGTTAAGGGTTTATTTGTATTTTATAATTTTATTACACTCTTTATAAAGAGTGTATGTATAATAAAATTAATATTAATTTTGCATTTAACATTATTTCTTAGGTATTGGCGATGCAAAGATTCTAACTAGCGCCTCTAGTGTCAAAATTGTGAAGCTGGCTAAGAAAGACACTTTGACAGTATTCGTTACAGTAAACGTCAGGGAAAACATAAATATTAAATACAAATCAGATTTATGTGGCATTATTTTGGTTGTCTAAGGCAATAATTATGTAATATGTTGTCAATAGTCGATGTAATTAATGCATCTGCAGGATACACAAAACCAATGCGTTCTGGTGAAGAATTATTACGGAGTGGAATGGTGATTTCGGTTGGGAAAAAAGAGAAAAATAATAACATAATTCACATACAAGCACTAGTACTGCGCACGTCGGGATTAAATTCCAAACATCCAGCCATTATAAAACTGTGGATAGATGTATCTCAAGAATATGGAAAAAGATTAGTTGGTGATAATGAACAAGAAGTCACAAATGTCTGCGATTGCCCTGCTGGAGCTTCAGAGAAATGTAAACACATATTAGCTGTTATGCTTTATCTCTCAAGGTGTGTGAATTGATCAATTACTTTTTTATCCATTTGACCTACCTCATTCATATGCACTATGAATACTATATATGATAAAGTAGGTACCTAATTTACTCTGGCTGTCTGTCTGTAACAATTTTACAGCCAGGTAATAGATAATGTAAAATACTTACCTAAATCAGTACTAAAATTAGACCATAATTATAAATGATTAGCTATTTTTCTCTTTTTCAGAACTGAGGAGGCAGATCTGGAGGACCTGAGTTGTACAGACATTGAAAAACAATGGGGTACACTTAAAACTACAGCATTGAAGGAATACGAAGCAAAATCATTATCTGAAATGTGCCATGTGAAAGGACAGAGGGACATCTATGTGAAAACAATGCCAGAAGTCACTGAAGAGATGGAAAGTTGTTGGAGAATGAAGTTAATGCAGAGTAAATACTTGTAAAGCATAAGAGCATATGGCACCTATCTAGAAAACTTATTATATTTGGAGATTGAATGTACAGTTATAAACTAAAATGAAGTTTCAAAAAATATTTTGTTTATTTCAGGCACACCAAATAGTGAATATTCTTTATTTACAAGTCTAATGCGAAGAGGTGATGGAGTTGTTCATTATGGTGAAAGGGTAATTAGTAGAAGTGTAGACAAGACAAAATTTCCTGAAAAACTATTGACTTTTAATTCGTGGCGGGTAATGAATGTATTAAGAAAACTGACTGAAGAAAAGTTGAAGACATGTGAAGTAAATGAATTTGAATTTTACAACAGATATGTAGCTGTATCATTAGACCAAAGTACAGAAATAATTAATGCTGAGCAGGGTACTCCTTCTTGGCATAAAGCTAGAAAAGTAAGACTAACAGCCTCCAAAGCGAGAGCCCAGTTTACTTATTATTCTAATAAAAATGCTGATTGGGATAAAAGATATCAAGAGGTTTTTCACAGTAATTTCCTTGGGAATGAAGATACTATCAGAGGCCTTCGTTGTGAAGCAGTCGCAAGGGATTTATATGCAGAGCATTATAGCTGCATGATTTTAGAGTCTGGATTGCTGGTTCGACCGGAATTACCATGGCTTTCTGCAAGTCTAGACGGTACTGCCATGGATACAGATGGAAATTTTCTTAGAAATATTGAAATTAAGACATTTAAGGAAGGAACTCGTTTAACTGCAAATGAACTTATAGAAATGAATGCAATTCCTACATTAGATAAAAATCTAAATTTGAAAAAAAAATACTCAGCATTATACTCAAATGCAAGTAGGTATGTTATTGTCAGGTTTTACAGAATGTGATTATTTAGTTTACTCTGAAATAGGAAAGAATTTAGCTCTAAGAAGAGTTTCATTTGATGAAAATCATATTCTGGAAATTTGTGTATGTCTTGTTAATGTTTATTTCGAGAAATTTCTTCCTAGAATAGTTAACGAGTATGGATCAAATTATGACTGAATTTGAATAAAAACAAATACAACTCTTGTGTACTAAATTGTTTATTCACTGTAAAAATTTATTGCCACTCTTACAATACCCTTCCGATTCGTAAGCTTCCCTTGTTTCGCTTTTAGGTATAATTTTTAATAACTACATAAATTTATCAATGTGAA
Organism: Sesamia nonagrioides; assembly: GCA_017933935.1. Taxonomy (NCBI): domain Eukaryota; kingdom Metazoa; phylum Arthropoda; class Insecta; order Lepidoptera; family Noctuidae; genus Sesamia; species Sesamia nonagrioides. The sequence goes on along the minus strand of JADWQK010000063.1, from coordinate 1,309,904 downwards.
TAATTGGTGGACCCAAATTTGTAAGACCACCAACAATACTTAATATATCATCAAAATAAGGTGCCAGTGACCATGGTAATGGTCCACATAGAAGTTTATATTGTCGTAATCTCTGTATCACTCTCTCAACATGCACTCTTGCCCGTGCAATCTCTGCAGTGCGGATTGCATCTTCTTTGGTCATCTGCTTCTTCTGACTCAAGAAAGGAGGCCTGACAAGCTGAAGCAGACGCTGTAACAAGAACATTAATATGTAAATACATTGCATAATTAATCAAAGGTTATTTGTACTAACTATTTAACTAATATCCTCAACTAACTTCATTACACTCCGATTCAATCCTGTATCCTTTATCCACCATCACTCCATCATTAAACTCACATTTATTTAAGATTCCTGATTCATTTACAATATGTTTGTCTGATGCTCGACCACCATAAGATACACTAATTTCAGTTATAAGGCCAGAAGGAGTTATTCCAATGTTGAACTTTGCTGTATTGTTTTTTTTATATTGAGAGTATGTCAATATTCTACATTTTAAACATTTGCATTTTTCAATCACAGTTTCAGCACAGTCTAATATTATCCTTGTATTTTTATATTTTTGGAATGATTTAGGTAGGTTGCTACGTATCATTTCAGTATCAGGCCAAGGAATAACAACTTTGAGTACTCTACTCAGCATGGGGCACATATTATTAAAATAATTAGAACATGTCTGCCTGTTTATACCAAACAAAACACCAATGGCTCTGAATGCCATATTTTGTTTAATTTTTACCATTGTCAAAATAACTCTGTCTCTTACAGATAACATTTTCTTATTTGTTGGAGTATCTAAGGCCAATTCACTAACACAAGTCACCAATGTTTCTAAAAGTTCTATTGAATGAATACCCGTAAAAGTAAATAAATAGATATCACTACTGAGTAAATCTGAGAGGGTTAATTGCTTTAAAGCTGATCTATCCTCTTCCCACATAGGAAGAAAATTTATTTGAGTGCACTTTTCCAAAGGTTCTTTGTCACAAAGAATGTCAGCTATACTCCAATCTTCTCGGGGACAATAATTTCTGTAATCCACTAAATTGACTTGTGTCGATGAAGTCATGACATGATGATGACTGTTGTTATCTGTTATATTATTGTCCTCAAATTTACTTTCTTCACTCTCAATAGCAAGTCCAAGCTCTCTATTTGATTCCACTATTTTCCTGTGTCTAATATTAGCCCTATTTTCTCGGGAAATTGATTTTATTTTTTGGGCTAAAGGTAGGTACTTCTTTATCGGTGCTTCTTTTAGGAATATTCTGAGACGGTACGACATAAGGAAACAACTTCTGCCTTTTAGAATCTGGAACAATAAACATAATATCGATAACTGACGAGAAACTCGCCTTAGCGTAAACTAAATGAATAACTTATGAAATACATATAAATATAATTTATGTACAATAAAAAAATTAAAACATAATTATACTTACTGTTTGGAAAAAAGTTTGAAGCTTGAAAATGCTTAGAACAAACTCTCATTGATGGTGAAATTGGCTTGCCTATTCTTAAAGCAGTCTTCCATTTTTTCTTCATAATTTTGTCTTTTGGGAATAAATGAAAACTTATTCCCGTATCTCCGTAAGTACTACATTGAGGAACGCAACAATATTTCGTATTTCTGCTTTTATTAGCAACAGGTTTCCTTATATAATCGTGATCCATCTGAATTATGATCTGAATATTCTAAACATAACCTCAACAAATAAACAAAGTGTCGTTCTTAAACAGCTTCTAAATTTCGCCACTAGAGGCGTGCGGATAATCTTTGCATCGCCAATACTTACTCACCCATATTCTGACAAATAAACTTTCATTATTAAAAATTTCAAGGAAATAATTTTTGTAGACGTAAGAAAAATATACTTACCTATTCGTATATCTTTCTTACATGTATACTATGTTTTTCTAAATACGTTTCTGTTAATTTGCGAGCGGGAATTGACTCAGAGTCCACTGTGTAGTAGTCATGTTTTAATTACTACCTACATCTATCAGCTTATAAATAAAACCAGGATAATATGTAAAAAAATGTATATAGTCTTCCGAATCATAACTGCTTTCTGTGTCTGTCGTTTCCGATTCACTGTCGTCGCCGTATTTATGACAAATAACTCGTCAATTATTCGATCTTTATTCCAATAGGTATTCCTCTTCAAGCCGTTTAACATGATTGACTTCCTTTCGTCAGAGCTTCAATGCGACTTTCCAACTGCTTCACATTCTTTTCTGACACCCTCATCTTTACCAGATTCCAGATGTACTCAATGGGGTTGAGGTCGCAGTTGTAAGGTGATAATCTAACGACTTCATGGCCATTGCCAGCTAATAAATTGTCAATTTTATAATTTTTCGGCGGTCTGTGCCGTTTAATTAATAAATACAGTTCAGGTTTTGTACTGTCGTTGGGAAAGTCTCAACAATCAACTGTTTTTTATTGTTCATACTTGGTGGCCTATTCTCATCCCTACTGTGATAAGGGGCGTTGTCCATCACAATTTTGGAGTTGCGTGGTATATTGGGTACTATTTTGTCTGTAAGCCACTTGGTGAAATACTCAGCATTCATTTGATCATAGTAATCCCCCGTTTTGGTGTCTGCTTTAAACATTAAAAGGGCATTGTCAACAAAACCGCTTTAACTTCCCGCGTGAACTATTATCCATCCCGGGGCTGTCGTTCCGTCTCACTCCATCGGTTGCTGTTTGCCAACATTTTTGTACCGTTTAGTGTGCATGTATCCACGTTTCGTCGAGATAAATAACGGGTCTTTTGTTATTACCAAGCGAGTCATTTTCTTTCATACTTCGTAAATATTTAGCCCTCCACGCTTGAATTTGGGGTCTTTGAATTAGGGCCAGTCTTTTTTGTAGCATCGTTTAAATTGGTAGCCTAAATCACATTTAATTATTTTTCTTAAAGTAGATTCACTACCAGTATAATTAAGGTCTACTTTTGAAGCCGCCAAGATTTTGCGCATTGTGGGTATTTCTCTCCTCACCGTACACATTGAATCTATAATATTTCTTAAAGCTGTTAAGGAAAACCCGTCGAAATATTTCTTCTTTTGTCTTTTTCCTTTAGTAGGAGTTCTCATTTTGCTGCCACTGGCTGTTGCTGACTCATGCTCTCGTCTCAATTTCGTCACAGTATTTTTTGCAACGCCTGTGGCACATGCCACACACTCCGTGACTTTGATAGAATTTTGCAAAATATTTTTAATAACTGTAAGCAGTTGCTTCGGTATTAAAATGTCCGAAGCACTTTTTAAAGCACGGTTTATACTTTCAAGAACTAACTTACAATCCTCTTTCTCTTTAACAAAATAATTGTCCACTTTAATTATAATTTCACGAGCACGACTATTAATTAATTTCTTACTCATTTTAACGAGTAACAGTTAACAAAACTAAACAACAAAACTCAAGAACAACAATAAAACAGGATAACAAAAACAAAAAGCTAACAAAAATATTCGATGTGCGTAAGTGGGTAAGCGCGGACTGAACTTGCGAACGGTACCGACGGTGCGAGTTCGACTACGTCACCAAGATGGCCGCCAATCGCAATATCATCGTGCGGGGCTTATAAATATATTTTATTGGTAATCTGATTCAGAGTTAGTTCTTTTTTTGCAATTTTAATCTATGTTTTTGTTGATAGAACAGCTGTCGAGTTTTGGCGGGAAAGCGAAGATGAGTGCCATGCTCATTTTTCTTTGGACTTTTAAATTATTTATAGTGTCGTTTACTAAATAAAAACGCGTGATTTATGTAGTAAAAAGTGCATTCAGTGAATAATTCATAAAGAACAGTGAAATGTTGTAGCATAGTGCCACATCATGTCTTTACGCTAAACCCCTCCTAATCGGCCACACGCGGGAAACGAAAGGAGTTGGATTAGTTACTAGCCCCGCACGATGATATTGCGATTGGCGGCCATCTTGGTGACGTAGTCGAACTCGCACCGTCGGTACCGTTCGCAAGTTCAGTCCGCGCTTACCCACTTACGCACATCGAATATTTTTGTTAGCTTTTTGTTTTTGTTATCCTGTTTTATTGTTGTTCTTGAGTTTTGTTGTATAGTTTTGTTAGCTGTTACTCGTTAAAATGAGTAAGAAATTAATTAATAGTCGTGCTCGTGAAATTATAATTAAAGTGGAAAATTATTTTGTTAAAGAGAAAGAGGACTGTAAGTTAGTTCTTGAAAGTATAAACCGTGCTTTAAAAAGTGCTTCGGACATTTTAATACCGAAGCAACTGCTTATAGTTATTAAAAATATTTTGCAAAATTCTATCAAAGTCAGTAAAGTAAGTAAGTAAAGTAAGTGTGTGGCATGTGCCACAGGCGTTGCAAAAAATACTGTGACGAAATTGATACGAGAGCATGAGTCAGCAATAGCCAGTGGCAGCAAAATGAGAACTCCTACTAAAGGAAAAAGACAAAAGAAGAAATATTTCGACGGGTTTTCCTTAACAGCTTTAAGAAATATTATAGATTCAATGTATACGGTGAGGAGAGAAATACCCACAATGCGCAAAATCTTGCCGGCTTCAAAAGTAGACCTTAATTATACTGGTAGTGAAACTACATTAAGAAAAATAATTAAATGTGATTTAGGCTACCAATTTAAACGATGCTACCAAAAAAGACTGGCCCCAATTTAAAGACCCCAAATTCAAGCGTGGAGGGCTAAATATTTACGACGAATGAAAGAAAATTACTCGCTTGGTGAAAACTAAAAGACAAAAGACCCGTTATTTATCTCGACGAAACGTGGATACACGCACACTACACGGTAGAAAAATGTTGGCAAACAGCAACCGATGGTGTGAGATGGAACGACAGCCCCGGCTGCCGATGGATAAAGAAGTTAAAGCGGTTTTGTTGACAATGCCCTTTTAATGTTTAAAGCAGATACCAAAACGGGGGATTACTATGATCAAATGAATGCTGAGAATTTCACCAAGTGGCTTACAGAAAAATTAGTACCCAACATACCACGCAACTTTAAAATTGTGATGGACAACGCCCCTTATCACAGTAGGGATGAGAATAGGCCACCAAGTATGAACAATAAAAAACAGTTGATTGTTGAGTTGGCTACAAGCTCACAACATCGACTTTCCCAACGACAGTACAAAACCTGAACTGTATTTATTAATTAAACGGCACAGACCGCCGAAAAATTATAAAATTGACAATTTATTAGCTGGCAATGGCCATGAAGTCGTTAGATTACCACCTTACAACTGCGACCTCAACCCCATTGAGTACATCTGGAACCTGGTAAATACGAGGGTGTCAGAAGCTCTGACGTTAGAGGCGTCGGAGTCAATAACTCCAGATGACTGGCGAAAGGAAGTCAATCATGTTAAACGGCTTGAAGAGGAATATTGGAATAAAGATCGAATAACTGACGAGTTATTTGTCATAAATACGGCGACGAAAGTGAATCGGAAACGACAGTGACAGAAAGCAGTTCTGAGTTGGAAGACTATATGTATACATTTTTTTACATATTATCCTGGTTTTATTTATAAGCTGATAGATGTAGGTAGTAATTAAAACATGACTACTACACAGTGGACTCTGGTTCAATTCCCGCTCGCAAATTAACAGAAATGTAGTTAGAAAAAAATAGTATACATGTAAGAAAGATATACGAATAAGTATATTTTTCTTACGTCTACAAAAATTATTTCCTTGAAATTTTTAATAATGAAAGTTTGTTTGTCAGAATATGGGTGAGTAGGTATACCTACGAAAGAATGTTAAATGCAAAATTAATATTAGGGTTAAGGTTTTTTTTTTAAATTTTATTACAATCTTTATAAAGAGTGTATGTATAATAAAATTATAAAATACAAATAAACCCTTAACCCTAATATTAATTTATACATACACTCTTTATAAAGAGTGTAATAAAATTATATAATACAAATAAACCCTTAACCCTAATATTAATTTTCCATTTAACATTCTTTTGCTAGCTGTCCTTTTGTGTGACAGATGACGTCACAACGCTGTTATTGTGACAAGGTTCCATCGCAATATCATCGTGCGGGGCTTATATAATAAGTTTAGAATTAGATAGGATAAGTTGGGATAAGTCAGGATAGAAACATACTCAAGAAAAAATTTGCTGAAGAATAGGCTGTATGGCGTACTATGCCTTTGCCTTTTCCGTTCAGAAGAACGGAAAGAATTGAACAAAAAAAAAAAGAACAGCTGTCACAATTTGTGATTTCAAGAATTCTTATTAGAATTTCTTACGAGCCGCGCTGGATTTCTGAAGAAATAATCGAATTTAATTAAATATTTGTACGTTTGTGGTTAAAAATATTCCATTGTAGCATTATAAATCATAATGGCAGGTATGTACATAGTTCATACTTTACAGAATGTTTAATCAGGAGTAAAGTTGTTCATGATCCTTGAAAATTACTTATTTTAAATTATTTTAGACAATCAAGAAACACCGGCAGCTAGCAATCAAACTAATGCAAACAAGGAGTCGCCAAAAGAGGGTGCTACCAGTACTAATGAGCCACTTGCGGAGGAAGTAACGGCAGAATCACCGCAGCCCAACGCAACACCTCCACCTACCGAGGAAGAATGCCAGGAGATCATTGTAGTGAATGAGCAAACTGAGGAACTAGACCTGAACCATGGCAGGATCGGAAAAATTGAAAATCTTGAGCCTTTGAAAAACTTACAGAGGTGAGTCATGTTTCTAACCCATTTTTTATGTATTTACTATACTCTGTTTTTTAATCTCGTAGACTAAACTGACATTACGAGTGTTGGCAATTTATTGCAATTCTTAAATAGTGCCGAAACTTAGCATTCATAAAATCAAGTATCGTTTTTTTTACAATAAGTTATCCTGAAATAATGTGTAGGTACTTATTAAAAACGTAATAATACAAAATTAATAATGTAAATTTGACATTTGCATGTGTCAATTTACTCTACGAGATTAAAAAACAAAGTATAGCTGCGCCCCGGGGTTTTAATCCCATGGAAATATCGCGATAAAAAATATCCTATGTGCTGTACTTGGTTATAAACTAATCTTTTTGCCACAATTCATCAAAATCCTTGTAGCAGTTTAGTAGTGAAAGTGAAGCAAAGAAACATACTCACTTTCACATTCATATCATGAGTAATTATAAGGATTCAGTCTTGTCGCACAAAGGTACAAAGGCGAACTTAATGCGTTAGGCATTCTATACCAGTTAACAGGTTGTGAAGAGATTAGGTGGCAGTTACTTTATTTGATAAGAACAATAATAAAAAAAAACTCTTAAATCTAGTTACACAAATACAGAGTGGTGCTGATAATATGACAATAAATGACAACACGGACAATGCTGGTTCATAGGAATAATCCTAAGCCATAGAAAAAAACCTAAAAAAGGACCAAAAAAAAAATTGACATGAAATAGAACATACTTTAAAATATTGGTTCACCGACCTCCGAACGGTGGCAGCACGGTCCTGTATCAACTTGTTTTTTTTTGGGGCCATTATTATTAAAGTTTAGTACCACTTGATGTGGCGGTCATCAACTTGTAAGCGCTTCCTTTTCATCATGTAGAAAATGTTAAAAATGAAAAATAATTTCCTATGACTAAACTAATTGATATATTTATATGATTTTTTATTGGTAGACTGTGAATATGTTCAGGTACACAATGTTAAATTTATTGCATTATTTTCATCACCACTTTGTATATGAACAGGTTCTCTTTTACTTAGTCATATATTAGGCTAAATTATTACCCATGAAATAATACCCATTCTAAACTTTTAATAAAAAGTGTTTAATAGTGCCAAAGGACCGTATTACAGAACCTTACTCAAGATTTAAACATTACGTAAAAGTAGTTTCAACTAATCAAATAGCTTCAAATGATATTTAAGTAAATCTTGGGTTTTGAGTGAGGTTCTGTAATACGGTCAATATATCATAACAAAAAAAAACCCTTAAAAATTGATATAAAAAATAATGTGAGATGCTACAGTAGGTACATTATATATGTATATTACACAAATACACATACATGATACAGTTTAACAATATTTCTTGATCTTATCAGTGTTTCGTTGAGTGGATAGATTATGAATTCTACTAAAAACTTCAGTTACTTTAAAAAATTGTTATTCATCCCAATAGATAAATATTCAGATGCTGCACAATTACTTCAATATGCCTTTTTGATTCTGCATAATTTGCAAATTACAATTTTAGGTAACTGAGATGGAAGCTAAAACTGGGCTCATAATAAGCCCAGTTTTAGTTTCCATCTCATAACACATTATCAGTTCTAGCGACTTTTATTCTGACAGTGGAATAGCATCTATTGTGTTATTTATGTTTTTGAGCAGACATATTTTGTGTTTGTATGTAGCAATGCACTGGCAATATCCTTCAATATGATTCACCTTGAGATTGATAGTACGCAATTAATGAGTGGATTGCTTTATCGTAAAATTAAATTATTGTTACGGGTTGGGGGTATTAAAATGCTGGGGTTTCGAAATTTATTGGCAACGAAGATACAGTTGCTAGTAGGAAGTGACAAGTAGAATGTATATATATATAAGTAATGTATGCCTACTGCACCTGTTAATTGTTACCTCGTTTTTTCGAAATAATATTTTTTTAGGGGGATTATTTTTAAGTTTAGCCCAGCTTTGTAGGCATTATTAGGATCAGTTAACGATACCTAACAAAACCTTCACGGATCGGACAGAGTTTTCTTTACATATTGTGTAGATCATGCTGATCGAACATTCCAGACCCGTCCAGAATCAATAATAATAGCGCATAACTTCGAGTACATTCCGTAGGTACCTACGGTAATTCACCGGAAATTAGTTTCTATAAATTTCGATGTCGACACTGATGACAATATTGATGAAACCTGTACCTTTCGATAGGCCACCCTAGGTTTAGCAATGCGTTTTTATATGGGACTTCTACAATGCCTAGGTATCGAGATATAGGGCTTAAAATTTATGTACTGCATGTCACGCGATATTGAACCTTACGCCATCGACATAAGGTGCATTCGTAACATTATTATTATTTTAATACTTTTCTGAGGTAATACTAGAATTCTCAATTCCAAATAACTGAAAGGTGTTATTAGTTGAGCTAATTCAGTAATCTCCTACAATAAAGAGTATCCATTTTGTTATATCCTGTCATACGTAGACCTGTCATTACGAGTAGTCAGAAGCCCGAAGATTTAACCCTGTGTCTTACTTACGGATATTATATTACTTGGCAATTACTGTCTGACCTCCAGAACCCTACCGAGTTGTGAAGGTCAGATAAGTAGTTGCTCCATTTTAAATATTGTTCTTAGTTGACGTCTTGTTAGATTGAAAGTCAACCGCAATATTGTTGGGAACAGGCTAGGCACTAGGCAGGTAATGAAATAGAACAAACAACATCTCGAAGTATTGACATGTAGCCATTACACCTGTGCAAAACAGGAGGCTGTCACATGTTTATTTAATAAGTAAAAGATGTGTATACACATTGTCAACTACCTAAGTGCAAATTGAATACAGTTGTGTGCTTTATACATTGACATGTGACCACAGTAACTGAATGACATCACACATTAGTGCCACAAAGGACAATAAAACTGGCCAAGTCTAAGTTGGACTCACGCACAAAGAATTCCGTTCACTATTTATACCGCCCACAGGGAGAACAAAGAGAAAAACATTCACAGGATAGCCCGGTTAAGTAGTCAACACAACCTCTCAACCGAAAAAAATGCACTATCTATACAAAATAAAAAACTGTGTTTAGTATTTGCTGTTATAGAAGCAACATAAATAGATTATCTGTGAATATTTCAACTTCAACCACCAAGCTAACACAGTCTACGCTGGTTACAGACAAATGGATAGTGGAGTCTTAGTAATAGGCTATTTGACAGTATTCAATTATTTGTGATTTTTTGCTTTAATTGCATAAAATGAGGGTTCTTTATATCATTTACAAGAGTTTTAATAAAAAATAATAACAATTATTATATCAAAAACACAAAAGTATGTTTGGCTTTTTGTTTCTCGCGCCACACATTGTGAAACGATCCGGATTGGCTAATGTCGCGATGACGTCATACGCGCATCATCGCTCGTTTTCGGCAAACTTATAAACTGTTTTTCGGGGGTTTTTATCGATTTATTTGTACAACCCAGTACAGCACACCACTTGTAAACCATTTTAATAGATAACAACAGCAAATAATAATTAAAAACAAACATCACTGAGAACCGAAAACCGCTTGTGACGTCACTTACCAGGCGCAACGCCATATTGCTGATTATATCGTTTTCGCGGCTTATTTGAATTTTGAATTTTTATTTGCATATTTCTTTCGAAATACGTATTTAAAATTAAAAAAAATACTTTGGGTGAACTTCTTAACCGCAACCAAGTAATTCAAGATAAAAATTATAAATCTGTCAAATAGCCTATTGGGTCCCGTTTTACGCTTTGGCAACATATCGCTATAAAAAAGTAATTATACTGCTCCTACTTCAGAAATAATACCTATGTATTTAAAAATTGTATGGTTCATTGAGCTGGGTAACAATTAAATACTGTTCTTATAAATAATACTTATTACATTCGCTATTCGCTACAAAGGTTGTCTGTAAAAGATCGCTTTTAGCGATAAAACCATCCATTGTGTCACCCTTTGTAAAATCTTTATATTTCTGTGAACTATATGGTGGACATAATAAAGAGTATTCTATTCTCTTCCTAAACAGCTGGACCGATTTGGATGAAATTTTATATGTATACTAGCTTTCCGCCCGCGGCTTCGCCCGCGTGGAGTTCGGTTATATCGCGCTTTTTAGATTTCCCTCGGGAACCTCATATTTTTCCGGGATAAAAGGTAGCCTATGTTCTTTCTCAGGGTCCAAAGATTGTCTGTGCCAAATTTCATCAAAATCGGTTGAGAGGTTAAAGCGGGAAAGCGTAATAGACAGACAGACAGAGTTACTTTCACATTTATAATATTAGTATGGATTTCAATGGCTCCTGGATGGCTTGAAAACACAATTAAACGCCATTCGTCTGTGACAGTAGAGATTCCTTATTATACACGCACAGTTGTAACTTGCACTGTACTAATCTTACTCTGAGTGAGACATTTCTTTTTCATCTAGTATAGTCCAGCACATCAAGCTACTAACTACAATCTGTCTAATTTTTTAAATATGTTTTCAACTTTATTGCTAAAGCATTAGGTTCAAGGTTGATTGGATTGGATTCAACTTCAACCTTAACAACCTTTTCTAGATAGACGACTTTCATAAAAGTATTTAAATAATAATTCTACTTCCTACTAATGTAAACAGTTTATTTGTTTAGATATTTAAGTTTGCATAGAATGTTTAACAGATTTGAATGAAATATGACACACATGTAACTTATGTAAGCTCATTTCCTAATAGGTTAAATTTTTTGATACATATATGTATTGTATATTACTAGCGGCCGCCAGCGACTTCGTTCGCGTAGAGTTAGTTATGCTCCGCTCCTATTGGTCGCAGCGTGATGTTATATAGCCTAAAGCCTTCCTGGATTAATGGGCTAACCAACGCAAAAAGAATTTTTCAAATCGGACCTGTAGTTCTTGAGATTAGCGCGCACAAACAAACAAACAAACTCTTCAGCTTTATATATTAGTATAGATATAGATACTTAGTCCATACTTGAAAGTATTACAATGCATGTGTTATGCAATTGATTTGAAATTAATTAAAATACGCAAAGTTATATTGACAAATGCCTCAACTTTATTCATTGGTTGAATTCCACAAAATGGGTTTAATACCTGCCCCTTAATCGGCGAACACATTTTTGTCAAATGATTGCGACTAGTTGGGATCGTTTGGACCGAACGGACCAATGGGCGGTCCGAACGATCCCAACTGATTCCAACTTGTCGCAATCATTTGACAAAAATGTGTTCGCCGATTAGGGGGCTGGATCTCATCCATCTTTCTTTTTTTGTAGGGCTATCACGTAAAATGAATGTCGACTTTTTAATGGTTTTTCGAAATACCAATTTATTATGCATGTTATTTTAGTGATGCTATTGAAATATGCTGCAATAGAAATTGTTAATAAATAGCTAGCATGTAAAAGTCGATAATCATGTAAATAACAGGAGATTTGTAAAATGTGAGTTGTGATAACTCTAAATTGGTTTGTTTATCTCTATTCTTTATGGAGCTATATAGGTAGTAAACAAATAAATGTTAGTCTTTTCCCAACCATATAATATTGGGGTAGGCTTGTCAGATTTGAGTAGTTTGATGTGATTCCAAATAAGATGACTCTTCATTCTCGCATCCTTACTGGCCTTAATCTACGCTAATTTACCAGAATTAATTGTGTTAATGGAGAAAAGCAATTTCATTATTAACAGTTTATTACCGCCAACGAAGCAATTATTAGCTCAAGGCGGTAATTGCTGAGTCAATAGTAGTATATAATATGTACTCTACCGTTTTAATTCTCTAATTGAACCGTCTTTCTAATAAATATATTCCATCTTACTGGAATATCTCGTGCGTCCATTCCAATTTGATACAGCTCTGATAAAATTTCGAATCGATTCTGGAAACTTGAGTAACTTTAATTTGTGACATAACTAGCCTTTGCCCGTAGTTTCGTCCGCGTGGAAATCGGAAATTATCTCATGTCCTATCCTCATGGTTTATCTATGTGCTAAATTTCATCCAAGTCCGTTCAACCGTTATTTGAATTTAAAAAAGCGATTGAATGAAAAAGATAATTGAAAAGAGCGAAAAGAGTAATTATGCGTATCATGTTGTAATACATAGTATAGCTTAGCCTGATGTTATTATTAAATTAAGTGCGTCTGGACTGTTACCCACATATCTAAGAGGGGGGAGTTCCCCAGGTGTAAAAATTTAAAAGAGCGAAAAGTTAAATTATTCGTATAATGTTGTAATAGCTTAGTCTGATGTTATTATATTATTTTGTCGTCCTCCGTGGTGCAGCGGTCAACACGCCTGCCTGCGACGCGGAGGCCCCGGGTTCGATCCCCGGCCAGGTCATGATGGAAAACGATTTTTTCCTGATTGGCCTGGGTCTTGGATGTTTATCTATATATGTATCTATTATAATAAAATATAGTATCGTTGAGTTAGTATCCCATAACACAAGTCTCGAACTTACTTTGGGGCTAGCTCAATCTGTGTGATTTGTCCGTATATATTTATTTATTATTATTATTATTTATTATTGAATTAAGTGCGTCTGGACTCTTATCCACTTACTTACGCAAGAGGGGGGACTCCCACAGGTGTGAAAACACATTACTTGAATATATAACCGGTACCATACAGGTAGGATAGAGACGACTTTCAAATCTGTGATCAGCTCTATGTATCTTCAGGTATCATAATCATCAGCCATTCAATCCAATGCTCGACATAGGCCTCTCCTATTGCATGCCATTTAAGTCTATTTTCATCAACTCCCATCCAGTTACGTGCCATCCCAAGAACATCATCTGACATCTCATCGCTAGTCCTAGCCTAATTGCGCCCCAAGGAAAATCTAAAGGACCCAATGAAACAGTAATCTTGTGCCATCTTAATGTTTTATTTATAAACAATTTTTTTTTCTATTTCAGACTATATTTGAGATGGAACCTAATCAAGAAAATCGAGGGTTTGAGCACATTGAACACACTGGTGGAACTTGAGCTGTACGATAATCAGATTGTGGTTATGGAGAACTTGGACGGTCTTGTCAATTTAGAGTAAGCTCTTCTTCATTTTCTTCTTGACTTAAAGCACTTTTCTCTGAATTGAAAGAAACGTGCTTAACTTTTTCAAGGCTCCTGGATATTTGCCTGTCTGTTTACTTCTTCATCGTCATGGCTAGAAGGCATTCAACCATAATTTTTGAGTGGAGTGTCATAATTTTTGACAAATGCGTGCGCTGACTGGACTTCTCAATCTTTGTAGTTCTTTCCTCAAAAGACCATTTTTTTTTATTGGTTATAAACTAGTGCTTGACTGCAATCCCGCCTGATGGTAAGCAGTGATGCAATCGTTGATGGTAAAACGCACTAGCTTATTAAGCCTATTCACTTAAAAAAAACTGAGTGAATAGGAAGGAAGACGGCAGTTGAGTGAGGTGATGCAATGTTTAACCCAACAACACGACCAACGATGCTGCGCCAGAGAATGATCTGGAGACCCTCCACGACCAAACTCCCGACACAACAACATTAGGCACATCGTACCCGGTACACATCGCGACACAACTGCTCAGACCCGTCCTCCGTACGGCTTCACCAGACATCATGCCGGAACACGACGAATCGCTTGGCGGCAAGACTTTGTCTGGTGGGTGGTAACTTATGCCGGCAGCTGATGTTGTTGTCTGCCACCGCAGACATCGATCCCTATGGTCTTCATATGATTCAACCAAAATTATATCTGCAGGGTAATTAGAATTACCTAACACACCATCTCTAGCAACATACATGGCGTTTTTTACATTGTTGAACGAAACACTTTTTTCGAACATATGGTGCAATGGATTAGCAATGTGCTTCTAAATTATTCAAATTAAGAGTAATCATCATCATCATCAGCCTTTACTCGTCCACTGCTGGACATAGGCCTCTTTCATAGCACGCCAACAAGCTCGATCCTGAGCAGATCTCCGCCAGCCACTACCAGCCACCTTTTTGATGTCGTCGCTCCATCTCGCCCAAGGGCGCCCCACGCTACGTTTGCTGAGACGCGGTCTCCACTCAAGGACTCGTTTACCCCAACGGTTGTCGGTCCTGCGGCATATGTGACCAGCCCAAGAGTAATAGTATTACGTAATTAGGGTGCTGAGTTTGTTTCGGCATTTCTGCTTAGACTAGTCATAAAGGGAACGCAGACCTCATCTTGTTTTTAAAATACAACTAATGATTAACAGCCTTTGTACAAACTTACTTGCACATAAAAAAAATAGATCATCTGAAATAATTGTTTAGTTGAAAGAAAACTAAATTTAGAGCTTAATTTTCAACTATCAGAAAACACATTTTGTGGCGAAAGCAGTAGTGGCTCAATGCTATTATCCCCGATTTACAAGTCTTGTATTTGAACCCAGGCACGCCCTTTACTTTGTGTATTTAATGCCAAAACCACTGGTCTCATAAAAAGTAAAAAAATGAGAGGAAATCAGCATGTCCTAGAACAAAATACAAAATCAAAAATCTTGTTTCAGATAAAATATATAAACATCCATATAATGTTAGTAAAAGTAAAGCTTAGCCTAATGTTAGTAATCATCATCATCATTTCAGCCGAAAGACGTCCACTGCTGGACATGGCCTCCCCCAAGGTTCTCCATGACGACCGGTCCTGCGCCTCCCGCATCCAGCGGTGTGTGTGTGTGTGTGTGTGTGTTGCCAGTGATGACTTATGGAATTGAGACGTGGTCGCTAACAATGAGCCTTATAAGAAGGCTCAAAGTCACTCAAAGGGCAATGTTAGTAGTAAATTAACCGAAATGGGTCTGGACTCTTATCTGCCTACGTAAAAGGGGAGAGTTCCACCGGTCTAAAAACACGCCATTGGAGGAGGAGCGCAAACGCGCCATCATGGAAACGCGATGTTTCCGCATAATCGCGGCAAACCCTTCGACCTTCGCCTCCGCGAACATACTTGACGTGCTACAGCGCCACGGCAACCTCAAGAGCACCCTGAAAGCGACACATGTGACGTCTAACCGGATACGCTTTGAATTCTGGCCTAATCACTCTTACAGAGAGGAAGGAGGCTTGTTTGGCAGCCCAGTAATCGGAACATTGTAGTCTGATTACGCATGTTAGCAACGGCGGAGGCCTCTTTATCTGTAGTTAAATAAGTTCAGCCTTTTTTTTTATGTATACCTTTTCTGCGCTATCTTTTATTTTGTGCCTAAAGAGTCTTCCTCGTCTTTCTTAAACCAATGCTATACTTTTAGAATTCTATATTGACCAGTTATTTCTCTCGTTTCCAGGATGCTGGACTTATCATTCAACAGAATCAAAGAGATTGACGGCTTACAGAAGCTGTTAAACCTAAAGAAACTGTTCCTCAGCTCCAACAAGATCTCGGAGATCAAGAACGTCAATCATTTGCCGAAATTAGAGCTGCTTGAGCTGGGAGACAATCGGTTGCGGGTAAGTTGTGAGATTGTGAGAGCTTTCGAAGATCACCCCAACTATGTTCCACCATTTTCCATCTCAGAATACATTATCAGCCTATAATATTCCCATTGTTGGAATATTCCTGAATATTATTATTAAAAATCAGCTAAATTTGAACCTAAATCTGGCATGTAAATTAATTTGGTACCACTTCATTCCTCTTCTGATAATTTCTTAATCTATTATTGCTTTTCCTTCTCCGTTTAAACCATAGAGAAGAAATTCCGTTCTACGTTTAAAAAAAAATTGTCCATGCTAATCCAGTGCGTAAGCTTAGCTGAAGCCTGTTTTTCAGGCTAGGCACCTTGCGTCCGTGTATATTGGGGGGTGAGTGTATGGGAGTGTGAGTGATGAAACATCGAGGCGTGTTATACTGCTTGATGTATTGTATGTGCGTTGTTGTGAGTTGTATGTACGTGTGGTAGATAACATATAGGTAAATAATAAGACACAATGCTGTAACGCGCTGTGTGTGTTTTCCGTGTGGTACTGGGCTTAGAATAGTACCAACCCATATCCTCCTCACCAGGGAAGCGGGCAGCAGCGCTTCTCCTGTAGAATAACAAATTACTGCGGTCCCGAATCCGCCAGCGTGGGGATTATGGCAATGCCCCCCAATGGAATGAAAGCCTTAGGGGAGGCCTTTGTTCAGCAGTAGACCTCTATAGGATGAGAAGAAGAATGCTGTAACATCTATCTAGTATGTTATGTAAAATTTCTCAATCTCACTTTAATAATTCTCCATATATCTCCTTTCAGGAAATCAAAAACCTAGAAGGTATGAAAACCTTAAAACAGCTGTATCTAGGAAAGAATAAAATAACTAAAATACAAAACCTTCAAGAACTTACAGCTCTTGAAATATTAGTACTACAGAGTAACCGGATAACAAAAATAGAGAATTTGGAGGAACTTCGGAACTTGGACCAGCTGTACATTTCTGAGAATGGAATCACTGTTATTGAGAATTTAGAAAGTCAGGTCAAACTCCAGACTTTGGACTTGGCTATTAATAAAATTGCTGTCATCGATAATGTAAGGCATATGACGGATTTGGAAGAACTTTGGGTGAGTTTATTTGGGTTTATTTCAAACTATGTAGTTGTCTCATACGAAGGCTCAGAGTCACACAAAGGGTAATGGAAAGAGCTATGCTAGGAGTTTCTCTGCGTGATCGAATCAGAAATGAGGAGATCCGCAGAAGAACCAAAGTCACGGACATAGCTCTGCGAGTCGCTAAACTTAAGTGGCAGTGGGCAGGCCACATTGCTCGTAGAACCGATGGCCGATGGGGCAGTAAGGTTCTGGAGTGGCGGCCTCGTACTGGAAGACGCAGCGTAGGGAGGCCCCCAACAAGGTGGACCGATGACCTGGTGAAGGTCGCGGGAAGCCGATGGATGCGGGCAACACAAGACCGGTCAGCGTGGAAAGCCTTGGGGGAGGCCTTTGTCCAGCAGTGGACATCTATAGGCTGAAGAAGAAGAAGATGTCGTTGTATATTCAAGAAAATCGGAATGATTTTTTTTTTAAATATAGGTACAACGTTATTTTATGTATATGCGAAACCCGAAACACGTGTCCAATATTTTTAAGTAAAGATTCTATGTACGAAATTTCAAAAAAATATCATGAGAATCCACAAAGTTATGGGCTTGTTATCTTGTAACCTGGTTGTCCCAACAAAAATACGATCGGAGGTTCGCCCGCCCGAACGGAGCGTTGACCTCTAGCGTCAGCTGTTGCGCGTACTATGATCTACCGTAAGCTGCGTGGCGCACTCTGTCACTGCAACGATTTCTAAATTTATTTGGGAAAAGATATAACATGATGTAAAAATGATTTGGATTGTAATCAATACTTCCATACTAATATTATAAATGCGAAAGTAACTCTGTCTGTCAGTTACGCTGTTCCGCTTAAAACTCTCAACCGATTTTGATGAAATTTGCCACAGATAATCTTTAGACCCTGAGAAAGGACATAGGCTACCTTTTATCCCGGAAAAATTAGATATTCCCGAGGGAAATCTAAAAAGCGCGATATAGCCAAACTCCACGCGGGCGAAAAGCTGGTATAAAATAAATGTGAATTATATAGAAAAAAAATATTTTATTTTATAGTTGATTTCCACACGAAGAAAAGTAGCATACAGAAAATAATTTGATAAAACAACTATCAATGAACATCTAAACACAACGAAAAAATAATTTATCATATTTTATTTCAGTTAAACGACAACCAGATCACAGACTGGTCATCCGTAGACTATCTGAAAGATAACAAGAAGATTAGCACTATATACCTAGAACGTAACCCTGTCGCAGCCGACCCTGCTTACAGGAGGAAGCTGAAGTTAACCCTGCCGTCGCTGAAGCAGATCGACGCCACTTTGTGTAGATAAGAATTTTTGTTTCATTTTTTTTTTGTAGTCTCTGGGGTGGTGTTGGCATAGTAAAAAAAAGGTTCATTCGTCAAAAACATATCTATTATATATATATAAATGTTTCGTGTTTCAGTGTTTGTTACTTTTTAAATTCTTCCAAACGGCTTCCAAATTTTTTGTGTATATTCGATAGGTCGTAAATTAGATTGGTGTTGTTTTTTTTTTTAATGTGTGTGGCAGATAAACGTTTGCCTTTTGTATAAAAATTGCATATCACTTCCAGTATAATCGGACACCAGTATTTTACTTGGACTGAAGATTTCATAAAAAAAAAAAGACTTAAGAACATAATCTATGTGCCAGAAAAAGCTCTTTACTTTAAATGAGCGCATTTTTTTTTATTTTGGCTCTGCACGGTATGTGGATGGGCCACAGACATAAATGAGAGCATTTCAAATTGTATTTAAAAAAAGTGTAAATTTTTATGCTTTCTCAAGGAGGTTCTTCTCCGAGAAGAAACCTTGAATAGCGATTTGAAAAAAAAATGAGTGATTGTATTTTATACTTATTATAAAGCCTGTCAACACCTAAGTATATGGCATAGATGCACCTATATTACAAGCACAATTTACTAATTACGTTTAAGTCTCACGCAATACTCGTCATTGACCCGGTATATAAGTTCTTAGAATCGGGACGCGTTGCAAACACGTACAAAAGTCTCACTAAGCTGGGCTTTGAGGCCACACGTTCCGTAGTGGGACCTTGCTAAGCCTTAAAAATACACTAAATTGAAGTCAGTTGAAAGAAAAAAGAAACATTTATAAGCCATTGGTGATTATAACACGCCACCCCAATCAGTAAATTTGAATAACAAAACATTTGATATGTAGCTGAGATTATAAACTAAAAAACAATAAGTAAAGCCATCAGGCTTTACTTATTGTTTTTTATTATGTTATGTATTTTATTGTGTATAAACACACGATGCTAATTGTCTGTGGCATACCATGAACTTAAATTAACGGACGTAAATTTGAATAACAAACATTTGATATGTATGTAGCTGAGATTATAAACTAAAAAACAATAAGTAAAGCCGTTAGGCTTTACTTATTGATTTTTATTGTTGTGTTTTGTTGTGTATCAACAAACGATGCTAATTATGATGCATCGTGCCTTTCAGCCTATAATGCTCTCACTGATAAGACACAGGCCTCCTCTGGGTAAGGCCGAGTGGGCCGTAATTCACCATGCGGGGTTAGTGCGGGTTGCTAGATGTAATTTCTTCGAATGTTTTATCTGTACTCGTACACCTGCTCCCATCCAAGTTATTCGTTGCTTCAATGTTATAGTATGCCATAGACAAGTTTCGTCGTGGAAATGGCACTTCAGTCAAAATATGGTGGTAGTATGTAATTATGTGTTGTATGTAATTCATTTTAGATTTAGTATTAGTATTCCGAGCAACAGTCGCAGTGTATTACTAACTTCATAGTGTTGTTTGTGTTTTGTATGACGGTTGGGGTCCGTAATTCCACGTAAAAGCGCGTATTTTGAGTACAAATGGGGGAAATCAGCCATTACATCCACCCCAGGATAAGGTCAGAAGGTAAATATTAGTTCAGTCATGTTTCAATTGTCTATTCTATTTTTATTTATGGCAAATAAAGCCGATATCGATTATTCAGCCAATGTCAAAAAAATTGAAAAAAAAAGTTTAAATTTTAAAAAAAGAATTCGATGCTACAGTTGACCTTTGTCAAAAATGTCTATGGCGTGGCCACCGCACATTGCTCGTAGAACCGATGGCCAATGGGGCAGTAAGATTCTGGAGTGGCGGCCACGTACTGGAAGACGCAGCGCAGGGAGGCTGGGGGCCTGGTGGACCGATGACCTGGTGAAGGTCGCGGGAAGGCGATGGATGCGGGCAGCACAAGAACGGTCATTGTGGAAGGCATTTGTCCAGCAGTGGACCTCTATAGGCAGAAGAAGAACAAAATGTCTATGGAGTATCTTAATTTGACAGTAATAAACTAATACATATTTATCTTCTGTTCTTTTCATTATGAAATGGAGAGAAAGAGATGCACTGAGCTTAAATTTAATTTAGTCTATGGTCAAGGAATTCAATGCCATTATAATATACATATTTTTCTTCATTCGTGTTTACGAAATAAGTTTTGATTTAACATTTAAATTGTCTACTTTCATTCTTCTTTCTTTATTAGACTAGCTGACCCGTGCGAAAAATTCGCACTATACAACGTGTAACATAAAGGGTGTATACATAACAAAGGCATGGCATCTTTACATGATATCAAACGATATTGGAAGGGTTTTTTAATCCTATCTTTTTATGTTAGGAAGTTATGAGGAAAAACACTGCCTGTGATAGGCTACTATCATACTAGTCGCACAGAGATTGAAGACATCGGATTTTGGCAAGTAACGTGACGGGTAACGAGTAGTTATTAACGTATGTAGTGTGCTGCCGCGTTTGTTATGATTTGATTTTAAGAAACACACGAAACAGAAAATTTGGTACCAATTTTTTGTGTATTTTATTTTGAGTTGAAACCCTTCCGATATCGTTTGCCATGACCTTGGTATGTTAATACCCTTTTTGTTACAAGTTGTATAAAATAGTATTCCATGGTACCAGGGACGAATATCTGTCGATTGGTGGGTCGGACGTTCAGATTGGTTCGATAGAAAGAGAGAAAACGGTTTCAGACCCTTGGAGAAATAATATATGTTGATGTGTGTTATATTAAAATAGGTAGTATGTGGAACCCTTTAGTATTAGCAAGTAATTTTTATTTTGTACCAAAAAAACGGGTGAGTAGGAATGTAGGGGTGAATAGAAATTGCACTTAACCGTGAATAATAAACATTACGGTAATTGCCATTAACTTAATCAAATGTTATTCCGTGGCGCTTGGTAATCTGGGCTTCTCCCAGTTGCAATAATGTCCCTTTGTGCCGATTGGCCTAGTTCTGTTCTGTCTCCTGCTTATTATGGAGGGAAGTGGAAAAAATATCTTTTTCTTACTCCTCCGCTATTCTTTTCTGATTAATTTCGTTGCGGGACCCAAGACAGTTGAATCGTTTCTCCGGGACTCGTCGAGCTTCATTGCTCGGCGTTTTTCTGGCGGTCTCCACTGTTGATTCTGGCTTTCAGGAGTTGCAGTGGGTTGGGAACAGTGCGGCGGGTTTAGTCCCATAAAAAAAAAATACGGTAATTACGTAACATACTATCAGAAGCAATGAGTTTCATTTTGCTAGTTCAATGACAGTCATTGCGTTATTTACATTAGTAGGCACATTTTTGGAACATATCGAGCAATGGATTAGTAATAGGCTTCATCAGTCAATTGTTGGTAATAGTGTGTTAAGCAATTTAAAAAAAAAAGATAGTAAAGGGTGCTGAATCAGAATCACGTGAGTCCTTTTTGACAACAAAATATTATTTCATTATTAAAAGTCGTGGTGGTCTAGTGGTTAAAACACCAGCCCCTCAAGTATGAGGGCGCGGGTTCGATTCCAGGTCAGGCAAGTACCAATGTACCTTTTCTAAAGTTAAATGTACTTTCTAAGTATATCTTGGACACCAATGATTGAAGGCGAAGGAAAACATCTTAAGGAAACCTGGGCTTTAAGTCTGAAATCGCCAACCCGCATTGAGCAAGCGTGGTGATTACGCTCAATACTTCTCTATATGAGAGGAGACCTGTGCCCAGCAGTGGGACGATAAAAAGGTTGATGATATATATATTATTGAAATCTAAAAAAAAAGCAGGAGTGGATCAGCACAGGTAGCAGTAGTCACAGGTAGAGAGCCTCCTTCGGAGGCTGCAGACGCTTGAGGGCAGCGAAGCGGCACCAGGCAGCAGAAAAAAAACAAACTATTATTATTTCATTATTAAAATCCCTTTGAAAGTTTCGTCCTGTTTCGCCTCTTGCATCCTTATTCACCCCATTGATGGCTAGATACTTAGATTTACATTAAAGTCTCGCAGTTATAAATGTTCCTGTTGATTTCATGATGTAGACGAGCAGACTTATGTCTAAGCAATGCCAAGTTATCGTCAAATATAAGTGCCTATTTCAAACTGTCCAAATTCTAGTAGAAAATGGTAGAATTTTATGGTCCTTTATATCATTGTTAACTTTTTAAAAATGAAGTAGAAATTAAATAAGTTTAACGTACAGATCAAGACACCCGTTACTGTAAAATTTTGCCAATCAGTCTTGGACCTTAATGCTTTAGCGATAAAGGTGAAAGTTGGAAATGTTTTGAGGAATTTTGACAGATTACTGTAGCTTGATAAGCTGGTGTTTGTAAGTAATGGGAAATGTAAACTTCTAGAAAAATGCAGTGTGGCTGGGATTAGGACGCAGTTACGGCCTGTTATCATGAATTTCAATTCACGATTCCAAACGTTCAAATCTCTCGTCGACTATACGACTGATTTACACGGTGCAATTTAATTGCCTATAGCATACAATAAAAGTGATGCAACAAATGAATTCCATCGTCTAAACGGTGTTTAGACAATGCAACTTTTATTGTTGCCTCAACCTAATTGAAGCCATAGGCAATTAAATTGCACGGTTTAACTCAGTCTTTAAGTTTAAAAAGTGTTCCAACTGTTAATTTTAACCACGTGACCACTTTTGAATGTAACAGCTAACTTATTTTCATTAATAACATTAAGAAACTCAAAATAATATTTGCGAAATATTCGCCAAAAATATTACGATACAAGCAACAAGTTCAAATATTTATATAATAAATTTTCAATGGTGCTAGTCACTCTGAAATCTACTTAATTACCTTAGAAAATAAAGTGGGTACTTGTTTAACTTGAAGTGATGTAAATTTGGAACATAAATAAAATTTGAATATAGAATCATGTTCTGAATTCATGGTTAGTGCTTGGCCAGACTGAAAACGCGTCTCGGGCGCGGTGCGGGAGCGGCGACGCGCGGTTCGCAGTCAAGCGCGGTGGCGACGCGCGCGGTCAACGGAATGGTTTGAGATCCCCGCTCACCGCGCGGGATTTCGCTTGCCGCCTGCGCACTCACTGCGGAGTGCGGACACTTTCATGAACGAACTATGGTTTGAGTTTCACGCGTACTCCTCGCGTTAAGTCGCCAGCGTCGCTCGCCGCGCCCGCGCTATCACTATGGACGCTTGTATTAAGTTTCATATGTTTGAGTACGACGCACCGCGCCCGCGTTTTCAGTCTGGCCAAGCACTTACTGTTTGCGCTTCTATGTCCCTTCCACTTTATAAAAAAAAAACACTCATGCATTTTCGTCCAAACTGGCAACACACAAGAACTAACATAAAATTACTTGGGTTATAATATTTATGTATAACATAACATAATTCTGAAGCATTTATATAACAATTGTACCAATAAACAAGGATTTGATTATAGATTTTTTATTAATGTAGTGTATATGTGATTCATATTTTAATGGTCGTGGTAGTCTTCATGTATGTATGTAATATTATTATGTATTTATAAGTACCATAGCCAATGTTGAACGTGAGATTTTCAGTAGACAAAAGATAATAATACAATATGTAAAGAAAACCCTGTCTGATCCGTGAAGGTATTGTTAGGTATCGATAACTGATTCTACTAATGCCTACAAAGCCGGGCTTTACTTAAAAAAATAAAATATTATTTCGCAAAAAGAGGTAACTTAATACATGTGCGGTAGGCAATACGTGCGCGGGCGAAAGGGGCAAGGCACGCAGCTTGTGATCGCATTGCTCATAATAATACCGCCGAAAATAGTGTTGTCACTTTTTAAAAAAATACCAAATTTTGGGGAAGTTGGAATTAAATCGCGGAAAAAAAGAGATTATTTCAAAATTCATTAGTAATGTTACTATATTAATTATGTAAGATTTCATATTTTATTTGGTCATATGTCTGCCTAATCTTAAACCTTTAATATATACTGCGCATCTGACAGGCAAGGCAAGTGCACGAGTTTGAGGAGCAGCGCATAGCTGTCCTCGATGCCAAACGCGACCAATTAAAGCCCCGCCCACCTGCTGCCATCACATACAACTACGTCGACGGCGTGCTTACGTGCCCTCAGTGTGCACGAAGTTTCGCCGCCAAGATAAGTTACATAAGCCATCTTCGGGCGCATGAGCTCCAAATCATCGGCTAGGAGTCGAAGTGGTCGCCGTGGCCGAAATCGGTCGGAATATCATCATCATCACCTAATCTTTATTATCTTTATGGGTCGGACGGGGTTTTCTATACATGCTGTATATAGTATATTGACTGTCAAAATGTAATTAGTTGTACAATTTTCGGGATTCAAATGTAGTTTATTTAACAAGTTATTTTACACAAATTTTAGCCATGGCAACTTTAACAAAGTGTCAGAAATGAAACTTAAAAGTGACGGTCAGCAACAAAAGTCGATTTACATTGCTACTATATTATGTATGTATATCAGGGAAATTGCGAATATTCGCATCCGCACGCACCATCTAAATAACATAATTATTTTAAACAATATCTTTTAGTACTGTATTTTAATTAAAATAATAATAAAAAAAATTTAATTCAGTACTTATTGTTTAAATTGAATACTTATTGTTTATTGGCTTTGGTGGCTGACTGTACCAATCAGAAGCAAATGAATTTAGTTGTCCTTTAAAACTATGCATTTAACTAAAACACTTCACTAACTCCTATACGATTCTGTAAGTCTATAGAAAGTAATTTACATTATTATTATTTATAACCTCATCAAGTAATGTCTTAGTAACCTAATGTTGAATGTTAACAATAAAAAGTGTTAAAATAATTAATTTTATTTGAAATACCATCCCGAGCAGCCAGTCCTAGTTAAAAGTTAGTAGAACATATTTTTAAAAGTTAGTAGAACACATTTTTAAAAGTTAGTAGAACACATTTTTAAAAGTTAGTAGAACACATTTTTAAAAGTTAGTAGAATACATTTTTAAAAATATACAACATTATTTTTGTTTATGCGAAACCCGAATCACGTGTCCAGTATTTTTAAGTAAAGAGTCAATGTACAAAATATCGAAAACATATCATGAAAAACCACAAAGGTATGAGCTTGTTATTCTACTTGGTTGTGCCAACAAAATATGGTCAAAGGTCCGCTTGTGCGGGCGAGCACGGGGCGTTGACCTCTGGCGTTAGCTGTTGCGCGCGTAAGTACTATGATCTATCGTAAAGCTGCGTGCGCGCGCTCGGTATAATACTCGCGCAGATAAAGAAAAGATTTGAAAATGGCGGCGGATACTTATGGTACGGTTGACAAAACATGCCACTGTTCAATCACAAATCAAAAGCTAAGATAGTAAAATGTCAATTTTTTTTTAATATGACATTTTACTTGTTTGTTGTTGTGTTTGTTTTTATTGTTGTTTTTGTTGATTTTAATTGTTCAAACTCAACAAAAACAACAAAATAACAGAAACTTTAGCGGAACGAAATAAACGATAACTCTGAGTGCGTCAAAGTAGCTTCAGTAGTTTGGAAAGCGAATCCTGAATTCCTGATCGATGATTTTTTTTTTGCGGCGCTTACTTGACTGTGTGAGTATAGACAGCGATAGAGAGTGAGTGAGAACGCATGTGAACGGACGCCATTTATAGATCTTTTTTTTATCTGCGCGGGTTATACAAACAGCAACAATTTCTAAATGTATTTGGGAAAAAAATAAAAAACATAACCTGGTGTATAAATGATTGGAATAGATTCAATTGCTTATTCTGAACAAACAATATTCAGGTTTCGCGTAAACAAAAAATAAAGTTGAAAACAACGAAATATGACACTAAAATGCGACCTTACCGTACGAGCTCTTAGGGTTGTTTTTATTGTATGTCAAACAGTACTGCAGGTTTATTATTTCCAGGTAGTCTCGGACTCTCGCAACAGTCTTTCAAAACGCAAGGAGAACATTCGCGTGGGGGAGCTACGTAGCCCCAATTCGGTACTGTCTAAGGTCAATTTTAGGATGTAAATAATTGGTGGCTAAAGTCATAATTAATAAACGAATTTTTTTAAGGAATTTCTTTTGTCGAGTAGTTTGGACCTGTAGTTAGCTGGCAGTTTAACCAGAGTAAGTTGTAGAGAAGTCGTGGTGGCCTAGTGGTTGAAACACCAGCCTCTCAAGTATGAGTGCGCGGGTTCGATTCCAGGTCAGGCAAGTACCAATGTAACTTTTCTAAAGTTATATGTACTTTCTAAGTATATCTTGGACACCAATGACTGAAGGTGAAGGAAAACATCTTGAGGAAACCTGGACTTTAAGTCTGAAATCGCCAACCCGCATTGAGCAAGCGTGGTGATTACGCTCAGTCCTTCTCTGTATGACAGGAGACCTGTGCCCAGCAGTGGGACGATAAAAAAAAGGTTGATGATGATGAAGTTGTAGAGACAGTCACGAGCGCCAAAATGTCAACTCCTGCCATGATTTATTACGTTTTTTTTCCCTGGAATAACTAATGCAGCGTTGAAATAAGGCCATTACATATATCTCATCATCTCAGCGTTAATCCCAGTCGCATCCCAAGCTTTTTCAGCTTTGGAGTCTAGCGTCCGCTTTACCAGTCTAACTGCTGATTTTGGCTAAACTTCGATATTTTCGGTGAAGCGACTGCAGTCTGACCCCCACAGCCCGAAGGCGATATCGAAGCATTGCAGTTAGACCAATTGTTGGATTTTTAACTTTTGAAGGGCTCCAACAACCCGTAACGAATGATCAATGAATACATGAATCTATACTAATATACCTATTTTCAGGAACTCCTGGTCCGATTTGAAAAATTATTTTTGCGTTGGATAGCCCCTTAATCCAGGAAGGCTTTAGGCTATATAACATCACGCTGCGACCAATAGGAGCGGAGCATATCAAAATCTACGCGGACGAAGCTGCGTGGCATAGCTAGTATTCAATAAACTTAAGGGTTCGATGCAACATAAAATTTCAATCAAAAATTAAGAAATAAATCACTTTTGAATAAAGCCCAGTGTATAGGAACATAAATACTTTTGCTCGTGACTGTACAGTACACTTGCACCTAAAGAATAAAACTAAGTGAAATCATTATCATTATGGGTAGGTCCCCGACAAGGCAGACCGTTGCGAGAAACCGCTGGATGCGGGAGGCGCAGGACCGCTCGTCGTGGAGATACTTGGGGGAGGCCTATGTCCAGCAGTGGACCTCTTTCGGCTGAAATGATGATGAAGATGAGATAACGTGGAGTTTGTTCTCTATAGAGACCACCACGGTAATTACTTAACACACTATCAGTAGCAATGGGTTTCATTTTGACAGTTCAACAATATCCATTGCGTTATTTACGTTGATGAGCAGACACATTTTCAAACATATGGAGCAATGTACTAGCAATATGCTTCAAAATGATTCCGATTGATTATAATAGTGTGTGACGCGATTAGGGTGCTGGCTATGGAAAGTGACTAGCTTCATCTTACTTACTGGCTGACCGACACTTTGACAATTCAATTCATGTAATCAGTTTATTTGAAACTAGCTTTCCGCCCGTGTGGAATTCGGTTATGTTGCGCTTTTTAGATGTCCCTCGGGAATATCAAATTTTTCCGGGATAAAAAGTACCCTATTATTTAATCCAGACTTCTAACTTTACGTTTGCAAAATTTCAAAGCAATCGGTTCAGTAGTTACGGCATGAAAGCGGAACAATCAAATAAACTCTCTCCGATTTCTAATATTAGTACGATTTAGTTAAAGATAGTAGAACCAGCGAGAGCATGACCAAAATCCCCTATATGGCGTACGGGGTACCTGTCTGGTACAGTCCGAGCGTTCAACGCTCTGTAGTCGCCGCAGGGGCGTCATGAAGAGTCTTTCTTCAAGGCTAGGTGCAATGGCGAGGACCATGGACTCATGGAGGGTCGTGCGGTGCCAGCTTGCACCATGTCCGCAAACTCTTTCTGCGCAGCGCGCAGTTTGTCCGGTGCGAGGCGGCGCGGTTACCCTTCCATTTGGGGTCAGTCCAACATAACGTATTCTTCCATGCCGCGGGTGGTGACATAGAGATATCTACCGTGGCTCCTTGCGCACAGGCAAGTAAAAGAACACGGGTAGGTTTTAGTCAGTAAATGTTTGCACACCCTTCCGTATCGCCCAGAGCAGAGAGGTCATTTCAAATCAAATCATTTTTTTTTTTATTTCAAATTAACCATCACTTGGTACTTTTGAATAGTCAATGTCGGTCAGTCCAAGAAAAGTGAAGCTAAATTGCACGCTCCAAAGCGTAGATCTCTATGGAGAAGATCGTGCAAGAAACTCCATGGACACCAGATGATTTAACATAAAAAGGGGATTCTTCCTTACTAAAAAACATAACATAAAAGAGAAATAAATCGGTATCCTACTTCTGGTTTTTCATTCAACTGATATATTTTTTCGTGGAATAAAATTTTCTAAACTGTTTTCTTGGACAGATTTTCTATGCATGAACTGTCGAAAATTGAAAATGATTCCGTCGATAAAAAAAAATCTGGTGTTAAAAAAACCAACTTTGACTTACCTACATACATACATGTGAAATAATTTTAAGTAAGAACGAGATTTATTATGTTGTCATTAATAGACAGGCTATAGTCAGTAGAGATCTAAAGCTCGGCACGGCATTAGTCATCTAAATGGACTGCCCAGAATCTGGCTAGTTGTGTAGTACCATCTCCCGCGTTCCGTACATAATTCCTGTTTTACAGTTCCTGCGGACCGTACAAAATAAGATGGCCAAGGGAGCCATTGACATATACTAATGGACATTCCTTAGAGATGAGAATTGTGACGCTCCGAAAGAAAGAGAGGAAACGAAGTTTCGGTCTATCTTTATCTCTCTCAAAATCATGTACGAGGAAAGAGATAGAACTAGGCCGAAAGCATAAGCCATCTCTCTCGCTCTTTTCAAAATAAAAAATTACTGCAGATTAAACGCGAACGGCATGTCCTTTAGTATAATATGTCGATGAAGGGTGCTATGTCTGCAGCCGCCCTCGTTTAGGCCCGTATAACGCAAGTTGGAAGGGCTATGGGTAGGTTAAAGAGGGAGTTCCTATAACGTGCACTTAACAGGACACGATATTAAGTATCCCATCCTTTGTGAAGCACAAAATTTACATTCTAAGGCGGAGTCGTCTACCAATCTCGCATGTGAACAGGTTTTCCTTGCTTCGGCCAACCTGGGCCCGAAGTCTTTTTTTTAATATTTATAAATTATTGCTTGCCTGCAATCCCGCCTGATGGTAAACAGTGATGTAATCGTTGGTGGTAAAGCGCGCTAGTTTTTAAAGCCTATTCACAAAAGTCAAATAAAGTAAATAGGAGGGAAGACGTCAATTGAGCGAGGTGATGCAATGTTAAACTCAACAACACGACCAGCAATGCTGCGCTAGAGGGAGATTGATCTGGAGACCCTCCAGGACCAAACTCCCGACATAACAACATTTGGCGCATCGTACCTGACACACATCGCAACACAACTGCTCAGACCCATCCTCCGTACGGCTTCACCAGACATCATGCCGGAAGTCTACTTAAGAAAAGGTACCTATATTGTGTAAATTTATTGAAATATGGCGTTCATTGTTGAAGATATCGCAAACCTGGATTAACGTGGGATATCTTCCGACATCCAATTGAGTGATATCGCTGGAAAAAGATTGAAAACATTTAAAAAAAATAAAAAAGTATTCAATGCAGATTTATTTACCTACTGCAGAATGTAAAAAAACTCTCTTTCATCTAATTTTAAAGATACACCTCCCGTGTTTTAAAATATAAACAATGTTATCACTTATCTTCATTCATTTCGTTAATTCGTTCATATTTACCGAGGCCTTCGTTTCATTCGATAACACATTCATATCATTCTTAAACCTAACCTAAAACAGTCCGATCTGAAATTCCCCTTTCATTTTCCTAAGAATATTTGGTACTTTAAAAAAGAACGTTATATACTTTCCCTTTAGGAAGATCTCGCGACCTTGACTTTGAACACAACTGGTATCGTCTCAGTCGGTTGACATGGAAACCGGCTAGTTCAGTGTCCACTAGTTACTTACCTACATTTCCATATCGACTTGCTCTGCGACCAGTTTAAAAACACATCATAGACGAACGAAACACATTCCGATTGTCACCCGACGGACGAACACGTATCAAAATGAAATCGTTTATCGAATATTCTCCAAGCTCCGATTTTCCTATCGAAAATCTTCCGTATGGTGTCTTCACCTCGCCTAACAATGTAAGTACGATTTTTTTGGCGTATTTATACAAAGGTTTGGTTATTTGAAAGCAGTTCTTATTTTCAACGCAATAAGAGTCATGTAAGTTAAAATTTCGTTCAGAATAATGACCGTAGGATTCTTTTTGACATTGCAAATAATGTAACACTGCCAAATTGAGAAGTACTGCGCATGATAGCGAAAATGAAAAGTTTACGTTGAACTTAATTTAGTAGGATTTTCACATTTTTATTTATGTTTGTTTTAAGCAAATTTTATCGTGTTTTTTTATGTTTTCAGAGCGAGAGACACATCGGAGTGGCAATCGGCGAGTTCATTTTGGATCTGAATGTGATCTCAAATTTGTTCGACGGTCCCCTACTGAAGTCTAACCAGAATGTTTTTAAGGTAAACTAGTGGGTAGATATAAAATGGATAATAAAGTAATAATACATTAATATGTAGATATGAAACTTAAATATATTCTAGACTGGTTGTTGTTTGTAGAAGCAATAACAGTTACATAATCATGTCATTAGTATGTAGAGTGTAATCAGATTTATTGCACATTGTTTGCTATCTATGACTAATAAAATTAGTTGTAACAGTTTTGTTTTTCGTAAAATAAAGCAACGTCATTCTTGAAACAATTGCCTGTAAGAACTTTCTTTTTTAGTATTGTGGCACTAGTTATGACTTTGTGCCAATTTCAAGTAGGTAAAATAAAAATCTTCAAAAGTTCTTCTTTCTTTCTCTTATGGCTTTGCACGGTTTGTGCATTTAGCCAATGTCACGAAATGAATTATTCATGTCGAAAAAGACGGCCGCGCGAACCGAACATGGAGGAAGATTTGGTACAAAGCCATGATGTGGCCACTATGCTACAATATTTCACTGTTCTTTATGAATTATTCACTTAATGCACTTTTTACTACATAAATCACGTGTTTTTATTTAGTAAACGAAACTATAAATAATTTAAAAGTCCAATGAAAAATGAGCGTGGCACTCATCTTAGCTTCCCGCCAAAACCATATCCTGTAAGAACTTCTAACTTCATCAAGGCTTAATGTGTATTAAATTATTATCTTGAAAGTGTAAGTGATGCGCTCAGTAGTAGGTAGGCAGTTGAGGCACTTTTCCATCTATACAATATTATTTTTTGTTTATGCGAAACCCGAAACACGTGTCCAGTATTTTTAAATAAAGAATCTATGTACAAAACTTCAAAAAGATATCACGAAAAACAAAAAAAATATATATATAATGAGCTTGTTATCCGCTTGGGCGGGCGAGCGCGGTACGTTGACCTCTGGCGTCAGCTGTAGCGCGAGTGCGGAGTATTATGATCTATCGTGCGCGCTCGGTAACCAGTAGCTCGGTAGTTAGCTGTCTTTCGCAAAGGAGTCCAGCATATCCTGCCGTCTCCGTCTAGGTCTGCCATGATGTCGTTAGTGTTTAGGCGAGACCCATCGAGTTAAACTCTTTGCTTTGTAACATCATCATCATTTCAGCCGAAAGACATCCACTACTGGACATAGACCTCCCCAAGCCTTCACCAGCCCCCTAATCGGCGAACACATTTTTGTCAAATGATTGCGACTAGTTGGGATCGTTTGGACCGAACGGACCAATGGGCGGTCCAAACGATCCCAACTCGATTCGAGTCGATCCACCTTGTCGTGGGCCTGCCCACGCTGCGTCTTCCGGTGCGTGGACATGGTCACCACTCGAGAACCCGTCGGCCCCATCGGGCATCGGCCCTACGGGCAATGTGCCCGGCCCACTGCCACTTAAGTGTTGCAATTCTTCGAGCTATGTCGGTTACTCTCGTTCTTCTGCGGATCTCGTTATGGCCAGATATATTTTTATTTTTTCCAACTATTAGCTGGGTTCATGTACAGGAGATTTTGCTATTGTGATTTTTGCTTTATACGAAACCTGAATATAATTTGTTCAGTATATGCAACTGAATCGATTTCAATAATTTTTACACCACGTTATATTTTTCCGAAATACATTTAGAAATTGTTGCAGTGTGGTTACCGAGCGCACAACACAGCTGACGGTAGATCATAGTAATAGGCGCGTGCGCAAAGCTGGACAGCCCCCTCCCCCCCCGCACCGTGCCGCCGTAGGTGCGGGCGGGCAAGCGGTGCATTGACCATATTTTTGTTGGGACAACCAAGTAAGATAACAAGCTCATAACTTTGTGGTTTTACATGGTATCTTTTTGAAATTTTGTTCATAGATTATTTACTTAAAGATACTGGGTTTTGCATAAACAAAAAAAAAGTTGTATATATCATGCTACGATAATGCACTTCTGCAGGGTAATTACGTAAACAAGTGTCAGTAGCAATGGGTTTCATTTTGACAGTTCAACAACATTCATTGCGTTGCTCACGTTGTTGATCAGCCACATTTTTCGAATATAAGATGCAATCGATTAGCAATATGCTTCAAAATAAATCAAATTGATAATAATAATGTGTTACACAATTAGGGTGCTGAATGCGCAAAAGTTTTTATGTGCTCTATGCACATAAAAACTTTTTAGGGCATGAATGCATGAATTTCACGCGAGCGCAGCCGCGGGCGGGAGCTAGTTATTAATATACCCACTGTATATAGGTAGTTTTATCAAAAGTGATTTCACAAGACACACCTCCCATAATAATTAATATGATAATAAAACAAGTTCAAAAACTTCCGCAAGATTTGTGAATATATTTTAAACTAGTTGCGCATAGCGGTTTCACCCGCGTATCTAGGTTTCGATATGCTTTTTTGTATGCTCCACTCCTATCGTAGCGTGATGTTATATAGCCTAAAGCCTTCCTGGGTTAATGGGCTATCAAAAGCAAAAAGATTTTTTCAAATCGGACCAGTGATTCCTGAGATTAGCGCGTATATACAAACAAACAAACTCTTCAGCTTTTTATATTAGTATAGATAAATTGTGTTAGAATGGCAAAGTCAACTTGTTTACGGTGAAGATATAATTCTAGTTTGTGATATAAAACAGGTTTAAATATTACATATTATTGTGCAATAATATAGGGTCTGATTTGTAACCAAGATTTTATTTAAATAAAAAGTTGTACGTAAGTTTTGTCGTATGAAAAACCTATGTTTTAGTTGAAAATGTCTAATCCGTTATAAGATAATCCGGCAGAGAACCAAAATTTTTGACTTAGCTTACAGATTAAGCAAGCTACACCCTTTTTTGGTTTGGGATGGGTAATCACCAAATGACCCTCCCCCTCTGGGCGGAGAGGAAGGGCGTGTCAGACTTTTACTGACTGAAACCCACCCGTGTTTTTTCACTTGCCTATGCGCCAGGGCTACGGTTTCTTTTTTAACCAACCCGCAACCCTGACCCAGGAAGCTGCATTGGTCTTCGTTGCGAAGCATACAATTAACGTCACGGTTGGCTCAGTGGCTGACCAATCCCGCAAGGAACATATATTTGTTTGGCCTAAAGGTAATTCAGCTAGGTGAAGGAAAACATCTTGAGGAAACCTGGACTTTAAGTCTGAAATCGCCAACCCGCATTGAGCAAGGGTGGTGATTACGCTCAATCATTCTCTGTACGAGAGGATACCTGTGCCCAGCAGTGGGACGATAAATAAAAAGGTTGATGATGATGATGATGAAGGTATTTCGATTCTATCGATCTAGATTCCGGGTTTGGTTTGTTTTATGTGTGTTTAAATCTTTGTAAACGCACCCACGATACATAAATACTTCCTAATGTGGGCAACATTCCTTTAAAAAAATACTAAATATTACTAATTGGAATCATTTTGAAGCATTAAACCATTGCACCATATGTGCGAAAAATGTGTTTTGCTCAACAACGTAAATAAGGCAATGAATGTTGTTGAACTGTCAAAATGAAACCCGCTACTGACGGTATCTTACGCAATTACCCTGCGGCAGTGATATTGGTCCGAGCGTGTTATGCTGTAGAACCTATGACTATACTAATGGACATGCCTTAGAGATGAGAATTGTGGCACTCCGAAAGAAAGAGAGGAAACATCGATCACTTATACACTAAGTAGATACACAGTCTCGAACAAAACTCTTATCAAAAATGGCGATAAGTATTAAGCAGTCTAAAGTAGTCAAAATAAATATACATTATTTTAAAATCAGCCTTAAGTGCAGTGTATAAAGTTCTTATCACAAAGCAGTACAAAACGCCATTATTTTTTACGACCGAGTCTGACATCAAACCAAATTCAACCTTACACGCATGGATTAAAGTCAGAATTATAAGGTAAGTACTAAATGAAAGAAGCACCCAAGTGCCTGTCTTGCGTTGTGCGCTTGTTCAGTTCAACCATTTTTTTTACGCTGATTGTAAATCTAGTGTATAAGCGATCGATGAGAAGAAACGAAGCTTCGTCTATCTTTATCTCTCTCAAAATCATCTATGAGGAAAGAGATAGCGCTAGACCGAAAGCATAGGCCATCTCAGTCTTTTCAAACCAAAAATTACTGCAAATTATACGCGTACGGAATGTCCGGGGTGTGTCTATGGCCGCGAATGGGTAAAATGTAAGGACACCATCAAGCTAAGTGGAGTGACGACCTTTGCAGGACTGCAGGTAACAACTGGATGTTGTCGAAAATCGAGTAGAATGGCCTACAAGAGGAGAGGCCTATGTCTAGCAGTGCTAGAGCCTGATGACGAGATGAAATCTCTCCGGTTTATTAGATCTCAAAACAAATCCCCTATACTTAAATTGAGAATGCCACAGGAATCACTTTTTGAGGTTATAGGTACATAGTTTAGATTAGGTTAGCAGGTTTTAACAGCCTCCGTGGCGAACGCGGCCGCTACGCAAGGAGGCGCGGGTTCGATCCTCGCGCATTGCAAATATTTGTATGCATGAATATGAGTATTCGCACTGGTCTGGTCGTGCCTCGGAAAGCACGTTAAGCCGTTGGGCCCGGTTGCCATACGAACATCTAATGGTAGTCGTTACGGGTTTTTGGAGCCCTTAAAAGTACCGCCTTCGGGTTGTGGAGGTTAGACGGCAGTGCCTTCGCGGAAAATATCGATGTTTAGCCAAAATCAGCAGTTAGTCTGGTAAAGCGGACCCCAGACTCCAAAGTTGAAAAAGCTTCGGGTGCGACTGGGATTAACGCTGAGATTATGATGATGAGGTTAGCGTTCTTCAAAGGTCTCTTTATATAGGTACTAACCATTTAATTTCTACGCCTGTTCGCCCTTCTAAATAGGCATGACACCCTTCTTAATCATAGACTGAAAATATGGTTATTAACATTGTGGTCATATTTTGTTTTCAGCAACAAACACTTAATGCCTTCATGGGACTCACGTGTCCCCATTGGCTGGAAGCAAGAACTACACTACAGAACCTTCTAGATGCTGGTAATCCTAAACTACAGAATGACAGCGAACTTAGACAAAGGTACAGTTAACGATTCCGTTTTTTTTTTTTATTTTTTTAAGTAATTATAAACTAGTGCTTGACTGCAATCCCGCCTGATGGTAAGCAGTGATGCAATCGTTGATGGTAAAGCACACTAGTTTATTAAGCCTATTCACTTAAAAAACTTAGGAATAGGAAGAATGACGGCAGTTGAGCGAGGTGATGCAATGTTAAACCCAAGACCAACACGACCAAATGATGCTGCGCTAGAGGGAGATTGATCTGGAGACTCTCCACGACCAAACTCCCGACACAACAACATTTGGCGCATCGTACCTGCCACACATCGCAACACAACTGCTCAGACCCGTCCTCCGTACGGCTTCACCAGACATCATGCCGGAACACGACGAATCGCTTGGCGGCAAGACTTTGTCTGGTGGGTGGTAACTTCTGCCGGCAGCCGATGTTATGGCCTACCACCGAGAATTTAATCTCATAGTGTAGGTAAGAGAGCAGCGGTGGCCTAGTGGTATCGACCGCAACTTACCAGTTGTAGGTCGTAGGTTCACTTTACTTTTTGTAAATTATTTTATCTCCACTGCTCTCAAAACGGTGAAAGAAAAATATCGCGAGGAAACAGGCATGTCCTAGAGGCAAAACTACTAAATTATTACTACTCCTTGAGCAGGCCAACAATTACCGATCCTTGGAAGTTATCGTTCAAAAACACATATCTTCACTTTCAGGGCGTTCGTAAAACAAAGTGAAGCACAAATGCACTTGCCAGCTGATATCGGTGATTACACAGACTTTTACTCGTCACTGCACCATGCCACGAATGTTGGGATCATGTTCAGAGGAAAAGACAACGCACTATTTGAGAACTGGTAAGTTAAATTATCCCGTATCTTCCCGTATCCATATTACGCATATCCTCCCATGGGTCTCGTAAGAGACGACTAAGGGAACTCTCACCAGGGAAGCGGGCAGCAGCGCTTCTCCTGTGGAATATCAAATTACTGCAATCCCAAACCCGCCTGCCAAGTGTGGGAATTATGGCAATGCCCCCTAATGGAATGAAAGCCTTGGGGGAGGTCTTTGTCCAGCAGTGGACCTCTTTGGGCTGAGAAGAAGAAGTTACATTATCGACTAAAACAATGAAGCACAGATGTATTTGCTGGCTAATATCGCTGACTATAAAGCCTTCGCCACGCAAATTACGTAACACATTATTATTATCAATTTGATTCATTTTGAAGCACATTGCTAATCTATAAAAAAGTGTCTGATCAACAACGTAGGTAACGCAATGGATGTTGTTGAATGAAACTCGTTGCTACTGACAGTGTGTTTAGCAAATAGGTTGAGGCCATCGATCAAGTGATCCATCCAGAGTCCAGTATTTCCAAGTAAAGAATCTATGCACAAAATTTTAAAAGATATCATGAAGACCACAAAGTTATGAGCTTGTTATCTTATTTGATTGTCCCAACAAAAATATGGTCAACGCACCGCTCGCCCTAAGATATTAGAAGATTCTTTGTCTATAAGGCGGTGGTGGAAATTGGTCTTACTGATATAATATTTACCTTTTCTCAGGAAACAGCTTCCAGTCGGCTACCACGGTCGCAGCAGTTCAATTGTCATTTCTGGAACACCTGTCACTAGACCATATGGACAGACTTTACCCGTTGAAGGTAATACATTTTTATGTTAATTATTATGCCAATAATGCAATTATTTGCTCAAAACATGACAAAGAAACTTGCCATCCAGATTAACTTATTTGTCAAATATTACACTTGGCTTCCAGGTGCAGCCCCCCACTTCGGCCCGTCCCGTCTGATGGACTTCGAACTAGAAATGGCCGCCTTTGTTGGCGGACCTCCCACTGCGCTCGGACAGAGAGTCACGGCCAAGGAGGCTGAGGAGCGCATCTTTGGATTCGTGCTTATGAATGATTGGAGCGGTACGTATCTTGAGTACCAAAAGACAGTGAACAAAACCGATTTATACTTATCAATTTACTAGAGCTTACCTGGTATCCTGATACCAGCCCCGTAATAGGCGAACAAATTTTTGTCAAATGATTGCGACTAGTTGGGATTGTTTGGATCGAACGAACCAATGGGCGGTCCGAACGATCCCCACTGATCTCAGCTAGTCGCAATCATTTGACAAAAATGTGTTCGCCGATTAGGGGGCAGGTATGCTCTAGTAAATTGATCACCAAAATTGGTTACTAAAAATACGTCAATTTGCGTCAGGCGCGGAGTAATTTTACAGAACATTACAAGAAATATGTAACCCTTCACAGAGCACAAAACCGACGGCAAAAGAAAAAAGATCTTGGTAAAAATTTATATTTTTATTCCTTTCCAGCTCGCGACATCCAAAAGTGGGAGTACATACCCCTCGGCCCCTTCACAGCCAAGAACCTCGGCACCAGCATATCGCCCTGGATCGTCACCATCGAAGCCCTGAGACCTTACGTGATCGACAACTTCCCTCAGGACCCCACGCCCTTCGCGT
This sequence comes from Sesamia nonagrioides, assembly GCA_017933935.1. Taxonomy (NCBI): domain Eukaryota; kingdom Metazoa; phylum Arthropoda; class Insecta; order Lepidoptera; family Noctuidae; genus Sesamia; species Sesamia nonagrioides. Next base: position 1,270,933 of record JADWQK010000063.1, on the reverse strand, counting down.
ACCTGAGACATGATGATAAATTCAACTTTGATATTAAGTTGGAAGTGGACTTGAAATGTAAGTGGATTTTGGTAATTTGGCATGAGGAACAGAGACATTAGTCATACATGCGCGGGTGAAGGGAGGCAGGGCTGGCGGCACGCGATCGGATCGCTATTCGCTCCGTCACAAATGGTGTTGTCACTTTTTTTAAAAATACCAAATTTTGGGGAAATTGGAATTAATTCCCGGAAAAAAAGATTATTTCACACATTTCATGATGATTATGTAAAATTTCATATTTTATTTGGTCATGTGTATACCTAACAATTATTATCCTTTTGGGTTGGACGGGGTTTTCTTTACATATTGTATATAGTTAATAATATTATAATAAATACATACATACAAAATATAAGCAGTAGAGAGAAAAAATTATAGGTAGAGAAAAAGAATAAATTACACGTGGGATGCATCTGCCAATTTCTTACGTAAGTATTCCCGAGCTTTAACTTTAAATGAGTACCGACTGGTCCATGTCCTGATATTCTGAGGAAGATCATTCCAAAGGAAAACCACCTGGACAAGAAATGAAGACTTAAGAAAACCAAAAACCGGTTGAAGGACATCGTAGAAGACAATTATTGGAAGAATTATAAATTATTTATCGAATGTACTTTTTACTACATTAATCACGCACTTTTATTTAGTAGGTAAACAACACTATAAATAATTTAAAAGTCTAATGAAGAATGAGCGTGACACTCAACTTAATTTTCCCACCAAAACACCCAAAAAATGGTTTGGATCGCTGGATCAGTATTGACAAATAACTGAAACAATATGGTCCAAAGATACAACCTTGCAATACCCCGCCTTTTGACTCTCTCTCACAAAAGTAATGATGTACCGATTCGATTTATCGATTAAATTATAAATCAATATCCGCAGAAGGACGGTGAAGTAACTTGTGTTATTTTTTTTCCTCAGCCGAAAAGTCTCCAGTAACCACAACGATCTGTCGGTCCAACTATCGCTTCCTGTACTGGACGGTGAAGCAGCAACTAGCTCAACAGACCGTCACTGGCTGTAACCTGCGACCTGGCGACCTGCTGGGCTCTGGAACTATTAGTGGAGAGGTGAGTCTTAAAGAATACTTTTATAGGTTCATTAGATAACTAGCGGCCGCCAGCGACTTCGTTCGCGTGGTTTAGTTATGCTCCGCTCCTATTGGTCGCAGCGTGATGTTATATATCCTAAAGCCTTCCTAGATTAATGGGCTATCCAACGCAAAAAGAATTTTTCAAATCGGACCAGTAGTTCCCGAGATTAGCGCGCACAAACAAACAAACTCTTCAGCTTTTTATATTAGTATAGATAGGTTGTTAACATGGGCGTACCCTGGAGGCAGGGAGGATTGCTACGGGGACTTATACAGGATCATCATCATCATTTCAGCCGAAAGACGTTCACTGCTGGACCTAGGCATCCCCCAAAGTTCTCCACGACGACCGGTCCTGCGCCTCCCGCATCCAGCGGTTTCCCGCGACCTTCACCACATCGTCGGTCCACCTTGTCGGGGGCCTACCCACGCTACGATCAGGATCATTTGCATCTATTTTCCCTACAAACTACACTACAAATAGTACAAATACCTAATGTCTCTTGTAGATGTGTTTGTGGAGTTTGTAAGATAAAATAGCCGGGGACGAATCGATCCAAAAAATGTGACTTTCCCCAATCTTCAGGAGGATCCCCAATGACAGGATTAAACTAAAATGTTATCTTCTATCCTTTTCTCAATGAAATATAAATAAAAAGATGCATTTAACTTAAAATTAGTTTACTTTCTGAACAAGAGAATCGGCGCCAGTGACTAAAAATTTTAGTACCTACAGACGACAGCACAACAAGCTACTATAATCTGTCAGATTTCTTTATTCGATTTTCAACTTTATCGCTAAGGCATTAAGGCTCAAGCTTCATCATCATCATCCCAGCGTTAATCCCAGTCGCATCGGAAGCCTTTTCAGCTTTGGAGTCTGGGGTCCCCCGCTTTACCAGTTCAACTGCTGATATGGCTAAACTTCGATATTTTCCATGAAGCGACTGCCGTCTGACCTCCACAACCCGAAGGCGACATCGAAGCATTGCAGTTAGACCAATTGTTGGACTTTTGAGGGCTCCAACAACCCGTAACGACTGCCACTAGATGTTCGTATGGCAACCGGGACCAACTGCTTAACGTGCTTTCCGAGGCACGACCAGACCAATGCAAATATTCATATTCATGCATACAAATACTTGCACTGTGCGGGGATCGAACCCGCGCCACCCTGCACAGCGGCCCCGTCCGCTACCGCTACGCCACGGAGGCTGTCGCTCTAATTCTTTAATTAAGGCTCAAGCTTGATTGGGAATATTTGACAGTTTTTTTTTTTTTATAAATTATAAACTAGCGCTTGACTGCAATCCCGCCTGATGGTAAGCAGTGACGCAATCGTTGATGGTAAAGCGCACTAGTTTATTAAGAGCCTATTCACTCTAGCCTTGAAGACACTCATATTTCTCATATTTTGTGATTCGGGTAGCTTGACCTGCTGTCATCCATACATATCAATAATAGCTGTCGCTATAACATTCCACATTCAAAATAGGAGATGTCCCTGTAACATTATGTTAACTTTTCCCCCAAAATCCACACTTGACAGATAATACTTATCAATTTTCAACCCTACAGGTATCGGATTCCTTCGGAAGCATGCTAGAACTGTCATGGAAGGGGACCAAGCCCCTTCGTCTGCTGTCAGGCGAAGAAAGGAAGTTCATTCAAGATGGTGACACGATCACGATCCGCGGTTTCTGTGTCGATGACAACGGTATTAGAATCGGCTTCGGAAAGTGCGAAGGGAAACTCCTGCCTGCCATACCTTTTACAGAATGAATTTGAAATATAAACTACTATGTGCCTTTGTATAACCGTTTTATTACGTTGAATATTAAATCTTATGTATAAAATTCTCGTGTCACAGTTTTCGTTCCCATACTCCTCCCAAACGGCTTGACCGATTCTCATGAAATTTTGTGAGCGTATTGAGTAGGTTTGAGAATAGGTCAACATCTATTTTTCTTTCCCCTAAATGTTAGGGGGATTTTATTTTTTAGAAAAAAAATTAGTTTAGTACACGCCTTCAGTCAGACCTAGGTGGGGGCAAGTCAGGCCTAGAGGAGGGCTAGTCAAATTTTTAGAGTGAGTAATCTTTGTGCGCTATTGTCGCACGCTGTTTTTTGGCAATTAAATCGTACATTTTATCAGTGTCTACTCCGTGGTTTATTTAAAAGTTAGAGATATGTCCTCGTTTATATCTACTTTTTTAGTAATAAGGGGAGTTCGTACATGTTCTGGGGCAACAGCTTCAACTATCTACCTACATGATTATAAATAAGGTAGGTTCCATCGCAGTCGCAGTATATTTCAGAATTATTGGAACGTACAGACGACAGCACATCAAGCTTCTTTGTTAGATCTTCAACTTTATGGCTAAGGTTCAAGATTGATCGGGAATATATGACAGTTTTGGGTAGATTGACTTGCTGTCGTTCGTACCAACGTTTTTTTTGGAATTTTGGAAGGTTGTATATAATTTGAACATCCCTGGCCTCTTCCATAACAAAATAAAAATGTTACTTGGACTTGAACATGGACTTTGTTTACTGCGTCGCCCTGACTCAAAAAATTAAAAACATCCAGCGTCTTATATTAGGCTAAGTCCTTTTTGGTTTGGTGGTCCCTATGGGGAAGAAAACTGACAAATCTCGCCACTAGAGGCGCTGATATCGTTTGACCCAAATAAACTGTCAAAGTCAAAGCCCATTGTAATTTGTTCGAGTTTACGTTGTTTATAAAAATGTAAAAAATATACCGCGTTGTGTAGCAATTTGTTGCAATAATAATGGAAATCACTCTTTCCGTAAAGATAATTACTTATGCATTTCAATTTAGAACAGAATATATAAATTGATTACAATTTAGATCAGCTTTTCGTCCTTTTACTGAAGCTCCTCTAGACTTTTAACTCCTTTTTTAACTTTAAACAGTCCATGTACAATACATTGCTCTGCTTTAACTAAAAAAAACTCGTCAAACCAAAAAGAAAAACTCAACTTAAAACGTGATACGACTGACAGCTAATTGCTACGTGTGCGTTCGCGCAGCGGAATGTTGTTGAATTTAAAGATTTTAAATATGCAGATATTTAGTGTGTGACGTCGTGTAATTGTGTATGGTAAAAAAAAATTTGTGCATGCAGCCATTGTGGAGAAATTCACCAAAAACTGATTCCGCTGGGCGAACGTTGTCCTGGCGGAACTTTTTTTAATCCAATGACTTTAGAAAAAAGAGATGTGTCCAAAAATTAGTGTGTATTTGTGTGTAATTGTGTATGTATGAATAAAATTTGTGCATGCATATACTTCGGAGAAATTCAAGTTTCCGCTGCGCGAACGTTTGGCCATTAGCTAGTTTTCATATAAAGCGCTTACATAGAGAGCTGTAGATTTTTACATACGTTGTTTTGAATTTGTGCATATTTGTGTACAAAACAGATTTAGAAAAATTCGTAGGGCTAAAGAGATAAAAATATAAACGTAAAACACGCTTTTTAGGTCATAGTTCTTAAAGTATGCACTTTGGGGTCTAGATTTTCACGTTTATACAAACCTTGTAAGTGTCTGCAACATATTTCCAAATATCAATGATGTTCCTTTAGTAATTAAAGAGATATAGGACAATTTACCATGACATAATCACTGTTTACAAAGCAGTCAAATATCACGACATTCTAAAGGAATTGCATGGTAAAATGTATGCCAATAATTAGTGTATTCATTCAACTATTCACATGCAAAATTTCTTGTCATTAAATTCAGTAATTAAAGAAAAACAATTAAAATACTGACGAAGCATCGAAAACCTACATAACCCGACCAAGTTCGGATAGCTATAAAAAGCGGCCGTGCAATATATTTAGGTAACATCCCAAAATTTACAGTATAATACCGGTATTGAATTGGTATAGGTGATAACACAATTGTTTCGATATAATATAAAGGTCATTTATTTTTGTACACCTACTTTTTTAAATGTATTTGACTATGACAAAGTACTTAGGTACTATTTACGTAGTTACTTTATTTAAGTATGCGCTTGAGACTTGAGATATAATCTAAATATATTAATTTAGGCAAATAAAATTCATACAGCTAATTTCTATTGAATATTTCACGGATCCGGATTCTTACTATAGACCCCTCAGGGAAATTAAACAATTACCACAAGTAAGTACTACTGTACTGTTTTTAAATGTTGATTTATTTTTATATTAGGCAGACTCTCAAACCTAAACAACTGAATAGTCTACTTTATTGATCTGTGATTGTTAATCTGTAATTTTATTATTGGAACTAGAAAATATTAGGTATACTTAGAAATGTTGAGGTTATTTACTGTATTTGCTGTTCATTTAAAAATATTTCTTGAAAATACCTTTTTTATACAAATGTTTTAGTTTATAAGCACTTTTTTAATGTTGATCAAATATAAACAACTGAATAGTCCAGTAATGTGATGTGATTTTAATTTTTATTGAAGCTCGAAATATTATACTTACCCTTATATTCATAATAGTTTATTAAACCTATTTTAGTTAAAACACATTTAAGTCTATTGCTGCCGTTGCAAGCGTTTGTTAACGTTATTATAATTACATAATTAAGCATTATATGTAATTAAAAATGTTTTTGCACACGGATATTTAAATAGAGAAGTACTTGTTAATTGAAGATTTATTTTTGTGGTAGATAGTGGCGTTATTATAAAAAAAACATTTTTCATTCAAGAAATGCAATTGTTTTATTTTTTCCTAACGCTTGTGTACGCAACTGTACCATATTAATAAATACTATATTGGAAGGTTAAGAACGTGCTTAAGATATATGGCACGGCCGCTTTTTTATAGCTATCCGAACTTGGTCGGGTTATGTAGGTTTTCGATGCTTCGTCAGTATTTTAATTGTTTTTCTTTAATTACTGAATTTAATGACATGAAATTTTGCATGTCAATAGTTGAAAGAACACACTAATTATTGGCATACATTTTACCATGCAATTCCTTTAGAATGTCGTGATATTTGACTGCTTTGTAAACAGTGATTTTGTCATGGTAAATTGTCCTATATCTCTTTAATTACTAAAGGAACATCATTGATATTTGGAAATATGTTGCAGACACTTACAAGGTTTGTATAAACGTGAAAATCTAGACCCCAAAGTGCATACTTTAAGAACTATGACCTAAAAAGCGTGTTTTACGTTTATATTTTTATCTTTTTAGCCCTACGATTTTTTCTAAATCTGTTTGTACACAAATATGCACAAATTCAAAACAACGTATGTAAAAATCTACAGCTCTCTATGTAAGCGCTTTATATGAAAACTAGCTAATGGCCAAACGTTCGCGCAGCGGAAACTTGAATTTCTCCGAAGTCTATGCATGCACAAATTTTATTCATACATACACAATTACACACAAATACACACTAATTTTTGGACATATCTTTTTTTTCTAAAGTCAATGGATTAAAAAAAGTTCCGCCAGGACAACGTTCGCCCAGCGGAATCAGTTTTTGGTGAATTTCTCCAAAATGGCTGCATGCACAAATTTTTTTTTACCATACACAATTACACGACGTCATACACTAAATATCTGCATATTTAAAATCTTTAAATTCAACAACATTCCGCTGCGCGAACGCACACAATTGCTACGAGTCAAACGCCATCAGCGACATCTGCAAATAGCTTTGCGTTTTCTTCCCCATTTCTAAACGATCAATCTATGACCTATGTTATCTGTGTTGAGAATTTAAACTGTCAAAAATATGTCAATCTCGTAGTGTATATTTGTGTTTGTGTTTATTTGTGTATATTTGTATTTGTGTAAGTGCATATTTATTTTGAAAATCAAAATAAATAGGTAATTTATATTTTTATAACTAGCTTTCCGCCCGCGGCTTCGCCCGCGTGGAGTTCCGTTATATCGCGCTTTTTAGATTTCCCTCGGGAACATCATATTTTTCCGGGATAAAAGGTAGCATGTTCTTTCTCAGGGTCCAAAGATTGTCTGTGCCAAATTTCATCAAAATCGGTTTAGAGGTTTAAGCGGGAAAGCGTAACAGACAGACAGACAGACAGACAGAGTTACTTTCGCATTTATAATATTAGTATGGATTTTCACTTTTGTTCGAAATTTTAGAAAACAATTTGACATGGTGATGCAAATCGTTTTATTTATTGCTGTGTAAATTATCACCACCTCGCCAACTGCCGCCTCCCCTTTATATTCACCAAGTTTTTTTTAAGTGAATGGGATTGAATAAACCAATTATCAATCCATTGCATCATCGAACGAAGTTTCTAATTATTTAAAATAAAATAAAAAGATCAAGGGTTATTTAATAGCAAAAATTTCAATACAACTACCTACATCTTCCATGTATTTTTTTTAAATTATGCGATAATAACATAGTGTATTGCTTTGATGACTATAACCCTTTAATAATATATTTTCTATTGTGTCTGTTATTATCTGGCAGTAAATGTATTAAGTAAAATTTAGTGTTGTTCCCTCCTTCCAACTTACACTTATCAACAAAGATTCTATAAAGCTGCTTTTTATGTCCCTTTTTAGTCCTTCGAAATGGACGGCTAAAAAAGAAATGACACTGATTTCAAAGCATTAGATGTAGAAGCATGCAGGATATGTTTGGCTACAGATGTCAAACTTCTGTACTCATCCATTCAAGATACTCTCATTTGGGGGGTTTTGAAACAGAGTCTATTCTATATTTTTAATGTAAGTAATTAAAAAATATATTTTGATACATACAACCATATTGTAAATAATTTATTTACTATATTTTTAGTGAGTTTTATAGCTTATCACTTCTAGCTGGTTAACTTTAATTCAGGTATAAGAGATTCCAATTATTTCTTTTGTAAATATTTATGTAAATCATTATTTCAATAAACACTGTCTATTGATTTTAGTTGAATGCTAACTACTGAATGCATCACTTTAAATATATATTTATTTAACTAACTATAAGCACATTAATCCAGGAAGGCTTCAGCTATACAACATCATGTTCTGACCAATAGGAGCGCCGAGTATATAAAAACATATTGAAACCTAGATGGGTGAAACTGCAGGTCGCAGCTTAGTAAGGAATAATTTTGTATCTTCAGAAATCCTGTATGGAAGTGTTCAAGCAATTAAATTATATGTCTGCTGGTGAATGTGCACCAATTTTATTAAAATGCCATAAACTAAAAAGAGAAATGTAAAACAGCTGGAGGCTATGCTTCTGGATATATTTAAGGAGAATGGACAGGTAAAAAAATTGAACAAGAACATGTATATCCTGTAAGAGTTAATTTGAGACCCAAGCGGCATCTCACAGCCACCTGCTTTGCGTCATCCAAGTGAAGTCTCTCAAGTCAATTTTTGCTTTAATTGTATCAAGACAGGCTTCAGCCCAAAAAGATATAATAACCATTACTTTTTAAAATTTTTATGTGAACAAAGCCTTATTCAGGAACAGAAAAAACAAAATTATCTTTACAGTCCTCATTAGACAGCTATTTATTGCTAAACTACTTCTATATTAAATATGATGATGACAGCAAATACTGACTCTGAAGATGGAATCAGATCCCAATGAAAAAATAAATATTAAATTACAAAAATGAAAGAAAGAGGAATGTTCGGATGAGGTATCAGATGCTGAACATTGAAAATGGTTAATGAGGAATTTGACAAAGTTAATGATGTTAAGGCAGATGTGGGCGACAGAGACAGTGGGAGGTAGACAAGGACAGTGATGTTGAGGCAATAGAAGTGACATCCCCTAGAAGTTAAAATTGAGTCCTATGATGAAAATGGGTGATGATTTCTTAAGTTTGCAAACTTATAAAGTGAAGATAGATAATGTAAGTTAATTGTTTTTTTCATTGTTCAGAATCATTACCAGTCTGCATTGGGCCTTAAAAAGTTGTGGATTATGCTCCAGTCCTCTAACCAAGAGGTGAGGCTCTATGTCCCTGTAGATAGCATATACAGAGTGGTGCTGATAATTCGACAAATAAATGAAAACGCAGACAATGCTGGTTCATAGGAATATATTCTGAAACCATAAAAAACTTAGCATCAAAAAATAAAAAAATGAAATTTCTAAATGAAACTAAATCGTAAAATTGTAAACGAAATAGAACCCCTTTAAAATATTGGTTTACTGACCGCCGATCGGCGACAGTGTGATCCCTGTATCGATTCTGCTTTTTTCGCGCCATTTTTATTTAAGTTTAGTACCTACCGCTGAATGTGCGGCGGTCATCAAACTGTAAGCGCTTCCTAATCAACATGTACACATCATGTAGAAAAATGTGAAAAACGAAAAATAATTTCTGTGACTAAAACTAATAGATATATTTATGGATTTTTATGGGTAGAGTGAATGTATTGAGGTACACGATTTTAATTTATTTCTTTCGTATTGTCACTACCATTTTGTATATATATAAGGCAGATATATCCTAATTATGTTGTTGTTATCCTGGTTGCCATACGAACATTCCAATGGGCAGCGTCATATAAGTTATTGGAGCCTGCTAAAAGTTCAACTCATAGGTCTAACTGCAATGTTTTCGATATTGGCTTCTGGGTTGTGGGAGGTCTGACGGCAGTCGCTTCACGGAAAATATCAGTTTAGCCAAAACCAGCAAAGTTATTCTGTGCTGATTCCCCTAGACTCCAAAGCCAACCTGAAGCTTCGATGTGACTCGGGATTTAACCCCTGAGATGATGATGATGATGTTTGCCACCATGTCAACAAAATAACTCATTCTCAACAGACATAATTTTATAGAACTGGCCGACCAACATACTTTGTATTTTTATACAGGGTGTATCTGACATCGTAACGCAAACTTCGCGAAAAAGGCTAGACCGCATACCACCAATATAATTATGGGATAGTCATTTATGTCAAGTTAATGAACGGTTACAGAATTCACAATGTTTAAAAAAAAGTATTGGCTGGGCATTTCGAACGTTGTAAAGTGCGCCATGCGTATTTGTAGGCATGTGATGTTGATCCCTGAAGTGAACTCATTAAATCAGTTGATAAGATAGTTTTCGAGATTTGTTTTCATTGCGCTTTTTTTTTTGTAATTAGCGAATTAATTAATTTTTACTTTAAAATCTTATTGGGTTATAATAGTATAGCAATTATGAACGGTCTAAAGTGAAAAACAACTACATATATATTTTTTTAATCATGAAAAAGCCGACGCAAAATTCCACCACCGTGGGGTTCAGAATCATGTACTGGATCCATGGTACTCGTTTGTGCGTCGATGTCAGATATACCCTTTATACATTACTAGCGACCCGCCCCGGCTCGCACGCATGCAATGCTGATACTATAATATAGTACAGAAAAACTGAACATTTTATAAAAAACAGCGACTTCCGCCCCGCCCCGGCCACAATTTAATAGATGTTATTATATTATTGTACATATAAACCTTCCTCTTTAATCACTCTTATCTACAAAAAAGCTACATCAAAATCGGTTGAGTAGTTTTAAAGATTTAATCATACAAAGGGACATAGGGCAAGAGAAAGTGAATTTGTTTTATAATATGCAGTGATTACTAGAAAATATTTTATTAGAATTTTGATTAAAAAAAAAACGGGTTGATCATGGAAGGGTGAAAATTTAAGGCTGTGCGGTATGTATTTTTAATGCCACATATCCATACTAATATTATAAATGCGAAAGTAACTCTGTCTGTCTGTATGTTACGCTTTCCCGCTTAAACCTCTCAGCCGATTTTGATGAAATTTGGCACAGACAATCATTAGACCCTGAGAAAGGACATAGGCTACCTTTTATCCCGAAAATAAATGATATTCCCGAGGGAAATCTATAAGGCGCGACTTAACCGAACTCCACACGGGCGAAGCCGCGGGCGGAAAGCTAGTAGTTACTGACATAAATAATACTATTGACATTCTAATTAATTGGCTTAATAATAATAATTTATCTATAAATCTTGACAAATCCGTATACATACAATTTAACAAATATTATAATAATAAATTTAATTTTAAAATGGATATACGTAAAATAACACACGTAGAACAAACCAAATTTTTAGGTATAGTATTAGATGAATATTTAGACTGGAAGGCGCAGGTTCAGTACGTGTGCAATAAAATAAATAAATTTGTATATGCCCTTAGAAGAATTAAACGTGTAACTAATATAAAAATAGCCGTAATGTCTTATCGAGCTTACGTTGAGTCCTCTTTGAGGTATGGACTTATAACATGGGGAAATAGTACGGAACACAACAGGGCATTTATCGCACAAAAAAAGTGTATACGCGCCTTATACGGGATCCCATCCGATGAATCATGTAAACCAATATTTAAGAGGCTCGGTTTGCTACCGTTGCCGTCATTATATACACACATCAAAAGTGTCTAGGGATCAAGCATTTTTATGCGGATTTCTTGAGATTGAGATGTGGCTTTGTAATAAATTTATGATTTTATAAATTTATATGGATCCTTTTGGTGCATTTCATAATTTGAATCAGGAACTGTGAATCAAATTCGAGTAAAAGATGAAAATCAGCTGTCAATATTTTCCCTATAAAAACATACAACGCATTGAAGACATTATTAGTGCTACTGTTTCCCTACTACTGATTAAAACCAACGTTATTATGGAGCGGCGACGCCATTTAAGCAGGGAAGAAATGCTCAGAGCCGTGGGAATGATAGAAGCTGGTTCCCGGCAACGTACAGTGGCTTTAGCTCTGAATACAAGTCAGCGTGTTATCAGTCGACTTTGGACACGTTACCGAAGCACTGGTACCGTGGCTGAGCGCCATGGAGGACGGTATCGCTGCACCACACGGAGACAAGACCGATACATTCAAATCTTAACTCGAAGAGCTCCAACAATAACCGCCATGATGTTAGCCGTGAGGCTTCATCACTCTTCAGGGAACTTAATTAGCGACCAAACAGTCAGAAACCGCTTGCATGAAGTGAACCTTCATTCCCGAAGACCGCTACGGGTACCACCTATAGCAATGCACAATCGTAGGATTCGATATCAATGGGCTCTTGAACACAGAAATTGGGCAGAAGAACAATGGCGTTTCGTGTGCTTTTCTGATGAGTCTCGTTTTGGTATGAGACCGGATACAAGACGTATACGACACTGGAGAACCCCTGGACGCCAACAGCGATTAAAATCCTGCCAGGAAGTCCATCCTTATAGTGGTGGAACCATCATGGTATGGGCGGGTATTTGGATCGGCGGAAGAACTGAGTTGATTTGGATCAGAGGCAACCTCAACGCTCAAATTTATGCTGAAACGATTGTATCAGACGTCATCGTTCCTCTACAAGTGCAAATCGGTCCCTTATTTCAGTTAATGCATGATAATGCACGACCGCACACCGCAAGAGTTGTAAGACAGACTCTCGCCGCAGCTAACATCAATGTCCTGCCCTGGCCTGCTCAGTCGCCAGACTTGAACCCGATTGAGCATGCATGGGATATGCTACAGAGAAGAGCTCTGCCGAATATGGAGGGTATCCAGTCGCAAGAAGACCTTTTTTTGTTGTTGCAACGAACATGGGCGGCCATTCCACAGCGTGATTTGGATGAACTCATTTTGAGTATGCCAAACCGATGTTCTTGTGTTGTTAGTGTTCGCGGTAGAAACACGGATTATTAATTGTTTAAGTTACCCAATAAAATTTTAGAGAAAACTGTTATTTCAGTCTTTTTTTCGAACTTTTGTGTTAGTGGTTCAAATGTCAAATATCCCTTTATTAGGAAAATGGCAAATTTCTTTATTAATGCAAAGGTGACTTGGTTTATCGTTACTGTGACAAACGAAAACACTTTATTTGATGAATCCTTAAAGAAAATTTTAATTAATATCAATCAGGAGAAAAGTTATTGCAAAAATATATGTTGATCCCTAGACACTTTTTATGTGTGTATTTATGAGTTGTGTATGTTTGTAAAGAAACACCAAGAATTATTTAAAACAGCAGAAGAGGTATGTTCGCGAAGTCGGCGTGACCAATATACGCTTGTACTTGACGAACTGCCTAGGTGTACTAAATATAATAAAAACTGTGTAGCTATGTGTGTACGTGTGTATAATAAGTTACCAAAGACATTGAAAGAATTAAATTCTAGAATATTTAAATTTAAATTGCATAAGTGGTTGAATGAATATAATTTCTATAGTATTAAGGACTATTTAGAACACTAACGTTGACAACATGCACACGCAACGCTTGCACTTGCTTGTGCTAAACATTTTTGCATGCTTTATTTTTAAGCTAAACATGAGTGATCTCTTTCTTGTATGTAAGACCTTTTATACCATGTTTTAAGCAAAATAAATATATTATTATTATTAGTATAAAAATAAGTTCTTCTTTTTCAGCATGGATTACAACCCCACCCTGATGAAATTCCACACTACCGTAAAACAAGAAAAGTAATGGGCCTAGCGAAGAAGGGAAAGAAGAAGAAAAAGAATCTTTTTCCCGAAAACACTTCACCTGTTACGTGTAAAAGGCGGAGGTACTTCAATGACCGTAGGAACCCTATGGTGAGTTCTAGTTAGGGCATATTTTTAACGCCAAATAGTTTTAAACTAGTAGCACCTCGCTTTTCATCCGTATAAATTTTGATCCCGCGGGAATATCGGAAATAAAAAAATATCTTATGTATAAATCCTGGTTGTGAACTATCTGTGTGCCTAATTTAATGCTAATCCGTGCTTTTGTGTGAAAGAGTACCTACCTAACAAACATCCATCCCAATACATCCATAGTCACAAACTTTTGCATTTAAAATATTAGTGGGATTTCTGACAGTTCTGCCATAAAAAGCCAGGCAGAGGTCAATTTTTGACAGTTCTTCCATAAAAAGCTTGTCACACGGGTGGGTTTTATTCAGTAAAAGTCTGAGACGCAGTTCCGCTCCGCCCAGAGCGGGAGAGGTCATTTGATGATTTCTCATCCAGAACAAAAAAAATAGACATAACATCAAACTACCTTAAATAAACTTCAGTCTAACGGTTTGGTCCTGTTTAAATTAGGTAATAGGCCATATTATGGGGGGGGGGGGGGCAATCGCACAAAATAGAAGAGTAGAAGTTAAACTCTTCATCGTATCTAATCCAGTCAAACTTGTGGATTAGTTTCGATCCCATTTCGTATATCGCGCTAGTTTTAACTTTGATTAAAGTAAAATCAATGTATAAGTGGTACGTTTCGTCAGACATAATAATTAAAACTCAATAAATTATAAGTAAATCCAATCGTTTAGTACATCTAAGACTAAAGTCTTTGACCAGTGTGTGCTGCCAGTGATGACTTACGGAACTGAAATGTGGTCGCTCACAATGGGCCTCATACGAAGGCTCAGAGTCACACAAAGGGCAATGGAAAGAGCTATGCTAGGAGTTTCTCTGCGTGATCGAATCAGAAATCAGGAGATCCGCAGAAGAACCAAAGTCACCGACATAGCTCTGCGAGTCGCTAAACTTAAGTGGCAGTGGGCAGGGCACATTGCTCGTAGAACCAATGGCCGATGGAGCAGTAAGGTTCTGGAGTGGCGGCCACGTACTGGAAGACGCAGCGTAGGGAGGCCCCCAACAAGGTGGACCGATGACCTGATGAAGGTCGCGGGAAGCCGATGGATGCGGGCAGCACAAGACCGGTCAGCGTGGAAAGCCTTGGGGGAGGCCTTTGTCCAGCAGTGGACATCTATAGGCTGAAGAAGAAGTACATCTAAAAGATTGGATTTACTTATAATTTATTGAGTTTGACAAATGGTATGAAAAAGGTTAGCTTTGTTTCAACTTTTTAATTTGACAGTGATTACGTTCCAATTGTGATCCAGTTATGGTTAAACCATCTGTCAAAAGGTTAGCGCGATACGAAACATAACTAAAGTTTGGGTTTGGTTGCGAACTTGCGATGCAATTCTGTTTTGGTTTAATTATTTTAGCGCGATTGCCCCCCTGTAGGTCGTATGTAGGTATAGGTTGTCGAACCTGTACATACGACCTATAGGTTCTAAGGTTTAGCTATACATACGGCCTAATGCTTCTGAAGCGCACTACACACCGAACCCGCTGGCCCTGAGGCATATGTCGCCAACATTTTGCCGGCGGGATAGGTTGGCGGCTTCAGTCATTGCAAGTCGTAAAACTTTGCCGGCTGCATATCGGCGGCGGCTCGACATCAGAAACTTATTTAGCAGTTAGTGATTGGCGTGCATCGAAAGAGCTTGTGTCATAATTTTTGTGCCATTCTCAAGGATAATTGTAAATAAAACTAAACATGAACTTATTATTGCTGGAGCGCTAGCCGCCGACGTGTCAGCGGGCACACGCGCGGCCGAAGGTTGCCGACATGCTTCTTTCAACATAAGCCGGCGCGTCGTGTCGGCGGTGTGTAGTGCGCTTAAGGTTGAGCTATACATACGGCCTAATGCTTCTAAGGTTGAGCTATATATACGGCCTAATGCTTCTAAGGTTTAGCTATACATACGGCCTAATGCTTCTAAGGTTGAGCTATACATACGGTCTAATGCTTCTAAGGTTGAGCTATACATACGGCCTAATGCTTCTAAGGTTGAGCTATACATACGGCCTAATTCTTCTAAGGTTGAACTATACATACGGCCTAATTCTTCTAAGGTTGAGCTATACTTACGGGCTAATGCTTCTAAATTCAAGATTTAAACATCAATATAATAGTATCTATTTGTTTGCAGCTATTAAGACCGACGCCTATGGAATACTCCTACAATCAATGTCCAGACACTTCTAAACATGTGTAAGTACTTAAAATTTTGTTTATTCTACCGACTAACATCATCAATCATCTGTAACTATTACATTTTTTTGTTTTATAAATATGAACTGTTGCTTGACGGCATGCCGTATAATTAAAAAAGAGGGAAATAAGTAGATTAAAAATTTATGTAAAATGAAATTTATGTAAATGTGTGTATTTATGTAAAATGGTAAAAATAAGAAAAGGCAGCGGTCAGTCGTTCATGCAGGTAGCAGCTGTCACAGTTTCAGAGGCTGCAGACGCCTGAGGGCAGTGAGGGCCTATCACCAGGCTACAGGCCGGGTTGAGGGAGGCAGTGGAACGGCAACAGGCAGCAGAAATGGCGCCTGGCAGCAAAAGCGGCGCCCGGCAGCAGAAGCGGCGCCCGGCTGCAGAAGCAGCACCAGTCAGCAGAAGCGGCGCCGACAGCAGAAGCGGCGTCGGCTGCAGAAGCGGCGCCGACAACAGAAGCGGCGCCGGCAGCAGAATCGGCGCCGGCAACGGAAGCGGCGCCGGCAGCGGAAGCGGTGCCGGCAGTAGAAGCGACACACGCCAGCGCAAGCGGTGCCAGGCAGCAGAAGCGGCGTCAACAGCAGAAGCGGCGCCGGCATAAGAAGCGACGACTCACGGCAGAAGCGGTGCCAGGCAGCAGAAGCGGTGCCAGGCAGCAGAAGCGGCGCCGGCGCAGAAGCGGCGGCGTCAGCAAAAGATGTGTCAGGGGGCAGAAGCGGCGCCAGGTAGCAGAAGCGACACAAGATATCAGAAGCGGCGCCGGCAGCAGAAGCGACACACGGTAGCAGAAGCGGTAACAGGCAGCAGAAGCGGCGCCGGGTAGCAGAAGCTGTGCCAGCAGCAGAAGCGACATACGGCAGCAGAAGCGGAGTCAGGCAGCACAGGCGGCGCCAGGTAGCAGAAGCGACACCAGGCAGGGTACCCCTGAATGGGTTCTGGAGGCAGCACAGGCGGCGCCAGGTAGCAGAAGCGACACCAGGCAGGGTACCCCTGAATGGGTTCTGGAGGCAAATTAATTCGTCGTCTTGACATTCCGTTAAGTCGCTAACTTCCGTTTCAGGAATGTACTTCAGTTTTGTATTAGTTTCTACAAACAAGAAAAATCAATGCATTTTGCAACACAATAAAAAAAAAAGATCTGAAATATCTGCGTGAAACAGTCACTTACTTACCCTCCATTTTAATTGAAAAAAAAAATGTATTTGTTTCTATTTGTTGTAAGTAAACGAAATAAATTATGCAGGAATCGGTTGAGTTTATGCACGTGTAACTCGACCACAGTGAATATAAAATTAATACCATAGAAATCTAGACATCCTTATATCAGAAAAGATCTTGACGTGTCTCGACCGCCAACGACTTGATATGAAGTAGAAGGATTACATTTGGAGACAAATAGGGAATCTCTAATAGGGATATGCCTTCTAGAACACACGTTAGCTTCATAAATTGGTGAATAAACATTAATTTCAATTTATAATATTATTTGTCGATAGCACATTAATCCCATCCCTCCGTTTTAGTATAGATACATTATAAATTTGTAGCATGGCACTGGAGGACACATCGCGTAGTTATTATATAGATGGGCGTTCAAAAGGTTAATTTAGTTTCCGGTTATTGGCTGCAGAAATAGTAATATTATCTGACTTGAAAAGTTTACAGCCTAGTTCAAGAAGTTCTAAGTGAGAGATGAGATATTATTAAAAGAATAGTGATTGAACTACCAGAGTCAAGTAATCCAGTGAAATATAAATTGTAAACTTTGATATTAACCAAAGCTCGTTTAAAATCCTGTTCATTTGAGTATAGAGTTGAAGAGATTTTGTTTAATCTAATCGTTCCAATTGTTGGCATCAAAATTTGTTTTACTTTTCAAGGCAGTCATTAGTTTTTTGAACTAGAGTTAGGTTTAGGTGAGCAATTAGGACAGTCTGGGGTTTTAAAACCTTGTAAGACCACATTTAAATCAAATTAGAAAGTGACGTTGAGTATAAGTATTTAAGTGTCGCGACACATCTGCGGAACGTACGGCGCCGTAAGCAAGTACTCTATGACACATCAGCCGCGTTCGGCGTAGGGCCTGACCTTCCTTCGGGCGGTTTTTTCAGCTAAAACGCATTTAATGTATTTTGCATAGCAAGCGACATACCGGAC
This sequence comes from Sesamia nonagrioides, assembly GCA_017933935.1. Lineage (NCBI taxonomy): Eukaryota > Metazoa > Arthropoda > Insecta > Lepidoptera > Noctuidae > Sesamia > Sesamia nonagrioides. The sequence continues at coordinate 1,252,772 of JADWQK010000063.1, read as the reverse complement.
AAAATGGCGGACGTCATTTTTTTATAATTTGATATGAGTGTCAATTTTGAGTATAATTGGGGTGCTTGTTACGAAAAAACCACCCTTTTTGAAATCCAAGATGGCGGACGCCAATTTAAATGTATATTAATATGATATGGGTGTTAATTCCGAGGTGGATTGGGGTGCTGGTTATGAAAATGCCATCTAAATAACTTAAATCTGTCTCGAGTTGTTCCCTTAATAAAAATAGCAAATTAATTAAATATAATACAGCTATTGATGTTGATCTGCAATAAATAAATAATTTCATAAATATTGTTTATTTGTGACAACCCCCGACATCGTCTAGACAGTAACGCATCGGGCGTTACTGGCGGGTCTAGACGATGTCGGCATTTTACATGAGATCAAAGGCGTCGACCTACTGTATGATTTGTATACTGTGATAATACCGTCAAAAATGATGTTGTCACTTATTAAAAAAAAAATACCAAATTTTGGGGAAGTTTGAATTAATTCGCGGAAAAAAAGATTATTTCAAAAATTATTAGTATTGTTACTATGATGATTACATAAAATTTCATGTTTTATTTGGTCATGTGTTTACCTAACCTTTATTATCCTTATGTTTCAGTTGGGGTTTTCTTTACATATTGTGTAGCCATCTTTCACTAAGCGATGCGCATTTTATTTGTGGATAGATTAGCAAGCTTACAAACAAGCTGAAAAGTTTTAAAAAACCTTATTCTGTTTACAGGGATGAAGCAAGAGAAGACCGCGAAAGTTATGCAGGTATGTACATCGACTCCTCAAAATCCTGGCTCTGAATCCAATCGTCTCCAATCAAATCAACGGAATATCTGGAAAAATGGCCTGGCAGAAATAAATAGAGAATTTTTAGTCTAGTAGTATATACAACGTTACTTTTTGTTTATGCGAATCCCGAAACAATTAAACAATTGTCCATTATTTTTATGTATCTATGTAAAAAAAAGATAGGAAAAATCACAAAATGATGAGCTTGATGATAACAAACTCATCAACAAAAATATGGTCAATGCACCACTCGCGACGCCCACCCGAGCCTGTAGCCATAGAATAAAGAGAGGGAAGTTGGTTATCTTCATACAAAGGGACCGCGCGCGGCTTGTATGTGTGCGCCATCGTATCTATGCGTCGCCGCACGCACACCTAAACACAATATTAGAGTGCTATCAATGCGCTAGTCGGGGCTAGCACCGAACGAGGTTCGCGCGTCACGGCTTTTCGGCACATTCGCTAAATCACAGATTACAGAATATTACGTAGCTAAATTAAAGAACAATGTGTGATTATCGCAGGAGAACGTATTGCTGTTTATTTGGGTGTCTTAATAATTCATCGATTTCAGAATTGTCTCTGTTCAGATTACCTACTGAGCAGGAAAGGTAAGCAAGTCACTTATTATTTTAGCATTATAATTTTTACTTGATGATGAGATATCTACCTAGGAACTTACTTATTTCTTGTTGTAAGTATTAGTTTTCTATCAGAAAGGGGAAGTAGGAAGGCCTGTTTTCGTACTAGAATTTATTATTCACACTAATCAATGATTAAAGGTACTTTTGATCTGTCAGTTGATTTGCCGCTAGCGCTACTGCTTTGTTTACATTTAGTTATGCCGATTTCTCGAGATTCGAGATTTTATGGGGTTGTCCTGACTCACTGTGCTAGTATTACCGCCAGTTGTGTTGCGCTCGGTAACCACACTTCAATAAAAATATAACATGGTGTAAAAATGATTGGAATTGATTCAGTTGCTATATTCAGATTTCGTATAAAGAAAATATAACGTTGTATCGTATTCTGTAATCTGTGGTTGTATATACAAACCTGGACTCCTGAATCTAAGCATCTTGTTTTTAACACGCTTTTATTAGCTTCACATGTATTTATGTAACGGATTCTTTTAACTTCATTTCACCTATTTCTACGAGTCAGATTAACTTGAAAATTTGCACAGGGCTCAAGGGACCATGGCAATACAATTTATACAATACTATAAAAAATATGTTTTCTACTTTTTAGTTAGATTTCTATTAAAGGGTGTTTTTCTTTTTTATTTTAACTGTTACTTAAGTATTTAATTTAAGTTCTAGATCTTTTTAAATGTTTAAAGAAGAAAGAAATAAATAAATAGTTCCTAACAATCCCAACAAGTGACATTGGCTAAATGAACAAACCGTGCAAAGCCACAGAAAAAAAGTTACTACTAAATACTCGTGATTGTTCCAAATTTGAATTCAAATTTGGAACAATGACGTCTAGATACAAATCCATATACTGCACAACCAATAGGAACTATTTACTTCTGTCTAGCCAATGTCACGTAATTTTCATTCATGTCGAAAAAGACATGCCGCGGGAACGGAGGACGGGAGGTTTGAGGCAAAGTCATGATGAGGCCACTATGCTGCGAAACCCAATGTTCTTTATGAATTATTTACTGAATGCATTTTTTACTAAGTACATAAATCACCCACTTTTATTTGGTAAACAACACTATAAATAATTTAAAAGTCCAATGAAAAATGAGCGTGATACTCAGCTTAACTTTCCCGCCAAAACTCTACTTTTTAGTTAGATTGCTATTAAAGAGTTTTTTTTTAAACTATAGTTTATTTAATTTAAAATAAGTTCTAGATCTTTTTAAATTGTTATGTATTCTAATTTGGAACAATGACGTCCAGTATTTCGTAGTGACTTCATCAAACTTTTTCGTTGACAATTTTTTTTTTAATCTTATATAGTTGTTAGTAGTAGTGTAGTTAATTTTATTTTATTTATGTGCCTCCCGCTGTGATATTTTTAGATAGAATTGTATAAATCTACTACGGAACTGTGCTCAAGGTATTTGAAATACCTATACCATATAAATATATGGTATAGGTAGATACCGTAAACTAAAATTAAACAAGATTAGGCGTGATTGACTGAAGTAACTAATAGATATGAATGAAACTGTTGACCAGTAAAATTGTTCTAGTTTTAAGTAAGTAGGCCTACTCCTAATAGGAGTAGGTTATACAATATGTAAAGAAAACTGATTGTTTAAGGAAACGTCAAAACATCAGTTGCATTTTCCACAGAGGGATGTCCACCTGCATCCAGAAAATAAGGGAGTGAATTTACACTTTCTTGCTGATCAAGTTACTTTATGAAACATATTGTAATTTTAATTGTAACCTATTTACTTACTAGCCTGTACAGTCGCGAGCAAAAGCATGTAAACACTCGCCCCCTTATTCATAAACGTTGCTTGATTAGCGATTCTTTAACCATACAGTTTTGACCTTTTAACGTCGCTTAACTTTAATCATCGTTTATGAATAAACATCACAATGTTTAAGGGGTTTATTCATAAACAATATTAAAGTTAAGTCACGCGTCTAAAATGTATGGTTAAACAATCGCTAATCACTTGTTAACTGTAAGCAACGTTTATGAATAAGGGGGGTTAGTGTCATTCCAAAGCAATTTATTACTAGTAGTGTATTTTTGAATAAAATCATATATTCGTGTCGTGTTTCAAATTTTCATTCGTTATACAGTATGTTAAATAACAGAGGGCGTTCCCTTAAACTCGTTAATATATATCATTAATAGATTAAAATAAAAATATCAGCATAGAAAAATAAGCATAAAAATATCCGAATAAAAAAAATTCTAATTGGAAATAAATTTGAAACCTCCTGTTTTAAATCAAAATAGTAGCGTAGTATCATAAACAAATTGCGACCTTGCCGTCTTTCAAGTTTGCGTGTACAGTGTGTTTCTTTTACATGTCAATTTAAAATTTTTATTGAATATTTTCTTATTGGAAAAAGTTTAAAAACATTTTGTTTTCGAATGGAAATATTTTTTTTAGCATGTATGTATGCTATACTATTTCGGGTTAACGGGAACGCCCTCTGTTAGTTAACATACTGTATAACGAAAATCGTATAACCCGCGCAGATAAAGAAAAGATCCGTAAATGGCGTCCGCTCGCATGCGTTCTCACTCACTCTCTATCGCTGTCTATATTCACACAGTGAAGTAAGCGCTGCAAAAAATCAGGAATTCAGGATTCGCTTTCCAAGCTACTTTGATGCACTCAGAGTTATCGTTAATTTCGTTCCGTTAAAGTCTCTGTTATTTTGTTGTTTTTGTTGATATTGTTGTTTTTGTTGAGTTTGAACAATCAAACTCAACAAAAACAACAATAAAAACAAACACAACAACAAACAAGTATAATGTCAAATTTGCGTTGTAAATAACAATATTTACAACGTAAATTTGACATTTTTCTATCATATTTGACACACATCATTATCACATATGACATTTGGTTTGTGATTGAACAATGGCATGTTTTGTCAACCGTACCATAAGTATCCGCCGCCATTTTCAGATCTTTTCTTTATCTGCGCGGGTTATAATTGAAAGTTACCATATTGTTCAATGATAGTGATCTGTACAACATAAGTAGTATGGCTAACATAATCATTTGGCATTACCTATATAGTCTTAAATTGTGCCTGTAGGTATATTAACTATAAATATAAGGTATATACTATAATATAGAAAATGTTTCATTTAATTTCCTATTTTATCCTCTTTGACAGCAATATACAGAGTGGTGCTGATAATACGACAATAAATGAAAACACGGACAATGCATGAAAAATAAAAAAAAATAAAAATTTCAAACAAACTAAATCGCATAAAATTGGAAACATAATAAAACATCCATTATAATATTGGTTTACTGACCTCCGATCGGTGACAGCGCGGTCCAGTATCGACTTTCTTTTTTCGCTTGCTTTTTTCCTGTAAGCGCTTCGTTACCAACATGTACATGTACAAAATGTGAAAAATTAAAAATAATGTTCTGTGACTAAACTAATGGATATACAGGGTGGCCCATCGATTGACGTCATAAAAAAAAATTAGGTCCGGCATTTCGTGGGGTATCCGAAACACCCCCATGTATGTACCGCGATATTTCATAGTTTTCGAGTTATGATTTTTTTTTTACTTTTCGAGGAATTTCAACCGGACAAGTATAAAAAATTGTTTTATTTTTTTTTTAATTAAGACTTCTTAAGATTTTTTTTTTTGCAACAGAATCCTCATGTGCTGTACTTTAATACATAAAATAACTAGCTTCGTACTTTGATGAAAATTACGAAAATGTTGGTCAGAATTAAAAAAAATACGTTCCGAGAATTAAGACTTTAATTTTCAACTTTACATTAAAAATCTAATCAAGTGTTATTTCACTTCTTATTTACTCTCAAAAATGCGCCAGACTCTCAGCTTTCATAATCAGAAGACAGAAGTAGTACTTTAAAGCAAGTTTGGCTAAAATCGGTCTTCAAAACACCAAGGTGGCAAAATTCATAAAATTACGTATCTGATTACATTTGTTTTTTTTTTGCATTAACTATTATTTCTGAGGCAAATTAATGATTAAGAAAGCTGAAAACCTATCGTGTAAGTGAGATAAGGAAAAAAAAGTAGATTTTTATGTACGAATCTTTATTTAAATTTACAATAAATTTTCAAAGTGGCCACCGCCAGCGGCAATGCACATTCTACATCTGCGTAAAAAATTGTGTTTTAATCTGCGGAACGCCTGTCTGTTTTCATTCACTACCCGTTTTGCTTCTAAAATCTTCTGCCTCAGTTCTTGTTCAATATTGTTGGAATACTCCCGGGCGTATGCTGTTGTGCGGTCTGTGTTCTCAATGGCGAATTAATTGGTCTATTAGAATTGCCGAGCAGACTTGATGGACCAACTTACAAAAACTTCTTAGAGAATGACTTTGAAGATTTGCTTGAAGATGTAAATCTACAACTAAGACGCACTATATTTCAATGTGACGGCGCTCCGTGTCACTACGCGACACAAGTGATGATGGATAGGATGCGGTGGACCGATTCCATGGCCTCCGCGCTCACCTGACCTCAACCCCATAGATTACTTCTTTTGGGGCTATTATAAGGAAACAGCATACACCCGGGAGTGTTCCAGTGAACAAGAACTGAGGCAGAAGATTTTAGAAGCAAAACGGGTAGTGAACGAAAACAGACAGGCGTTCCGCAGATTAAAACACAATTTTTTACGCAGATGTAGAATGTGCATTGGCGCTGGCGGTGACCAGTTTGAAAATTTATTGTAAATTTAAATAAAGATTCGTACATAAAATTCAACTTTTTTTTTCCTTATCCTACTTACACGATAGGTTTTCAGCTTTCTTAATCATTAATTTGCCTCAGAAATAATAGTTAATGTAAAAAAAAAAACAATTGTAACCAGATACGTAATTTTATGAATTTTGCTACCTTGGTGTTTAGAAAGCCCGGTTTTAGCCAAACTTGCTTTAAAGTACTACTTCTGTCTTCTGATTATGAAAGCTGAGAGTCTGGCGCATTTTTGAGAGTAAATAAGAAGTGAAATAACACTTGATTAGATTTTTAATGTAAAGTTGAAAATTAAAGTCTTAATTCACGGAACGTATTTTTTTAAATTCTGACCAACATTTTCGTACCTTTCATCAAAGTTACGAAGCTAGTTATTTTATGTATTAAAGTACAGCACATGAGGATTCTGTTGCAAAAAAAAATCTTAAGAAGTCTTAATTAAAAAAAATAAAACAATTTTTTATACTTGTCCGGTTGAAATTCCTCGAAAAGTAAAAAAAAAATCATAACTCGAAAACTATGAAATATCGCGGAACATACATGGGGGTGTTTCGGATACCCCACGAAATGTCGGACATAAATTTTTTTTTTATGACGTCAATCGATGGGCCATCCTGTATTTATATCATTTTTATGGGTACACTGAGAATGTGTTGAGGTACACGATTAGAATTATTGTTGTACCTATAATTGTCATCACCACTTTGTAAAGGATGTATCTGACATCGACGCACAAACGAGTACCATGGATCCAGTACATGATTCTGAGCCCCCCAGTGGTGGAATTTTTCGTCGGCTTTTTCATGATTTAAAAAAATATATGTAGTTTTTTTTTCACTTCAGACCGTTCACAATTGCTATACTTTTATAACCCAATAATATTTTAAAGGAAAAATTAAATAATTCGCTAATTACATAAAAAAGCTCAATGAAAACAAAACCCGAAAAACTATCTTATCAGCTGATTTAATAGAGTTCACATCAGAGATCAACGTCATACCTACAAACCCGCACGGCGGCACGCTTGCAACGTTCAAAAGCCAAGCCGACACTTTTTTTTAAACAGTGTGTATTCTGTAACCGTTCATTAACGATATAAATGACTATTATAATTTTATTAGTGGCATGCGGTCTAGCCTTTTCGCGAAGTTTGCGTTACGATGTCAGATACACATACACCCTTTATATACAGGGTGTATCTGACATCGACGCACAAATGAGTACCATGGTTCCGGTACATGATTCTGAACCCCCCAGTGGTGGAATTTTTCGTCAGCCTGTTCATGATTTAAAAAAAAATATGTAGTTTTTTCACTTTAGACCGTTCATAATTACTATACTTTTATAACCCAATAATATTTTAAAGTAAAAATTAATTAATTCGCAAATTACACAAAAATAGCGCAATGAAAACAAAACTCGAAAAACTATCTTATCAGTGATTTAATAGGGTTTACATCAGGGATCAACGTCATACCTACAAACCCGCACGGTGGCACGCTTGCAACGTTCAAAGGCCGAGCCGACACTTTTTTTAAACACTGTGAATTCTGTAACCGTTCATTAACGACATAAATCATCATCATCCCAGCGTTAATCCCAGTCGCATCCGAAGCCTTTTCAGCTTTGGAGTCTGGGGTTCGTCTTACCAGTCCAACAGCTGATATGGCTAAACTTCGACATTTTCTATGAAGCGACTGCCGTCTGACCTCCACAACCCGAAGGCGACATCGAAGCATTGCAGTTAGACAAATTGTAGGACTTTTGAGGGCTCCAACAACCCGTAACGACTGCCACTAGATGTTCGTAGGGCAACCGGGACCAACGGCTTAACGTGCTTTCCGAGGCACGACCAGACCAGTACAAATATTCATATTCATGCAAATACTTGCACTGTGCGGGGATCGAACCCGCGCCACCTTGCGCAGCGGCCGCGTCCGCTACCGCTACGCCACGGAGGCTGTCAATTCGAAATTCAAAGTCATTAACGACATAAATGACCATCATAATTTTATTAGTGGCGTGCGGTCTAGCCTTTTCGCGAAGTTTGCGTTACGGTGTCAGATACCCTCAGTTTAAAAAAAAAGACCGGCCAGAGCTGCTGTTGTTCGTAAGCGATACCGTGGTCCAGGCGCACAGGTAAGTAAAGAAACACGGATGGGTATTAGTCAGTAAAAGACACGCCGTTTCTGCCCAGAGTGGGAGGTCTTTTGATGGTTTGCCTCCTGCGAAAAAAAAAACAGCAATAGACACGACATCGTTTAACTTTAATGAACTAAGGTTGAAATAATAAGTCGTTATGAATAAAATATGATTATATGGGGGTTTGGAGGTACACTCCTAAATAAAAGCCGTGCGGTGCCAGCTTGCACCATGTCCACTCTTTCTGCGCAGCGCGCAGTTTGTCCAAGGCGAGGCGGCGCGGCCGAGATGCCACCGGTGGGCCGGGTGGTCTCGTGATCCCGACGTGATACAAACGCGGCGGCAGTGAATGTGGAACCGGAGTTCAGCAGTACGTATACAAACCTTACGACAGGCAGTCGTTATTACAGAGTAGACTTTAACTCTCATAACTCATCTCAGTGTTCCCAGTGTTTTTCCTACCATTGTTAAGTTACGCCTATAATTGTGATAGTTAATTAAACTGTTTTTCCGGTATCCACGACTTTTATTTAGGAGTGTACCTCCAAATTGGTGACCCCGACGTGATACAAACGCGGCGGCAGTGAATGTGGAACCGGAGGTCAGCAGTACGTATACAAACCTTACGACAAGCAGTCGTTATTACAGAGTAGACTTTAACTCTCATAACTCATCTCAGTGTTCCCAGTGTTTTTCCTACCATTGTTAACTAGCATTAAGTTACGCCTATAATTGTGATGTGAATTAAACTGTTTTTCCGGTATCCATGACTTTTATTTAGGAGTGTACCTCCAAAGGGGTTCAGTTCCCATGGATTGAGATCCCGCCATTCTGTATAATTATATGCCAGTAGAAATGAGGTATATGAGATTGAGATGATTACGGAAATCCGCTGCAGGCTTCTAGGCTCATTCTATTGTCACTAGAGGGGTCCAAGTCAGGGAAAAGGAATTTAATTTAGTTTGTGATGATGGGAATCGGGGCGATTATCAATTTATCATTCAATATCGTGGTCTATAACAACACACTACAATTGGTATAACTGCAATGCTTCGATGTCGCCTTCGGGTTGTGAAGGTCAGACGGCAGTCGCTTCATGGAAAATGTCGAAGTTTAGCCATATCAGCAGTTGGACTGGTAAAGCGAACCCCAGACTCCAAAGCTGAAAAGGCTTCGGATGCGACTGGGATTAACACTGGGATGATGGTCGTGGACTATAACGTAGCCAAGGAAGGACAAGGAGCATGTAAAAATATAAGTCAAAATTCTTAACAAGTTTATTGATTAGATTAGTCAATAAAAATACATTTATAGACATTTAGATTATTTTTTAAATTCTTTTTTTTTTATTATTTCAAGTCAATTCTTTATTTAACCTTTTGAACGCCCATCTATATAATACGCGATGTGTCCTCCTGCGCCACACTACAAATGTATAACGTATCTATAGTAAAACGTAGGGATGGGATTAGTGTCCTATCGACAAATAATATTATACATTTAAAATAATGTTTATTCACCAATTTACGAAGTAAATAAAAACTGTAATCGTAATTTCATATTTTATTTTATTTCATAAAAAAAACAGTATGAAAACCTGGATATATTCCCCACAATAAAGAAAAGAATTTTAAATTTATTAGACGTGTGTTCTACAAGGCACATCCCTATTTGTCTCCAAATGTAATCCTTCTACTTCATATCAAGTAGTTGGCGCTCGAGGCACGTCAAAATCCTTTCTGTTCTAGGGATGTCTAGATTTCTATGGTATACATTTTATATTCACTGTGGTCGAGTTACACGTGCATAAACTCAACCGATTCCTGCATAATTTATTTCGTTTACTTACAACAAATACAATTAATAGAAGCTAAATACGTGGTTTTCTACGTTTTAGAAAATAAAATATAATGGAGGTTAAGTGTCTGTTTTACACAAGACCTTTTTTTAATGGTGTCGCTAAATACTCGCAATTATTTTTCTGGTTTGTAGAAACTAATAGAAAACTGAAGAAAATTCCTGAAACGGAAGTTGACGACTTAACGGAATGTCAAGACGACGAACTATTTCAAAATTCTGATTCAGACTTGAACAACTCGCAATAATTCGTCATATTCACAGTCACAATTTTTTTATAAGGACACGTGCGCCAACTCAAGATGTAAACATTGCACTACACTAAAATGCACAAGGTCACTATGACCTTGAAACCCGTCCGCTTATGACGTCACAGATTTCCTTCTATACACGTCGGTGGCGTGTACAGACCGACAACTAACTAACTTTGTAGGGATGGGGTTTTTCAAACGGGGTTTCACTATCGACAATGATTAGAAAACCTATTAATTCTTGATTAAGGTAAATAAAACCTAGTTTAAAGTGTACAATATTTATAAAATATTCTATATTTACGTCATTTTCTTGCAATAATAGTATTTATGATCATTTCGACGAGATGAAATATAGCGAGGTCTTCGTCGTGTCCCATCACTGGCTTACTTGATATCAAGTAATTGGCGCTGGGGGCATTAAAATATTTTCTGGCGTTTTGTTTCTATTGAAAATTAAACAAATAAGAACTTATTATGCGTGAAAAAGTTAAAAATATGGTTGATAACAGGGCAAATTTCCATAAAAACAAAATAAAAGGTCTTGTAAAAGTCGTAAATTTATTTTATACTGTGATTACTTCTAATCAAGTAGTGGCGCTGAGGGCACGAAAATCTCGAACTTGTATAGAAGTGATTGGCGTTCAAAAGGTTAAAGAGCTTTGTCTATAACTATGTCGCTCTGCTGTACCTTATCTACATAGGTAATATACAACAACATCAATACCATAGGTATACATAAATTTTATTAAAATGACAATATGTATTATTTTATATTTAAATTGTTTAAAATAGCTGCTTAGGTTGTGAAACCACGGCAAACTTCTACAATACATACAGGGTGTATCTGACATCGTAACGCAAATTTCGCGAAAAGGCTACACCGCATGCCACTAACAAAATTATGATAGTCATTTATGTCGTTAATGAGCAGTTAAAGAAATAACAGTGTTTAAAAAAAGTGTCGGCTCGGCCTTTGAACGTTGCAAGCGTGCCGCCGTGCGTGTTTGTAGGTATGACGTTGACCCCTGATGCGAACTCTATTAAATCAGGTGATAGGATAGTTTGTCTAGTATTGTTCACGTTGCGATTTTTGTGTAATTAACGAACTTATTAATTTTTACTTTAAAATCTTATTGGGTTATAAAAGTATAGCAATTATGAACGGTCTAAAGTGAAAGAAAAAAGAAAAGAAACCTGAAACCCACTCGGGGGTTCAGAATAATGTACTGGATCCATGGTACTCGTTTGTGCGTCGATGTTAGATACAGCCTTTATACAATAAATCACTCTTCTTGTTGAAGATCTTCCTACTGGATATAAGTTGCCTTGGGCAGCCTGGAAGTCTGTAAACAGAGTCCAGACCCAGGATGGCCAAAGCAAAAAAAGGAGCACCCTAAAGCGCTCTACACACAAAGCCACCGACCCGCTGACACAAGTCGGCGGCCTATGTTGGAAGAAGCGTGTCGGCAATTTCGCCCGCGTTTTGCCAGCCGACATATCGGCGGCTTGCCGGCGGCGGCTAGCGTACGCAAGCGCTCAGTTGCCCCGGCAACATTTGAGCTGTAGTGACGAGCTAGTAATATAAGTTTCTGATGTCGAGCCGCCAACCGAGCCTGCCGGCAAAATGTTGCCGACATATGCCGCCGAGCCGGCGCGGGCGCCGGCCGCTTTGGCGAGTAGTGGTGTTGGTTTTCATCGCGTAACACTATTAGGTACTTCAATTGAAATAATTTTGAAGCATATTGCTAATCCATTGCTCCATGATTTAAATGAAACCCATTTCTACTAAGAGTATTACGCAACCCTGCTGTTCCGGATAGGAGGCTTTTGGCCTCGTATAGGACTTTCTCTTACATTTTTAAATAGCTTATGTGGTTTTTAATTTCACTTATGTGATCTTCCTGTACGAGGCACATTAAAAATAGATTATTTATTGAGATTAACCACGAGATTCATATGCTAGCAGTAGTAAAATAATGAAAACTGCATATGTTAATGATACAATTTTAACAATTATCATAATCGTCTTAGCGTTTAGTCTACTCTAATTACGTAACACATTATTACTATCAGTTGGACTAATTGTTAAGCATATTGCTAATCCATTACTCGTTGGGTTCGAAAACATGTCTGCTCTACAACCTAAATAACGCAATGAACTTTGTTGAACTGTCAAAATCAAACCCATGGCTACTGATAGTGTGTTACGTTACTACAGCCTCCGTGGCGTAGCGTTCGATCCCCGCGTAATGCAAATATTTGTATGCATGAATATGAATATTTGCACTGGGCTGGTCCTAACTCGCAAACCAGGTTAAGCCGTTGGTCCCGGTTGCCATACGAACATTTAGTGGCAGTCATTACGGGTTGTCGAAGCTCTCAGAAGTCCATCGATTGGTCTAACTGCAATGCTTCGACAACGCCTTCGGGTTGTGGAGGTCAGACGGCAGTCGCTTCACGGAAAATATCGAAGTTTAGCCAAAATCAGCAGTTAGGACTGGTTAAGCGGACCCCAGACTCCAAAGCTGAAAAGCTGCGGATGCGACTGGGATTAACGCTGAGATGATGATGATTCGAGTGTGTTACGTAATTACCCTGAAGGATCCGCGGCTTTCGCGATGGAGCCCGGGGTCCGCTTTCCTGCTCTTTGTCCTTAATTTCGCGCGATCTTTATCATACTGTGGTAAGTTGATAATTACGCAACAATACAATCACTAACAATTTTCCTCGGTGGTAGGCCATAAAATCGGCTCCCGGCAGAAGTTACCACCCACCAGACAAGGTCTTGCCGCCAAGCGATTCGTCGTGTTCCGGCAAGATGTCTGGTGAAGCCGTACGGAGGACGGGTCTGAGCAGTTGTGTTGCGATGTGTGGCGGGGACGATGCGCCAAATGTTGTTGTGTCAGGAGTTAGGTCGTGGACAGTCTCCAGATCAATCTCCCTCTAGTGCAGCATCGTTTGGTCGTGATGGTCTTGGGTTTAACATTGCATCACCATGCTCAACTGCTGTCATCCTTCCTATTCCTAAGTTTTTTAAGTGAATAGGCTTAATAAACTAGTGCGCTTTACCATCAACGATTGCATCACTGCTTCCATCAGGCGGGATTGCAGTCAAGCACTAGTTTATATTTAAACAAAAAAAAACCAATCATTACACCCGCCTTCCAGCTAAGATACTGGATCAATTGGACTTACAATACAGCAATTCAATAATTTAGTTTTTTAGGATTCCGTACCCAACGGATGAAAACTACTACTAAGACTCTACTGTCCGCCAGTCTGTCACCAGGCTGTCTATTTATTTATTTATAATTTCACACAAAGAAATGTACAGAGGCGGACTTAATGCCTTGAGCATTCTCTGCCAGTCAACCAGGGATGGTGAAGAGATTAGATGGCAGGTGCTTTAGTTAAAATAATGACGACGAAAAGAAAAAAAAACATATAGCATAACGTATATCATGAACCGTAATAGACAGCTGAAATTTCCACAGATGGGGTATTTCTGTTGCCGCTTTATAGCGGAGTGTTATTTTTAACAGTTCCTAAAAACAGACTGAACTTAATGGTATGGAAGTATGGAACCTTACGTGCGTTTGGTCGGCTTTTTTTTTTATTTCTTCAAGTGCATAAATGACTCCGTCTTGAAGTGTAAATCTGCCCCCTAATCGGCGAACACAATTTTGTCAAATGATTGCGACTAGTTGGGATCATTTGGACCGAACGGACCAATGGGCGGACAATGTGTTCGCCGATTAGGGGGCTGGTGCTGTTCCATAAATAATGGGTCACTTAATATCAAGCTAATTAAAAAAAAATGACAGCCTCCGTGGCGTAGCGGCAGCGAACGCGGACGCTGCGCAAGGAGGCGCGGGTTCGATCCCCGCGCTGTGCAAATATTTGTATGCATGAATATGAATATTTGTTCTGGTCGTGCCTCGGAAAGCACGATAAGCCGTTGGTCCCGGTTGCCATACGAACAGATGTTGAATGTGATGTTGGATGTGATGTTTGTAATAGCAGTCGTTACGGGTTGTTGGAGCCCTTAAAAGTCCAACAATTAGTCTAACTGCAATGCTTCGATACCGCCTTCGGGTTGTGGAGGTCAGACGGCAATTGCTTCACGGAAAATATCGAAGTTTAGCCCAAATCAGCAGTCAGACTGGTAAAGATTCCGTAAAGACTGGTGAAGATTCGGGCCCCAGATTCCAAAGATAAAAAAAAGCTTCGGATGCGACTGGGATTGACGCTGAGATGAAGAAGACTTAATATCAAGCTAACCACGAATATACTATACCTGATAACATCAAATACATTTACAATAACAATACAAAATTATTTTTTGTTTATGCTCGAAACACGTGTCCAGCAGGTCTTTTTAAGTAAAGAATATATGTACAAAAATTTAAAAAGATATAATGAAAAACCACAAAGTTATGAGCTTGTTATCATACTTGACTGTCCCAACAAAAATATAGTCAACGCTTCGCTCTTGTGCATAGAATGTTCATACTTATATAGGCAAATCCGTACGAATATGAAAATTAAGAGGGGACCCTAGTGCCGAGGAATTCGAAAAATAGGTATTGCCATCGCGCCGCTTCCAACCTGTTCCCTAAAGTGTGAAAGGGCCAGTTGCAGATCAGGCACATTTAACCTAAAAAAACGTTGACCAAAAGCCGTTTGGTATTCCGCTGTTTTCTTTTTGAAAACACGACAGATCTCAATTATTTTTATATCAAAATTTAGAGAAAAAGTACCTACAAGTACCTGTGCTTCTATTATTTTCTTTTATGTTAAAAACTTATCAGAAGTTGTGATAAGTTTTCACATTTGGATAAAAATGTGTCATTTTTCGGGATTTTGAAATATCATATTTCTTTTATTAATTAAGGAAAAAATTGAAAGATATGGACACGTATAAACATGGTGTAAAATTGTAGAAAAAAATTAATTGCTCTAAAAGCGTTATCCACGAAGAAAACTGCGGAATATGTTTGAATAGAGAAAGCGCAACTAGAGTCCCCTCTTAACATTATCCAAATCAATTTAAAATTCCTATGAGAAGTTAAGTTAGCAAAGTTCACTCTTATAGTCTTTATATCTCTTTTCAAACATTCACTTCTACCAGTGCCTGTGGCGCCGAATCGGTGGCAGCTGGTTGTAGGGTGAAGGCGGAAATAGGGGCCGTGGTCCAGTTATATGAGGATTCCTAGTACCGAAGAGCCCCATGACCCCAGAACAGACAGAATTTTTGTGGGCCTTTGCATCATCTCTGTAACAATTTACTTTGATAATTATTATTTAGGTATGTATAAAATGTGTCTTCATCATTATCATCATTTCAGCCGAAAGACGTCCACTGCTGGACATAGGCCTCCCCCAAGCTTCTCCACGACGACACACACTGGTCGAAGACTTTCACAGACTGGTCGGTGCGCGGTGCCGTGTGTTAATCGCCTTACTTTAATCTGGGTCAAATAAAATAATTTGGCTTCTCATCTTCTTTAATCATGAGATTATTAAGGTTCAGTTTACGCATCGATGTCACATTAAATTAAGAAAAAAACGAACTTACATTTCGCTGAACACCATCGGACAGAATTTGCAGCAGAATTTATTGGCATGGACCTTTTGGTTATGATACTCCTTCGTTTCAACGGTCGGGAAACAGAGTAGGCATACCTCGCACGTTACGTTGCCGTAAATCTGGTTTAATATTAAATAATTAATTTGAATAATGGCGCCAATTTACTTATATAACTAAAGTAAATTAAAGTTCAATGCATTTTTTTCTTTTTGTTTTGATACGAAAAGGATAGAAGACATTAGATTAAGCTAAGAAACTTATAAGTAAGCCTAGAAGCCAAACTTAGAACATTGTGTTGAAGCTATGAATTTTGAGCACGAGTAAGCTTTTACGGTCGATGTTGACCACCTCTCTCTTTCTTACACACCCTACACCATATGTACCTGTTGTCATCGTGAAATTATTACCTACTATGAAAGAGTAAGAAAGAGATAGCGAGTCAATCACAATTTTCAAGGTCATTTTTAAGGTTCCGTACCTATTTAAGGTAAAACGGAACCCTATTCATGAGACTTCGCTCATGAACCGTAATAGCTAGACAGTTGAAATTAGAGATTATGTTTTTTTGTTCCCATACAACAAACGTGATATTTTTTCCGTTTTTAAAGATAAAGTTACGGAACACCTCGTGCGCGAGTCCGACTCGCACTTGGCCAGTTTTTTATATTCACTGTACAATTCAGAGTGTGGCTTCCACTTACCTACAAGTTTCTTGGATTAAGCAGACAATTTTTTCAAACATTATATGAAGCATAGTAGGTTAATAACGTAACACACTACCAGTTGCGCAGGGTTTCATTTTGACAGTTCGACAACATTCATTGCGTTATTTATGTTAAGCAGACTCACTTTGAACACACGGAGCAATGGATTATCAATACCCTTCAAAATAATTCAGATTGTAATTGAGAGATTTTTAAAGGAAAGGCATAGAGAGAGGCCTAAGCCCAGCAGTGGGATGACGCAAGTTAACAGTAACAGGCAGGTACTTTACGTACATTAGGGTCGTGGTAATGAGAATGTGCTTCACGAGACTCGGCGTTCGCAAATGACTTTTCACAAACATTACATATAAATCCACTTCCGACGTATTTTACCAAATTCCGTCTCCATTCTGCGACTTGTACGTGAACCTTGAACAAATAATGTAAGATTTCAACACACAACTGCTATAGGTGTTATTATTTATTATATATATTACTTCTTCTATTATTCTATCTTCTTCTATTTATTATATTACTTCTTCTTCCCAGCGAAAGCACTAGGAAGTGTCGATAGGTGGGCGTTTTGGGGGACTGTCTGTAATATTGACGTTCAAAAAGTGCAGACTCTCAGCCTAATTTGAATAAATGATTTTTAATTTTGATTATTAGTGATGGGTATAACGAAGTCTTGGTGTCTTGAAGTCGTGGTGGTTGGTACAGTGGCTGATTCACGGATTCAATTCCCGCACGAAACAAATATTTTTACATATGGCTTACAAGTAGCTGTTTCGGGTCTTGCTGCTTGTGGTTGTGTGTTTAAATGTTTATAAACGCACACTACACAGTAACTAACAGTCGTGGTGGCCTAGTGGTTAAAACATCAGCCTCTCAAATATGAATGCGCGGGTTCGATTCCAGGATTCGCTTTCTAAGTATATCAAGGTGATATACTTAGAAAGTACTAAGTATATAAAACATCTTGAGGAAACCTGGACTTTTAAGTATGAAATCGCCAACTTGCATTGAGCAAGCCTGGTGATTACGCTCAATCCTTCTCTCTATGAGAGGTGACCTGTGCTCAGCAGGAGGACGATAAAAAGGTTGATGATGATGATGATGATGAAACGCACACTCGACACAGGATTCTTTCTACAAGGGTGTGGGGCAAAGTTTTATAAAAAAAAGCAATTTTGTAAGTCTTCTTTTTATTAAGACAAAATGGAGAGCGCTACGTGCTTATTAATACATTCGCCATCACATCGCCGTTCCATCACCGGACTACCAGTTGTACGGCGTGTGCCTTTTTCCAGTACCATCACCGAGGTACTGGAACAATTTTCCTGCGGCGATCCAGTTTCACCCGCGTAGGTTTCGATATTTTTTACACGCTCCGCTCCTATTGGTCGTAGCGTGATGTTACCTATATAGCCTAAAGCCTTCCTGGATTAATGGACTATCCAACGCAAACATAACTTTTCAAAACAAACAAACAAACTCTTTAGCTTTATAATATTAGTATGGGTTAAATTTCTGAACGCAAGATTTGACAACCAACTAATATGTCAATCCATCAACGAGAATCAACTAGAAAACGGCATGTGTATAAAGCTCCTGAAGCTAAATACAGATTCTCTTCTTCGTACATCTCAAAAGTAGCGCTTTTTGTTTAAAAAAAACAGCAATACCCTCCCGAAGCCTTTTGGCCCCAAAAGGCTGCGCGGCTGTAACGGGGTTGGATTCTCATACATGCGTTTACGTGTCCTTAGGGTTCATCTTGTTGTTGTTCAGCCTATAGAGGTCCACTGCTGGACAAAGGCCTCCTGCGAGACTTTCCACAATGACGAGTCTTATGCTGCCCGCATCCATCGGATTCACGCGACCTTTACCAGGTCAGCGGCGCACCTTGTTGGGGGAGTTTTTTTTTCATTTTAAAATGCTGCAACGTCGTGTTTTAGTTCAGAAAAACGATGACGGCGCCGATTCTGTTGTTCACAAACCTAACTCATATTGTGCATCTTTTTCTTTCCATTTCGTTAAGAAAAGGATAGAAGATAACATTTTAGTTTAATCCTGTCAAATTAAGATACTCCATTGACAGTTTGACGCGATTATAAACATGGCGACTAAAAATACGCCAAGCTTACGTCAGGAGCGCACTAATTTAACAGGTCTAAACTGACATTTATCTTCTGTCCTTTTCTTAATGGAATAGAAAGAAAGAGATGCACTGAACTTAAATTTAATTTAGTTTGTGAACAAGGGAATCGAGGCCAATAATTGTCATTAAAGTTCTTCTGAACTAAAACGCGACGTTAATAATTGTCATTAAAGTTCTTCTGAACTAAAACGCGACGTTAATAATTGTCATTAAAGTTCTTCTGAACTAAAATGCGACGTTAAAAATTGTCATTAAAGTTCTTCTGAACTAAAACGCGACGTTAATAATTGTCATTAAAGTTCTTCTGAACTAAAACGCGACGTTAATAATTGTCATTAAAGTTCTTCTGAACTAAAACGCGACGTTAATAATTGTCATTAAAGTTCTTCTGAACTAAAACGCGTTAAAAATTGTCATTAAAGTTCTTCTGAACTAAAACGCGACGTTAATAATTGTCATTAAAGTTCTTCTGAACTAAAACGCGACGTTAATAATTGTCATTAAAGTTCTTCTGAACTAAAACGCGACGTTAATAATTGTCATTAAAGTTCTTCTGAACTAAAACGCGACGTTACTAAATTATGCAACTACATACGTATGAATTAGGAATTACCGGTATGTTGACTACATTGAAGTATTGACGAATATCTCTTAATTCCATTAACAGAGAAAGTTTCGAATCTCTAATATTTTTAACTTCCCCAGTTGTGTTTATATTCAATTGTTTCTTCACTTTAAATTCCTCTGTCTGGCAGATACTCAAATCAATATTGTCCGTAATTTTTCTCTTCATTGGCTTTGTGAGATGTTTAGGTTTAGATTGAAATTTCTGTGATATTCCTTTGGGGCACTGAAAAAGAAAGTACCATTACTTGCATATATCATTGGGGTAATCGTGTAACTGTGGTTTTCATTTTGGCATCACCCACATTCATTGCGGAATATTCATTTTTGAGCAGACGAATTCAAAGATATAGGATTGTAAGTAATGATGGTATTTAAATTATACTAGCGACCCGCCCCGGCTTCGCACGTGGACAAATCATATAGGTACCTAAGCCTTCTTCAAGTGCCGCCCATCAGCCAATATCTGACTCTGCAAGATATATCGACCTAATTGTCCATGGATAACCAGTTCCACCACCTTCAAACAGAATGAAAGCCTACCCGGGTAGCAAGTTTGTTCAAAATAATGGTCTCCCGCTCCGGCCCACTCACTCCGCGGTTTAGGCAGAGAAACACTCAAGTGGCAGGCGGCCGGCAGGGGCGCGAGCGGCACGCGGTTTTTTTCTGGTGTTTAGTTTTAAATAAATCGTGATATCTCCTGAATAACACAACCACTTCCAATAATTCAAAAAGAGATCTGCTGCTACTAAAATTACCTTTGATATGACGTAATTTATTTGGATAGGGTTTAATAATAAGGAACAAATAGTGGGCTCTAATTTCGACTGGCATTTTAATTAACTTTCCAAACATAAAAAAGTAGTCATAATGAAGAAACTATAGTAGGTCTAGGTAGACATATGGTGTCGGAGACTTTTAAGGTCTACAATACTGTAGTACATTATTGCGATCTATCTCGTAGGGTTCAGCCAGCGTTTGCAATGTCAGCTAAAAATATGGGTTTATTTTGCGACATGTGTTAGAAACCTCAAAAATTATCAGTGTTCCTCTTATATATTATGCTATGTAAAAAATACATAAAAACCATCCTCTTGAATCACTGTAACTACTAAAAACCTATCAAAATCCGTTGCGTAGTTTTAAAGATTGAATCATACAAAGCGACATAAGTACGAAAAGTAAAAGTGACTTTGTTTTATAATATGTAGTGATAAGCTAACATTTAAAGTAATAATATGAACCTGTAAAATAAGCATATGATTGAAAATCTGCGTATTTATATTTAAGGCTCGGCGCAAATGGGCCACCGACCACAGTCACCGGTGTCTGTCGCGCGCTACCGCCACATTTCTAAAAGTGTCAGAAGCGAGCGACAGACACCGGTATCTGGAAGCCGCCACATTTTATCGTGTATTCCCGTTCGTCCCCCCGACTTCGTCCCCTGAAGGGGACGAACGGGAATTTACAAAAATAATATTTTATTGGTTTAGGTCGTTGCTGCGCAGTCTGATTTCCGATATGAATGTATCAACATCCATTGAGACGTCTTGCTCCATGATGGTACGCCCACGTGCGATACATAGAACGTCGGATGGTTAACTGCGCGGGGGGTGGAGCAATGCGACAGTGGCGGGTGTCGGCATTTTGTGTGGCACGTAGTGACGACTAGTGGCGAGTCGCGGACACTACTGTAACTACTGTAGCCAGTGGCCGCCACCGGATACACATGTGCGGCGCTACTATACCAAATATATTAAATAGTGTGTTAAGTCGCCGTTGTTGGCCACAGGTGACTGTGGTCGGTGGATCATTTGCGCCGAGTCTAAATATCTACACTTTCAATGAAGAGTTTTGAAAGGTACGACAAACACATCATCATCATCATCTCAGTCACATGAAGTCCACTGCTGGACATAGGCCTCCCCCAAGGATTTCCAAAGAGAACGGTTGGACGCGGCCTGCATCCAGCGTTTCCCTGCCATTTTGGTCAGATCATCCGACCACGTAGTCGGTGGGCGTCCGACGCAGCGTTTGTACATAGCATGATATAATTTCGAAAAAAAAATCTGCTCAACAACATAAATAACGGAATAAGTGTATGAACCCTCAAAAAAAGGTAATTATGTAACACATTAATAGTAGCAATGATTTTGACACCACTGCTGGGGTAGCCTGCTATTTTTACAAATTTGTCATTCCAACACAATTCCATTGTCAATTTGCTATATTAGTCTGTTACGTAATTACATTTGCTGTAGCGTAATACGCAGACCTATTACGCACCTGACCTTTTTGAAAAATATTATCAGAAATCCTTTCCACCTTATAAGGGGTTAAGCTTATGAAGTCCTTCGTGCAATCTTCCGAAATATCTCTCAGCTGATTCTTCACTGTTACTTCTTTAACATTATCACCAAGTTCATCTTTCACAGGCTTTACTTCATCTTCCACTTTATTGTTATTTTTTTCGATGGGAACAGATTTTGTTTGATTAAATCCCAATGTGTGGGTGTCGTCACCATGATTCATAGCGTAATAGTTTATTAATAAATAACTATCTAGTGAAGATTGCAGTTTGAGTTGCAATCTGTTCTGGTCTTTTATAAGCGATTTGGTAACCTGTAAAATGACGTATAGGCTGATTTGTGTCTGAAAGTGGTACTAGTAACTGAAAATTTGTATAGAAATCGGTTGTCATAGTATGGGAATGTGCTACAGAGGAATGAGGAAAATGTCATGAGGAGAGTTTTGAGAATGAATGTCGGTAACTATTAGAGTAAGGGAATGACTAAATAAACGATGGATATAATATAGATACACATGTATATGTGTGCGCGCAGTGCAAATATTTGTATGCATGTACATATGGATATTTGTTCTGGTCTGGTCGTGTCTCGGAAAGCACGTTGAGCCGTTGGTCCTGGTTGCCATACGAACATCTAATGGCAGTCGTTACGGGTTGTTGGAGCCCTCAAAAGTCCAACAATTGGTCTAACTACAGTCCCTTCAGCCAAAATCAACAGTTAGACTGGTGAAGCGGACCTCAGACTCCAGAGCTGAAAAAGTTTCGGATGCGATTGGGTTGATGCTAAATACTGATGATGAATACTGGCCTGAGATGATGATGATGATGAGACAGGTATAAGTGAATAATGACATGGTTAGATACCTACCCCCAATTAATTAGGATAAGGTCAGAAAAATGAGGGTGGGGTGATAAGAATTTAGTGGCAGTGGACGGTGCATATTGCTCGTAGAACCGATGGCCGATGGGGCAGTAAGGTTCTGGAGTGGTGACGTACCGGAAGACGCAGCGTAGGGAGGCCTCCAACAAGGTGGACCGATGACCTGGTGAAGGTCTTCCCGAGATGGATGCGGGCAGCACAAGACCGGTCATTGTGGAAAGCCTTGGGGGAGGCCCTTGTCCAGGAGTGGACCTCTATAGGCTGATGAAAAAGTAAAGCTGCCTGCACAGTACGGCGCGTACTTGTGACTTCATACCTGTCCATTCTTCTCAAAAATGTCGAGAAGCGTAGCCTGTGCTGTCTTGCTTTTCTCTATTAGTTTATTGCTTTTTAACAAAATTGGCGCGCATTCATAACAGACGTATTTTGGGAGACCTCCACAGGGATTCTGAAAGAAAAATATTGTCGCTTAAGCAAGGATAACTAAAATATCGTTAAAAATATGGCTATGAGGTATTTATAAAGTATAAACATAAGGTCAGACAGCAGTCGCTTCATGGAAAATCTCGATGTTTAGCCAAAATCAGCAGTTAGACTGGTAAAGCGGACCCCAGACTCCAAGGCTGAAAGGCTGCGGATGCGACTGGGATTAACGCTGAGATGATGATGATGACATATGTACATACTAAATATGTATTAAACAGCAGAAAATAAAAGAAGCCTTAAGATGTTTACAGTTAGGACAAAGATAAGTACTTACAGATAAGCCACCAATGGACTCCATACAAGTCCCGAGGTATGAATCTTGAAGACTGTATAGCTTGACTTCTGTGGCCAAGCAAATCCTGCAAGCTTCCACGTCGGACGCATTAAACTTAACGTCGCCGTCGTCACCCTAAAATTATTTATTCTTATGTTTGTAAAATCATAAATTTCAGCTTGGAATGGGCCTTTTTGCTGTAGATGGGAAATCCTCAAATGACCTCTCCCGGTCTGGGCGGAGCGGATAGGCGTGTCAGACTTTTACTGACTAAAACCCACCCGTGTTTCTTCTCTTGCCTGTGTCCCAGGGCCAAGATTTCTCTTTCAACCAACCCGCAACCCTGGTCCAGGCATCGTTCTTCGTGGACCACGTCACGATGTGATGACATCTCTTTGAGGCGCGCGTGAAACAACGTCTTCCGTCCATACCGGGCGGCGAGCTATCCATTTGTAGCAGCCAGACAGATGCTACACAATTGCACAATTGACGGCCTTCCGCGAAAGGCTTCAAATAAATCACACCAGAATGGCGGAAGTCATGGCGTGCGTCCCGACCGCCAACCGCGAGGGTCTCGACCACCTAGCGCGAGGGGTGCCTATAAATCTCACCCCGGAACTCCGGAAGCACATCTGGTGACCCATGTGCGTGGGAGCGTGTGAAACCATAGCGAACCGCCTAGCACGTGACTGTAAAGTGACGCGCTATCTACGCTGACCAATCATACGCCACGTCCTCCCTCGATCAACGAATCAGTGTGTCCTTGGAGTGTTCCGACCGCCTTCAGCTCTTGGGAGTTGAGATTTCCTCGAACCTTAACTTTGGGCGGTTCATTGAGTCCAAGGCCAGGGTGGCTGCCAGGAAACTTGGCGTTATCGCAAAGGTCCGGCAGTACTTCACACCTGGGCAGCTTCTAATGTTATACAAAGCACAGGTCCGTTCGTGTGTGGAGTACTGCAGCCACATTTGGGCTGGTGCTGCCAAGTGTCACCTGGCCACTTTGGATTCAGTGGAGAGACGTGCAAAGAGGCTGATTGGTGACCCTGATCTAACTCGAGTTGGTCTCCAAAGCCTAGAGCACAGGCGTAGAGTAGCCAGCCTTTCGGTGTTCTATAGGATGCATTTCGGGGAGTGTGCGAGGGAATTGCATGATTTAATTCCCCCATCTCCGTTCCACCAGCGGACGACCCGTCGTACGGCTGGTTTCCACCCTTACGTTGTTAACACCATTACGATCCGGACGAAGCGCTTCGCCTCCTCCTTTATACCGCGTACATCGAGGGACTGGAACAATTTGCCCGCGGCGGTGTTTCCGTCGGACTACAATTTGAGTGTCTTCAAGGCTAGAGTGAATAGGCTCTTAATAAACTAGTGCGCTTTACCATCAACGATTGCGTCACTGCTTACCATCAGGCAGGATTGCGGTCAAGCGCTGGTTTATAATTTATATAAAAAAAAAAATATAAAAAAATCAGCATCGAGGACGCTCGATTGGTCACCCCACTATTGTTTAGAGATAGCTAGTGTATTTAAGTTAGTGCATAGCCTGTAAGAGACACATTCGCATACACATTTCTGTAACATTCACATCCACCTTCACATTCTGTACATTCTGTTCTTATATCGAGTCGCGTCTACACTCTTATAATTAGTTAATTTATAGTACCTATACATTGTACCTCTTTACTTACGTGCAATATACAACGTTCTATCTATCCGAGTTTTAATTACGTAACACGACCTACGCGCTAAACATTCTTCACCACCCGCAAGCCCACGCCTACCATGGATTCCGATTTTGTATCCCGACCAGGGCTTGGATTAAACATTAGAAACTAAGGCAACTATGGGCCTTGAACAAACATACTACGTAAACGTTTCATAAATTCTAACGAAATTCAAATTGAAAATACTCCTGGTTCAATGGTGAGTTGAAATCTGACAGACGCTTTATTTTGTGTAAATTATTGAAGAGAATTGTTCTTTAGCCGTTTTGTGTACTTTTCTTGGGATGGGTAAAAAATGTTAAACTCCCGTTAGGACACGTGACACTGATTGAAAATTCGTAAGACGGATTAGTATTTCTACAGCGCGACGGAAATGTACGCTTGCTCAGTGCAAGGCACTTGCGTGAGAGTGCGTGTGTGTTTGTACCTGCTATGCTCTTCCACGGACGGTGACTTCAAATATTCGAAGACATGTGATATCTAACGACCCGCACTGGACCCACATGGTAATAAACGACAAAGACCCACTGCCTCTCATAAAGAAGAGGTACGGTCCATTAGATAGTTATATTTTAGATTCTGAAATCCACCAATACTAAAAGTCAGTTAAACCGACAGCCTCCGTGGCGTAGCGGTAGCGGACGCGGCCGCTGCGCAAGGTGGCGCGGGTTCGATCCCCGCACAGTGCAAGTATTTGTATGCATGAATATGAATATTTGTACTGGTCTGGTCGTGCCTCGGAAAGCACGTTAAGCCGTTGGTCCCGGTTGCCCTACGAACATCTAGTGGCAGTCGTTACGGGTTGTTGGAGCCCTCAAAAGTCCTACAATTTGTCTAACTGCAATGCTTCGATGTCGCCTTCGGGTTGTGGAGGTCAGACGGCAGTCGCTTCATAGAAAATGTCGAAGTTTAGCCATATCAGCAGTTGGACTGGTAAGACGAACCCCAGACTCTAAAGCTGAAAAGGCTTCGGATGCGACTGGGATTAACGCTGGGATGATTTTGATTTTAGATTCTGAAATCGTTCGACGTCGCGAGTGCGTGCTCGGGTCTCGATTTTTTTTATAATTATAAACAAGTGCCTTGACCGCAATCCCGCCTAATGTTAAGCAGCGATGCAATCGTTGGTGGTGAAGCGCGCTAGTTTCTTAAGAGCCTACTCAAAAAAACGGATGTAATAGGAAGGAAAACGGTAGTTAAGTGTGATGATCTGATGCAATGCTAAATCCAACAACACGACCAACGATGCTGCGCCAGAGGGAGATTGATTTGGAGACCCTCCACGACCAAACTCCCGACACAACAACATTTGGCGCATCGTACCCGGCATACATCGCAACACAACTGCTCAGACCCGTCCTCCTTACAGTACCTACTACTTTACCAGACATCATGACGGAACACGACGAATCGCTTGGCGGCAAGACTTTGTCTGGTGGGTAGTAACTTCTGCCGGTCTACCACCAAGAATATCAATTACTTACGGTTGGTAACGTTGATTGGCCTTCCTTCTTTATCATCTTTTCTTTTTGTTTATTTACAAATACTGAAAGAAAAAAAATTTCGTTGAAACTTGAGTTTGATGAAACATGACTTGAGCATTGCTCGACAGACAAATTATTATCAATGGGTTTCATTTTGATAGTTCAACAACATTCATTGCGTTATTTACGTTATTGAGCGGACACTTTTTCGAATAAATGGTGCCATGTATTAGCAATATACTTCAAAATGATTCTAATTTATAATAATAGTGTGTTGCGCAATTCAGATGTTGTTACCATGAGGTCAGCCGTCAGCGCAAGATTCTAGATATCGCGTAAAAATTTGTTTGAACAAAAAATAATATCTTCTCTCATTTATCAACCAATAAAAACATTTATTTTCTTTAATTTACCATGTACCATCATACTGTATGAAATACCCAACGGCCATAAAATTCCAAAAATTATATAATACTAGCTGTGCCCCGCGGTTTCACCCGCGTAAGATTCTAGCCGAATGAGCTCTGTTGTTATAAAATAAGCGCCTGTTAAAATAATGGGAGCAATATGTAGTACATCCGCGTTTGCTCCCGTTTCCGCAACATTTTTTATTCCTGCTCTTCTCCTATTGGTCATAGCGGGATGTTTTATAGCCTATGTTCTTTCTCAGGCTGACTATCTGTGTGTGAGTGTGTGTGTGTGTGTGTGGACTATCTGTGTACCAAATTTCATTACAATCGGTTCAGTAGTTTTGGCGTGAAAGTCGGACAGACAGACAGAGATACTTTCGCATTTATAATATTAGTATAGATTATTTCAGAGTTGGTCTTAGGAAAAGTTGTGCATTTTAAAGAATATGTACGGACGACAGCAGGTCAAGCTACCCCAAAATGTCAGATATTCCCAATCTACCTTAAGCCTTAATGATTTAGAAATAAAGTTGAAAATCTAATAAGGAAATCTGACATATTGTAGTAGTTTGATGTGCTGTCGTCTGAACTTACATCGTAATATTTACTTACATTATTATATTACTAGCTTTCCGCCCGCGGCTTCGCCCGCGTAAATTTCGGTTATATCGCGCTTTTTAGATTTTCCTCGGGAACATCAAATTTTTCCGGGATAAAAGGTAGCCTATGTCCTTTCTCAGGGTCTAAAGATTGTGTGCTTTCCGCCCACGTCTTCACCAGCGTGGTGTTCGGTTAAATCGCGCTTTTTAGATTTCCCTCGGGTATATCAATTTTTTTCGGGATAACAGGTAGCCTATGTTTTTTCTCAGGGTCCAAAGGTTGTCTGTGCCAAATTTCAATAAAATCGGTTGAGAGGTTTAGGCGGGAAAGCGTAACAGACAGACAGACAGACAGACAGACAGACAGACAGACAGACAGACAGACCGACAGACAGACAGACAGACAGAGTTACTTTCGCATTTATAATATTAGTATGGATTACATCGGTATATTCTGTTAGCTCATCGTAGCTCAAGTCTGAGATACGGCGTAGCTGTATGGGCTAAGGCGTAGCTGTGTGGGCTACGGCGTAGCACGGCGAGGGTTACGGCGTAGTATTGTCTGCCAATGTACACCGTCGAAATAATATTTATATTTCGATATCTTGATTCGCAAATCAAATAAATAACTCCACATTGTGTAAAAAAAATTTTTTTCGTCTAACACCTAAAATCACGATAGTATTTTAATTAATGGGTATAAAAGAGTACTAGTTTACGATATTGTGTAACAACGGTATTTTATATATTTCCATAAGTGATGTAGAAAAAATACAGTTTTAAGCATCTCCTGAAAAAATTGCTTATATGGAGTTAGCCGATTTGCGAATTAGGTATGAGTAGCATTCACTGAAATGTAGTGAATGCCTGTGCCGTGAATGGCTGTCTTCTTCTTCAGCCTATAGAGGTCCACTGCTGGACAAAGGCCTCCCCCAAGGCTTTCCACACTGACCGGTCTTGTGCTGCCCGCATCCATCGGCTTCCCGCGACCTTCACCAGGTCATCGGTACACCTTGTTGGGGGCCTCCCTACGCTGCGTCTTCCAGTACGTGGCCGCCACTCCAGAACCTTACTGTCCCATCAGCCATCGGTTCTACGAGCAATGTGCCCTGCCCACTGCCACTTAAGTTTAGTGACTCGCAGAGCTATGCCAGTGACTTTGGAATGGCTGTAATGATTTTTAAATATTATGTTTTAATTATATGTCTTTCCCTACTTTATCGAAAGTTTCTATTTTTGTTACTTTTTCACCTATCGTTCGTTTGGCGAAAACCTTTGAAGGACTTTTACGCCTTAAGCTGAGATCTTAGGGACTCAACACCGTGAAATCAACAGCATAAGGAAGCACCGTCCCAATATTTTGTGGTGGTTATTTATATCAACAAGTTCAGGAGTAGAAGTGATGAGCAGTGAACAAATTTCCTCAGTGTCGCCAATCCGTCCTTGACTCGATCTTGCATATATGAAAGAACGAAAGCTGTCAGTGTTCCCATCCCAGTAGATACTTAATATATTCTTAAGTATTCCCTTATCAAATAATTAACACAAAAAAGTGAATAATATCATGCGAAAAACTCACCGTATTTTGAAGCATAAAAAACACAATATTTCACAAAACACTACCCTATTTTCCTTTGTGTAATTATCAAACTATCTTCTTAGTCCACAGTTTCCTGTCGTGATCTAAAATTAACTGGCAGACTGGCAAACACAGCCCCGACTCCAGCCTAACATGATCACGTGGTAGGTTATAAACAATGTATTTTTGCGTTTAATTATATTTCAACGTTGTTATAATACATTTTCGGTCCTTTTATTTCACCCAGATTCACCATAGTGTGTCTTACGCTAAGTATTTCGGAGTTCATAAAAGTTATTATTGTATGGAGAGGCTGTCTAACAAAACATCTTGGCCTTGATCTACTTACTTGATTAAAAAAAAAAACAATCAAGGTTTATTTGTTAAATCATTTGTAGGTACAAAAAACGCGTACATACCTACAATCAGCTTCTTTTTATTATTCGAAACTTAAAATACTTTCTATTTTGATACTCAATTGTTATTATGTTTATTTGGAATAATTTATACTGTATTCTCCTTTGTGCAAGTGCAGCGCCATCACTGACGAATTTCGGATGTAAATTTATGCGCGCGCAGTGTAAAGGTGTTCGCGTAAATGCGATGTCAGTTGATCCTTTTCAGGTAGATGTTATGTATACACGTTGTATTTGATACAGATGCCAACACCTGTTACACTCTTTAGGTAGGTAGGTACTTAAGATAACCCCAAATGGTTGTGAAGCCAAGAATTGCTGCACTCGTTTCGCAATATACTTATGTACCACGTTATTTTTTCTTTTTAAGAAACCTGAATATAGTTTGTTCAGAATAAGTAACTGAATCTTGGAAGATGGGTAGGCCTTTAGTATAGGACGCAACTTGCGTCGATACTCTTGCGCCATCCCATCATCCTGGATCGACGCGCTGTGCTGGCGTTGCTGCTGCGGCTGCAGAAAACCTCAAACGGCGAAAATATAACAACCTTATCGGAAATTATATTTTCGAGCCGTTTGGGGTTGAAACCCTTGTTCCGTGGGGTCCGAGTGCTCATTGCCTTTTTAATGAACTGTCCAAACGGCTTGTTGACACTTCCCGTGACCCAAGGGCTGGCTTTTACCTTGGCAAGCGGCTAAGTATTGCCATTCAACGCGGCAATGCTGCCAGTCTCTTGGGTACATTAGTGTCTACACTACTACAGTCGACAGCGATGACGAAGAATTTTTTGATGCTGTATTGTAATTTAATAATAGTTTTAATTAGGATAATAGCTTTATTTAGTAATTTGTATTTATTTAGTTTTATAAGTTTTATACAATACTGAATCGATTCCAATCATTTTTACACCATGTTATATTTTTTCCCAAATACATTTAGGAATTTTTGCAGTGTTGTTACTGAGAGCACAAGTTCAGTTTACGGTAGATGCATGCCCGCGCAACAGCTGACGCCACAGATCAAAGCACCGCTCGCCCGCCTGGGCGGAGCGTTGACCATATTTTTGTTGGGACAACCAGGTGAGATAACACGCTCATAACTTTGTGTTTTTTTATGATATCTTTTTGAAATTTGTACATAGATTATTTACATAAAAATACTAGTCACGTGTTTCGGGTTTCCCATAAACAAAAAATTATAATATATTTACTAGCTTTCCGCCCGCGGCTTCGCCCGCGTGGAGTTCGGTTATATCGCGCTTTTTAGATTTCCCTCGGGAATATCAAATTTTTCCGGGATAAAAGGTAGCCTAAGTTCTTTCTCAGGGTCTAAAGATTGTCTGTGCAAATTTTATCAAAATCGGTTTGAGAGGTTTAAGCGGGAAAGCGTAACAGACAGACAGAGTTAATTTCGCATTTATAATATTAGTATGGATATGGATAAGGGAGTGTTTCGCAGTCCTCGACAGAATCAGTTCAAATTCGTTGCAAAATCGAATGTTTTGACAAAATCTAGCTAATAATTGTTGTGCGCCTATACAGGGTTATAGGTTAAGTCGACCTAAATCCTTTAAGAGGTGGTAGTTTCCATCATTTCTGACTAATTTGACTATGGAACACCATACCCGAAATTTAACCGTTCTCAAGTTATAGGACTTTGAAGATTTTTTATAAAAAATCCAGATTTTTTGTCTATTGTCCCCATTTTTTTGTGTTTTGTACCTCTAATGTTTTTGTTTTTGTATTTTTTGTGTAGCAGAATAGTTACTTCATTACCTTAAATACAAAAACTGCAAGTAACTCTACCAACTGAGTCGTATTAGACGACTGATTGTTAAAAAAAGAAATAAATTTGTGAAAAGTTTTTTAATATTTGTAAGATATTGTAAAAAAAAAGTCTATGACAGTTGTGCTGCAGATGTGCTTAAAAATATCTACGGTTCTTCAGCTTTCCGATAAAGTATAATATAATAGGGTATTATTGGATTTTTTTTACAAAAACATTGATGATATGCTACCAGGTAGTAGTAAAAAATAACGATGCTTAAGCGTCAAATTTAACTTTAGTCAGAAAACAAATAAAACAATCCAAATAAGTAACAAATGAGGTTTATTAATCCTTTTACAGTACATGTTCTACATGTCCGCCCCTATTTCGCACACATACACGCATTCTGTGTCTTAAGCCACTTTTCACTACCCCAGTTGTTAGTCCTCTCCTTATTTCGTTAGCAGCATCATTAATTTTAGATAACCCTGTATATTCGGATGAAAATTATCCTATTTGTTTATCCTGATTATCCATACTAATCCATACTAATATTATAAATGCGAAAGTAACTCTGTCTGTCTGTCTGTCTGTCTGTCTGTCTGTTACGCTTTCCCGCTTAAACCTCTCAACCGATTTTGATGAAATTTGGCACGGATAATCTTTGGACCCCGAGAAAGAACATAGGCTACCTTTTATCCCGGAAAAATTTGATGTTCCCGAGGGAAACCTAAAAAGCGCGATATAACCGAACCCCACGCGGGCGAAGCCGCGGGCGGAAAGCTAGTATTATAAATGCGAAAGTAACTCTGTTCTGTCTGTCTGTCTGTTACGCTTTCCCGCTTAAACCTCTCAACCGATTTTGATGAAATTTGGCAGACAATCTTTAGACCCTGAGAAAGAACATAGGCTACCTTTTATCCCGGAAAAATTTGATGTTCCCGAGGGAAATCTAAAAAGCGCGATATAACCGAACTCCACGCGGGCGAAGCCGCGGGCGGAAAGCTAGTAAACCATATATGTGCCAAATTTTATCCAAACCCGTACCTACCTACAGTAGTTTAGGCGTGAAAGCGGAACAAACAAACAAACAAACAATCTCACTTTAACATTTATAATATTAGTGAGCATGTGGATGTGTTGTTACTCGTTCATGCAACAACTATTGAACGGATTTGGATAAAGTTGGCAGAAGATATATAGTCAACTAGCTGTGCCCCGCGGTTTCACCCGCGCAAGCTTCGAACCGAAAGAGCTCGGTTAATATAAAACAAGCGCCTGTTAAAATAATTGGAGCAATATGTACGTCCGCGTTTGCTCCCGTTTTCGCAACATTTTTTGTTCCTGCTCTGCTCCTATTGGTTATAGCGGGATGTTTTATAGCCTATATCCTTCCTCAGGCTCTAGACTATCTGTGTACCAAATTTCATTACAATCGATTCAGTAGTTTTGGCGTGAAGGCCGGACAGACAGACAGAGATACTTTTGCCTTTATAATATTAGTATGGATGTGGCTACCATCATTACGAAGACTCCATCATGAATACCGACGGCGTTTGACTCATCGATTGGCTCGCGTCAATTTTGTAAGAACTCTCAACCATGATGAGAGCGCCAAACGCGCTCGATGTGTAATGAATACTCATAGCAGCCACACTGGATTTTTTTTATAAGTTATAAACGAGCGCTTGACCGCAATCCCGCCTGATGGTAAGCAGTGATGCGATCATTGGTGGTAAAGCGCGCTAGTTTATTAAGAGCCTATTCACTCTAGCCTTGAAGATACTCAAATTGTAGTGTGACGGAAACACCGCCGCTGGCAAATTGTTCCAGTCGCGGTATAATAGAGGAAGCGAAACGTAACAACGTAAGTATGGAAAGTCGCCGTACGACGGGTCGTCCGATGGTGGAACCGAGATGGGGGAATTAAATCATGCAATTCCCTTGCACACTCACCAGAATGCATCCTATAGAAGACCGAAAGGCTGTGCTCCAGGCTTTGGAGACCGTTTCGAGTTTTAACTCCGCGGCACGCGGCGCGGGCGACGAGGCTGATTGGAGACCGAGATTTATCCCGGTCTCCAATCAACCTCGTCGCCCGCCTCTCTACTGAATCCAAAGTAGCCAGGTGATATTTCGCAGCACGAGCCCAAATGTGGCTGCAGTACTCCACACACGAGCGGACCTGTGCCTTGTACTTACAACATTAGAAGCTGCAAGATTAACATACTATAGGATAATTTTAATCCCCATTTTCTCGGGATACCATACGTAATAGGGTGAAACCACGAGACGCAGCTCATACTATAATCATAAAAGATTGTGTGTATGTTTTTTACTGGTTTACGCAAAAATAACGAGAAAAATATCAACCAGGAACAAGATACATACTTCAAGATGGTACATACGACATCACATCAAGCTATATGTTTCTTTATCAGATTTTCAACTTTATCGCATAATATTAAGGCTCAAGGTTGATTGGGAATATCTCACAGTTTGGGGTAGTTTGACTTGCTGTCGCCCGTACAATCATAAATTGAGAAAGTTACATTACTATATAGGATGTCTCTGACATCGACGCACAAACGAGTTCCATGGATCCAGGACATGTTTCTGAACCCCACAGTGGTGGAATTTGTCATCGGCTTTTTCCTGAATAAAAAAATATACAATATGTAAAGAAAATCCTGTCCGATCCGTGAAGGTATTGTTAGGTATCTATAACTGAATCTACTAATGCCCACAAAGACAGACTAAACTTAAAAAAAAAATCCCCCTAAAAAAATAAATATTATTTCGCAAAAAGAGGTAACTTAATACATATGCGGTAAACAACCCCTTCCGCGGGCGGTGGGGGGCAGGGTACGCGGCACCTGTGACGTGGTCGCGTCGCTATTCGCTTATAATAATACCGGTGTTGTCACTTTTTTAAAAATTACGAAATTTCGGGGAAATTGGAATTAATTCCAGGGAAAAAAGGATTATTTTAAAATTCATTAGTATTGTTACTATGATGATTATGTAAAATTTTACATTTTATTTGGTCAAGTGTTTACCTAACCTTTATTATCCTTATGGGTCGGACAGGGTTTTCTTTACATATTGTATATGCAGTTTTTTTTCGCTTTAGATCGTTCATAATTGCTATACTTTTATAACCCAATAAGATTTTAAGGTAAAAATTAATTAAGTCGCTAGTAACAGAAAAAAGCGTAGGCAGGTAATGTGAACAAAACTCGAAAAACTATCTTATCAGCTGATTTAATAGAGTTCACATCAGGGGTCAGCATAATACCTACAAAAACGCGCCGCGGCACACTTGCAACGTTCAAAGGCCGAGCCGACACATTTTTTTAAACACTGATTTCTGTAACCCCTCATTAACGATATATCGTTAATGGGGGTTAATAGTTATTAGTTATAATAGTTATTTATAAATAACTATTATAATTTTATTAGTGGAATAGAATAGTAGCTTTTCGCGAAGTTTGCGTTACGATGTCGGATACACCCTGTATGCACGCCTTCAAACACTGAAACACGGCAGTCGAGAAAGAACATCATTAAGAGGGGACTCTGGTGCCGAGGAATTTAAAAAATAAGTATTTGAAGAAACTAATGCCATCGCACCGGTCCCAACCTCTCCCCTAAAGTGCGAAAGGGACAGTTGCAGATCAGGTAGATTTTACCCACAAAAACGTCGACCAAAGACGTTTGGTATTCCGCTGTTTTCTTTTTGAAAACACGACAGATCTCAATTATTTTTATATCAAAATTTAGAGAAAAGTTTACCTATGCTTCTATTATTTTCTTTTATGTCAAAAACTTATCACATTTGTCTAATAGCCGTCTGAAAATCGCGATAAAAAGGTGTTATTTTCGGGATTTTGAAATATCATATTTCTTTTATTAATTAGGTTTTGGAAAAAATCAAATGATATGGGCACGTATAAACATGGTGTAAAATTGTAGAAACAAATAATTAAAAAATAAAAGCGTTATCCACGAAGAAAACAGCGGAATACGTTTGTATAGAGAAAGCACCACTAGAGTCCCCTCTTAAATAAAATAATAACGCTGTTACTTAAAAACAAACATGCGAAACAATTTAAGCTATTACAACAATGAAAATCTTTTCCGCGTTATTTTGGTATACTGTTTATTTTATAATAGTGATCCAAAGATGTATTTTTCTTAAACGATGTTGCTCACTTTAGGAAAATTCTTGTCATAATACCTTAGGTAAGGTGGGTCTATAAAGTCCTGAAATTAATGTTTTTGGAACTAAAACAAATAAAAGTGGACGTCGGGAAATAATTTTTAAAGTATACCGGCGATGTTTTTAGAAAACATCTGCACAAATTTTATCAAATTTGGATGTTATGATTAATGATAATGCTTGAACAGTTGCTAAAACAGGTATGTAATAATGTTACTGTTTGTTTTTATCTACTAGATGTTTCAAATTTACTACGTAAACGATTTTAAGACTAAAATGAGAATTGTTTACATTGCGCACTTATAGGTTAGATTGCAAATATAAGTAGACCATATTGTAGTGCGACTAGCACAGTTTTGATACTTTAGGTGATTTAATTTACCGCTGGTTTTAAAAATGAATTATATCATGTTCGGAATTAAAATTAGTGCTATCCATCTTCTGATAAAAAATTACATATTTAATACGACTATTTAATCAAGAACAAGCTTTTATTAACAGTCACATTAAAGATACAAGATTACGCTTACTTCACTAATAACATAGAGGCGTATTGCGGGAGTCGCGGAAGTACTGTTACTTCGCCGACCTACGTATGTTCGCGGTCGGCGGTCCGGTGGAGCACTCGCGCTCCGCGCCCGCGTCATCCCACGCGCACCCCGCGCGGGGTGCGCGGGCGGCGGAAAGGGTGCGCGTCAACACAAGGCGAGCCATAGCATATTAACATATTTTTCTTCGCGCTACATCCTCCCCCTCTAGCGCCCACCCGCAGTTAGGCTAGTCCAAAAATCGGCGCGGCCTACCACGTTTGCGCTTCTCGCGAACGGGGGGTTCTACACAACCGGCAAAAGGCGTGAGGTGCGAAACGTGATATTTTCCTACGTTCGTCCCGGACTGTATATTCTCCAGTCCATAAGTGGTCGGGCTAATAACCTTCCCTATTTTGTATGGGCCGTCACGACGTGGGATAAACTTCGCGGTCTGTCCGCGGCCTGCGTCATTAGGTCCCTGTGTTTTTAACAAAACTAAGTCACCTACCTTATATTCTGGTGGCGACCTCCTACTTTGATCAGCGTTCTCCTTCTGGGCGGCTTGCGCCTTCTCGTGAATATCCCTGGCGTCATCCAGGGTCGCGGCCATCCTCTTTAAATACGGTGTAATGCTAGGCACGAAATTGTCACGCTCTACGATGGCCCTCATATCTATGGCGGAGTCGGAAGGAGCTCGTAACTCTCTCCCGAAGGTGAGGTGTGCCGGCGAATACCCAGTGCTGCTGGTGATGGCGGAGTTCATAGCAAACCTAATTGCAGCGAGGTGCACGTCCCACGTGGAGTGGTCGTGGCCTACAAGCATGGCTAGTTGCGGTTTGAGGTCCCGGTTCTTCCTGTCGATCAGGTTGGCTTCGGGATGATAATAGGGGGTGAGTGACTGACTGATCCCTAAGACGTGGCATACCTGTTGCATGACTTCGCTCACGAACTGCACGCCGTTGTCACTAATAAGGCGGCGTGGTACTCCATACCTGAGGAACACTTCGTTTGCGAGCGTTTGAGCGCACTCGACGCTGGTGGCATTCTCCAGTGGAAACAATTCCACCCAGCGCGAGCAGACATCTTCGACGATCAGCACCCACCTGTTCTTCCTAGGGGTCTCGACGAGTGGACCAAACAAGTCCACAGAAACCACTTCGAATCGTCTCGACACGGCTGGAGTCTGCAGCAGTCCTGCTGGTTTGCGGTTGTCGGCTTTATACCTCTGGCAAAGCACACATTCCCTTATGTATTTCGCGATGAATGTACGCATGCCAGGCCAATAGTACCTAGCCCGAACGCGGCTTAACGTGCGCTCCACGCCGAAATGGCCGGCAGTTGGCGCGTCGTGGAGGTCGGCCATGACCTGCCTGCGTTCATGTTCCGGTACAACTAAGCAGCAGTCCTCTCCATCGTCTGATTCCAAGCTGTACCTGTATAAGATTCCGTCGGAAATGGTGTACCCGCGGTCAGACCATGGTCTCCCCCTAGATGGTTCGTCAGACTCCATGTCTTCAATAATTTTACGTACCTCTGGGTCCAAAAGCTGATTGCTGCGGATATCGCCACCACTCCTCTTCGGCATGTCAACGACCGTCATGCACAGGTCACATCCGTCCTGGTCCCCCGAACAAGCTGGCCGCGACAGCGTATCTGCAACCACGTTCGCGCGACCGGGTGTGTACTCAATGCTGAGGTCGAACTCTTGCAATGTTAAGGCCCACCTGGCCAGTCGACCGTTAGGTGACCTTTGGCTCATCAGCCACCGCAAGGGTTGGTGGTCCGTCCTAACTGTGACCTTCGCAGTTTCTACATAACCGCGGAACTTACCGAGCGCCCACACGACAGCGAGAGCCTCTCGCTCGGTCGTAGAATAATTCCGTTCGGCGCTGGTGAGGAGTCGACTCGCGTACTCGATTGGTCTCTCGTTATGTTTCTCCCCCTGCTTAAGAACAGCCCCAAGACAATAAGCGCTGCTGTCAGTGCAAAGAACGAAGGGTTTCGACTCATCTGCCTGACAGAGAATGGGGGCGGAGACGAGCAGGGATTTGATGCGTTCAAACGCTTCCTGCTGCTCAGCGTCCCACCGCCAAGTACTCGTCTTCTTCAGGAGGTTAGTGAGGGGTCTCGCGATTTCCGCGTAATTATTAATAAATCGTCGGTACCAACTCGACGTCTGCAAGAAACACTTTAAGTGCTTTATGTTCCGAGGAGCGACCATATTGTCAATGGCCGCTGTCTTGTCTGGGTCCACTTGCATGCCGCCTGGCACGATAACATGTCCTAGGAATTTGACAGACTCCCTCGTAAAGAAACTCTTGTCTCTATTGACCCTCAACTTAAACATGGCCAATCGTTCGAAGACCGCCTCCAGGTCAGCCAGGTGCTTCTCAAAGGGCCCTGGCGACAGCACGATCAGGTCGTCCAGGTATGCCAGCAGTTCTACCCCTTTCAAGTTGGAGCGGAACCTGTCTATCATCCTCTGGAAAGTGGCCCCAGAATTCCGCAGTCCCACCGGCATCCGCTTAAACCTAAACGTACCAAGCGGTGATGTGAACGCAGTCTTATCTTGGTCCTCTGGGCAGACATTTACCTGATAATAGCCTGACCGAAGGTCTAGAGTGGTCATATACTCACTGGTTTTGGCGGCATGCAGTATATCCTCGATGCGTGGGAGAGGGTACCGGTCCGGCTCCGTCATTGCATTGAGCTTCCGGTAGTCTATACAGAGCCTTAAACTCCCATCCTTCTTACCCACAAGTACGACGTTGGAGGCCCACGGCGACTCGCACTCTTCGATGATGTCATCTCGGAGCAGCTTATCAAGCTCCTTCTGCAAAGCCTCTTTCTTGTTTTGCGACATCCTGTATGGTGGACCAGCAATAGGTTCTTGGTGTGGACTCACCTTTATACGATGCGTGGCAAACTCCGTCGCCGGTCCGTCGCGTGCAAACTGTTGCGCGCGGTCTTCAATGAAAGCGTTGAGTGTAAGCCGTTGCTCGGGGGTTAACTTACAACCTTCATCCGATCTCAGCGATAGCTTGGTAGAAGCTGCGGTGCGCAATAGGTCCGTGTCCGCACGGTCGAGCGTGTAGGTATAAACAAGATCGTGCCAAAGGCCCGCCTTGTCAGCGAACGACCAAATGCGTCGGGCGACGTCTATTACCATGCCGGCCCGAGCTAAAAAGTCTATACCTAAAAGTGTCTTAATATTACTACCAGGGGTGCCCTGTAATACTAGGAACGGACACATCACCCTGCGACTCTGGATGGTAACCTCTATTTCGGCGGACAATAGGTTTCTCCAACCTTGTATGCCGTCAGCCAAGCGAACAAAACGTTTCGTTTCACTGAACTGAACTCCCGAATCTACCAGGAGTTGATACAATAGCGGACTTGCAATACTATGCGTAGCGCCAGTATCTACGATCGCCACGCCGTTACGGCCCATAACACTAATATTAACCATCGGGTGATTATCGCACTTACGTTTGTTATGTGGACGCACGAAGCCGTATCACTCGTACTAGCGTTACTGTTACCGCTCGTGTCAACATCGTGCGCGCGAACATCTATACCTACGTTATTGAAAGATGTTTTGTCGTCAAGTTTCGACATTGACTTCGTACAAACATCACATTTCGACCTCACGACGCCTTGCTTACCGCAACCGTAACAACGTAACTCCTTATGCGTAGTTTCGCTATTATTTTTGCCAGTGGTTGCCTTATCGCGATTACGACACTCATCACTAACATGCCCAAATAATTTACAATAACTACACCGGGGCCTATTTCTATTGTTACTACGCGATGTACTCACGCTCGTGTTGTTTTGGGAGGTCGGATTTATTTTTGTTATAACATCGTTACAATTTACTTTTGACGCCTTGTACGTATCCTCCGCGATTCTCGCCTTATATACTAAGTCATCTAGACTACGAACACTGTCTCGCGGCACTCTTTTCACTACGCGGCGGTGCAGTAAGCCGTAGCAAATGTCAATCTGCACCGTTTCTTCCAGCGTATACGGTAATTTCGCGATTAGAGCACGTACTTTACACAAAAATGATTCCGCACGTTCTTCTTCTTGCACCTTGCCGAAAATCTGCCGTAGGGTGAGATGAGCGGGCTGCGCCAAGCCGTACGCGGCGCGTAGGCGCGCGATCGCGTCCGACCACGTGGGCGCCGACGCCTTGACGCCGCGCCACCATACGGCTGCTTCGCCTTCTAGTAGCATCGGCAGCCCACGCAGGGCATGCTCGTCGCTTACTGCTGCACACTCCTTGAAGACTTCAACGGCGTCCAGGAAAGCTTCCAGGACCTCGGCGTCGTGGGATGACCCGTTGAATCGTGCTGTACATTTTGTAAAGTTGGCGTCGACACACAACGCGGCTGCGGCACTTCCGCTGGACGCGTTGGTAGTTGGGGAGGCCCTTGCTAGGGTGGAGGCCCTGAATTCGTCGCTGGATGTCATCAGCGTGTTTATCAGACTCCTGTTGGCTTCCACTTGCGCACGCGTTATGGATTCAATTAGCGTGGATAGGAAGTCCGAGGGAATCTGAGGAGTAGGTTGCTTCGTCGACCCTGCGCCGGCGCTCGCGGTTTCTTCCGCGTGGCCAGTCTCGGTGATGCTCTCCTCTTCCGCGGCGTCCTCGTTTTCTCGTTGACGGAGCGCTTCTCCTCGCGTTAACGGCATCTTCACTATAGTGGTGACAACGTCGAGGTAGAACGTCCGTACGTTTTTTCAAACGGGGAGTAACTTAGTACTGAATAACCGAACTACGAACACGTGGTCACGTGGTCACGTAGGCACTGGCTAGATCACTGTAGTTTACGGTCGTAACGTTCGGCCACTAGTTTGGGCGCCAGTTTAATACGACTATTTAATCAAGAACAAGCTTTTATTAACAGTCACATCAAAGATACAAGATTACGCTTACTTCACTAATAACATAGAGGCGTATTGCGGGAGTCGCGGAAGTACTGTTACTTCGCCGACCTACGTATGTTCGCGGTCGGCGGTCCGGTGGAGCACTCGCGT
This sequence comes from Sesamia nonagrioides, assembly GCA_017933935.1. NCBI lineage: Eukaryota > Metazoa > Arthropoda > Insecta > Lepidoptera > Noctuidae > Sesamia > Sesamia nonagrioides. The sequence goes on along the minus strand of JADWQK010000063.1, from coordinate 1,211,507 downwards.
TCCGCGCCCGCGTCATCCCACGCGCACCCCGCGCGGGGTGCGCGGGCGGCGGAAAGGGTGCGCGTCAACACAAGGCGAGCCATAGCATAGTAACATATTTTTCTTCGCGCTACACATATTATTATTTTTAATCTTTCAGGAAAATGTGAGAGTAAACCCTTTATCAAGATATATATGAGTTAGTTATTCGCTTAAATCAGTAGTTCCCAAACTTATTTTTCTCGTGGACCACTTTCAAAATTTTACTGGTTTCGGTGGACCCCCTGCTGCTACATTTCTACCACATTCTTAAAGTCGCCAAAAAATAAAAATTGTGTCACTTCTGAGTTCTGTCCCTATATTCCGATATGTAAAACAAAAACGAAAAATGGTACATTTTATATCACTTTATTTATTAAAAGAATAGAATTACAAGAAAAAAATATTAAGGTAATATAGGTTCAGGTCATAATTTTAATTAATGGGAAGGATGTATCTGATGGAGTGTCAGCAAACGATCAATGTTTGGCTTTATTTTTGTGAGCAATAACCGCAAATCCCCCCGCTCTGTGATGTTTAATTTGCTCCTTTTTTTTTGTTAAGAGGTTTGTAACGGCACTAAAACTCCTTTCGACAAGGTATGACGAGGGAAAAGCCATTAAAAATTTCCTTGCGATTTCCCACAGTCCTGGATATTTTTCGGGTATTTCTGCTTGCAGCCAAAATGTTGGGTAGCCTTTTCTAAATTTCACCTTCAGCTCCTCATTAGTGCTTAGCTCGAGCAGCTCCTCTTGTAATACAACATTGGCCACTTCCGTTTCATCAAATGGATTTATGATCCATGGTGGTATATGCATCGTCAGTATATCTTCAAACCTGGTTTTGAAGTCATTATGCAGGGCACTTAAATGTTGACTGTAGGTATGGATATCCTCATCAATACATTCTACCTGCGACAAGTTTGGAAATTGAGAGAATTCGCGCCGACTAATGTTTTGCTTCATAAATTTCAATTTCCCAAGAAAAGTCGAAATTATCCCCTTTGTTTTTATTAAATTCAGGCTCTCCCCTTGTAACTGCAAGTTAATATCATTAAATTTTTTAAACAAATCTGTCAAATACGCAAAGTCTGCTTTGAATTTGATCAAGTTTTCTTTTAAATCTGGATCTCTACTTTCTAAGAACTCTAATATGGAATCGAAAACAGAGTAAAATCTCGTTAAGCATTCACCTTTCGACAACCAGCGTACTTCAGTAAGTAAGAGCAGTCGTTGGAAGTCTTCATCATTTTCGTCGCACAATTTAGCAAATAAACGCGTATCCAATGCATTGCTTCTGATTTTGTTGACAGCTTTTATTACAAAATGAAGAGATTGGTTCAACCTGTCACTTAAATGTTTTGCCACAAGATGTTGTCGGTGGATTACGCAATGAATAGCTGTAAGTCCTGGTATAATTCTTTTGAGATGACTTATAAACCCAAGATATCGCCCAACCATTGCAGGTGCTCCGTCTGTTGCCACTGAAATAATGTTTGTAAATGGAATCGATTTTTCCGTAAAAAAATTACTCAGGACATTAAAAATTGAATCGCCTTTAGTGTCCGTCTCCAAAGTTCTGGCAAATAGCAATTCTTCGTGAATTTCTTCCTCAATAATAAATCGGACATATGCCAATAGTAATGCTTCATTACCGGGTAACGTTGACTCGTCCAGTTGTATAGAAAAATGAGTTTTTTGCAGATGATTGCACAAAAAGCTTTCGATATCAGAGCTCATTTCATCAATGTGTCTTTGTACAGTATTGTTACATAATGGAATTCTTTTTAGTACGTCAAATGGAGATTTGTGCAAAACAGTTTTTAAAACCTCTTCAACAGCGGGTAAAATTAATTGTTCTCCGATAGTGTGCGGTTTTCCAGATTTTGCTATAAGTAATGAGATATTGTAAGATGCCCGCAAGCCATCATCGTTACTTTGAGATGTTGAAGCGAACATACTGTGCATGGTGGGTCTCTTTCCATATTTTTCTTTCAATGTTTGAAAATATTTTAAATCTTTACCTATTTTATCAGTATGACACCTTTTTAGATGATCTTCGAGCTTTGATTGTTTCATAGAGTCATTGCTCAAAACTTTGTTGCATAATAGGCACATGGACAATTGTTTGTCTGCCTCTGATGGAACAAAACCATATTTCAAATAATCGACACTATATTGTCGACATTTTTTCTTTGCTGTAGCCATGTTTCGTGTCAGTTACCTTACCTGTAAAAAAAAATGTTTTAGTAACCAAGTTTTTTTCTGAATAAAGGTATCACACCGCAGCCTTTGTCAGCACGCGGAAATAGAATTACGACTTGTAAAGGGACCAACTAATAAACCGCTGAGACAAATACAGACGTTTTCACAAAACGGTATCAGTTTTAAAGTATATAATTTAAAACTAATTTTTAAATATTTTTTTTTTTTTTTAAATAAAAATTGATGTACTCAGTATCAAATACTGATCATATTTGTGTAGGAAAAAATAAAAGTCGAAATCCCAAAATTGTCCATAAAACGATAACTAACATTTTATTAAATCAATGAGTTCACGCTCTCCGTGTATTTGCGTATTTTTTGTCTGCGGCTTCATTGTTAAAACGTGACAAACTGGCATCGAAGTTCAAGCCCCGCCCTTTTCCCGTCGCCCGCGCACCGCACGCTCTTTCCGAAAAGGAATAGTTTTGATAAAATAGTTACTTCAAAATCAATTTAAAATGATTATGAAATTACTGTTTTATAAAATTAGTAGTTATTTGCAAGAAAAATTACAAAATAAATTGCTCTGCAATATTGCTTACTCGGCCTTTTTAGAGAGGCAGTGCTTCTCTCGTGAAAAAACAATTGAATAAAACGTGCTGTGTTTGTCTTCAAATCGAAAGAGGACAATTAAAATATCTGTAAGTTACTAAGTTACCTATCTAAACAAGCCGTTGTGATCAACCGACTAGTACACGTAAACAAAATACTTAAGTACTATAACAAAAAAAAGGTAGGCTACTTACTTTTCTCCGGCACTAGCAAACACAGATATAAATTTTCTCACACCTTTTTTTCGAAATTCCGCCTTTTTTTCGAAATTCCGGAAACAAATGAAAGAGTTTGCCTTTGGCATCAAGTATTTATAGTAGTGATCAAGTTCATGTCTGAACAAGCATCAAGCATTGTCGGGCGGATAGCGCTTTGCAAGTCTGTACACGAAATTGTACGTAATATCGAATACGCAAGTTTGGACAAGTAACAGTCGCTTGCCTTATTAAAATATTATCTGCTTAGATAGGTACTTAGAACAATGTAGGTAGGCCCTTATAAAAACTATGCTTACATTTTTGCTCTTTACTATCAAAAGCAGTAAAATTTTCGTGGACCCCCATTAACATCTTATGGACCCCCATTTTTTGTTCACGCCTACGTAGACCCCAGCAAGTCTCCCGTGGACCCCTGGGGGTCCTGGACCACTTTGGGAATCACTGGTTAAATGAAGATAGCAGGCTGATGACAGCAGTAACGGAGACGTTGTTAGTGGGGCAGCTGACAATGAAAATACTTTTAACGAAGAATATTTGGAATCTAATGATGAAAACAATTATTATGTATTGGAATGCTTTTCATTGGTAAAAACACGTTAAAACAAACAAAAATACGTATGTTTTTTTTTTTTGTTTTGTTTTACTCGTTTTATTTAAACGCCAGAGATCATAGATTTGTGTTTTCATTAAAACCAGTTTTGTTTCTAGTACAAAATAATGTGCTAGTATCAAAATGATTTCAGTCACACTAACAGGATTCTTCGAGCAACACAGGGGGCTATATGCACGACCGCAGCGCCCTCATTTATTTTCATGACTTTATAGACAGATTGTATACAGTGTTAATAGTAGTATCGTATTGTTTACGTAGTATTATTAGTTAATGTAATAATTATTTCTAAAATTTACAAACAGTAAGTCTTCAGTCTGCTCATATTATGACAAACCTTGCAAATAATTTTATAGGAACAACATTCTTACAGATAAAATAATTCAAATTATAAATATTTAATCTATTGTATAAAAACCGGCCAAGTGCGTGTCGGATTCACTCACAAAGGGTTCCGTACCATTGATTTATGGAATTAAAGGATTTAAGTAAGAATGAAATGAAAGGAAGTAAGTATGAAAGATTACGCAGTAATAAACGGTTTAGGATTGGAAGCGTCTGTCACGCAAACTATTCGGTTTAGAAAAAAATATATTTTAGAAACCTCGATATCATTTTTGAACATCTATCCATAGATACACCACACGTATGTGTTTGATGAAAAAAAAAAATCAGTTTTAGTTCTAAGTATGGGGAGCCCCCCAATATTTGTTATTACTTTTTATTTTTGCATCAAAATCTTAATGCGGTTCACAGAATACATCTACCTACCAAGTTTCATTATCCTGTAGTATAGCTCTTATAGTTTCTGAAGAAAATGGCTGTGACATACGGACAGACAGACATGACAAATCTATAAGGGTACCGTTTTTTGGCTACGGAACCTTAAAAAGGGCCCTAAGAATATATAGACTTTTTATGTAAATGTATATTTAGAGGTTGAGCTGCACACTATATCAGTCTGCCTTTTGTTAATTATATTAGCGTTGTAAGTAAGCGTAGCATGCTGTTTTAGTGTTAAGTATATGTCAAGAAACTTGTTCTAAAACAGTGCTGCACATTACATAAATATTTATTAACTTGCTTGTATTATTTTTTAGACATCACGTGGAATTCTATCACCATTTGTGACTGTTTGGTAGCCTTGTAGAACTATAATTTTAACAGTAAACTTAAAAGGCATGAACTCGAATCAACTGCAAGTCTGTACATTTCGCATGCTCTGTGCAGTCTGTGCAGAAAATTGTCATTTGTCATTTCACTGCGATTATCGTTTTACGACTTTTGTTTTCTTGTCTCAAAATAATTCAGAAAAGTGCACGTGTTCCATTATCTACGAAAAAATTCAATTGCGGGATCGAAATACACAATAAAATAGAATAAATTAACAATTCGGTTGTGGTACATGTGTGAGCGGTCACAACAATGGAGAACCTTGATCATAGCAATAACAAAAACGTGTCTCTTAGTTTAATTGCGGAGTACGGCGGCTCAGATTCAGATTCGGATGATACGGAGACCCGTTCAAACGATAATGCAACAGATTCTGATGCCACAGATTTAACTGAGATGGTGTTGAAGAATAATATAATAAATGCGTGTGCTCACGGGCCCTTGTCGAGGCCGAGCTGCCGTAACGAAGCGGATGTTAGCAGACACATGATAATCGACAGTGCAGAGAGTGGCGTGGTGGAGTACGAGGTGACGGAATACCGTGACGCGGACAGCGACTCCGATAGTGATTCCACCAGTGCCTCTAGCGACAGCGATGTGGAATCTGTGAAGGACATCGAAGAGATCTCTAGTGGGTGAGTACTTACAACTACCTCTTCAGCAGGATTTTAATGTTTACAGTGTTCAGAATGCATGATAAACTTCTCTAAAAGCTTAACATCTACTTTACACGCCTGTTTTTGGCCAATTTAAGCAAAACTTTGCGAATGAAAAACATAATTTTAGTTTTGAGAATTGGAGGTATGATGAAAATTTTCTGCAGTTTGTTCTTTGTTCTAATGGAAATTCAAAGATAAGAAGTTATTGTTTTAGCAAATACCTTGGTTACTTTAAGATGTTTAATTATGATTATAATTAATGTTTAATTATAATTAATAATGCCTCAAGCCATTGTACACCTATAATTATAGGTGTACAATGAGGCATAAGATATTTATTGATAAGGCAAATTTCTTAGTAAAAGTTTCTTTATGATATATATTTTGCATGTTTGTATGTTCTGTAATAAAATACTTAATACAAGTTCTTGTGGAAAAGTTTCTTTTGAGAAACACTATACCTATCTATTTCTGCCACAAAGTTATATTCCTAAATTCTGAGAATATACTTCACTACTTACTAACATTCTTAGGCGATTTTTACACAAAGAAAACCTACAAGTTTCATCATAAGTAATCTATTATTTTAAAACTGCCATAATGAACTTTGTTTTTTTTTTCACATTGGGGAAGCCAAGTAAAGGCATAAAATTGTGAAGCCCAGTCATAGACTATTTTGTTCTAAACTAATTTTCAACATTATTTTAGTGTACAATAAAGTATATGTAAAACTGCTTTTTGGCATAAAAAAATAAATAAATACATAGTTGCCGATTCTCAGACGTTAAAAAACGTATATGTATATAAATAAATTAATTAAATATCAATTGATATTGAACACTATATAAAAAAATAACACATAGAAAGCTTCAAGAGAACATGGCTTTTATAAATTGTACAGCACAGGGATAGACACAATAAGTTAATATATGCTAAAAACTAATTTACACGGTGCATTTTAATTGCATATGGCATAATTAAGTTGAAGCAACAATAAAAGTTGCATTGTCTAAACACCATTTAGACATTGCAAGTCATTTGTTGCATCAATTTTATTGTATGCCATAGGCAATTAAATTGCACTGTGTAAATCAGTCTTTAATTATGTACTTGAGTCTTGAAGATGCAAAATTGATCATCTTTCAGACACCACAGGGCGTCAATGAAGGGGTTAATTTATTTTTGGACAAACCATAGTCTAAATTTATGTTCAGTTATTTAATTTAGTTTTATCTATTGTGGTAAATTATGTACTGAGATGAAAACTGTAAACCCACTGGGTGCTATGCTTGTTTTGAAATAACATTGGTCCACATCTTGCATCCATCAACTAGGTATACCAATAAATTGATAGATTATTTATATTTGTAGTCAGATAGAAACACCGCCACTGGCAAATTGTTCCAGTCCCTCGATGTATGCTAATATACTGTTTGTAATGCCAAAGTAACAGCAGTTTATGAAATGAATATATGGAAGTATGTACAAAAATGATAAAAAACAAAAACTAAAAATAAATTTAGCATGAGGATACTTTGAATCCTAGAAACAGATACCTATATATATTTTATTGACATACTGCCTAGGATAGAGTGCGTGTGGAAGCTAGTTATTACACAATCGTAAAGTATATACTTAAAGTAATGATTGGTATAAATTTACCAATTGATTTAATTACTTTGTTATCCATAATTACACCACATTAACATTATTTCAAATGCAGATTTGCTTAAAAAGGAGATAACAGTATATTGCATGTTTACAATATGTTGTTTATCACTTGAATGTTGTTGCTGTTGGCTAGATTGATTACTCATGACGCTTATAATCAAATTAAAGTCAGTCCGATATACAAATGACAAACACTAGGGCACCTACCTAGCCCTAGTGTTTGTCATTTGTATATTTAACTTATGGAACTTGCAAAATATAGACTAGCGACCCGCCCCGGCTTCGCACGGGTGCAATGTTGATACTAAATACACTACAGAAAAACTGTGAACATTGTTGTATACAAAAACATAGCGGTCCGAACCACCGCCGCCCCGGCCCGGCCGGCCGCTAAGTCCCGCAATTTTTAAATCTGTAATATCTTCGAAAATATCCATTTAAATCATATGCTGGAAAGGGCCATACAGATTTATATTAAATCACCAATTTATTGAAGGCGTAATTGGAAAGTCTTTGCTGTATTGGTAAAATCGCTTAGAAAATTAGCCAATATTTGTTGTAAAAAATAAATGACAAAAAAAATGATTGCGGGTTCCATTCATATCCATTACAGATAGACATATACCATCCCGGACTTTTCTCTAGACTTTTTCAATTTGTACAAAATTTAGTAGGTACATTATTTTGATAAATCTCGTAGGGTTCAGCTAGCATTTCAAGCTGCAAACATGGAAAAAATATAATTAATTACGACATCGCATTAGAACCTCAAAAATATTAGTATTTCTTCACTATTTAATGGATGTTATTATACATATAAACCTTCCTCATTAATCAGTCTATCTATTAAAAAAAACTCATCTAAAAGTATCGCACAGTTTTAAAGATATAATCATACAAAGGGATGTAGGGAAAGAGAAAGCGACTTTGTTTTATAAATATGTAGTGATACATATTTTAGATCTAGACATACAGTAGAGTATTAGCCAAGTTAGCATGCTAAATTCATAGACATAGCTCAAACAGTTATTTGAATAATAACATCCAAAAACCTTAATTTTTGTGATTGACTGACTGACATACTTAAAGTTCAAACTTGACATCCAGCTATAGTTGAGCCAAATTCGATAAAGAATAGAGGTAAACAAACCGTTGTTAGGCAACGAGTAGTTTACGCCTAAAAGACAGATGTTAACAACATTATCTACATAGATGATTTTCATAAAAGTAATAATCGGATAATCCTACTTCCTACTAATCTAAACAGTTTATTTATGTTTAGATATTTACGATTTGCATAATATAATGCTTAACCGATTTGAATGAAATATGTCATATTTCATCATATGTAATATGATATGCATGTAATCTAATTTCCTAATAGGTTAAATTTTTTGATACATTTATATTATAATTAGTCCATTTTTGAAAATATTACAATGCATGTGTTATGTAGTTGATTTGAAAGTAATTAAAATACGCAAAATTGTATTGAAAAATGGCTCAACTTTATTCATTGGTTGAATTCCACAAAATGAGTTTAATATCTGGATTTCATCCATCTTTCTTTTTTTGTAGGGCTATCACGTGAAATTAATGTTGATTTTTTAATGGTTTTTCGAAATACCAAGTTATTTTAGTGATTCTATTGAAATATGCTGCAACGTTCAGTAATTGTTAGTAAATAGTTAGCATGTAAAAGTCGATAATCATGTAAATAAAATGAGATTATTTTGTAAAATGTGAGTTGTGATAACCCTAAATTGGTTTGTTTACCTCTATTCTTTATGGAGCTAGGCGATGGTTTAGGTAATTGTATACATATAACAAAAAAGATCAAAAAGCAGTAATTTTATAATATTAAATACACCAAATATCTATTTTATTAGGTACTAGTACTAAGCTCCTTTTTAAAAACTGGTTATTTGAGTAACTTTTCTCTATTCTCTGTCTTTATACTCTCTAGTAGTAAGTATTAGTTGAGTAGTGGTATGTGGAAGTGGGTGAACACTGATTCTAATGTATGTATGTTAAGAGAAAAATTCAATCTTGCTACCCACCATACCAATATATACATATATACTTATTAGAAAATTTTAAAAGTCATTTGTATAAAACATAAAAATTTACATGATGAGCAAATAATATTTTGGGCTTTTCTTATCAAGATTTAGTAGGTTGTTGAATGAGGCGAATCAAACTATTTTTTTATTAATAATAAATTTATTTACAAAAAGTAATAATATCCCACCAAAGACATAAATGTAAAAAATGGGAGCCAAGTTCAATATTATGATATGTAGGCCTAGTATGTGTTTTCATTACAAGACTCGATCGTCGATATCAAGCGCGTTTGGCGCTCTCATTGGTTGAGAGTTCTTACAATCTTGAAGAGGGCCAATCGATGAGTCGAACACGGTCGATATCAACGATCGAGTCTCGTAATGAATACTCATACTAGGCCTACTGGTGTGGTTGTCGACTTCACCAACAAAAGAATTGAGATTTAAAAAATCATAAAAATTTGAATGGAGCTTTATCTATGTAAAAGCAATGTTTTGTTTTTTTAATAAACAGGTAATTAGAATAATAAAAATATGTATTACTAGAAGAATTGTTAGAGTAAATCTCCTTAGAAACTGTCAATTTTAGTGTTACGTAATCCTCACAGATGTCAAAGGAGTGATTTGGTATTTAACTAGGATTACCCATTATAATTAAAACTCATAGAAATATAGGTACTTTTTATAAATTGCTAAAAATCATATAAAAAAATCCTTATGTCCCAATAAATCCATCAAATAATTAAAATAAAAAAATAAATAATTTTTATTGTGTATTATTGCGATCTTAGTACTTCCCCCTTAATTAAAAATATTAGAAATAGGTATTTATTTATATTTATTTATATTAATTTACTTTCAGAGAGGAATGTGAAGGACAAAACAAGACTGGAAAGCCGGAAACTCCAAAAGTGGTTGGTGAAATTGGTATTGATGACTTGCCTCCTATAGAAGACCTTGCCATCAGCCTGCCAGCCCAGGAAACCACTAAGATTGGAACCATTGCCAGCATAGTTGATAGATTAGGTAACCTAATTATATATTTTTATTATTAAACTAGCTGTTCCTCGCGGTTTTACCTGAATGAGTTTCGATTTTGAAGGAATAATTAATTTAATTCAGACAACTATACATTCATTAAAAACGCGTTTACATTGTAAGAGAGAAGTAGTCTTCTGGGTAAGGCTCCATACCAGAGGGTTACTGCAAAATGCTGCTACTGCTTCCACTCTAATCTGCTTAGCAGTGAGGTTGTAATTTTTGCCAGGTGGCATCAAAGCCGTCTGTGCACGACTCTACTAACATTGTTCACACACTGCAGAAACGTGGCAGACGCAACAGCCCCTTTTTAGGGTTCCGTTGCCAAATGGCAAAAAACGGAACCATTATAACCCTGTCCGTCCGTATGACACAGTCATTTTTTCCGAAACTATAAGAGCTATACTGTTGAAACTTGGTAGGTAGATGTATTCTGTGAACCGCATTAAGATTTTGATACAAAAAATAAAAAATATATATATTCTTATTGCGGGCTCCCCATACTTAGAACTGAAACTCAAAATTTTTCTTTCATCAGACATGTACTTGTGGGGTATCTATCGATAGGTCTTCAAAAATGATATCGAGGTTTCTCAAATATGTTTTTTCTAAACCGAATAGTTTGCGTGACAGACGCTTCCAAAGTGGAAATAAGTTGGTCCCTCTAACTTCTAAAATAAAAAAATGAAAAATCTAAAAAAAACATATGATGTACATTACTATAAAAACTACCAACGAAAATTGTTTTGAACGAGATCTAGTAAGTAGTTTTTTCTTCATACCTCACAAATCGTAAACCGCTTATTACCGCGTCATCTTTCTTACAAATAACTTAAATCCTTTAATTTCATAAATCAATGGTACGGAACCCTTTGTGCGTGAGTCCGACATGCACTTGGCCGGTTTTTAAACTATACGCAGAGATATCCAGATAAAAAAAAATATGGTTGAAATAATTTGGGTTTAAAATAACAGTAAACAGTCTTAACCGCCTTGTGTTTCTAACCATGACAGCTTTTATAAAATTTTATCAACACGGGAATTTCCTGATAACTAAGCATTGTTTGCCCTGGGATTCATCAGTTAGCAGGCTGGGATTTTTAGGCGAGGAATCGTACGATATACATGTGACATTATCCGCTAGCTCGCAGTCGGCCCGTATGGCGGATTGAAGCTTACTTCCTCTCACAGAGGAACATAGGCCATGTTCCAGCAGTAAGCTTATTATGCTATGCGCCACCACGCGCCCCCAATGCGGGATGATAGATGTCACATCAGAAATGAGGTGATCCGACAGAGGACCAGAGTCATCGACATAGCTGCGAGGATTAGCAAGCTGAAGTGGCAATGGGCTAGTCACATATGCCGCAGGACCGACAACCGTTGGGGTAAAAGAGTCCTCGAGTGGAGACCGCGTCTCGGCAAACGTAGCGTAGGACGCCCTTGGGCGAGATGGAGCGACGACATCAAAAAGGTGGCTGGCGGAGAATTGCTCAGGATCGAGCTTGTTGGCGTACCATGAAGGAGGCCTATGTCCAGCAGTGGACGAGTAGAGGCTGATGATGATGATGATATGTCACATGACTTGGTTGGAGCTCTAGGACCATTTCAGTCTCTATACGATGTTTTCTTTCAACGTTGAGAGCAGTGTTTTTATAATTATACCTAAAGAATATTTACCAAAAAACGGGCCAAGGGACCAAATATACAATACTAGCTTTCCGCCCGCGGCTTCGCCCGCGTGGAGTTCGGTTATATCGCGCTTTTTAGATTTCCCTCGGGAACATCAATTTTTTCCGGGATAAAAGGTAGCCTATGTTCTTTCTCAGGGTCTAAAGATTGTCTGTGCCAAATTTCATCAAAATCGGTTGAGAGGTTTAAGCGGGAAAGCGTAATAGACAGACAGACAGACAGAGTTACTTTCGCATTTATAATATTAGTATGGATTACTTTTTGTTTATGCAAAACTAGAAACAAGTGTTCAGTATTTTTATGTTAAGAATCTATGTACAAAATTTCAAAAAGATATCATGATAAGCCACAAAGTTTTACTTGGTTGTCCCAACAAAAGTATGGTCAACGAAACGCTCGCCCGCCCGCGCCTGTAGCGGGGCGTCTCACTGTACTAGTAGGTACTATGTTCTTCCGCCAGCTGTGTCGTGCGCTCAGTGACCACACTGCAACAATTTATAAATGTGTTTGGGTATTTAACATGGTGTAAAAATGATTGGAAACGATTCAGTTGTTTATTCTAAACAAACTATATTCAGGTTTTGTTTAAAAAAAAAATAACGTTGTAACTAAAGGTTTGCTTTATCGGCCTCGTAAAACCATGTAGTTTATAGAATCATTGATTTTCTCGCAGACGTCTCGTACAAGTCACGGTGTCTGCCCTTGACGACCGGAGCTTTTACCGTGACCTCCATTGATTTCCGCATCGTTATTGCAATCGATCGCAATTCGACCTCTATACGAGTTGTTTCAACTGTTATTTCCGATTAATTACCTTTTTTTTTCTAATTAAAACCACTGCGTAGGTCTATTAAATGGCGGAGTACACACACAACTAGAAATTCTAAGACTTAAGCCTAGATTTAAATCTCTAATGACAAAGTTAGAAAGTACTTTAAGCACCGTTAGCGAAGTGGCTGTGTGATTGGCTTCTGCAATACAAATACGGTTTCGATTAGCGAGTCGAATAAATATTTGCTTAACTTAAAAATAGGCATAGTTGACATAATATAGAGATGAGGGGGTGGGCGTTTTGATCTTGTGTAATTTAGACGTTTAAAAAATGCCGATTCTGCACCTAATTTGTTTTTTTTTTCTATTATTATTTTGAACTAGCGGCCGCTAGCGACTTCGTTCGCGTGGATCTAGTTATGCTCCGCTCCTATTGGTCGCAGCGTGACGTTATATAGCCTAAAGCCTTCCTGGATTAAAGGGCTATCCAACGCAAAAATATTTTTTCAAATCGGACCTAAATTCCTGAGATTAGCGCGTTCAAACAAACAAACAAACTCTTTAGCTTTATATATTAGTATAGATAAGCAACTTCAGCCCCCTAATCGGCGAACACATTTTTGTCAAATGCTTGCGACTAGTTGAGATAGTTTTGACCGCCCATTGGTTCGTTCGGTCCAAACGATTCCAACTAGTCGCAATCATTTGCCAAATTGTGTTCGCCAATTAGGGAGCTGGTATTACCTTTTAAATATGTCACCTTTTCGGCCCAATAGACAGCCAAAATAAAAACAAAAACAATAAATATAAACTAGCCAAAAGAACAGCATAAACTAAATGAGTTTTATTACCATCTGCAGTGATAGTTCGTGCTCTGCCAGAGACACCAGCCGTGGACTTGGACAGCGTGCTGTTCTTGGAGAATGGCTCCAAAGCTTTAGGAAGAGTTTTCGATGTCTTTGGACCCGTAAGTATCCTCCTTAAGATCTCCCATCAGAAAACTGAAAATCTTTTATTAAAAATCAAAATTGTTTATTTCAAATTAACCATCCGTTTGTGCTTTTGAATAGTCAATGTTGGTCAGTCCAAGAAAAGTGAAGCTAAATTGCACGTTCCAAAGCGTAGATCTCTATGGAGAAGAACGTGCAAGAAACTCCATGGACACTCTTTTAAAATCATAATATATGGGTTACATTTCTTTGTTACATATTTCTGTTGCTTCTATCATGTGAGCACAATAAAAACTTCCATATCCTAATAAACCTTGTGTCATCATTTCCATGGGCAGCCTTGTTCCACTTACTGCTGAACTGTGTCCTTCTTTCTGTGTCCTGCTATCCTGATCAGAGTTAGGGATGGATTTTCAGAAATATTTCTTTAAAGCTTAATTTCGGTATGTACGGAAATCTTGTGAAAAATTTCGAAATCGAATAAAGAAATCTGGCATATTGTAGTAGCTTGATGTACTTGTTGATAAGTTTTTGACATTAGTTTGTTTATAGCCGAAACGAAAATTGGACTCATGGTTACTGGTATTCTAAACAATTGGTTTATCATTGAATCTGACACTATATGTAGAAATGTTTTTCGTTTATTGCGTTATTTACATTGTTGAGCGGAAAATGTTTGAACACATGAAGCAATGGCTTAGAAATATCCTTCAAATTGATTCAAATTATGATTATTTGTGGGTTGCGCAATTAGATAAATAAATAAATATATACGGACAAATCACACAGATTGAGCTAGCCCCAAAGTAAGTTCGAGACTTGTGTTATGGGATACTAACTCAACGATACTATATTTATAATAGATACATATATAGATAAACATCCAAGACCCAGGCCAATCAGGAAAAGATCGTTTCCCATCATGATCTGGCCGGGGATCGAACCCGGGGCCGCCACGTCGCAGGCCGTGTTGACCGCTGCGCCACGGAGGACGCAGCACTCTTAATTTTTTGTGACCAGTATAATTATATACCAAAACAAAAAAGTGTGGTACATACCAACAGATCTCCCTTAGTAAAGTCCAACACCTACTCGACCCAAACGTAACTATAGGACGGCTGAATTTTTATTCAATATTATAATAGAGATGTTTCCTGGGTAAGAAAAAAATTGATTCTATTTAGTGTCCGTCATTCAGATTATAGAAAAATATTGGATACGTATATTTTGTTTTATCAAATCTATAATAATTGACAAATATAAAAAGCATCAAAGATCAGGAGTGGTGGCCGGTGACGTCACTGCTCTCTAAAAAGTGTAGCGTGCAGTGACATCACAAGAGTTTTCAACGCATGTGTCGTCTTCATTTTTTGTTTATACCTATAAAAAAAAGAAAAAGTACGTGTCTAGGATTTTTTGGAAATCTGGCTGACGGACTAATTAGTTTTTTTTAGTCAAATACCGTATTCTGGTCCCGTGGAGAATAACATTTTTTAGTCTGATGGTCTGTACACACCACACCTTTTTAGTTTGGCTGGTCTTTGAAAACTAGCCTTGAATAACAATATAAGTGGACCCTGCATAAAAATTTTGACCCACTTTGCATTTATTAAAACATAAATAATTACCCACTGCGTGAGATACTGTGTCCTGGCATAGATTCAAACTTGACGCAATACTTTACAATTAACTGTACGGGGTCAAAAAACTGATTAGGACATCGGCGAATTTGTTGGCCTTTTAAAAATGCTTAAACTAGGGTAGAATAAAATATGCCTGGCGATCGTCCAGCGGCCATATTGTCTTCAATTTCTACCTAATTTATAAGGCACTTTGTATCTGCGAATACTATGATAATGGCAAAAATTTTCTAAATGGGTATACAGAATAAATCGCATAAAAATATGAGCACATTCTGCTAAAGTTGTTAGCGACTTTGAATACGGCATGGTCCTTGGGGTTCATAAGTAAACTGGTATTATTTATGAGTATGCATGAATGAAATTCATTTTTATGGCCTTCCGTTATTAGAAATGGTAGTTATTATCATATTGATGAGCTTTAACATTACTGTATTAAACGAATACGTCGTAATGTCCAAATAGTGATTGAATAGCCAATGGAAATTAATGAAAAATGGTGATAACTAAAAATAAATTTGTTGGATTTATGTCCAATTCGTCCTACACTACCTACATATTTGCAAAATAATTATTGAAATAACAAACAATACATGCCAAAATCAATTGCGGTAAGGACGGAAGGCATTGTGTTTCACGTGCGCCTCAAAGAGAGATGTCAGCACATCGTCACGGGGTCCCCCAAGACCGATGCCTGGGTCAGGGTTGCGGGTTGGTCAAAAGAAACCATGACCCTGGCGTACAGGCAACTTGTGAAGAGGGCGGGAGGGTTTTAGTTAGTAAAAGTCTGACACGCCCTTCCACTCCGCCCTGAGCGGGAGAGGTCATTTGATGGTCTCCCATCCACACCGAAAAAAAAACAATAAATTGGATCGACTGCTTGTATGATAATATTACTGGCATACCTTTCTTCTTCAGCCTATAGAAGTCCATTACTGGACAAAGGCCTCCCCCAATGCTTTCCATGATTACCGTTCTTGAGCTGTCCGCATCCATCGGCTTCCCGCGACCTTCACCAGGTCTTCAGTCCACCTTGTTGGAGCCTTCCTACACTGCGTCTTTCGTTACGGAAGAGTGTACTGTCATACCCTACATAAATATAATTACTTTGACAGGTAACAGAACCCCACTACTGCGTGCGCTTCAACTCAGTAGAACATGTCCGCGAGCGCGGCGCTCAGCCCGGCATGGACGTGTTCATTGCGCCGCAAAGTCAGCACACCAACTATGTGTTCCTCTCGGAACTTATGAAGTAAGTTATTTAGTTCATTTAATTCATTTATTTTACAAATGAACTTACTAATAGTTCACTAACATACAAGAATTAGCATGCAGTTCTAACCAATAGAACACTTGGACTGATTTTACATTTAAATTAAGATCACTTAAAAAGCTGACAAATTGAGAGTATAAAGAAACCATACCAACCTTTTCACGCAATCCTGTAGAAATATATCAGTAGCTATCCGACTTTGGATCGCCCATACATATTATATAAATTACATGTTTAGTAAATTTTTGTATGTGGCGTCAGCTACAAATCCTTATGCGAACTACGCGGGCCTGACGTCACTCAAATCCTACATCACGCAAGCAGAGTTTTCCGCGCAATCAACATGTATACAGAAGCCTGTCAATAACGGTCGGGCAGTCGTCTGGCATAAAACTAATTTGGTGTGAGGATTCTCTCTTGTCTATCGAGGATCGAGGATGAGGACCTTTACATATTCTGAATGTTGTATCTTCTTCAGCCTATAGAGGTCCACTGTTGGATAAAGGCCTCCCCCAAGGCTTTCCATGATGACCGGTCTTGTGCAGCTCGCATCCATCGGCTTCCCCAGACCTTCACCAGGTCCTCAGTCCACCTTGTTGTGGACCTACGCTGCCTCTTCCGGCAGTGGGCGGGGCACATTGCTGGTAGAACCGATGGCCGATGGGGCACTAAGGGTCTGGAGTGGCGGCACGTACCCATAGACGCAGCGAATATTGTATATTGTGTGTGTGTGTGTCGATATTCGGGGAGTAAAGAAAGAAGTCTGTCCATAAGCTTTGACAGATTTCTGATACGCCTCCCCTATAGTAAACTATCTGCTATGAACAACATTGCCAAATTAAGTTTATTGGCAAAGCTACACGTTGCAGTACAAAGCTGCTAAACCTTTTGAACGCCAATGCCGGCTATACTCGAGCGTAAGCGTGTCCTGTGTGGCTACCATGAGTTTTCATTACGAAGACTTGATCATCGATATCGAGCGCGTTTGACTCATCGATTGGCCCGCTTGAGGATTGTAAGAACTCTCAACCAATGAGAGCGCCAAACGCGGTCGATGCGCGTTATCGAGTCTCGTAATCTCATGGTAGCCACACTGCGCCGCGGTCCTCTATACTCAACAAAAAACAAGTTAAAAAGTCGTGAAAGATTTAATATTATAAAGCTAATTTTAACATATTAATGGTTAATTTTTTGTGCTAGAAGTGTTGCCAAAAATGTAATAATAATGGTTATCGATATAAAATTGGAATCCCTACATTTTACGTAGGTATATTTATATCGATTTTCCGGCTTGGCGTACAGGGCACGGAGATGCCGTTTTGGCGTGGTGTTCAAAAGGTTAAGCTTATTCAGTGACCGTAGTTATATAATTTAATAGCGTTAACTTTCTTTCATTTTTTACCTTGCCGCTGTAGTCGCGTCTAAGGCTGATTTTTTCCAAGTCAAGATACCTTTACGCAAAGAATAAGTGTTATTTCCATTTTTTGGTAGTTTTTCCAGGCAAGGCAAAACGGTAAAGAATAAAAAGAACCCCAATTTTATTCCGCTTATACAAAATTTGGCATCGAAAAAAATCATCAATAATACTCAAATATGTTCTGGATCAACAGTGTAGGGTCCTTGTGTTGGTTGAACATGATTATTAAAGTGCTTTTTTAATCATTTTCAGAATAAAAGGCTCTGACGCATCGTGGCTGCACGATGTGGAGCCTCCTCCGCATCAGATCGAATACTCCGACGACGAGGAAGAACGAAGAGCGAACAGAGCTAGGAAAGAGCAGAGAAAAGACAAAACAGAGGAGTCCGAGGACGGAGAGACCTCCAAAAACGCGAGGAAAGTCCCGGAACGACGCAACCAAAGACCTTCAGAGTCCAGCAGCCGGTTCGGCAGCGGACCCAGCCGGGGACGCAACCCATTCTCAGCAGGATCTAGGAGAAACAATCCCAACGTGTTCCCACGTGTAGGTAGGCCTTGGCCTAGCAATGTAGGCCTCCGTACGCCTCCCCCACACCTCAACGGAGACGCGGGGGCACACGGACCTTTCAGCGCACCTCCCAACTTCACAGGACCCCCAATATTCCCACCCCCATTTAATCCCAGCACTCCACCTCCTTTTATAGGCAACATGTTCCAGTTCGGAGCGAACAGGATGGCCGGCAGCCCCCTGCCGCTGTCCATGGGTCCCCCCTTGCCGCCCTTCCGCCACAACATGCCAGTGTTCGGCTCCAACTACTGCACAGTAACAGGCCACCCCCAGTGGGTCAACAACGGTCCCCCACCACCTCCAGGAACTTAATGCGCATCAATTTTTTATTAATAAGATCTATCTCGGAATAATTAGTGGATAGTTAGTGCAGTAACATGTCTAACAGTACTAAAGTGTGGTTATCCAAAAATAAATTTATATTTATATGAATAAACAATATTAATTACAGTATTTTGTGTTTAATTTGCTTCTGGAACTGGTTATAATTTTGCATTTACATCTAAATCAACGGACCGAGTAGATTTGCTCCATTTTTATAATATTATAAAGTAGTGCATGACCGCAATTCCGCCTGATCGTAAAGAGTAATGCAATCGTTGATTGTATAGCGTCCTAGTTTATGAAGAACCTATTCACTAAAAAAAAAAAACAACAGCGAATAGGAAGGAAGACGGCAGTTGAACGAGATGATGCAATGTTAAATAAACCCAACAACACGACCAACGATGCTGCGCCAGAGGGAGATTGATCTGGAGACCCTCCACGACCAAACTCCCGACACAACAACATTTAGCGCATCGTACCCGGCACACATCGCAACACAACTGCTCAGCCCCGTCCTCCGTAAGGCTTCACCAGGCATCATGCCGGAACATGACGAATCGCTTGGCGGCATGATTTTGTCTGGTGGAAGGTAAGTTCTGCCTGCAGTCTGGGCGCTTGGGCTTCAAGGATCCATCAAACAGACCCACCGGTGGGTCCCTGAACACTAATATGCCTCCAAAGACCCACTAGGGGGTCCTCTGAAATTTTATTATTTTCGAAGACCCACTACTGAGATATTTTCTTTTGAGATGTTTAATCATTTTTATTTTGTCCCCTAATACCTAAGTTCAATGTAAGAAAAAACGGTTATGGTCTCGTGTCTCCCCTGACGGCTTACGGCAGCCGTAAAATAAAATAAAATATGAAATTACGGTTACAGTTTTATTTAGCTTCGTAAATTGGTGAATAAACATTATTTTAAATGTATAATATTATTTGTCGATAGGACATAAATCCCATCCCTACGTTTTACTATAGATACGTTATCCATTTGTAGTGTGGCGCAGGAGGACACATCGCGTATTATATAGATGGGCGTTCAAAAGGTTAAAACGTATTGTCTCCCCTAAGCGGGGGACAGATTCGCTTTATGGCAAAAGTACAGTCAAATGGTAGTTGTGAAATTTTTCACATCTCATAATCGTCAGGAGGAAAATAAACTTTTTTTCATAAATTCCAACAAAAACATACGTATTTTATTTCTGAAAGTTACTAGGGCAGCAGAAATAAAAAGAGATAAAATAGCTTAGACTTTTTTTGTGAATTTGTGAAAAAACGTCTTAGTATTTTGCCTCCTGATAATAAGGGGTCATCCATAAAGTACGTCACACATAAAGGGGGGAGGGGGGTGTCGACAAAGTGTGACAAGGGGTGGGTGGGGTACTATGTTTCGTGACATCACATTTCAAAATCGAATATAGCTAGAGGTAATAATCGCGTTATTTGAAATATTAATAATTATAAACTAAAAAAATATTTCCAACTCTATCTTTGGGACAATACGGTTTAAATTGTTTTCTTTACGAGATCATACTCGCTTTAGTGACACTCGCCGATCGAGCCCTTTGGGTTTCTTTCTTTTCTTTATATTCAATAGTTTATTGCTTTGTTATTGTTTCAAATAATTGATATAATGTTGATTTCATAAAAAAGTAAGTACTTTATTTAAATGGAAATAAAACTAAATTCGGAACTGCTGTTTTAATTTAATAATTTTTCGATGTGAAATTGCAAAACATGTGACGTCACATTTCTCAGAAATGTGAACACCTGTGACAAGGATGGAGGGGGGGCTCAAAAAATCATGAAATTCGTGTGACGTACTTTATGGATGGCCCCTAATGAGGTGTGAAAAATTTCACAACTACCAGTTGACTGTACTTTTGCCATAAAGCGAATCTGTCTCCCGCTTAGGGGAGACAATACGTTTTAAAAATACTGATGTCTTCCCGACGGGAGCCGTCAGGGGAGACACGAGACCGTAACCGTTTTTTCTTACATTGAACATAAGTATTAGGAGACAAAATAAAAATGATTGAACATCTCAAAAGAAAATATCTCAGTAGTGGGTCTTCGAAGATAATAAAATTTCAGAGGAGAGTCTTTGGAGACATATCAGTGTTCAGGGACCCACCGGTGGGTCTGTTTGGTGGGTCCTTGAAGCCCAACCGGTCGATGTTATGGCCTACCACCATGCTCCATATGTTCCAAAACCGTTTTTGCTCAACAACATAAAGTAATATATGTTGGTTACCTGTCAAAATTAAACCCATTGTTGAGTTGCGCAATTACTCTGCCATAACTAGGTACTACCCACTATGTTAGTAACGAGAAATCGACGTTTATGCAGTAGACTGTGTACAGGGTGAGTGTAACCCGCACGATGGCGGTCCATGAGGATTTCCATCACGGGTCAAACCTGGCATATGAAAAAAGAGGGTTTTATTAAATAAATCTTGATTATTCAGGTACCGAGACTCGTACAGGTACCTAACATACAAGATAACAAAAACGAACACACACAGCAGCAATATGTGTGCGACATTCCAGTCTGTTGGCAATAATCGCGTGGACAGAGTTGGCGCTGCCCCGCACACTGCACCAGAGACGCGCACCGCTAGCGCATTGTCGCGTGTGCGCAGTCGGTACTCACCTCCGCGAACATGCCCGAGGCGCTGCAGTGGCGGGGCAGCCTCAGCACCGCCCTAAACGCTTTATTGAACTGGACGCGGTGGTTCGATGCTGTATGCCGCACGAATATAATCAGCCCACAGGCTGCACCTGTAGGAAGATGCACAGTGACCTTTAAAGAGTGTTATTTTTACTTCCCTCGAACAACGCACAAACCTGCGCGCTATCATATTAACCTATTTTTTTTATTTTTTTTTTGCGATGGCAAATCAAATGACTTCTCCCAATGTCCACATCGTCTTTCAGGGCAGCTGTAAGAATGTGTCCAAGTATACTCAGGAAGCACACTATTTAGCAAGCTAGCCCAAAACACCATAAATTGACTCTTCTCTGCATTATATTTCAACCGATGGCTCGAGGCATACTCTTTACAGGCCGCAGACCGAATCGGCAGCTCAGCTCAGCAGCACCAGGATCCAGCACATGGCATCCAGCTTGTTGATTGCTGAACCCAATGATCAGGGCGTTCATGTAGAGGTTGAAGAGCGCAGGAGAAGTCAACCCCCACTCCAACCGGTGTGACTACTAGTGCCGTAACTAAGGCGGTGCCAGCATTGCCCAGGCACAGGGCGCAGACCCTGGAGGAGCGCAGAAATGACCAGGACTAGTATCTAGTTTTATCTCATGCATGGTAGCTAAGCCTGGTTAGAGCATTTTTCAGGGGCGCAGTTTTGAAAGCTCGCACCGGTTGCATAAAAGGCTAGTTACGGCACTGGTGGCTACCATGAGTTTTCATTCCGAAGACTCGATCATCAATATCCACCGCGTTTGACTCATCGATTGGCCCGCTTAAGATTGTATCAACTCTCAACCAATGGAAGCGCTAAACGCGGTCGATGCGTATGAGCCATTGTGCTTGTTGTGTCCTCTTATTAGTGTAAGTTGTGTTCCAAGGGTCCTTCAATGAAACTCCATAAACACATAACTATTTATATTTGAAAGACATACAATCTGTACGGAGGTATTTGGTCGACTGACTTATAAATCTACATACCTGTAATTGAGTAACGAGAGTCTTGTGATCTCATCGTACTAAAAAAGGAAATGTGCTGCAGGCACATAGCTCCCCCCATAAATAAAAAGAAAAAAAATAATTTTCTTAACAATAATTAGACAATTTTTTTTTTTTTTTTTTTAACATTTAAAATTGGCGTCTGTTTCTATAACTTTCTAGGTAATACAGTATTGATGTGCCTCCGGAAAACATACAGCATTGTTAATGAAGAAGCAGTGTGAGCTTTGCGGTCTATGCGCGGTCTATACCATAGATAAGGTACTGAAAATAAACTCAAGATGGCGCTAGTAGCGCTGCCAGCTAGGAAGTGGTAACGGTTTGTCACTTTGAAGTTCATAGCGTTGTGTGCTTTCGCCGCGTTCGGTCGAAATAAAAAAAAATAACTAGTTAATCGGTTAACTATTCTTAAAATACCTTTAACAAAGTGTTAGATAAATTAGTTTTGCAAATAGTAAAACTCGTATTTCTCGCTTATAATGAATCTCGAGTGATGACGTCAATACGGCTACCGAAGCCAATCAAGCCATCGCCACGCCATCACCATCTTCTGAGACATGCTGGCATATCCAGGCTTCTGCATTTTAAAAATTAACGACGAAATATGTTCCCTAAATAAAAGCATTCAAATTGCGTCGAATAATATACCGCCTAGTGAGGAATTTATTTGATAAAACAAAACTAAATATACTAATCCAATCCCTCGGAGGGCCTCACTATTGGCTAACACCACCACAAGCGTCCAAAACTAAAGAACAATTCAAAGATACATACATAGAACCAGATCCGTCTACCTCCAAATACAGACCTCAAACACAAAATAAAATTAATTTTCAAAGTACCCACAAAAAACAGACAAACGTACAAATGGAAAAATGACGATTATAAACAAACCAAAAACTATTCCTTTCGAAACAAAGACGCGGAAAAGTGACTATCCGACACGTTTCAGGGGAGGTTGTTTAGGTTACTTTTAAACCAGTGGCAAATACTAGGAGCCAACAAACCTATACTGATGTACGGGGCTGGGGAGTTAGTTAGTTTGTTTGTTTGTTTGTTTGAGCGCGCTGGTCTCGGGAGCTGCTGGTCCGATTTGGGGAGTTCTTTTTGCGTTGAATGGCCCGTTGATGCAGGGGTTTTGGAATACCTTTATGCAAGAAACCTCCTTTGTTTGTAGTGTCCATTATTGACTCAATACGCAACCAAACCGTCCCCGGCCATGTCTCAGATCATAAAAGACCTCTTGAATCAGAGGTACAACTAGTCTCCAGCAAAACACCCAGTTTTATCTCTAAGCTGTTTCTGCGGAAGAAAAGCTTACGGGACAATGCGGCTATTTTTCGCTCTTCGAGAATTAAACAAATTCGTGAAAATAAAACATTTTCGTCTGATATCTCAAACCACGATATTAAACTTTCTCCAACCTGGAGGCGGGATGACAAAAATAGACATATCTCACGCATGTTTTCATGTCCCAGCTGCAAAATCTCATCGGATTTTGTTTAAGAATCGGTTACGAAAACCAACTTACCTTTCGCCCTGGCCTCAGCGCCGCACCTTTTTTCTTCTGTTACACGCTGGGTTGCGGAAACCCTGCGTGCGAAGGGATATCGAGTGCTAGTGTACCTAGACGATTTCCTTCTGGTCGACTAAGACCAATCCAAGCTATGCCTTCAGGCTGCGGAAGCCGTGAAGCACTTGGAATACCTGGGCTGGCAAGGTTGCAGAAACCCTGCGTGCGAAGGGATATCGAGTGCTAGTGTACCTAGACGATTTCCTTCTGGTCGATTAAGACCAATCCAAGCTATGCCTTCAGGCTGCGGAAGCCGTGAAGCACTTGGAATACCTGGGCTGGCAAATAAATGACCCAAAATCGGTCATAATACCGACTCCAGATCTGGAGTATCTCTGCATTTTTTGGAAAACAGCTGATGTCGATGTCACTTCCAATAAAGAAGGGAGAAATTCTCAACAACTCCCTAGATCGGTTGCTACAGAAAAATCGCATCAGCCTGCGAGAATTGCAAAGCCTACTAGGGCAGCTAAACTTCACGAACTTTGTAGTCCCCTGGGGGAGACTTCACTGTCGGAAAATGCAAATATTCATGAGAAGCTTCAACAAGAAACTGCCTCGACAAAGTCAGGTAGTACCACAAGTCGTATGTCAAGTGATGGAATGGTGGCGCGGAGCCACAGGTCACACATCACTCATACACAAAAAACCCGCAATCAATTTCCTAGCGACGGACGCTTCGGATTGGGGATGGGGTGCCCACTTGGACGAAAAATTAATGTCGGGTGCACGGTCAAACCGCCAAAAGGTGTGGCACAGCAACAAAAAAGAATTGGCACTTACTGGTTCAATCAGACAATCCGACATTAATTTGCATACATTCGGAAGGAAGGCTGGTCGTGCTTCGGAAAGCACGTTAAGCCGTTGGTCCGGGTTGCCATACGAACATCTAATAGCAGTCGTTACGGGTTGTGGGAGCCTTCAAGGGTCCAACAATTGGTCTAACTGCATTTCTTCGATATAGCCTTCGGGTTGTGAAGGTTAGACAGCAGTCGCTTCACAGAAATATCCAAGTTTAACCAAAATCAGAAATTGGACTGTAAAGCGGACCCCAAGCTCCTAAGCTGAAATGCTTCGGATGCGACTGGGATTAACGCTGAGATGATGATGATGGAAGGAAGGCAGGACAAAGTTACTGGGGTTACTAGCACTAACCTTCAAACTCTTACATCTAACAGAAAGGTTCGGAATAACACTTTTAGCTCACTACCTCCCAGGGAGGTACAATACAATAGCGGACAGGTTATCACGAGGGAAACAACCGGCAGAATGGTACCTTCTACCGCAAGCAAGTGTTATCTAAGTAAGTGGGGCTATCCAGAGATAGATCTGTTTGCAACACGAGGGACTGCTCTGTTAGCAAGCTGTATAGATGCCTTCAGCAGACCATGGAAAACCCACCTAGCGTGGGTGTTCCCACCTCCCAGCCTTCTTCCCAGAGTACTAACCCACCTGAACAGTGCTACGGGAGTGTACTTGATAGTAGCACCGAAATGGCCTCGATCTTTCTGGCTACAAGACCTGAAATCCAGGGCATTGGACCACCCTCACGAAATTTGGAATCTGTCGGAAACAATGATCGACTTCTCAACATCACAGCCCCCACCACAGGCACAGAGTCTGACCCTGAAAGTCTGGAAAGTTGGGGGTGGGGTGCCGAAATAAAGGAATAGTCCACACAGAAGAAAAGGAACTACTGAAGAATAGCTGGCGAAATTCCACATTGCCAACTTACCTACCAGCACTTAGGAGATGGTCAATATGGTGCTCCAACTCTCAAAGTAAACCCAAAGTATTTACGACCAGTTGACATAGCCAAATTCTTAATGTATGTTTTCCCAGAGTTAAACCTTTCGTATAGTACCTTTGTACACAAATCAGCGGTTTTAACTTTTTGCGGCCCTGACGTGGAAAATATATCTTTTTGTAAATATATTATAAAACCGGCATTTAAGGCAGTAGGAGTAGGTAGCGAAGCCCAAAATAGCACGCCATTAGTCAAATGGGACCCACGAACTGTATTAGACTGGATTTCTTCTAATCCACCTAAAGACACTCTATTCGATTTAGCTCGAAGGACAGCTACTATCTTGTTATTAGCTTCAGGCTGTAGGGTTCACGATCTAACCCTGTTTAAAATTTCTAAAGACAACTTTATCGATGATGGGGGTAATATATATATATATATATTATACCTGCATTCAGAGCTAAGACTGATACACACAATTATCGTCAATTGGCATTGAAACTTTCTAAACATGATGACAAAAACATATGTCCAGTTAATACAGTTAGACTTTTAATAAAAATAAATATCTACTTAAACAATCTCTTTATTACCATATCAAAAAGTAATACGGAAGCGCGTCGTAGATCAGCAGTAGCTTCTTTAGGATGGCTAATAATCAGTCGGTAGATGATATTCTTTCGCGTGGTAATTGGAAATCGTGCAGCACATTTTTCAATCATTATTGTCGTAATATAGAGCTTCCCAGAAGTAACCGAAATTCATTTTTCACGTTACGTTAATACGTTTACCCCATCTTAAATCTATAATCAATAAGAGTAATGTACTGATTATTGTTTTCCTATGTACAACAGTAGATAATCCATAACTAAATCGTTAATTTTGTATTTAGTTGATTCAAATAAATTAGCTAACTAATCTAGTGAGTACTTTTAATTCTAATTCATCATAGCGTTGTGTAACTTATTACCATAATTAAATATCACCAGCAGATAACAAACACGTCTTCATTAACAATGCTGTATGTTTTCCGGAGGCACATCAATATAACGGTTTTACATAAAAATAAAACCGATATTATGTGCCGAGAGGGAAAACATACAGCATTGGAAGGAGCCCTTCCTGGTGAAGACTATGAACTTCAAAGTGACAAACCGTTACCACTTCCTAGCTGGCAGCGCTACTAGCGCCATCTTGAGTTTATTTTCAGTACCTTATCTATGGTATAGACCGCGCATAGACCGCAAAGCTCACACTGCTTCTTCATTAACAATGCTGTATGTTTTCCCTCTCGGCACATAATATCGGTTTTATTTTTATGTAAAACCGTTATATTAAGATTACATTTCATACTTGGTCACTTTACATGATTAAACAATACAAATTTTATATGTATAAACACATACGGTTACATTAATTATTATTGATCCACTAATTAATTGTCCTCTAAATAGCTAGTTAGTAAAAACTAAACAGTTACACACACACAGTACACACATGTTACAGTAATTAAAAAGTTGTAGAATAACTTCGTACAGGTACGGGTCATGAGCTAAATCGAACCACCGGTTTAATTACGCGACCCGATCTTGTTCGTTTTTCGTTATTTGGGTTTGTTTCTTCCTTTTTAGGAATAGATAAATCTTGACACGCGTCACTTTCTATTACAAAGGCTGGTTTAAGGCGATCTATACTTATATTTTTCTTTACACCATTACATAATATCTTGAAATATTTGTCATATTTTTCTAAAACTTGATAGGGACCAGAATATGGTGCAGTCAAAGGCTTCGAAACTTGGTCACAACGTATAAAAACTTGACTGCAGTTCTTTAATTCTGGATGCACAAATATTTGGCCTTGTTTCAACTCCCGTCTCGGAACGGATGATATTTTCCGGATCCTTTGTCGTAGTTCTTGCACAAATGTATCGTTCTCAGAGACTTCAAGCTTTGACAGCGAAAAGAAATCTCCAGGTAGACGCAACACTTCGCCGTACACCAACTCTGCAGCGCTGACCTTTGTATCGTCTCGTAACGTAGCCCTTAATCCTAACAGTACAGAGGGTAATTCGTTCACCCAATCTATTGTGTTTCCTCTACACATTAAAGTAGTTTTTAGCGATCGGTGCCAACGTTCAACTGCGCCATTTGACTGTGGATGATAAGCAGTAGTTCTCAGCTTACTGATACCCATGCGCTTTGAAAGTAATGCGAATAGGTTGGACTCAAATTGTCGTCCTTGATCTGTTGTTATTCTTAGTGGGCACCCGAATCTAGCGATCCACCCTGAATAAATAATTTCAGCAACAGTTTCTGCGGTTATGTCCTTAACTGGATGTGCCTCGGGCCATCCCGTGGCCCTATCTAACATCGTCACTAAATATCTATAACCTTTACAGTAACTTAATGGACCAACAATATCGACATGCACGTGTTCGAACCGATTACTTTTCTCAAAAGTACCAACGGGTGAAATAGTGTGTCGTTGAACCTTGGACCTCTGACACTCTAGGCATGCCTTAGCCCATGCGGAGACATCTTTGTTCATGCCTTTCCAAAAATAGCGATCGGCTATCATCTTTC
This sequence comes from Sesamia nonagrioides, assembly GCA_017933935.1. Classification (NCBI taxonomy): domain Eukaryota; kingdom Metazoa; phylum Arthropoda; class Insecta; order Lepidoptera; family Noctuidae; genus Sesamia; species Sesamia nonagrioides. The sequence goes on along the minus strand of JADWQK010000063.1, from coordinate 1,182,995 downwards.
TTGTTGTCCTTATTCCTGGGTGGCCGATTCCGTGAATCGCTTTATAAGCTGTCATACGAAACTCGGCAGGCAAATATGGTCGCGCCTTATCTGTCGATACTTCGCAGTATATTGACATATTATTATCGGTCAATAACATTCTTTTAAAACTTAAATTATCGGCGTTCATCAAGATTTTCAGTTCCTGGTCTGTTTCTTGGGCATGCGACAGTTTTTCATAATTAATGGGTGATGGAGTGTATATAGATGAAATTCGCGATAGGGTATCAGCCACGATGTTATCGGCTCCACTAATGAACTCTAGTACCACACAAAACTGTAATATGAAGTCTAAATGCCTCAACCTTCTGGGTGTATCATGTTTGCCAATACTGTTGTTTTGAAATGCATACACAAGTGGTTTATGATCTGTGTACACGGTTAACGGTCTTCCTTCTACCAAATATCGGAAATGTTTAATAGCCATGTAGATCGCGAGCAATTCACGATCAAAGGTGCTATACTTCTGTTGCGCGTCGCTGAGCTTTTTGGAGAAAAATGCCAGAGGCTGCCAAGTTCCTTCGACCCTTTGCTGCAGTACTGCTCCGGCGCATGTGGCTGAAACGTCGGTCATGAGTGCTATAGGAGCGTCCGCTAGAGGAAAGGACAAAGTAACAGCGCTTTGTAAGCTCGCTTTACATTGTTCGAATGCATCGATTGCCTCCTTGGTCCATGTAATTGGAGTTTTGTCTCTTTTCTTCGCATTGTGTAAGTAGGTGTCTAGGATACTCTGAAGTTCTGCGGCTCGGGGTAAATGTCTCCTGTAAAAATTTACCATGCCTAAAAATCGGCGCAACTCTTCTACTGTGTTTGGTTGTGGGTATTTCGATATCGCTTCTACTCTATCATTTAGCGGTCGCAGACCCTTTTCGGACACGTAAAATCCAAGAAATTCTAATTCGGATTTTCCAAATACGCATTTTGATAAGTTTACAGTGAGCCCCCATTGATCCAAGCGGTTGAAAACTTCTCTTAGATGCTTTTCATGCTCCAACCTTGAGCTCGATGCAACTATTACGTCATCAAGGTAGGAAAAGATAAATCCTAAGTCTCGAAATACGTTGTTCACGAATCTTTGAAATGTTTGTGCGGCATTTCGTAGACCAAACGTCATCCTGTTGAACTCAAACAGGCCGAATGGAGTGGTTATCGCCGTCTTCGGAATATCCTCTTCTCTCACTTTCAAATTATGATAAGCACGCTGAAGATCAATCCGAGAGAAAATACGTTTTCCTGCCAACAGATATGTACAATCTTGAATTCGTGGTATCGGATATCTGTCGGGTTTGGTAATGCTGTTTAAACGACGGTAGTCGCTGCACGGTCTCAATTCTCCATTTTTCTTGATGACTACATGTAAGGGACTCGCCCAGCAACTCTTAGATGGCCTGCATATTCCCATGTCAATCATACGTTGAAACTCGGCCTTGACCCTGTCATATTTATCAGGCGGCAGTGGCCTCGGTTTTGCAAACACAGGTGATTCGGTTGTTTCTATGTAATGTTCCACTGAATGACATGGAGTGTCCTTAAAACACATAGGTTTTGTTATATTCGGATACTCTAATAGTAGTGCGCTAAATTCACATGAAGAGTTAACTGTTGTTATTGACGGTTGATTTGCCAAACTTAGCGCTGTAACTGTACACAAATTAGTCACTTGATCTATTAATTTCTTTTGGTTAACGTCCACTAATAACTTATGAAAAGCCAAAAAGTCTGCACCTAGTATGGGTTGTTTCACTTCGGCAAGAACAAATGTCCAACGATAAGGTCGTCGCAATCCAAAATTTAAGTCCAAGGTTTTAGTACCATACGTTTTTATTTCACTACCGTTAGCAGCATACAATTTATAACTACTACACACATTATCACTAAAAAGTTTTTTCTTATACGGTAACACTGAAATATTTGCTCCGGTATCAACCAAAAATCTTAGTCCTGATATTTTATCACTAACACAAAGACGGTGAGCAGGCGTTAAGGTGCAAACCTTCACCGGCGGTTGCACCACGCCATTTAGTTTTCCTGATGGTTACTATTTTTCTTCCAAGCACACGGCTCCATGCATTTCTGTGCTCTATTGTGGAACTTATAATGATAATAACATAGCCAGTCAGCACTTTCGGGCGTGCGCCGTGTAGTATTACTGCCTCGTGACGTTGAACGATACCGCTTGAATTGGCCTTGACAACGATTTCTTGACCTAGATCTTTCACTCTGCATTTCTTTCATTTGAAGACTTAATTTTGCAATTTCAGATAAAATAAATGCGGTATCATTGTTACCAGCTGTCGCTGTTTTTACCTCTGCTACCTCATTCAAAGGTCTTGTGGTTTCCATTATTTTGTCTGCGATTGCTGCCAACTTCTCCAGATCGTTCACTTCGCTCACTGCTAACACTGCTCGTACCGATGAAGGTAAATGCCCCTGCCACATGATTGTAAGTGTTTCGTCTGGGATTTTATTTCGCGCTAGATTCTTCATCCGCCGTAATAGCTGAGAAGGTTTCTGGTCACCGAGTTGAATCTCAGAGAGCAGTTTCTGTAATTGTCGATTTTCTGACTCTTCATACACTGCCAATAAACGAGTCCTCAATGCTTCGAACTTTTTCACTTCCGGAGGATTTAATAAAATGTCGCTAACTTGCTGTATTACATCTTTGCACAGTTTAGCCACTACTAAGTTGAATCTTGCATCATCACTAAGTTTTTGTGGTCCGAGAATAGACTCACACTGCACAAACCATAATCTGGGCTGATCACACCAAAATTCAGGGATCCTGGAGGAGACGGTTATCGTCGCCAACTCGCCAGGATCATGATGGGACGTTGTAGCACTCGCCGTCCTGCTTTGTTGATGTACAGCGCAATTTGGATTACTCATGGTACCTTTTGTTGAGTCGACCTTGTATATAGTCTTCAATCTTCCTCTTAAGGATGTCGGTTGTCGGGGTCACCAGTGTTGTGTCCTCTTATTAGTGTAAGTTGTGTTCCAAGGGTCCTTCAATGAAACTCCATAAACACATAACTATTTATATTTGAAAGACATACAATCTGTACGGAGGTATTTGGTCGACTGACTTATAAACTACCTATCTGTAATTGAGTAACGAGAGTCTTGTGATCTCATCGTACTAAAAAAGGAAATGTGCTGCAGGCACATGCTCATCGAATCAAATGATACATTCGGAGAGTCAGACGACCTTCCTACTTTACCGTTTCCAGGATGCAATAAAAGAAATATTCTGATTGACGATCTTGTATTTAGGAGCGGGTATTTATATACATTTTGGATTTACAATTATAGGCAGATTTACAGAGCAACCAATCACAAACAATATCAAACGACCAATGACATATGAGCTACAGCGCGGCGCGCGCGCCTCGTCGCTAAGTTAACTAAATACAACTGTATGATGTATCAGTTCACAGTTGTATGCCCGCGCGCATGGCGTGCGGTCGTTGATGTATACTGCTATATAGTTCCTCCCCAGCGAAGCGCTTGTTTATGCGAGTGGTGTCTCGTACGTTCGCCGCAAGCAGTGTAATTGTTGTCTCGACGCGGTGCCAGCGAGCGCCTAGGGCTGCGTGACGTCAGTTTGCCAGACGGGTGGACGACGTATTTGCTCGTGTGCCTTTCACTATTTTAGCTTTAGTGCGCGGCTGTGCTCCGTCTCGGCCGGACGTATGTTCTACAGGGCGAAGCGAACAGTGGGTCTTGAGGTGCGGCCGGATCGTGTGATGTATGGTGTCTGGTCATTTATAGGTTCTACTGCTTCTTCAGTGTTGGGAATAAATGCAGGCTTTAAACGATCTATGCTGATGTTTACTTGTCGATCGTTGATTTTCACTGTATATACCTTGTTGTGTCTCTTCAAGACACGATACGGACCTTCGTATGTTGGCGTCAGCGGTCGACGGTAGGCATCGGTACGTATAAATACATGCGTGCACACCTTTAGGTCGTCGTGAATAAAGGCCGGGCCAGACTGTTTTAAACAAGCTTCCAACAGGGGTCACCTTGGTGGGAGGTTTGTGGAGCCCACGGTTGGTGTTTGCGTCCACACTGTTTACAACAAGGCTCTCACCTCAGTTTGTTGTCGATTCTTTGTTTGGAAGCACGCGTTGCGATATGGCTCCTTATTTAACTAAACTTCAAAAAGTTGGCGTGGCATTAGCACTTGTGTGCGCAAGTGAGGAGAAAAAAGAAAAAAAGAAAAGAATTTGGATGAAGCGTTGGCTTAAGGAAAGAGTGAAACTAAGGTCCGTATTCCAGAAGGAAACTCAAGAATTCATCTCTGCTTAAGCATTACTTAAAACTACACACATCAAAAGTGTCTAGGGATCAAGCATTTTTATGCGGATTTCTTGAGATTGAGATGTGGCTTTGTAATAAATTTATGATTTTATAAATTTATATGGATCCTTTTTGGTGCATTTCATAATTTGAATCAGGAACTGTGAATCAAATTCGAGTAAAAGATGAAAATCAGCTGTCAATATTTTCCCTATAAAAACATACAACGCATTGAAGACATTATTAGTGCTACTGTTTCCCTACTACTGATTAAAACCAACGTTATTATGGAGCGGCGACGTCATTTAAGCAGGGAAGAAATGCTCAGAGCCGTGGGAATGATAGAAGCTGGTTCCCGGCAACGTACTGTGGCTTTAGCTCTGAATACAAGTCAGAGTGTTATCAGTCGACTTTGGACACGTTACCGAAGCACTGGTACCGTGGCTGAGCGCCATGGAGGACGGTATCGCTGCACCACACGGAGACAAGACCAATACATTCAAATCTTAACTCGAAGAGCTCCAACAATAACCGCCATGATGTTAGCCGTGAGGCTTCATCACTCTTCAGGGAACTTAATTAGCGACCAAACAGTCAGAAACCGCTTGCATGAAGTGAACCTTCATTCCCGAAGACCGCTACGGGTACCACCTATAGCAATGCACAATCGTAGGATTCGATATCAATGGGCTCTTGAACACAGAAATTGGGCAGAAGAACAATGGCGTTTCGTGTGCTTTTCTGATGAGTCTCGTTTTGGTATGAGACCGGATACAAGACGTATACGACACTGGAGAACCCCTGGACGCCAACAGCGATTAAAATCCTGCCAGGAAGTCCATCCTTATAGTGGTGGAACCATCATGGTATGGGCGGGTATTTGGATCGGCGGAAGAACTGAGTTGATTTGGATCAGAGGCAACCTCAACGCTCAAATTTATGCTGAAACGATTGTATCAGACGTCATCGTTCCTCTACAAGTGCAAATCGGTCCCTTATTTCAGTTAATGCATGATAATGCACGACCGCACACCGCAAGAGTTGTAAGACAGACTCTCGCCGCAGCTAACATCAATGTCCTGCCCTGGCCTGCTCAGTCGCCAGACTTGAACCCGATTGAGCATGCATGGGATATGCTACAGAGAAGAGCTCTGCCGAATATGGAGGGTATCCAGTCGCAAGAAGACCTTTTTTTGTTGTTGCAACGAACATGGGCGGCCATTCCACAGCGTGATTTGGATGAACTCATTTTGAGTATGCCAAACCGATGTTCTTGTGTTGTTAGTGTTCGCGGTAGAAACACGGATTATTAATTGTTTAAGTTACCCAATAAAATTTTAGAGAAAACTGTTATTTCAGTCTTTTTTTCGAACTTTTGTGTTAGTGGTTCAAATGTCAAATATCCCTTTATTAGGAAAATGGCAAATTTCTTTATTAATGCAAAGGTGACTTGGTTTATCGTTACTGTGACAAACGAAAACACTTTATTTGATGAATCCTTAAAGAAAATTTTAATTAATATCAATCAGGAGAAAAGTTATTGCAAAAATATATGTTGATCCCTAGACACTTTTGATGTGTGTAGTTTCAACCAATCAAATGGCTTGAAATGAGACTTAAGTAGAGCTTGAGTTTTGAGTGACGTTCTGTAATACGGACCTTAGTCATTTAAATTTAGTGAATCTACTTGATTTTGGTGACCTGCGCAACTTTCTCAGAATGGAAAAGGAAACATTCTATGAGTTATTAGAAATGGTGAGGCCATTTATAACTAAAAAAAATACGCATCTGAGGAAGGCTGTTTCTGTTGAAGAAAGACTATTAGTCACTCTCAGATACCTAGCCTCTGGATCATGTTATAGAGATCTGAGATACAGCTCTATAATATCACATGAACTATTATCGGAAATCATTCCTGAAACTTGTTGGGCAATTTACAAAGTTTTAAAAGAAACAATAAAGGCAAGTTTAAAAAAAAATATTTATTTTCTGAAAATCAACATTTCCTTAAAAATTTCACCAGCCGGACCCTCTGCGTTCATTAACTACCTGATTATCAATTACATTTATTGGCGAAGTCGTTGGTTTTGTGGAGGGCGTAGTAGTTTGTTCCGAGAATTGTGAGGAATAGTGTACGGGTGATTGCTGAGGGTGTTGGGTACCGGGCGATTGAGGTGGAGGTAATTGAATATGAGGCGAGTTTGGGGAAGGCAAAACATTCGGTTCAGTTATTTGGGAAGAATGTTTAGGTGACTGCTGAGGATATTGCGAAAGAGAACGAGGTGGCTGTTCAATGTTAACAGAGTTGTTTGAGGAGGAGGAAGCACTTGATGGAGTTATTTGGGTAGTATGTGGTGTCTGGATATGTGACGAGGAAGGGAGGGACTGGATTTGAAAAGGGAAACCTACCGTAGGTGAATACACCATTCTCCTAGTCTGTGGTGAAATTGATGAAAATGTACAATGATCTGTTTATCCTTTTTCCCGCGTAGACGCCATTTTAGCCGACTCAGTTCGTAATACGTGCGCGCGTAACGTGCGGACGCAACGATTGCTGCTGCGCAACTGACCCTGTGTGGTTTACAACATGCGTTTACACTGTGGAATACGTGTTTACAACGGCGAAATGCACACGCGGTTGGCAACGCGCGCCCGTCCACAGAGGTTGTTGAAGGTCAAACGAATTTTTGTTGCAAACAAGTGTTTACACTGTTGGAAACCGCCGGTGGAGATCGATGTGGAGGGTTTGTTTACAACAGTCTGGCCGGGGTTTAAACATTGCGCGGCGATCAGTGCTCCGGCGCACGGCTTGCATCTTTTTTATTGCATTGGTTATGACGTCACTAAAGTGTGTATTCGTATTAGCGTATGTCGACGTCTCTCCACACATTTCGCCGGGTAGCCGTAGTGTTTTACCGTATAGCGCTTCTGCCGATGACACATTAGTATTGTCTTTAATTGCAGCGCGAAGTCCCAACAAAACAGTTGGCAATTCTTGCGTCCAACTTGAATTATGTAGTCGTGCCGTTAATGCTGTTTTAAGTGATCGGTGCCACCTTTCAACCATTCCATTCGCTTGTGGGTGGTAGGCAGTGGTTCGTGTTTTTTCGATGCCCATTCTATTCATTAGTGTTTTAAACAAATGAGATTCGAATTGTCTCCCTTGATCGCTTGTGATCCTTTCTGGGCAACCAAATCGCACGATCCACCCTTCGTATATAACGGTGGCGATAGTGTTGGCTTCCATGTCTCTGACTGGGAATGCTTCTGGCCATTTTGTTGCTCGGTCAACGATGGTAACGCAATATCGTTTTCCGTCTGATATGGGTAGAGGTCCGATGATATCTATGTGTATGTGCATCAGTCGCTCTGCTGGTGGGAATTGTTCTAACGGCGATACCGTGTGTCGCTGCACTTTTGTTCGTTGGCAGGTTATGCAACATTTTGTCCACAGGCTGGTGTCCTTGTTCATGCTCGGCCAGAAAAAGCGTTGTGGTACGGGTCGGTGAGGTTAATAGTAAGTACGGTGGGGGTAGCGGCACTGTTTGCGATGCAACCGTTGATTGTTAAACCTGTTTTCTTATCGATGAGTTTCTTGGCACGCAGATCGACGAGAAGATTGTGATGACGTAAAAAATCGGCGCCCAATATCGGTCGTTTCACGGCAGCAACGATAAATTGCCACGATAAGGGGCGGCGTAGGCCTAGGTTAAGTTCTAGCATCTTCTCGCGATATGTATATATTGGGGTGCCGTTTGCTGCATACAACACTTCCTCCACCGGCTTCATTCCCTTAGTGTTAGGAATAACCGACACGTTAGCTCCGGTGTCCACAAGAAATCTCAAATGATGTTGGTAATCGCAAACGTGTAGACGGTATGGTGATATTTCGTCAACCTCGGGTTCCGTCGTAGCCAAGGTCGCGGCTAGTTTTCCTGACGCATGAACTTACACGGGGATTTGCAGTTGCGTGCTTCTTTGCCGTAACGTGCGTGGTAAAAACAAATATCACTTGACGGTTGCTGGTAATAATTCGTTCGGCCTTGTGATTTTGAACGTGATCTTGGGCGAAATGATGGTCTTCGTTGTCTTGATCTGTCTCTTTTCAAGGCCGCGATTTCCCGCTTAAGCTGCATAATGGCTTCTCGAAGATCTGGCTCTGGCTGCAAGTGACTGCTTTCGTGTCGTGACGTAGATGATGACGGTTGGTTGCATGCACAAACTGAATGGACTTCTCGGGTTTGCTCATGCATCTTGTTAGCCATGGCAGCAAGCACGTCGAGTTTGGGGTTTTCGTTGACTTGATAGCACAGCACGCGTCGAGACTGGCAGGTGTCTCATCCACAGTATTTGCAGAGTTTGTCAGAACGTTTCGATCAGTTCGTCTCACGTTGGAATCACGTCGGGGTCACCACTTTACCGTTTCCAGGATGCAATAAAAGAAATATTCTGATTGACGATCTTGTATTTAGGAGCGGGTATTTATATACATTTTGGATTTACAATTATAGGCAGATTTACAGAGCAACCAATCACAAACAATATCAAACGACCAATGACATATGAGCTACAGCGCGGCGCGCGCGCCTCGTCGCTAAGTTAACTAAATACAACTGTATGATGTATCAGTTCACAGTTGTATGCCCGCGCGCATGGCGTGCGGTCGTTGATGTATACTGCTATACTACTTAAAAAAAAGCTATTTTTCACGAGCTGCCTAAGTATCATTGTTTCTTTCGAGACTCGATAAACGTGGATAACCTACTTATACCTACATACATGCATGAGGTCAACTGAGGTTATGACCTGTGCCTGTGTTGCCATGAAATTACCTATTTATTTATTTTTTAGGGGGAATTTTTTATTAAGTTTAGCCAGGTTTTGTAGGCATTAGTAGAATCAGTTATCGATACTACAATACCTTCACGGGTCGGACAGGGTTTTCTTAACATATTGTATAAGTCTGGTGGAATATGACCTAAATAAACCAATTACTTATTTGAAGAATAGATTTAGGGAAAAGACAAAATTTCTTCATCAGATTTAGCTGTGCACACGATTATACCACATTTTGGTATAAAATCTACGGGTCCACAGATTACTTCATTGAAGATCCATTTTGGAATTCTGAAAGTGGATTCCTGAACACAGGCTCAAACATTTCAAATACATTTTTGATGTTCTCTCTCATTCCGCATTTACGAACTTTCGCCATACATTGAAGCTTGCCGAAAACCCCTCAGGCCTCATCCGACACCACAAATATCTTATCGGAAGGTAATTAAATATAAAAAATTAAACCCAAATAAAATTTTGTGATTTCTTTATTAAATATTTCATGTTAGAAATTAACTAACGATCGAATTTGATAATGTTAAAATAAAAAAAGTTTTTATAATAATAAAGATTACATCTAAAAAATACTGCTCTCGGACTATGCAAACATAAACGTATACATACACTTGCTGCCCTAACTGACAAACCGTCAAAGTAAACTGGTTTAACATAATTAATAATTTTGCACTCAAATAATCACAACGTAAAATGATGAACATTTCACAAAATACAGGAATATAAAACGTCCATTAAAACTAAACACAATATACTAGTTGTCTAAAAACTATCCGGCCGTAAAATATGATATTTTACGACGAATCAATGGAAACATGGTTTGATTGAAAAAGAACTTACTACACATAGCAAAAGCGTGATACTTCATTACGTTTATCCAGAAATTTTCAACATCTCTCCAGTTTCGATAGGATATCGCTTCAATAATATTGTTTTAGCTTTATGGGGGTAGAAATCAGGGCAATATCAACATTATGATACATCGGGTTTCAGGCTGTTAGTACAACTAAGACTTAAAATTAGTGCCAAATAGCTGCATAATAATTGCACTTCTTCATTGAACACATTAGAGAATTTGGTGGTAGCGCTGTGTAGCAAATGCGAGGATATTCATTAAATGCATTACTGTAGGTTTAGGGAGGACCCACGACCAACTTAGATGCCCAGCAATGTAATTGTCACACGTCAAAATATTGAAAAAGCTGTCTTTTTCGCGTTGTTAGATCCTAAATACAGACGAAGCAGTTGCGTGTTTTTATGTTTGATATGGTATATCGCAGTTTCCCCTACAGGGGGGAGGGGGGGTGCCCTTGGCATGCAATCGCCGTGGGGAGTATGGACCTCGGCTCAGGGCGTCACTGGAAGGCCACCAAGAGACAGGATGGATTGGAATTACAGTTGATCGTGCGTACACTCCCTTAATAAATACGATTACGAAATATCCATGCTAAGGTATGCTATGTGTAGTATGGAAAAACAAATTTACACTAAAATAAAAAAATACAATTTTGGAGAAATGATTGGATATACAAATAATCTCTTACTAAAGCTCTTAAATTCCGGATCGACATTCAATATTTTTATCGTCATAGACAAATAGGGTTGGAGCTTATCACGAGTTCCCGATAATGGTTACTGGATAAAGGAAATTAGATCGGAGTATTGTGATGCTCTTTTGGAAGTATTAAACTGTTAGTAACAAGATGAACACTGGATCTAAGCCAGCGTATGGGCCATATGTGCGCTGAAACCCTTGTTTGCAAACTAAAGTTCAATGCATATTTTTTCTTCTATTTTATTTAGAAAAGGACAGATAATATTAGTTCAGCCCTGTCAAGAGACACAAATTGACATATTTATAGTCTAATGTCCGTATTCCAGAAGGAAACTCAAGCATTGATCTCTGTTTAAGCATTACTTAAAACTAGTTTCAACCAATCAGAAGGCGTTCTGTAATACGGACTTAAGAAATATCTTAATTTGACAGAGCTAAACTAACATAAAAGCTAAAATAACAAGTCGCGGTGGCCTAGTGGTTAAAACACCAGCCTCTTAAGTATGAGTGTGCGGGTTCGATTACAGGTAAGGCAAGTACCAATGTAACTTTTCTAATTTATATGTACTTTCTAAGTATATCTGGGACACCAATGACTGATTAAAAGGTGAAGGAAAACATCTTGAGGAAATCTGAACTTTAAGTCTGAAATCGCCAACCCGCATTGAGCAAGCGTGGTGATTACGCTCAATCCTTCTCTGTATGAAAGGAGACATGTGCCCCGCAGTGGGGCGAAAAACAAGGTTGATGATAAAACTACACATCAAGTTTATGAACAGGGAAATCAGAGTCATTGTGATAGTGTGTAAAATAAACTACACATTGTTACTATAACCCGCGCAGATAAAGAAAAGATCTGTAAATGGCGTCCGCTCGCATGCGTTCTCACTCACTCTCTATCGCTGTCTATACTCACACAGTGAAGTAAGCGCTGCAAAAAAAATATTTCGCTTCGCTATAATATAAGATTCGCTTTCCAAGCTACTTTGACGCACTCAGAGTTACCGTTAATTTTGTTCCGCTAGTCTCTGTTATTTTGTTGTTTTCGTTGAGTTTGATTGTTATTTACAACTTAACGGCATTTTACTATCTTAGCATTTGGTTTGGATTGAATAATGGCATGTTTTGTCAACCGTACCATAAGTATCCGTCGCCATTTTCAGATCTTTTCTTTATCTACGTGGGTTATATTACGAGTAATGTTGTATGAGGCTGACACACGAGAGTGGTGATTGGTACAAGAAAAGTGAGGCCAGGCCACACATCGCCCGTAGGACCGATGCCCGATGGGACCGACGGGTTCTCGAGTGGCGACCACGCACCGGAAGACTCAGTGTGACCCCGATAAGGTGGACTGACGACCTGGTGAAGGTCGCAGGAAACCGCTGGATGCGAGGAGGCGCAGGACCGATCGTCGTGGAGATCCTTGGGGGAGACCTATGTCCAGCAGAGAACGTCTTTCGGCTGAAATGATTGAAGAGTACAACTGCTGTTACGTTAAGGGCTGGCTTTACAATCATCTGATAACATTATCCATGGGAAAACTTGATTTTTTTATTTACCTTTAGTGAACTACCTAAACCGTTGGAGTATATATACGAGCACTCCTGTTAAACCTTCCAGACCCTAATTCAATTGACCACTTAACGATTCCTTTTTTCGAAACCACATCAATTCATTAGCATACCATCTGTTATCCTCTTATGACACAAAGGCGCGATTTCAACTGTTAAAATACATATCTGTATGGTTGACAATTCGATTCCGTGTCCATAACAAAATACGATATGGATGTGTTTTGCATGTGATAAAATTTCGCGGGGAATATTAAAGAGGCCTTACCACGAGTTCTTATATCAGGTGTGGCTACTATGAGTTTTCATTACGAGACTCGATCATACCTCGATCGTTTGGCGCTCTCATTGGTTGAGAGTTCTTACAACCTTGAAGCGGACCAATCGATGTGTCTAATGCGGTCGATATCGATGATCGAGTCTTTGTAATGAAAACTCATGGTAGCCACACAGAATAAGGGGATTACTATGCCGAGTTGAAACAATCATTGTCCCAGTGTCTGACAAAGATAGAGCTATATAGGTTAAATAGCGCTATCTCTTTCACAATGGAACAATCATGGTTTGAATACGTCATGGTAAGAGCCCGAAGTTGTACTGCACTGCTACAAACACCAGCACATCAAGCTACATATTTTGTCAAATGAGTTTAGGTTTTTAATTTTATTGCAAAAGCAGTAAGGTTCAAGGTTGATTGGCAAAGTTGAGTGTTTAAAGACTCGATCATCGATATGCACCGCGTTTGACTCATCATCATGTTAGCGACACTGGAATCTGTACTGTGCCCACCTATCAAGACCCAACAGTTCAATTTCTGAAATGTAACAAAAGCTCGTGGCGGCCTAGTAAGTCGTGGTGGCCTAGTGGTTAAAACACCAGCCTCTCAAGTATGAGGGCGCGGGTTCGATTCCAGGTCAGGCAAGTACCAATGTAACTTTTCTAAAGTTATATGTACTTTCTAAGTATATCTTGGACATAAATGACTGAAGGTGAAGGAAAACATCTTGAGGAAACCTGGACTTTAAGTCTGAAATCGCCAACCCGCATTGAGCAAGCGTGGTGATTACGCTCAATCCTTCTCTGTATGACAGAAGACCTGTGCCCTGCAGTGGGACGATAAAAAGGTTGATGATGATGATGAACAAAAGCTCGTGATAAGACCCCAGAATAGAGACCCTGGTTTTAAAGTTTACATTCTCATGTTCAATAACTAATATTTTTAGACAGTTCATACTAATAAAACAATACAATTTCTTCAAATATCCATTTTAAACAATAATTTTGCAACATATCGCACCAATACAATATAAATATAAATGCAATTCTTGCTCTTGATAACGCCCGATTATAACCGTCACATTGCCAAAACTTATGGACCAATCAATATCTACATATATGTATTTAAAACCGTCTGAACACCAAACTCTTAAAAACATCCCCTTTTTTAAGACACAAGTCTCAGAAGAACAAAGTGATTTTCATATAATTAATTCAAAAGCTTTTACATTTCTCTAGTGATTTTATTTCAAAATTGACATTACTTAGAATGCAACCGAAATAGGCTCTTTACCTGTATTAAAAAAAGGCATTTTTATAATTAAAAAGATTTACCCCCTTATTCATAAACGTTGCTTAAAGTTGACTTAGTGATTAGCGATTGTATAACCACACATTTTAGACTTGCACGTCACTTAACTTCATCGTTTATGGATAAACCCCTTAAACACTGAGGTGTTTATTTATAAACGATAATTAAAGTTAAGTGACGTTAAAAGGTCAAAAATGTATGGTTAAAGAATAGCTAATCACTAGTTAACTTTAAGCAACACCCAAAGCGAAGTCAAATATCTTGATTACCATCACAATACAATTACCACCAGTTTCAATCTTCAAATTATTATTGCTTTTCAGTACCAAATGCAGATATATGTAGATAATGACTGTCAAACCTTGAAGGGAACACAAAAACTTAACGTCAACGGGGCCAATAGGCGATTGTAAACACAACTTAAAACACAGCTTACCATACATTACGTGTGACAGGACAAACTGATTACTGTATCAACTTATCTTAGTATCGTTATAAAAATACAGATTCCTATATTAAAATAATTCTCAATAAGCTTAGCTTGCCGTCTGAGACTCATGATTACATGCCTCTTCGGGGCTTCATTAATGTCAAAACGTTCACAATTAAAAAATAAGTGTATAAAACTCGATGGTGTGGCATATCGAACACTGCAACTGGAGCTAACTTCCGCTTATACATGTCACAGAAGTTAGGCATAAGTACCCGCAATTGACAACCTATACAACGTGTAACATAAAGGGTATATACATAATAAAGGTCTGGCATCTTTACATGATATTAAACGATATTGGAAGGGTTTTTTAATTCTATCTCTTTATGTTAGGAAGTTATGAGGAAAAACACCGCCTGTGATAGGCTACTATCATACTAGTCGCACAGAGATATTGAAGACATTTATCGGATTTTGGCAAGTAACGTGACGGGTAACGAGTAGTTATTAACGTATGTAGTGTGCTGCCACGTTTGTTATGATTTGATTTTAAGAAACAAACGAAACCGAAAATTTGGTACCAATTTTTTGAGTATTTTATTTTGAGTTGAAACCCTTCCGATATCGTTTGATATCATCTAAAGATGCCATGCCCTTGGTATGTATATACCCTTTTTGTTACACGTTGTAGAGGCACATTCGTTGCGTTTAGTCGCACGCGATTTGTCGCACCAACGAGTCTCATCTCAAAAGATACACGTCAACAGAAAACGAATCCGAGCAGTCTTCCATTAAATACGTAAAAATATCGCAATGATACTTAAACAAACCGACGACTATCACTAATAGTGAATACTAAAAAGACATACTTAAAGTTTGATCATAATATAAACTTAATTCTAAATGATTAAAGAAACATTACGTTTCATCTACTTCATTAATTCAAGGGTTATAGTTTTGTATCGATTACAAGTTAGGAACTATATCTACTTCTGTACAGATTACAAAGAAAAATAATGAATATGATTTTTCATAATAGTGAGTTTAATACTTTTTTTATTATTACACCAACATTATAATATGTATGCAGACTTCTACAATAGTCTCTAATGAACATAACGAGGAACTAAAATGTGTTTGTTCAAAAAATATCTTATGGTTCGACGTGGCCCGTCTCACAGGCTGCACTGTCGAAAACAGCTGTCTTTAAAATATGTGGTTATACAATATGTAAAGAAAACCCTGTCCGATCCGTGAAGGTATTGTTAGGTATCGATAACTGATTCTACTAATGCCCACAAAGACAGGCTAAACTTAAAAAAAACCCCCTAAAAATATAAATATTATTTCGCAAAAAGAGGTAACTTAATACATGTGCGGTTAGCACCCCCTTCCGCGGGCGGCGGGGGGCAGGGCACGCGGCTCCTGTGACGTGGTCGCGCCGCTATTCGCTTATAATAATACCGGTGTTGTCACTTTTTTAAAAATTACCAAATTTCGGGGAAATTGGAATTAATTCCCGGGAAAAAAGGATTATTTCAAAATTCATTAGTATTGTTACTATGATGATTACTGTAAAATTTTATATTATATTTGGTCAAGTGTTTACCTAACCTTTATTATCCTTATGGGTCGGACAGGGTTTTCTTTACATATTGTATATTGCGTACTAACATTACATATAGAACTACGATACGTTATCCATTGCTTTTACAGGCAAAACTATTAAAGAAATATATTGTTTATATGTCAATACAATATGTTTCTGCTAAAAATATGTAGCTTATTCGTATCACTTGTCCGTGTGGTGTTGCCGAGTTAATATTTAGAATATTAATGTTTATATTCATCTAAGACACTACGTACTACGTTCTAATATTCACAGAGATTGATACAGTTAAGAACATGGAAAAGGCGAAACAGCTTGTGCCCAGCTACACAACGACTAACTAGAAAATTAAAATAGAAAATAAACATAAAAATTACAGCCAACCAGATGCAATGGAGCACTACCCAAAAATATTTCCTAGCCACGTAATGGAAGTCATTCTCTCAATATATTAAAAAAAAAAAATCAGATCAATCGAGAGATTTCGCGTGTAAAAAAGCAGAAATACTTTTGGGGAGTGCCAAAGAGTCGGTCCACACTTCACCGGGACTGTTGTACTGGTGGGTCCAAGCCCTGCCTGTGTCTCCGGTGGTGTGTACTCCGTCCTAAACGATTAAAACTGTGAAGGCATCGATAAGTGCACATTAGGATAAACATCGCATATCTAAATAGTGTCACTGTTACAATTATTATTATTACTCAGTAAATATGCTGCCTCTATGTAGATATTCGCAAAATACACATCTATACGTAAAACTTTTTCTTGTTATGAACTGCGCGGGAGTCTGTTTACGTGAACACCGAAGTAATTATTTCCTTTATTAATGTTACTTCATATTGTGTCAACTTTTCAATGGCATAATTTGGTCATCAAATAATCACTGAGAAAAAGCACCTTTTTATGGCAACTATGAATTTCTTGTATCATGCATTCTTTATTAAAAACCTCGATTTTATTTACAAGGCTTCAATGATTAGGTAATCAAAGAATAAAGCAATAACCTGCGTATACGCAGGAATAGTTCCCATGCACCTTGAGAACATGATTGCGAGCCGTTTGCGTATATTTTGTATTTGTAAGTACATATTCTCGCAATGAACCACAAATAACTCGCGCGAGTTACCTGTGCACCTCGCTGCAATGCGACCCCTCCCGCATCCACGCGCGAGGCCCCGCATTCGCCGTAAGCGCTGAGTAACGATAGCATCTTTCTTACAATCGTCTAAATACAGTTTGAATCCCCTGTTGTTATTACTGTTTCTGTGGAGTTTTTGCTTTCTTAAGTTTGCTTTTGTTTTTAACATTTTCGACGCGTTAGTGAAGCCTGTTGGTTGCACCAAGATTATATGTCAGTCTATATGTATCAATTTAATAGTAAAACGTCATGAGTAAAATGATCTAGTATTTATTATGACGCTTTATCAACGACTTTTTATTAACATAAAAAAAAAAATTTAACATTATTCTTTTTCTTCTTTTTACAAACTGTACCGTCCGAGTGACGGCACAGGTCGCAAGGTGCACAGTTGACTCGAGCGAGGTATACACAGCTCGCGCATGCTCAGGTGTTGCCAATGTATAGAGTATGAAACTTCCCAACGCAATACACAACACAAAAACATTGTGACAATTAATATTTTGTTCTGATAAGTATACAAGTCGTCTAATTGAGTATCACGATTAAAATTATGTAAAGCTTATGGCATTATGGTACATTAGTTGACCAATAAAATAAATATTTCATCACCACCAATTCTAAATGCATTTTTGACAGTCACTTGATTTTTTTTTTAGTTATAAATGAGTATCATTGTAGTAGCATTACGGTGTTTAGGAAGACTTTTATATTAAACTTTTGTGGAGAGTGGAAGATTCAATTACTTTTCTTTATGTGATTATCAATTGTAAAATTTCTTGCTGATTATTGCAGTGCTAGTACCTCGCTTTCGAAAATAAAGGTAGGTACATTACATATCTGAGCATTTGTTAAGGCCGAAAGTTCTGTAAATCCTGTCGAATTAAAGTGTCATCACTTTTTAAGGCTCACCAGATAAAGCATTAACATCTACACTTTTATCATATTATAATAATAAGATTTTTTACGAAAGGAACTGTCTCTCTCGCTATCACACCAAAACTACAAAATAGAGATTTAAATGAAATTTGGTACACAGAGAGCCTAGAGCCCGAGCAAGGTCATAGGTACTATTTATTTCCAAAAAAGGGTTGTAAAGGGGGCGTTTGAGAGGGATGAAAGATTGTATAAAAGTACAATTCAAAGTTAGAATCATAAAACTTGTATCATAGGCTGTTGATTAGATATTTAAATATGGCATTCAATGTTTTATAAAAAAGTTCCCTGTGTAAAGTAAATAGGGGATAACATATTTTTACATAAAATTTGTCATTTTTCAAGCTAGAACAAAGAGACTTTTCTTTGGCTTTTGAATTGTTATGTTTTCGATTTATAGCTAACATTTGTATGAATTTTACCCGTCAGGGAGTAAAAAAAGAGGGAGATCAGGGGCAGTGTGAATCCACACCTTTATTATTAATTGGAATCTCTGTTTGTCTATGCTTTTACAGCTAAATCATTGAATCAATTTTGACGATATTTAGTATAGAGTAAACTTGAACTTCAAGGAAGGAAATATTAATAGGTTTTATTCAACTGCAATAGCCGACATTCACGCGAATGAAGACGCGGTCATGTAATTGTGGAGAAGATAATATTCGAGTTTATTTAGCGGTTGCTCGATCTACGAGAAATCCCTATTCTGAGGACCAGGCTGGTGTCTTATGTATCCAGCCAGTCCAATTATCGAATTCTTCGTGTTTCCGACCACGTAATTCCAAAGTAAATGCTACCACAATAATAAAATTACTAAAACGTCTACCCCATATTGTTTAGACATCTTTCCTACGACATCTCGAAAAAGCCGCAATTTAGAATTTCCCAAATGCAGATACACATTAATTGCAATGAAAAAACAAACACTTTTCATCACAATATGGTGTTACGTAAAACAATGTAAACCACAACTGATTTTTTATCAATAATCGCAACATATAACTCTAAACTTGCATTGACTCTCAATCTGAGATCTTGCAAAATATAAAAAATCATAGAACTTTCATTACTCACTCAATCATCGCTAAATAACAGTCTGCAGCAATAGGCTCATATCTTCAATCCCGTAAGTACACGGGGTAGACATAAATGGGTGTGAAATCTTATGTGTTCTCCACAGGTCTGATGGTACAGTCACCTACAGTTGTGATGGGCGTGATCGTCACCGATGATGGTGTTGAAGAAGACACTGTGCTGGTCTCAACGATCTGTTCCATCTTTTCCTCCTTCTCATCATTATTAGGGGGCAGTTTGACGATCTGACAGTCTCCTACGGTCATGATCTGTGTCTCCATGGCGACGGATGGGATGCTGTCGTCCTGCTCGACGCGGGAATCGTCGTCGTCTGAGGAGGAGTCGGAGACGTCGATGGTTCTGTCGTGCGATTGGTCGGTGTTGAGGCTCTGGTCGGTGTCCACGTTGCGGTCGGGGTCGACGCTGGTGACGCCGTACGAGCCGTAAGCCAGCGGGTTGTATATCATTTCAGTTAGGTAGGAGAAATCGCCGAAAGGTAGGTTGGTTGCGTTGTAATTTTCGTTGGGTCGTCCATCTGAAAGATTTAAGAATGAATTTAGATTTTTTGTTTTTCGACTACCATTTTATATTAGTTTTGGGTGCATCAATATTTATATCTCGATCTGATACTTTTTTCACAGTCTGTGTTTCGTGATTGATTAAAAAGCATACGAAAGCAAATAAGATGTATAAAATAAATACATAAATTCTGATATTTACTTGACTGTTGTATAATACATAAAATTTATTTTTTAAGCAAGTTAGTAACGGTTAGTTTTATTAGTCATTTAGTTTGTTATTAATGCAGACAGCATCGTAGCGGATTACTATTATGTTATTAGGGTTTTATCTTTGGACTGGGTTTTACTAATCCATCAGAATATTGTATTAACACGCGACCTGAGGGGTCTCGTGATTTTAAAAACTTTCTCTCATCATTCTGATCTGACACATTTTGTCATTTTTTAGTCGCTGAGACGAGACAGCGACTAGATTTTGAACGTTTAAACGTCGATCTTAGCAGCAGTAGGTCGTATGTATAGCTAGTGTTGCAAAAAACCGTTCTTCCTCAAACGTGAAAAAAAAGACTTGAAATTAAAACTGTTTTTTTTTTTCTGGGCCATTGTTTTCTTTCAAGAGCATGAAATCTGAAACTGTTATGACATTTATCGTTAAATAATGAATACTTAAGAGTACATTAATAGAGTCTTAAGTTTATTCTTGATCCTACGGTACTTTCCTGATATTATAGTACCAAAATTTCATAAAAATATTGGCAACATTCATTGATATTAACATCAACGAAAGGGAAGTCCCCAAATCATGCAACCATTGCAACACTAGTTATAATATGCCCTACTGTTTCTTATGTCGAGCTATACATACAACCTACTGCTTCTCATGTCGAGCTATACATACAACCTACTGTTTCTATGTGGAGCTATACATACGACCTACTGCTTCTTATGTCGAGCTATACATACTACTGCTTCATATGTCGAGTTATACATACGACCTACTGCTTCTTATGTCGAGCTATACATACGACCTACTGCTTCTTATGTCGAGCTATACATACGACCTACTGCTTCTTATGTCGAGCTATACATACGACCTACTGCTTCTTATGTCGAGCTATACATACGACCTACTGCTTCTTATTTCGAGCTATACATACGCCCTACTGCTTCTTATGTCAAGCTATACATACGCCCTACTGCTTCATATTTCGAGCTATACATACGACCTACTGCTTCTTATGTCGAGCTATACATACGAACTACTGCTTCTTATGTCGAGCTATACATACGAGCTACTGCTTCTTATGTCGACCTATATATACGACCTACTGCTTCTTATGTCGAGCTATACATACGCCCTACTGTTTCTTATGTCAAGCTATACATACGCCCTACTGCTTCATATGTCGAGCTATACATACGACCTACTGCTTCTTATGTCGAGCTATACATACGCCCTACTGCTTCATATGTTGAGCTATACATACGACCTACTGCTTCTTATGTCGAGCTAGACATATGAACTACTGCTTCTTATGTCGAGCTATACATACAACCTAATGCTTCTAAAGTCGAGGATGAGAATTGGGCTTACTGCTACCATGGAGTCGTCAGTACATGATTCTGGAAACATTTCAACCAGAAGAAATTGATAAACAAAATTATTCTTCGATAAATTTTGACCGCGTAGATTTTGTTTCCTTGTGGATTGTAATCGTGTTATAATACTGTATTATAATAATTAACGATTAAATGCCCTTTTTGGTAAGAAATAATATTTATATGTTAAAATTCGTTTAAGAGTTGCATCCCTTACTTCCGTAGTCACCCTTTCTGTGAGTAGATGTTGTCGTACAGGTCTGTCATATATTAAGAAACAATAGGGATGTATCCAAGGTATGAAAATCAAAAAAATAATTGGTCCGTCTTATAGATAATAAAACAAATTAAGACCCGTATTTTTTATATTGTCGAAATTACTAAAAACTACAGAGATATAGCGTATTGAAGTTACGGAGTGGGGGTTAATACCGTTACGACGTGGTATATTTTGTACCACGGCGTGACGTCATGGGACATTTCAAATCAATATATCTTCCTAAGTATTTGAATGAAATAAAAAATACGTGTTCAATATTTTTTTATAAATCTATCTGATGGACATTAAATTATTTTTTAAGATACAACCCAATTTTGCCTCGTAAAACTTACGTCTTCACGTAAAACCCAAGCCAATATTCAACTAAAACCGATTAGTACCGACATTGTTCCCAATTTTGCCAAATAATTAGCTGTCATGCCTAAAAAGGATTTGGTACTAACAAAACTTGTTGATCGCGAGGCCGTACTGCGTCGATATATCCATATCCATACCTAAAGAGAGATGTGCTTTAGGTCGCGGTAGCGTTGAACTTAATCTCAGTTGGATTTTGTAGTTTATTTATTAACCGGCTTCAAAAAAAGAGTTCATAGCTTTTTTTCAATGCTTGTCTCTGGTCTGCAGTGGGGCAATACTTTTTTTTTAAACGTTGGATCACACCATCGACATACTAATGGACATGCCTTAGAGATGAGAATTGTGGCATTTCGAAAGAAAGAGAGGAAACGAAGTTTCATCTATCTTTATCTCTCTCAAATTCATCAGTCATCTATGAGGAAAGTGATAGGGCTAGACCGATAACATAGGCCATCTCTCTCACTCTTTTCAAACCAAAACATTACTGCAGATTACACGCGTACGGCATGTCCATTAGTATTATGTCAATGGCCCACACTAGGAATTACTACTACAGGATACATCGTGGGTGCGTTTACAAACATTTAAATTATATTCACAAACAGCCAGACCCGAAACAACTACCTCTAGGCTATTATAGTATTTTATTCTTATAGATTTCTTCTTGAATACTTTCATATTGTACTATAAGCGAAATCTTTTGAAGGATTTCAATTTTTTTTTTAAATAAAACCATATTATACACATATTATTTTCCAAACAAGTCCGATACTTTTTATTATATTTGAATAAATAGGAACTTTTACGTGCAAAGTATATTGAATAATTCTTTTATGAAAATAAATGAATAAAAAATATTGCCATGCAGCAAGAACCAGGCGGAAAATCACGATATTTGAAGCCAAAATAAACAAAATATTCGGAAGCAAGAGAATAGGTCCAACGCAATAAAAGCATAATGCATAAAGGCAATCTTGTGCGGACATAATCTAGAAGAGTCATTAAACATTATCATAAATATTGATTTTTGACGTTTGAATGTCAGTTTAATAATCGAATATAAATACAACCCTATAATTTATATCTCTTAAAAATCCAATATTTTAAATGGTCGTTGGCCCACATTAGGAATTACGTTATCGTGGGTGCGTTTACAAAAATTTAAACTCACATACACAAACAACCAGACCCGGAACAACTACTTGTATGTGGGTCATACAAATATTTGTTCCGTGCGGGAATCGAACCCGCGACACGAAGCGCAGCAGTCAATCGCGTAGCCACTGCGCCAACCGCGGCGTTCATTATATGTACATATTTTAAAACTAAAGAAACAGAAAAACATTTCATTACAACTTGTAGCAAACAGGGTTTAAGCTACAAGTCAGCGAACCTCATAAAACGTATTATTAAAAAAAAAACCGAGATAAAGTTATTGTCGCAAGCTAGACATGTCCACACAACTCATACATACGCAAGAATTGCTCTGAAACACACACGCACACAAATTAAATAAAAACACGTGTGAGTAATTATAACAGTCGGTGTGGCTACTATGAGTTTTCATTACGAAGACTCGATCATCGATATCGACTGCGTTTGACTCATCGATGGGCCCGCTTCAAGGTTGTAAGAAGTTAAGAACTCTCAACCAATGAGAGCGCCAAACGCGCTCGATGCGTGTGATCGAGTCTCGTAATGAAAACTCATGGTGGCCACACTGATATTATTCATGACAAAAACATTCCCCTCGTGAGTCATGACCATGGATCCATGGTCATGACTACGAACAATTTGTAAACTCAAATATTTAAATAGTGTAATTGTGGGTAAAAAGAACAACAATTACGGGACACATAAAAAATACAAAAGGGATTCCAACATTTTTCTATTGGAGGCGAGACCCGCCGCCATTTTTTTTTGTTTCCGCCTCTGAGGCAAAAAAAAACATTTTACCGAAAAATTTTTTGTTTGTATGTTTATAAATGAGAGAAACATTTCTACAAACAAAAAATTTTTTTGTTTGAAACATTTAAAAAAAAAAATTTTGGTTTTGTATGTTTCTTCCCTCGATACCTGAATTCGCAAATCGGCCAGTTAGCCGTAAAATATACAGTTTTAAGCATCACCTGAAAAAATTGCTTATACATAATGGAACTTAATATTTTTGATAATATAGAATCATTTCAGCCGGAAGACGTCCACTGCTGGACATAGGCCTCCCCCAAGGTTCTCCACGACGACCGGTCCTGCGCCTCGCGCATCCAGCGGTTTCCGGCGACCTTCACCAGGTCGGGGGTCTACCCACGCTAAGTCTTCCGGTGCGTGGTCGCCACTCGAGAACCCGTCGGCTCCATCGGGCATCGGTTCTACGGGCAATGTGTCCAGCCCACTGCCACTTTAGTGTTGCAATTCTTCGGGCAATGTCGGTTACTCTCGTCTTTCTGCGGATCTCCTCATTCCTGATTCGATTACGCAGTGAAACCCCAAGCATAGCCCTCTCCATTGCCGTTTGAGTGACTTTGACCCTTCTTATAAGGCCCATTGTTTAGCGACCACGTCTCAGTTCCATAAGTCATCACTGGCAACCATTGAGTTATAATGTACTACGTACTAGAGAAGCTATCTCAAACAAAAGATAGGGAACGCACTTGATGACGGCGGGGTACGCGCGGTTCAAGCGGGGGGTGTTATGTTCTCATAGATAACAATCAATGCGTGCAGATGCGACATAATTTTATTATTCTGCCTACCTGATGTTGTACATGTGTACTTACTCAAAGAACAAATAAAAAATTATTTAAACTGTAATAACATTTTAATTTCCTTTAAGTAATATAAGTTTAGTTAGTTTCCTCCGTTTGGTATAGTAATCCACAGTTTGATCAATTTTTGCTTCGTGATGCAATCTAATTTTTGTGTACCGATTTATTATGGCTCGAATTAAAAGGATTCTGTGATTGAATGTTGATGTCTAATTAAGTGAATTTTTATTTAAATTTCGAGGTAAGACTTCCACCGCTCTGTCATATTAAATTACGTTTAATCTTTTCTGTAGCCAAGCATATTATGTACACGTCTTCTGCAGAATAACATAGACCAACCATATCTTGAAAATGCACGGAACATATACGTGAAAAATCTGAAGGTTTCTTCACTACGATTCTTCTGAACTTTGATCCGATTCTCTTTTTCATGACACGCTTTAAATCCAAATAATAACAAAAGAATATTATTTTTATTGCATTTATATTATTATCGTGATTTAAAATTAATATTTTACTGCAATTATGTAAACTTATAGGTCGATAGTGTCAAGTCTACGCATACAAATGTTTTACTCTTTGACATTCAAGTAAACATGGCCGCCACAGCCGTGACGCGTTGCATTTGAAAAATTATAATTAAATTAAGCGTGTTTTAAAGATAATGAATGAACTGAATGGTGAAAAGTCACTCCTTGACTTTTACTTATGTTTCTGGAGTTGTTTGAACAGTATCTCAATGCACACGAAGGCATAAATAGAAAAACAAAACTTCACTCAAACGTGTCACATTGCAGCAAGCGCTCGGCACAGACTAAGTGAGTTTGAGTGCGTGCGCTCTAACTCGTGTTACAAACAATTTAGTTGAGGCGCCTTCTCTAGTACGTAGTACATTATAACTCAATGCTGGCAACACACACTGGTCGAAGACTTTTGTCTTGAGACACTGCGGTATTTCGGACGAGAAGATTTTACATAGCTTCCCGAAAGCAGCCCAGCCGAGTTGGATTCGACGATTGACCTCTTTCTCGAAGTTGGACCTTCCTAACTGGTTAGTTTGTCCCAGGTACACGTAACTGTCAACAACTTCGAGAACAGAGTACCCAATCTTTATAGGAGTCGGTACAATACAACATGGGCATTAGACATGACTTTCGTCTCGTCCATGTTCATTTTAAGACGGACTCGCTCGGAGGCTTTACTGCGGTCTTCGAGCATTGTACTCAGGTCCTCCGCTAATATAGACTGCTTTATATCTATTAAATAAAATAATATCCTGTTTTTAAAGAATTTATTTTTACTAAAGATGCAGTTAGCCGATTTTCGGATTAAGGTATCGAAATGTCAGTCCCTAAACTGTCAAGTTTCCAATATTTTTGGAGGTAAACATGCAAGCCATGTGAACTATGAAAATCACGAATAGAGACTGTTTACACTGTGCAATTATAATAATATAATTAATTAAGTTGAAGCAACAATAAAAGTTGCATTGTCTAAACACCATTCAGACATTGCAAGTCATTTGTTGCATCAATTTTATTGTATGTCATAGGCAATTAAATTGCACCGTGTAAATCAGTCTTTAAATATACATTCTACGCATATACAACAACCATAGTGCGCGGAAAAATTATATGAAATATTAATATAAAAATTTATGAATGGAAAAATTTAGTAAATTCGTATTTTTAAAATGTAGAGCAATCCATACTAATATCATAAATGCGAAAGTATCTCTGTCTGTCTGTCTGTCCGGCTTTCACGCCAAAACTACTGAACCGATTGTGATGAAATTTGGTAGATAGTCTAGAGCCTGAGAAAGGACATAGGCTACCTTTTATCCCGGAAAAATTTGATGTTCCCAGGGGAAATCTAAAAAGCGCGATATAACCTAACTCTACGCGGGCGAAGCCGCGGGCGAAATGCTAGTATTTAAATAATTAAGGGGACAATCTATAACACACATACAGATAGATAACGTTATAATAAACCACTCTCGTTTAAAATGATGACCTGCACCATAATTGCATAACACACTATTAAGACTGATTTACACGATGCAATTTAATTGCCTACTATGGCATACAATAAAATTGACGCAAGAAATTACTTGCATCGTCTAAATGGTGTTTAGACAACGCAACTTTTATAGTTGCCTCAACTTAATTGAAGCCATAGGAAATTAAATTGCACCGTGTAAATCAGTCTTTATTATCTATTTGGATCATTTTGAAGCCTATTGCTCTATATGTTCAAAAATGTCATCATCATCATCCCAGCGTTAATCGCAGTCGCATCCGAAGCCTTTTCAGCTTTGGAGTCCGGGGTCCGCTTTACCAGTCCAACTGCTGATATGGCTAAACTTCGACATTTTCCGTGAAGCGACTG
Source organism: Sesamia nonagrioides (assembly GCA_017933935.1). Classification (NCBI taxonomy): domain Eukaryota; kingdom Metazoa; phylum Arthropoda; class Insecta; order Lepidoptera; family Noctuidae; genus Sesamia; species Sesamia nonagrioides. The sequence goes on along the minus strand of JADWQK010000063.1, from coordinate 1,155,991 downwards.
CCGTCTGACCTCCACAACCCGAAGGCGACATCGAAGCATTGCAGTTAGACCAATTGTTGGACTTTTGAGGGCTCCAACAACCCGTAACGACTGCCACTAGATGTTCGTATGGCAACCGGGACCAACGGCTTAACGTGCTTTCCGAGGCACGACCAGACCAGTGCAAATATTCATATTCATGCATACAAATACTTGCACTGTGCGGGGATCGAACCCGCGCCGGCTTGCGCAGCGGCCGCGTTCACTACCGCTACGCCACGGAGGCTGTCAAAAACGTACATAACATAATGAATCTTTGTTGAACTGTCAAAACCAAACGCATTGCTACTAATAGTGTATTAAGCAATTACTCTTTGGTTTTGCAATTTTATCGTCCAATCAAAGACACCATGGCGAAGACTTCTAGTACCATTTCAAAGAGCTAACACTTCTGGGATCACAGATAATAAACATTACACCTATAGTCCTAGATTCCCCAAGGTCTCGGATCCCCGTTCCTCTTCCAGAATCCCTGTTACACACACCACACTAAGGAACAGATATAAAATGATTACATAACATAGCAAAGCCATGTAATCACCTGTTCTGATAATGAAGTAAGTAATACATTATTTATTATTCTTGATGAGTACATACCTTGCCTAGGCAGCAGGTAGTTCTTTGGGGGACGGCCTCTCTTCCTCTTGAGCAGCAGCTGTTGTCCGGAGGGTGTAAGATGAGGCATCTGTGGGCTCGGGCCCATCACTGTGCCGCTTGTTAAAACGCAGCCTTCCATGTCTGGAATGTGTCAGGGAATCATTAGGAAACAGACTTAATAAAATTCAATCATTAATTGACATAGCATGCACTGTTTAAACTACTATAAGAAAGAAAGAAGCCGAACGGTGGACGGGTCTAAGCAGTTGTGTTGCGATGTGTGCCGGGTACGATGTGCCTAATGTTGTTGTGTCGGGAGTTTGGTCGTGGAGGGTCTCCAGATCATCCTCCTGCGCAGCATCGTTGGTCGTGTTGTTGGGTTAAACATTGCATCACCTCGCTCAACTGCCGTCTTCCTTCCTATTCACTCAGTTTTTTGAGTGAATAGGCTTAATAAGCTAGTGCGCTTTACCATCAACGATTGCATCACTGCTTACCGTCAGGCGGGATTGCAGTCAAGCATTCGTTTATAACTATTAAAAAAAAAAATATTTAATTGTCATAGAAACACGTGCATACAAAAAGGTAAAGGACGTCGTAATTCGTAATTCATTTGTTGCCGGTGGGAAAGCCCTTCAGGTCGGAAATTTGGCATGCCAGGCCCGGCTCTTTGTCTATTCTGATGACTATCATTTATACAATGTTATTTTTTTTTTGTGTATGCGAGTATAGATTGTTCATAATAAGCAACTGAATCGACTCCAATCATTTTTACACCATGTTATATTTTTTCCCAAATACATTTAAAAATTGTTGCAGTGTGGTTACCGAGCGCGCACGGTAGATCATAGTATTGCGCACGGCGCAACAGCTGACGCCAGAAGTCAACGCCTCACTCGTCCGCCTGAGCGGAGCGTGGACCTTATTTTTGTTGGGACAGCCAAGTAGGATAACAAGCTCATAACTTTGTGGTTTTCCATGATATCTTTTTGAAATTTTGTACATAGATTCTTTACTTTAAAATATTAAACAAATGTTTCGGGTTTCGTATGAACAAAAAATTATTTTGTATATTAATATCTTCATGTATCAAATCCTCTGCATACCTTTTTTAAAGTAGGACATATTCAAGTGGTTTTACCCGGTGGTCAGTCCTTTACTGACTAAAACCCATCTGTGTTCCTCCATTTGCCTGTGTCAGGAATAACGGTATCCCTTTTCATCATCTCAGCGTTAATCCCAGTCGCATCCGTAGCTTTACAGCTTTGGAGTCTAGGGTCCGCCTTACCAGTCTAACTGCTAATTTTGGCTCAACTTCGATATTTTCCGTGAAGCGACTGCCGTCTGACCTACATAACCCGAAGGCGATATCGAAGCATTGCAGTTAGACCAATTGTTAGACTTTTGAGTGCTCCAACAACCCGTAACGACTGCCACTGGATGTTCATATGGCAACCGGGACCAACGGCTTAACGTGCTTTCCGAGGCAACGGTATCCCTTTTGAACAATCCATAGCCCTGGTGGATCCCGTCTTTATGAGCTGACGATATTTCTGAGGCGCGAGTGGAACAAAAATCACGTTAGACCGTCGGTCCATGCTGTCACTCTCACGTGGTCTTTGACACGTCGTCAGAAGTTCAAATTCAGACAACCTGTCTCATCAAAAGATATTTAATAGGATTAGATTAATAATATAATATTAATAGGATTTTAATAGCATTAGATAGTACTGGAAACTGTCCTCAACCTAGTGGTAGAGACGGGTTGAGGATGATTGAGTTTTGGATTATGATTTGAAGGCTAAGCAGTGGTGTTTTTCTCGATGGTAGGCCACAACATCGGCCGCCGGCAAAATTTACCACCCACCAGACAAAGTCTTGGCGCCAAGAAATTCTTCGTGTTCCAGCGTGATGTCTGGTGAAGCCGTGCGGAGGACGGGTTTGAGCAGTGTTGCGATGTGTACCGTACACTAGTTTATAATAATAATAACGATGGAGAACGATAGAAAAATATGGAGAACGAACAAAACTCAAGAAGTTTTTCCATTCACCTGTCAGTATATTTAGGCAGTCTCCCTGTAACCCTGCCCTGGTTTGTGAACAAAATCAAGTAACCAAAATTCAACCACTACCGGTCGGTAAGCTTATCGACAAGTCTATAGCGCTAAGTGAATATTTGGTGGAAGCCTCCATCCACTCCAGCACACGAGGAGTACATCGTCTGAAGGCCCTGCAAGTCCAACCTCTTCTTTATTTGGCTGTGCTTGCTAGCGGTTTCAATATAGCTAACGTGCGCCTATTCCAAAACAGATAAATCTAATGAAGTTGATCAATATCAATCAATATCAGCCACTTACCCATCGAAGTCTTAGGCGGGCGCCCCCTCTTCTTCTTGATCTTAGGCGTCAGTGGCAGTGGAGTCTTCCTGGGCCGCCCGCGGCCTCGCCTGGGGGGGTCCAGCAGGTTATCAGGGTTGATCTCATTGCGCACTGGTTCCAGAGTAGAGTTCAGCACCACAGGGTTAGCGGCCGTGCGAGGAGGGAGCATGACGTCACCGGAAGGCGTGAACACTAAAACACAAATCAAAGTCACTTAAAAGTTGGACAGAAAGTTTATTTACTTTTAATTAACCATTTATGTACGGTATATACAATATGTAAAGAAAACCCTGTCCGACCCATAAGGATAATAAAGGTTAGGTAAACACTTGACCAAATATAATATAAAATTTTACATAATCATCATAGTAACAATACTAATGAATTTTGAAAAAATCTGTTTTTCCCTGGAATTAATTCCAATTTCCCCGAAATTTGATAATTTTTAAAAAAGTGACAACATCGATATTATTATGAGCGAATAGCGACGCGACCACGTCACAGGTGCCGCGTGCCCTGCCCACCGCCCTCCGCGGAAGCGTTGCTTGCCGCACATGTATTAAGTTACCTCTTTTTGTGAAATAAGATTAATTTTTTTAGGATTTTTTTTTTAAAGTTTAGCCCGGCTTTGTATACATTAGTCAGTTATCGATACCAAACAATACCTTCACGGATCTGACAGGGTTTTCTTTACATATTGTATAAACAGAGAAGAAAAACCGGCCAAGTTACCGATTAGAGTAGCATTAGCTTTAAAAACGGCAAAAAAATCACGTTTGTTGTATGCGAGCCCTTAAATATTTTATTTTTAGTATTTGTTCTTATAGCCGCAACAGATATACATAATCTCTGTAAATTTCAACTGTCTAGCTATTACGGTTCATGAGATATTACCTGGTGACAGATGGACGGTCAGATGGACAGTGAAGTCTCATGAATAGGGTTTCGTTTTATCTTTTAGGTATGGAACCCTAAACTTGGTACAGAGGTAATGTTAATTAAGTAAGAAATTTTAAGATTTGGTAGAGTTATAGTAAAATGTAAAGCATTCCAGGTACTAGCCACCCTTGATTCTTTTAGGTTATTAACATTGGAATTAGTTGTTCATAAAAGAAGATAGATAGTTTAAATGAGTTGATTTAAGTATAGAAATTTATTATTATCAATTTATATGCTTACTAGCTGCGCCCCGCTGTTTAACCCGCCTATGTAGTAGTAATATAAAAAATAGATAAAACCTATTTCATGCCTAACGAATGTATATACGAAATTTCATTAAAATCGGTTCAGCCGTTTTGAAGGAGTTCGAGGACAAATAAAGTGACCGAAGAATTTTATATAATAGAAGATAAGTTGATAGTAATAACCTCAGCATCAACTTAAAGTAAAATATTGTAGCAGGTCAAGCTACCCGAAGCTGTCAGAAATTCCCAATCAACCTTGACCCTTAATACTTTAGAAATAAAGTTGAAAATCTAATAAAGAAATCTGACAGATTGTAGTAGCTTGATGTGCTGTGATCTGTACTTTTATTACAAAGTGTACCTTAAAACAACCTTTTATAAGATCACGAATAGAGTATAAATGTTGTTACGAACACAGCATTTTCTATTTTATGTAATACTAGCTTTCCGCCCGCGGCTTCGCCTGCGTGGAGTTCGTTTATATCGCGCTTTTTAGATTTCCCTCGGGAACATCATATTTTTCCGGGATAAAAGGTAGCCTATGTTCTTTCTCAGGGTCTAAAGATTGTCTGTGCCAAATTTCATCAAAATCGGTTGAGGGGTTTAAGCGGGAAAGCGTAACAGACAGACAGACAGACAGAGTTACTTTCGCATTTATAATATTAGTATGGAAGTATGGATAGTATAGATGTCATTTAAAAGTTACATTCTTTATTTCGCGAACATATCGCAATTGAAAATTGCCAAGTGTTGACAATGTTGATGCTCATGTCTGTGAACTATAAAAGCATGTAAGGACGACAGCAAGTCAAGCTACCTGAAACTGTAAAATATTTCCAATCAACCTTGAGACTTAATGCTTTATATACAACGTGTATAAAGGGTATATACATAACAAAGGCATGGCATCATTACATGATATCAAACGATATTGGAAGGGTTTTTTAATCCTATCTCTTTATGTTAGGAAGTTATGAGGAAAAACACCGCCTGTGATTAGCTACTATCATACTAGTCGCACAGAGATATTGAAGACGTTTGTTGGATTTTGGCAAGTAACGTGACGGGTAACAAGTAGTTATTAACGTATGTAGTGTGCTGCCACGTTTGTTATGATTTGATTTTAAGAAATACACGAAACCGAAAATTGGTACCAATTTTTTGAGTATTTCGTCCTCCGTGGCGCAGCGGTCAACACGCCTGCCTGCGACGTGGAGGCCCCGGGTTCGATCCCCGGCCAGGTCATGATGGAAAACGATCTTTTCCTGATTGGCCTGGGTCTTGGATGTTTATCTATATATGTATCTATTATAAATATAGTATCGTTGAGTTAGTATCCCATAACACAAGTTTCGAACTTACTTTGGGGCTAGCTCAATCTGTATGATTTGTCCGTATATATTTATTTATTTATTTTATTTTGAGTTGAAACCCTTCCGATATCGTTTGATATCATCTAAAGATGCCATGCCCTTGGTATGTATATACCCTTTTTGTTACACGTTGTATAAAGTTGAAAATTTAATAAACAAATCTGAAAGATTGTAGTAGCTTGACGTGCCGTCGTGACGTGTACTTGTGTTAAGTTTACCTAGGTGTCCAGATTCGCGATGTGTAGTTCGCACCATGCCTGACATCACTTCAGAGTTGTTTTCGCGTTTCGTTGTGGGGGTATCGTTAGCCATGTCTACTGTTGGGTCTTCCTGTAATTTGAAATTTGATTTGATTAGAAATGTTGGATAATCTGAAAATGTTAGATAAGGATTTTTATGGCACTGTTTGCGTTGCTTGAGGCGACAGGCTCCGGGATATCTGTCGCCCCCCAAACATCAGTACCCGAGGTGGCGGCGCGAAGTGTTCTAGGCGCGTTACTCTTAGACGTCACGGGGGTAGTTATATACCTCATCCTAGTATCGGGCTAGTATCAATCGGGGGTTGCGGAAGTAGTGTCTATGGAGTTTCTTGCACGTTCTTCTCCATAGAGATCTACGCTTTGGAACGTGCAATTTAGCTTCACTTTTCTTGGACTGACCGACATTGACTATTCAAAAGCACCAACGGATGGTTAATTTGAAATAAACAATTTTGATTTTGAGTGTTGGTTTTTAGTCACTAAGAGTCTGATAGATTCCGTCGCCTTCCCCAGGGCGGCGGACATCCATGACGATATTCCACCCCGGAAAAAAAAGAAAAAAAAAAAGATTTTTATGACACTGAGTTGATAACAAAAGCCGTTTTAAATAGTTTTTTAAAACAACTTAATTTTATACTTATTTGATATTATTTGCTCTTATAAGTCACAGATACACTAGAGGACAAATGTCGTGCAACACATGTCGCCAGCGACGTTGGGTGAAGTAACACGACGTTGCCGGACTTCGGTCGACATATCATGTTCGTCTGACGTCACTGCGGGACATAAGTCACGCATTGTCGCCATATTTGTCAGGCAAAATCGGCCGGCTTCGCTTGTCATGTCGCGGCACATTTGTCCCCTAGTGTGTCCGTGGTTTTAATAAATAGCAAGTACAGATCATACGGTCGCCGTACCTTCTCGCAGATCTTGGTGTGCACCCGTAGCTTGTCGGAGCGTGCGAAGGACCGTCCGCAGCCGCCGCACGTGAAGGGACGCTCGCCGGTGTGGGTCAGCTTGTGGCGCGACAGGTGAGACGAGCGCTGGAACCTGCGGGGGGCAACACTGTCAGTACACTCACGAGTATCACTATGTGTACATACACTCGGCTTTATTCAAAGGTAAGTATGAATACACTCGACATTATTCAAAAGTATTTATGTATGCCTTCCACTTTATTTAAAAGTATGTATGCATACACTCCGCTATATTCAAATATATGTACATATGTATAGACCCGGCTTTATTCAATTTATGTATGTATACACCCGACTTTATTAAAAATACATACACTCAGCTTTATTCAAAAGCATGTACATACACATCTGGCTTTATTCAAAAATATATACAGTATGTTAAATAACAGAGGGCGTTCCCTTAAACTCGTTAATATATATCATTAATAGATTAAAATAAAAATATCAGCATAGAAAAATAAGCATAAAATAATCCGAATTAAAAGAAATTATAATTGAAAATAAATTTGAAACCTCCTGTTTTAAATCAAAATAGTAGCGCGGAATAGTATCTACCTAACGTTGCATTGCCCAACACACATCAATCAATTAGATCTTAGATCGCCGCCGCATACGCGGCTCGTCATTCATAAATAAATTGCGACGTTGCCGTCTTTCATGTTCGCGTGTACAGTGTGTTTCTTTTACATGTCAATTTAAATTTTTTATTGAATATTTTCATATTGAAAAAATTTTAAAACATTTTGTTTTCGAATGGAAATATTTTTTTTAGCATGTATGTATGCTATACTATTTCGGGTTAACGGGAACGCCTTCTGTTAGTTAACATACTGTATACAGTCTACTTTATTCAAAAGCATGTATGTATACACCTGGCTTTATTCAAAACCGATTCACTCCTTTACCTTTAAAGAAATCTTTCATTGTTATTAACACAGCATTTTTCAATCCATAGGTGATTGTACACGCTGTTTCATTATACTGTTGGTATCAGATTCTTGACTGATAAGGTACTCAAGAATGACACATGATTCATGCCCCTAAACAGTGAGGAATTTAAAGCATAGAAATTCAAAAAGTTGTATTACAGATAGCATATCCATCAACATATTTGAACAAAGATTAATCACATATGTTAATTGATAGTTACCTGAGGTCACACACATCACACACGTGAGGACGTCCCTCCTGCGCGTCGTTGGTCGCGGAGTCTGACACCGATCCACTGGAGTCTGTTTCTTCGTCATCATCTATTTTGTTGCCGCCTTTCTCTGTGAGAAGATAGTTGTATTAGGTTGGTGTTGGTTTAGGTATATACAATATGTAAAGAAAACCCTGTCCGACCCATAAGGATAATAAAGGTTAGGTAAACACTTGACCAAATATAATATAAAATTTTACATAATCATCATAGTAACAATACTAATGAATTTTGAAATAATCCTTTTTTCCCGGGAATTAATTTCAATTTCCCCGAAATTTGGTATTTTTTAAAAAAGTGACAACACCGGTATTATTATAAGCGAATAGCGACGCGAGCACGTCACAGGTGCCGCGTGCCCTGCCTCCCCCCGCCGCCCGCGGAAAGGGTCGCTTACCCCACATGTATTAAGTTACCTCTTTTTGCGAAATAATATTTATTTTTTTAGGGGTATTTTTTTTTAAGTTTTGCCTGTCTTTGTGGGCTTTATTAGAATCAGTTATCGATACCTAACAATACCTTCACGGATCGGACAGGGTTTTCTTTACATATTGTATATAGTAATAGGTGGTAATAATTAATAATGATTGTGACGTACTTATTTGTGATTTTTTATACAACGTTATTTTTTGTCTATGCGAAACCTAAATATAGTTTGTCAGAATAAGCAACTGAATCGATTTTAATAATTTTTACATCATGTTATATTTTTTCCCAAATACATTTAGAATTTGTTGCAGTGTAAATACCGAGCGCGCGCACGCAGCTTACGATAGATTATAGTACTCCGTGCGCGCAACAGCTGACGGTAGAGATCAACGCACTCGCTCCCCGCCCGAGCGAACTTTTGACCATATTTTTGTTGGGACAACCAAGTAGTTAGTTAGTTAAACCCAACCACCCACCCTTAGTTGTCCCAAGTAAAATATGGAATAGATAAACAAAAGACCAAGACAAGGGGCCGCCTCGCAGAGGCTCGTTCAACGCTTTTAATTGAAATTAATTATGGTTATCCCTGTTCACTAATATGTTCAATATAAGGAAAAAATTTCTTTTTATCATTGTTCTTGTGTTCTTAGCAACCAAAGCACCTACCATATAACCTCTTCATCGTCCTCGGTAGACTGAAGCATAAGTCCGCCTTTACATCTTTATGCGAAAGGTTTAAATAAATAAATACACCTAATGACAACGCCCGGTTGGTGTAGAACTATTATATGTATACATAACTATTTTATTATTATGAGTGGTTTGTGTCTCAGGAAAGTCAGGTCCTGATATTAAACTTTAATTAAAGGTGGAGCAAGCGTGGTGATTACCGCTCAATCCTTCTCTGTAAAAGAGGAGACTTGTGCCCAGCAGTGGGACGATAAAAAAAAGGTTGGTGATGAACTGTAGCACCAAAGGACAGAGTGTACGTGTGATTGTCTGTAAGGGTCGAAATTAATACTATTTAATCCCATTTATACGTATAAATGTGTTTACAATACAGCCTCAGGCCTGCTTCATACAAGCCCTAATTAATCGGTCCGTGTTTTATCAGGACTTGACTTATAAAAAAATATAGTTTGAAAAACTAAAAAAAAAACATGCTTTTAAAAAATATCAAACTAAAAAGTAAAAAAAAAGCGCAAGGCGCTTTGTGCCATATTTTTTGTATATTAAGCGCCTCACACTTTTTTAAAATTATTTTAAAAAAATATCAAACTAAAAAGTAAAAAAAAAGCGCAAGGCGCTTTGTGCCATATTTTTTGTATATTAAGCGCCTCACACTTTTTAAAAATTATTTTTAACTTTTTAAAAGCATGTTTTTTAGTTTTTCAAACTATATTTATTTTCACGAACTAACTAAGTATTGAAAACGGTGGAACATTTTACAGTAATGAGCCGCTCACTATAAAGCATGTAGTGAGGCTAGTATTGAGATGATGGCAAAAATAATATTAAAATTCATGATACCAAAACTCACCGTCAGAATCGTCCTGGTCATTACTGGTTGGTTTCTGAAGTACTGCCAACTGCACCACTTTGATACCGCCGTGCTTTGTGTCCTCGTGTTTGATTGATTCGTTACTGGTAGCGCCTGAGGACAAAAGTAAAAGAAATTTTAAAACTTTTATGGTTTTAATTAAATAAGCTGCGTGGGAGCGTTGGATTTCCTACAAACTAGGAAAGAATTTTCGCAGATTCTTTTTTTAAGTTAAGCAGAGTTCAGCAGAGCAATTTGTTATAATTATTAAAATAAAGTCATCATCATCGCAGCGTTAATCCCAGTCGCATCCGAAGCCTTCAGCTTTGGAGTCTGGGGTCCGCTTTACCAGTCCAACTGCTGATATGGCTAAATTTCGACATTTTCCGTGAAGCGACTGCCGTCTGACCTCCACAACCTGAAGGCGACATCGAAGCATTGCAGTTAGACCAATTCTTGGACTTTTGAAGGCTTCAACAACCCGTAACGACTGCCACTAGATGTTCGTATGGCAACCGGGACCAACGGCTTAACGTGCTTTCCGAGGCAACGGTATCCCTTTTGAACAACCCATAGCCCTGGCGGATCCCCGACCAGACCAGTGCAAATATTCATATTCATGCATACAAATATTTGCACTGTGCGGGGATCGAACCCGCGCTACCTTGCGCAGCGGCCGCGTCCGCTACCGCTACGCCACGGAGGCTGTTATTAAAATAAAGTAATCCGAACTAAATTATAATAAAGCCACGTCTTAGAAATAGAGATGATATCCTATCGTTTGTCTTTCTCAAACGTCTCATCAATTTTAGTTTGAAATCAGAAGTACATGGACTCCGCTGGGTTTAATATATTCACCTAAAGAACATTAGATCCAGCCGGTTATACGAGGGACTGAAATGGCCCATTATATATACGAGGTAGTTTTATTTCCCAGTTTTAACGAGGGAGTAAATAGAAACCTAGTTCGAAAATCGAGACTAACGGCTTTACGTTCTTTCCGAGGCACGAGTCTTGGTAGGTAAAGATGGACATCCATCCATCTTGCTGCTATTTTTTCGACAAGGGTTTTAAGGTTTTTTTTAAACTTTTTTTTTTATATTATTTAATTATTTGATTTTTCGTTTTATGTTTTTTATTATTTTTTTGTTGCTACCCGATGTGTGTTTATGGTAGATGTATTGTATTGTGTTTGTGCTGAATCAATGTATTTTCTTTCTTTCCATCCACGTTTGTATATTTTGCAAAAAGCAGTGTTCGTAAAATTAAACCCATGTCGCTTCACACGAATGACTGATGTATTCCCAAGGAATAGGCGTGACAATAGCAGTCTATGTATCCCTGGTGCTAGAACAACTTTGATGCGCAAGGGTGTATGCTGCATGGCACCGTTAATTTATAATAAAATACCTAGTCGTTGGAAGGACTGTACTTTGTCACTGTTCAAGAAAAGACTTCGTAATTTTTAGAAGACATGGCTTATAGTGTTGCAGACCTTTTGCAACACTATAAGCCATAAAATAGACAAACAAAATCTTGAAAAAAGGTTTTGTTTGTCTATTTAGTGTCATGTATTTGTTATTATTATTAGAAATGTGACATTAATTATATTATTGAATGATGGCATTGAATTAGGATTATTGTATTTAGTAATGTAATTATATAGTATTAATTTTATTTTGACATTCTAATACAAATCATGGACTTTTGACGATTAATATAATATGCAATCTGACATCTTATAAATAGTCAGTAATAAGTAATATATAATGGGATGAGTTTAACGTTGTAATTAGGTAAATTTCAATATTTGCACGCCGCATCTAATGGTAGAATGTAAATGGGCCCACTTTTATTTTTATGAACAGCATACTTTGTACACCTACATTCTTGCAAATAAAGTATTATTATTAATTATGTTTGTCAGGCTTACGGGCTTCTGACGACAGACTGTCAAAAATCTACGAATGACAGCCAAGATGTTGATCCCGGCTGTAAATCTGTTGACAGCGTATTCATGACGTGGATATACACACTACTTAATAAAAATATTGATAGACTGACTAAACCGCAGGAGTTTAGAAGCAAGACATTTTGTTCGTTAAGTTCTTTCAAATTAATATTTTTACTCTAAAGGGTCTAAATAGGATTGAAAATTGAATGGAAGCTTTTTTGTTTTTGTTGATGGGAATAACCACCGGCCACACGATTTGTGAAAGATTCACTAGCTGTGCCCCGTGGTTTCACCCGCATATGTCCCGTGGAAATACCACAAAAAAAAATATCCTAAGTGTGTGTTAATCTTATAATAGCTGAGTACTAGCAATTGTAAAATACCAGAACTCGGTTGCAAGTTTGCAACTCGATAATCCGACCCCAACATGGCGGATAACGCCCTCTTCCAGCCCCCCAAAATGGGTCCAGAAGTGACAGACTGTCGGTGACGTCTGTCGCCCCCCATACGTCAAGATCCGAGGCGACGACGCGAAGAGTTCCATGCGCACCACTCTTAGACGTCACGGGGAGAGTCAAACACCTCACTCCCTCTCTGAACCGAGGAGGCCGACAGTGGCACCAATCAGGGGCTGCGGCAGCAGTGTTCGTTCTCGCAACTCCCGGAGGTAGGTGTGAAATGGAACACCAGGAAGGTTTTTAGTCAGCAAGAGTCTGAAAGACCTAAATATACATGAGGATATTCCGCAGAATATCCTCATCATCCTCAGAAAAAAAGGCAGTTGATAATGATGAACCACGCCATAATTCATCTGCTTAACTATGGTACATTTAAAGCACACTAGATCATAAATCTAACTTTTTTAACCCAACCACGTGCACGCACTAACCACTTCCAGCCGAAAAACCGGTTTATAACGATTATGCTTATGATTTTTAATCTAACATCTACAACTGCTCGAGAATTAATTATGATGTAACTCATTTAGTGATACGAATGAATCAGGAAGTAGTGAATTGTGTCTGTTAGCAACTTGTTTTATGTAAGTGGATCATTTCGGAAACCTGTTTCTGAGTTGATTCATGTTAATTTTGAGGTAAATTAATTGAATTTAGCTCACAATGACACATCGTGAGAAAAACCAGCCGATCATTGTGTTATAACTCTCATCGTGAAAAGTTAGAGAGCTTGGAATGAGCTGTCAATCCCTGGCATTTTTTGAATGACTCATCGTCATCATCATCTCAGCGTTAATCCCAGTCGCATCCGCAGCTTTTCAGCTTTGGATTCTGGGGACCGCTTTACCAGTCTAACCTGAAGCGACTGCTGTCTGACCTCCACAACCCGAAGGCGTTATCAAAGCATTGCAGTTAGACCAATTGTTGAACTTTTGAGGGCTCCAATAACCCGTAACGACTGCCACTAGATGTTCGTATGGCAACAGGGGCCAACGGCTTAACGTGCTTTCCGAGGCACGACCAGACCAGTGCAAATATTCATATTCATGCATACAAATATTTGCACTGTGCGGGGATCGAACACGCGCCACCTTGCGCAGCTACCGCTACACCACGGAGGCTCACCTCACGCTCACTTCACCAATTTTTTCACGGTGAGATGGTTACAGAATCGCACTACTGTAGGTGATTTACAGTCAGTGTTGCCATTGCTACGGCAATTACCGTGTGCTACGGCTTTCAGGTCAGAAAATCGCTAAATCTACGGGCTACGGCCTTCACCTCAAGGCCGTAGCAGAATTTACGGCTTTTCGTAAGTTCTACAGTAATTCATTAATTTATCGTAATCGTTATTTTACAAATATTTCGAGTGTGTATCCGAACATTCCGGATGCCAAGATTATAATGTCCGTGGACGGGGATTTTCCCTCATGAAACGCTTCTCAAAAACTAAAAAAACTACTAAAATGTATAAAAAACCAAAACACTGTCTTTTTGGCTAAGGAAATACATATATTCAAGTTTACAAATACATTTAAAAATTGCCGGAGACCGAAACTTTTTTTTTCCGAGTGTATGATGGCCGAAAAATGGCTCTTATGAGCTAACCTCCTTTAATATAAGGGTCATTTTATTTTCTCCATTTGGCAAATGACACGGCCGACAGTCGATGTTTTTCCTTAGGAACACGGCTTTTTTACCATCTAGATACACGGCCGCCTCAAAATTTGCGTTGGCAACACTGTTTACAGTCCTCCATACTATGATTACTATGCATAATATTTGCATTATTGACAGTCCCATTTTATGTCCAGGAAAATCTCATTCTAAGGTTACCTGGAACAGTAGGCCTACTATGAGTTTACTTTACGAGACTCGATCGTCGATATCGAGCGCGTTTGACTCATCGATTGGCCCGCTTCAAGATTGTAAGAACTCTCAACCAATGAGAGCGCCAAACGCGCTCGATATCGACGATCGAGTCTCGTAATGAAAACTCATACTAGGCCTACAGATTGCATTAGCTATATACAACGTGTAACATAAAGGGTATATACATGACAAAGGCATGGCATCTTTACATGATATCAAACGATATTGGAAGGGATTTTTAATCCTGTCTCTTTATGTTAGGAAGTTATGAGGAAAAACACCGCCTGTGATAGGCTACTACCATACTAGTCGCACAGAGTTATTGAAGACATTTATCGGATTTTGGCAAGTAACGTGACGTGTAACGAGTAGTTACTAACGTATGTAGTGTAGTGCCACGTTCGTTATGATTTGATTTTAAGAAACACGAAACCAAAAATTTGGTATCAATTTTTTGAATATTTTATTTTGAGTTGAAACCCTTCCAATATCGTTTGATATCATGTAAAGATGCCATGCCCTTGGTATGTATATACCCTTTATGTTACACGTTGTATAAACAATCTGTGTGTTCAATTTCATCCGAATCCGTTCAATAGTTTTTGCGTGAAAGAGTAACAAACACACATCCATACATAGATACATCCTCACACACTTTCGTATTTATAATATTAATAGGAATTAGGATAGTCGAAGAAGGAGAAAAAGTCCTCAAATCAAGATATCACATATAGGTACATATTAGCAATTTCAATTAATTAACAACCGTTAAAATAAATTAGTTTTCAAGCACTCCGTTAACATTTTAAGAGGCAAAATCTACTCGGAAACAAGACAGACAAAGACATTTTTTTATCGCTGATTTTTTGTTAGTTTTTTTGCAACTTTTGAACTAGCCGCGATTTTGTTTCGTTTTTTATGATATTATAATCATTTTTAATGAGTGATTCGTAGCTAAATGTCAATAGCAACAGCCTTTCAGGTCAGTCGAAGGTTAATCTTCGCTTGCCGCGGTCAGTTTTTAGATGGGTGACCACACAGCCTCCGTGTCGTAGCGGCAGCGAACGCTGCAGCTGCGTAAGGAGGCGCGGCTTCGATCCCCGCGCAGTGCAAATATTTGTATGCATGAAAATGAATATTTGCACTGGGCTGGTCGTGCCTCGGAAAGCAGGCCATAAGCCGTTGGTCCGGGACCAACGGCTTATGGCGTGCTTTGCTTAGGCACTAACTATTTATTAACAACTCCTAAAGCAGCATATTTCAATAGAATCACTAAAATAACCTGAATTGGCTTTTTAATGATTTTTCGAAATAACCTTGGTATTTCGAAAAACCATTAAAAAGTCTACATTAATTTGATAGCCCTACAAAAAAAGAAACATGGATAAAATCCAGGTAGTAAACATATTTTATGGAATACAGCTAATGAATAACGTTGAGGCATTTGTCAATACAATTTTGCGTATTTTAATTGACAGCCTCCGTGGCGTAGCGGTAGCAAACGCTGCAGCTGCGTAAGGAGGCGCGGCTTCGACCCCCGCACAGTGCAAATATTTGTAAATTTTTTCAGACCACCCCGCGATCCTGACGGCCCTATATACAAAAATACTTTTTCCAGTGTTAAGTAGACCGTACAAGTAATTTTCACAGGAAATTAATCCAGCAGAACTTAGTTCAAGTCATCATAATTTAGAAAAGAAAAAAAATCTCCTTTGTTTGTCTCAGTACGTTCACACGAAGCGAAGCATTTTTTACTATCTATTTTATACATACTAAATATTATAATAATACTTGCAAAGCCGGGTTTTACATTGTGAGTCATAGATAAAAAAATAAACTATCAGATTTTAGTAAAGGTAACGTTTATAATATTGCTGTAGCTAACATTTTAATGATTGTAGTTCTCGAACAAAAAAAAAGGTTCACATAATTTATTATAATTTTGTACCGCACCCATCTAATCAGCTTATAATGTTAACGGATCAGCCTATAATGTGAACGGATCAGCATATAATGTTAACGGATCAGCCCATACTGTTAATGGATTGGCCTATAATTTTAGTGGTAACAGAGGCTTCCTCTTGGTGAGACGGAGTGGGCCGTAATCTACCACGAGGGCCCAATAAGGGTGAGTAAAGGTCTTCGAATCGTTGTTGGTCATGCCGATTTCCTCACGATGTTTTCCTTCACCAAAAAGGAAAGGAGGAAGAAGGCTAGTGAACGGATCAGCATATAATGTTAAGGGATCAGCCCATACTGTTAATGGATTGGCCTATAATTTAAGCGGTAACACAGGACTCCTCTTGGTGAGACAGAGTGGGCCGTAATCTACCACGAGGGTCCAATGAGGGTGAGTAAATGTCTGCGAATTGTTGTTGGTCATGCCGATTTCCTCACGATGTTTTCCTTCACCAAAAAGGAAAGGAGGAACAAGGCTAGTGAACGGATCAGCATATAATGTTAAGGGATCAGCCCATACTGTTAATGGATTGGCCTATAATTTTAGCGGTAACACAGGACTCCTCTTGGTGAGACGGAGTGGGCCGTAATCTACCACGAGGGCCTAATGAGGGTGAGTAAATGTCTTCGAACTGTTGTTGGTCATACCGATTTCGTCACGATGTTTTCCTTCACCAAAAAGGAAAGGAGGAAGAAGGCTACCGCATTAGCGATAAAACAAAAATTTTACAATAAAAAAAAAACCCGCCTGCATAAAAATCTAACGAAGTGAAAAGGCAGAAACAAGCCGAACAATCGCAGATGGAACACTTGTTTATCTAGCTAAGAGGTAGTAGCTAGGAGATATGCTTGGTAGATGTTTTTTCTTTTTTTAACTTACAATATGGCGTCAAAAATCCGCCATATTGTTTTTTTTTTTTTTTTCTTTTTTTTTTTCTTTTAAATCTCAGCTATCCAAAAACACTTAAGACTATTAAGGAAAATATAACAATACCACAAATTTGAAAATCCGTTTAGCGGTTCTGGAGATACAAGGTAATAAAGATTATTAAACAAGATACACGCTAAAAACATAACCCTTCCTTGCAATCGGTTAAAAATACAGAGGAAACAATATGAAAAACTAGACCATAAAATAATGCAGGTATGCAAATGTGAACAATGGTAGTGTTTAAACAAATAAACATATTATAACACAATGGTTTATAACAGTGTAGGCCCGTGATTGTGCAAAATGTTGAGAAAGGAAATTATACTAAATTATTGTATTGTGAGGTTTCTTGCTACACTATGGTCTGATGGCTCCGTTTGATATCAACCTTTTTATTATACACTAGCTTTCCGCCCGCGGCTTCGCCCGCGTGAAGTTCGGTTATATCGCGCTTTTTAGATTTCCCTCGGGAACATCAAATTTTTCCGGGATAAAAGGTAGCCTATGTTCTTTCTCAGGGTCTAAAGATTGTCTGTGCCAAATTTCATCAAAATCGGTTGAGAGGTTTAAGCGGGAAAGCGTAACAGACAGACAGACAGACAGACAGACAGACAGACAGACAGAGTTACTTTCGCATTTATAATATTAGTATGGATTAGAATTTTTTTTATTCGGATTTTTTTATGCTTATTTTTCTATGCTGATATTTTTATTTTAATCTATTAATGATATATATTAACGAGTTTAAGGGAACGCCCTCTGTTATTTAACATACTGTATACATACATAGTGGTGCTGAAAATACGACAATAAATTAAACATCGTGTACCTGAACAAATTCTCGGTCTACCCATAAAAAATTATATAAACATATCCATTATTTGAGTCACAGGAAATTATTTTTAACTAGCTTTCCGACCGCGGCTTCGCCCGCGTGGAGGTCGGTTATATCGCGCTTTTTAGGTTTCCCTCGGGAACATCAAATTTTTTCGGGATAAAAGGTAGCCTATGTTCTTTCTCGGGGTCTAAAGATTGTCTGTGACAAATTTCATCAAAATCGGTTGAGAGGTTTAAGCGGGAAAGCGTAACAGACAGACAGACAGACAGACAGACAGACAGAGTTACTTTCGCATTTATAATATTAGTATGGATTTTTCACATTTTCTACATGATGTACATGTTGATAAGGAAGCGCTTAGAGGTTGATGACCGCCGCATCCAGCGGTACTAAACTTTAATGGCGCGAAAAAGCAAGTCGATACATGAACGCGCTGTCGCCCACAGATCGGAGGTCATTGAACCAATATTTTAAAGGATGTTCTATTCCGTTTGCAATTTTATGCGATTTAGTTTGTTTGAAATTTTCATTTTTTTTTATTTTTGATGCTAGGTTTTTTTCTATAGTTCAGGATTATTCCTATGAACCAGCATGGTCTGTGTTTTCATTTATTGTCGTATTGTCAGCACCACTCTGCATATATAAAAAACCTAGTGCTGTCAGTGGTTGTCACATGAAGCTCACGTGAAAGAGGTATTTTTTGAAAGATTGGGACTGGATGTGAGACAGATTGAGTGTGAATGAGTCGTGGTGGCCTAGTGGTAAGAACACCAGCCTCTCAAGTATGACTGTGCGGGTTCGATTCCAGGTCAGGCAAGTATCAATGTAACTTTTCTAAGTTATATGTACTTTCTAAGTATATCTTGGATACCAATGACTGATAAAAAAGGTAAAGGATAACATCTTGATGAAACCTGGACTAGTCTGAAATCGCCAACCCGCATTAAGCAAGCGTGGTGATTACGCTCAATCCTTCTCTGTAAGAGAGGAGACCTGTGCCCAGCAGTGGGACGATAAAAAGATTGATGATGATGAGACTGGATGAGAGATCAGACTGGTGATGGTTCTTAAAATTACGAGAATATAACCCCCTCATCATACAAGCACACTAGTTACGAGCAATACATCCCTGGCCTTTAAAATGAAAAACTGTTTTCTTTAGTTTTATCGTGTTTAGATATCTCAATACCGATTACTCTAACTCATCACGTCTGTGAAGTTTACAACAACAAGCGACACAGGTCATAGACCTCCCAAAACAAAGTATAGAAATCTTTTTATTTCTTACATTAAATATAGCGATCGCGTTTGTGGAGTTTAGCTATTCAACCTATACTAATATAAAAAGCTGAAGAGTTTGTTTGTTTGTTTGAACGCGCTAATCTCGGGAACTACTGGTCAGATTTGAAAAAATCTTTTTGCATTGGATAGCCCATTAATCCAGGAAGGCTTTAGGCATGACGTTACGACCAATAGGAGCGGAATATAACTAACTCCACGCGAACGAAGTCGCTGGCGGCCGCTAGTTTAATATTACCCTGTATTTTCGATATTCAAGTATTATTTATGTTTCAAAACGATGCAAACTCAAGTTAAACAAATATCAAATTTATTTTAATAATTATAAAGTTGATTTTAAAGTCATTAGCTACTGAAAAAGTTACTAAATAAAACTGCTTGAATTTGTATAACATATGTATATTTATAAACTAATGATTGACCGCAATCCCGCCTGATGGTAAGCAGTGATGTAATCTTTGATGGCAAAGTGCTCTAGTTTAAGTTTTTTTTTAGTGACTACACTAAAAAAAAAAAAAAACTATATGAA
The DNA here is from genome assembly GCA_017933935.1 of Sesamia nonagrioides. Classification (NCBI taxonomy): domain Eukaryota; kingdom Metazoa; phylum Arthropoda; class Insecta; order Lepidoptera; family Noctuidae; genus Sesamia; species Sesamia nonagrioides. The sequence continues at coordinate 1,136,173 of JADWQK010000063.1, read as the reverse complement.
TACGAAGGAAAACGGCAGTTGAGCGAGGTGATGCAATGTTAAACCCAACAACACGACCCACAATGCTGCGCCAGAGGGAGATTGATCTGCAGACCCTCCACGACCAAACTCCCGACACAACAACATTTGTAGCGTAAACTAAACTTTATTGTGCGGTAATTAAAGCCTTTTTTCCATAAATTCATGCTTTTTTAATTTTCGGCGAATATATCGCAATATTATATTATAAGCTCGTTGTAGCTTAATCATAGCAGCGGCAAGGGCGTTTGCCGTGGTCGGTGCTTGGATGGGTGAACGTTCATTTCGTATCGACACCCCTCCGGACTTCCAAAAGCACGTTAAGCCGTTGGACTTTTGCAGTCTTTACTGGTAGCCGAAAAAACAAAAGATTGATAAACAAACTTATCTCCTTTGGTAAGATTGATCATCATGTTACTCAGTCATTAGCTATTTTGACCTCCACGAGAGGTCAAAATAGCAGTCCTCTAAGTACGGACGACAGCAGGTCAACCCGTCACCCGATTCTGACAAACAACTACCCGAATCTGTCAAAAATTCCCAATCAACCTAGAGCCTTAATCCTTGAGAGATATAAAGTTGAAAATTTAATAAAGAAATCAAACAGATTGTAGTAGCTTGATATGCTGTCGTCTGTACATATACATATAGTACCCACATAATTTTTGATCTCGTGGAAATATCTGAATATAAAGAAAATATCCTGTGTTACTCCTGGTTATAAGTAAACTATTTGTATGTGTTCCTGTGTAGTACCGGGCTTAGAATACTACCAACCCATATCCTCCAGTGGGTGTTGTAAGAGGCGACTAAGGGGGAAGCGGGCAGCAGCGCTTCTCGTGTGGAATATCGAATTACTGCGATCCCCAACCCGCCTGCCAAGCGTGGGGAATATGGCAAACCCCCCAAGGCTTTCCTTGCGTTGGGGAGTTTGCCTTTGTCTAGCAGTGAACCTCTATAGGCAGAAGAAGAATCGATTTGTGTGCCAAATTTCATCCAAATCCGTTCAATGTTTTTTCTATCTTTTATACATCCTCACAAACCATTGCAGTTATTATAGTTTTAGTAGGATTTACAAATAAGGAATGGCGAAGACTTGGTGGTGGTGTAGGAGTAAAGGTGAAAGCGTGAATGAGGTGATGGAAGGTGGATTCTTGGTGAAGACCGATCAGGATTAACAGAAGAAGTAATAGAAAAGAGACAGCCCTACTTAGAAAGTGTCGCAAATAGCGATTTCAACCTAAAGGTATGCATATTGTAGAAACCGTGTCCTGGTGCACAGGCAAGTGAAGAAACACGAGTGGGTTTAGTCAGTATAAGTCTCAGGCCTCTGCCTCGAATCTTGTGGGCAGTGGGGCGGCGGCGGCGAGTGTGCGGCAGGATCTTATGCGTAAAATGAAACGGACCGGCCATCGAAAACAGCGGCGCGGCAGCGGGGCGGTGGCGGACAGCGAGCGGGCAGCGAGTGGTGATCGAGCGTTAGGAATAAATTTGAATCAAAAAGATGTTGCCGCCATTGTTCAGACATTTCTTTCGCGAATAAAAATAAATATCTCGTGGACACAATCGTGAACACAACACTATGCAGCTATAGTGACTCGCGATCTGCCCGCTAGTTTCGAGAACGGGTCTTCGATGCCCGCCCGGCTCCCGCGCCGCTGCCGCCGCCGCCCCGCTGCCTGCGCGCAGGATTCGAGGCAGCGACCTCACACTCCGTTCCGCTCCGCCCAGAGCGGGAGAAGTCATTTGACGATTTTCCATCCCAAACAGAAAACAGGGAGGTAGGTATGCATATTGTCCACGGCAGTCGTCCATACATGTCAGTTTACAGGGTCAGTAAGCACTATGTAGGTAATAGTAATGCATACAGGAACTATAACATTTACAGATAAATAAATTATACTGTATCTGTTGTTTTTACTTTTATTTTTTCATCAGCATGTTTATGTACTCTGAAGAACTTTTTAATCTGCCAATTATAACCTGAACCTATAATTTTTTTCAGATACCAATTGTAAGTTTATGAACGAAACGCTACATGTCACTTAATAATCTGTGTACGCTTATGTCATCCCTCTCTCGCTGGTATGGCTAGGCCGACCGACTATACTCAATAAATTAATCCGCGATAATTCACAGTAATCCTTGTTGTTTTCTTGCTTATAACCAACAGGTTATGGGCCCAGAAGACGTAGGCGCGCCACTAAAATATAATTTTCGCCAAAAGTTGTAATATATAAAAACATTGCTTTTCGTAATTTCTCAAAATGTCCGGCATGGCCACATCGGGTTCCATTCCTATGGAAAAATTACGAGGAATAGAAAACTATCATCATTGGAAATTCTACATGAAGAATTTGCTTATACATGAAGAACTTCACGAATGTATACAGTCAAATGATGGGTGCGGTGACAAAAGAAAGGACATGAAGGCGTTGGCGAAGATTTGCTTATCCGTAGACACATCGGCGCAATCGCACGTGCGACATGCTGCGACTGCATATGAAGCATGGAAAAACTTGGAATCTGCATACGAAGACAAAGGGTTAGTCAGAAGGCTTAGCTTGTTGAGGTCACTTTGTGACATGCGATTGAATGCATGCAGCAGCATGGAATGTTACATAAGCAAAATAGTTGATGTTACACAGCAGCTTAATGATATTGGGTCTCCGCTGGAGGATGACTTCATTGCAGTGCTTATGTTGAATGGCTTGACCCTTGATTATGACCCACTTATTATGGCTTTAGAAAACTCAAAGCTTGGAAAGTTGCAAAGCGAAACGGTGAAAACCAAATTATTGCAAGAGTCACTACGTCGAAATGAAAAGGCAGACACATCTACAGCTTTGCTTGCAAGGAAGCCGCTTAAATGCTTTCGGTGTAAGAAACTTGGGCATATGAAAAGGGACTGTCCGAAAAACCTTCATGCTCAGAAGGAGAAAGCTGATGACAAGAAGAAGATGAAGAAATCTCAATGTGGAGCAAAGGCTTTGGTGTCTGCATTGTCGGTGAACCTGAAGCATGACGTCTGGTATCTGGACTCTGGAGCTACCAATCACATGTGCAACAATAGAAGTTTTATGAGTGACATCAGAGCAACAAAGAGGTTCGAAGTGAATGTTGCTAATGGTGACAAACTTTCAACTGCGGATTGTGGTAATGTCAAAGTAACATTGAAGGATGGTGTAAGGACAATAAGCAATGTGTATTATGTGCCTAATTTGACTACTAATCTTTTATCAATCAGTGAATTGACAAGAAAAGGTTATAAAGTAGTGTTTGATTGTCAAAATTGTAAAATAATGGATGAGTGTGAAACGATAGCCTCAGCTACTTGTGTCAATGGTATCTATCAGTTGGATACGGTAGGTATGTCTCTTAATTGCAGTGTAGCTACAGGATGCGTCATGGAGCCCCAGTATATGGTGTCTGGTGCAGGTGAACAGGTGGTGGAAAATCCCAGTTCAGCATGTGGAACCAAAGCATCACAGGAGGTTTGGCATCGGAGGCTGGCTCATCTGAATTCCAGGTCCATGTCATTAATGAAGAATGATATGGTTACAGGTATGTATTTTGATAATTTGGTGTTTAGGCCTTGTGTTGCTTGCCTAAAAGGTAAACAAACAAAGTTACCTTTTCCTAAAAAGTCCTTGAGTAGGGCAAAGGAAATATTAGGGTTAGTCCACACAGATTTATGTGGTCCTCTGCACATAAAGTCATTTAGTGGAGCTAAATATTTTCTTACATTCACAGATGATTTTACAAGAAAAACATTTATTTATTTCTTGAAATCAAAAGATGAGACATTTGGAAAGTTCAAAATTTTTAAAGAACAAGTAGTAAAAGAAAGCGACTTTAAAATAAAAATTTTGAGGAGTGACAATGGTGGTGAATATATTAACCGTAATTTTCAGAATTTCCTGTTGGCACAAGGGATTAAGCATCAAACTACTGTCCCACATTGTAGCGAACAGAATGGAGTTGCAGAAAGAATAAACAGGATAATCATGGACAAGGTGCGCTGTATGCTGGAGGATTCCAACTTGGACAAGTGTTTCTGGGCTGAGGCAGCGAACACGGCAGTATATCTTAAAAATAGATCACCAACCAAAGCTGTTATGGGTGCAACACCAGAAGAAAAGTGGTCTGGCAAAAAGGTAAATGTTAGTCACTTGCGTACTTTTGGCTGTACTGCATATGCTTTGAAGTCGAATCAAAAGAAATTAGATTCAAGGTCCAAAGCATACATTTTGAAACTAAGGGCTACAGGCTGATTGACCCATCTAATCCAGAACTTTGTATAAAGGCAAGGCATGTCAGATTTGTAGAGGATTGTTTTTGGAAGAAAGGAGGAAAGTCTAATGATGAATCCCAGAACATTGTGTATGTACCAGTTACAGGTACAAATGATACAGAAGTAATTCAACAAAGTTCACAAGTTCAATCTTGTGACCAGAACGTTGTTGAGATTACATCACCATCTGACTATAGACACACGCGTAGGGAAACAATTTTTGATCTGGAAACATCATCGGAGACATCATCAGAAGCACATTCTTTGTCGGATCCAAATTATGTTCCAGGGCTTTCATCTGTGGATAGTGAGGACTCCAATACCATAGAATTCCTGGACACTACTGACATGGAGGCGCAGTTGGCCGAGACCGCATGGATAGAGAACCACGAGCCAGAAACTGTCCAAGAAGTACTTGCTAGCAGTGAGGCTGAGAAGTGGAATGAAGCAATGAAAGATGAGTATCAATCTTTCTTATCAAATAACTGCTGGACCCTAGTTGATTTGCCAGAGGGACAAAAACTAATCAAATGCAAGTGGGTTTTTAAGAAAAAGAGAGGTCTAGATGGTCAAATTTTAAAATACAAGGCACGCCTTGTAGCGAGAGGATACACTCAAAAACATGGAATTGATTAGCATGAAACTTTTGCCCCAGTAGTTCGATACTCAACAGTAAGGGTACTGTTGGCGCTAGCGGCAGAATATGATATGGGGATAAACCATTTAGATGTCAAAACAGCATTCTTGAATGGTAACCTGCAGGAAACAGTTCTTATGGAACAGCCTGAAGGTTTTGTTGTGCCAGGTCAAGAACACAAAGTATATAGATTAAACAAAGCTATATATGGGTTAAAGCAAGCGGCCAAATCATGGTATGACAGAATAAATAAAATTTTGTTGAACAAATTACATTTCCAAAGGATTGCATCAGAGCCATGTGTCTACTATAAAGGTCAAGGGAGGGATATAATGATTATTGCCCTTTATGTCGACGATATTATGTTTTTTCATACTGCTTCTTCAGAAAAACAGAAAGACAAAGTGAAGGCACAGCTCATGAAGGAATTTGAAATGAAGGACCTAGGTCCAGCACACCAGATTTTAGGAATGCATATCAAGAATACACAGCATGGAATTACTTTGGATCAATCAAGCTATATTAAAAGGGTTTTACACAAGTTCAACATGACCGAGTGTAAACCTGCTCTTACTCCTATGGAAGTAGGACTAAAACTTCTGAAAAATGAGGAAAAGGATAATAAGTTTGACTACAGAGGACTCATTGGATGCTTAATGTATATTGCAGTCTGTTCCAGGCCCGACATAGCTCATGCTGTTAGTGTACTAAGCCAGTTCAACGAATGTTATGGTGAGCAGCATTGGAAGGCAGCAAAAAGGGTACTTAGGTATTTAAAAGGTACATGTAATTATTCCTTATCTTATCAAAAGGGAGGCTTTGATATTCAAGGATATACAGATGCAGATTGGAGTGCAAACGTAATTGATCGCCGGTCTTATACTGGATATGTGTTTAAAATAGAAAATTCACTGGTGTCATGGGAAAGTCGGAAGCAACGTACTGTGGCCCTATCCAGCACTGAGGCTGAATACATGGCCATCTCTGACGCAGGGAAAGAGGCTGTCTTTTTGCATTCATTCATTTTACAATGTTTAAATATTAATTGTATAGTTAACTTGTACAATGACAATCAATCTGCTCTAAAACTTTGTTCTATTTCTATGTTTCATTCTCGCACGAAACACATAGATATAAGGCACCATTTTATTCGTGATATTCTAGAAAGCAAATTGTTAAATCTGTCTTATGTATCTACTGACAATATGTTAGCAGATTTACTTACTAAACCTCTAACAAAAGATAAACATGTTAAGTTTGTTTCGAGTATGTTCACTGAGTTTTAGATGTTAATTTTTAAAGGTAAAAATAGACTACCTATCTTGTTAACTATCTTTTGTTTATTTAGTGTAGCTGTATAAGTTGGAAGTGTATTGAATTGTATTTTTCTGTGAGTTGTTTATGTTGTATAACAACTATTTGTTGATGCAAATTTTATTTTCAGAAATTAATTTGCATACTTTATCATATTGGGTATATTGATTCCTGGACACTTTTGAATCAGTTATTGTTGTAAGTTGTTTGATAACTGATGTTATTTAACTAACAGTTGCACTACAGTAATACTACTAGTATGTATAAAGCTTTATTTTATTAACAACATGTTGATTCATATGTATGTTGTTGCCTACTATGAGTATTTTGTCTACTGGAGAAAACTGCTATGTTTCTAAGTATTTGAATATTGTGAGTAAGTGTCTAATTAACTCTTAGCAAGTTTATATAAGTATTGCGCGTTTCGTTTAAGGGGAAGTGTTAGTTTATGAACGAAACGCTACATGTCACTTAATAATCTGTGTACGCTTATGTCATCCCTCTCTCGCTGGTATGGCTAGGCCGACCGACTATACTCAATAAATTAATCCGCGATAATTCACAGTAATCCTTGTTGTTTTCTTGCTTATAACCAACACCAATTTGTACTCAATTAGACGAGAAAATAAAACAAATCAATTTTTATAATCCGTGCAGAAATTTAAAAATCTATCCTTTTTTTCATATTTCAATATCAATAAGTAATAACTGGGACGGCTTTAATAATGATTTTGTTTATAAGAACCTGACATTCAATGATATAAATATAAAATTGATATAAATTAAGAAACGTCTAATTAGGTAGGTACTAAAGTCGACCTGTTTTATTAATTAAATGTATAAAAATATGTATTGATAAGCAAAACGAGATCATACGAGAACAACAAGATATATGTATTTGCACAATTAAGGTGACAAATAAAATCTCCTAAAGCGTAATTATACTTTCGTAGAAGAACAAAAAATCAAAACATTATTCCCGCTGACATTTCAAAATTAAAAAGTCAAACATGAATAAAACAATAATGCATTCATTATTTATTTTCTTCAATATTTCTTGAAATGACAAGGTTTTAATTTCGCAAAGTTCATTCCCCGCGTTTTTTAAATAAAGAATCCAAACTTTTACAATTTAAATGTCAACTTAAAAAGAAATCGGATGACTAAGGGCTGGAGAATTCGGTATTTAAAATTTACGGAACGTGTTTTTTGGGTAAAATAATTTGTATATTCAGAATTTCAAGCTACGCCCTATTGTAAAAAAAAGAAGTAGTTGTTGGAGAGCTTATATTCGTTTTTCAAAAATGGCGGCCAATAAATAAGAACAATATAAAAAGTAGCATTTTTGCTTTAAATACAGGTGCATAGTCACTCACGTTGTTAATATATTCATTATACATATAGCCGCTGAATGAATAACAAACATTGTAATAAAATAGTTTAACATTATAAATCGTATTGTTTGAAATAATCATTAACGATCCAATCTAAAACACGTTTATGTAAGGGCCGGTATATACTGCAAGGGCACATTCCATTAGAAACTAACATTCATTAATTTTAATGAATCACAACTTTAGCAAACAATCTTGTAGAAAAATCCATACCAAACCTTTTTTTAGAAATAATTCTAAATACCTTTAAACAAACTTAAAGAAAAGTTAGATTACCTACTTTTAATGAACGGAAATGGAATTAATTATGTTGGTGATTTGAGTCTGAATTTTAAAATATGTATATTCAATAAAAAATATATACAATATGTTAAGAAAACCCTGTCCGACCCGTAAGGATAGTAAAGGTTAGGTAAACACATGACCAAATAACATATGAAGTTTTACATAATCATCATAGTAACAATACTAGTGAATTTTGAAACTCTTTTTTTCCCGCGAATTAATTCCAACTTCCCCAAAATATGATAATTTTTAAAAAGTGACAACATTATTTTTGACTGTATAATTCTGAGCGAATAGCGATGCGACCCCGTGCCGCGTGCGCTGCCCCTCTTCGCCCGCGCCTGGATGGCTTACCGCACATATTTTAAGTTACCTCTTTTTGCGAAATAAAATTTATTTTTTTAGGGGGATTTTTTTTTTAAGTTTAGCCCGGCTTTGTAGGCATTAGTAGAATCAGTTATCGATACCTAACAATACCTTCACGGATCGGACAGGGTTTTCTTTACATATTGTATATTATCTACATACATATCAATATTTAGAGTACAATTATCTAAGTATTTTATAGACATAGTGGACATAATTTATCTACAATCAATTTTGAAAATGACATCATTGCATAAATTACAATCGCCACAGTTGTAGAGCTGTGTGTTGCAAAGAACAACAAAATTACAATATTTTATTACACAATATTATGTAAAGAACACCCTGTTCAAACCGTGAAAGTATTGTTAGGTATCGATAACTGATTCTACTAATTCCTAAAAAGCCGGGCTAAACTTAAAAAAAAAATATCCCCGAAATAAAAATATTATTTCGCAAAAGGAGGTAAAATAATACATGTGCGGTAGACAATACATGCGCGGGCGAAAGGGGGTAGGCAACGCGGCAGACTGTCGCATCGATATTCGCTCATAATATTACCGCCAAGAATGGTTCTGTCAAAATAAAAAAAAAAAAATTAACAACTATTGGGGAAGTTGGAGTTAATTCGCGGACAAGAAGATTATTTCAAAATTCATTAGTATTGTTACTATGATGATTATGTAAAATTTTATATTTTAATTAGTCATATGTCTAACCTTGTATTATCCTTATGGGTCGGACGGGGTTTTCTTTACATATTGTACCTATATTATTTTATTTGTTAAATCTAAAACATATATTTTTAAGTGCGCATATTTCCTTTGCAACAGGCCAAAATGGTAAAATAACAACAAAAAGAAATCAAATCAGAATAGAAACATATATGAATTAAAATTTTAAATAACTTAACAAACACTAATGAATATTTATGACCATAAACTGCAGAAACGATTTTTTAATAATTATATATTTTATTACGCTTATATTTAAGGGTTGGTATTCACAATCGCATATTTTATGTTAATTAGGTTTAGTTGCCTAAAAAGACTTACTATTAAACATGATTGAATTCTAAGACCCTGTGGGCCGTCCTTTGTGGTGGATTATGGCCCACTCCCTCTCACCTACAGGAGCCCGGTATATTTACTGGGCAGGCTGATTATGCTATTTGCGTATATACGGAACAGAAGTTATTGAAAATTGTATAATTTCGTTCAAAGTTTTTAGGTTAAGTAGACTTTAATTAAAACACTAAGCAGAGGAATTACTAGTCTCTGTGAATTTTGCTTCATGAGAACTTTCACCTTTCCTCAGCTTTATGTTAAACATACAATATGTAAAGAAAACCCTTTGTGAAGATATTGTTAGGTATCGTTAACCGATTCTAATAATGCCTACAAAGCCAGACTAAACTTAAAAAAAAAATATTATATCGAAAAAGCGAGGTAACTTAATACATGTGCGGTAGGCAACACGGTAGGCATACTTGCGCGGGCGAAGGGGGGCAGGGCACGCGTTACGTGGATTCATCACTCATAATAGTACTGCACAAAAGGGTGTTGTCAGTTTAAAAAAATTACCAAATTTTGGGGAAGTTGGAATTAATTCGTGGGACAAAAAGATTATTTTTTTAAATTCATTACTATTGTTGCTATGATGATTATGTAAAATTTCATATTTTATTTGGTCATGTGTATACCTAACCTTTATTATCCTTTTGGGTTGGACGGGGTTTTCTTTACATACATTGATAAAATATTAAACAGATACGATATATTCTAACAAACTGACCAAAAAAAAATGTGCCGAACACAGCAGCAGCACACATGCACATTTTTATTCGGCATACATTGGTACAGTGTGAGTGAGATGGGGCGCAATCTAAAGCATAGAGAAGAAAAAGATGGCTAGTGTTTGTCGTTTGCGCTGTTAGTGTTTGTCGTTTGTTTTTACGAGTGTATCGAGAGTGACTAAAGCGAGATACAGGACTTTCCTTCCTTTTGTACGCTTCATTTTCAGTGCGCTAGTGACATTAGTTTAATATTTTATCAATGTTTACATATTGTATAATGGCTGAGTTAAGTCATTATTTCTACAGATAGGGGTGTAATGCGCGATCATGCTCTCAACAAACTACGTACGGATGATAGCAGGTCAAGCTACCCCAAACTGTCAGATATTCCCAATCAACCTTGAGCCTTAACGCTTTAGAAATAAAGTTGAAAATGTAATAAGGAAATCTGACAGATTGTAGTAGCTTGATGTGCTGCCGTCTGTACATACAATAAAAAGCTTCCAATGTACTCGGAATACGCTCATCATAACCTACAAACAAAAGCTTTCATAGGCGGTAACTAGTTTGCTTATCACGCATCAACGGTTTTGTTTTAAATATGTGCCCAAACTTCTAACAAAACTATAAAAACGTGATTTCAAGAAACGAATTATAAGTTGAAGAAAATTTCGAGATAAAAATCTTTTTTTTTTTTTTTATATAAACAAAATGTGCATCTCGTTTTATTGTGCAAAAAAAAAAAGAAAAATAAACCCCTATACTGAGATTTTGAGAATCTTGTTTCGGCTTCTTTCTTATTTTTTGTAAAGGGCAATATAAATCAAGATTTTTTATTACAATGCCGCGCCGGCCTGACTTCAGACTTATAGTCGTGACATTCAATATTAATTTAAAATACAATAAAAAAAAAACACAACAAAATACCTATATCATTTGGGTTAAAACCAAATTAGTGTATATTTTTTTAATAATAATTTAAAATTACTTTTTGGTTTGTGGCATCGCGCTACGGTTTGTTAATTTCGACTGGTAATAAAAGGAAAAAATGTAGTACATTTTACGATTATAATGAAGAAGACGAAGGTCGGACATAAAATTTTATTATTAAATACCTACTTAAAAAATCATAAAATAGATTTGAAAAACGCATTTAAATAAATCTAACTAAATATATATTTCATAATTATAAACTAGTACTTGACCGCAATCCCGCCTGATGGTACGCAGTGATGCAATCTTTGATTATAAAGCGCGCTCGTTTATTAAGGCTATTCACTTAAAAAACTTAGTGAATAGGAGGGAAGACGGATATTGTTATCTCCACAAATGACATTAATATATCATCGGATGATAATAATATATCATCAAATCATATTTTGAATATTGAGGGATATATAATATACTAGCTTTCCGCCCGCGGCTTCGCCCGCGTGGAGTTCGGTTATATCGCGCTTTTTAGATTTCCCTCGGGAACATCAAATTTTTCCGGGATAAAAGGTAGCCTATGTTCTTTCTCGGGGTCTAAAGATTATCTGTGCCAAATTTCATCAAAATCGGTTGAGAGGTTTAAGCGGGAAAGCGTAACAGACAGACAGACAGAGTTACTTTCGCATTTATAATATTAGTATGGACTAGCAGCCGCCAGCGACTTCGTTCGCGTGGAATTAATTATGCTCCGCTCCTATTAGTCGCAGCGTGATGTTATATAGCCCAAAGCCTTCCTGGATTAATTGGCTATCCATCGCAAAAGGAATTTTTCAAATCGGACCAGTATTTTCCGAGATTAGCGCGAACAAACAAACATACAAAGAAACTTTTCAGCTTTATATATTAAGTATAGATGGGTTAACCTGTATTTTAGAACTCCTGGAATAGTCATTGCAATATGTACAAGGAATAGGGAAGACACCAGGGTCTTAAGATATCAGCACACACACGAGTTACAAGAATTATGCTTATTACAGTGTTTCTAAGCGAAATTATTCGTTAGACCATATCATACGCTGATTTACAAGCGGGAGCGAGTGGGTTGTTCAAAATCGAGAATCGAGGTACCTGGCGCACAGGCAAGTGAAGAAACACAAGGTTTTAGTCAATTCAAGTCTGACGCGCCCTTCCGCTTCGCTCAAAGCGTGAGAGGTCATTTAATGATTTCCCATCCGCAAAAAAAAAGGTACAAAGAAACTTTCGAACTGCTCATCGCCTTCTACTAACTTACATTATTGATTGAACAAAAACATTATAAACCAATCACAGCATTGTACAGAAAAAAGAAACCATACAAAAATGACAAATTATGAAGGGCTTGACGACATACTGATGACGTAGATGACTGTTGTAGTTTTTTTTTTTTGCTTAATCGGTTTTAACAACTCTATATGGTCAGGGCTATTTTTATCACACAGACATAAAATCTAATAAAGCAGGAAGATAAAGAAAGAAAGCACTCAACTTTTTTTTAAGATAAAGCTTCTTTGGAGGCTCTAGTCTCTGGAACTATCAGTCGAAACTTTTCGTTTGCATTTGTTAGCCCATACCTTGAAGGTAGGACACGCATAATCTTAGAAGCTGACCAAAATTAAAAAAGTAAGTAAGACGCTAAGCGACCGCAGGCAGACAATACAATGCGATGCGCATGAGTCGGGAGAACAAACATTTTACGCCGACGAAGTTACGGTCAGCAGCTACATAGTTACAAATAAAAGAGAAATATTTAACTGTTCCACTAAAAAGTTACCGACCTTAATAATTTTACTGACCATAATGGGGGACTCTTCTGATCTAATAAAACTTAAAAAAAAATGAGCTTCTAATGATGCACATTAGTTCAAGTAACTGGCCTTTTTACATGGTTCTGGTAACTAACCTCCGATACCCTGTTAGGTTAGGTTAGAAATGGGTCCTGGGGTGACAGACTAGGCGACGCCACCAAACATCAGGACCCGAAGTGGCGACGCGAAGTATTCCACGTACGCCACTCTTGGACGTCACGGGGGCAGTCATACACCTGACTCCCGTTCCCTGACCCGAGGAGGAGACGAATTGGTCTCAGAATCTTAGTTACCAGACCATCAGCAGCGACAGTACATTCAAGTAGGTCGTTAAAAAAAAAAGAAACTATGTACATTAGGGCCTTGTTAATCCGGAGAGGCAAAAACAAGACCCTTTTCGGATTATCGAGGCGTCCGGATTATAGTATGCCATATTTAATGTTAATAAAACACATGTTTAACCTTAGTTTCTTTATGTCGCCTACAGTTCACCTGCCTATGCTAAACTTCCGAGCAATGACATGGGTAGCTGTCACCTCTATCTAACATTTCTATAATCCGCAATTTATCTTTTAATGTCAATGTCGTATGTTTACGTGGCGGCACCATGATGTTAGCAAGCGCGCTAAATTGAAACTATACGTATTACACCAAAAGCGATAAACAAAACACTGACGGGCGGCGCATTGGTTCGTGCATGACAGTCCGCAGCACCTACCCTCACCGGCCTCCTCCGCGAATCCCATTGCCCGGCCGGATTACAGCAGTCACCGAACAAGCGGGAGTCCGGATTACCGAGGTCCTACTGTATTTTAAAAATATGTATACAAAAATTTATTCCTTTTAATCAAGCCACCGAAAATAAATACAAACTTCTTTAGTCAGTTGCGTACGCTTTACATTTTAAAATCACGACGGAATGCAATTCAACATTAATTAATATTGATATACTATGCTAATTATTCTATTGACTTCTTAATTAAATACACAAATTTTGAAGGCTAATTAAGTCGGGAACACCAGTTCCTTTCAAAACAGAATTGTATTGATTAAATTCATCAGAGCTAAACTCATTGAACAGGACACATTTATCATTACTTATGTCAACATAACCCGAACGCAAACCTATAAATGAATATCGACGGTTTAAGTCATTATCCCCTCTTACACCAGTGTGGCTACCACGAGTTTTCATTACGAAGACTCGATCATCGATATCGACTTCACCGATTGGTCCGCTTCAAGGTTGTAAGAACTCTCAACCAATGAGAGCGCCAAACGCGGTCGATGCGTATGATCAAGTCTCATAATGAAAACTCATGGTAGCCCACACTGGGTCCTATTGAATGAACTTATACTGCAGAAACTCGGCACCAACCGGCTATCTACAACATGCCAGGAGCGTGCCATAAGCTTTTTCTTTTGTGTCTGCGTATGCCTTTGTGTAATCTAATATATAAAATTCTCGTGTCGCGGTGTTTGTGGTTAAACTCCTCCGAAACAGCTTCCCGATTCTCATGAAATTTTGTGTGCATATTGGGTAGGTTTGAGAATCGGACAACATCTATTTTTTATCCCCCCAAATGTTAAGGGTAATCCACCCCTAATTTTTTTTAATATAGATCTATATCGCGCTTAAAAAAAGTAAATAGTTTCAAAGATATTAAAAGTTTAAAAATGGTAGGGCGTCGCATTTGCGACGCCCTACCGGGGCGCCGGGGAGCCGGGGCCGCTAGTTTTTATACAACGTTAACAGTTTGTAATGTATTTAGTATCAGCATTGCACCTGTGCGTGTGCGAAGCCAGGCGGGTCGTTAGTATAATATATCTGCCCGAAGATTAGTCTCCGATGAGATTGGCCCCAGAAATGGCTGCATGCAGTAAGAACTTTTATTCATTTAAGCATTGGCGGCGATTCCGTTGTTCAGCAGACTAAATTAAAATTATATAAAAGCCAAATTAATATTACAATGCATATGTTATGCAAAATTGACCTGATTGATTTGATTGATTGATTGAACTATGTAAAATTGTAAATAGTACACTGTAGACTACTTACATTATTTCTCTCTCCTTCCCCTTACTATTCCATCCAAAGGTTGTCTGTAAAAGATCGCTCTTAGCGATAAGACCGCCCATTGTGTCACCCTTTGTAAAATCTTTATATTTATGTTTTTGTAATCTATATGGTGTACATAATAAAGAGTACTTATTCTATTCTATGCAGTTGATTTGAAAGTACATAATTAAAATAAGCAAAATTGTATTGGCCTCAACTTTATTCATTGGTTGAATTCCACAAAATGTGTCTAATATGTACAATACCTGGATTTCATCCATGTTTCTTTTTTGTAGGGCTATCACGTAAAATTAATGTCGACTTCTTAATGATTTTTCGAAATACCAAGTTATTATGCATGTTATTTTAGTGATTCTATTGAAATATGCTGCTATAGGAGTTGTTGATAAATATTTAGCATGTAAATGTACTGTTATGTACATATATTTTTTCCCAAATACATTTAGAAATTGTTGCAGAGTGGTTACCGAGAGGTTACGATAGATACTTGCGCGCGCGCCACTGCAGAAGCCAGAGGTCAACGCACCGCGCTCGCCTGCCCGAGCGGAGCTTTGACCATATTTTTGTTGGGACAGCCAAGTAGAATAGCAAGTTCATAACTTTGTGGTTTTTTATTATATCTTTTTGAAATTTTGTACATGGATTCTTTACTTAAAAATACTGGACACGTTTCGGGTTTCGCATTAACAAAATACAGTGTATATTAATATAATATTAATGAAATAAAAGGATGCACTGCTTTAATTTGCCTTCAAGTGGACTATTGTGCGTGAGCCATGGCGACTGTCGGTGGTTATTCCAGCCCTTAAGAGCGGACTCTTGTGCCGAAGAATTTGGAAAATAGGTATTTGAAGAAACTATTGCCGTCGCACTGCTTCCAACCTCTCCCGGTAAAGTGTGAAATGGATAGTTGTAGCTCAGGCTGATTTTACCTACAAAAACTTTGACTAAAAGACGTTTCGTATTCCGCTGTTTTCTTTTTCAAAGCACGACGCATCTCAATTATTTTTATATCAAAATTTAGAGGAAAAGTATACCTATGCTTCTATTATTTTATTTTTTGTCAAAAACTTATCACGTTTGTCTAATAGTCATCTGAACATCACGGTAAAAATGGGTTATTTTTCGCGATTTTGAAGTATCGTATTTCTTTTATTAATTAATTTTCGGAAAAATATCAAACGATAAGAGCACGTATAATCACGGTGTAAAATTATAGAAAAAAAAAAAGATCTTTAAAGCATTATCGACAAAGAAAACAGCAGAATACGTTTGTATAGAGAAAGCACCACTAGAGTTCCCTTTTAAGATAAAAATTAGAATTAAAAAAAAAAAAAAACTTACCAGGTGATGTAACCTTATGGCGCTCATCAGTCTTATTATCATCTTGGAAGCGTACAGTCATGGGCTTCTTTTTAGCCCTGAGCCTTTCATCATCCGGAGACAGAATGGAAGTCCGCTTCTTTGGACGCTCTTCCTCCACAATATTCAGCTTTACATCCGTTGTTGTTGATGATGCGGGCACTGTTGGAAGATTGAAGGTTTAAATACCCTGAAGCTCTTAAAGGATTCAAAAAATAAGTGATCCTTAATAGCCCTAGACAGAGAAAAATGGAGAAGGACTGCTCACATCAGACGGGTTCGCAGTTAAGCATTAGTTTATGTCATAAAAAGAGGCGTAAGCCCAGCAGTGATAATATACTGTGACTCTTAGCCTTCAGCATCCCAATGCTGGACAAAGGCACCTCCCCATGATGAGAAGAACTATACAGGCTTGTAAAATTATAAGGCTGTATATGTGTTATAATTGTGTCCATACTGTCATACTAGTAAGTTAGGCCTAGTCCCAGCAGAAACCAGGGGCCGTACTATGAAGTATTAACGTCATCTTTATGCCCTTGTGAAAAAGAGATAGTGCTATCCATCTTGCACAGCTTCATGACAGCCTCCGTGGCGTAGTGGTAGCGTACGCGGCCGCTGCGCAAAGAGGCGCGGTTTTGGACTCCGCGCAGTGCAAATATTTGTGTGCGTGAATATGAATATTTGCACTTGTCTGGTCGTGCCTCGGAAAGCTCGTTAAGCCGTTGGTCCCGGTTGCCATAAAAACATCTAATGGCAATCGTTACGGGTTGTTGGAGCCCTCAAAAGTACAACAATTGGTCTAACTGCAATGCTTCGATGCGCCTTCGGGTTGCGGAGGTCAGACGGCAGTCGCTTCAAGGAAAATATCGAAGTTTAGCCAAAATCAGCAATTAGACTGTTAAAGCGGACCCCAGACTCCATAGCTGAAAAAGTTTCGGATGCAACTGGGATTAACGCTGAGATGAAGAAGATTATGCATAGCTTCATCTTTGTCTGACAATGGAAGAAAGATGGTCTGAACGTCATAGTATGTAGTCTCAATGTCATAGTAATCCAGCAGCATATTCACAACCATTAGGCAGGACGTCGAATCATAAATGACACATTTTCAATTACTATGTTGCCATACCCGTTAGCAAATAGCTGTCGGAATAATGCCGATCGTATATTGGATATAAATTGTCATTTTTTTAGGTTCTTATTTGTGTGCCTTTAGAGAGGACACTTGATAAAATTAATCAATATCCGATTCGGTACGGAAGCATATCGCAGTGTTTACCTACAGATAAACACCACGATACAATAAATGAGAAATAAGTGTATCTCTTTAACTAAAGTCATCATCATCAACCTTTTTATCGTCCCACTGCTGGGCACAGGTCTCCTATCATACAGAGAATGATTGAGCGTAATCACCACGCTTGCTCAATGCGGTTTGGCGATTTCAGACCCAAAGTTCAGGTTTCCTCAAGATGTTTTCCTTCACCTTCAGTCATAGATGTCCAAGATATACTTAGAAAGTACATATAACTTTAGAAAAATTACATTGGTACTTGCCTGACCTGGAATCGAACCCGGGCACTCATACTTGAGAGGCTGGTGTTTTAACCACTAGGCCACCACAACTGGTTGATTAGAAATATCTAACAGTTTGGAGTGGCTTGACCTACTGTCGGCCGTACAAACACTTTTAAGAGTCTATCACATTTACTAAAACTAGATGAGTACGGCGTTTCCTGAGAATGCCAACACAAACTCCGAGGTCACAGTTTCTTTTAAGTTCTGACGTTCATGCCGGTGGCTTCATCTTAATCGATGTCTTTTTTTTATGTGGATGGGAAATCATCAAATGATCTCTTCCGCTTTGGGCGGAGCCGAAAGGCGTGTCAGACTTTTACTGCCTAAAACCCACCCGTGTTCCTTCACTTGCCTGTGCGCCAGGGCCATGGTTCCTCTTTTGACCAACCCGCAACCCTTTTTTTTCCGGGGTGGAAAATCCTCATGGATGTCTGCCGCCCTAGGTCGGGAGACAGGGTCTGTCAGACTCTCACTGACTAAAAACCACCCCGGTGTTCCATCTCACCAATACACCGGAGGTTGCGAGAACAAATACTGCTTCCGCAACCACCGATTGGTGCTGGCTCGCGACTGTGAGCCTCCTCGGGTCAGGAGGGGGAGTGAGGTGTAGGACTCTCCCCGTGACGTCTAAGAGTGGCGCGTGGAACACTTCGCGCCGCCACCTCGTGTCCTGATGTTTGGGGGGCAACAGATATCCCCGAGTCTGTCGCCCCTGGACCGGCGTTATCCGCCCTCCGCCGACGCCCGGTGCGCCGGCTGCGGGCCGGGTGAGAGGACGAGATCTCCCTCTCCCTTTCCGCAGTCTCTGCAGCTACAAGTCACTGCCTACTTCAGAGATGAGGGCACGGCGCAGCTCATCCCAAGCGGCACACTCTGCCAGCGTATGCTGCGCCGTGTCCTCAACCCGCAACCCTGACCTAGGCATTGGTCTTCGTGGACCCCGTCACGATGTGCTGACATCTCTTTGAGGCGCACGTAAAACACAACGCGCCGTGAAAATTAGTAGAAAAGTGTGCACGTCTGCACCAAAAAAGCCCAGCAAAAATTGGCCATTAAAGAATGAAATCTCCAACTTACCCTGATCGTGTTCCGTCTGTATACTAGCAACGACTCTCTCCCCAACTATCCCGCGGGACGCGTGCATAGCCTCCTCCATTTCCCTCGCAGCCGCCGCCAAGATATTGTTGACAGCGGTATGCGTGGTCGGCGCGTCCTCCCGACGACGTCGCCGAATTTCTTCCGCTCGCATCATGGATTGCTGGTACATGTGTATCTAGGAATTATTTGTGATGTAAGGTAATGGTTTTAATGATGGTTAGTCAAGCTTTGGCAAGGTAATGTAAGCGTTAGATTAGGGTCGCTGGGGAAGGTTCGTTTGAGGAGGTGGTCCCGGTTATTGCCCGTGATGGTGTTTTATGTGGTTTCTTGGGTTTGTAATAACTAATTAACTAACTATTAACTGTTGGGTATTGCTTTTTTAAACTCTTTCATTTTGGTAGTAATTTGACAAAACAATCATGGTTTGGAATGTAAATACATATATGTATTTTTAATAATATAATATTTTTATTCGTCTTACAGCCAGATAATTTTTGTCGTGGATTAAAGACATCTATCATTTCGTCAGGCGCTTAAGAAGTCATTTACGGATTTTCCACGATTTCCCACGCAAAAAAAAGGAATTGACGTCTGACAGTTTTCGTATAGAAGCAAGAACTGTCAGAACACAATATTATTTCTCGGGTAAAATTATCTGGCATTAGAAAAATCAACCATTAGTATCTATTGGAAATATGTAAAATTAGTTCATAATTACACTCATAAATTGTACGAAAACCAGTTGTGATTCCATTCAAACTATATTTCACTAATTATCTCATCAATCTATGTGGACACCTAAATAATTAATTTTATAAAAACGTCCAATATCATTTGAGTCACATTGATTATAATTTATAAGTAACGTCTAATTTATTATTACGATTATTATAAATCTAGCTCCGCCCGCGACTTTGTTCGCTTACATGTAGGAAAATAATAAAAATATGTAACAATTTGGATGGGTTTTTAGTTTCGCCCAAAACCCTTCTTTTTGTTTCTACAATAGAAGTAGCTTACTCTCAATCTGTTAATATAACTTCCGTCAAAATATGTCTAACCATTTCGGAGATGAGTTGGCTAGACAGATATTCAGATTTTTTCTACGTATAATACTTTTAATACCCATTTAGTAAAAAAAAAAAAAAAAACATTTTTAAACGGACAGTTCAGGTTTTTTAAGTTGAGTAATTCAAAAACGAATTATCAATTCTTCTTAACTAAAAGAAAAACAGGGAATGCTTTAATTACTTTTTTCGAATGAATTATAACATACTAGATACACAATAACCTATGTGACTTGTACATTGTTCTAGGAAAAATGGAAATACAATGTATTAGCAGCCTTATCACACCCGCATGCTATAAAAACTGGACGGGAGGAGAGGTTACTGCCCTTCGTTCACCGCCAGACGGAACGGTGGGAAAAACTTCTATCGTGCTGAGGTGGTGACAAAATGTCGAACATCTCCCGATCGATTCTGTCAAAATGTCATGGTGAAAAGATGGCTTCCCTTTGTTTGGGATGGGAAATCATCAAATGACCTCTCCGGCTCTGGGCGGAGCGGAAGGGCGTGTCAGACTTTTATTAACTGAAACCTTAATTATTAGCTTCATCATTTCCATTGTTAAGATAGCACATAAGGGAAGAGCGAGACAGCTCCGACAGAGGTACTATCGTAACTTACTGGAGTTGCCTATTGCCATTGCCTCAGAAAGAAACAATTAATTAGGAAGTGTAAAATTAACATTAGCTGTAAGCCCGTGTTCAATAACACTTGGACTAGCTAAATTATCTCGTAAGTATTTTCATTACCATGTTGGATTTTCAACTCTCATCTCAGAGCCGAGAGTTGAGTATCCTGCATTTCGCATTTATTTAGGTTAAACATGGCATTAGCATTCGGGGTATCTAGCCTAGACCGTGTAGAAACATGAGATTACTCGTACTTAATATAATTGTACAGACGACAGCACATCAAGCTACTACAGTCTGTCAGATTTCTTTATTAGATTTCCAACTTTATCTCTAAATTATTAAGGCTCCAGATTGATTGGGAATATTTGACAGATTAGGGTAGCTTGACCTGCTGTCGTCCGTACATTCAAATCTGTACTTGAGCCAAATTTGATAAAGAATAGAGGCAAACAAACCGTTGCTAAGCAACGACTTGTTTACACCTAAAAGCAAGATGTTAACAACCTTTTCTATGTATATTTCCGCCAAGCTCCATAAAGAATACAGGTAAACACAACTCACGTTTTACAAATCTCCTGTTATTTACATGATTATCGACTTTTACAGGCTAACTATTTATTAACAATCCCTATTGCAGCATATTTCAATAGAATCACTAAAGTAACATGCATAATAACTTGGTATTTCGAAAAACCATTAAAAAGTCGACATTAATTTTATGTGATAGCCCTACAAAAAAAGAAAGATGGATGAAATCCAGATATAAAATACATTTTGTGGAATTCAACCAATGAATAAAGTTGAGGCATTTGTCAATACAATTTTGCGTATTTTAATTACTTTTAAATCAACTACATAACACATGCATTGTAATATTTTCAAAAATGGACTAATTGTAATATATATGTATCAAAAAATGCAACTTATTAGGAAATTAGCTTACATGTATGTCATATTTCATTCAGATAGGTTAAGCGTTCTATGAAAATCATAAATATCTAAACATAAACTGTTTAGATTAGTAGGAAGTAGGATCATTACTTTTATGAAAATCATATATGTATAAAAGGTTGTTAAACATCTGTCTTTTAGGCGTAAACTACTCGTTGCCTAGCAACGGTTTGTTTACCTCTATTCTTTATCGAATTTGGCTCAACTATAGATAGATGATTTTCATACAAGTACTTAATAATCCTACTTCCTACTAATGTAAACAGTTTATTTATGATTAGACATTTATGATTTGCATAGAACACTAAACCGATTTGAATGAAATATGACATACATGTAAGCTAATTTCCTAATAGGTATTTTTTTTATAAGTAGGTACATATAATACTTATATTATATTTAGTCCATACTTGGAAGTATTATAATGCATGTGTTATGCAGTTGATCTGAAAAGTCACAAATTTATTCAGTCTAAATTCCACAAAATGTGCTTAATACCTGGATTTCATCAATCTTTCTTTTTTTGTAGGGCTATCACGTAAAATTAATGTCAACTTTTTAATGGTTTTCCTAAATACCAAGTTAATATTCATGTTATTTTAGTGATTCTATTGAAATATGCTGCAATAGAAATTGTTAATAAATAGTTAGCATGTAAAAGTCGATAATCATGTAAATCATAGGAGATTTGTAAAACGTGAGTTGTGATAACCCTACATTGATTTGTTTACCTCAAAAATGTTTCAAAGCACACAATTCTGGCTATCCTGGCTCCAACTATGATCCTATAAGCTCCTAATCGGGAAGCATGTCGACAGACCTATCAGTTTTTCAATGTTTCTAAGTTCACTATCAACATCATAAATGTGTTTAAAACGCATAATTATGAACTATTAGAATGAGCCCCAGCCTTTTCAGCCGCGTCAAGTCTCAATCCCGTAGGAACCCAAATAAGGTCCGTATTCCAGAAGGAAACTCAAGCATTGATCTATGCTAAAGCATTACTTAAAACTAGTTTCAACCAACCAAATGGCTTGAAACGAAACTTAAGTAGAGCTTGAGTTTTGAGTGACGTTCTGTAATACGCACCTTAAAGTATCATTTTTTTTCTTTTTTTTTATAAATAATAAACTAGTGCTTGACCGCAATCCCGCCTGATGGTAAGTAGTAATGCAATCGTTTATGGTAAAGCGCGCCTGTCCTAAGCACTTATCTAGTTCTTTTCGATTAAAATAAAATCTTTAATCTTCGTAGTATTAATTAAAAGTAAAAATTTTAACAATAAAAAATAGCCAAATATATATGTATATAAACTAATATTTTTGAAAATACGTAATATTTCTCAGAAAAATCCACCGCATTCTAGATATAAAGATAGGGCGTTAAAAATAGACTTTATCGCGAAATTATTATTAAAATTTTACTTCCAACAATAACCCAAAGTTATCTAAAAACAATATATTTATCTTGAATTTTAATGTAGTTTAATAATATTAAATGGTGATAATAATAATGATTAATAAAATAGCCCACAATCACATTCTTAGTACGGATTTTATTGACGTGAATATTTCGGACGTGGAAATAGTTGTAATAATGGGTACTATTTAGATTAGTAATTATTATTCTAACGTGTACTATTATTTATTGTGGTTTTCCACGCTGACCGGTCTTGTGTTGCCCGCATCCATCGGCCATGCTTTTGGTCACTAGAAGAGATTAATTACGAGCAGGATGCTTTGAAGTCTGGGAACCGCTTTACCAGTCTAACTGCTGATTTTGGCTAAACTTCGATATTTTCCGTGAAGCGACTGCCGTCTGACCTCCACGACCGGAAGGCGATATCGAAGCATTGCAGTTAGACCAATTGTTGGACTTTTGAGGGCTCCAACAACCCGTAACGACTGCCATAGATGTTCGTATGGCAACCGGGACTAACGGCTTAACGTACTTTCCGATGCACGACCAGACCAGTGCAAATATTCATATTCATGCATACAAATATTTGCACTGTGCGGGGATCGAAACCGCGCCTCCTTGTCCAGCGGCCGCGTGGCCGCGTTCGCTACCGCTACTCCACGGAGACTGTCGCAAAACTTCTACTATTATTTGCAAATAATTACTGGCATTCAGCTGATCCGGTAAGACTGGAATCTGACCCTAACATAGCTGCAAAAAGGCTGGGCAGATGATAATGATGAGTGGGGACGCAATAAGGGTGCAGGGTTGTCCGATATCGTTGAAGTTGACCAAACCGATGCATAATCAGCCTAAAACCTCTCCTCTGCTTGGAAACAGTAGAGTAATTGTATAATACACTATCAGTAGCATTACGTTTCATTTTGACAGTTCAACAACATTTATTGCGTTATTTTCGTCGTTGAGTAGACACATTTTTCGAGCATACGGAGCAATGGATTAGCAATATGCTTCAAAATGATTCCAATTGATAATACTAGTGTGTTACGCAATTAAGGCCTCCCCTTGGTGAGAGGACCATAATCTACCACGAGAGCAATCTACGGGTTGGTGGATGTCACATGTCAACGATTTTTGGTTCAAAGACATGCCGGGTTGCTCATGATGTTTTCCTTCACCGTTTTAAAGCAATGTTGATAAAATAATTTACAAAGTTAAGTGCCCCCATCTAGGCTCGAACCTAAGACCTACAACTCATATGTCGCGGCCGTTGACATTTGGCCCCCACGGCTCGAACTGAAGACTGTTTTCAATTGTTTATTTATTTATTGCTTGGATCGCCAATAGAAGCTAGACAATTAAACACACGTTAACATAAATACTGGAACAAGTACAAAAGTGCGCTTCGAATTATAGGAGACCACTTCATTCGCTTACATATACGTCGGTAACAAGTTTAGAAAGGACGTAGGTAATTATTTAAAAAAAGCATTAAAATACTTTTTTTTTTTTTTGGGGATTTTATGGCCTGGTTTCTAAGACCTTTAAGCCAAGTCTTAATTATATCTTGTCTTCTTTTGTAACTTATCCTAACTAAACCTATCTCCTTTCGTTTCTCGCGTGAACTGACACTAGGAGGAAGTTTTGGTACAAAGCCATGATGTGGCCACTATGCTACAATATTTCACTGTTCTTTATGAATTATTCACTGAATGCACTTTTTACTACATAAATCACGCGTTTTTATTTAGTAAACGACACTATAAATAATTTAAAAGTCCAATGAAAAATGAGCGTGGCACTCATCTTAGCTTCCCGCCAAAAACCCCGAATTAAAATACGAACTCAAAGCATTTTTTTTTAATAAACGAATTACAGGCACTGGAATAATGTCAAACGGCCAGTCAGAAAGACGAAGCAGATGAAAATTATAAAAAATAATACCGGACCGGTTACCGGTTGTGACTCAATGGACATAACGTTACCGGATCTGGTGGTGCCCTTTGTTATATTGAATTAAATAATAATAATGTATAAATAGGTAATTAATAATTTTATAAATGAACTAGCTTTCCGCCCGCGGCTTCGGCCGTGTGGAGTTCGGTTATATCGCGCTTTTTAGATTTCCCTCGGGAATATCATTTTTTCCGGGATAAAACTACCCTATTATTTAATCCGGACTTCTAACTCTACATCTGCAAAATTTCAAAGCAATCGGTTCAGTAGTTACGGCGTGAAAGCGGAACAAACAAACGAACTCACATTTCCATTTCCATATTAGTAAGGATTGTTTCATTAAATTGTATTCGAAAATATTTATCGCTTCCATACTAAACTTAAAACTACATATTAGGTATATCCAACGATCTTTGGATGTCAATTAATTTCATCTTTTTGGTCATTTGAAACTAGCCTATTTTGAGGTTGAAAATACATTCTATTCATTATTGGTTGGCTACACAAAATTATAATTAAAATTCTGGCCATTTCAATAGCATTTAAATTAAAAAAGAAAAAACGGTCTGGTTTTTCCGAATTCGGTTTTGGAAAAACCAGGCTAATTAAACATTATGTTACCTGTTGACTGGCTAAACTAAATTATTATTTAAAATGAAACATTACTGGCCACTTCAATTACACTTAAATAATAAAAAAAAAACTTTTTACAAAAAAATAGAAACCAACTTCGTCCGGTGTCTCGAGGTTTCTGTTGTTTAGCTCGCCACCGACTTCTAGAGCCATGACAAAAGTAAAATAAATTTTCCTTGTGTTTTTTTGAAGTCGGTTTCTATTTTTTTGTAAAAAGATTTAATTTCATGCTTTTCAGTGTCTTAGTCGAAATTCGAAAATTACCTTTTTCAGCACATAACAATAGTGGCAGCCATAACCCATGTTAGAATAAGTTCTCAGCAATATGAGAAAAATCCCTATCTCAAAAACTACTCAACCGATTTTGATGAAACTTATAGTATTCCCTAAGTTGAACAATAAATAGTACAAAAAAAAAAAAAAATAACTTAAACTTGTAGTTCCGGAAATATGCGCGCACAGACATAAAAACAAACATACATACACTTGAAAATTGGCTTACGTACATACGGGTCGAACTTATTTACCTTCTTTCATTGAAGTCGGTTAAAAAAAGTAAAGTACGCTACAGTTTTTACAAAATCTGTAAAAAAATCTATAATATTCTTAACTACTTTATACGTATTAAATTAACGATGTGAAATGGCGTAATGTACGGAAGATCAGGTCAAGCTACCCCAAACTGTCAGATATCCCCAATCAATGTTGAGCCTTAATGCTTTCGAGATAAAGTTGAAAATCGGATAAACAAATCTGACAGATTGTAGTAGCTTGCCACAACAAGCTACCGGAAATTGTCAAATATTCCCAATCAACCTTGAGCATCTTTACTAATATTATAAAATGGGAAAGTGAGTTTGTTTGTTCCGCTTTCACGCCGTAACAACTGAACCGATTGCTATGAAATTTTGCAAACGTAAAGTTAGAAGTCCTGATTAAATAATAGGGTACTTATTATCCGAAAATATTTCGATATTCCCGAGGGAGATATAAAAAGCGCGATATAACCGAATTCCACGCGGGAAAGCCGCGGGCGGAAAGCTAGTAGCTATACAATATGTAAAGAAAACCCTGTCCGATCCGTGAAGGTATTGTTAGGTATCGATAACTGATTCTACTAGTGCCCACAAAGATAGGCAAAACATAAAAAAAAATTCCCCTAAAAAATAAATATTATTTCGCAAAAAGAGGTAATTTAATACATGTGCGGTAAGCAACCTCTTCCGCGGGAGGCGGGGGGCAGGGCACGCGGCACCTGTGACTACCAAATTTCAGGGAAATTGGAATTAATTCCCGGGAAAAAAAGATTATTTCAAAATTCATTAGTACTATGATGATTACGTAAAATTTTATAATTATATTTGGTCAAGTGTTTACACCTAACCTTTATTATCCTTATGGATCGGACAGGGTTTTCTTTACATATTGTATAACATAAAAGTTGATAATCGTATAAAGAAATTTGACCGAATAAAGTAGCTTGATGTGCTGTCGTTTGTACAATAACTGTTTATTATAATATACCCCACAGTTATGTACAGTCACCGACCAATGACGGCGCGGCTAAATAATAAATGACTAAGATTTCTCGTTATTACAATTGCATGTTAATTTAATCATTTAAATTGTGTTTCGTACACGTGTAACAGCGGCTTTTTATTCGTATATTACACTAGAAAATAATAAATGGCCATGTAGGTACGTCTTTTTGTATTATCTCCAGAATAAGTAGGTGGTTTGATGCGTATGTCACTGATAGAAAGTCTATTGTTAAAGGAGATTAAGCTTTTGAATTCGCCACTGTATTCTGCTATATAGTTCTTTTTAATGAGCAGCGGTGGCCCAGTGGTCTGACCCGTGTTATGTGTAAGGCAGGAAAAAGAAAAAAAATAGCTTTCCAATAGGTTCTAAAGCCAAAAAATTAGAAGGTGCGTGGCCTACCAACCCACACTGGATCCACGTGGTAGATTACAAGCTTCTCCCCACTCCCTCTCATAGACGGATCTGTTTCCCAGAAGTGGCAACATTCATAGGCTGATTGATGCTAGTACTTTTTTAATAATTTATGAAAATTGAAAAAAGCTTAACTTAGCTAAGGCTTTTGAATATTTATTTTTTTTATAATTATAAACTAGTGCTTCACCGCAATCCCGCCTGATGGTAAGCAGTGATGCAATCGTTGATGGTAAAGCACGCACTAGTTTATACTAAGAGCCCATTAATTAAAAAAAAAAGCTGTGTGAACAGGGAGGAAACGGCAGTTGAGAGCGACATGATGCAATGTTAAACGCAACAACATGACCAACGATGCTGCGCCAGAGGGAGATTGATCTGGAGACCCTCCACGACCAAACACAGCAACATTGACGCATCGTACCCGGCACACATCGCAACATAACTGCTCAGACCCACCCTCCGTACCTACGGCTTCACCAGACATCATGCCGGAACACAACGAATCGCTTTAATGTTATTTCCTAAATATTTCCTAATCCCCTACTTCCTATGCTACTAATATTACCTATAAATGTGAAAGTTTGTGAGGATGTTTTTGTGTATGTAGGATGTTTGTTTCTCCTTCACGCAAAAACTGCTGAACAGATTTGGATGAAATTTTAAACACAGATTGTTTATAACCAGGAATTAACATACGATACTTTTTATCGCGATATTCCCACTGAATCGAAACTTATGCGAGTGAAACCACGGAGCGCGGCTATTAGTATTAAAAAAGTCAAAGTTTACATGTTTATTACTCTTTCACGCAAAAATTACTGAACACAATTAGATGAAATTTGACACACAGGTGGCTCTCAACCAGGATAATTTATAGGTTTCTATGCAGATATCTGCATGTATGATAATGTCGTGGTGGCCTAGTGGTTAAAACACCAGCCTCTCAAGTATGAGTGCGCGGGTTCGATTCCAGGTCAGGCAAGTACCAATGTAACTTTTCTAAATTATATGTACTTTCTAAGTATATCTTGGACATCAATGACTGAAGGTGAAGGAAAACATCTTGAGGAAACCTGGACTTTAAGTCTGAAATCGCCAACCCGCATTGAGCAAGCGTGGTGATTACGCTCAATCCTTCTCTGTATGAGAAGAGACCTGTGCCCAGCAGTGGGACGATAAAAAAAAGGTTGATGATGATGATGCAGATATCCCCACGGGCAAACTTATGCGGGAGAAACAACGCGCGGGCGCGCTTCGCAAGGCAGGGCGAGTAAATAATAATATGAAAAAATAATAAAAATTTGGGATTTGTCGGTATCTGGAGCAAGGCCCATGCCAGCAGTTATAGTAACTTTACAGTTATAGCTGCTGGGGGAGTTTGTTCCGCCACTTCTTCGCAGTTAAAGCACTAGGAAGTGGTGAAAGGCGGGCGTTTTGGAGGGACTGTCGTAAATGAGTCTGGCGTTTTGGAGGGACTGTCGTAAATGAGTCGGGCGTTTTGGAGGGACTGTCGTAAATGAGTCGGGCGTTTTGGAGGGACTGTCGTAAATGAGAATGTATGTAATTTAAACATTATCTAAAAAAAAATTGTTGTTGAATGTTGTTCGACTTTCAATTTTATTTCCTCTCCAGAGATGAGACCTATTATTAATACAAATAATAAAGACATAATTATCATTTTAATTTTCTAAGTAGTAGTGTAAATAGGTAAGAAAAAAATACATTTGAATTGAGAGCCTCCTTTTTTTGAAGCCAGTTAAAAAAAAAGAAAAACAAATATACCTATATAGTTTATTTTGCACCAACATTAGGTAGGTACACAAAGCCACTTGAATCCCAAATTTTATTCTAGAATCACAGTAGTTTTTATTTAGATTTTTGATGTTTCATCATCATGATGAAATATTGTACAATAACATTTTTGTATTTTCCTTATAAATTAGACAAAATTTAGGTGTTTGTTTTTAATGCCATAAAAACAGCATTTTCAATTAGAGTATTTATATACATATAGGTATGCACATAAAAAGAAAACATTTTATTCTCTTTCTATTTATTACGGCTAATTTCCGAAATGCCTGAAACGATTTTGTGATTTTTTTTTTGTACTGACAGTTACATGATGTTAATAAGGCGAAATATAAACCTTAAAATTCCAGACATGCACGCGGGCGAAGCCGCAGACAACAGCTAATCCGCGATAAATACCCGGATTTCGCTCTTTTTTTTTGTCATAACTACGACAAACAGATCTACATAATTATATATAAAGTATTACGCAAATAAAGTCCACCAACATACCTTTGCAAAAGCAATATTTATTCTTTTTTATTCGAAATTTAAATAACTATTGACAGTAATAGGATACCTGTTCAAGGCTACTTTTTTAAGAAAAATAATAAACTTCAAACCAAAATAGGCAAAGGAAATACCCAAATAGTCAGCACTTAACAAATAAAAAATGTTGAATTACCATGACTCAACAAGTTAACTCTAAATTACGTCATAATATTTATTTAATGATAATTTATATGATTAATAAGTGCATACTTGTAACATGTACAAGCCAACAAATGGTTATTTTTTAAAATTTTCCTTTTTATCCCACTGCTGGGCAATGACTAACATTTTTATAGTGATGGTATGTAAAATTAAATGAGAATTTGTAATCATACTAGTAGCTTACGTTATTTTACCTAAATATAATAATCATGGTGTGTTCAATTCAAGCAATTATTTTTAATTGATCTTAATCCGATTGTGAAACATCCAAAAAATTTAAAATGCATCATCATGGGTTATTTAAAATCTACTCCTTTTTTTCTTTTTTTTTTCAGATCAACTGTAAATTTTACTGAGGAGGCTGTTGCACCATTTCTTCTTTCAATATAATAACATCAGGTAGTGGTCAAAGATAGGCATTCTGGGGAACTGTCTTATTTTTTTAGGTGTAAAAAAAACATTCAAGACCATCCCGACTTTTTTTTTACAAGACAATATGCCACTGGGCCCTTGGGGTAGTCAATATCCTGCTCTGTCTCAAAGAGAAAAGGACAGACAGTGTCCCAACAGTGATAACAGTATAAGCAGAGTATTGTGAAATGACTGGACAAGGCAATAAATGCTTGGGACTTCTTAGAAAGGCTGTTTTTTTTTTTTTAAATCAGTATAATGCTATGTCCGTAATGAAGCGAACAACAAATTATTCTGTAAATGACAAATATTAACTATTACCATTAAAAACATTATATTAATTAAAATCTTTTTTATCTTTAAACCTTTATTCAACACCAAGACTGTAAAAACTTATGAAAAATATTACTAGTTTGACCAATTAACATCTAAAAGTATAACATCATGAGAAACATTCTGGTACATTATCAATATGTGCATTTTAGGTAAAAGAGCAAAATTAATCTTGTCTATGGCTATCATTTGATAAAGGTGACATACTGGTAAATGTATGCAAATTAGTAATGTTTCTTACTAAATGATGAAACTGCATACAAACGCAAGATGTAGCGGTTAGACATAGATCTATTAAAATGTTGTTGTTTAATATCAGCATATTCCTAGCTAAACTACTGATTATCTAATTGTTATTTTGATAACAGGCCATAAAATTCACAGTATAAAGATTTCTTTTTAAGTTTAATTATCAGCATTTGAATAAGAAAAACATAAAGAAGTTTTCATTATAAATGTAATGTTAAAGTGATTTTACATATTTGACATAATTATTTTTTTACTTTTCTCAGTATACATACAGATCCTATTTGTCTTGACAGAATCCATGATCACAGCCCAACATAAAGAATATAGATCTTATGATTAAAAGCAACCACCAAGCAGAATCCTTAACCTTCGGAATTAATGTTAGCCCAGCTAGATGAATAATAATAATATAGGCAAAGAAAACTCACCTGTTTCAGCCTCTCCACATCAGTCCTAGCCTGTGAGTATGTGGGCTGTGCAGACACCGAAGTGGCAGGATATGATGGATACTCCAAGTTTACATTCAACATCTGTGCAGCATTATCTCTAGCCTCATATGCTAGTCCCCGGATCTCTAGTTCGGACGCAGTGTGCATCAGAGACTGCAGGTCCAACTCTTGGACATCCACCGAACCCTTGTACATAAACTCTACAAGGAGGTTGATCTCCGAGAAGGGGATCCCCTTCAGAATCACTATTGGATGTTGACATGGGTTGTCCCTAGCAAAAAAAAAAAAAAACAAACATTTTTATCATACCTACATGTCCTTTCATTTAAATATAACACTATCTCATTATTTATTAACCAGACATATTATTTCTTCTGTTATCACAAGATAATAAAAGTAATTATTGTATATATTCGACTCCTATGACATTTATGTAACATTTCTTATGTACATACATTAATTAAATAGGATTATATTTAAAATTGCTCATTACCCAGGCTGTATGTAAAATATACTTTGCTCATATCTGTATACATTACATGGTATTATAAATAACTTCACTAGAAAAAATAATGATGTCATAATGACCAAATGGAACAGATTTAAAACTGATGTGTAATAAATACACAATTTTGTAAATGGAAACCTAGTACGAATGTGTTTGACAATGTATAATGCGAGCACTCACTTGAATATCTGTTCGAAATACGGACTGCATGCTGAGAGCACGAGCTTGTGCGCCTTCAGGGTGCCGTCGCGGCAGGAGAGCGTCACGTCCGCGAGCGCCGACGACGAGTAGATGGTCGTGAACAGCTGGCTCAGGTTCTGCAGGTGGTTGTTCCACTTCAAGTGGAACGTCTTATCGCTCACCAGCCCCTGCATCTGCACCACCACATACACTTTTCAATCACAAATCACACTTCTTCACGACTGATGAATACTCGACAGAAAACTGACTCTGCTGCGACCGCTACATAAAATTATAATTATTACAACTTATTTTTAGAACGATGCCCGTAAAAAACACTATACGTACGCGGTATGACAGTGTAATATACCGTAGGTACGCGCCGCCGACGGAATTTTGAGCTATAAAATTTTATTTATATTTTATTCGGCAAAACGGAATTTCGTCAAAAATCATGCCGGTGAGAATTTCTTACCTCGCAAATCTCTTTACCGACTTCTCGATTTTTCACAAATAACACCGAAACATTTCACAAAATTAATACAATAATTATGTTACACAGAAAGCCGTGTCGTAAAAAACAGAGTGGGGCACGCTGTGGCCCCCTCCTTGCCCCGGCCCCCTCGCACACAATCAATATACGGAATATGAGAGCGCGGCGCGCCCCCTCGCCCCCCGCATGCTTTATTATACCGTAATTAATATACAACTTTATAAATTGTATTATAGTCAAGCGGCATATCTTCTGTGTAGGAATGTGTATAATTTTAAAGATACACTATAATATTAATTACATAGGTGCGTTCATACACAGATAAAAAGCTAAAATAACAATACACGAAGAAATCGGAAATACACTAGCACGTACCGTGATGTTTTATTGACATAAACATTGAAGCAAAAATGTATCGGGTTGACTTTTTATTTGTTTTCGGCTCTAGTTAAACAAAAGAAACTTTAAAATGCCTGCGTTTAAGTTTTTTTTTTTGGTTTTCAACCCAATTTTGTGCCCCTTCCTTTAAATAAATTAGACAGAGTAGGTAGGTAATACATTGTTAGTAGTAGAGGTGAGACTGTGTGCGTGAGTACTTCAATTTCTTTCACATTGGCATACAGTAGTGTGCATTTGTACACAGGTACACTATATATGTACACATGCACACAACCTCTACATGCGCAAACGGGAGAATAGAGGCTGACGGATTCGGATAGTTTTGTTTTTATTAGATTCCATCCTTCCGTCTGCACGTTGGAATGAGTAATGTATTTATCATTTTGTATGGCATTATGACGAGCAAGTAATAAAATGAGAAGAATAACATATTTACTGTTGGCTTGTGGCTTATACGAATATTAAACATTTGGATTTGAACTATCATGTAACTACCTATCTATTCTATATCACACTACGGTTGTTGTACCTTCGGTACTTTCTATGTAGGTATACCAAGTAGGTAGATGAGAGTGTGGGCGAGGTTTAATAAATTATAATATGTACAATATAGGTGTATTGTACATATTATATACGTTGTTCGGAGAGAGCAGTAAAGGTTATGTTATGGTATGAGTGTAGGAAATCGTGAATGTGTGCTGTTTTTTGAGCCGGTATAATTTTCCAATCTTTTGCAGAATTTTAAATTAAGAAAATCTGCACCTTATTGAAACAAAAATTAAATGCTGCTACTAAATAGTGCGTAATGCATTGGATGTTAAATTTAAACGCCGTAATCAATTACAGAAAAAAAGTACACGATAAAAATGTGAATACCTCTTTGATATAATATTAAACAGATATGATATGCTCTAACAAATTAACCAAAATAAATATGCCGATCGGAGCACCAGCACACACATGCAAATTTTTTATTCTGCGTACATTTCACACGTTGGTACAGTGTGAGTGAGATGGGGCGCAATCTAAAGCATAGAGAAGAAAAAGATGGGTAGTGTTTGTCGTTTGTTTTTACGAGTGTATCGAGAGTGACTAAGGAAAGTCATTAGAATTATAATGTTTTGTACGCTTCATTTTCAGTGCGCTAGTGACTTATCTTCCTTAGTTTAATATTATATCAATGGAATACCTACAAACACTACCTGTAATACTAAGGTCCGTATTCCAGAAGGAAACTCAAGCATTGATATCTATTTAAACATTACTTAAAACAAGTTTCAACCAATCAAATGGCTTGAAACGAGTTTAAAAGTAAAGCTTGAGTTTTGAGTGAGCTTCTGGAATACGGGCTTAAGGTCCGTATTACAGAAGGAAACTCAAGCATTGATCTTTGTTTATGTATTACTTAAAACTAGTTTCAACCAATAAAATGGCTTGAAACAAGATTTAAGTAAAGCTTGAGTTTTGAGTGACGTTGTGTAATACGGACCTTAAGGTGTTCGGGGAAGAGATGTATATAAGATTATGGCATTATTTTATAATCAGGATTCAAGAAAAAATTAATAAAGTGTAATTTAATGAATTTTGGTAATCTTACATATTATTTACAAGTAAAATACGTATTTTAGGAAAATGGGATTTTAATTTAGTCGAACTGTTAATGTAGCATCACTACGTTTTGTGACACAGCACTATGCGTGTACGATTAATACGTCAGTCGGTGGTGTACATCAAAAACGTCAAGTTTGACTGCTGGGCTGTCATTTGAGATGTCACGACATCTGCCAATTTTTCCCATCAGCACACTGCACAGCGATTCACATATTTCACATTGTGTTACCGGAATACGAATCGCCCGCTCGTATCTTTGACGATATTTGTTAGTGTCGGCGATTGCATAAACTACAACTGCGGCCACATAATAACTATTTTAGATCCCTTTAAACAGAACAAGAACTACTTGAATTCGCACTATCTTGTGATTTATTTGAAAACGGGAAAAAGATTTACGCTGAAAATGGAAAAAACACCGTCTTTGGTTATTTCAAGCCCAAATATTAAATATACTGATGATTATATTTTTTCGGACTACGAATATGAAGAGACTTTGGTGACAAGAAACGGCGATGAATTGACGGTAAGAATGTGTATGTTGTTACACAACTAAATGCGTTTCGCGGCATTTACTTGCGATACGGTATTGATTTGATATGCAAGTTCCAGAAGGAACAGGTTGCTACGAAGTTTATATAGGGATGCACCTCTATAGTAAACTAGAACAGTTTGAATACAATATATTTTCTAATAAGAAATTTTAATTCATCATTTCCTGATTGGACTGAGTTTTTACTTTTAGTACATAGTATACATATAAAGGCTGACCAGGACATTTTTATTATTAATATAGATGCAAATAAAGTACTGGCAGTCCGACCACTGGGGTTTTTCTAAGATATAAACTAACCAAGCTGTAGGCTGTTTTATCACTTAAATTCTTTTAAAATTATGGTTGAAGTGCATTGAGATGCTTCATAAATATATAATTATTAGTTTCTGTGCACTGACTATTCTGAATCTCTCCTTGGTGCTTATATTATGGACATGCACACATAATGAATGGACAAAACGCCTGCATTATTTGGGTTCATTTTTGCAGGTGTATTACACTTAGCCTCAAAACACTTTTTTTTTTTTTTTTTTGATATGGCATCTCGTAGGTGGCCATTAGAGGCCGTAACTACTTAACCGGACTTTCCTGTGGATGCTTTAATTAAAAATTAAAGCCTCCAGCCAGGGGCACTTAAAACTAACTTAAAATTAGGCGAGGCTCGTACCCCATAGGGTACGAGCCTCGGCTTAGGGCGTCGCTAGAGAGGACAGCAGGGGACGGCTGGATTGAAAGTTCCTCAAAACCCTATGAACAAAACAAGGTTGCAAATATGTTTATTAAAATCATTCAATAATACATTTGTTTTCACATAACTTACATAGATAAAAGAAAAGAAAACATATACATATCTGCGGAACTTAAATCAAGATTACTTAAATCTATGTGCAGACATTGCACACAGAATAAGGTAAATGGCTACATTGAGAGTAGATGTTATGTGTTTTGCCACAAGTTTGGGGCCAAACATTTTCTTCCTTTTGTGAAATAAATTGTACACTACTTTTTGCAACTATTGAGACATGAGGAACAGTCAGTGACGGATTAAGACTACTTGATGCCCTAAGCAATCCACGCCTGTGGGCCCCCCATATCCGTAGGTCAACTAGAATCGGTGTTTAAACTTTTACCGCCTAAAAACATTAGATTTTTGTAAAATAAGATTTTTTTTTTATATATTATAAACTAGCGCTTGACCGCAATCCTGCCTGATGGTAAGCAGTGACGCAATCGTTGATGGTAAAGCGCACTAGTTTATTAAGAGCCTATTCACTCTAGCCTTGAAGACACTCAAATTGTAGTCCGACGGAAACACCGCCGCTGGCAAACTATTCCAGTCCCTCGATGTACGCGGTATAAAGGAGGAGGCGAAACGCTTCGTCCGGATCGTAGTTGTGTTAACAACGTAAGGGTGGAAACCACAGCCGTACGACGGGTCGTCCGCTGGTGGAACGGAGATGGGGGAATTAAATCATGCAATTCCATCGCACACTCCCCGAAATGCATCCTATAGAACACCGAAAGGCTGGCTACTCTAC
Source organism: Sesamia nonagrioides (assembly GCA_017933935.1). Lineage (NCBI taxonomy): Eukaryota > Metazoa > Arthropoda > Insecta > Lepidoptera > Noctuidae > Sesamia > Sesamia nonagrioides. The sequence goes on along the minus strand of JADWQK010000063.1, from coordinate 1,099,335 downwards.
GCCTGTGCTTTAGGAGACCGACTCGAGTTAGATCAGGGTCACCAATCAGCCTCTTTGCACGTCTCTCCACTGAATCCAAAGTGGCCAGGTGACACTTGGCAGCACCAGCCCAAATGTGGCTGCAGTACTCCACACACGAACGGACCTGTGCTTTGTATAACATTAGAAGCTGCCCAGGTGTTAAGCACTGCCGGACCTTTGCGATAACGCCAAGTTTCCTGGCAGCCACCTTAGCCTTGGACTCAATGAACCGCCCAAAGTTAAGGTCCGAGGAAATCTCAACTCCCAAAAGCTGAAGGCGGTTGGAACACTCCAAGGACACATTCCGAAAAGTAGGGGCCAAGGTGAACGGGCTCCTTTTGGCGGTGAAAAGACACGCCTGTGTTTTGGCGGCATTGAATGCTACAAGATTGGCATTGTCCCATTCGGAGACTGCCTGCAGTGCAACACTCGTTCGCTCAACCATGGCTTCCCTTTCGGACCGGATTGATTCCCTACTAGCCCGAGCACCCGGCAGGTATCTCTCTACAACTGTGCTGTCATCTGCATACCCATAGATACCGGGCATCAGCAGATCGTTAATATGCAGCAGGAACAGAGTTGCAGAGAGAACAGACCCCTGAGGAACACCGGCATTAGTTGACATGGGCTCAGAAGAGCATCCATCGACAACTACTCGGAGGGACCATTCAGTCAGGAAGTCTTTTACCCGGCCAGTCAGGCTAGGGGAAATGCCGTACGCTGGAAGCTTACTCAAAAGGCCAGCGTGCCATACCCGGTCGAAGGCCTTCGAGACATCAAGGGAGACAGCAATCGCTTCCCCATTCTTCGCGAGGGCCTCGCCCCACAATTGAGTGGCATACACTAGTAGGTCCCCAGTTGACCGATTGAGGCGAAACCTGTACTGTCGGTCACTGAGGAGATCGTTACCTTCCAGGTATGCCAAGAGGCGCGAGTTCAATACGCGCTCCATAATTTTGCAAAGTATGGAGGTGATCGAAATCGGCCGATAGTTGGCAGGATCGGCACGACTACACTTCTTGGGCACGGGCTGCACGTTAGCAAGCTTCCAGGACTTGGGCACTATACCAGTCCTAAATGAGAGGCGATACAAGCGCGTCAATACAGGAGACAACTCGGGCGCACAAGCTTTAAGAACAATCGCTGGTATACCATCCGGACCACTAGCCTTATCCACGTCCAGACGACACAGTACTCTCAGAACCTCCTTCTTCCTAATGCGAACCTCAGGCATTGAAGCTCCGCAATGAGGTAAATTAGGTGGAGTAGCACTGCCAGTATCAAGACGCGAATTATGGGCAAAGAGAGAAGCAAAGAGACCTGCTTTCTCTCGCCGTATGAGCCAGTGTTCCATCAGGCCTAACCAGCGGAGGCAGTGAGGGCCGACAGAAGTTCGCCTCAACCGATTTGGCAAGGGACCAAAAAGATCTGCTACCGGATGGCTGCGCAGATAACTTGTTGCCAATATGGGTGATGCGGTCGAAGCGAGCCTTCTTGAGCGCTTTCTTGTAGGACTTGGCAGCACGGTTAAAGGCTCTCTTCTTTGAGCTTAGATCCGGAGCTCCGCGGTCACGAGCGTCAACCCAGGCGAGAAATGCCGTGTGCTTACGCTGTTCAGCTTTTACACAATCGGCATTGAACCATGGGCGAGCCGAGCCACCGACGGGCACGTCATTGAATGGGATAAAATACTCCATAGCTTGACGCACCACATCGGTTATAGCGTCCGCACAGCTCGACGGATTGTCAGAAGAGAAGCAGACCTGCTGCCAAGGATAAGACGCAAGATGATGAGATGTAACGTACCTTAGAAATGAAGTAAGTGCGACAACAATAAAAACCAAAGCAAATTATTTATTTACTGAAATGCGCCTTGCGGCTTTATCGGGCATTGAATTCAGGGAAGATAGTATTAACGTCTAAATGTTTTTAACATATCGGACTCTCTCTTAAAACGCACCAGTTTTCAAATTAGTCCTAAAAACTTTTTTTGGTGTGGTTGTTGGTGACTTAAGAGTGAGACGTGATTCGCGATGCCCTAAGGACGGACATTTTTTGTGCTTCTTCTGGTGCCCCCCCAGACGTGATGCCCTAGGCAATTGCCTAATTTGATTAAGGGTTAATCCGTCACTGGGAACAGTGTGTAAAGTTAACTCATTAACTTTAGAAAAGGGAAGATCCTCCAACCAGATGGGTGTGGTGTCTGCCAGGCAATGCCATTCTCCACAGCACAGCTGTCCGTTCCGAGTCTTCTTAGATATAATACTAGTAATTAATATAACACTAATTGATAAAACAAGCAAACACATATTTATAATAGATATAGCAGTCCCAAATACTAATTACATTCAAAAACAATCATGGAAAAAATCAGGAAGTATACTGAATTACAAGAGGGAATCAGCAGAGTATGGAAAATGAATAGTCACTATAGTTCCAACAACAGGCTTTGTACCAAAACAAATATTCAAGTTTTAATGCATTAAATCTTCCCAAGCATATAACACTACCAATACCTGCCATAAAACACTTGCCGCATAGTAAGAAAATTTTTACAAGTACACTTTGATAATAATTTGACGGCAATACAGTGCACTTTACATTCTCAAAATAATGACTACAATCTCAACCTGGTTCCCACCTGTTTCTGAAAATTTCAAAAAGTCTCAATGTGGATTCTGAAAATACCGGATATTAAATACCTGAGAAAATTCAGTTTAAAAACCATTGACATTCCCTGTAGTTCTGTTACACTTCCTGACTGAGGATGTTTTCTCTTATTCATAAACACTGCTTAAAGTTAACTTGTGATTAGCAATTGTTTAAAACTTCAAACATACATTTTAGATGTTCACATGTTACTTTCATCACAGTTTGTGAATAAACCCCTTAAACTTTGTGGTGTTTATTCATAAAGTATGATTAAAGTTAAGTGACATTAAAAGGTCAAAAATATATGGTTAAAGAATCGGTAATCACACTTTAAGCAGCGTTTATGAATAAGGGGGATTATTACAGATTTATGAGTGGGGACTTCTTGAAAGGCCTAGTAACATCAATCTCTTGAAGATCTGATGTTGGTTATCCTTGTCATAAAACTTTGACAAACTTTTAATATCGACTATCATTTTATAGTTTCTGGAACTTTTTCAAAACTCCATTTTAAAGTGCATATTTCAATTATCGCTTTAAATGAATGTGGATGTAGTGTGAGACACGGTAGTTTTGTTTCTGTTGTTATGACGTCATATAGTTAAACCAGAAAAAGAGAAATTGTTTGTGACAGAGTCTTGGATTACCCAGCAGGTAGTCAGTCAGGAATATAATTCTAAGTCATTGCAAATGGGCTCACAAGCTTTATCTTCAAATATCTACCATAGACTGACATCAGAATGACAGCCTCCGTGGCGTAGCGGTAGCGGACGCAGCCGCTGCGCTAGGTGGCGCGGGTTCGATCCCCGCACAGTGCAAGTATTTGTAATTTTGTATGCATGAATATGAATACTTGCACTGGTCTGGTCGTGCCTCGGAAAGCACGTTAAGCCGTTGGTCCCGGTTGCCATACAGACATCTAGTGGCAGTCGTTACGGGTTGTTAGAGCCCTCAAAAGTCCAACAATTGGTCTAACTGCAATGCTTCGATGTCGCCTTCGGGTTGTGGAGGTCAGACGGCAGTCGCTTCACGGAAAAATTTCGAAGTTTAGCCATTTCAGCAGTTGGACTGGTAAAGCGGACCCCAGACTCCAAAGCTGAAAAGGCTTCGGATGCGACTGGGATTAACGCTGTGATGATGATGATCTACCATAGAACATTCCTAATGTCCACATTCCTCCAGGCGCGGCCGGTCCGCAAATCGCTTAGCATCCGCACTGACCGACGCGTGGGCAAAGTAGGCGTGATGCTGGTGGGATGGGGCGGCAACAACGGCTCCACCTTCACAGCTGCTGTGCTGGCCAACCGACACCAGCTGTCTTGGAACACTAAGAATGGGAAGTTGGATCCCAACTGGTAAGTTTACATTAAACGTTCTACTCGCGCGAGTTAACTGTGCACCTCGCTGGAATGCGACCCCTCTCCCGCTACCCCGCGCGGCGCGCCGCATTCGCCGTAAGCGCTGAGTAGCGATAGCATCTTTGTTACAATCGTCTAAATACAGTTTAAATCCCCTGTTGTTATTGCTGTTTCTGTTGACTTTATCATAAAACCGACCTTTTATTAACATAAAAAATTGTATTTTAATTTTTTTTAACAATATCCTCATTTTTTAGAAACGGTACCGTCCGAATGAAGTCACAGAGCGAGGTGCACATTTAACTCCGGCGAGTACCTAGTATAATACCTATAGTGTTAGCATAATTTGATGCAAACATTATATTGAAAGACAGTAGGGGCTTGACACTCTATTTAATCTGCATGAACTCGTCATCCTAGTGGGTACTAGAAATACCGTTGTTTTTTTATTTGTACAAGTCCTAAAAGACGACATATTCCTCTCAACCACTCAATAAAAAAATTAAGGTACAGACGACAGCACATCAAGCTACTACAATCTATCAGATTTCTTTATTAGTGGATCAAGTGTACGGACGACAGCAGGTCAAGCTACCCTAAACTGCCAAATACCACTTAAGCGCCTAACTCCGAACCTATCTCTCGTAAGTCAAGGGTCACCTCTGGGTCGTCACTGCAACTGCTCTATTCAAAATATGGTTCCTAAATGAAAGTAGGCTTCTGGAGGGAGGTGGGCTGGTTAGAATGACCACCAACGGCCGCCATGACCCACGTCCAATGGCCCACTTGAAGGAACCCGTAACATAGAACAGTGTTCCTAAATTATGAAACTCGAATGTGTCTTCTACAAAGCCAATCAAAGTTAAGAAATATACATACAAAATATAAAGAAAACCCTGTCCGATCCGTGAAGGTATATTGTTAGGTATCGATAACTGATTCTACTAATGCCTTCAAAGTCGGGCTAAACTTAAAAAAAATACCACCAAAAAATAAATATTATTTCGCAAAAGGAGGTAACTTATATTGGCAATAAATGCGCGGGCGACGGGGGTAGGCCCCGCGCGGCACGCGGTCTCATCGCTCATAATAATACCGCCGAATATGGTGTTGTCACTTTTAAAAAAATACCAAAATTTGGGAAAGTTGGAATTAATTCGCGGAAAAAAAGATTATTTCAAAATTCAGTTGTTACTATGATGATTAAGTAAAATTTCACATTTTGTTTGATCATGTCATTACCCTGACCTTTATTATCCTTATGGGTCGGACGGGGTTTTCTCTACATATTCTATAACGATCACTTTACCGACTAACACAATTAAAACTAGGTGCTCGGACGTCCAACGCCCCGTAATTAAAAGGGACGAAGCCGCATAACTTGTTATGTAATGAGATTTAAAACTTTCATTGGAAGGTTGGATCTCTAGTTCACAATTTCTCATCCTGTTCGTTTATATAACGCCCTACTACTGGGTGGGACATAAGCCTCCTGTAGGTGAGCTATACTCTGTTTTTTAATCTCGTAGACTAAATTGACACATGCAAATGTCAAATTTACATTATTAATTTTGTATTATTACGTTTTTAATAAGTACCTACACATTATTTCAGGATAACTTATTGTAAAAAAAACGATACTTGATTCTATGAACGCTAAGTTTCGGCACTATTTAAGAATTGCAATAAACTGCCAACACTCGTCATGTCAGTTTAGTCTACGAGATTAAAAAACAGAGTATAGTGGTCATTAACCCATCAAATAGGCCCAGGGGAGAGTGGTGGAAGTTACTTGTGTTCGAATTCCAGGTTCTAAGACATCCTTCTTGGCGATATTTTCCTTTAAAATATTGCCAAAGACTTCGTCATCGAATCATAACTGGTGACATTCATTTAGAAACCAAATTTCGAAACGAATTTCATCCATTGCTTCTTATGTATGACAAAAATCGTCTACAGCACAAAGTAGATAACGCAATGAACATCGTTGTATTGTCAAAATGGCATTGCCATTGCGTGTTACAATATTAGGCTGCTCTTTAGATTATGAGGTCGAAGACGATTGGAAAACGCGGCTATTCCGATTAGAATCTTATAAGTCTTCATCATCAACCTTTTTATCGTCCCCCTGCTGGGCACAGGTTTCCTCTCATACCGGGAAGGATTGAGCGTAATCACCACGCTTGCTCAATGGGCGTTGGCGATTTCAGACTTATAAAAAGTCCAGGTTTCCTCAAGATGTTTTCCTTCACCTTCAGTCATTGGTGTCCAAGATATACTTAGAAAGTACATATAACTTTAGAAAAGTTACATTGGTACTTGCCTGACCTGCCCCCTAATCGGCGAACACATTTTTGTCAAATGATTGCGACTAGTTGGTATCAATTGGGATCGTTCGGACCGCCGATTGGTCCGTTCGTTCGGTCCAAACGATCCCAACTAGTCGCAATCATTTGACAAAAATGTGTTCGCCGATTAGGGGGCTGGAATCGAACTCATACTTGAGAGGGTGGTGTTTTAACCAGTAGGCCACCACGACATGAGAATGTCGTCCTTATACCTATATTTTTGTACAAGAAATTATAAGATTACTAGCTGCGCCCCGCAGTTTCACCCGTATAGTTTTAAAATAGTTTTTACGACGCCCTGGGTCTAATCCATAGCGTCGTACAAACTATTTTTAATAACAATTAGTAATTACTTTTCCTGATATAGAAGTTATATCGTTCATTGTTTAGGTGGGGCTCGATCACGCAAGCCTCGACAGTCCGCCTCGGTATCGATGAGAAAGGCAATGATGTCTACGTACCGATGTCTCACTTACTGCCCATGGTAAATCCTGATGATCTGGGTAAGTTGGTTCATCAGTTTTTATGTATTCTGGTCTAGATATTGCATGTAATTTGGACATATCGTGAGCTTTATTGAAATTTTAGAATTAGGTTCTACAACCAGGGTTAATTGTTTCTGAGTAGTACGTATTTGGTTTGAAACTAATTTAGTGAGTTTCTGTTATAAAAGATCTTGCAATGTTCAGGTTTGGCCTTTTCTTCAGTTAGGTGTACGAAGGATCTGGTGAAACCGTGTTGAAAGTCTCGGCAATTCGCTGGATGTGAGAACGCTGATACGATGCTCGAGACAAGCCAGGAGAATGGCTTACGGTTTTGATTGATTATAATGTAAATGTATCAACCTAAAATTTTATAAAACGACTAGCTTTTTGCCCGCGTGAAATTCAGTTATATCGCGCTTTATAGATTTCCCTCGGGAATATCAAATTTTTTCCGTGATAAAAAGTATCCTATTATTTAATGCGGACTTCTAATTTTACGTCTGCAAAGTTTCAAAGCAATCGGTTCAGCAGTTACGGCGTGAAAGCGGAACAAACAAACACACTTTCCGATTTATATTATTACAAAGGATATCAAACGATATTTATATTTACCTGCTGCTGTTTGACATTTTTACAGCCCATAATCTTTAGTGTTGCTATTATTTGTATGTATCTGATGAATCGGACGTTATAACCGTTTCCATTTCGCCGACCTCCAACCAAAAAATAACTGTTCTAACACAAAGTCCCATTCCTCAGTGATTGACGGGTGGGACATAAGTCCGCTGAACTTGGCGGAGTCCATGGTTCGTGCCAAAGTCATTGACTTTGACCTCCAACAGAAGCTTAAGAAGGAAATGTCCACCATGAAGCCGCGACCAGCCATTTACGATCCTGACTTCATTGCTGCTAATCAGGTATGTGGCGCATAGCATCTTCTTCAGCATATAGAGATCCGCTGCTGAACAATGGCCTCCCCCAAGGCTTTCATTGCTTTGGGGTGCCATAATCCCCACGCTTGGCAGGCGGATTGGGAATCGCAGTAATTTGTTATTCCACAAGAGAAGCGCTGCTGCCCGCTTCCCTGGTGAGAGTTCCCTCAGTCACCTCTTACGACACCCACGGGAGGATATGGGTTGGTACTTTTCTAAGCCCGGTACCACACGACTAATAGCATATCAGCCTAATTTCCTCCCACTGCTGGAACACCGGGTTTTGTGAACGGGATGGGCCATAATTGACCACGCGTGCCAAGTGCCGGTTGGTGGGTGACAGATGTCTTATCATGTTTAGTTCTAAGACATGCAGGTTTCCTCACGATGCATTATTTTACTTAGAACAGAATATTCGAAATAAACCATTTAATGGCACACTTTTTAACTGCCAGGGAGTCGAAAAGATTTGTCCAGTTCACCGTTATCATCATCTCAGTGTATAATACCGGTTGCATCCGCGGCTTTCGCGTTAGAGCCCGGGGTCCGCTTTCCTACATATACGCCTCCATTTCGCACGGTCTCTGGCATCCCGTGGTGTGAGATTGTTGGCACGCATGCTATCTCTTACAACTTCAAGCCAGCACTTCTTTGATTACTGTTTAGTAATCAATAAAGTTCTAGAGTGGCGGCCACGTAGGTACCGGCAGACGCAGCGTAGAGAGGTCTGCAACAAGGTGGACCGATTGCCTGGTGAAGATCGCGGGAAGCCGATGGATGCGGGTAGCCCAAGACCGGTCATCATGGAAAGCCTGGGGGAAAGCCTAAGCCCCAAGCGGTGATCAAAATGGTGAAGGAATACATCGTGAGGAAACCGGCCTAGAGGCAAAACTTGAAGACATGTGACATCTACCAACCCGCACTGGGCCAGCGTGGTAGATTACGGCCCACTCCCTCTCACTGAGAGGAGGCCTATATCCCAGGAGTGGGAACATTATAGGCTAATTATGTATTCTAGTATATACACTAGTCAATGAACTATGAAGAACTCTCGTACATAGTTCCTTGCCTAGTACAGACGACAGCACATCAAGCTACTACAATCTGTCAGATTTCTTTATGAGATTTTCAACTTTATTTCTAAAGCTTTAAGGCTGAAGGTTGATTGGAAATTTTTCACAGTTTCGGGTAGCTTGGTGTCGTCCGTAGAGACTACATGTTACATACACTATATTGCATATACTACACTGTTGCCATGTGGACTCTCATAGTTCATTGACTAGCCGCTATAAACCATTTGTATGCGTAATGTCACCACTTTTTTCTTGGTCATTGCAATAAAAAATCGGCGATAAGGTAGGGTTGATACGCAAAGAAAATAAAACGTAGGCATTCAAAAGGCGTACGATTAGTCGCAACTAATTAATGAAGAGGTTATTCGGCTTAAATATAAAAAAAAAAAAAAGAAAATACTGGGCAGTTATTCTTTATAAGTATTACACTAGAAACTATTTACTACTTACTTATATAGTGCTAAAACTATTTTTTCCCCATTTTGCCTATATTGTCCCACTGCTGGGCAAAGGCTTTTTAGCGCGTAGGGCGTGTTATGTAATTAAAACGCGAATAGATTGAACGTTGTATATTGCACGTAAGCCTAGAGTACAATGTATGCTATAAGCTACCTAATTACAAGAGGAGAGACGTGACTATGTTACTACAGAATGTACAATGTAAAATGTGTGGCGATATGAATGAATGAATATGATAATATGAATATCATGTCTTACGAGCTATGCACAAGCTTAAATACTAAACAATAATACAGCTATCTCTGGACCGGAGTGGGGCTGACCGATCGGGCGTTCTTGATGGGTTAACAGATGGCGTTGTCCGCCGCGCTTTCTCCCGCGCACAATGGGTTAACAGATGCGCGTTGTCCGCCGCGCTTTCTCCCGCGCACAATGGGTTAACAGGAGCGCGGCACCCTCGCTGAGGCGGTCAGGACCCACGCGCTTTTGTCTTCCAAGATCCTTGTTTGACACTGGTATGATTTATGTGCACCCTTTCGCGGAAAGTCATCAATCGTTGGGACGTCAATAGTTCGACAATCCCTTGTTGTCATTGTTGTATTGTAGCGACTGCGTCTATTGCTACAGCTTAATCAAATTAATCAATGGTAAAGAAAAAGAGGAAAAAAAAATCATCTATGCTATTACAAAGTGTTTTATGTCATAACTAGATGAACATAGACTAGATTTTTTGTTTAACATATTATAGCAGCCATATGGTATTTCTAAATAATAAAATCTGCGTTCTGTATACCTACTACCAGAATCAAGAAGATAGTAAACATCCTTCCTCTTGACTTTGGCACACTCAGTATTACACAAAAGCTATTTTTATCCCAAACCTGCGCTTGCGCATCCGTAAATATTTCCTCAACGAAACGTTATGAATGTATGTATACTGTATTTACCATAGTAAAAAGTAACAATTATCCACTATTATTGCTTCATTATTATTAGTTATTTGTAACAATTATTGTTAGTACTTACGGGCAGCCCTGAAGAAGACTCGCATTAACTGGTAATTCGCAGAAATAGACCACACTTATGTAACGTGACGTAGACTATGAGTCAGGTGTGTGTGCGTGACGCGGGTGACGTCATTATAGAGTGTATGGCATGATTATGGTGTGAATGTCAGTACACATTGTTGCTGAGTTTTCTGTGTATGAGTTGATATGAATTAATTCAGTAGCGCTACGGATGTTTGTGACTTTCTGGTTACCTATTATCCTTGATATTATATTGGCAGTTTGTGACAAGAACAGTCAAGGTTAATGGGCTCCACAAAGACCACACAATGGTCGGTTCGATCATCATTACCTGTCCCAGCGCAGAGTAGCAATTTTATGAGACATTGCCCAATTCAGCAAGTAAATTCCAGGGAAATAGTGCTTGACGCTGGTTTTCAACTAGACCGCTTGATTCGCTCGTCGCTTGGAGCGACTCAATCGACCGCTGAACGTCACAAACGTGTCGATCGCGTTTACATGAAACAAACTCGCGCAATGCCCTCAACAGAAATCCACCTGATCTGCCTTGGCCCTGACATCCATCACATTTTAGGGACTCAAACTTAAAACTATGCTTTTTCTGTTTTGGATGGGAAATCATCAAGGGAGCGGAAGGGCGTGTCAGACTTTTACTGACTAAAACCCACCCGTGTACTTTACTTGCCTGTGCGCCAGGGCCACGGTTTCTTTTTTAACCAACCCGAAACCCTGGCCCAAGAGGCGCCGGTCTTCGTGGACCCCGTCACGATGTGCTGACATCTCTTTGAGACGCGTTTCTATCCTTGACCTTAAATGGTGCTCCGTAGGAAGACTTTCATCCAGGGAAATGCGCTGTACGGGGCTGCATTACTGTTGTTGTGTTTGTGCGTTTGTTTTGTCTCTTGTATTGTGTTACGAGCACATACAAGATCAAATGAACAGTCATTTACAATCAAAACACAACCACATCAACCCAGACACACTGCACCCTGCCTGATTTGTGTGGAATTCGTGACGGTTTCATTTAAAATGGCAAAGTAATAACAGCTGTATGGGTTGGACTGCACAGTTAGCGCTGTAGTTAAGCTATTGACTGCTACGCTGCGGTTCGCGGTTTCGATTCACGAACGGAACAAATATACAATACTAGCTTTCCGCCCGCGGCTTCGCCCGCGTGAGTTCGGTTATATTATATCGCGCTTTTTAGATTTCCCTCGGGAACATCAAATTTTTTCGGGATAAAAGGTAGCCTATGTTCTTTCTCAAGGTCTAAAGATTGTCTGTGCTAAATTTCATCAAAATCGGTTGAGAGGTTTAAGCGGGAAAACGTAACAGACAGACAGACAGACAGACAGAGTTACTTTCGCATTTATCCAGAAAACCCTGTCCGACCCATAAGGATAGCAAAGGTTAGGTAAACACTTGACCAAATATAATATAAAATTTTACGTAATCATCATAGTAACAATACCTACTAATGAATTTTGAAATAATCCTTTTTTCCCGGGAATTAATTCCAATTTCCCCGAAATGTGGTATATAAGCGAATAGTGACGCGACCACGTTACAGGTGCCGCGTGTCCTGCCCCCCGCCGCCCGCGGAAGGGGTTGCTTATAGCACATGTATTAAGTTACCTCTTTGTGCTAAATAATATTTATTTTTTTAGTGGGATTTTTTTTTAAGTTTAGCCCGACTTTGTAGGCATTAGTAGAATCAGTTATCGATACCTTACAATACCTTCACGGATCGGACAGGGTTTTCTTTACATATTGTATGTATGACCTACAAGTAGTTGTTCCGGCTGGATGTTGGTATGTGTATGTGAGTTTATATGTTTGTAAACCCACCTTACAGGAGCAATACCTTGAGTGGGGCAACGTTTAAAAAAAATGGTTTGATCAGGTGAAGCTACGTTTGCCGCGGTGACCATCTCGGTGGTAGGCCATAACATCGACTGCCGGCAGAAGTTACCACCCATCAAAGTCTTGCTGCCAAGCGATTCGTCGTGTTCCGGCATGATGTGTGGTGAAGCCGTACGGTGGACGGGTTTGAGCAGTTGTAGGTATTGGTTGAATGCGCGAAATATTGTTGTATTGGGAGTTCGGTCGTGGTGGGTCTCTAGATCAATCTCCCTCTGACGCAGCATCGTTGGTCGTGTTGTTGGGCTTAACATTGCACCATTCTCTTTATACATTGTGAATTATCGGGACTAATAGGTATGAATGCACTCGCGTCAGCCATGGTCACGGCCACAACTTGCTACAGTAGTAGGACGAGTCGAGCGTATTTCTAAAATAACCATCTGCCTTACAAAATCGATGGAAATATCTATTTTAAACACGCATTGCTGGGCATTTGGTCGGGTTATGGAACTAAAGATAGATATTGGCCCAGGAGTTTGATAATCATATTTATAAAATAAATTATAACTGACCAGCCCCCTAATCGGCGAACACATTTTTGTCACATGATTGCGACTAGTTGGGATCAGTTGGGATCGTTCGGACCGCCGGTTCGGTTCAAACGATTCCAACTAGTCGCAATCATTTGACAAAAATGTGTTTGCCGATTAGGGGGCAGTTTCTCACACATAAAAACTGTTTTTTCGCAATACTTTCTCAGTGACCTGGTATAAACGCTAATAAATATTTAGGATATATTACGAGTTTCAATATTCTTTGCAGATGTGTAACTATGTATTACTTAGGTGTGTAATATAATAAATTATTAATTAAAACAATAATAATTTATTATTTCAACAACAAGTTACATTACAATCTTGTGATTGGAGCCTCCTTTTAAGCAGAAAAGCCTGTGTTAGGGGACTCCGCTCTTCCATAACTTATAAGTTTCATTAAGGTACTTGTTTTATACAATACTAAACTAAATGGTAATAAAAAAAAAAAAGAGGATTAAGGCTAAACATGCAGCACGCACGCAGGTATGCGAGTGAGTGGGTGAGAGTGCGTGTGAGAGTGATTGGGAGTGTGAATTTGTTAGTGTGTGAGTGTGGACACGAATGAATCAGAATGTGTACATGATGGTGCAGAGATTTGGCAGATGTAGGGTTATATTTATCTTAACAGCGCCTCCGTTTCATCATATGTTAGTGTTTTTATCCAACTTGTTACTAATTTTTTTAATTCATGTTGTTTCTTATTATATACATAAATTTATTTACTAATTCTATTGTATAGCTGAGCTGAAAATATTATCATCACATGATATAATATGGCTATAAAGGTATACGTTGACGTGGGTTGACAAAGGTATATACTTTGAGGGTCCATTTCAAGGCAGGTTTTAATGAAAAGCATTTAGCTGAATGGATTTATCGCGCGAATGACAGCGGTTGGAAGGGGTGGATGTAGGAGGGAGAGGTGCCCTTGACACCATTCGCTATGTTATTATTATTGATGCGTTCAGAAAAGGTCAGATGGGAAATGTTTTCAATTAATGTGTTGGATTTACAAAATTTCAAATCATCAACCTTTTTATCATCCCACTGCTGGACACAGGTCTCCTCTAATACAAAGAAGGATTGAGGGATCACCACGCTTGCTCAAAGCGGGTTGGCGATTTCAGACTTAAAGTCCAGGTTTCCTCAAGATATTTTCCTTCACCTTCAGTCATTGGTGAACTAAGTGATGATATAGGTGTTTTAGCTAGGAATTGCTCCGGGAAAAATTACAAGTGACTCATTCCTTAGTTTAAGGAGTTTCTCTTTAGGAATAATTAGCCATTATCAAGAGCACTAAAATATAATAAAAAAAGGTGAGAACAATTTTGCACAATACTTCCATCAATTCCTTTAGAGGTAGCTACATATATCCATTTGAACTCATCCACGGGGATACTTATAAAGGGTGTATCTGACATCGACGCACAAACGAGTACCATGGATCCAGTACATGATTCTGAACCCCCAAGTGGTGGAATTTTTCGTCGGCTTTTTCATGATTTAAAAAAAATAAATGTAGTTTTTTTTTTCACTTCAGACCATTCACAATTGCTATACTTTTATAACCCAATAAGATTTTAAAGTCAAAATTAAATTATTTGCTAGTTACATAAAAAAGCGCAATGAAAACAAAACCCGAAAAACGATCTTATCAGCTGATTTAATAGAGTTCACATCAGGGATCAACGTCATACCTACAAACTCGCACGGCGGCACGCTTGCAACGTTCAAAAGCCGAGCCGACACTTTTTTTAAACACTGTATTCTGTAACCGTTCATTAACGACATAAATGACTATCATAATTATATTAGTGGCATGCGGTCTAGCCTTTTCGCGAAGTTTGCGTTACGATGTCAGATACACCCTGTATGATCACTAGCGGCGCCAAGTTTTGATCCTGTGTGAATATCCAGATAATAGCTATCCTATATGTCAATCCTGACACCTACCGTAAAACTTTAGTACCTACCTGTTGCCGACACACAATCGATCATCGATTCTAAGGTACATACTGCGTTTCAACTTCTTCATTTGACAGCGGTTTTGTTCCAATTATGATCAAGTTAAGGTTGAATTAACTGTTAAAATCTTAGCGCGATACGAAACTTAACTAAAGTTTTGGTTTGGTTGCGATGCAATTCAGGGGTCCTCGTCTGCTATTTTTATAAATTAGTCATTCCAACACGATTCCATTGTCATTGTGCTTAAAGTTCGTAATCTGCTAAATTCATAATGATCGGTCAATTATCGGTCAGCTGTCTCGTAATGGAATGTTAATAGAATAACAATGCCGTATTGCCATTATTATAAAACGCGATAGTGATGAGTAGAGTAGTTTTTGAAAGAGAGTAGTTTTAGAAATGATTTTCTAAAACTACTACACGGGAGGCGCAGGACTGGTCGTCGTGGAGATCTTTGGGGGAGGCTTATGTCCAGCAGTGGACGTCTTTCGGCTGAAATGATGCTGATGACTACTCAATTTGACACACAGACAGACTCGGAACTATAATTGTCTTTGGCTTGCACGTGTCTCCGATATTGATTGAAACTACAATTCTGTACTCTATAATAATATTTCAGTTTTGTATAAGTAGTATGAATAGGTTTGTTTACATAATATGAGAAATACATATTGTACAAGTGTACTCCATTGAGCTTACACGAGCCTAGGAATATTTCTAAACAATATAAACGGCTTATAGATTAATAGTGATATGTATTAATAATTGTGTATGTACCAATCTACGCGTAGAGCTTGAAACACACGTGGATCGCAGCCATTGTGTAGAAACTTTTTTTTTTTCAAAACACGTGTCCGCCTGTGTATCATTATTGGACAGTATGTTTATAAAGACCGATTGTCTATTAATGGCTCACAGTGGAATAATAAAATTTTCCATTGCCTTCGATGGCCTGTTTATAAAACAGTGTCAGTTCTCGGATTCTTCGATATTTGAAAACTAACCCGCCTTTACTCGTGTTCTAGTTTCAAAATATATGTAGGGACCAACAGAAGATAAGGCGGTATAACAAAATAATGTTCGACGTTTCAAATTTGTCTACATCAGTTTCACTTTTGATCGATTTGATCATTTTCAATCGCATCTTAACAGTCGTCTTTTTCAGGAATCAATTAGAACGCCAATTCTCGTAATTCAAAATCTAGGCGCAATCACATCGCGGTGACAAACGAAGCGGTGAAATTAGGAATATTTTTTGACGGATTCATATTAAGATCTAGATCAGACTGAACGTTGTTAAAAATCAGAGAATAGCCCGTCAGAAGTAAAATGGTTTAGTTTTTGGATCTCCAAATTCAAATTTCACATGATCTTGTCTACTTACATCTGAAGCATTTATGAGATCACTAGCTTTCCGCCCGCGGCTTCGCCCGCGTGGAATTCGGTTATATCTCGCTTTTTAGATTTCCCTCGGGAACATCAATTTTTTTTTCAATAAAAGGTAGCCTATGTTCTTTCTCAGGGTCTAAAGATTGTCTGTGCCAAATTTCATCAAAATCGGTTGAGAGGTTTAAGCGGGAAAGCGTAACAGATAGACAGACAGAGTTACTTTCGCATTTATAATACTAGTATGGATTACGAATTAAATAAAAACGTAAATCTACACAAAGCTGCTCTTATTTATAAATTAAATCATTATTATTAGCTCCTTAAAAATGCACATTAACAAGAAGAAAATTAACGTATACCGCCCCATGCCGTTCTCCTCATTACTGAGGATCGTGATGTCCCTGCGGAATTATCTTCTCTTTTACGATAGTTCGCCATCTGTTACGATCTCAGGCCGTGAGATAGCAACATGCAGGCCGATGTCCAGAGATGAACGAATTTGGCCACCACACCTCGAAAGGGTCAATGCGGTCCCGATCGGTTTTCTTGATTGCCCACGTCTCCGAACAATAGCTGAAGATTGAGAAGATGAGAGATCTGATGAGTTTCATCTTAAGTTTTCCATGAGATAAGAACGTATTACAAGATCCATTTTGCAATAAAAAATGAACAAATTACTACATTGTAAATAATTCCAAAAATAGCAAAGTAATTGGCACCACTGCTGGAAGGAATTGCCAACACCCATGTTACTATGGAGAATAAAGAAACAGCTGAAAATAGTATCCGATCGATATGGAAGATAAGGCCTTTTGTAAACGGGAAGGTTTCTTTACAGCGCGGCGTATAAACCGTGCCAAGAGAAAAAATGTGTCTATCACCAGGTTCCATATTGATCCATTCAACACTGATGACTGTGTCTACTAGGGTTGCCAACCTACTATCCATACTAATATTATAAATGCGAAAGTAACTCTGTCTGTCTGTCTGTCTGTCTGTCGGTCTGTCTGTCTGTCTGTCTGTCTGTCTGTCTGTCTGTCTGTCTGTCTGTCTGTCTGTCTGTTACGCTTTCCCGCCTAAACCTCTCAACCGATTTTGATGAAATTTGGCACAGGCAATCTTTAGACCCTGAGAAAGAACATAGGCTACCTTTTATCCCGGAAAAAATTGATGTTCCCGAGGGAAATCTAAAAAGCGCGATATAACCGAACTCCACGCGGGCGAAGCCGCGGGCGGAAAGCTAGTATAATATATGTAGTATCGTACTACTTTAGAGACCTAAACATTGAAAGTCGTCTTAAAAAAAAAAAAACTATTTTAATTTCAATAAAAAATTCCGATATGAGCCCTATGTTAAAATAATAAAAGCGGAATTAATTTTTATAATCTTAACTGAGTTGCTCACGATTTCGTTCGCATCAATTTCTGTTTAAGAAGTTTTTTATCATATCTTATGGGTAACTTAACCACTTACGCAGCGCACACAACGGGTCTTCCGTTGTGTGCTCAAAGATTAATAATTTCCCCTATATTTTCCACATTTTCTACTGATTCCTCACTCCTATTGGTCGCAGCATTCCTGAGATTAACGCGCGCGCGTTCAAACAAACAATATCTTTAGCTTTATAATATTTGTATTGATTTGAGTGTAATAAATGAGATACTTATTATTTTTTTTTAATACATTTCATGAATCTAAAATACATAAACTTGCCGAAATTAATTCTCTAAATCATGGTGATACATCAAAATTCGCTGCGCAGTTTAGAAGGACAACCCGGACACAAACGAAAGGCGACTTTATTTTATAACATATATGGATTATTATTAACTGGAAATCGTAGCATGAATGTATGTTTAGTGAAAAAGTTCAATAGAATCCTTATCAATATCTACGCATGAGGAAACTGGAAATTCACAATATTATACATAATAAAGTTAATGGGACAGGAAAAGTAACATAGGAATACCAATGGGACCATACTTTGTCCTTAACTCTGAACTTGAAAAATTTCTTAAAACGTTTGTGCAATGAATTTTCTCTTTAATTTGTAGAGTAGACAACAGCTTATGTAATTATTCGTGAATACTTGGCTTCATCTAAATAAATATCGATTTTTTTTTACAACCTAATGCCTGACCGCGATCCCGCCTGATGTAAGCAGTGATGATGATTCACTCTAGCATTGAATACACCTATAGTAGAATCAGAGGGGAAGACAGGTATAGAAGACGAGGCGAAACGCTTCGTCCGGCACCCTAATTGCGTAACACATCATTATTATCAGTTGGAATCATTTTGAAGCTTATTCCTAATCCATTGCACCCTATGTTCGAACATATATCTGCTCAACAACGTAAATAATGCAATGAACGCTGTTCAATTGTCAAAACGAAACACATTGCTACTTATAATATGTTACGCAATTGCCTTACTGATTGAAGCGGTGACAACAACGTAAGGGTGGACACTCGCCGTACAACAAGAGGATTTTAAGCTTTCGACTGTTCGAAAATTTCACACACATAGCACAGCTGAGCGATGAACATTCCACAACCCTCTTTATAGGCATTAATTTATTTATTTAATCATACACTAACTACAATTACAGGCTGCTTAACCTAATGCGGCAGAAAGGATACCTTTCACGACATACATTTTGGAAACTTACACATATAATAAATAAAATTTAATTAAAACAAATCTAATAAAATTTAATAACAAAATAAAAAACTAAAAAATAATATTAACATTTAAACAACACCATTAGATACAAAGTTTTTTGAGCAAACACATTTCCGAACATTTGGCGGAATAGATTAGCAATTGTCTTCAAAATGATTTCAACTGACCGCAACAGAGCGAAACGCCACTAGGATGCTGGATAGCACAGTGTCATTAAAAGAACTCTTGCGAACTCACTAAAGTGACATGTCCATATATCAAGCCTCGTATGGAGAAGGTTTCATAAGGTTTCTCGTTTGGTGAAGGTTTTTAATTTAAATGTCATGTGTTAGTGAAAACGGACGGGTTAGTTCTAATTAATGTATCCTCCCGTGGGTGTCGTAAGAGGCGACTAAGGGAACTCTCACCAGGGAAGCGGTCCCTTAACCCGCCTGCCAAACGTGGGGATTATGGCAAACCTCCCCAATGTAATGAAAGCCTTGGGGTTGTCTTTGTCCAGCCGTTGATCTCTATAGGCTGAAGAAGAAGATGAATAATTTATATGATAGTATATCAAAATCATCTAGGCGAAGGCGGAACCTGTACCGCTATCTCCATCTTGGTCTGCCACAATGACGTCGTGGGCTAAGTCAAACCCAATCAGTTGATCTTTTAGTCCAATTGTCATAGTGCGTTAAAGATGTCTGGCATATTTTCTGAAAATTCAATGTAAACAAATTGTTTTTGTGTTGTTGTCAGGCGGACCGAGCTACCAACCTGATCCGCGGCACCCGGTACGAGCAGTACCTTCAAGTACGTGCCGACATCAAGGACTTTCGCGACAAGAACAAATTGGACAAAGTCATCGTACTTTGGACAGCTAACACTGAAAGGTAGGATACATCAACACTGCCGAGGAGCAGAGAGCCACCTTGCTCGTTGGTCCATGTCGGAGATGTGCAAGTCCAGGTGGGGTGATACATAAAATATCTTGGCCTTACCCTGGATGGTCGATGGAGCTTCGAAGTGCACTTCGAGCGCCTGGTTCCCCGGATCGAAAAGGCAGTGGGTGCTTTTCATAGACTGCTGTCTAATCTTGGAGGACCTCGGGAGGAAGTTCGCCGCCTCTACGCAGGTGTGGTGTGATCGATGTTCTTTACGGGGCCTGGCTGAAAAGAGGAGAGCGCATCTCCTTCAGGCTCACACAGGTACTCACGGTTGTTTCAGTGAGTACCTGAACAGAATTGGGCGAGAAAACACGGCAAATTGCCACTATTGCTGAGGTACCCTGGATTCTGCACAACACACGTTCGAGGGGAGTGCCTTGCATGTGCCGCTGAGCGGTGGGTCCTGGTTGCTAGGATTGGGCGAGACACAGGTCTCGCAGCTCTGCCGGCAGTGGTGAGAGCTATGCTGGCAAAGACAGGGAATTAGACAGAAGTAGGTTTCTTCTGTGGGGAAGGAAGCCGCTGAACGGGATGGAGAGAGGGCTGATCCTGCTCGGAGAAAGAGGCGTCGGGGAGGCAACCGCTTTGGCGCTTAACACTCCGAAACCCGCCTAACTATCGAGGTAGGTGGACCTTTGGGGTCGCGGATACACAGAGCGGGGTTCTGCCTGCCCTCTAAGTGACTCCAGGGAAGACGGTGGCACAGTGGTCACGGGCTACCGTGCATAGGAGGTTTAGGAGAGGCCCTCTTAGAGTCTTCCCTGGGATGTGCCTTACAGGCGTTGCGCAGGGGGGTTCCGGATTTGGTCTTTTAAGAAGAACAGGATACATCAACTGTCCAGGGGCGATAGTCCGCTATTTTTATAAATTTGTCATTCCAACACGATTTCATTTCCATTTCATTGTTATTGTGCTTAAAAGTTCGTCATCATCATCATCACAGCGTTAATCCCAGTCGCATCCGAAGCCTTTTCAGCGTTGGAGTCTGGGGTCCGCTAAACCAGTCCAACTGTTGAAATGGCTAAACTTCGACATTTTCCGTGAAGCGAATGCCGTCTGACCTCCACAACCCGAAGGCGACATCGAAGCATTGCAGTTAAACCAATTGTTGGACTTTTGAGGGCTCCAACAACCCGTAACGACTGCCACTAGATGTTCGTAGGGCAACCGGGACCAACGGCTTAACGTGCTTTTCGAGGCACGACCAGACCAGTACAAATATTCATATTCATGCATACAAATACTTGCACTGTGCGGGGATCGAACCCGCGCCACCTTGCGCAGCGGCCGCGTCCGCTACCGCTACGCCACGGAGGCTGTCAAATGTCAAAAAAAATGTGCTTAAAAGTTCGTAATCTGCTAAATTCATAATGATTGGTCAATTATCTCAGTTATCTCGTAATGGAATGTTGATAGAAGAACATTACCGTATTGACATTATTGTAAAACCTAACAGTAGAAATGATTTTGTAAAAATTACTACTCTATTTGAATATTTATTAATATGTAGTGGACTGTCAGCGTTTCCTCTAAAAAGTCATAATGACGTCATTTTGTTAGTAGATTACTGAACTTGTCAAAATCGATCATTACGAAATAACTGATCAACCATTCTTACACTATTTTAATACAGACCAGCGTGGCTACCGAGTTTACATTACGAGACCCGATCGTCGATATCGACTGCGTTTGACTCATCGATTGGCTCGCTTCAAGGTTGTAAGAACTCTCAACCAATGAGAGCGCCAAACGCGCTCGATATCGACGATCGAGTCTCGTAATGAAAACTCACGGTAGCTAGACAGGGCTCCTGCAGTGCGATTCTGTAACCAACTCACCGTGGAAACTTAGGTTAAGGAGGGTGGAGGGAGTTGTCATTCCATCCAATACTTGATACTATTGACAGATCATTCAAAGCTCACTTTACCCACTTTTCACTCTTGAGATTTTGACAAAATAAGATCGGCTGTAATCAGGAGTTTTTTCTTTACATGTCCTGTTATACCTTGCTTTTTTGCCAAATTTCATTATTGTAGGTAGGATTTTTTTTCTATACTTATAAACTAGTGCTTGACTGCAATCCCGCCGTAAGTAGTGATGCAATCGTTGATGGTAAAGCGCGCTAGTTTATTCAGAGTACGGCTTCACCAGGCATCATGCCGGAACACGACGAATCGCTTGGCAGCAAGACTTTGTCTGGTGGATGGTAACTTCTGCCGGCAGCCGATGTTATGGTAAGAATACCAAGAATAAATACAGTATGTTAACTAAGAGAGGGCGTTCCCGTTAACCCGAAATAGTATAGCATACATACATGCTAAAAAAAATATTTCCATTCGAAAACAAAATGTTTAAAATTTTTTTCCAATATGAAAATATTCAATAAAAATTTTAAATTGACATGTAAAAGAAACACACTGTACACGCGAACATGAAAGACAGCAACGTCGCAATTTATTTATACATGACGACTACTATTTTGATTTAAAACAGGAGGTTTCAAATTTATTTCCAATTAGAATTTTTTTTTATTCGGATTTTTTTATGCTTATTTTTCTATGCTGATAATTTTATTTTAATCTATTAATGATATATTTTAACGAGTTTAAGGGAACGCCCTCTGTTATTTAACATACTGTATAATACCGACACTCGACGGCCTCCGTGGCGTAGCGGTAGCGAACGCGGCCGTTGCGCAAGGAGGCGCGGGTTCGATCCCCGCGCAGTGCAAATATTTGTATGCATGAATATGAGTAATTGCACTGGTCTGGTCGTGCCTCGGAAAGCATGTTAAGCCGTTGGTCCCGGTTGCCATACGAACATCTAGTGGCAGTCGTTACGGGTTGTTGGAACCCTCAAAAGTCCAACAATTGGTCTAACTGCCATACTTCGATATTGCCTTCGGGTTGTGGGGATCAGACGGCAGTCGCTTCACGGAAAATATCAAAGTTTAGCCAAAATCAGCAGTTAGACTGGTAAAGGGGACCTCAGACTCCAATGCTGGAAAACCTTCGGATGCGACTGGAATAACGCTGAGATGATGATGAAGATCGGCTGTAATCAGGAGTATTTTCTTTACATGTCCAGTGACACCTTGCTTTTTGCCTTTCATTATTCTAGGTAGGATTTATTGCCGACATTAATAAATAGCTGATTGTTTTTCTTGTGTGGTTGACTTTAAAATCGGTATTTATCTTTTGCCCTTTTCTTAATGAAAAAGTAAGAGAATGCCGTACGGAGGACGGGTCTGAGCAGTTGTGTTGCGATGTGTGCCGGGTACGATGCGTCAAATGTTGTTGTGTCTGGAGTTTGGTCGTGGAGGGTCTCCACATCTATCTCCCTCTGGCGCAGCATCGTTGGTCGTGTTGTTGGGTTTAACGTTGCACCACCTCGCTCAACTGCCGTCTTCCTTCCTATTCACTAAGTTTTTTTTAAGTGATTGGGCTTAATAAACTAGCGCGCTTTACCATCAAAGATTGCATCACTGCTTACCATCAGGCGCAATTGCAGTCAAGCACTAGTTTATAATTAACTAGCTGGGCCAAACGGTTTCACACGCGATTTTTTTTATATGCCCCGCTCGTATTGGTCGCAGCGTGATGTTAAATAGCCTATAGCCTTCCCGGATTAATGCGCTATCCAATGTAGAAATATTTTTTCAAATCGGACCAGTAGTTTCTGAGATTAGCGCGCACAAACAAACAAACAAACTACTCTTCAGCTTTATATATTAGTATAGATAAAAAAAAGATGCTCTAGTTTAGTTAGTGAACAAGAGAATCATCCTTAATAAAGAACAATCCTAAAACATTGTAAGTAACTTAAATTGTTATGTTTTAGAAAGTCTGAAGTTACAATATTGGTTTCATTATTACAGGCTCCGTTTTATTGTAGCCTATAACAGTTATCGATATCTTTTTTATTAGTCAGCCTACTCAATGTATAGAATGATAGGTCAATGGTATGTTATACGAAGCGTTATCGACCGACCGCGTCACAAAAACGCATGGCTGGTAATACTTTTTTTGCAAATGGCAGATCTTGAAATAGACGAGATCAATGTTCTTAGGTATGTGTAGGGTAGTCAGGCTTTTGGTACTCTATAGGAGGCTTTATGGAGATTATGATAATAATAATAATAATAATCGTTTATTTGCCTGAATGTAGGTATATAAAAATAAGGTCGTGAAGAAAACATATTGAGCCATACATCCTGTCAAAGATTCGACATACAAAATTTAAATTTAAATCAATATTCAATAACAAATAAATAAAAAATCAGTACTACAAAAAAAGAAAGACAATTCAAAATGCACACAGTAAACATAAAGGTAGTCAAAAATAATATCAAACAAAATAGAATTAAAATGTCAGAATACAATCAATTACTAATGTCACCAAATAATACAGATGTCAAAATATTAATAATACCAATGCTAATTTTCAATATAGTTGTCAATATTCAATTCTAATGTCAATATAAATAAACTTATGTCAAGAATAACATTAGGTCTACTTATTAGCATGACTACATACTTATTGGCATGATGTTATTAGCATACTTATGCACAGAAATGACATGATTTGATTCCACCATCACCATCCCATCATCGGATGACCTGTTGTACGGCGAGTATACCCTTACGTTGTTGACACCGCTACGATCCGGACGAAGCATTCCGCCACGTCTCTTATACCACGGACTAGAACAATGTGCTTGCAACGGTCTTCTCGTCTGATTCAATCCAAGGCTAGAATCACCATCATCATCTCAGCGTTAATCTCAGTCGCATCCGAAGCTTTTCAGCTTTAGAGTCTGGGGTCCGCTTTAAACCAGTCTAACTGCTGAGTTTGGCTAAACTTTGACATTTTCCGTGAAGCGTCTGCCGTCTGACCTCCACAACCCGAAGGAGATATCGAAGTATTGCAGTTGGACCGATTGTTGGACTTTTGAGGGCTCCAACAACCCGTAACGACTGCCATCAGATGTTCGTATGGCAACCGGGACCAACGGCTTTATTCATGCATACAAATATACGTATTGTACTGGAGACAGTCATTCATGGCTAGAATGAATAGGCTAATAATAAACTAGTACGCCTTACCATCAACGATTGCATCAGTGCTTACCATCAGACGGGATCATCAAGCACTAGTTTCAATTAACTTATGGCCAGGCCAGGCCACCTATAGCTGATTTCTCTTGCCCTAGGTTCTGCGAGGTGCTCGAGGGCATCCACGACACATCTGAGAACTTGGAGAAAGCACTGCGGGATAACAACTCAGAGATCTCGCCTTCCACCATTTTCGCTCTCGCTGCTATTGATGAGAACGTGAGTACCTCAAACACCCCATTTAGAATATTGTTATAATTTTAATACTGATACTGAATTTTTAATTTAACATGTATAATGGGATTTCACTTTTTCAAATAAAAACTTATGCGGTTTCTGTAAAGACAGATAATTTATTAATATTGTTATCGTCTTTTACAAATGGGTTCCCTAGCTATAATTAATTACTTAATATTTACCTGTAAAGACAGAAAACAACATTAAAAGCAAATTTCAAATTTCAGGTTGTGAAATCTTCTTGTGTTCTTCAAGATACTTTTATAATTTTTTTTTTTGGTTCTATTCTATCCGTTCTTCTGAACGGAAAAGGCAAAGGCATAGTACGCCATACAGCCTAGTCTTCAGTAAATATTCTCTTGAGTAAACTTCTATCCTAACTTATCTTAATTAATCCTAACTTATCCTAAACTTATCCTAACTAATCTAACTCCTTTCGTTTCCCGCGTTTGGACGATTATGAGCGGTCAAGACATGATGTGGCCACTATGCTACAATATTTCACTGTTCTTTTTGAATTATTCACTTAATGCACTTTTTACTACATAAATCACGCGTTTTTATTTAGTAAACGACACTATAAATAATTTTAAAAGTCCAATGAAAAATGAGCGTGACACTCATCTTGATATTCCCGCCAAACTCCGATACTTTTATAATATTTTCGCTGTCAAAAGTCACAGCTGACAGCTGTGTGCTAAATTGTCTTATAAAATAAAAATAACCAAAAAGGTTAAGGAAACCATAGCGTTTTCTTTACACATGTGTTATATATGCATTGTTATTTATTATACCAATTGTTATACCAATTCTTGGAGAACAAACACCTTAACGTTCTTGGAATAAGGTTTATTTTTCTTTATTTTGTATTGAATGATTAAATTTGTAGGAATATAAGTGAAACTGCGATTTTAAAAGTCTATACAAACAACAGGGCTGACAATAATTTCCGAAGTTTTAATTATTTTTGGGATAAAAAATTACCTATATTAACAATGATATAAACAGATTCAGTAAACGATGAACAAACCATTTTCAGGAAGTGCGTTAATAGATTTACATTTTCCCCAAAAATTCATAATCTAAAAAAAAGTGACAGCACCATTTTTGACGGTATTATTATGAGCGAATAGCGATGTAACCGCGTGCCGCGTGCCCTGCGCCCCTTCGCCCGCGCATGTATTACCTACCTGGCTTTGTAGGCATTGGTAGAATTAGTTAGCGATACCTAACAATACCTTCACGGATCGGACAGGGTTTTCTTTAGATATTGTATAATTTGTTCGTGTTTTCTTAAAATTTCAGTGCATTTACATTAACGGGTCGCCCCAAAACACGTTGGTAGCTGGTGTTGTAGAGCGAGCGGAGTTGCGCGGGGTTTTCGTCGCCGGTGACGACTTCAAGTCCGGACAGACCAAGCTAAAGTCCGTGCTAGTGGACTTCCTCGTGTCGGCTGGTGAGTTAAGGACGTTATTTTACACTGGGTAGGCCGCCATCAGGCTAGGGCGAGGATATACCTAGCATGGTTGGTAGCAGATGACAGCCTCAGTGGCGTAGCGGTGGCGAACACGGCCGCTGCGCAAGGAGGCGCGGGTTCGATCTCCACACAGTGCAAAAATTTGTATGCATTAATATGAATATTTGCACTGATCTGGTCGTGCCTCGGAATGCACGTTAAGCCGTTGGTCCCGGTTGCCATACGAACATCTAATGGCAGTCGTTACAGGTTGTTGGACTTGGAACCCTCAAAAGTTCAACAATTGGTCTAACTGCAATGCTTCGGTATCGCCTTCGCTTTATGGAGGTAAGACAGCAGTTGCTTCACAGAAAATGTTAAAGTTTAGCCAAAATCAGCAGTTAGACTGGTAAAGCGGACCCCGGACTCCAAAGCTGAAAAAGCTTCGGATGCGACTGGGATTAACGCTGAGATGATGATCATGGTGGTTGGTAGCAGATGACAGTTGCCGAGAATCGGAAGTGAATAGTGTACTATTTTAGAGCCTTATGTCCAGCAGTGGGTTGCTGTAGGCTGATGATGATAATGAAGGCTGGAAGTTTCCATAAAGGGAGAAATGTATACAGACGGATACATATCCACTACCACTTATCCAGTTTTAGCTGACCTCACATTGTATAGGTTTTTCGTACAATCAGAAGTCAGGTTATACTAGATAGTTATAGCTTGATGTGTTGCCGTGTGTATATCATCATCATTTCGGCTGAAAGATGTCCATTGTTGGGACATGGGCCTTCCCCAGGCACCTCCACTTCAACGGGTTATGTGTTTCTCGCATCCAGCGGCCCCGAGGGGTTCTTGCGGCCTTCGCTACTTATTGGAGGCTTTCGAAAGTGTCCAAAAAATACAACATATACAAAGTTATTTTTTGTATATGCGATACACACGTGTCCAGTATATTCAAGTAAAGAATCTATGTATAAAATTTCTAAAAGATATCATGAAAAACCACAAAGTTATGAGCTTATTATCTTACCTGGTTGTCCCAACAAAATTATTGTCAACGCACCACTCGCCCAGCCGCGCAGCAGTACGGGGGGGA
Organism: Sesamia nonagrioides; assembly: GCA_017933935.1. Classification (NCBI taxonomy): domain Eukaryota; kingdom Metazoa; phylum Arthropoda; class Insecta; order Lepidoptera; family Noctuidae; genus Sesamia; species Sesamia nonagrioides. The sequence continues at coordinate 1,071,645 of JADWQK010000063.1, read as the reverse complement.
CCCTGTCTCACGCGCCTAGTACTATGGATCTAACGTCAGCTGAGTTGTGCGCTCGGTAACCCCACTGCAACAATTTCTAAATGTATTTGAGAAAAATATAACAAGGTATAAAAATTATTGGAATTGATTCAGATGATTATTCTAAAAAAAAGTAAAAATTAAATTTGTAGATCCGCATTTGTAATAAAGAAAGTTGAATGAAGTCCAATTGTTTTAACGCTTCGCTTAATTAAATAACGCTCATATTAAAAAAAAAACTTTAGTTTTTTTTACCCGACTATGGCAAAGCAAAAAGGAGGGTTATGATTTTGACTTGTATTTATGTATGTGGGCACGGATTCATCTTGATATGTTATTTACACACACACAAATACGTTTTCTGTTGTCAGGTCTGAAGCCAGTCTCGATCGTGAGCTACAACCATCTTGGTAACAATGATGGCAAGAATCTGTCTGCTCCGAAGCAGTTCCGTTCCAAGGAGGTTAGTATTACACCAAATATTTCTTAAATATTAGTAAAGAAAAACTTAAATATTCGTTCAACGTGTGTCTAATGTCACTGTTAGGTCAATGTACATATAATAATGTCGTGTTTAAAAGGTGTTTAAGCCTAAACAACTGATAAACACTGTTTTGAGTATTACACCAAATGTTTCATCAATTTTAGTAAAAAAAAAAACATTCGTTCATCGTGCGTCTAATGTCACTGTTACGTTAAAGTCAGCATAAATAAGTCGTGTTTAAAAGATGTTTAAGCCTACAAATCTTAGACATTTGTTCATCGTGTGTCTAATGTCACTGTTACGCCAAAGTCAGCATAAATATGTCGTGTTTAAAAGATGTTTAAGTCTAAAAAACTTAAATATTTGTTCATCGTGTGTCTGATGTCACTGTTACGTCAAAGTCAGCATAAATATGTCGTGTTTAAAAGATGTTTAAGCCTAAAAACTTAAATATTTGTTCATCGTGTGTCTAATGTCACTGTTACGTCAAAGTCAGCATAAATATGTCGTGTTTAAAAGATGTTTAAGTCTAAAAAACTTGAACATTTGTTCATCGTGTGTCTAATGTCACTGTTACGTAAAAGTCAGCATAAATATGTCGTATTTAAAAGATGTTTAAGCCTAAAAACTTAAATATTTGTTCATCGTGTGTCTGATGTCACTGTTACGTCAAAGTCAGCATAAATATGTCGTGTTTAAAAGATGTTTATGCCTAAAAACTTAAACATTTGTTCATCGTGTGTCTAATGTCACTGTTACGTCAAAATCAGCATAAATATGTCGTGTTTAAAAGATGTTTATGCCTAAAAACTTAAATATTTGTTCATCGTGTGTCTAATGTCACTGTTACGTCAAAGCCAGCATAAATATGTCGTGTTTAAAAGATGTTTAAGTCTAAAAAACTTGAACATTTGTTCATCGTGTGTCTAATGTCACTGTTACGTAAAAGTCAGCATAAATATGTCGTATTTAAAAGATGTTTAAGCCTAAAAACTTAAATATTTGTTCATCGTGTGTCTGATGTCACTGTTACGTCAAAGTCAGCATAAATATGTCGTGTTTAAAAGATGTTTATGCCTAAAAACTTAAACATTTGTTCATCGTGTGTCTAATGTCACTGTTACGTCAAAATCAGCATAAATATGTCGTGTTTAAAAGATGTTTATGCCTAAAAACTTCAACATTCGTTCGTAGTGTGTCTAATGTCACTGTTACGTCAAAGTCAGCATAAATATGTCGTGTTTAAAAGATGTTAAAGTCTAAATAACTTAAACATTCGTTCATCGTGTGTCTAATGTCTTTGTTACGTCGAATTGAGCATAAATATGTCTTGTTTAAAAGGTGAAACCTAGGTCTAAACAACTGATAAACATTGTTTTGTGGCAATAAGGTTTATGTTTCTTTATAGATCTCGAAGAGCAACGTGGTGGATGACATGGTGCAGTCCAACCAGATCCTGTACAAGCCGGGAGAGAAGCCCGACCACGTGGTCGTCATCAAATATGTACCCTATGTTGGTGCGTAAACAATATACATATAGCCTACATTATTTTAGGAACAATAAAATGGCTTTCTGAAACTAGTTGTTGCCCGCGATTTCGTATGCGGTCCGGGATCTTACTCATGTGCCAAATTTCATTCACATCTGTACAGCTGTTTTCGCATAAAAGTGTAACAAACAAACATACAAATAAACAATTCTTTTCTCTTAATGATTTTAGTAGGAGACAGCCGTTTGCGTTTAGAACATAAATAGAACATTGCGTCGGAGAGGGTCATTGACATTAACATTATGTGTCCATAGAATTATCAATGTATATTTATATTACAAAAGAAAAAAAAAACTAAGGGTTGCATTCCGGGAGTGCCAGAAGAAGTGAAAGTTTGAACATTAATGTAGTGCATTTATGAATATTTTCGAATGGTTAAGAAATAATTTCGCATCAATTGCTTTATTACATTTAACACGAATTTTACAAGTCGACGTACTAATCATCGCGTATTTTGTTAAACCCACAAAATACGCCCGTTTTGACAGGCAAATGGCAGTCGCCATATTGGACACCGGATGACATCTTGAAATCTATTAATTTTTTGAAGGGATTTGAATGAAATTTTGTATACATTTTATAATCAGGATTGACCCATTAGACTTTTATTTCAATATTCCCACCGATAAACGTACGAGGCTGAAACCGCGGGCCGCTACTGATAATTGCATATAAAACTTTCACCTTCGCAATAAGCTAATAAAATTGATTTCGTATTCACAGCGGACTCAAAACGCGCCATGGACGAGTACACGTCGGAGATCCTGCTGCACGGCACCAACACTATCGTGGTGCACAACACTTGCGAGGACTCTCTCCTGGCAGTCCCTCTCATCCTGGACCTGGTGATCCTGGGCGAGCTGTTCTCTCGGCTCTCCTTCCGCGATGCAGATCGCTGTAAGTTTGCATCCATGGTACCGTTTTGTATCCTCGTCAAATTTCAGGAGGCTGTCATGAAAGACAAATAATTTAATTACGATATCCGATATCGGTCGTCGTGGAGATCCTTGGGGGAGCCCTATGTCTAGCAGTGGACGCCTTTCGACTGAAATGATGATGATGATGATCCGATAGGTCAATTCTTGTCATCGCAGTCTCATCTTGGCGACAAAGAAATGTCAAAATGTTAGGAAATTCGAAGATTTTTTGATAGAACTGACTTAGAACAGACTGTGAATATTCTATTACATACCACAGAAGATAAATATTAGCTTAGTCCTATGAAATTAGTCAAGGAGCCTGCGAAAGCAGAGGGAGATTTTCTCCACTCACCCGGCCCGCAGCGGGCGTACCGGGCGTCGGTGGAGGGCGGATAACGCCCTCTTCCAGCCTTCCTCAGTAGGTCCAGGGGGTCATCTGTCGTCCCTCAAACATCAGGACCCTCTTGGACACCTCACTCCCCCCCTGAGCCTGGTTGCGAAAGCAGTGTTCGATCTCGCAACCCCCGGTGTAGATGTGAGATTGAACACCGGGGTGGTTTTTAGTCAGTAAGAGGCTGACAGACCTCGCCGGCCACCCCAGGGCGGCGGACATCCATGAGGATTTCCCGATTTTACGAGGTAGTGAACGCGGCCGCTGCGCAACGAGACGCGCGTTCGAACCCCGCGCAGTGTAAATATTTGTATGCATGAATATGAATATTTGCACTGGTTTGGTCGTGCCTCGGAAAGGACGTTAAGCCGTTGGTCCCGGTTGCCATACGAACATCTGATGGCAGTCGTTACAGGTTTTTGGAGCCCTCAAAAGTCCAACAATTGGTCTAACTGAAATGCTTCGATATCTACTTCGGGTTGTGACGGTCAGACGGTAGTCGCTTCACGGAAAATATCGAAGTTTAGTCTAAATTAGCAGTTAGACTGGTAAAGGGGACCCCAGATTCCAAAGAAGAAAATGTTTCGGATGCGACTGGGACTAACGAGATGATGATGATTTGAATAAGGTGTGAGTGTAATCTCCCTCCCCGCAGCGTACGAGAGCATGTCGGCGGTCCTGTCGACGTTGTCGTACCTGCTGAAGGCCCCGCTGGTGCCCAGCGGGGCTCCGGTCCACAACGCCCTGTTCGCTCAGCGCGCCGCCATCGAGAACATTCTCCGCGCCGCGCTCGCACTGCCGCCCAACAACCATCTGGGGCTGGAGCATAAGGTACTGTGGACATTATTATTTACATTTTTTTTTATTAATGCTTATAAACTGGTACTTAACTACAATCCGCCTGATGGCAAGCAGTGATGCAATCGTTGATGGTGGTTGATCGTTGGTGGTGGTTGTTGCGGGAGGAGATGTAATGTTAAACCCAACAACACGACCAACGATGCTGCGCCAGAGGGAGATTGATCTGGAGACCCTCCACGACCAAACTCTCGATACAACAACATTTAGCGCATTGTACCCGGCACACATCGCAACACAACTGCTCAGACCCGTCCCCGTACGGCTTCACCAGACATCATCAACACAATCATGGAACACTACGAATCGCTTAGCGGTATGAATTTGTCTGGTGGGTGGTAAGTTCTGCCGGCAGCCGATGTTGTGGCCTACCACCGAGAAAACACACAAACATCATAATATTATGTGACAAATAATTTGCTATGTCGTTTGTTTTCATTAAGTAATCGACCAATATAAACACTTGTATATTTAGTACTCAACAACGCCCTGTAATTTCATTCGCTTAAGCGGACCATGAGCAGAGCTCGAAGACATGTCCCATTTACTAATCCGCAGTGGGCCCGCGTGGTAGATTACGGCCTGTTCCCAGGGATGGGAAACATTTAAGTAATCGACCAATATAAACTATTGTATATTTTAGTACTCAACAACGCCCTATAATTTCATCCGCTTAAGCGGACCATGAGCAGAGCTCGAGGACATGTGTCATTTACTAATCCGCAGTGGGCCCGCGTGGTAGATTACGGCCTGTTCCCAGGGATGGGGAACATTTAAGTAATCGATCAATATAAACTATTGTATATTTTAGTACTCAACAACGCCCTGTAATTTCATTCGCTTAAGCGGACCATGAGCAGAGCTCGAAGACATGTGTCATTTACTAATCCGCAGTGGGCCCGCGTGGTAGATTACGGCCTGTTCCCAGGGATGGGAAACATTATAGGCCGATTATGTAAGTCTCGATCCGGTAGGAAAACGAGCATGAAAAAGCTTTGGTTTTGTATATTAGTTTTTGACACCGACTTCCGAAATTGTGGTTTTTGGAAGCCGGTTGTTTTTTTTTTTTTTTTTTGTAGAAAAGTTTTTATTTTATACCTTTTAGTTGTGAAAAGTACCATGTATTCAGTTACATCCAGTCAGACTGCAAGCAGACCCAAATATAGTTGGGAATCGACGTAATTTTGTTTACTTTATTTTTTACCCGTAATTTTGAAGAATTCCCTCGACTGCCCATAAGAACAACACAACATCAACAAGACCATATTCTTCATCAACCGATTTCCTGCAGATCATTATTTTAACCCAATGGGTGCAAAGTTCTCATCAATATGAATATCCAAACACAAGGTAGCTACTGTAAACCATTGAGAAGTTCTCTGAACTGGCCTTTGTCTTCATCATCAGAGCTCTTATTACAGTCACATCCCATCTAGGTGTAAAGTTCTTATCAATACAAATTAATCAAGCCCAAACACAAGGTAGCTGCTGTGAATAGGCTATTTGACAGATCTATAATTTTTATCTTGAATTACTTGGTTGCGGATAAGAAGTTCACCGAAAGTACTTTTTTTTAATTTTAAATACGTATTTCGTAAGAAATATGCAAATAAAAATTCAAAATTCAAATAGCCGCGAAAACGATTTATTCAGCAATATGGCGTCGCGCTTTGTAAGTGACGTCACAAGCGGTTTTCGGTTCTCAGTGGTTTTTGTTTTTATTTATTATTTGTTGTTGTTATCTAATAAAATGGTTTACAAGTGGTGTGCTGTACCGGGTTGTACAAATAAATCGATAAAAACCCCCGTAAAACAGTTTATAAGTTTGCCGAAAACAAGCGTTGATGCGCGTATGACGTCATCGCGACATTAGCCAATCCGGATCGTTTCACAATGTGTGGCGCGAGAAACAAAAAGCCAAACATATTTTTGTGTTTTGGATATATTAATTGTTATTATGTTTTATTAAAACTCATGTAAATGACATAAAGAACCCTCATTTTATGCAATTAAAGCAAAAAATTACAATAAATTGAATACTGTCAAATAGCCTATTGTAGAGGAGTTCCTTCGACTTTCTCCCGGCTCCATCATTAGATCTACTCCAGACCTTTATCAAATTATAGTGCTTTAAAATACTTAATGAAAATACTAAGAAATGCACTAGTCGCCCCTACGATTTTTGAAAGTTCCTCTTGATTTCTCTGGTCTTCCATCATCAGATCCTAATGTCCTTATCATGCGACCACCTTGGAAATATTTACTATCCAACAAAAATTTTTTTTTTTATCAAAATCGGTTCATAAATGACGGAGACATCAGCGATATACGGTCGAATTGAAACCTTATGCCATCAACATAAGGTCCATTAGAACAGTATTTATAAACAATCTGTGCGCCTTTTATCCGAATTGGTTCAATAGTTTTTGTGTGACAAAGTTAAATCCATTCATACATACAAAGTTTTATATCATACATCGAGCGTACATCGAGGGACTGGAACAATTTGCCCGCGGCGGTGTTTTCGTCGTTGGGTATACATCGTTGGGTCATTGCACCATCTCGCTCAACTGCCGTCTTCCTTCCGATTCACTCAGTTTGTTTGAGTAAACTAGATAAACTAGCGCTTGACCGCAATCCCGCCTGATGGTAAGCAGTGATGCGATCATTGATGGTAAAGCGCGCTAGTTTATTAAGAGCCTATTCACTCTAGCCTTGAAGACACTCAAATTGTAATGTGACGGAAACGCCGCCGCCGGCAAATTGTTCCAGTCCCTCGATGTACGCGGTATAAAAGAGGAAGCGAAACGCTTCGTCCGGATCGTAGTGGTTCCATCAACAATTGCATCACTGCTTACTATTAGACGGGATTGCAGTTTAACACTAATTTATAATTTATAAAAAAGACGTTTATAACATTAGGTAAAGGTTGTGGAGATGGTCAGACATGTGTTGACTTGTTGCCCTTTCAATCAATTACTCTTATAACAACAGTGATCATTACGTTTTGTTTAACGCAATAATTTTTTTGCTACATTTAATATAATGTTGGTTTTCTCCAGGTACCCTTCCTAATGAAAGACCTTCGCAGTGGCGCCCTCTTCAACTCACCGCCGAACAAGAAACAAAAAATAGCACACGCGAACGGCGACCAGTGAGCGCCAGCAAACCTTATCATATCCCATTCACAGCTATCATGTAAACTTGCACCACAGCACAAAACTATTCACGAGCAGTCTCCATCACTTGTACTATACATAAACCCTTTTATTCCTAAACGTTGCTCAAATTTAACTAGTAATTAGCGATAGTTTAAGGCTTATGTTTAACTTACCACCAGACATTAACAAATAGCAGACAAAAATAGTAAATGATCACCAAAATGAAACTCGCTTTTTAATGTAACATTATAACCAAAGTTTTAACACTTTGCTATCCTATTTAAGTAAAATGACTCCAAGTAAATCATGAATAACCCCAAAATACTAAATGATCACCAAAATTATACCAGCGCTGTAATATAAAATTATAACCAAAGTTTTAACACTTTGCTATCCTATTTAAGTAAAATGACTCCAAGTAAATCATGAGTAACCCCAAAATACTAAATGATCACCAAAATTATACCAGCGCTGTAATATAAAATTATAACCAAAGTTTTAACACTTTGCTATCCTATTTAAGTAAAATGACTCCAAGTAAATCATGAGTAACCCCAAAATAGTAAATGATCACCAAAATTATACCAGCGTTGTAATATAAAATTATAACCAAAGTTTTTACATCTTGCTATCCTGTTTAAGTAAACTGACTCCAAAATATCCCAAAAGTAGTAAATGATCACCAAAATTATACCAGCCTTTTAATTGGTAGCGCTGTTTTGGTCACAGTTCTAACCTAACCTAACCTATGGGTGGACAAACGATGACTGATTTGTCATTTTATGTTTCGTTTTTATGGCAATCACAGTGATTTATTTAGGCAAAAATAATACATTAATTTGGTCGGCAAGATTTGGTGGTCGAATACAATTTAAAGTGGAGTCGTGACTAAAATAGCTGGTACTATTGTATTTTAGACTTTATTTTTCTAGTGTTAAGTAGATATTTTTGGTTACAAAACTAAGGGTATCAAAGCATTTTATGGTGGTCATTATATTTATCCCCATAGTTTAACCATACATTTTGGACGTTAGCATGTCACTTAACATTTAATCATCTTTTATGAATAAACCCCTTAAACACTGTTAAGGCTCAGATGTTATTAAATTAAATTAAAGGCAAGTGGACTGTATAATATATATTTAAATAATCTTTCACAAGTATAACCCAAAGTCTAAAGGGATGACAGCGCGCGATCGTGTCGGACGATGCAATGAAGCTTGTGTGGCCGGTCCCGTAGTCGACGCCGCCGCGCTGTCCGCGTCTTCAAAGTGTGTGTGAACAAACACTATGGCATTTATTCATAAACGATGATTAAAGTTAAGTGACGTTAAAAGATCAAAAATGTATGGTTAAAGAATAGCTAATCACTAAATAAATTTCAGCAACTTTTATGAATAAGGGAATATTGTCAGATTTTTATACCAAACTTTAGATAATTATCAACTTTATGGAACTACAAACTCAATCACATTCAAAATAATGTTCAAAATTCAGCGCAATCTATGTAAATTTGTAAAAGACCCGTTTAGGAAGAATAAACTTACAGTTAATAACAATTGAGTAGACAGCTGTGTAACAATGACCATTTTCCCTAATTCTGAATTCAAGTCTAACTAGCTATCGGTGACCATTAACATAGGAAAGAGATTCTATTATTGCAGTAGCAAGTATTATGTATATAAAATAATGTATTTTCTTGACAAAATGTCTTATTTATTAAAACAATATGGCACCAAGTATTAGGGTAAAAGATATAAAAAAGTCGCATGATTTCAAAAAGTTTTTAATGTTATTTGTTCCTGGAAAGTTCATTAGTTGTTGTGAATACTCCCTAATGTGTTATACATATACAAAATTATTTTTTGATTATGCGAAACACGAAACAAGTGTCCAGTATTTTTAAGTAAAGAATCTGTATACAAAATTTTAAAAAGATATAGTTGAAAAACCACAAAGTTATGAGCTTGCTATTCTACTTGGTTGTCCCAACAAAAATATGGTCAAAGTTCCGCAAGGGCGGGCGAGCGCGGTGCATTGAACTCTGGCGTCAGCTGTGGCGCGCGGCGCAAGTACTATGATCTATCGTAACAGCTCGGTAAGCACTCTGCAACAACAACAGTCTTGGATTTGTAAAAAAACTCGAATTTGAAATATTTATAAGACCTTTGATCCTTGTTTCTGTAAAATATTAAAAACGTAGATGTGCCGATAAATTACTTGGTAAGCGATATATTTATAAAGTAAGACTTAAAAACGTAAACATGGTATGAGTAGTTCTAAATTAATCACAAATAAGGTTAATTTATTTATGTTATAAATGCATCGTTTAGGTGCTCTTCCAATACATTAGGAAGTTCGATTTATTTGCTTCCTCTGCTCTGAATAGTATTATTTAGTTAATTATTCTAAGCACCTACGCACTCGCTTTAGTTTCAATTATTTTGCTTATGTTCTGTGATAAAGTGTGATCTTTGTTCGTACTAAAAAGTATGACGCTAAACTAGACAAATTCTTATTTATATACAGATGTATTTGATACGTCTTTACATAATATCCTCCAGTGACTTATACCAGCGGGTTTTTGGAAGATATACACATATTCCTTCAAACCTTTATCGGTTAAAAAACTCTTGAAAAATTGTGTTTAGTCTAAAATCTTTGGAGTATTTTTACATTGCCCCATATTCCTTTGTTCAAAAACTAAACTAAATTTAACTTTAGTGCATCTCTTTTTTTCTATTTTATTAAGAAAAGGACAGAACATAACATGTCAGTTTAGACCTGTCAAATTAGTACGCTCCTGACGTATATTGATTTTTTTTTGGTTCAATTCTTTCCGTTCTTCTGAACGGAAAAGGCATAGTACGCCATACAGCCTAGTCTTCAGTAAATATATTCTTGAGTAAACCTCTATCCTAACTTATCCTAATTAATCCTAACTTATCCTAACTTATCCTAACTAATCTAACTCCTTTCGTTTCCCGCGTTTGGACGATAAGGAGCGGTTTAGCGTAAAGACATGATGCGGCCACTATGCTACAATATTTCACTGTTCTTTTTGAATTATTCACTGAATGCACTTTTTACTACATAAATCACGCGTTTTTATTTAGTAAACGACACTATAAATAATTTTAAAAGTCCAATGAAAAATGAGCGTGACACTCATCTTGACATTCCCGCCAAACCCCTGACGTATATTGATGTATTTTGGTCGCCATGTTTATAATCGCGTCAAAACCGTCTATGGAGTATCTTAATTTGACAGGATTAAGCTAAAATGTTATCTTGTATCCTTTTCTGAATGAAATAGAAAAGAAAAAGATGCAGTTAACCTATATTTGAAATTCGATAAAGAATAGAGGTAAACAAACCGTTGCTAGGCAACGAGTAGTTTACGCCTAAAAGACAGATGTTAACAACCTTTCCTAGATAGATGATTTTCATAAAAGTAATAATCCTGCTTCCTACTAATCTAAGCAGTTTATTTATGTTAAGATATTTATGAATTGCTTAAAACGCTTAACCGATTTGAATGAAATATGACACACATGTAAGCTAATTTCTTAATATGTTAAATTTTATATATGTCCATACTTGAAAGTATTACAATGCATGTGTTATGCAGATGATTTGAAAGTAAGTAATTAAAATACGCAAAATTGTATTGACAAATGCTTCAACTTTATTTATTAGTTGAATTCCACAAAATGTGTTTAATACCTGGATTTCATCCATCTTTTTTTTTTGTAGGGCTATCACGTAAAGTTAATGTCGACTTTTTAATGGTTTTTCGAAATACCAAGTTATTATGCATTATAGTGATTCTATTGAAGTATGCTGCAATAGGAATTGAGGGCAAAAGGAAACGGTGAGTTGTGATAACCCTAAATTGGTTTGTTTACCTATATTCTTTATGGAGCTAGGCGATGGTATAAATTTATTTTAGTCTGTGGACATGAGAATAGGCGCCAATATGTATTTATTTTAGTATCATTATCGCTTGCATTACCAAAAAAATGTGTCAAAGTTATTTATTTAATTCGATTAACTATGACATTCCATTTCATAGTAGATCTCGCATTTCAGTATTATAGATATGCGTATGGCGTTCATTAGTGTATTGAACACAGGTATTAAAAATATACAATATGTAAAGAAAACCCTGTCCGACCCGTAAGGATAGTAAAGGTTAGGTAAACACATGACCAAATAACATATGAAATTTTACATAATCATCATAGTAACAATACCAGTGAATTTTGAAATAATCTTTTTTTCCCGCGAATTAATTCCAACTTCCCCAAAATTTGGTAATTTTTAAAAAGTGACAACATTATTTTTGACGGTGTAATTCTGAGCGAATAGCGATGCGACCGCGTGCCCTGCCCCTCTTCGCCCGCGCCTGTATGGCCTATCGCACATGTTTTAGGTTACCTTTTTTTGCGAAATAATATTTATTTTTTTAGGGGGATATTTTTTTTAAGTTTAGCCCGGCTTTGTATCCATTAGTAGAATCAGTTATTGATACCTAACAATACCTTCACGGATCGGACAGGGTTTTCTTTACATATTGTATATTTATTTAATTAGAGAATTCAATGATAATCTCGGTATTTTTGCTAAGTTTACAAATGTATTGTACGAAAGCATTTGCTTACGCAGTGTAACGTATCATTAGATAATTTGTACTTAAGAGGTCAATGTTCATGTTTTGCTTTCTTACTTTGAACTGATTTCAAAGGAGGAAATCTAAATTTGAGTTATTGTATCCAATGTGTGATTATGTTGTAATAAAATTTTGTAATGGATGCTGTTTTTTAATTGTTATTCCCTCAACATGAAACGCGTATGAATGCTCAGGGACATATCTGAGTTTTTGTCAAATATTAAAGAGTTCCTACCTAAAATATAATGAAGTTTTTAAATGAACAGATAGCTGTGCTGCTGTGGAGTTTGTTCCGCCACTTCTTCTTCCCAGTGAAAGCACTAGGAAGTGTGGATGGGTGGGCGTTCTGGGGAGACTGTCTTATGTACATTGACGTTCAAAAAGTGCTGCTTCTCAATCTAATTTGAATAAATGACTTTTTATTTAGAAACCCCATTGTGTGACGTCCTCTGAGGTGAATGGAGATCCATTTATGTCATTTGGATTTGCGATATATGCACAAAAAATGTAAACACATATGAGTTTATGGAAAAATAACTGTAATTACTACGCAATAAAGGTCAGGTTACGCTACAATTTCAAACATTTTGTTTTATAAAATTTTCAATAGTTCTCTTCGGCTGATTCTGAAATCAACTTTGAATAATTGTGAATTTGAAACAAATACCACACAACAATGCCTAGGGATATTTCATTTTTTACCTTATTTTACAAAATTCTGTAATTTTTTTATGAAATTAAGGTTTATATTATGGTATGTGAAAAATTTGTGAAAGACATGAGTGACACAACATGACAGCTTTATTTTTTTTGTAATGCAACCTACGTACAAAACATTACAATACATCCACCCTTAATCATTACACATGTATTTAAGTTCAACAAAAGAGAATTAGTCATTATTACTTATTACCAACGCCAGAGACATTCGGATAAGATAGGTAGGTTTACAATATAAGAGGTCATATTTTATAATTAGCTGGGTTATTAAGGCGACAACTACGCACTGGACGAGACTGAGACTGAGACGATTCAGTGGGCAAAGCAAGAGGAGATTCAACGCAATCTTGGAACTGATCGTCGGCTAGTACCTCACTTGCTTTTACGGCGCTCAGACGGCTGAGGCGTGGCTGACGGGTCGGAATCATCAGTTGAAACTCTTTCTGATTCCTCTGCGAGATTCGCACTAGTGGAAGGACAGATCAATGAACTCCGTCTGCGCTTAAGCTGATCCACATGTTTATGTATTTCCCTACCTGACGCATCGAGAACTCTGTAATCTGTAACACCCATTCTCACAATCCTGCCAGGCTCCCACTTATTGCTACTTCAATATTGACGAACCCAGACTTCTTCCCCTTCACCAAAGCTCCGAGTAACGCTACCCCTCGATTCCTGCTGTCGTGTTTGAGCGTTTTTAACCTTTGTTTCTCTATTTGGTCTCAAACAATCAAGTTTCGTACGGAGTTTACGGCCAAACATAAGCGAAGCAGGCTTTTCCCCTGTTGTGCAATGCTCTGTGTTTCTGTAGTGTAGAAGAAAATTATTTAAAAACAAAAAAATGTCTAAGTTGCCTCGAATTACCTTCTTAATTGTTCGCTTAACTAAACGCACTGCATTTTCTGCAGCGCCATTGGAGGCAGGGTGGTAAGAAGGAGAGAACAAGTGACTAATGCCAATACTTTCCATAAACTTTGAAAATTCGACACTGGTAAAAGGTGGTCCATTATCAGATACTAACTGTTTCGGTAATCCGAAACGAGCGAAAATATCACTTAGTCTGATAATTGTGTGGCTAGCAGCTGTGCTGGGTACCTGACTAACCTCAATCCACTTAGTCCTAGCATCAACTACTACAAGGTATGTTTTACCGGTTATCGGACCTAAAAAAGGCCAAGGCCAAGGGTACGGCATGTGCCATGCCATGTATGTACATGCCCTGCACATTGATTCGATCGCTTCATCAATACCCGACCACCAAACATAACTACGAGCAAACGACTTCGTTTTAACGAATCCCATGTGCGCTTCGTGTAATTCCGATAGTACCTTTGCCCTACACGCATCTGGTATCACTAACCTATAGCCCCATAGAACACAACCAAGCTCTTCATACAACTAACGTTTTCGGTTATGATACGGTTGAAGTGCAGGGATCTCTGACATCACTGGCCACTCGTTACGTAAATAACTCAAAATTCTACCTAATAATGGGTCTCGCTGAGTTTGCTTTTTTAATTCATTGTAATCTAACAATAAAGCATTTTGTGCGAAATGTAAACATGTTTGATCTGGTATTTTACAACAATTATTAGTAGGAGAGACTAGTGCTGTCTGTGCTGGTAATCGTAATAACCCATCTGCTCCATTCGCCTCTGACCTAACGAACTGAATATCATAAGTATAAGCGGATAACTTAATGGCCCATCTTTGAAGACGGCTCGCTACCATAGAAGGTATATCTTGTTTCGGTCCAAAAATCGTAACCAGAGGTTTATGATCTGTACGAAGAAGAAAACGCCTACCGTACACATACTGGTGTAATTTTTCTAAACTAAAGAGAATAGCTAGTGCTTCCCGTTTCGATCTGCGAATAGTGTTGTTCGGCGCTCGAAAGCGCTCTCGAGACAAATCAACGGGGCGCTCGAGTACGCAACCGGGCGATGCCGCCACTGGTTCCAGCTGACTAAGTACTCCACCTATACCCTTAGAACTTGCGTCACATGTTAAAATTAAGGTCTTATCTGGATCATAATGAGCGAGCACTTCAACACTAACGAGTAATGATTTTACTTTTTAAAAACTTCACAGTTGGTATCCCATTCCCAAACGACTCGTTTCTTTAGTAATCGGTATAAAGGCGCGAGAATAGTGCTTAAACGGTTAACAAATTTCGCATAGAAATTAATAGTTCCTAAGAAAGCCCTCAACTCTGAAATATTGGTGGGCTGTGGTATTTTAACTATGCCCTCCACTTTTTATGGGTCGACCTTAATTCCGCAGGAAGATATAACATAACCCAAATACTTTACTTCGTTAGTTAAAAAAAGGCATTTATTTGGTTTGAGTTTCATTCCATTAGAATGCAAACGATGAAAAACCCGTTCTAAAATATTAAGATGGTCAGTAATATTCCCTCCTTTCCTTCCTATAGGTAATGACATCGTCAATAAAGAAGATTCGACATGATTCTTTGAAAAATTCCAGGGCTCGAAGCTAGACCAAAAACTAACCTTTTGTATTTAAATAACCCCTTGTGGGTGTTAATTACTGCAGATTATCGGGATCATCTAACTCAATTTGGTTATAAGCCTGTGATAAATCGATTTTTGAGAAAATGGACGCACCGTTTAACTTGACTAATAAGTCCTCGATACGTGGTAACGGACACCTATCTACAATCAGAACTGGGTTCAAAGTAACTTTATAGTCAGCGCAAATACAGAGTCCACCACCAGCCTTACGCACCGGTACGAGCGGAGTAGCCAATCATCCTTGATGTGATCACCACCACATGCTTCACACTGCAAGGTATAGGTAGTTCTGCTGCGGGCGTGTTCCGAAGGGCAGTCCGCCCCCGCCGCGGTTGCTTCGACCCCGCCCCGAGTTGACCGCGTGTACTGGCGTAGATACGCTCGTACTTCCGCCTTTATCATACTCTCCGGGCCCTGGATGTTCTACGACCGCCGCATCCCGTTCCGCAGCTTCCATCACGTGTGCTATCTTAACTGCCCTCGCAAAAGTCAAATTTTCTTCAACGAAAAGCCGCTGTCTTATTATCTCCGACCGCAGACCGCAAACAAACTGATCGCGTAAATTTTCGTCTAACGAAATGCCAAAGCCGCAATTTTTCGTCAACTTTTTAAGCTCAGAAACAATTATGAATGGCTTCACCGCCACACTGTCTACGTTGACGGAACCTGTACCGTTCCGCAACTTCAGATGGTTCTGGTTGCAAGTGATCTCTTAAGATTTGTACCACTTCCGCGTATGTTTTCCGATTAGGCTTCACCGGGCTGGTCAAGTTGCTCAGTAACTCATAAGCCTCGTCCCCCATAGCCGTTATCAATGTCGGCAGTCTCATTTCTACCGAAACATTATTTACCACAAAATAACTTTCCAGCCTTTCTATGTACATGGCCCAGTTACCATCATTCACTTTGAACTCCGAGACCTTTCCAACAGACATTTTCACGCGTGTATCTCCTTAAAATAATTTAAAATCCACGTCGCCAATGAAAAATATGTGGAAGACATGAGTGACACAACATGACAGCTTTATTTTTTTGTAATACAACCTACGTACAAAACATTACAGTATGCTTGCAATAAAAAAAGGTGGCTGGTAGTAACTGGATGAGAGTTGCCGAGGATCGAGTTGAATGATGTGAAATAGGTCAGGCGTATGTCCAGCAGTGGACTGCTATGGGCTTATGATGGTGATTTATTTATTATGTACCTACATCAGAACGTTCGGCCAGTCGAGGTAGGAAGCTGGCTGGTACTCCAAGGTCCAAGTTTTAGTGACGAGAGGAGGAAGAATCGATAATCCCAATGTTTTGAGGTTATGTTTAGTCACCTATTTTATTATTTGTGACTCGAGCTTATAGAGGCATGTCAGCTATCATAGCTGGGGTCAGAATCATCATCATCATTTCAGCCGAAAGACGTCCACTGCTAGACATTGACCTCCCCAAGGATCTCCACGACGCCCGGTCCTGCGCCTCCCGCATCCACCTTCACCAGATCGTCGGTCCACCTTGTCGGGGGCCTACCCATGCTGCGTCTTCTGGTGCGTGTTCGCCACTCGAGAACCCGTCGGCCCCATCGGGCATCGGTCAGCCTACTGCCACTTAAGTGTTGCAATACTTTGGGATAGCTGGAATGCTTTATCACATGATATGTCATTTTCCTAAGGTTGGAATTGCAATGATTAACGCTCACTTTTGAGCTGTTGACATGATACAGTTGGTAGATAACAAAAACACATAATCTGATTAATCTTCTTTATTTTCAGTTAAGCATAGAATAGTTACAGTATCCCAATTTCTCCAGTCTAATTTGACAGTATGTCTCAATCACGCACCAAGTAATTCACAGTGAAACCTTTAAGTAACGTACATTCATTGGTGTTTCACAATACAAGAATATACGGCCAAAATTAAATACAATAAAATCAACATATCTTATGTAAAAATCTATGTTTTTTTATTCCTTACCGCAAACGGGGAATATTACATGCGAGTAACTAAAAATACTTAAAACTAAGATACATAGTTTTGTTCTAAATTGCGAAATGTAACTGTTTAACAATTCCTCTTACAACTAATAAAATTGTTAAAACGTCACTTGTCATGCAGTTAGTAAGATTTTATACATATTAAAACATTTTTGGTAATAAAACATTTATCATAGAGTTCAAACTTAACGTTTGACAATACAACGTGCCGCTATAATTGATAATATTTAAAAAGACAAAAACATGAGAACATATTGTAAGGAAGCATCTTTCCGCTGTGATGTCCGGAGGAAGGCGAACTTCCCAGATACATGGAATGTTAACTAATTACATCTAAAGCGTTAATAGTACCACAATACTGTCGCTTATCAATAATTAAATACTTAACAATATAAATTATACAAAAGAACCTATACAGGCAGACGGCTTTGGCCGCCGCGACAACAACACAATGTTCGTAACCATTTAATATCGTCAACACATTGATCAAATACATTTTTATGGGCATTACAACACAGATATAGTACAGCATGGCCATCGAGTACCGACTACACGACTCGCGTCACAACTTACTCGTTTGTGATGATGCCCTGAGTGCATGAGTAACGGCTTGTTTTCGAACGAAAATCATCGACAAATTCTCAACCGAACATAAACGTCTGCGGTTGGATGTTAATTACACACTCAACCAATCACTGCAATTAAAGCGCGCTTGACAAGTTGTGACACTAATCTCCTTGTTCATAAACAATGTTCTTTCTTTCTTTATTTGTTGGATTCGCACGGTTTGTGCATTTAGCCAATGTCATACAATGAATTCATGTCGAAAAAGACGGCCGCGTGACCCGTCTTACGAGGGAGGTTTGGGACAAAGTCATGATGAGTCCACTATGCTGCGATATTTCACTGTTCTTTATGAATTATTTACTAAATGCACTTTTTACTACATAAATCACGCACTTTTATTTAGTAAACAACACTATAAATAATTTTAAAAGTCCAATGAAAAACGAGCGTGACACTCAGCTTGACTTTCCCGCCATAACTCTCTAAACGATGTTTGAAGTTAACTAGTGATTAGCGAATCTTTAAACATATATTTAAACGTTTGCACGTCACTTAACTTTCATCATAGTTTATGAATATACCCCCCCTTAAACATTGGTTCGTTTATTCAGAAACGATTAAACGTATATAAGGGGGTAATTTTCGTTCGAGAAACTGTCCCTAGGTGACGCGGTCGGCAGAGGGATGGGCGACCGCCGGGAGAGAAACACGCCAAGAAATATCGATCGCAGACCGACGCGTGTCATTACATCTATAATATAATATCGGTGCAAAATGTCTAATAGATAAGTACTACGCACTATTTAGAATAGTTTGTGGACACTTGAGCTCTCCTGCGACGCGCACCGAAAACGATCCATTACAATATTTTTATATAATAAGTCTTTTCTTCTACATTAACAATAATTTGTTATAATATAACCGATGTATTTTACGGGTAATTTTTCAGGTTAATTTGTTTATAATGTACACGATTTTAAATTTGTTTCAGTGCTCAATATTATATATATATATATATATATATATTTTAAAATTCGTTGGCTACCTAAACGATTGGTGATAGCTATATAGGACAACAGAAACTACGTTAGGGAATGGAATATATTATACAGTTGGTGGAACAGATAGTGGCCAGTTTAAGGAAAGATTAAAGGACTCTAGGATAAATAATATGATCAAGGGATTGGTCACTTTCTGTGCCATCAATTGTATTATAGCAGAGAAATGGCGCGTAGCATTTAAATGATTATTAATTGTATCTTTTTGAGTTTGATTACAAAAAATATTGAAATACAGGGTGTATCTGACGTCGTAACGCAAACTTCGCGAAAAGGCTAGACCGTATGCCACAAATAAAATTATGATAGTCATTTATGTCGTTAATGAGCGGTTACAAAAATTACAACGTTTAAAAAAATGAGTCGGCTCGGCCTTTGAAGGTTGCAAGCGTGCCGCCGTGCGTGTTTGTAGGTATGACGTTGACCCCTGAAGTGAACTCTAGTAAAGCTGATAGGATAGTTTTTAGAATTTTGTTCACATTGCGTTTTTTTTTTTGTGTAATTAGCAAATTCATTTATTTTTACTTTAAAATCTTATTGGGTTATACAAGTTTCGCAATTATGAACGGTCTAAAGTGAAAAAAGCTGCATTTTTATTTAAATCAGGAAAAAGCCCGACGAAAAATTCCACCACTGGGGGGTTCAGAATCATGTACTGGACTCATGGTACTCGTTTGCGCGCCGATGTCACATATACCCTTTATGTTATCAACAATACATGTTTCATTGGCTACTAAAGCATCAGCTGTACAAGCTCAGTGTTAAAACAAAATTGTAGTATATGTAAAAGTCAGATGCCACGCGCCACTCTACGTTTAGTATCATAGCTACAAATCTAGATTATTTCTAGGTATCTAGGGAATACACTAATGTTTGATAAGGGCTAACAATACGTTCCTGAGACCGGTCGGCCATCAAAACTTCAACTACTTTTAATTCCTTACGTGCCATTCATTGAGCAGTTCACCTGTCTCGCATAATTAGAATACAATATTACTACTATATATTTTATTGCTCAAAAAACATAATATTTGATAGAAAACGCGGTCGTGTTCGACAGGGCTGTCCGTAGGTGTGGCTTTTGGAAGAGTTGAAGACGGTCCAGAGCTGTAACACGACCGCGCACCCTTCTCTGAGAAAGGTTCAAAGACAACTACTACAATAGTTTCAAAAATATTAAGTCTTATAATATTTTTTCGTATAGTATTATAATACATAGATGAATAATTTGTTTTAATTTATGTACAGAAGCGTATGTCCCGTCGCTAGAAGGGGATTATTTATGATAAGTGATCTAAATTTTAATAATAGGAAATGGTGTGAGTCGCTGTTCCTTACCTAAGTTTTGAAGCTTTATGTTTCACTGACGCGCGCATTATATTATGAGCACCAACATTGGCTACTTTTTACATATGAATTCTTAGCCCATATTTATTTAAAATCTTTAATCAAATCATGTATCATTTTAAGCTGTAGAGGAATATTCATCCATTGTATGGCGGTACCGCTTCCATCAATTCCTTCAAGCAATAAATATCTATGTGTTTATACATTTGTTTTACGATTTCAGGTGGAATATTGATAATACTTAGAAAAGGATAATAATTAAATAGACGATAGCCATAATTTATACATATTTAGCTATTCATTTATGATTTTTCATCGGATTTTTTGGCATATACTATACACAAATACTTCCAAATACTGAAATTTAAATCGTGTTTCGATAATTCTGGTCCAATTATAGGAATGTTTTTTTTTTTCTAAACCATTTTCTGTAACTTTGTTTACCGTAAGTTTATGAATGACAAGTACTACTGTTCACTGTGTTAATTCTTAAATATTGTTAATTTCGACGGTGGATCAATAACAGCTTAAGAACAATGATTACGTTATCAATGTCACAAAATGTTAATATTTCACGCGAACGCGCCTTCAGAAGCGATTCTGATCCATTCTATACATTGATTCACAATTTCCATGTGAATTAAGCGAATATTCTGGTACTTACAGCCATTGATACCTAACAAACTTGTGCACTGATAATTGGCACTTTATGTGCGTCATAGTTTTTAGTAATAGATATAAATATACCCAGTTTTAAATTCTAATTTTACACTAATTTAGTAATGCCACGAAAAGGGTAAATTAAGTTGGGATGTACTCGTTCCGACATTAATCTCACTTATAATTAAGATCAAAAGTACATCATCCCATATTTTTTTACATTTATTATATTTTATTTACAAGTTTATCTTAACAAATTAAGGTTACAGTCAGCAATTTTTTTATTGTTAACCGCCCGACAGTATCTCTATCTAGCCCTTTGTATAGAAGCGTGATGATGTTATCATTACAAAAAGTGTTTCAAGGTCTCTTTGAACTCAGTCCTAATTAAAAATATGTAGTTTTAAAAGAGTGTCCATGGCGTTTCTTGCACGTTCTTCTCCATAGAGATCTACGCTTTGGAACATGCAATTTAGCTTTACTTTTCTTGGACTGACCGACATTGACTATTCAAAAGCAGCAACGGATGGTTAATTTGAAATAAACAATTAGGATTTTGATTTTGTAGCATAACAAACGATGAACGCTTGGGTGTTTTTTTTTTAGCCAGTAAGAGTCCGGCACACGCCTCCGCGTCCCCGAGCGGAGCATAGTTCATGAGGATTTTTCCACCTTCGGAAAAAAAGGGGTTCGAAATACCCAAGATTCGAAAGACCCTGGGTCCGAAAGATCCAGGGACCGACAGATCCTGGGTCTAAAAGACAATGGGACCGAAACGCCCTGGATCCAAAAGACTCTGGGACCGAAAAACACAAAGTTCCACAGATCCAGACCCTGATATACCTATGTAAAGTCTATTCAAACTAATGTTTCAAATTGAAGTTATTTCATGGTAAATAAATATTAACTTTATTTCAATGGGGCTTGAGTTGAGTTTAGAGTGAATAACACTATTGAGAAAGTTGTAACGTAAACTGAATTTTATTACGTAGTAATTAAAGGTAATTTTCCACAAACTCAGATCTGTTTAACTTTTAGGCAAGTCCAAAAAGTCATATCCAAGAACGGATAGAGCAATTGTTCACTAGCTTTACAAAGGGCATATTTCCTTCAATTCCAATTAAAATCCCTATCATCAATGGCTTTAGTAGTAGATTAGTTTCGCTTAGTGGATCAGAACCGCTTGCTGGGCGCGGGTTGTCGCTTGTGTCAGTTAAGCGGGAGGCAGAACATGTGCTGCAGAAGGGTGGGCTTGCGCGGCGGTAACTCCGAGCAGACGCTGTCGTAGTCTGATGATGACGATTCTGCACCGTAGCCGTATGTCTGGAAATTAAACAACATTTTTGTGTTTTATGTTAAAAACTAGTTCATGACCGCGATCCCGCCTGATGGTATGCAGTGATGCAATCGTATATGGTAAATCGCTCTAGTTTATGAAGAGACTATTAAATCACTAAAAAAAAAAAAAACTGAGGGAATAGGAAGGAAGACGGCACTTGACCGAGGTGATGGAATGTTAAACCCAACAACGCAACCAACGCTGGGCCAGAGGGAGTTCACGACCCGAACTCCCGACACAACAACATTTGGCGCATCGTACCCGGCACACATCGCAACACAACTGCTCAGACCCGTCCTCCGTACGGCTTCACCAGACATCATGCCGGAACACGACGAATCGCTTGGCGGCAAGACTTTGTCTGGTGAGTGGTAACTTCTGCCAGCAGCCGATGTTATGGCCTACCACCATAACGGTTAACTAAACGGCTAATGGAACTAGATGAAACACGGTTGGTGCGGGTCTGGCTGTTTGTGTATCTGAGTTTAAATGTTTATAAGCGTACCCATGATACAGAAATAATTTCTAGTGCCGGGCATCATCTTTTTTTTAATACATATTATATTTATGATCGCTTTTAGTGATAAGACCGCCCATTGCTTCATTCTTTGTAAAATCTTTATATTTATCTTCTGTTATGTACATAATAAACAGTATTCTATTCTCTATCAATAAAACCAGTAGGCTGCGACGTGTATAATAGTTACCTTTATAGATATGAGATTGTGTACTCTCTGAAGAGTAAATAATCGAAGTATATACCTGCGCGGGGTCGTGGTAAGGGTGCAGCTGACAGGCGTGCTGTCACACGCAGTCCTCCAGAGACACCGACAATGGGTTCACGTACTCGAAGTAAATAATCGAAGTATATACCTGCGCGGGGTCGTGGTAAGGGTGCAGCAGACAGGCGTGCTGTCACACGCAGTCCTCCAGAGACATCAACAATGGGTTCACGTACTCGAAGTAAATAATCGAAGTATATACCTGCGCGGGGTCGTGGTAAGGGTGCAGCAGACAGGCGTGCTGTCACACGCAGTCCTCCAGAGACATCAACAATGGGTTCACGTACTCGAAGTAAATAATCAAAGTATATACCTGCGCGGGGTCGTGGTAAGGGTGCAGCAGACAGGCGTGCTGTCACACGCAGTCCTCCAGAGATATCAACAATGGGTTCACGTACTCGAAGTAAATAATCGAAGTATATACCTGCGCGGGGTCGTGGTAAGGGTGCAGCTGACAGGCGTGCTGTCACACGCAGTCCTCCAGAGACACCGACAATGGGTTCACGTACTCGAAGTAAATAATCGAAGTATATACCTGCGCGGAGTCGTGGTAAGGGTGCAGCAGACAGGCGTGCTGTCACACGCAGTCCTCCAGAGACATCAACAATGGGTTCACGTACTCGAAGTAAATAATCGAAGTATATACCTGCGCGGGGTCGTGGTAAGGGTGCAGCAGACAGGCGTGCTGTCACACGCAGTCCTCCAGAGACATCAACAATGGGTTCACGTACTCGAAGTAAATAATCAAAGTATATACCTGCGCGGGGTCGTGGTAAGGGTGCAGCAGACAGGCGTGCTGTCACACGCAGTCCTCCAGAGATATCAACAATGGGTTCACGTACTCGAAGTAAATAATCGAAGTATATACCTGCGCGGGGTCGTGGTAAGGGTGCAGCAGACAGGCGTGCTGTCACACGCAGTCCTCCAGAGACATCAACAATGGGTTCACGTACTCGAAGTAAATAATCGAAGTATATACCTGCGCGGGGTCGTGGTAAGGGTGCAGCAGACAGGCGTGCTGTCACACGCAGTCCTCCAGAGACATCAACAATGGGTTCACGTACTCGAAGCCCTCGAACTCCGACTGGTCAATGTCCGCGATCACCGTGCTGTACAAACGAGAGAAAAAAGCATATTATAAACAGAAACTGTGGCAACATTTCTGAATATTTTTATTCTGGAAACATTTCAGGAGCTGTGAAAACTATTGTGAATCAATGGTAAACTTTTACAACGAGGTTTGATGGGAAAGCTAAGATGAGTGTCACGCTCATTTTTATTCGACTTTTAAATTATTTATAGTGTCGTTTACTAAATAAAAGTGCGTGATTTATGTAGTAAAAAGTGCATTCAGTGAATAATTCATGAAGAACATTGAAATATAGCAGCATAGTGGCGTCATCAAGGCTTTGCCTCAAACCTCTCTCCGCTCGTAGACGGTTCAAACGGCCGTCTTTTTTGACTGTCATTGGCGTTATCCGCGTGTATTGGCATTGCTGTGAAATACAAATTTCAAAGAGTTTCTACAAATAGTTATCCGTGTTATTGGCAAAATTGTGGTATCTATTCCACAGGGGCCATTGATCAAGAGTTCAAGTTGAAATGTGAACAATATTAAATTGTTTTGTTTTCTTAACAGTCAGCATTTACTTCATAATTAAATTAGACAAAAACAAATACATAACACTAACTGCTGTGATTTAGGAATTCCTATATACAGTGACTTAAAAACACTGATATTTGTGTATCGAAGTGAACAAAATAAATATTATTATTAAAAATAAACTTTTGCTGTTATGACTTCTGTTCCACGACTTCACTGACATATGTCAAGAACAACTTGTTTTTTTTTTTTACAAATTATAAACCTAATGCTTGACCGCAATCCTGCCTGATGGTAAGCAGTGATGCAATTGTTGATGGTACAGCGTGTTAGTTTATTAAGAACCTATTCACTCTAGCCTTAAATATACTTAAATTGTAGTCCGACGGAAATACCGCCGCTGGCAAATTGCAGTCCCTCAATGTACGCGGTATAAAAGAATAGGCGAAACGTTTCGTTACTGTCGGTGGAAACTTCACCCAATGATGATCTCAGATGTCAGTAAAGTCACTGAATTAGCAATTTTAAGTGACATGAAGATTTGTAGCCAATAAACTATAACTAAAGTCACCGACATAGCTCTTCGAGTCGCTAAAATTAAGTGGCAGTGGGCGGGGCACATTGTTCGTAAAACCGTTGGCCGATGGCGCAGTAAGGTTCTGTAGTGGGAAGACGTAGCGTAGGGAGGACCCCAACATGGTGGACCGATGACCTGGTGAAGGGAAGCCGATGGATGCGGGCAGCACAAGACCAATCATCGTAGAAAGCCTTGGCGGAGGCCTTTGTCCAGCAGTGGACATCTATAGGCTGAAGAAGAAACTATAAGTATACTTACTCATTGTCAGGCGTCAGGTGTACCGGCTCGTCGGTGAACTCCGGCGGGAAGTTAGCCAGGTCCCGCTCGCCTTCCAGCCGCGGTTTGAACGGAGGTACCACTTGCTTCTGCTCCAGCTGCGAATTGAGATGTTGAGAAATGAAGAACAATTCGATTTCAATACACTACACCAGTTCTTTAGGCTAAAAATCTCTGAAACATGACATTATTCTATTGTTACGGGCTGGGTGTACTAAAACGCCGGTTAAGGGTTGCGAAGTTTATTGGCAACGAAGGTACAGTCGATCGTAGGCAATGACAAGTAGAACGTAGGACTGTCGCACCGAAGTCTTCTCTTACGTCTACGAAGTCCGTGTCGTAAACACACAATAACACTTCAGATGTTACTTTATGTAGTACTCAAAGTTCTCGTTACAGTTGTGGCAGTAGGTATTCTCAAAGATCGCTTCTTAACTGTCGCTTGTTTTCGTATCGCTAGTCGAATGCAGACTGACTGCGGGCTGGCGTCACGGGCCTTTATATAGATCAGCTGATCGAACATTCCAGATTCGTCTAGACGTAATAATAATAGCGCATAACTTCGAGTACATTCAGTAGGTACCTACGGTATTTCCCGGAAACGAGTTTTTAGAAATTTCGATGTCGTCACTTCGTTGACAAAATTGTTGAGACCTGTACCATTCGATAGGCCATCCTTGGTCTAGCAATGCGTTTTTATAATGTACCCTTACAATGTTTAGATTTCGAGTTATAGGGCTTAAAAGATACGCACTGCAGGTCACGCGATATTGAACCTTATTCCATCGACATAAGGTGCATTCGTAATAGTATGAACTTTGACGCAAAAGTGACACTAGACACGGTTTAAACAAGTGTTTTGCAGTAAGGCCCTTTTTTTTTACTTAATGTTTACAGAGTTATTTAAAAAAAGATAAGCGCGTTGATTTAATTTATAGACAGTAAAATAATATTTTTTGTTTTTTTGGGAAATTAATTATTACTTATTTACAGTTGAGTTAGTAATAAAATTTCATTGTATTCATTTGGGCAAGAAAAAAAAACAACAACTTAACATCCCACGGATATCATTTATTTGACTTGTTCTTATCATCAATCACATATTTAGACGTTCATTGTAGCCACGCACAAACATCAACTCAATGTTGACATGCAGAAAAGTATGCGACTATGCTAAATTGTAAGTAACTACGTTTACGTTACGTTTTTTTAAGTTTTACAATATATAGGTAAGCACAGAGATTTCGGTAGTGTATGTATGCATACCCTACACAAAATCTCTGTGCACGCCCCTGATCACGAGTCGATTTATTGATCAGGTTTATTAATTTTTAGTGAAATATTGCAATTTATCCATCCCCCCCTCGGACCGCAGTAGCGTTAAGACGTGTCCACTCGTTAAACTTTTTATTAAAATACTTATTTCTTCGCTAATTATTGAATAATAAATATCGGACGAGTACTAGGCGCTCAGAACACAGTGAAAGGTGGAAGCGGAGCGACTCAACGGGCAGAGCTGGACAACAACACCTGCGACGGCGACAACACTCTCAGCCCTCTTTCGGGTCACTTACGCCACAATCCATAAGCGACGGCGTTTTAGTGAGTAAATACTTCTTTATCATCCTAGAAGAACTAATTTATATGAAATGTCTGTTAAACGAACGCCACCGAAAAGTAATGCTAAACTCGGCAGCCCTATACATTACGGTTCCGATTCTATGCTTTATAATAATCCCAATAATCAGCAACCCTCAGATCTCAATATAAAAAAAACGATCAAAACGTCGACTAGACGAATCCCAAAATGCTACTGATGTCACTTTGTCTGACTTACTGACCAAAATGGATGAGTTAAAAACCCAGCAAGATGCCAAATTTGCTTCACTAGAAGCACATATAAAAGAGCTTACAAGTCAAAATACTGACATAAAAGATTCCATGGCTCTCCTGTCGGCAAAATATGATGACATCCTTATCAATATGAAAATCATACAACAGGAAAATCTCCACTTCAAAAATCAAATCAAAAACCTAGAAGGTAAAGTAGAACAATTAGAAGTCAATGCAAAATCCACCACAATTGAAATTAGAAACATCCCAGCCGGCAAGTTAGAAGATAAGGACAACTTGATCGACATTGCTAAAAAAATTGGTGAAGTGGTTAATGTTCCCATCATTCATTCAGATATAAGAGATGTGTTTCGATTAAAAATTAAAAACAAAGAAAACGGTCCAGTAATTTTAGACTTTACCTCGACCTTGAAGCGAGAGAAGTTTATAAGAGCCACAAGAACATACAACAAAGAAAACCATGAGAAGCGCCTGACCACTGCCAGTATAAATATGATGGGACCAGTTGAGCCCATATATATAGCTGAATCTCTCACGTCATCGATTAGGCGCTTGCACTATCTCACTAGAATGTTCGCAAAAAAACACAACTTTGGCCATTGTTGGACTTCCTTCGGCAAAGTGTACCTAAAACGCAACGACAACGAACCTCGCCTTCGTATCACCTGTGCAGGAGATCTAGAAAAATTGGAAAAAAACATCTGACTAGGTTTTTTTTCTATATTCTACAGTAATATTTTTAATGCATATTTTTTGTTTAAGTTTTCACGTTTCAGCTTCAAAAGCGCCTATGATACCTCTCTTACAAATAAATTATGTAACTCAAACGTGTATGCACACAATTCACACAAAACTGACACACACACCCATACACTTCTTCTGAATAATACACACACACACTTTTCACCACATAGTCGCATAAACATAACACATTCACAGATTCGAATTTTTAATGCACCTATTGAGCCAAAACAACAAATCAACTGCCGATACCCATTCCAACATTCTAATGATGAATTGCTGATGAAATCAATAATGAATATGTCCATTGAATATTATCCTTATTATAAAATCTACTTTACACAAATTCGATGAATTACTTGATATCCAAAATGAAATCGACACCTTTAAAGTTGCCGATGTAGCTGTATGCGATGTTGATGACTGCACGTCTTTCCTGACTGCATCAAATAAACGCCTCAAAATATTTCACCAAAACATTCGCAGTTTGAAATGTAATATGACTGGACTACTACCCATCTTGGCTGCTACAAAAGTAGAGTGGGACTGTATCGTCCTCACTGAGTGTTGGCTACCTTCTTCTTCATACATACCTAGTTTGGATGGATACGACAACTTCGCTTCAGCGATCAACCTTACCCAAAATGAAGGAGTTGTGGTATACTATAAAAGCAACTTGTTTTTCACTGTGGAAGAATACAATTTAGAGGACGCGAACTGCTTAGTCATTGTTCCTAATAAAGATACAATCGCGTTTGCTATTTACAGGCCTCCAGGTTACAAAAATCTTGACAACTTTTTCAGGTCTCTTAATTGTATGCTATCAAAATATTCATCAACCCAAAATCTGATACTATTGGGAGACATCAATATTAATATAGCTGATCACTCTACAGATAACAATTACTCAGCTTACCTGGACCTACTCGGATTCCACGGCATGCTTACTGCATATTCTCTACCAACACATAATAAGACTTGCCTAGACCATGTATTCCTTAGGACTAAACTTTCAGCTCTTTGCCTCATTCTGAACACTACACTTACTGATCATAATAGTGTAGCGTTATTCATAACCACTCTGCCTAGACTAAAGTCCCCTAAACCTGTTAAACGAATAGATTACAGTCACATAAACCTGGAACTGAAAAATATTGACTTCAACCCTATGTATACGATGTCCGACGCTAATCAAGCGGCTGATTTTCTTCATGAAAAACTAACTGAGGCTATTAATAAGTGTTCTAAAAATAGCAAAATTTCTAACCGTAAAAAGATCTTAAAGCCCTGGATTACCCCGGGTATATTAAAATGCATAAAAAATCGTGATAACCTATACAAGAAACTTAAGAAAGACCCCACTAACGAGATTCTACACGCTACATATAAAAGGTATCGAAATTTTTGTACTGGGCTAATAAAAAAACTAAAAAGAAATTTTGATAAATTACAGTTTCAGAAGGCAGGAAAGAACTCAAAAAAAATATGGCAGCTTGTCAAAGAAATAACATTTTCTAAAAAATCTAAAGATAATTCACTGGAATTATTATGCTCAAATAATCCACTAAAGTCAGCAAACGATGCAAATCACTACTTCGCAAGCGTAGGTAAAATACTGGCTGACAACATCACTTTGATACATCCACAAACAACGCCACAATCTTTAACACGGTATTGTCATTCTTTTGGTCTTCTGCTCACCGATGAGGAGGAAGTTAGTTCACTTATCTCAGGGCTAAAAAGTGAGTGCTCCACCGGTCTAGATGGAATACCTACTCAAGTCATAAAAGAAAATGCTGATATTCTGACCCCGCCGATAACATACGTCTGTAATCTTTGTTTTTCCACTGGTGTCTTTCCCAGGATATATAAAAATCACGAATACATCCTATCTACAAGGGTGGTGCCGGGGACTGTGTCAAAAATTATAGACCCATTGCCATTCTACCAAGTTTATCAAAAATCCTCGAACGTCTAATTAACAGAAGACTCATAAGATATCTTGAAGATAAAAACCTGTTATCCAATGCACAGTTCGGATTTAGAGCGAACAAATCCACGTCGGACGCGGTGTTGGAATTGATAAATTACATAATCGGCAACCTAGACAAGAAAAATAAAACTATTGGAATTTTCTTGGATTTGGCAAAGGCTTTTGACACGGTCTCTGTGCCCATACTACTGATGAAGCTAGAATGCTTGGGAATCAGAGGTTTACAACTGCAACTGTTAAAAGACTACCTAACGGATAGAATTCAATGTGTCCAGATAGGAAATACGACCAGTGAAGAGGTCCGAGTGACCTTCGGAGTTCCTCAAGGAAGTATCTTGGGTCCAACACTGTTTCTCTGCTACATTAACGATCTTTGCCAAATACAGATTCCCAACTCAAAAATTATCGCATTTGCAGATGACACAGCTCTACTGTTTAGTGCTAACTCTTGGCCAGAAGTATTTAAGAATGCACGGCAGGGTTTCAATTTGGTAACTCAGTGGCTAAACAAAAACCTTCTCACCCTAAATATTGATAAAACTCACTATGTCGCTTTCTCAACTAGGTCCAACAATAAGCCGGATCCGTCACTTCAAATAACATCACATATATGCCCTAACTTTAGTAGTACTAACTGTCTGTGCCCTACTCTAAAAGCCCAGTCATGTGTCAAATATCTAGGAGTAATGATAGATAGTAATTTGAAATTTCATGCCCACATAGACCTTATTTCGGTACGTGTTCGCAAACTTATGATGATCTTTAAGTCTCTAAGACACGTAACTGAACCGAACGTGATTAAATCTGTTTATTACGCACTGTGTCAATCGCAACTGAGCTACTGCATTACCTCCTGGGGTGGTGCATACAAAACATATTTCCTAAACATTGAAAGGGCACAGCGTGCACTTCTGAAAGTAAGTCTGTCCCTACCATTTGATTTCCCGACTAAGGAACTCTACGAGAAAAGTGGAGTTTTAACTGTCAGACAGCTTTTTGTACACGCCGCGGTATTAAAGCAACATGACTCGGTTAAATATGAACCTAATAAATTTCAAAACCGACGTCGCAAAGATAAAATTTGCCTCGTTCCCTTATTTAAAACGAATCTAGCCCGAAGGTTTTTCAGTTACCAAGGACCTAACTTATATAATAAATTAAATCGTAGCTTATCATTCTATTCCCTACCAAAAAGGAAATGCAAAGTGGTGGTTAGAAATGGGTTACAGAAGCTGAACTATTCATACACAGAAAGCCTCCTTCATAATAATTCAATCTCATTTTGATTTAATACATCCGCAACTTACAATAGGTACTCACCCACACCTTCAGACATATACGCTCATACACATTTCTGACCCTCATACACATCATTTACACTTTGCAACTAGATACACCAAACATACATATACATAAGCGCAGTGAACACAAATTAAAAACACTAAGTTATAACACCGCGCCGCTTTCGAACGAAATCCGCTCCGCTTATTAAACTTAGACCGCACTGTATCACAGCTACAAAACTATAACTAGACAACTGCGCCTGCGGCGAGCGGCGGATCATCCGTCTACCCGCAGTCATGCCATATGCACGTAATCCCGCGCGACAATTCTGTCCGAATGACGGTATGTAAGCTTGTATGACGAGCCAGTGCGTAAGGAAATAAAAATTGCGGGTGCCTTAGTTGATATTTTGTTCATGTTAGGTATTGTGTGCACTGCGCTCTCACAATTACTCATAGGTAATTATATATATTATAATCGATGTTTAGTTCTAGTGAATCAGTCCAGAATTGTACACATGCTTGGTTTTGAGTTCAATCTTTGTTCATTGTTTTTTTTTTTTTCTATTTTGTATAAGTACCTTCACGCTTTATATAAAATGTACCCAGTCAAAATTGAATCTTCATGTCCGACGGGTGGGGCACTGGTGATCTGTAACACAGGCATCTCTCGCCTTTCACAGACACCAGCTCCTCACATATCTAACACATACTAGACTGAGTGGTTGTACAATTATAGCTATAAGCAAGATATTGTGAGGAGAAATAAATAAATAAATTATTATTATTATTATACTAATATATAAAGTTGAAGAGTTTGGTTGTTTGAACGGGCTAATCTCAGGAACTACTGGTCGGGTTCGATTTGAAAAATTAATTTTACGTTGTAACGCCCATTAATCCAGGAAGGCTTTAGGCTATATAACTTCACACTGCGACCAATAGGAGCGTAGCATAACAAATATTTAAAATGTATGCTGTATCTTTTGGGGTTAAAATAAAATGTTAAAATAAGTAACGCCACGCGAACGAAGTCGCGGTTTACGGCCAGATTAATAATAATGGCATATAATAACGTCTGCTTACCATCTCCCACTCGATGCTCTTGAAGAAGGGATGGCTGACGATGTCGAGGAACCCATTCTCGCCGCAGCCGAGCCGCTCCACGGGGTTCTTGTTGAGGAAGCCCTTCAACACCGATGCCGCCTTCACAGACAGCGACCGCGGGATACGGATTGTTTTCTCTAAGATTACCTGTAAACATACGTGTAAAGGTATTAATTAGGAGAAGCTTAACTTGACTCATCATTCATCATTCTCCTGCCCTTGTCCCAATTTATTTGGGGTCGGCGCAGCATGTCTTTTTCTTCCATACATCCCTATCAGAAGCCATCTCGGCAGTCACCCCCTTCTTAGCCATATCATCCTTCACACATTCCATCCACCGTTTCTTTGGTCATCCCCTACTCTTATAGCCATCAACATTCATAATTAAAACTCTCCTCACGACATTCTCCTCATTTCTCCGTAACACATGCCCGTACCATGACAACCGCTTTCCACACAACTTTTCAGCTACCGGTGCCACTTTCAGACTTCCTCTTATGTACTCATTTCTTATTCTATCCATTCGTGTAACACCACACATCCCTCTTAGCATTCTCATTTCGGCTGCATGCAATTGCCTTTCATTCATCCCTTTCGTAGCCCAACATTCTGATCCATACAAGACAGCAGGTCGGATCATGGTTTTATATATTTTCCCCTTAAGTTTAAGGGGAATGCGGGAGTCGCAGATTGTTCCCGTGACCTGCCGCCATTTCATCCACCCAGTGTTAATTCTGTGCTTAACCGTCCGATCTATTTCGCCATCGCTTTGCACGAGTGAACCGAGATACTGAAAGTCGGAGCAGATTGGGAGAAGTGCGCCATCAAGCGCTATGGCTCCAGAAGTGGAGAGACCGCCGAAATCGCAGAACATATATTCGGTTTTGGTTCTGCTGATTTTCAAGCCAACATTCTCCAGCTTCTGTTGCCATTTCTCCAATCTGCTCTGGATTCAAGAATTTCAGATTCAAGAAATTCAGATTCAAGAAGCTTAACTTGACTGACTTCTATAATTTCAGAATATTTATGTTCTTTTGTGTTTAAAGTTATTTGTACTTTCTAAGTATATCTTGGACACTAAATACTGATTTAAAAGTGAAGGAAAACATCTTGAGAAAACCTGGACTTTAAGTCTGAAATCGCCAACCCGCATTGAGCAAGAGTGGTGATTACGCTCAATGCTTCTCTGTATGAGAGGAGACCTGTGCACAGCAGTGGGAGGATATAAAAGGTTTATGACGATGTTCTTTTGTCAATGATAAATAACCAAATGGTATATTCGAGAGACAATGTATTGAATCTTTATTTTTCTACTGTTTCCTCCTGCTATTTGTTTTGGGTTTGATATGGTGTTTCCACGTTTATGATTATGAAAAGGAAATAATGTGATCATTCAATTAAATTGCGCGGTACTGGTGGTACTGGTTTTTGTAAAATCAAATGTAAATTTGTTGGACTTTAACAGTTTTGGACTATATAAACTCTAAGTACTACAAAACCATTGTGAGAGAAAATAAATGAATTTAATATTATTGCAATACTTTACAAAATATTGCGTATATTTCAAAAAAAGCTATAACCAAAAGGTCATCATGAAGTTACTGCTATGCTTGGATTAGTCGAAATGCCAAATCTTCGGAGAGCTTACAGCATAGAACAATTATTATAATAATAATTATTTTATCCATTTTTTTTAAACTCATCATCATCTTAGCGTTTATCCCGGTTGCATCCGCAGCTTTCACGCTGGGGTTCGCTTTCCTGCACATTCTCCTCCATTTCGCGCGATCTTTAGTATTCTATGGTAAGAGATTGTTGCCACGGATGTCATCTCTTACAACGTCAAGCCAGCATTTCTTCTTTTCCATTTTTTGGAACTCACTTGGAACAAATAATCCTCAGTGTTCTGATCAGGGTTATCAGCAGCCTGTGCGATGTCGAAGGGCGACCGGCCAGCCAGCATCTCGTATGTGAGCACGCCGAGCGCCCACCAGTCCACAGAGAAGCCGTACTCCTCGCCGCGGAGGATCTCCGGCGCGATGTAGTTGGGCGTGCCGCAGAATGTGGACGTCGTGTCGCCGGGTCGGACACCCTCCTGAAAATATAAATAATTGCTTAGTATATAAAAGTTTATTTACATCAACTTGGGTTTGGCATAAAGAAATGAATCAATTGTTTGTGTATGGAAGTTTATATGTTTGTAACGCACGATGCAGGGGAAATTTCAAGTGTAGGGCAACATATTGTAAACAAAAAGGAAAAACAAAGAAGAAAAAGAATCAATTTAGTTATAGATCATAATAAAATCTAAGCTGAGTTACGAATTGTGCGAAATGCGTTTGAGATAGTCTACAAACATCAAGACAATCAAATAATTTAAGAGCACAGGGCCTAAATGTGATCCCTGAGGAACACCAGACGTAACTTTAGATAAATATGCGCTTAAACTATTGAAAATGATTAAAAATTATCAATGACACAATACTGACTTTATTTTAACTAGTGAAGTATCCGTCAATAAATGTAATTACACTTTTTCAGTCAATGTCATGTGATACACTTTGTCAAAAGCTTTGCTCATGTTTGTATATGTCTGCGATAGATTTTAATACGAGTTAAAATTTGTCGTGCAGTCTTCGGTGATAGTTACCTTGCACATGCCGTAGTCAGTGAGCTTGATGTGTCCCTCGTGGTCCAGCAGTACATTGTCCAACTTAAGGTCGCGGTAGATGACGCCGCGTTCGTGCAGGAAGTGCAACGCTAGCGATATTTCCGCCGCGTAGAACCGAGCGTGTTCCTCTGGCAACCGTCGTTGGCGTTGCATGTGGAACCTGGAATGAGAGGACAGGAACACGTTAAAACTAATCGGAAATGACTTTATAGAGGATTCTTAAGAGTTAAGCTAATGAAATAGAAACAATATAATGTACTGAACTTAAATTCAGTTTTAATAATAAATAAGTTTAGTGAAATCAAGTCTGTGTAAAAGTGAATCTGGGCCACTATCCTGCTTTTTCATGGTGTAAAGTCTCAATTACTGACAAATAAGTACGCTGAACATCATAGCATTGCCGATAAAATAAAGAAATTTGTTTTATGTCTTTTTGGCGCCGACAGTACCGTGAGCATCCGTGGAACAAATATTTTTGAGAGCGAGTTTTACAAGGTACAAGGTACGAAGAAACGCTCGAGCTTTTTTCGCTTTGCATCGGCACAAAAAACAACCGTCATTTCGCATAGTATGTTTAGTGCAACGCAAAGGTCACCAATGGCCCAAATAAATTTCAAATATTTGGTCAAATGAAAATGAAACAAGAAGTATACTCACATGAGATCCCCACCCCTAACAAACTCAATGACAAAGAACAATCTGCTCGGCGTCTGGAAGCACGAGTGCAACCCCACAAGGAAGGGATGGTTGGAGGCGGTCTCGAACACATGCTTCTCTGTCTGCACCCAATCGATGTCCTCGTCGTCTGTTACCAGCGCCTTCTTGATCACCTTCATTGCATACACGCGTTTTGTGCGCTTCAGTTCTACCATCAGGACCTGAAAGGAGACAGAAAATAATTAATACAAACGTGAAAAGTTGGTCCGTAATTTAAACTGTCTTATTAGTCCTATATGGCAAAATTCTGCCTTTATAAGTGAGATTTCTATAGCCCAGGCATAAGCTGGCTATACATACATATCTACATCATTACAAGTTTCAGATGAAGCGACTTTGACCTCTGACCTTTACATTCTAGTTACTGGGTAATAAGATACGTGAGCAAGACTGGTTTTCGGGCTCCTGACAACCCATAACTCCTGCCAAAGAGCTACGAATGACAGTCAGGACCAACGGTTCGAAGTGCTTTCCGATGTAAGGAGGAGTTTCGGTATGTATGGCTGTATGATGACGGTATGTATAGATGTTATGTATAGATGTGTGCCCGTGTAGTACCGGGCATAGAGTAGTACCAACCCATATCCTCCCGTGGGTGACGTAAGAGGCGACTAAAGAACTCTTACCAGGGAAGCGGGCAGCAGCGCTTCTCCTGTGGAATAACAAATTATTGCGATCCCCAACCCGCCTGCTAAGCTTGGGGATTATGGCAATGCCCCCCCAATGGAATGAAAGCCTTGGGGTAGGCCTCTGTCCAGCAGTGGACCTCTATAGGGTGAGAATAAGAAAAAGAAGATGATCATCGGTGTCCTCTCGTCCAAAATACCTCAGTGCCTTAAGGCAAAAGTCTTTAACCAAATGAAAAGTTGCTCCTCACTATGGGCCTCATAAGAAAGCTCAAGTTCGCACAGAATACTATGGAGAGGGCTATGTTGGGTGTTTCTATACGTCTCGAATCAGGAATGAGGAGATTCGTAGAAGAACGAAAGTCGCTGACATAGCCAAGCGGATTAGCTCTTTGAAGTGGCAGTGGGCGGGGCACATAGCACGTAGAGCCGATGGCCGATGGGGCAGAAAAGCTCTTGAATGGCGACCACGTACCAGCAAGCGCAATGCCAGACACCCAACGACTAGAGTCGGATGACCTGACTAAAATCGCAGGGAAGTGCTGGATGCAGGCCGTGTCCAACCGTTCTTTTTGGAAATCCTTGGGGGAAGTCTATGTCCAGCAGTGGACTTCATGTGGCTGAGATGATGATGATGAGATGGTCATAGGTCACATACCACGGGCCCCGCCGGGAATAAATAATAATGGTCGCACAGGTCGATCAATCAGGTTATAAGCTATGCTGGCCGCGGTTGTTCTGTGGGTCGGTGAACATTTTTACATGTCCTATACGCCTCCGTGACTCGTAATACAAGTTAGACGATCGGTCATTAGTGGATCTTTCACAGGCAGTATTGGTGATACTGATGAATTTCAAGTTTAATGTACAGACTAGCACATCAAGGTACTACAATCTGTCAGATTTCTTCATTAGATTTTCAACTTTATCTCAAAAGCATTAAGGCTCAAGGTTGATCGGGAATATTTGACAGTTTCGGGTAACTTGACCTGCCGTCGTTCTTACTAGATATAGGTACTTTTATAGACATACAAACCATCGTCATATCGACCAAATATTGTGCGGCAATATTAAAAAGACATATTTAGGAATGGAAAATTACGAGCTAATAAACATATTTGGTTAAGACGTACCTTAGCATAAGATCCTCGTCCAATAACCCTGATGAGTTCAAAGTCGTCAAGCGAGTACTGTCTCTGGGAGCCCGGCTCGAGCTCTTCCGGACGAGGGAGCGCAGGCGCTGGCGTGGGCGGCGTCTCGGGTAGCGGGGGCTCCACTTCCGCGCGAGATCTAAATCGCACCAGAGCAGCATTTTTTAAAATTTCTCGAATTTTCACTCGTACACAACGGATTAGATCTTTCATTATAGAAAGAAGAGCCTTTAAAGAGTTCGAACATTTCCTATCCATTAAGCGTTTAATGAGACACTTAACAATTCATAATAATGTCTACTATTAAGATCCGAGATACAACTGTGTTTATTAAATTCTAAGTCAAATATTTACTTCACAATGTCAGTACGCGATGTTCTCCGGTTCGGGTCGATCCCGGTACTGGGAGTTGTGACTACAATGCTGCCAAAATTACAATATTTACAAACGAAATGATTCGGTTGACGGTGTTGGTCATGCTCATATCGCCCGGAAGGTTAAAATGATGAAAAAGTAGTTGATAAGAGGTCGAAATATAATGTAAGTAAAAAAACCCACTGGAATTATATTGTTATGTTTTAATGAGCCAATAGTTCACTTTAAGATAACAGTTGTTATATGGATTGAAAAGTCACCATAATTGTAATAATTTAATTGATCATTTATAAGTAATTAACTAATTATGATGAGTATCACGTAATTATAAATTAAAGAATACAAATATGAAGATTTTACAAAAGGTGGTAAATAACGGGCGGTGTTATCTATAAGATCATTACTGACAACCTTAGGATGGAATACCAAGGAGAAAGCGAGATAAATATTGTAGGTAGTGTATCTAATATTTAGATTTTATAATAAATATATAAATAATGTATATATACTTATATTAACACTAATTAAAATAAATACATACGTCTATTAATAAATGTCGTGGTGGCCTAGTGGTTAAAACACCAGCCTCTCAAGTATGAGTGCGCGGGTTCGATTCCAGGTCAGGCAAGTACCAATGTAACTTTTCCAAAGTTATATGTACTTTCTAAGTATATCTTGGACACCAATGACTGAAGGTGAAGGAAAACATCTTGAGGAAACCTGGACTTTAAGTCTGAAATCGCCAACCCGCATTGAGCAAGCGTGGTGATTACGCTCAATCCTTCTCTGTATGAGAGGAGAACTGTGCCCAGCAGTGGGACGATAAAAAGGTTGATGATGATGATGATACGTCTATTAATAAACAGTTGAAGAGAAATAGTGGGTTTTTGATAGGAAAGCTAAGATGAGTGTCACGCGCATTTTGTGTCACAACAAGTGAGAGCTTGACTAACACAGGTATCAGAAGTTTAAGAACATGGTACTAAAGACCGTTATCAGTAATACTACGGGACATCTACAAGGAAGAGTGCAGGGTGGCGACCATGTTGAGTACCATGAGTTTTCATTACGAAGACTCGATCATCGATATTGACCGCATTTGACTCATCCATTGGCCCGCTTCAAGGTTGTAAGAAGAAGAAGAAACACAAGAAGAACAAGAACTCTCAACCAATGAGAGTTCCAAACGCGGTCGATACGTATTATGATCGAGTCTCGTAATGAAAACTCATGTTAGCCAAACTGTTGGATTTTCGATATTCAGCGTTGAGCCGAGCATTGCAAATGATTTAGTGAAACGGGCTTTATGAAGAGATAAGATCCTCTCCCACACAAATGTCATCAATTTAATATATAGCATAGTATCGCCATTATAAATAGTAAATACGAAATAATTTCTAATGCATTTTTATTTCAAATATAATAAAAAAAAAGATAGCGAAATGTTAACAATTGCCAAGATAGCTTCGTTAAATGCATGTTGACCCAAATACCGATAAGGTAATACTTGTGTATTACATAATATTTAACAGATTACACTGATATTTCAATATTAATATCTTATCGATCCATCGGTAAATATGGGCCAGGACGCTATCAGCTCGTAGGTCATAGAAATGGGACCGCCCAATATATTCCTAGTAAAGGAAATATCGAATTAAGCAAATATTTATCTGACCTCAAATGAACAGACCAGTATGTTATAATATGACATACATGTTATGATATGTTATAATAATAATAATAAGGTGTTCGAGATAAATAATATTCTGATTGAAAGATTTTTCACGTAGCCACCAAAGCGAATATAGACATTCTTTACTAATACCAACACAACCTTTAACAACCACTATACGGCCACCCCTAATAGCGGCAGTACATGCGCCTTTAAGGCAAGTTAACAAACAGAACCTAAACTAAGACCTATAAGCCCTACAGTCCCTACGACCCTAAGTCCTATAAGCCCTACAGCCCTGACCTACCATATAGTTTGTAATATATAAATATTTAATTATCTAATTAGGTAATAGTTATTATTTAATAGCTAACATACTACCTCATTAGTTAATTATATTAGTAAATAATTACACGTAATTTAAACTCTAAAAACTTTGTCTCAGAATTGTGCCTTTGAAGTGATAGCAATTTATTATGGTTAAAAAGTCATATTTAGAATTTTGATTTCAATATTTTCTTTTTTTAAATTACTATGTAAACTTTAATATCGGCCAAACGAACATTTTTTTTTAGGCTGGGAAATCGTCAAAACCTCTCCCGATCTACGTGAGGGCGTAGAGATTTCCTTACCCTTACGGGCTCTGGTTGCTCCTTTTGCGAGAATTACTCCTTCGCAGTAGGAGGTGACAGCCTCCCATGCACTCTTGCTCCTTACCATGACCTGGACCAGGGGCGGACGTAAGAGATAGCCGCCACCGATCACCGGTCAACCAGACATACTTTAACAGTTGAAGTGTATTTTAAAAATACAATTTCAGTAACATTTGTTACCTGACAGAAGACGCTCTTCCCAAGGTGCTCTCCCCGTTAGCATCGTCCTTGACTTCGATGGGGTCCACATGTTCGTTGGAGCAGGGCTTCTGAACAAGTTTGTGGCACTTCTTGTGTACCAGCAACTTGCACTGAATGCACTTGAAGCCTTGCCGGCCCAGGCCCCAGATGCGGTCCTGGCAGAAGGCACAGAAGGCGCGCTGGAAGAGAGAGAGGTAGATAAGAAAGAGTTTTTTTTTTATAAATTATTAACTAGCGCTTGACCGCAATCCCGACTGATGGTAAGCAGTGACGCAATTGTTGATGGTAAAGCGCACTAGTTTATTAAGAGCCTATTCACTCTAGCCTTGAAGACACTCAAATTGTAGTCCGATGGAAACACCGCCGCTGGCAAATTGTTCGAGTCCCTCGATGTACGCGGTATAAAGGAGGAGGCGAAACGCTTCGTTCGGATCGCAGTGGTGTTAACAACGTAAGGGTGGAAACTCGCGGCACGACGGGTCGTCCGATGGTGGAACGGAGATGGGGGAATTAAATCATGCAATTTCCTGATTCCAGATGGAATTATGGATACGTATCTAATTTTATTATTTCGGTTACTCCAGGCGACGCAGGCCCATAGATACCCTTCACCTAACATACACATATCTGTTACAGTACTTCTTCTTCAGCCTATAAAGGTCCACTGCTGGACAAAGGCCTCCCCCAAAGCTTTCATTGGGGGGTTTTGCCATAAACTCCACGCTTGGCAGGCGGGTTGGATATCGCAGTAATTTGATATTCCACAGCAGAAGCGCTGCTGCCCGCTTCTCCCCTTAGTCGCCTCTTACGGCACCCACGGGAGGATATGGGTTGTGTGTGACTTCTTAAATAGTATGTTTTTGTGCTGTTCTATGGTACTTCTTTGCCGAATGGCGAAAGCGTTATACACAAGGACAAATAGCTCGAGACATTTGGAAACATAACAATAGAGTAGATATTTCTTTTGCAATATATTTACACTTTCATATACTTAAGTCGTCTTATTAAACGAATTCTAAATTTAACCAAGCTCAAACCTTAGTCTCGTTATTGTATCATAAACTTTATTTAGGTCACGGCAAAGGTCTTAATACAAAATTGACAAATTAGTCAATTAGGTTATCGAGTTTAACGTCAAAATTAGTACATTAACTTTGTTCGACATTAAACCAAAGGCTCTATGGTTTAAACCAGCCCCCTAATCGGCGAACATATTTTTGCCAAATGATTGCGACTAGTTGGGATCGTTTGGACCGAACGGACCCAGATACAACAGATTAGGGGGCTTATTATTTTAATTTTATTATATTAATTCAAATTTTAGTTTTATGTTGTTTCGTTTTAAAATCACTAGATTTATTTTGCGACTTCGTACTAAACTAAAGATTTTTTTTTTAAGAAATAAGCAGTAAGTACCTGTATAATCACATTATAATTTTCCCATATGCCTATGTATTTTACAATATGCAAATAAATAATAAGATAAATATACCTACACTCTATTTGATTTGTAGTGGAACCTACAACGCCACATGCGAAAAACGCGTCATACTGACTTTACGCAATTCCTGCATCTCACAAGCAGAGTTTACTGTGCAACTAGCATATACATATACAACTTCCCAATTTCAAGCATTGGGCAAGTGCCCGCCAGACATAACACCCGTCTGGTCGGAGGATCCTCCCTTTTCAATGGAGGATGAGTGAACTTTACACCCTGTTCCTCATGCGTCTAAAGAATTATCTTATTTAGCTACTCCTCACACTCACAGGATATTAAAGCCACAACGCACGTGGTATAGAACCGAGGTATAGTTAGCTAGCTTACAAGCTATTTTGTTTGGAAAATGCCAGTTTTAAATGGACAATTCTAGTTTTAAATGGAAAATGCTAGTTTTAAATTGAAAATTCTAGTTTTAAATGGAAATGCAAGTTTTAAATGGAAAATTTTAGTTTTAAATGGAAAATTCTAGTTTTAAATGGAAAATGCTAGTTTTAAATGGAAAATTCTTTAGTCTTCAGTGATGTTTCCACGGGGTCGAAACTTATGTGAGTGAAGAATATTTTTGAAATTATTATAAACAATTTTTTTGACCGCGATTCCGCCTGGCAGCAGTAAACAATGCTGCAATTGTTAATGGTAAAGCGCGCTAGTTCATTAAGAGTTATTCACTTAAAAAAATAGTGGATAGGAAGGAAGACGACAGTTGACAGGTCATGCAATGTTAAACCCAAGAACACGACCAACGATGCTGCGCCAGATGGAGATTAATCTGGAGACCTTCCACGACCATACCTACTCCCGACACAACAACATTTGTCGCATAATACCTGGCACACATCGCAACACAACTGCCCAGACCCATCCTCCGTAATTATGACAATATACTCACTCTATTAAATCTTTTAGCCTGGAAGATGTGTCCATTGACGCGGTATAGCTTCCGCCACCGTCGTGCGCCTCTTCTGTATATGCTTCCTGAAAAGTAAAGAATAAATATCTTATGAGTTACGAGACAGAAACAAGAACACCGCAAAAGTCAGATAATGGTCAGATTAAGAATTATTTATTTGCTGAACTAAACATAACTAAGGTAGTCTATTCCAAATTGATGTTATTTCAAGTTATGCTAATATCGAATTTATTTCAATAGCAGTTAAGTTGATTTTAAAGTAACTATCACTCTTGAAAAGTTATAAAAAGTTTAGTTTTAGCGTAAACTAAACTTTATTATACATATAGGAGTTAAAAGTTAATTTTCCATAAAGATATATTTGTTTACATTATTGGCAAATAAGTCTCGATTGCAGATTAGAAAGAAACATTAGATTGTAATCATAGATAACATAAATTAAACAAAATCGAAGTATTTTTTTTTTCAAATTAACCAAGCATGGCAGTGAATTTGTTTGTTTGAGGTTTGCATACAAATAAAATAATGATTATTAAAAATTTAATTTAATAATTTTTTATCTAAAATATTTAACACTTTTAGTTTATTGAACGTTAGTTATTTGAACATTTTATTTTAAACCCAAAAGAGTTTATTATAGATACATTATTACACTTCTAGATACAGCACACATTTAAATTTTTTGAAATGCTCCGCTCCTATTGGATTAATGGGCTATCCAACGCAAAAATAATTATTCTAACCGGATCAGCAGTTCCTGAGATTAGCGCGTTCAAACAAACAAACTCTTGAGCTTTATATATTAGTATAGATTTTATTCGATGTTGTGTCAACTGATAATAAACAAAACACACCAAATATCCCAAATAGCAGTTGGAAATAGTTGTGATGAGCCGACTTTGGGTTTTGCCCATCTGCGACTAGCTATTGCATATATTATGTATGCAGCCTGGGCACACAATTCAATATACATGACTAAAGAAGGATTTTCGAAAATACGTTCCCTTACGGGCTGAAAGAGGGGCGGACGTTTGTAGAGGCATCCCCCGCGTCAGTATTATTTGCCGATAGGGTATCCCATCGAGAATACGGCTCTTGTCGTTCAATAAAACGCCGCTAACATAAAAGCCATGTGTAAAGTTCTCATACATTTACTATGACACGACATTTTGTCGAAAGGTGCTTTATTAAAAAAGCCTCTTACAAATCTATTCAAACTGATAGTATAGCAAGTACCTAGTAGCATTCAGCATAAAATGGGCCAAGCCTATGTCACTTCAGGAAGCTATTAATCTTTCGGCACGCGATCTAATTGCAATATAAGGGATGGCATTGAAATGAGCGTTTATAACATACAAAAGAAATAATAAAAAAAAATAATAATAATAGGGGAATCTCAGTTTTGATATTTATATACTTTTTATGTACTATCGGAGTCCGTGGCTAAGTCCCATGTTGTATCGGGCATAGAATAGTACTAACCCATATCCTCCCGTGGGTGTCATAAGAGGCGACTAAGGGAACTCTCACCAGCGCTACTCCTGTGGAATATCAAATTACTGCCCTCCCCAAATAATCCCCACGCTTGACAGGCGGGTTACACCTGCCAAGCGTGGGGATTATGGCAACTCTCCCCAGTGGAATGAAATCCTTGGGGGAGGCTATTGTCTAGCAGTGAACCTCTATAGGCTGAAGAAGAAGAAGAAGTGGCTAAGTAATAACAGCCGCATAGGTCGATCAATCAGGTTAAGTTACGCTTCTCGCGGTTGGTTTGTGGATGGCGAACATACCGAACGCCTTCCGTGTTTCTGCTAACGTGTG
Source organism: Sesamia nonagrioides (assembly GCA_017933935.1). Taxonomy (NCBI): domain Eukaryota; kingdom Metazoa; phylum Arthropoda; class Insecta; order Lepidoptera; family Noctuidae; genus Sesamia; species Sesamia nonagrioides. The sequence continues at coordinate 1,026,861 of JADWQK010000063.1, read as the reverse complement.
GTACTATTTCTCAAATTCCTTGGCACTAGAGTCCCCTCTTAAGGCTCTTAAGGCCTCTTTGGGCTATACTGCTGATGTACACTAGTGCCGAGGAATTTGGAAAATAGGTAATTGACCTGGGTCATGGATATTTATCTACATATGTATCTATTATAAATATAGTATCGTTGAGTTAGTATCCCATAACACAAGTCTCCAACTTACTTTGGGGCTAGCTCAATTTGTGTCATTTGTCCGTATATATTTATTTATTGAAGAATATCGCTTAGTACGAGCCTGCGGGGGTCTCGTCAGTTTCGGACACAAATGTCATTTGCTTTTACAAATAAATTTTGATGCCGCCTAACAAACATGCATATTTCATAGATATAAAGAGATGCCAACGGTAACAGGCCAAGTCTTTTAAATACTGGTCGACAGGAGTCATCCGGTTGAAGGCCACATAATCTTCTTCTTCTTCAGTCTATAGAGGTCCACTGCTGAACAAAGGCCACCCCCAAGGCTTTCCACAATGACCGGTCTTGTGTTGTCCGCATCCATCGGCTTTCCGCGACCTTCACCAGGTCATCGGTCTACCTTGTTTGGGGCCTCCTTACGCTGCGTCCTTCGATATGTGGCTGCCACTCCAGAACCTTCCTGCCACATCGGCCATCGGTTCTACGAGCATTGTGCCCTGCCCACTGCCACTTAATTTTAGCGACTCGAAGAGCTATGTCAGTGACTTAAGTTCTTCTGTGGATCTCCTCATTTCTGATCCACATATTGCTCTTATTGCATATGAAGGCCACATATTGTTCTTATGCATTTCTTTCGAGCGACAAATGCTCTATTTACATCGGTACTGTTAGCCCATATCACACACAACAAAGACTTACTGTGTGTGAAGTAGAGGTACGTAGGTATTTATTGTTGTCGTAATTATGTTATAATTTTCTACAAGATTATTAAATAACACAGATTGTCGAACAGAAAACTTCATCAAATTCACTATCATTCACTTTTACAGTTCATAATTCATTCTCACTATTCCATTCACTCTTTCATTGGAGAATATCTTAATAAATGCTGTTTTGTTAAAATCGGATTATCACTGTCATATTCACACACGATGACTGCGTAGCCACACAACCATAGGGTAGATGACCCAATTATCGATCATTACCAAAATAACTTCGAATATACCTTTTAACAGGTGCTTTACGATATCGCCAGTGCAGGACATTTATTTTGTGTTTCGGGACATAGTGCCAAGTTTAGATACTGTTCAGAGTGGCGGCCGGTGCGATACTGCGATATCTACACTGGTTATCTAATCAAGTACAACAGAATTATTGAATCAGACACATAGTAAGCCGATTTCAATGATTTTTTGAGCAAATAACTGCAATTCTGATATTTCGAAATAGAATATTGCTAATCGCTGTTATCGCTCATGTTGTTACTAAATATTTTTGATTAGGTATGTCTGTTTAAATAAGGAAAACCTACAACTTCAAAAAAAAAAGAGGAGGTTTTCAACTCAGTATATAATTGCTGAAGTAGCAATGGGCTGGTCACATATGCCGCAGGACCGACAACCGTTGGGGTAAACGAGTCCTCGAGTGGAGACCGCGTCTCGGCAAATAATGCTATTTAAGTCTAGAATTGTATATCTACACAAAATTGTATGTAAACGATTGCCTAGAGGAATTCCTCTAGGCATACTTAATGAATGCCCGGCGACCTATAGATACGACCGAATGCTATTTAAGTCTAGAATTGTATATCTACACAAAATTGTATGTAAACGATTGCCTAGAGGACTTCCTCTAGGCATATTTAATGAATGCCCGGTGACCTATAGATACGACCTAATGCTATTTAAGTCTAGAATTGTATATCTACACAAAATTGTATGTAAACGATTGCCTAGAGGAATTCCTCTAGGCATATTTAATGAATGCCCGGCGACCTATAGATACGACCTAATACTATTTAAGTCTAGAATTGTATATCTACACAAAATATGTACAAAAAATCCTATAACTACTATTTAAATATACAGAGTTATTGCGTTCTGTTCAATAACAGAGATTTGAATCATCATCATCATCATTTCAGCCGAAAGACGTCCACCGCTGGATATTGGCCTTCCCCAAAGATCTCCACAACGACCGGTCCTGCGCCTTTTCTTTTTCTTTTAAATAATTATAAACTAGTGCTTGACTGCAATCCCGCCTGATGGTAAGCAGTGATGCAATCGTTGATGGTAAAGCGCACTAGTTTATTAAGACTATTCACTTAAAAAACTAAGGAATAGGAAGGATGACGGCAGTTGAGCGAGGTGATGCAATATTAAACCCAAGACCAACACGATCAAACAATGCTGCGCTAGAGGGAGATTGATTTGGAGACTCTCCACGACCAAACTCCCGAAACAACAACATTTGGCGCATCGTACCCGCCACACATCGCAACACAACTGCTCAGACCCGTCCTCCGTACGGCTTCACCAGACATAATGCCGGAACACGTCGAATCGCTTGGCGGCAAGACTTTGTCTGGTGGGTGGTAACACCCATATTCCTTTTCACAAAACATTTAAAAACTTACTTTTATTTGTACAACTAAAGCACCTGCCGTCTAGTCTCTCCACCACCCGAGGTTGACTGGTAGAGAATGCCTAAGGCATTAAGTCCGCCTCTGTACATTTTCTTTGTGCGAAAGTATAAATAAATAAATAAATAAGATAAACAAATTTTCTTTCTCTCCTCTTTTTAAACACAAAATCCTATTTAAAAAGAGCCGCTGTCCAATTTAAGCGTGCCATTCCTAATGCAAGTCGGACATTGGTATGCAAATGTGAGAGCTTGTGGACATCTGAGAGCGGACAATGTCCGCGCGGGGATTTTAGTAAATATTACCTCACTACCGTACCTAGCCGACGTTTCCACATCGTGGAAAATAAAGCGGATTTTGTATACTAGTTTTGTGAAACAGTAACTTGACACATTTAGACTTTAGCTAGCTAACACCTGGTTTTAAAAAGATGATAAATGCATTCAACCCGCTGTTTGGATCAGTTGGCTAGAGCGGTTTAAAAAACATAATTATATGTGGCAAATGATTTCACCACAACTTCCATTTCATAAGAGGTTACATTTCCTATTGAGAAAATGCGAAACATGGACTGAATATTGAGAATGGTAAAGAGTGAAGTGAATTTATTGAGTCCTTGGTAACAATCTGTACGCAATTTGGGCAGCATCGCCGTCGCCTGACCTTTCAACTTGTATGTTGAAATCGGCTTTTAAGCTAATCGTGGCGGCTGAATATTATAAAATGGCTGCCTGTTTGACTGGCGACCATGGACTCTAATTTTGTTATACAATGCGACCTTAATAGAATTTAATAGACTTAATAGACTGACGTCTGGGAGGACCTCTTATCCGAATGGCAAAGTAGGTGGGATAATTCTATCAAGGACCTCCATCTATTCTTTCCATCCGTTAGCGTTCTGTCCCATCGGAAAATGAGTGTGAGGGAAAAGAAAGTACAACTGTTAGAGCTACTGAGAGTAACCTGTATATATTTCACGTGGAAGGCTGGTTTCTGATGAGATGATGAGATTGGTCGCCATGGGCGGAATGCTGTTTGGAGGACTTTACTTATTCAATTACCAAAAAGGTGTAAACTTAACAGAATTTCGATTTTAAGCAAAGAAAACACAATCACACAGAATAATCAAAGACTTCGGAAATTGTTTGCGTTGCATCGGATTTAGACGATTCTAAAATTGTCGCATAAACAGCAAATATGGCGACAACAACTTTGTTTACAAAACCTTACACAGGCAGGCGAACTTACACACATCTATCTACCTTGGGTAAACTGGATATTTACTGGAGCTCGGGGCACCCCCGATGAAGTGCTGTTGACATACTCAATGTTTGAGACTTTAGCAAACATGGTGTGACAAAACATACAAACACCCACGAAGGGAAGGAGAATAACGCAGAATTGAATATAAATTTAGATTTAATAATGCAATGGTTCAACAATTACCGGTTTTGTAAAACAACGTAAAATGACGTAAATCGTCAGATTGTAAATTTATTTTAAAAAATGAGACATTCTAAATACAGCTGAACGTGTTAGTAGTTCTTATTAGTGAGTGGTTGCGTGAAAATGTTTACATTTTCATCCGCTACTTTTGAAACAAACTATAGATGTAAAATTATATCAAAGCTATGTAAAATTATATCAAAACTACCTTCTTACTTCAGTAACTTTAATATTACAGTTCATTTATCCAAATGTTAGATTACATGTTAGAATTTCAATCTTGAAAGCTCTGAAAGCCGCTAAAAGCGCACGTGCCGAACGTACAAATATTATGATGATAGGCACGAAACATGACTGAATAGAATATCAGCCGTTGCCACTTCGTCGGCATCCGTAATGTGCATCATTTCGACGTATTCACATGCTAATGCCGACGAGCCGTGGCGCTGTAGCGCTGCGGCCGCTGACAAATATCGCTTCCTCGCTTATATGTACGGTTTGCGAGTTGTGTTTGTGACTAGAAAGGGTGTTTGTTATTGTGGGTAGTTTGAAACTAAAATTGTGTTTTATATAAAAAAGGATATACGTAACTATACGGTAGAATTGAGTATCCTTCTCCTTTTTGAAGTAGAGTTAGCAAAGGTACGTAAAGGACATACAGTTACATCATTTGTGATGTTCTTGAGAAAGATCAGGGGTATAGAATTCGCACTATGCGTGAGTGGCTATGAACAGAGGGCAAACCTGGTCAGTCTGATTTGTTGCAATATATCAAAAATACCTCTTATTTTCCTTTTTTGGGTTGGATGGGAAATCATTAAATGAGCTCTCCCGCTCTGGGCGGGGTGAAAGATACCAAAACCCACCCGTGTTCCTTCACTTGCTTGTGCGCCAGAGCTACGGTTTGTCTTTCAACCAACCGGCAATCCTGACTCAGGCATCGGTCTTTGTGGACCACCGTCACGATGTGCTGACATCTTTTTGAGGCGCGCGTTAAACACAATGCGCCATCGACTCGGGCTTGCCCGCAAGCCCACACCTGCGGTGGCCGGGAGTTCGATGTCGTCTCCCGACCAGGGCGTCTCCTGCGGCGGCTAGAGGCATGATGGCGCTGAGATTCCCGCTCTCTCACCCGCTCCGCCTTCTCCTATGCCAGTATCACTGTTTCGCAGAAGGAGGTGACGGCTTGCCACGCAGTCTCGCTCCGGACCATGGCCTGGACCAGAGACGGTGCGAGAGATCGCCTTCGATCGCCGCAACGAGGACACAGTGGTGCTCCGCCAAAGCCGGGCGATTTTCATCGTATGCTTCTACCATGTTCTCAGGGCTCCCTAATTTTCTTAATGACAAATTTTTGACCTTGATTTGACCGAGGAGAGATTGCGAGTAGATTTAAAAAGTTTTTAATTAATATACTTGGCAGAAGGTCAATCCCCGTAATTAAAAACTTTCAGAATAGCCGCATATTAACTCCACAACAATCATTGTCAAAAAGATGACAAGTACTTACTTATGTAGGCATTTTTTGACACATTGATATTGAGAATAGACTGTAAAAGTTCTTAAAATTAGGAGAATTGCCCCTGACGTATGTAGAAGGAAAAGAAGTTTTTATCGAAGTGTGGCGTGCAACGTGTTTAAAAAAATATTAAGGATCTTAGGAGATGGCGCTCTGTAGTTACTGCCTGCCCCCCAACGAGGAGTAGATGTAAGTTAATGTATGTTGCATGATCATAACAATATTTGTTTCAGCTATTATTCAATATCTGTTCATTTAGGTGTAATGATCAAATTAATCCAAATCACTGGTTGACATTTCAAATATATGTCTTATGTTACGAAGTAAGCATCGCATTAGTCATAATATAAGCGTCATCAGCCTAAAATGTTTCCAGTGCTGATATTTAGGCCTCCTCTCTGTGATAAGAAGTGGACCGTAATCCACCATGCGGGCCAATTGTGGGCTGGTACATGTCACATGACTTTGGTTCTAGGACATGTCGGGGTTCCCACGACGTTTTCTTTCACCATTTTGAGAGCAAACTAGTGCTTGACCGCAATCCCGCCTAATGGTAAGCAGTGATGCAATTGTTGATGGTAAAGCGCGCTAGTTTATTTAGAGCGTATTCACTCTAGCCTAGAAGACACTTTAAAATCTAGTCAGACGGACACACCGCCGATGGAAAATCGTTCAAGTCCCTTTACCACTGGCCTACCACTGCTCGCATTAATCGCACGCATGTATTGTGCACCTAGGTACTTGTACATTTAGATTCTGCTGGGTTACTATGACCCGGTCTAGTAACAAATGGAGTTATACAGGATCAATAGCGTTATCCCTTTTCACAACAGCAGAGTAATTGTGTAACACACTATCAGTAGCAATGGGTTTCATTTTGACAGTTCAATAGAATTCATTACGTAATTTACCTAGTTAAGCAAACATTTGTTGGGGTCACCAAGATACAGGCTCAGCCTATTTTGGGGCCCACTATTTATCATCATCATCATCATTTCAGCCGAAAGACGTCCACTGCTGGACATAGGCCTCCCCTAAAGTTCTGCACGATAACCAGTCCTGCGCCAACGCATCCAGCGGTGTCCCGCGACCTTCACCAGGTCGTCGGTTCACCTTATCGGGGGCCTACCCATGCTGCGTCTTCGACCCGCTGTTAATTCGAACTAAATGAAAAGCTCTTCTGCTGTTTTAACTGCATGCTTTTTCTTGTAATTTTAACCAAGTATAAGCCTAATAAATATTTGTTTATTTGTATATTTTTGGAGCATATGGATCAATGGATTAGCAATATGCTTCGAAATGATTCCAATTATATGTGTAATATTATGTAACGTAATTAGGGTGTGCATAATGATGGCGTTATCACGTCATACTGCGCCCTCTGATCTAGTTTCAAAGAAATGATTCACAACTTCTTACAGACAATAAATCATGTTTCACTGACCTTCAACAAAAATTACTTAATAATAAAAGCTCAGTTCGCAGTACTAAACAAAATGCAAGTAATGAGTTAGCCAGTGAACGAGCAAGTACTAAAGCTAGTAGTTATAGTAAGTACTCACTGTCTTCGCCGGCGCACGGCATACCAGGCGCAGCGGGGACATTCGGGAAAACTGAAACAAACAACAACATCATTAGGACACACCTCGAAATTACACGAAAATGAAGAAAAGAGAAGACTATTTCTCGTTCCTCTGTTTCGTTTATTTGTTGGAAACGAAATTGCATTGCTTTACGGAGGAATAAGCTATGGTCGACGTCGGCTAGACTTATTGTTGGCGACAGCGACTGTGGGACATTGTTACAATGGGACATTGCAACAAAAGTGAGACATTGTGATTTTCCACAGCCAATATTGCGCCTAGAGTCTACAGGTTTCTTCGTTGAGTATTTGTGTGCGTCGTCTTTTATTTAAGTGAAAAACTATAGGTAAGTTAAAAGCACATGGGTTTTTAGTTGTTGAGTTCCTTGTAATATTTAATTTACTGAAAACTACAACGGGCTCACTGCTTTTGTTTAATTACTGATAAAATCCTCTTCAAGTCTATTCAAGTTCTTGTATCAAAAAAAGAATCCCTTACCCTTTAAACGACATTAAACTTTATTTTAGTGTAATCTATACAAATATATAAAGCAGAAGAGTTTGTTTGTTTGAACGCGCTAATCTCAGGAACTACGGGTCCGATTTGAAAAAATCCTTTTGCCTTGGATAGTCCATTAATCCAGGAAGGCTTATAAATGGATATAATATCACGCTGCGACCAATAGGAGCGAAGTCGCTGGCGGCCGCTAGTTAGAGATAATTTCCAAAAACAAATATGTTTGGAAATTAAATCGTAACCGCAAGATTGAAGATATGTATATGTCATGCTCAGATTTTAACCTTTCATCTAGTAAACCATCATCATCATCTCAGCGTAAATCTCGGTTGCATCCGCGGCTTTCGCCTTGGAGCCCGGCGTCCGCTACCTACCGTCCATCAAAGTAAACCAATGTTACATATCCATACGCTAACTAAATAAACAATCCCACAGGTCATTTACTAACTTAGTGTACTTGGCAACTGTCGGACCGTGGAGATAGACCCCAGATTTATTACAACATAAAGTGACTTGTTGTCTAGCAGTTACATTTTATCGCACACACGAGGCGGCCGCAATGTGGCGACTTGCTGCAATAAAATAGAATATTAACCAGAGCTGAGATATTGTAACTAGTTTTTCTAGTACTAGTGTTTTGAGGAATGTGTTTTTTTGTTTTGCTGTAATGTAAAAAATAAGGGTAGGTATAGTAAGTATACTGCGTTCAATAAAGCTTGAGATAAAATGTAAACAAAAACTACCCGCATTTGAATCAATCACACCGGAGCAAGTTATTTAATAAATATAACCTATCTATACTAATATTAAAGAGTTTGCTTGTTTGTTTGAACGGGTTAATCTCAGTAACTACTGGTCTGATTTAAAAAAATCTTTTTACGTTGGATAGCCCATTAGTCTGGGAAGGCTTTGGGCTATATAACACCAAGCTGCGACCAATAGGAGTAGAGCATAACTAATTCCACGCGAACGAAGTCGCTGTCAGCCGTTAGTATAGTATACGTTTTGTAACATAAAATGACTGGTTGTCTAGCAGTTACATTTTTTATCGCACATACAAGGCAGCCGCAATGTGACGAGAGCGAGACATACTAGAATAAAATAGAATGTTAACCAGAGCTGAGATATTGTAAGAAGTTTTCTCTCTGATATTGGTGTTGTGTGGTGTGATTGTGTGATGAAATAATAACAATGAAGTGACTATAGTGTGTTCACTAAAGCTTGAGGTAAAATGTAAGCAAACATTGCCCTTATTTCAATCTATCATGCTAGAGTGGATAATTTAATAATTGACACAACAATATCATTAGAACACATCTCTTTATCATTAATATCTATACTATAAAGATTACTTTTTCAAATAATTGAAAGTATTCATATTGTCTTCAAACTTTCATTCTGCAAACGGCCCAAACCGGTATTATCGATGAAGTTCCAATTTTGTCGTCACATAAAGGAGAAGCTGCCGGACCATTCGACAAAAGGCTTTTGTTTTCGTTCAAAAAAAAAAAAAAATCTAGCGGGAAAAAGTCGATTTCCCCAAACAAGCTGGGCTTTATTCAAACTCCCTACTCGATACGCGAAAAGCTTGGAAGTGAGTATTTGGAAATTCGGACACCTCGTTCGGAAATTCGAGGCCTAATGTTTGTGGAATTGGAAATTCGGAGTGTGGCATGAAAGCTGGATATCTAGTGCTTGTTTTTGTGTTTGAAGGGCCGTTGGGATATCAAGGACTTACCTCCGAGTCACAAATTGGATACGTGTGATTTTCGATTGAAATGCATTGCTCTTGTTAACAGGTTTAATAAATTTTTTTTTGCCCGTATCTATTGGTAATATTACACGATTTACTACGTGTTTCAACCCGAATGAAATTACGAAGAGATTTCTCATAGGCAGAGATGTTAAAAATTCAGCCGTCATTAACTGTTTCGGGGAATTTCCAAAACGGTTTCAAATTTCCAGAAAGGTTTTGGAAATTATATTATAAGGTATATGTATTACAACGTTACGTGTATAAGGACTTTTACGTTAAATGTATCAGGACCTTTTGTGCAAAATGGCATGCTTATAGCCCAAGCAGTTAAGATTGTGCGTTGCTGCCAGTGAAATCATTAAATATGTATCTGAAGCTAAGAGAATTTTTGACATCAACATGTGCCCTACATTTTTTCAGAATCACGAAGTTATATAACATGATTGTCCAGTTATATTTATATGATATAACAGTAGTGTCGTATGACACTATCCGGATATGGGTTGTGTATCCGCAGCGGACATGTCACTGACAGCAAAGTTAGTGACAGCCGCGCGGACACACCGGACGTTGCTACACGGACATAACACAGACAACTTACTAGAGATGGCCGGGGAAATGTGATATTCTAATGGCCTACATTATAGATACAACATATGACTATAATTTGTATGGAAAAAAAGCGTATTTGTTCCATACAGGTTTAATATGACTCAAGACTCTTGGAGAAATCGTCACCTACATTTATATATTCTGTATAACTAGTAACTTTCTGGAAAAAAGTCGCTGGGAAACGACTATTATTATGTAAAAAATTCACTGTTGACGGCAGTGCGCAATGTAACGCAAGCGATGCTCGTGTGCTTACAAGTACGTGAAACGGTACAGGGAAATCTTACTTTCCTAAAACGTCTAAAAACTTGAAACTTTGACCTTCAATATCACCTTAAAGAGAAGGTTCGTAAGTATGGTTCAAGTAAAAAATAATATTGTGAAAATGGTAAAGAATCTTGGTTTTATTAAAGATATTTTACACGTTTTATATTTAGGAATGGTATCTTTTAAAAGCTAGACAATTCAATAACATTTTCTCGGCGGTAGGCCATAATATCGGCTGCCGGCAGAAGTTACCACCCACTAGACAAAGTCTTGCCGCCAAGCGATTCGTCGTGTTCCGGCATGATGTCTGGTGAAGCCGTACGGGGGACGGGTCTGAGCAGTTGTATTGCGATGTGTGCCGGGTACGATGCGCCAAATGTTATTGTGTCGGTAGTTTGATCGTGGGGGGTCTCCAGATTAATCTCCCTCTGGTGCAGCAGCGTTGGTCGTGTTGTTGGGTTTAACATTGCATCATCTCGCTCAACTGCCGTCTTCCTTCCTACTCACTAAGATTTTTAAGTGAATAGGCTTAATAAACTTGCGCGCTTTACCATCAACGATTGCATCAGTGCTCACCATCAGGCGGGATTGTAGTCAAGCACTAGTTTATAATTATAAAAAAAACATTACAATTTTTACTTTGAATTATCTACACTTCGAACTACGCAAGATTTTTACCTTAAACTAGAAGTAGTTTTACTACATCAGACATACTCTGATACTCAAGATAAACAAAGATAAGATTATATACTTCTAGTATTGACGTTATAAGTTATCAATTATTCAAAGTTATTAAGATTATTACTGTACAGTAATGATCTTAATAACTTTAAAATAAATACCTCAGCGCTTACATAAATTTCTTACATAGTTTTTCCGGCTCTGGGTGTTTGTGTATGTGAGTTTATATGTTTGTAAACACACCCACGATACAGGAGAAATTCCTAGTGTGGGGCAAAGATTAAAAAAAAAAAGAAACGAAGAATGCTTTTTTTTAACTATTTGTAAGTATAGCCTGTGTGTCCCAAATAAAATATTTTTATACCATTACTAGTTGCACCTCGCAGTATCACCCGCATTTTTCTTTTTATATACTCCGCTCCTATTGGTTGCAGCGTGAGGTTATATAGCCTAAAGCCTTTCTGGATTAATGGGCTATCCAACGCAAAAATAATTTTTGAAATCGGACCAGCAGTTCCTGAGATTAGCGCGTTCAAACAAACAAACAAACTCTTTAGCTTTATACATTAGTATAGATTTTAATGTGTGAAAAAAGATTCTTTGAGCTGTTAAGTTCAAAGAATCTTTGGCGACAGTCAGTTTCACAAACGTTGCTGACAGTTTTTTGATTAATCGTTTTATAACAGTAACTATTCTCCGAAACGAAATTCAAAATCAAAGCCTTTTTCTGGTAGACAACTTACAGGGACATTAATACTATCAAAAGTCCATCGGTCTGTCCGGAAATAAATGGGAAAGATAATTTCCCGTTATAATCCCGGATCCGTGGAAATATTGGGATAAAAAATACCCTATGTCCTAATCCTGGTCATGATCTACCAATGTGCCAAATTTCATCGAAATCTGTGTTTGAAAGAAAAATAAAAAAAAAAACATTTTATTTTATTGCTCCTGCTTGTGACCTTGATCACGCTTGATGGAAAGCGATTTAGAGGTCTACGATGAAACGAGCATGCCCAGAAGATGCTTAAAGGACAATTCGCGAAATTTAAAACCTACAAAAGCGCAGCTTCATCTTGGCGATCCGCCTCATCTCATCTGTCAACAGTTCTAAAATAAAGAACATTGGCCCTTTGTTTACTCTTGCTTTGAAGGCAGACGGGTGTTCGATAGAAGCAACAGAAATATGTAATGAAGAAATGTAACCCATATTATGATTTTAAAGAGTGTCCATGGAGTTTCTTGCACATTCTTCTCCATAGAGATCTACGTTTTGGAACGTGCAATTTAGCTTCACTTTTCTTGGACTGACCGACATTGATTATTCAAAAGCACCAACGGATGGTTAATTTGAAATAAACAATTTTGAGTTTGGTTCCCTGTCAAATATTAGTATATACGTACGAAGAGATGGCTCAACTAACCACATGAGCATCGCTACGTCTGAATATTCCTACTACAGCGCCGCAAGCCTTCATAAATCACCACCAAAACTTTGAAGACAAGTAACACTACTTTATTATTAAACTTCGTATCTCACCAAAACTCTGAAACAATGCACCAAGTTTCAGTAAGCAAGAACAGAGGGAGTTTAAATATAACCATTTCGGAGATATGAGAAATACAAGAGGGTGAAGCTTTATGGGAATATTACACGGTGCACTCAAATCTAGACTTATTTGGATGTGCCAAGCAAATTGAAAGTGAATCGTTTTGTCCTAACTGCTATATTAATATTGACAGTAATGCTTAGTGACGCTAATTCATAATTATGAACACTAGAATGAAGCAAAAATAATTTCACATTTTGCATATTTTATAAATTAAGTGAATAAGATATTAATTTTGTCTCATCTTTATATATTTTATTGTGTGTACATAAATAATAAAGAATATTTTACTTGAATTTTATTTAATTGACTTTAATTTATGGGATTTTTATTAGATACTAGCTTACCGCCCGCGGCTTCGCTCGCATGGAGTTCGGTTATATGTATAGTGCTTTTTAGATTTCTCTCAGGAATGTTAAATTTCTCTGGGATTAAAAGTACCCTGTTATTTAAATCCGGACTTCTAACTTTAGGTCTGCAAAATTCCAAAGCAATCGGTTCAGTAGTTACGGCGTGATAGCGAAACAAACAAACAAACACACTTTCCCATTTATAATATTAGTAAGGATTATTTGCTTCAGATATGTAAATAAACCTAAAAATTTATTTGAATCTCGCTTTTAACCCTTCGTATGTCGAACGTAGATCTATGCCAGACACAATGGCTTTTTAATTAGTTTCTGTACTTACGATATTTAACTTGTTGAAGTTCTTGACCCACTTGTGCATCGTATATTTGTATTCGTATTTTACCCAGAGATTAGAAAACAATAAGTTGGTACCAAACAGTTAAATCGATTGGATCGTTGAGTACTATTGTGTTAACCCTATTTATACTTTTAAATAAAATAGTTTTAAATAACTCTTGGCGTCGAAACCCTTGTTGTCATAATATATGGTTAAACATTCGTTCTTTACTTTCATTACGAATAAAGGACATAGTAGTTGGGATTTTGGCGGGAAAGTTAAGCCGAGTGTCACGCTCATTTTTGATTTAATTTTTAACTTGTGTTGTTACTAATTAAATGCATTCAATAAATAATTCATAAAGAACATTGAGATATCGCAGCACAGTGGCCACATCATGACTTTGCCTCAAACCTCTCTCGTAGACGGTTCACGCAGCCGTCTTTTTCGACATAAATGAAAATACATTACGAATTGGCTTTTCTATCAATCCCAACACGTGAAATTGGCTAAATGAACAAAGCGTGCGAAGGCAAAGAAAAAAAAGACACAGTTTTCTATTTAATCTGTGGCGTGGTTCTACATGTATCTTTTATGTGTCAACCAATCAAAACTTTGATTTAGATGAAGCGCTTCAGCCTAGTTTTCGAGAGATATTTCCTTTAAGTCGTTACTTAGTTTTCCGGCTCGAGTTTAAGCCGTGTTTCCAACTTAAGTAAAGATCAGCGGCTTATAGTTATTTTAGTTCTAACATTAAAGGGAACGCATTTCCTTTTAGCTAGTTTTAATGTTCGAAGGAGAGATAAAGTAAAAGAAAATATGGGTTTTATTTTAAGCACTTTAACAGTTATTGTACTTTGTTTTTAGAATCATAGATTCAGATGCATATTATTTCAGATATTTATTCAGATGCATTTTCTCGGTGGTAGGCCATAATATCGGTTGCCTGCAGAAGGTTCTTTTTTTTAAATTATTATAAACTAGTGCTTGACTGCAATCCCGCCTGATAGTAAGCAGTGATGTAATTGTTGATGGTAAAGCGCACTAGTTTATTAAGCCTATTCACTTAAAAAACTTAGGAATAGGAAGGAAGACGGCAGTTGAGCGAGGTGATGCAATGTTAAACCCAACAACACGACCAACGATGCTGTGCCAGAGGGAGATTGATCTGGAGACTCTCCACGACCAAACCTCCGACACAACAACATTTGGCGCATCGTACCCGGCACACATCGCAACACAACTGCTCAGACCCGTCCTCCGTACGGCTTCCCCAGACATCATGCCGAATCACGACGAATCGCTTGGCATTCTAACATTTATAAACTGAAAAATGCTATAAATACAAGGTTTTAAATACAGTTCCGTTTATTACAACAGCCAAAGTTCACAAACTGTCCGGTGTGGTATATGCAAGATGAATAAATGAGAGCAAGCCAGCCACAAGATGGGCTATCAAATATTCACGCTATTGTTCCTGCAAGTTACATACGTATGCACGGTTATGTTACAGGCCATTTTCAGGCGTTTTCAGTCAAGGTCGAGTCAAGGACGGGAGTTATAAATGTTTTTGGGGTGACTGAAAAAAGTTGATATTTTATGAATTAGAGCAGTATTCATAATCTCAGATAATTTAAATTCCATCGCAAATTAATGAGTTATAGGTATACCTGCTCGGTTATCGGGCATTACTATGAATTTTAAAAAAGCCGATGGAATTCATAATTTGTTGTCGTGGTGTACAAGAATGTAAAATAAGGTCAATAAACGTCAATATTATTAAAAAAATATCTTTGGAACTAATTCTTTTTTTTATTTCTATTTTTTTTTCTGAATGGTCGTTAGTTGTACTAAACCCCGTTTGAAGGTTAACCTGGATACCCTGTATATCATCGACGAAGAATATCTAGTACACCATTTAAAAAAAAACAGAAAAGAGTTGCTTTCGCACAAACAAAACACACAGTACAAATAAAAATAGATTAACAAACAAAAAGACAAAATACAACATGGACTTATTATTTATAAGGTACTGTGAGAATAGTAACTTTAGAGTTAGAAGAAAAGAGAAGGAAGATTTTGAGTAACACATGACATGTCCGGGTTATTCCACATATCCCTAGTTGTGTCCCTAATAAATCGCCATTCGGGGGATTCGTGAACTTTTCTTCTACTATTTTCCATTGAAGTCTCCTGGAGTACCTAATAGGGATTTGTAGAGAAAAAGTTTACAAATTCCCAACTGTTTAAAAATAAAATTAAAACAACATAAGTAAGTCTTTAAGTACTTGTTACTAAGGTAAGAAACCAATGATGTATTTATTGCTTATATTTTGTAACGAAGTAAGGACGGGCTTATTACCAAGTGTTAATGCGCACGGTTTGAATGATCAGCCTAAGTTACGCCTGCTACTACTGTTGGTCCGTTGATGTATTTAGTACCATTTTTTTTTTTTTATAAATATAAACTAGCGCTTGACCGCAATCCCGCCTGATGGTAAGCAGTGACGTAATCGTTGATGGTAAAGCGCACTAGTTTATTAAGAGCCCATTCACTCTAGTCTTGAAGACACTCAAATTTTAGTCCGACGGAAACACCGCCGCTGGCAAATTGTTCCAGTCCCGCGGTGTACGCGGTATAAAGGAGGAGGCGAAACGCTTCGTCCGGATCGCAGTGGTGTTAACAACGTAAGGGTGGAAACTAGCCGTACGACGGGTCGTCCGATGGTGGAATGGAGATGGGGGAATTAAATCATGCAATTCCCTCGCACACAAAAATGCATCCTATAGAATACCGAAAGGCTGGCTACTCTACGCCTATGCTCTAGGCTTTGGAGACCATCCCGAGTTAAATCAGATCTCAGAAAGCACGTTAAACCGTTCATCTCGGCTGTTATTTGCGAAACTTTGACAGTCGTTATGGGTCATCAGAAGTCTGAAAACCATTTTTAAAAGCAGAATAGCGAGATCCTTGACGCAGTGACTTAACATATTTGTCGGAACCGCACCTGAGCATTTGCACTAACCGCACTCATCATCATCAACCTTTTTATCGTCCCAATGCTGGGCACATGTCTCCTCTTATACAGAGAAGGATTGAGCGTACTCACCACGCTTGCTCAATGCGGCTTGGCGGTTTCAGACTTAAAGTCCAAGTTTCCTAAAGATGCTTTCCTTCATCTTTTAAGATATACTTAGAAAGTACATATAACTTAGAAAAGTTACATTGGTACTTGCGTGACCTGGAATCGAACCTGCACACTCATACTTGAGAGGCTGGTGTTTTAACCACTAGGCCACCACGACTTAACGTGCTTTCTAAGATCTTGATCATCATCATCCCAGCGTTAATCCCAGTCGCATCCGAAGCCTTTTTCAGCTTTGGAGTCTGAGGTCCGCTTTACAAGTCCAACTGCTGATATGGCTAAACTTCGACATTTTCCGTGAAGCGACTGCCGTCTGACCTCCACAGCCCGAAGGCGACATCGAAGCATTTCAGTTAGACCAAAACCCTTTCAAAGATCTTGATATCTAACGATAAACCGTTCGTCTCGGCTGTTATTAGTGAAACATTGACAGTCGTTACGGGTCATCAGAAAATGCGAGATACTTCTACTACCACTTGTAGGAACCGCACCTGAGCACTTTCACTCATCATCATCATCATCTCAGTGTTAATCCCAGTCGCATCCGCAGCCTTTCAGCTTTGGAGTCTGGGGTCCGCTTTACCAGTTTAACTGCTGAGTTTGGCTAAACTTCGATATTTTCCGTGAAGCAACTGCCGTCTGACCTCCACAACCCGAAGGCGATATCTAAGCATTGCAGTTAGAACAATTGTTAGACTTTTGAGGATTCCAACAACCCGTAACGATTGCCACTAGATGTTTGTATGGCAACCGGGACCAACGGCTTAACGTGCTTTCCGAGGCACGACCAGACCAGTGCAAATATTCATATTCACGCATACAAATATTTGCACTGTGCGGGGATCGAACCCGCGCCTCTTTGCGCAACGGCCGCGTTCGCTACCGCTACGCCACAGAGGCTGTCACCTGAGCACTTTCACTAACCGCACTAAACCAAAATTTTGTAACGTGCGGTTCGGTGGAACAGTCAATCAATTATGTTTTCTTTTTCCGAATGGCACGTATAACAGTAACTAGCGGCCGCCAGCGACTTCGTTCGCGTGGATTTAGTTATGCTCCACTCCTAATTGCCTCAGCGTGATGTTATATAGCCTAAAGCCTTCCTGAATTAATGGGCTATCCAACGCAAAAAGAATTTTTCAAATCGGACCAGTAGTTCCCGAGATTAGCGCGAACAAACAAACAAACAAACAAACTCTTCAGCTTTATATATTAGTATAGATAGTAACTACAAGAAACCGATACGATCATGCAACAAAATATTCACAGAACTGTCAGCAATGTTTCCAGGAGTTTTAATCTTTGGCGACACTGCCTGTGAACGTAGTAAGTGTAGGAGGCTTTCGAGCCATTTCCGCTACACACCTCGTTAGCTAACTTTACCATACAGTGTCGTTGTGTAACATCTAACCTTTAAACTCGTGACGACGTTAACATAATTATTATCATGAAACCTATGCTACCGTCATTATATTTTGCGCGAAAAACGTGCTCTGTACGCAACCTTTCGGTCTCATCGTGAGTCTGTTCCGAGATCAATTCTCTTTACCTGATGCCACAGCGAGCAGAATTTGAGCAGCGGTAGTCCAGTGGTATCGGCCGCGATTTACAAGTAATAGGTCGTAGATACGAACCCCGCCAGGCGCTTTTCTCGAGGCATGTCCTAGAGGCAAAACTTCGAAGACATGTGACATCTACTATCCCGCCCTGCGCCCGCGTGGTAGATTACGGCCCACTCCCTCTCACCGTGAGGAACCCAGTGTCCCAGTAGTGGGAACATTATAGGCTGAATAAGTATGTATGTAATGCCACCTTTTCAGTAATTCCTACATGTACGAGTATATTTTACGGCTAATAGGCAAAGAGCGGCTACACCTAGTTTTAGCTGGGTACACTAACATATGTAGGTGCAGCGGGCATCCTGTGGTTAAACTTAAAAGTATCTATCCCATTTATTTTAGTGTAGAACAATGTGTGTGTATACAACAATACCCCGACTTATGCAACCTCGACTTACGCGAATTCGGAGTAACGCGATTTAATTTTCCCGTCTATTTTTTGTTGGAATGCCACGCAGTCAAGGGCAAGCGGCGGCGTTTGTTTCTGGCTACCCCCCACCAGATTATTATTAGTTCAGTTTACAACAGGCATATACGTGTAGTGCGGAATCGGCGCGTAGGTAAATAAGTTACGATTTTGTGTTTTTTTGTGCGTTGTAAATTGTACCCCGACTTACGCGAATACGACTTACGCGGATAGCGCTCAGTCCCACCCATCGCGTAAGTCTGGAGTATTACTGTACTATAACAAAATTATAGTTTTCACTTAGTAATCGAGGAAAAACAGACAGTTGGGTTTCACAATGCAATATGTTTACATGTTTGTAAACACATGTAACGAAAACACACAAACACACACAAACAACAACACACATGTAACAAAAAGAGGTTTTAACCCAAAAGCCGTATTTACAGATCAACCACAACTTCCGAACATAAAGAGTATAATTATAGAAGAATATCGCTTATAATAATTAAAAAAAAAAAAACAATAAGTTGAATAAATGTGAATAATATTAAAAGAAATAAACGCGGCGAAAGAGCGAGTTCATTCCGTAAAACCCAGAAACAAGCTGGAAATACAACTTCCAATGGCAGCTTGTCTGTTATTAAGCTGTAATTTGTAGCTGCAGTAAATACTTGCATACGGGTAAAGGATTTCGTGACGTAAACGTAACAGAAATAGTTATTTAGAGTTTAAAACATACCTTGTTTCTGAAACTATATTTAAAAAATACGGGGAAACCAAAGTGCTGTTTAGTAGAATTACTAATCTATACTTTAATATATAAAGCTGAAGAGTTTGTGTTGTTTTCTAATCTCAGGATCTACGGGTCCGATTTGAAAAATTATTTTTGCATTGGATAGCCCATTAATCCAGAAAGGCTTTAGGCTATATAAGATCACGCTGCGACTAATATCAACGGAGCATTACTAACTCCACGCGAACGAAGGCGCTAGTTATTAATAAACTCCAAAAATAACAAATCTTGCGTTTAACATAAATCGCCTTTTTTGGTTGGGAATTAATTATATGACTTCTCCAGCTCCGAGTAGAGCGGAAGGGCGTGTCAGAATTTTAGTGACTAAAACTGGCCCAAATTCTTTTTTATGCTTGTATCAGAGGCCACGGTATCTTTTTCGAACAGCTCGTGGCCCTGGCAGATATCGGACCTAGTGAAACTCGTCTCTATGTGCTGACATATCTTTGAGGCGCGCGTAGAACGCAATGCGACGGTGATGCCTGCGGTAGGCCTGGTCCTTACGGGTGACCTACCTACCGCTCGCAGGCCCGCGCCTATGGTGGCTGTGAGTCGTTTGGTTACTCTCGATAATTAGACTCCTGTATTCATAATGAATGCGTAAAGTTTAGGAGTGATTAGCAAATGTTGTAGCATATTTTTTTCCCTTATTGGTGTAGGAATTTTCGAATCAGTTCAGTACATCCAAAAATTAGAATCTATTATTCGATCATTCAACCTTTATCCACTGTTTCATTTTGCTCGTACAACAAATCGGCTATAAATTGTATGCTACCCGTGAATGCTCTACCAAAGATACTCGAAATACATATGCGTATATTTTGTCTGAACCTCTTGACAGACCACAAGTTGTTATGAGATTGGTACCAACTAAGGGTTTTCTTGCGACGCCAAAGTTATTTAATAACTCTTTTCAATAAAACTATGCGATACCTAATTACCTAACCTAATATCTAAATAAAAGCTCACTGTTAGATTTTCAACCTTCGGCGTAGAGCAGAACGAAGAAGATCGCATACCACATTAAAGTGTCGACTGTTGTAGTTTTGAACGGGAATGAGGTGGACTTGTTTTATGTGTGACTAAATACTGTATTCCTTTGACAGTATTTTCCTAGAAATTATGTTCATTTTACATGTAATCTTTTACCAGTTTATTTCAAAGGACTGTCTCCTTTGATGGAAATAAAATAACTAAGTTACATTCTAGTTAATTAAAATCGGCTAGTTACCACCCTCTAAAGTCTTGCCGCCAAGCAATTCGTCGTGTTCCGGCATGATGTCTGGTGAAGCCGTACGGAGGACGGGTCTGAGCAGTTGTGTTGCGATGTGTGGCGGGTACGATGCGCCAAATGTTGTTTGGTCGTGGAGAGTCTCCAGATCATGCTCCTTCTAGCGCAGCATTGTTTGGTCGTGTTGGTCTTGGGTTTAACATTGCATCACCTCGCTCAACTGCCGTCATCCTTCCTATTTTTTAGTTTTTTAAATGAATATGCTTAATAAACTAGTCCGCTTTACCATCAACGATTGCATCACTGCTTACCATCAGGCGGGATTGCAGTCAAGCACTAGTTTATAATTATTTGAAATAAAAAAAAATAATTTTGATACGGCTGAGGGCTGATATTAAAAAAAAAAAAACATAAACGTGAAAGTTTGTAAGTATTGTGCGGGTTCGATTCCCGCACGGAATAAATATTTGTATGACCTACCAGTAGTTGTTCCGGGTCTGGCTGCTTGTGTATGTGAATTAAATGTTTGTAAACGAACTCACAATAGGTACAAGAGTAATTCCGAGTGTGGGCAACGTTTAAAAAAAAATTAAGATTCTTACAATCATCATCATCATCATCCCAGCGTTAATCCCAGTCGCATTCGAAGCCTTTTCAGCTATGGAGTCTGGGGTCCGCTTTACCAGATCAACTGCTGATATGGCTAAACTTCGACATTTTCCGTGAAGCGACTGCCGTCTGACCTCCACAACCCGAAGGCGATTTTATTGCATTGCATTGCAGTTAGACCAATTGTTGGACTTTTGAGGGCTCCAACGACCCGTAACGACTGCCACTAGATGTTCGAATGGCAACCGGGACCAACGGCTTAACGTGTTTTCCGAGGCACGACCAGACCAGTGCAAATATTCATATTCATGCATACAAATAATGGCACTGTGCGGGGATCGAACCCGCGCCACCTTGCGCAGCGGCCGCGTCCGCTACCGCTACGCCACGGAGGCATCTCACAGAAAATGAGTTCTTACTCTGCCAGTCTGATTGTCTTGAAAGTATTATTACTAAAGCTGATCTAAAGAGGACAAACTATTTTCTTTAGTTAGCTAGTTTAGTATCTTTTATAACCACAGTTTCTCTAGTCATAAGTTCCAAAAGCGATCTTCAGCTATAACATATAAACTTTCATACGATAAGAAAACTCTTACGTTTTATTTGTACCTTCAGAAAAACAAGGTACGGCTTCGTTTACGCTATCGGAGTGGCACATCAGAAGTAATGGAGAAGGAAGTTAATAGAACGATTGGTTTGCTGACAACACAAACGGGAAAATAAAAAAAAAACCGTCTCAGACATAAATTTACATGTTCTTCATAAGATCTGAACAATAATATATCCGGATTTTAAAAGAGATTGTTACCGACCAGTATGCCTAGCATGAGTTTTCATTACGAGACTCGATCGTTGATATCGAGCGCGTTCGGCGCTCTCATTGGTTGAGAGTTCTTACAAACTTGAAGCGGGAACCAAACGCGCTCGATATCGACGATCGAGTTTGGTAATGAAAACTTATACTAGGCCTACAGATAGGAAACGTCGAATTCATCTAGTTAAAAAAAAACCGGCCAAGTGCGAGTCGGACTCGCGCACGAAGGGTTCCGTACCATTATCTTTAAAAACGGCAAAAAAAAAATCACGTTTGTTGCATGGGAACATTTTCCCCCTTCATTTTTTTTTGTATTTGTTGTTATAGCGGCAACAGAAATACATAATCTCTGAAAACTTCAACTGTCTAGCTATTACGGTTCATGAGATACAGCCTGCTGACTGACGGACAGACAGACAGCGAAGTCTTATGAATTGGGTTCCGTTTTACCTTTAGGTACGGAATCCAAAAAAAAAAAAAAACATCATTCATCATCACACAACACAAACTTTAGGTGTTCTTAAAGTATTAAAGGTAGTTAAATGGAATTTGTCTTTGGTATCTCAATTTTGATTGATAAACTTTTATTTTGAATAAAGCCATTTCTAGAAACCCTCAAAACAGACGTGAAGAACCAATAACATCAGTTGCCAGTTGCCATAAAAAAACTTTTCTATAAAAACAGAACGATTCCGATTTCGTGTGTGGCAACACTTAGGAGTCCGCCTGAATACTCTTTGGCTAATAGATTTACTTTTAACAAGTTTTCTTTGCGACTTAATTCTTGAGTGGTAAGTGGTTATCGTTGGCGACTGTGGGGGGTGCCCATTATTTTGTTTTGTTGCTACCTGGCTTGAATGTGATAGGTTTTATGTGGGGGGGGTATAAGAGGGATTTGTGTTATTCAGCAGTTTTTCCAGCAAATTATATTGTTTTTAGCGTACCGTATCAAAAGGGCAAATAAGAGACATCGTTACTAAGATTTCACTGTCTGTTTGTCTGTGATAGTTGAAATTTTCTTTTGATATTTTTGATGACGAATACTGAACTACTACAGAAAACAGAACTTTATGGTACGGAACCCCTCGTACGCGAATCCGGCTCACTTGGCGGGTTTTTTTTGTATATTGCACTATTAGAAGAACGTTAAATTAAGTTCAGCAGGAAACGGCTATGTTTATTGAATATGTTTCACTTAAAAAAAAAAAAGATCTTGTGATTTCTAGGATCTTATATTTATTGCAAGAAGAAAATAAGTATACAAATAAAAACAAAATAAAATAAGATTCTATAAAAATGAAAAAGTATTAACTTGTTCTCGGTGGTAGGCCATAACATCGGCTGCCGGCAGAAGTTACCACCCACCAGACCAAGTCTTGCCGCCAAGCGATTCGTTGTGTTCCGGCATGATGTCTGGTGAAGCCGTACGGAGGACGGGTTTGAGCACTTGTGTTGCAATGTGTGCCGGGTACGGTGCATCAAATGTTGTTGTGCCGGAAGTTTGGTCGTGGAGGGTCTCCACATCAATCTCCCTCTGGCGCAGCATCGTTGGTCGTGTTATATTGCACCACCTCGCTCAACTGCCGTCTTCCTTCCTAATCACTAAGGTTTTTTTTAAGTGAATGGGCTTAATAAACTAGCGCGCTTTACCATCAACGATTGCATCACTGCTTACCATCAGGCGGGATTGTAGTCAAGCGCTAGTTTATAGTTACTAAAAAAAAAAAAAAAAAATTAGTAACAATGATCTAGGTAGAGAAACTTCATTTTTAATAAAATTCGTTTTAATAACAAAGGAACGTAGAAGGATTTTGACAGCCAGATCAAAACACTTGCAGGCATTTAGTTACAAACATTGTAAGTACAAACATTTCCACAAATCATCACCATCTCAGCGTTAATCCCAGTCGCATCCGTAGCTTTTCGGCTTTGGAGTCTGGGGTCCGCTTTACCAGTCTAACTGCTGATTTTTGGCCAAACATACATTTTCCATGAAGCGACTGCCGTCTGACCTCCACAACCCTAAGGCGATATCGAAGCAATGCAATTAGACCAATTGTTAGACTTTTGAGGGCTCCAACAACCCGTAACGACTGCCACTAGATGTTCGTATGGCAACCGGGACCATCGGCGTAACGTGCTTTCCGAGGTACGACCAGACCAGTGCAAATATTCATATTCATGCATACAAATGATTGCACTGTGCGGGGATCGAACCCGCGCCTCCTTGCGCAACGGCCGCGTTCGCTACCGCCACGGAGGCTGTCACAAACATTTATTCACAAACATTGGCACAAATATTCCATAAATGTTCTTACTCAATAATAAAACAAGACTCAGATTCTTTAGGGTTGATATTGGAGGGTTAACTCGTGATAACTTGGCTCAAAGCGAAAGTTTCTTTTTACTTTTATGCTTGCCTTTACTGAAGATATTCATTTAAGGGATGGATTTGTTTCGCCCAATTTATAAATAGAAAAATACCAAGGGAAAGACGATTTACACGTTCTGGAATTTACAAAAGTTGTCCAATTTCATCATCAGTTTGGACTTTGGACTTTAATTGTGTAAGAGCTCTGATAGGTTTACAGAAAATTCTTCCTCTTTTGAAAATTCCCCGACTCGCAATGAATATTGTTCAAAGGTCGAAATGAATAGCATTGGGATGGCGAGACTGTGAAATTATTTAAGTTTAGCCTATGCTACAATGATATAGAACTTTTTCAATAGTCGCTGTTTAATATTCGATTCCAGGTCAAGCAAGTACCAATGTAACTTTTCTAAGTTAAATGTACTTTCTAAGTATATCTTGGGCACCAATGACTGAAGGAAAACATTTTGAGGAAACCTGGTCTGAAATCGCCAACCCGCATTGAGCAAGCGTGGTGATTATGCTCAATCCGTCTTTGTACGAGAGGAGACCTGTGCCCAGCAGTGGGACGATAAAAAAGGTTGATGATGATGATGATGATATTTGTTTAACACTTTAACACAACTTGTGTTTTTTGTCTTGTGTATTGGAATAATGTATTTAAAGAAGAACTTAAGTCATTCCTGATGAAATTCATTGTTCAAAGTACTTTGAAAGTAACAGTCACTTGTCTAGGCCCTTTTTTGTTTGGGATGGGAAATCATCAAATGACCTCTCCCGCTCTGGGCGGAGCGGAAGGGCGTGTCAGACTTTTACTGACTAAAACCCACCCGTGTTCCTTCACTTGCTTGTAGGCCAGGGCCACGGTTTTTTTTTTAACCAACCCGCAGCCCTGACCGCGCTTGTCTAAGCCCTCAGATCCGGATATTGCTACTCTCCTCACTCATGCATCAAATTCAAAAAGAAACATTTCAAAACATAAAAGCATCGTCAAATAAGCAAGTTGTTCTCAACACGTTATTAGCAAAGTTGGTCGGTTCGAGCTGCAATTTGGCAAGCTCCCCGCGCACCCGGCGTGATGTATAGCCGATACTTTGAATAGTTCTGGAAAACGATACTGGAACAAAGCCTACGGGAGATCAATTAATGTTGCTGTTGTTAGGTAAATGGAATTTGTTGCGCCGTTTTTATTCAGTTTGCTATTATATTTTTTTGAAGAATAGCAGATATATGTACATTCTAGAAATCCAATAAAATACTGCATGCAATATAGTCTCATATTTTTATGAATCTGTACATTATAATATCAATCTTCAAAAAAAAAAACCTCTAATTCGCGTTTTTAATATTGATTACCGATGAGATTGTAACTTAAATATTCTTTTTTTGTTAAGAGAGGCTTTCAGTTCAGAACAATTTACTTCTACTATGTAAATTACACACCTTATAATTACATGAGCTACATAAGCTAAATATATATGATCTACATATATATAAATAACCCATACCCGGAATGGAAGTTCTACTTATACTAATACACAAATACAATAAAACACGACGTGAATCACAAAATTAAACAGGGAACTATTTCGTAGCGACGGCTACGAACTGTCGTAGCCGTAGCATTCGTAGGCATCTACGACAAGTGCTACGAGCTACGACAATTCGAACTATTCGGAATTCCTCGACTGTATTGTTTCTATATTTAGATGTAAGTATTGTTATAAATTAGATAGGAGCTGAAGGACTAGTTCACTAAAATATGTGATATTGGTATCAAATCAATTAGTCATTTCAGAGAAAGCCGAACCAAAGAATTTGGAGCTCTTTGTTTTAAATCCATCCAATACTGTTTTTTTTTTTTGAGGATAACAATAAATGACCACGAGAAGCCACAATTCAAAATTAATAATAATATTGCAGGTGGCGTTCAATAGCATCTTTTTTAGTGTTCCGTAGCCAAATGGCAAAAAACAGAACCCTTATAAATTCGTCATGTCTGTCTGTCCATCTGTCCGTCCGTAGGTCATAGCCATTTTTTTCCGAAACTATAAGAGCTATACTGAAACTTAGTAAGTAGATGTACTCTGTGAACAGCATTAATATTTTGATGCAAAAATAAAAAAAATAATAACAAATATTGGGGGCTCTCCACAGAAATACTGAAACTCAAAAATTTTTTTTTTTATCACACACATACATGTGGGATAAAATGTGTGTGTCTATGGATAGGTCTTCAAAAATGATATCGAGGTTTCTAAAATATTTTTTTTCTAAGCCGAATAGTTTGCGTGACAGAGCCTTCCAAAGTGGACGCCCCCCCCCCTAACTTCTAAAATAATAAAATAAAAAATCTAAAAAAGACATATGGTGTCCATTATACTATAAAAACTACCAACGAAAATTGTTTTGAACGAGATCTAGTAAGTAGTTTTTTTTAAACCGTAAACCGCTTATTACCGCGTAACTTTCATAAAAATAACGTAAACCCTTTAATTTCATAAATCAATGGTACGGAACCCTTTGTGCGTGAGTCCGACACGCACTTGTTTACTACTTTGTCCTGATAAGCTGAGGCACATCTCCCCAATTCTGGCATGCATGCTTCCTGCATCCTTTAATAACGTAATTAGGAAAAAAACCTGCAGATTTTAAGAACATCTCATCTCGGTTTCTACAGGGGTTTGTAGATTATCACACAAACCCTTTGTTATATAAAACACGATAATATCAATTAATTGAACGTTTCGCTTCTGAGTAATCATTTTCTGAAGCTAACCAATTTGAGGGGAAAGGAAATTGGTAGATTAAATAAGGATAAAACTCATCTTAGCCGATCATCGTAATCCGCTTAAAAACGTCATTTTGACGACAAAACTTGTTATTGGAAGGCTTAAAATTTAATGGAAAATGATTAGGGATTTTTAATTTTATTTATCATTTAGTAAATTGGCTAGTGAAAGCAGTGAAGGAAAACTTCTTGCGGAAACCTGGACTTTCAAGCTGAAATCGCCAACCCGCACTGAGCAAGCGTGGCGATAACGCTAAATCCTTCTCTGTATGAGAGGAGACCTGTGCTCAGCAGTGGGATGATAAAAAGGTTGATGATGACGAAATTGGCTAGAGATTACGTACTTCAAGGATAGGTTAGGACCCTCAGGTCAAGAAATAATATGATCAGATTCATGTAACAAGACTGTTCTTTAACTTTCAAGGCAGGATTATGTGGACTATTAAAAATATTAATCCATCTTTATCCCGTTACAAAAGAGAATAATATCGAATGGCACTTGCCGAGGTTGAGACCTCCGCAAGCCTTCGATGGACACGTGTTGATGATGGACACACAGAGGTGTGAACAATCATTACGTAGACACAGAGATCCCTTGAAGCCTAGGAAAGCCCGTTAAGCTGTAAGTCCCGGCTGTCATTTGTAGATATTTGAGAGTTATTTAGGCCAAACTTTGCAAAAAGGGGTATTATAAAATCACAGATTATTTAGAAGACAAAACAGCTTGGGACTGAGCTGCGTTAAGCATTCTTATTAAGCAATATGCGTAATTATAAGGTAAATTATTGTAAACATTTTCATTTTCATTGTCTGGACTTGAAAAAAGACGATGATCCATGATTTCATTTCATTGCAGGTCATAGTCAAAAGCCTGAACATCTGACAACCAGTCTTGGTAGCGGATATCATATTTCCCAGTTACACAGCTGTCAGCTGCTCCATGTGAAACAGAGAGTTATGTTCAGGTGCATCCGAATTGGAAGCTAACCTCACTTCCTATTCAGTCAGTTTTTTATGGGTAAATAGGTTCTTAATAAACTAGCGCGCTTTGCCATAACCGATTGCATTACTGCTTACCATCAGGAGGGATTGCGGTCAAGCATTAGTTTACAATAATTATAAAATAAAAACGTGGTTGAGAAAAAGTGCTGGGCAGATAATAATGAATTGAATAACATGCCTGCTTGTTTATGTATGCGAGTTTTAACTGTATATAAACGCACCCACGATACAGGAGTACGGTACCTAGCATGGGGCCACGTTAAAAAAAAAAACATTGTTCCGGAAAGGAAAGAGTTTTAAATGCAGCAATGTTAGAAACATAAAAAAGCCAAGCCTGGCAGGTATTCATTTACTCGACAGCATTCATTATAGCACCTCGTCGTATAATTAAATGTGCAATTAACAGCGATTCACTTCCATCAAACCGAAATATCTTTTAAACCAACAATCCCTCCGTACAATTAAACAGTTAAATGTTGAATAGTTAAATTTTAACTGGATGAAAAGTAGTTAACGTGAGGTGTACTTTAACTAATGAGGTAGAACGACATTGTGAAAATTAACGATGCGACAGGTAATCGAAAACGTTGGAATTTAAATTGATATTGTATGGGATTAACTCGTTAATTAATTATTGGCGACGAAAGTTTTTTTTTTTAAATATTTAATTCAAAATATTGGAGATTTAATCAAACATGATCATGAAGTCTCCGTCGAGACAAACAAGAAATAACAGATTCAACAATTAATCTTTAGTAGGTGATATAGTTTGTGCGTGATGAGTGAGCAGATTTTAACGCCATTTTTTATAATTGAGTTATCTTAATGTTGATAATCTGATAAATAACTCGATTACCTAATAAATAGACTGAAACTTGAAAAAAAAAAAAACGTTACTTAATAGTGACTTCAACATTCTTTAAGGCTACCGCAACATTTTTACTGTCGCTTTTTCGAAATAAGTACGATGAAGTTTTTACTTAAGAAACAAATGACTGCTGGAATGCTTTTATTTCTTTATCACTCCATTCAACAACCTTGCCTCTTAGTAAGTAGCAAAACCAATTAAAACATTAACGAAAAGAATAATATTATAAGTTTCGCTGAAGTATATAAGTATCCCTCCTATCTCAATGAAAGGAATGTTAAGTTTTTGAATGAATCACAAAAGTTTATGTGAAGAACTTTCCTTAATTGTTCGCACCCGGTGATATTTATAAGCACCTGGATTTGCTTTTATTGTTTAACAGAAATGTAGAATGTTAATATGTTTTCGCTTTTATTTGAACTCTGAAGCATGTAGCTCGCTTTTGAAATAATACTTTGAAACTTCATGTGAATTGAAAAGGGGAGCTGTTATTAAGCGATTAGACTGTTTAAAGTCAGAAAGACGAGAGTACATACGTACTAGTAGATATTATAAGAGTTTTACAAAAGCATTAAACATGATTACTCTACATTATCAATGGAATGAAAGCCATGGGGGGAGGCCTTTGTCCAGCAGTGTACCGCTATAGACTGAGAAGAAGAAAAAGAGGCACTGGAGCACTGTGTAGGCCTGTCAACAAGTACCAAGTACTTTATAAAATAGAGGATAGTTTATTTATGTACAGTTAACAAGCTAATTCTAATGTTACAGTCTGTTTATACATGTGTGTAGAACAATGGTTAAGTAAATAACAGCAGAAAGCATTTACTTTTATGATTTTGGAATGGCAAAAAAAGAAATAATAATAATAACAAGAAATCACAAGACACAATAGTGGTGTGTCCGCATCAACATGACTATACATAATAATAGAACGAACCGCATTTCTGTTTTGTCAACTGAGGCTGCGGTTCACGGTGTGGTGTCAATTTTGCGGTACGCGTGATTTGTCGCATAACAATAAAGTTATGTAAATGAATCACACTGTTATCGGCTTTTGTATCAGAATAATAATTGTATCAGACATTATCTGTAAATAAGTATTCAAAAGGCCAAATTTAATAAATTTGAGATTACAATTTTAAAGGTACTAACGTTGTGCGGCAAATGAAGGGGCTGCAATCACAACATCTAAACGCGGATACGGCTGTGACAGTACGCTCTGAGCCGCGGCGAACTTCTCACATACATTCAGGCCGCAATAAAACGTCTGCCACGCGCACTCACGCATACACTCTGCCGTCTCCGACCACGACACTGACGGCATCCTCATATTGACTAACTATGCCACTAACACAGTACTATCACAAAACCAGGTCACTTTATAAACAAAGCCCACTGAAACACAAAACATTTTCACATTTTTATTTACAAATTTAAATTAAACACAAGTACACGTACGGTTCGTACCGATATTATTGCATTAACTACATTTAGATTAGATAAGGTACATCACTACCCAATAGAAAATGTTCATTGACGCGCGTGATTTCGCAGAGGTATCGATATTTCTTGTTGTCGATAAGATATAGCAGATGGTGTGAGGCGAGAATGCTCATCTATGTGGAAAACGGCACTGATATATGGTGTTGCTCTTTGTGAAGATCAGGTGCGTGGCATAGGCGGCATGACGTCTATTATCTCGCATTCAGAGATAAAGGTAATCGAAGCGATAGCAAGCGCGATAACTCACCGAGTTTGCGCAACGGTATTTTACCTATATGGAATGGAAAAGGAATATAATTTCGAGTGAAGGCCGAATCCCTTTGTTACCTTAATAAAAAACAATGGAGGCGATCGTGCACGTCAATTTAATAACACATAGGGTGGGTCTTTTGTGTGAAAATACAGATTTAATTAAGCATTTTCAAGGTTGAGCGATCAAAGAGAAATTTATTGGGGAAATTGGAAGAAAGATTTTTTAGTATGTAATAAATGTTAACAGAATGACTGAATTGAATTTATTTTTTTAGATAACCTGGTACACGCAACGCACCTAAATTAGCCAGCATCCATTTAATTTAAAAACACGAATAACTTGGCAACATTATGGAACTAACTGTCCGTAATTAGGGATGGGAAACATTCTTGTTGCGAACAACAGTTTGTTTAGGATAGTTGTTCACTGTTGTCCCCTGTTTCCTTTGGTCAGACAACACACACGATCTAGCCAACTTACTCTACTTAGGAGCACGAGTTTGTCATTAATTTGGCTGGATACTGCTTTAATTTCCTAGGAAGTTTTGGATGACAAGGCTCCTTAAGAGTAATTTAAATGTTAAGTTCTCGATGTCAGATTTTAAATAAGCTATTTAGGGATGAGACATGGAGATACGCTGTTTAGTTTCTTTTACGGTAGTAAAGTATTAACATGCTATTGAAAAGGACAAAAGGTTACGAAACAGCTTTTTAATAGTATGTAAATACTTTTTCTAAACAAAATGAAGTTCGAACATAACAAAGCGGAATCGAACAAGGCTTAGTGTATTTTTTCTTCATACAAGGCGGAAACGGAGTCTACATACGAAACTTTAATCTAATAAACCCAAAAATTTAGTCAATATAACTAGCTATAGATAGTCGGTCCATCACAAAATTTAAATTTGATTGAAGATAACTTTTTAATTTCAATCGAAATTATAAAATAGTTACAAAACACTTTCATACAGTAGTATTGCCAGTGTTTTTTTTTTTTTTTTTTTAATTATTTATAATTCAGCACTTGACCGCAATCCCGCCTGATGGTAAGCAGCGATGGGATCGTTGATGGTAAAGCGTGCTAGTTTATTAAGAGCCTATTCACTTTAGCCTTGAAGACACTCAAATTAAAGTAGTATATTAAAGTAGTATTTTGTGTAGTAGTATAGTGTTTTATTGTCTCCACATTGTAAAAATAAAATACTGTTCATTTGTAAGCACCTCACTTGGACGGCTGGACCGATTTTATGTTTTTAAATGTGAGTTCGAATCAGGTTTTAAAGGAAAGACATCTTCAATTTCAGAAAAACTGAACGTCCCTTTTCCTATGGCAACGTAACCCCAAACACAACCAGTTCAGTATTTTTTCAGTTTTATTGACGTCACACATCCGTTAATCTGCATATCAGACGTCACATGAATCAAATTTGATAAACGCTAACAAATTGATAGTGGAATTTTTCACAAATTCAATTTGCAATTGGTACATACAAAACAATACTTGTATATAATTGATTGAGTGCCGTACGTGCAAATGAATGTCAGTATTGAAAAGTAGGCTTGTGACGTCATTTATGACGTCATCTGGCTAGCGTTTTCCCAACTGTTTTGGGGTCGGTTTCCCGTATAACCAGACGAGCTGTTGACCACAACTGCACACATTTTGTAATTTTTTTTTATATCTATAAACTAGTGCTTGACTGCAATCCTGCCTGATGGTAAGCGGTGATGCAATCGTTGATGGTAAAGCGCGCTAGTTTAACCCACCAGTTTTTAAGACCCTATTCACTCAAAAAAGAAAAAACTGTGAATAGGAAGGAACACGGCATTTAAGCGAGGTGATCCAATTTTCAACCCAACGATGCTGCGCCAGAGGTAGATTGATCTGGAGACCCTCCACGGTCAAACTCCCGACACAACAACATTTTGGCGCATCGTACCCAGCACACATCGCAACACAACTGCTCAGACCTGTCCTCCGTACGGCTTCACCAGACATCATGAATGATTTAAAGAAATAAATTAAAGATGTAAAATAGCCTGTGTCTTTCTTCAGGTTATAAAGGTTACAGAGGATGGACAGAGTTATTTCGCATTTATCTGGCCTCCATAACCAAGTTACTGGGTACTAATACTTTCAAGAATAACAAAACACTTCAATAGTTCTAGAAATCGTGTGAGTCAGGTAAAAGATTACATCGATATCGATAAATATTAGGTACTACTGTTTAATTTTTAACTTAAGATCGAATTTTCGTATTTCTACGGTTAAGTATGTTGCTAATTTATAGCTAAATGTATGACTATCTTCCACACACTGACTGGAAATAGAGGTAAACACATTATACTACAACTTTATGCATTCCAGCAAATTAAAACCTTAACTTCCGAACATAGTAGACAAGAGAATGGAATTGCACAAGTAAATACTAAATTCTAATTTGGCAATGGCGGGAACATTTTAATTGGATTACACATGCATCTGCATGCATGTTTATTTGCACAAAACTAGAGTAAGAGGATTTAGTATCGGTTAATTTATTCAACAAGGATTGATTCGGTTAAGGTTAGTTTAGTCGGGGAATTAAACTAATTTGAATTATTTAAGCTCAATGGTGTTGCGAATTATGGTAGCTGCGCTTGATAATTCTGTTTTGTTGTCGTTTCATTTACATTTTACAAGTTTAACCATATACCATATAGAGAAACTATGTGTTTACCTTATTAATGTTTGAGTAGGTACATTAATCACTTCGACATGACAACTATACGAGAAATAAAAAAGATAATCTAATTTAAACCGAAACAACTGATAACAATAGATTGGAAATTACTGAAAACATAGTTTGTCAAAAGATTAAAAGAGCAGCAGTCATTGGGTGTATAAACAAGATTTGTCACGATTAAATCCTTTTAGCACTGGTCATGAAACAATTTGTACCCATTGTGAAAGTACCAGAGCTTAATCAAACAAAGGCATCGTTATCGTACAATGAACATAAAGCTAGAATAAAACGTATAAATACAAAATACTAACTATCTTCATTCGATTGTAGATCGAAAGGCGACAGCAAATCAATGGGCATCGACGGGAACGGGTGATTCGCGGCCGCGTTCAGAAACTCACTCCAAAAGGTGTTCATTTTCATTGTTATGTAAATTCATCGATAGAATTAATCGATATCGTCACATCACTACAGTTTCGTTTAAATATTGTTCCAATTTCGGCCGTTTTGTTGCCGTTTAGGCGCGTATTTGTTGAGCAAATATTATTTTTCGGTTTTACTTTGTTTTTTTCGAAACCGGCGAGTAGATACACTCGGGACGCGCGACCGGCGACTGTTTAGCTGTTATCAACACAGCGTCGTCTCGCCTATCGCAGTGATAAGCCTCACCTACAACAATTAGGTGAAACAGCTGATAGTGCACTTG
Source organism: Sesamia nonagrioides (assembly GCA_017933935.1). Classification (NCBI taxonomy): domain Eukaryota; kingdom Metazoa; phylum Arthropoda; class Insecta; order Lepidoptera; family Noctuidae; genus Sesamia; species Sesamia nonagrioides. The sequence goes on along the minus strand of JADWQK010000063.1, from coordinate 992,743 downwards.
TGTGTTGGTCATGTATCAAAAAAGTGATTATTTTCACAGTACTGTTATCTTTGGTATCAACAGAATCCCTCTTTTGGGTTAAACTTGTCATACCAATTGAACCAATATATTACTATTTCCAGTGAGGACAAGAAGGCAGAAGAAATAGTGGGAAATTTTGAACAAATATGGATACAACTGTTGTATGGGACTCGAGTGATTTTATTTCACTGTTGTATTACAACAACATACTATAAATAAAAGTGAAATTCCGTAATTTATTTAAATAGTGTTCTCAGATTTTTTTTAAAAAAAAGAGTAGTCAGTTGCTTCAGAAAAATAAAATAAATAAATGGTCGCTGCGTATTTCCGATTAATCCGAAACAGTATATTTATAGAGAAACTGCGACATTATACGTAAATACATCGTGATAAGTTGTTAATGTACCCACCCAAACTAGGTCATATATGATATATTAGTACTTATATAGTATATTTTTTAATTTACGTACGCCTACACCTGACACTGAAAGATAACGATGTTGATTAGAAATTAACACGCATTGAGTCCTAATATTAACGTAACATTTAAACGATAAGTTGATAATTAAACGAGCTGCTACACACGTTCTCATGTTTATTCATGGAAATATAAAAGCATATTGGCAACAAAGTAGAACAAATAAAGGGAGTAAGGAAATCCTGCGTCCAATTTCGTATGAAATATGTGATTGTATCAGTAACCGTCGAATCAGGGTGCGTTGAACGGAACGGGATGTGCCCAACGTGTTGTCAGTCCCAATTTGAATGTTACATGATACCTGTGATCAAGTACCACCAGCACTGTTTCAATTAACCTGTATGTTGAATTTCCAAATGTCATGTTGACGTATGTACTTACTTATCGATAATCCGAAAACCGTAATGATATTTAAGTTATATGCTCGATATCACATTTCACAACACTACGTTTATGCATGTGCGGAAATTCAAACTATAAATTCAAAATAAGAACTTGAAAACTTCCATAACAATAAATATGTTCGTGTAAGATAGTAAATCCGAAAGTTTCCGAAAGAGAAATTCGAAAATGAAACCTTACCTTCTTTTATTTTCTTCCTCCTATTTTGCACTGGGCCTTTTTGAGAACACAGTAAATTAAAGAGTTCCAATAAACAGTCTTGATCCTTTTGATGTACCATTTTGTCGATTATATGAAATCGTTTTTAGAATATTATAGAATGCTAATCACATGAGAAAACTACATGATATTCCGTTTGTAATTTTGTCATCTTTTATCTAAAAAGGAAGTAGAAAAGATACTAAGGGGTAATAGAAAACAATGCAGGGTATATTACAGTACTTTGCGGATGGGACAAAGTTCCGGTTAGCACCTCCGGCAGATAAGCACAAAGTCAGGTGTACAAAATAGTAATAATGGACTTATCAGAGCATTTATAGGACCCTAGTAAGGACTATATTTACTATTAAGGAAAAGTTTTGACGCGGGTTTATTCGATATTACAAGAGGTAGACCGGAACGGTCAAAAGTTTAATTAAATGAAATAGATAGTACAATAGAAATGAGTTCAATTTCAGAGTTTTGTGTGTGATTGATAAAGGTGCGGTCGTTTTATTGAGTAAAGAGAATCATTCAATTTCCTAATGAATTATGCTGTCAAACTTTAAATGATATCAACATTGAAAATATCAAAACTTGCACAACCACAAATAGAACACACAAACAAATAATTTTAAGTCAACTGGGACACATTGAAAACAGTATTTGTTAAGTATAAGTCTGTGTAAACATTTTGTACAGTACATTTAGGACCGTCATGTTTCATGACGATCTGAAATGCTTCTTGCTTTTTGTTTGGCTAGGTATACCTACCAACTCCTTCTGCCTAACTCTTCGGAAATTACAGGTATGATGTTATGTGTACAAACATAAGAAACAAGTTTTTTAAATTATTTGTACACATTCAAATGCCATGTTGCTCTAAAAAAGAAACATTTTTCAGACCACACAAACGCTTTCTATTTCCGTCCAAACAAACCACGGACGCCATATTGTTAGATACCCATATCAAACATGCAACAAAAACTTGTAATAGAATTTTATTTAAAAGCGAAGCTAGCTCGGTTATACACGGTACGGCACGCGGCATGGCTGCGACCAATCCGCTCGGTCACCTACACTGGCTATCTGATTTGTGAGTGTGCCAAACATTGCTACACTACCCTCTATGGTTTGTGTGTGCTCTGGTTTTTAGTTTTTAAAAGGCACATGTAGTAGGACAAATATTGTTAGTTAGGCAGACCTGTAAGTTTGGTAACAGTAGAAAAATTAATTGTGTCTTAATGGCAGATCAGTTCCTATATAATATGAGATTATAAATGAAAAGAAACACAAGATGAAGAATAAAATTTGATAACACAGCAAAGGGTAGTTGTATTTGGAAATATCTCGGGACAAGAGATTAACAAGAGCACCTGCTTTCCTGAAGTTATGATGAAAAGAGTAACAGATTAAAAATAACAAAGTACATAACAAAATAAGATCAACATTTACGTTAAGATTATTAAGCTAATATTTCGAAACTAACAAGAGATAAAATTACGGCAATATTTGCGTTCACATAAGACTGAAGATAAGAAAACATAAATAGCTGCTAAAAATATGCCAATTGAAAACTACAAACGCACTATAACTATCGATACATATATACACAATACTTGTCACTTCACTAGAGTGCAAAATAAATTCAATTTCCGAACACAAACACCGGGTACCGAAAGCAAAAATAAACAAAAAAAAAAAATGAAATCTCAAACTACTTGGCAGGACAGAAATAAAATGGCGAATGAGCAGTAGATCGCGAAATATTGGGGCAGACGTATGCATAATATGTGGGACGTATCAGTGGCCTAGTTTTCGTCGATATCTATCCAAGGCCAGGTGGTCGGGCTCGCCTAGTGTTTATCAATGATCGGCCACCTGCAATCTGATTTGTGGGGTGAAGATAGGAAGTGTCAGAATGCTCGATGAGCTGGAAGTGAGTTAGTTTGCGAGGGGCTGAAATTGGTAACTTGGAATGCGGTTTTTCTATTTTATTATGTCGATATATGTAGTTGTTTGTTAGATTTGAATTTGTTCATGTACTTTGCGGCGAATAAAAATGTTGTCTTGAAAATATTAAAATTTGTCCGTGGACTCTTGTCGATTTCCCTTAAAAAAAAAAAAAAGAAATATGATAATAGGTAATAAGGTCCCAAATTAGTATTGAATTTTCAGAACCCATAATTGGTGTGTCATTGGTTAATTTGGTTCATATATATTATTTTTTTTACTTTATAAGTCTGAAATCGCCAACCCGCATTGAGCAAGCGTGGTGATTACGCTCAGTCCTTCTCTGTATGAGAGGAGCCCTGTGCCCAGCAGTGAGACGATAAAAAGGTTGTTGATGATGATGATGATATTATTTTTGATAGAGGCAATAATTACCAAGCAATAAAACGTCACTTTTATTTCCCATACAAAGATCACTGCAACTCAATGAAGCACATAACAAGTGATCTCCACACGAGCTGTGGTGTTAAATAAAATGAGTAATTCCATCATTGATCCACCGCTGTTCCATTGTTATTTTTTTTTTTAAATAATTATAAACTAGTGCTTGACTGCAATCCCGCCTGATGGTAAGCAGTGATGCAATCGTTGATGGTAAAGCGCACTAGTTTATTAAACCTATTCACTTAAAAAACTTAGGAATAGGAAGGATGACGGCAGTTGAGCGAGATGATGCAATGTTAAACCCAAGACCAACACGACCAAACGATGCTGCGCTAGAGGGAGACTGATCTGGAGACTCTCCACGACCAAACTCCCGACACAACAATATTTGGCGCATCGTACCCGCCACACATCGCAACACAACTGCTCAGACCCGACCCCGTACAGCTTCACCAGAAGCTGATACTGACCCTGTTAGTATATATTTATCCTGTGGTAAGTGTGTCAGTAGTGGAAAGTTTAAGAGTAGGTGTTTTGAATTCCTAGGCTTGATCAATGTAGCTTCTTGGTTTAAGAATTTCCGGATTTTGTTAGCTGGGACTTACGAGATGTAGATCGTGAGTTTGAACCGACGGGAAACTTTTGTGAGAATATTTTCATCAACGCTAGTCTTAAAACGGTGAACTGAAAACATCGTGAGGAAACTGGGATGTCCTAAAGAAAAATCTAAGACATGTGATATCTACCAGCCAGCATTAGGTCCGTATGCTGAGCATGCCCCTGCAATTACGCGGATTAATCCCAGAAATTACAATTACTAAAAATACCAGAAGCCTTCAGCTTTTGGGAGTTGAGATTTTCTCAAACCTAAACTTTGGGCGGCTCATTGAGCCCAAAGGCAAGGTGGCTGCCAGGAAACTTGGCGTTACTGCAAAGGTCGGGCTGCACTTTATACCAGGACATCTGCTAATGATATAATAAGCACAGGTCCGTTCGTTTGTGGAATACTGCAGCTACATTTGGGCTGGTACTCGAAAATGCAACCAGGCAACTTTGGCCTCGGTGAAGAAGCGTGCCAAGGCGACTCAGATTTGGTTTAAAACGGTCTCCAAAGCCTGGAGCATAGGCGAGAGTAGCCAGCCTGTCGATGTTCTATTGGATGCATTTTCGAGAGCGTGCATGGGAATTGCTTGACTTAATAGCCCCATCTCTGTCCCATCATCGGATGACTCGTACGGCGAGTATCCATCCTTACGTTGTTGACACCACTACGACTCGGACGAAGCGTTTCGCCTCGTCTTTTATACCGTGTACTTCTTCTTCTTCTTCCTCAGCCTATAGATGTCCACTGCTGGACAAAGGCCTCCCCCAAGGCTTTCCACGATGACCGGTCTTGTGCTGCCCGCATCCATCGGCTTCCCGCGACCTTCACCAGGTCATCGGTCCACCTTGTTGGGGGTCTCCCTACGCTGCGTCTTCCAGTATGTGGCCGCCACTCCAGAACCTTGCTGCCCCATCGGCCATCGGTTCTACGAGCAATGTGCCCTGCCCACTGCCACTTAAGTTTAGCGACTCGCAGAGCTATGTCGGTGACTTTGGTTCTTCTGCGGATCTCCTCATTTCTGATTCGATCACGCAGAGAAACTCCTAGCATAGCTCTTTCCATTGCATTTCCATTGATACCGTGTACAATGCGGGGCAATTTGTCTTCAAGGCTAGAGTGAATAAGTTGTTAATAAACTAGCGCGCTTTACCATCAACGATTGCATCACTGCTTATTATCAGGCCGTATTGCGGTCAAGCAGTAGTTTATAATATGTAAAAATAAAATTTTACTTGTATATGCTATGTCCACACACTCATATTCCTGTCCATCGATTCTATAAAAAACTCACCGTGAGAAGTTTGACAAAGTGAGTGTAGAGGCTTTGGGTGGTGAACTCACACCGCACTCACTTGAGCTAAGTTATCATGGTAGCATGGTTACAGAATCGCACTGCTGATTAAGGAGACATGAGGAACAAGGCCTTAACAAGGGTTTGAAAAATATACGCAACTTATCACTATTTTTTATGTCTCTGTTACTGAATTAGAGTATTGATGGACTTCTAAGCGCTAAACAAACTCCGCAATAAAGATAAAAATCTAGCCTAACTATAGCCTGTCCATTAGATAAACCGTTTTTTGACAGACGGAGCTAGTGATTGAAGCGACACATTTATTGTAACACGTAGGTCGTAGGTACGGTATTATAATGACTGCATATAGCCATAAATAAGGGTGTAGCGGTACCTACAAACGTCACAAATAAAACAACGCGTCATACTGACGTCACGGGAATTCTACATCTCGCAAGCAGAGTTTACTGTGCAATTAGCATACACACAACTTCCCAACATCCACCGTTAGGCAAGCCTACACAAGGGAGTTTATATAAAGGTTTATATAGGTTGTTTGTTTAATTTTTAAGTGAACCCTTACATTATTTGACCCAGTTACAGTTTAAGCCAGCCGTCAAAAAGCGTTTTACTTAAGGGTATAAAGAATGAATGAGCACGTCTCTAACATAAATGCTTTCATATAATCTTCTACACTACTTGTCCCACAAAACAACATCTCCAAAAACCCCATATCGTTTCCCATTACCCTCATTTACATAATACAGCAGTATGCCCCCCCTTGGGGGAGGAACGGACGTAAATTAATACCATAAAGCTCAGAGTCAAATCACCATGGCGCTATGGTGATAGCTATAATCATTTATTGGTGTTGGCAATGTTTACGGTCCCCAGTTTGTTTATTGTTTGTAATATTGAAATCTTTTACTGTTTACGGTGGCTATAAACTTTTAAGGCGATTATGTGGAATTTTCAACGTCGTGATAGAATTTCGGGGTGGTGCAAAATTGGAGAATCGTTTGTCGTAATCTTTGGTTTAGGGGTTAACGTGGTCTCATGTCATGGTAGTACCAATTAAGTCAAAGTTTATGTGGAGTCATTGTTGTTTTTTGAACCACAGATGAAATGTTTCGAGTGCCGAATTTTCATTAATGCTTTTCTTTACATGCAAAATATCTGGATCTTATGAAAAATGTTGCCACAATATTCTTTTTAAATTGTTATTCAGTTCTGCAATATGAAGCAGTTTTCAAAGTGGTAACCGCGAATCGCAATAGCTTAGCAAGCATAGTGTGGGACGCCCCACACGCTTGATGGACGGGAGACCTGGATCGTGGTGCATGGGACTCCATGCGGAAGGCGGAGTTCGGGGTCGCACAGCCTGGGAAAGACCCATGTCCAGCTTTGGACTGCAATAGGTAGTTTTTTTTTCTATAAATATTTTAGTATAATTTACTAAAACAACTTCGTTCTCATATCTTTCTCGGTGGTAGGCAACAACATCAGCCGCTGGCATAAGTTACCACCCACCAGACAAAGTCTTGCCGCCAAGCGATTCGTCGTGTTCCGGCATGATGTCTGGTGAAGCCGTACGGAGGACGGGTCTGAGCAGTTGTGTTGCGTGTGCCGGGTACGATGTGCCTAATGTTGTTGTGTCGGGAGTTTGGTCGTGGAGGGTCCTCAGATCATCCTCTGGCGCAGCATCGTTGGTCGTGTTGTTGGGTTAAACATTGCATCACCTCGCTCAACTGCCGCCTTCCTTCCTATTCACTCATTTTTTTGGGTGAATAGGCTTAATAAGCTAGTGCGCTTTACCATCAACGATTGCATCACTGCTTACCATCAGGTGGGATTGCAGTCAAGCACTAGTTTATAACTAATAAATAAAATAATAATAAATCAGTACAACAAAACATCAAAGCATACATATATTTAGTAGCAGAATATTTTGACAACTGAAGGTAATTTTGTCTGTTACGATCCCAGAGTGCGAAAAAAAAGTCCCGATTCACCGAAAAAAGGACATTCAATACCAATATCTAAAAAACTGCGTAATAATTCCTCAGCCCGATTCACGGGCAGCCATTCGTGGCAGACGCGGAGATACGGACGTCTAACAAATCGATAAATAAAAAATCGGTAACTTCTAGCCGGCGACGATAATCTAGGGCTTAGGAGGGTTGTCACCTCGCAGTTTGATTTACGAGTGTCGCATGCTAAGGGTTGTGAAGCTTCTGTCAGGGCCGTGGTTAGTTCGAAAGAGATCCCGGGGGCCTGGCGCTCAGGCAAGTGAAGGAACACGGGTGGAACACTTTTTACGAAACTACATCTGAAAATCCGTATCAGTTTTGCATTACTTAGGTATCTGACCTATTTAGGAAACAACGTATTATCATTGAAATCTTCAATATCAGCCTGTAATGTAATAAAATTCTATAGAATAACTATTTTATGAAATATTATTGTCACGGTAGACCACGTAAGAGATCGCGGGACGAGCTGGGTAGAAAAACTGGAAGTGACAGTATTGATGATTGGAATGACTAATTTAGATTTTATATCTACCATTCAAAAATAACCGCGTGTGGTACCGGGCTTAGAATAGTACCATTCCATATCCTCCCGTGGGTATCGTAAGAGGCGAAAAAGTGACCTCTCACCAGGGAAGCGGGCAGCAGCGCTTCTCCTGTAGAATATCAAACTACTGCGAACCCCAACCCGCCTGCCAAGCGTGGGGATTATGGAACCCCCCCAATGTAATGAAAACTTTGGGGGACGTCTATAGGCTGAAGAAGAAAAAGAAGAAGAAGATTCAAAAATACAATTTGTAAAGCCAGTGAACACGAACATCAAACACTTTGTTCGCACGTGCATATTGTTGTGTATTATGCGTTACACTAAAACACACGACGTGATGTGAGACATCCATACTAATATTATAAATGCGAAAGTAACTCTGTCTGTCTGTCTGTCGGTCTGTCTGTCTGTCTGTCTGTCTGTCTGTCTGTCTGTTACGCTTTCCCGCTTAAACCTCTCAACCGATTTTGATGAAATTTGGCACAGACAATCTTTAGACCCTGAGAAAGAACATAGGCTACCTTTATCCCGGAAAAATTTGATGTTCCCGAGGGAAATCTAAAAAGCGCGATATAACCGAACTCCACGCGGGCGAAGCCGCGGGCGGAAAGCTAGTATTTAATAAACGAAAGACACTTACAAAGATTCATTTGAATTTTCGGGCACACATCTCATAAGCCATCGACGACCATGGACGAACATAGACCAACCGGGTTGCCATAGATCCATACTAATATTATAAATGCGAAAGTAACTCTGTCTGTCTGTCTGTCTGTTACGCTTTCCCGCTTAAGCCTCTCAACCGATTTTGATGAAATTTGGCACAGACAATCTTTAGACCCTGAGAAAGAACATAGGCTACCTTTTATCCCGGAAAAATTAGATGTTCCCGAGGGAAATCTATAAAGCGCGATATAACCGAAATCCACGCGGGCGGAGCCGCGGGCGGAAAGCTAGTTAAATAATAATTCTAAGCTGTGTTCACAACACATATCACTTAAGATCACAGTGTTCGATGGTCGTTTAGTTAGAGGTAGGCACGTGCGCTCAAAGTTGTCGATGTTGGTGCTAACAATATTTTTGTTCATTGATGCGTGCACGGTTTTATAAAATGCTTACGGTATACTTTACATTCGCGAAGAATATACAATTAAAAAAAAAGACAGCCCTAACCCCTTTCTGATTTCAACCCCACCTCACAGAGCGCAGGTGAAAGATATCGCTACAGTTCAATAGAGGGACAGCGACACTCTTAAACACTTTCTTATCTATACTCTATACTAATATATAAAGCTGAAGAGTTTGTTTGTATGTTTGTTTGTTTGTTCGTGCTAATCTCGGGATCTACTGGTCCGATTTCAAAAATTCTTTTTGCATTGGATAGCCCATTAATCCAGGAAGGCTTTAGGCTATATAACATCACGCTGCTACCAATAGGAGCGGAGCATAACTAACTCTACGCGAACGAAGTCGCTGGCGGCCGCTAGTACCTAATAAATTACAGTTAGAGGTCCGATGAGGGCTGAGTACTGAATTAAGGAAGAAATAATGCATTCAGTAAAAAATGGTTTAGGGGATACAGAATTAGGGTTTCTTTTAACAACTTTAGTTTGATTTTGTATCGAAAATATACATTCGTTATGACGATTAATTGTAGACTATATTTTAGGTTAAACCAAAAGGAAAGCACATTAAGCCGTTGGTCCCGGTTGCCATACGAACATCTAGTTACGGTTGTTGGAGCCCTCAAAAATCCAACAATTGGGCTAACTGCAATGCTTCGATGTCGCCTTCGGGTTGTGGAGGTCGGACGCTTCACGGAAAATATCGAAGTTTAACAACCAAAATTAGCAGTTAGACCGGTAAAGCGGACCCCAGACTCCCAAGCTGAAAAAGCTTCGAATGCGACTGGGATTAACGCTGAGATGATGATGATGATTTTAGGTTAAACCAGTGCAAGTTTACGTTAAAGTCATTGGCATAATCAGCCTATTTTGTGCCTAATACTGGAGCGAACACTTCCTCTCAGTGCTAGGGCATAGGGCAAGTTGGTAGATACCATGTCTTCGTTTTGGACTTTTTGATGCCAGGACAATCCAATCTTATGATGCTTTCTTTCATCGTTTTGAGAGCAGCAGTGATAATTTACCCAAAGCAAAGCAGTTTGTCGTAAAGTCGTAGTGGCCTAGTGGTTAAAACACCAGCTTCTCAAGTATAAGTGCGCGGGTTTTATTCCAGGTCAGGCAAGTACCAATGTAACTTTTATAAAGGTATCTGTACTTTCTAAGTATATCTTTGACCCTAGTGACTGATGGTGAAGGAAAACATCTTGAGGAAACCTGGACTTTAAGTCTGAAGTCGCCAATCCGTATAAAGCAAGCGTGGTGATTACGCTCAATCCTTCTATGTATGAAAGGAGACCTGTGCCCAGCAGTGGGACGATAAAAAGGTTGACGATGATGAAAGTAGTTTGTCTGGGATCACCCCTTAGACTCCTCCAATTTGTAATTGGCTATTGCTCTCAAATAATAAATCCGGCGAGACAGTAAATTGTTGTAAATTACATTTTCAACTAAAAATATAATCGATGACTGTACTGCGTTTGGCAAATGAGATTTAATTTAGTACTTCCTATTCTCCCTAAATCAACAATGAGCGAACGATCCCTAGAGCCACTATTTAATGACGGTTTCCCCAGGCAGCGATGTGTTATAATTAGATATTTTTCTGGCAACACTAGCGTAAAAAATATTTTGAAATACACTTAAATGTCGTGGATAGCAGAGTCGTTTTGATAAAAGTTGCTAATTTATTTTATGTAGTAGATAGTGGGGTCGCTGACGTCGTCATGTTCATCATCATCAACCCTTTTATCGTCCCACTGTTGGGCACAGGTCTCCTCTCATACAGAGAAGGATTGAGCGTAATCACCACGCTTGCTCAATGCGGGTTGCCGATTTCAAACCCAAAGCCCAGGTTTCCTCAAGATGTTTTCCTTCACCTTCAGTCATTGGTGTCCAAGACATACTTAGAAAGTACATATAATTTTGGAAAAGTTACATTGGTACTTGCCTGACCGGAATCGAACGTCGTCATATATTATTGTTATAATAACGTTTTTAGTCAGTGCTAAAAACTATATAATAACAATAATATATAACTAAATTGCTAATTACAAGCCAGTCCACAGATAAATACAAAAAAAAAAAAAAAAAATTAACTCCGTGTTGTTCAAATGTCAAAAATAACTATCGTGGCAATTATTTAAACTCTAGACTTTGCTCCCTTCTTTCCGTTGAAAAACGTCAATGCGTTCTTTGAATGTCAGAAATCACCGAGTCCTTTGACTTTTGTTTATTTGACCAACGTGTTTATACTACGGTCCCGTATAAGGTTGAGCTTCCTTGCTGATATTGAAGTTATCAAAAATCACAATGATCTTTATTTTTAATGCAATATGATGCTATTGGGATCACTGTCCCGTATAAGGTTGAGCTTCCTTGCTGATATTGAAGTTATCGAAATCACAATGATCTTTATTTTTAATGCAATATGATGCTATTGGGATCACCGTCCCGTATAAGGTTGAGCTTCCTTGCTGATATTGAAGTTATCGAAATCACAATGATCTTCATTTTTAATGCAATATGATTGCTATTGGGATCACTGTCCCGTATAAAGTTGAGCTTCCTTGCTGATATTGAAGTCTATCGAAATTACAATGATCTTTATTTTTAATGCAACATGATTGCTATTGGGTTGCTGCTGATGCAATTTCTTCTGCTATAAAGAGTTTTATACCAATAAAGAGTTCAATTGTATTTTGTTCTTAAGTAATGAGCGACCAAAGTGCTTCAAGCGATATTTTTTATTTAATGATTCTGCCTTTTTTTAAAGTGTACCTTAATTGCTGAGCACACTTTCAAAAATTATGTAAATCATTTTGAAGAATATCAATTGCTTCACATTTACGAAATATTTGTCCGTTAAACTACGTAACTAACCCACTGAATATTAGAGGACTGTCAAAATTTTGACAGCCCAGAGCTTATCAATTGACAAATTGTTATTATACCTTAATGGCAAAATTATTCTGGATTTTGTTGGTTATGCACCATTACTGTTGAATCACTAAATCAGCCAGGCAAATGCGCGAGGAATCCCTAGGGAAACTAATTCATATCGGTGTCCCTTGGGAGCAATGTGTTATTATTATTCCGCTGGTAACACTGCTAACCATCCATAGCTTTGAGACATGAAGTAACGTCTTAAATAAAAAATTGCAAATATAATAATATCTATATTATGTATACTTATGATAAAGCTGAGGAGTTTATTTGAACGCGCTAATCTTTGGAAGTTACAATCGGATTATGAAAATTCATTTTGCATTTTAAAGTCCAATTCTTGAGAAAGGCTTTTGTAAATTACGCTGCAGCCCTTAGGAGCCAAGCAAAGGGAAGAAAGAAAGCTATATAACGCTAAGCAAGAACGAGGTGTAAGTGAACAGCGCGGGCTGGCGAAAATGGTTTCTAATAAAAAGAAAATCTACATATTATATTCGATATCTACAGAGATACATGCTACAGATTAGACGTTACTTGTAAAAAAACACTAGTTGCTGATGCTGAACCCGACAGTGGTGGTGAAAAGACTGAATAAGAACCACCTATAAGGAGGCGCAGCAGTGGCTGCTCCACCACAAAGCTATTTGTCATGGAATTCGCTTATTGTGCATCAATCGACTGCAGTTGGAATGAAGGAATTTATAAATGATAATACTCTACGCTACCAGGTTAATAAATACGAGACTTCATTTTTTTTTTAATAATTATGAACTAGTGCTTGACTGCAATCCCGCCTGATGGTAAGCAGTGATGCAATCGTTGATGGTAAAACGCGCTAGTTTATTAAGCCCATTCACTTAAGTGAATAGGAAGGAAGACGGCAGTTGAGCGAGGTGGTGCAATGTTAGACCCAATAACACGACCAACGATGCTGCGCCAGAGGGAGATTGATGTGGAGACCCTCTACGACCAAACTCCCGGCACAACAATGACTAGATGTTCGTATGGCAACCGGGACCAACGGCTTAACGTGCTTTCCGAGGCACGACCAGACCAGTGCAAATATTCATATTCATGCATACAAATACTTGCACTGTGCGGGGATCGAACCCGCGCCACCTTGCGCAGCGGCCGCGTCCGCTACCGCTACGCCACGGAGGCTGTCGATCAACACCGCTATTTATTTCATATTATTTCCAATTCTATGTATATTCTCAATCAGTCAGGTAAATGAACGAGCGCCCTCAGAGGGCTTTATGCTATTATTATTGCACTGGAAACCCTGCTGCCATCCGCAGCTCGGCAACGAGAATAATGAAATAAGCAGCTTTGTTTATGTGGATTATTAGTTTTACACCTGCTATGGTATATGGAATGTGAGGATGTGATAGAGGTAATTCTCATAAGGAACGAAGTTGTATTTACTCAATTGTAGCCTGAGTTAATGCAGGTCACTCGGTGGTAGGCCACAACATTGGCTGCTGGCAGAAGTTATCACCTACCAGGCAAAGTCTTGCCACCAATCGATTCGTCTTGTTCCGGTGTGATGTCTGGTGAAGCTGTACGGAGGACTGGTCTGAGCAGTTGTGTTGCGATGTGTGCCGGATACGATCCGCCAAATGTTGTTGTGTCAGGAGTTTGGTCGTGGAGGGTCTCCATATCAATCTCCCTTTGGCGCAGCATCATTGGTCGTGTTGGTCGTGTTTAACATTGCATGACATCGCTCAACTGACGTCTTCCTTCCTATTCAATCAGGTTTTATGTTTGACTGAATAGGCATAATAAACTAGCGCGCTTTACCATCAACGATTGCATCACTGCTTACCATGAGGCAGGATTGCGGTCAAGCAGTAGTTTATAATAATTATTTAAAAAAAGGTAATCGTCAACATAAAAATGTTAGTCGGTATAGGGTTACGCTTGCCGTGGTTGGTCTGTGGATTGGTGTCCATTACATACCAAGACCACTCTGTGCCTCAAAAAGCATGCCGAAAGCCTTTAGTGCCGCCTGTCATTCGGGTGTTATTATATAACAACAAGCTCTTCCCAAGCCTAAGCCCAAAGCCCGATGCGGTTAGGACCACCCTCAAATATTAGTGTAAACATGAATACAGGGAAATCGTTAAGCTGATCTTCAACTTAGCTCACGGAGGCGAAAAGTGATGAAAGCTACACGTCTGGTCATGTTTGCATTTACGTAGTAACACTTCATCAATCATAATATAGACACAAGATCGGCGTCTTACCTTCTAAAAGCTTCGATCAATCTAATGAACGCAGTCGAGAGGTCTGCTCACTTTATGCCTATTAACTTTAAGATCAATCAACATTGAAGGAAGAGGAGTCCATCAATGAGTGTTCCTCGTATGAAAGTTCAATTAGACAGTCATGTTGACGAAAAACGAAAAGGTTAATTGCGAAACAAAATAATTTATTTCAAACAACATGCATTGCGGTATTGATGAGCTCGTGCTGATGAACTTTACCAACATATAGAGTAATAAATTAGCAACATCTTTCAAAATCCTTGGAAAAAATTATTTTGTCTATGCATTCAAAATCTATACAATATGTAAAGAAAACCCTGTCCGATCCGTGAAGGTATTGTTAGGTATCGATAACTGATTCTAATAATGGCCACAAAGACAGGCAAAACTTAAAAAAAAATCCCCCTAAAACAATAAATATTATTTCGCAAAAAGAGGTAACTTAATACATGTGCGGTAAGCATCCCCGCGGGCGGCGGGGGGCAGGGTACGCGGCACCTGTGACGTGGTCGCGTCGCTATTCGCTTATAATAATACCGGTGTTGTCACTTTTTTAAAAATTACCAAATTTCGGGGATATTGGAATTAATTCGCGGGAAAAAAAGATTATTTTAAAATTCATTAGTATTGTTACTATGATGATTATGTAAAATTTTATATCATATTTGGTCAAGTGTTTACCTAACCTTTATTATCCTTATGGGTCGGACAGGGTTTTCTTTACATATTGTATTTTGAAAGCGTAGGTAGGTATTATACTTTTCTATGAAATAGTAGATTATGTATTGAAAACCGACGAAAAAACTCTACTCAACATAAATGTTGAATTTATGGTTACAATTTGCATATGGTTGGTTAGCTTGTACATATGCATATGTGTTGTTTTTGGGATTCAAATAGGTTTAAGAAGAACAATCTGTCGGAGTCACTACAATACGAAGATGATCCCTATGTAAATAACTCTTAAGATGAATAGAAACTTCAAACTTATTCACCCATTATATCAAGACGGTCAAACCCAAAACACAACTGAGTTAAGACTTGCAAGTCTTAGATATAAGATATGTTCTCAGTACATAAATCTATAGAAGCGGGCGGTTAAGACATCCAACTTTACCTAACCGCCTTACTTGGCTCAGGTCAAACTAACTTGATAATCACATCTGGGGTACTTCGCATTGACTTGAGCGATGGTCTACTAATACTGTGTGACACACAGATTAGGCTATCTTATAGATAAAGTTTTTGATTAAATTATTGAGGTTCAGATCTGTCATAATGTCATAACACAGAGATAAGTGGGATTTGTTTTATGTTTCCAGCATCGCAGCAGGCCCTTTCAAAACGCTCTGGTAGTTTTTTTTTTCAAATATCGTAGCTTCATGCTGAGATATGAACCTTTTTAGCCTCTTAATTTTTATTTGTTACTATAAATATTACAGATAAGAAGTTTAAATGTAATGTTTTATACATACGTCACTGACTTCAGCACGCAGCATAGCTTGTTAAAATTGCTTACCTGGAAAAAGAGAAAGAAAAAGAAGCATTAATTTATTATTTAAGACAATGTATTACATAACAGTTCTTGGACGTTTATCTAATGTAGGGTCTTGGATGTTTATCCATATATGTATCTATTATAAATATAGTATCGTTGAGTTAGTATCCCATAACACAAGTCTTTCTTTTTTTTAATAATTATAAACTAGCGCTTGGCTGCAATCCCGCCTGATGGTAAGCAGTGATGCAATCGTTGATGGTAAAGCGCGCTAGTTTATTAAGCCCATTCACTTAAAAAACCTTAGTGAATAGGAAGGAAGACGGCAGTTGAGCGAGGTGATGCAATGTTAGACCCAACAACACGACCAACGATGCTGCGCCAGAGGGAGATTGATGTGGAGACCCTCCACGACCAAACTCCGGGCACAACAACATTTGACGCTTCGTACCCGGCGCACATCGCAACACAACTGCTCAGACCCGTCCTCCGTGCGGCTTCACCAGACATCATGCCGGAACACGACGAATCGCTTGGCGACAAGACTTTGTCTGGTGGGTGGTAACTTCTGCCGGCAGTCGATGTTATGGCCTACCACCGAGAAAATACTTTCGTACGTCTCGAACTTACTTTGGGGCTAGCTCAATCTGTGTGATTTGTCCGTATATATATATTTATGATTATAATAACATTATGTCTGTGTATTCAAATCCAACTTTAACCCTCACTGGTCTAGCGTGGTAAATTACGTTTAGCAGTGAAAACATTAAAGTCTGATTATGCTAAAGTGTCAAGCTACTAATCAAGTGCGAAAAATGTAACAAACTATGTGTTTATGGAAAACTAACTTTGATTCCTATACGATAAAGTTTCATTTTAGGTACAACATTAATATAATAACTTCTTAATTATTCAATGACTAAAACTTCGTCAGTACAGTTTTAACACGATCAGATCAGACTAATTGTTGAATTGCCTTCAGCACCCTAATTGCATAACAGACTATTGCTATCAGTTAGAATCATTTTAAAGCTTATTGCTGTTCCACTGCTCTATGTGTTCGAAAATATGTCTGTTTAACAACGTAAATAACGCAATAAATGTTGTTGAACTGTCAAAATTAAACCCATTGCAACTGATAATGTGTCAGGCAATAGGGTATTTGACTAAAAAAGACTAATTAGTCTGTCAGACAGATTTCCAAAAAATACTAGACTCGTATTTTTTCTTTTTTCATATAAACAAAAAATTTACAAATATAAAAGGCATCAAAGATCAGGAGTGGTGGCTGGTGACGTCACTGGTCGCTAAAAAGTGTACCGTCCAGTGACGTCACACGAGTTTTCAACGCGCTGTGTCGTCTTCTTTTTTTGTTTATATGAAAAAAGAAAAAATACGTGTCTAGTATTTTTTGGAAATCTGTCTGCCGGACTAATTAGTTTTTTTTTAGTCAAATACCCTATTACCCTGCTGATCAAATCAAAAACAAACATCAACTGTCAAAAGGAATGTCATTCCTATTGATATTGTGTTATGCATTACCCAGCGGTATCAAAACAATCTGCTTTCAAATGAAACATGGTTTACTTTGTAACCATCATGAATGACATTTCAGTTAATTTACAATTCCAATTCCGGTCAATAGGATCACTACGCTAATGCCGAAACAAAGATTCAAAGAAACCGCATTTCGGGAAACTGCTGAACAAAACTGATGGTGACCGAACGTTTGGCAATACGGCTAATGAGCAAATAAAGGAGGCACGGTGATTAGCGTGACTGATTGATGGCCAGCTCTCGGAATTACCTTTGGATTGTGAAGATCAAATTCCGTGTATTTTAGATTACTTTTTGTGCGAATTTAGAGGGAACTGTAGTGGTGCTTTCTCTATACAAACTATTATATATGTCGGAGATCGTCGTTATAATTTTAATAGAAGTTGCTGATTTGATTTATGTAGTAGGCGGCAAACGCTTGTGACGTCATCTTGTGAAGGCGGGACATGGACAGAGTCGCTTTGGAAAGTGAGTTCGGTCGAACGGAGACTTTGCATCGAGACGCGGACCAAGGCACTTCTCCGAACTGAAACTGTCGGTTTGCCTATTTAAATTGTGATTGTCAAGACTGGGTGCTTTGATTCAAAACTCACCTACGAAATGGAACCCGTACCACTACATCAAGATGCTGACGACCCTACCGCTCTGCCGTCGCTGTCTGCGACATATATATATACTAGTATTCCGCTGTTTTCTTCGTGAACAATGGTTTTAGGGCAATTTTTTTTTCTACAATTTTACACCGTAATTATATATGCCTCTATCATTTGATTTTTTCGAAACTTAATTAATAAAAGAAATACGATAATTCAAAATAGCGAAAAATAACCAATTTTTACCGTAATGTTCAGATGACTATTAGATAAACGTGATAAGTTTTTGACAAAAAAGAAAATAAAAGAAGCTTTTACTTTTCCTCTAAATTTTGATATAAAAAAAATTGAGATCTGTCGTGTTTTGAAAAAGAAAACAGCGGAATGCGAAACGTCTTTTGGTCAACGTTTTTGTAGGTAAAATCAGCCTGAGCTGCAACTGTCCTTTTCGCACTTTACCGGGAGAGGTTGGAAGCAGCGCGACGGAAATAGTTTCTTCAAATACCTATTTTCCAATTTCCTCGACACTAGAGTCCCCTCTTAAGTTGTCTGGAAATCGATTGTTAATTCTGTGTGTTACAGAGAAATGAGGAAATTGTGACGTTTTTATTATAAATGTCGATCGGTATAAGAGCACGAGAAGACTTTAAACTGATGGATGAACTGTGTGAATAATGACATCACGTGACTACTTTATGCACATGTTCATACTTTGTAATCACAAGTAAAGCACGCGCGGTTTTGTGAGATAAAATCACTATAACATTGGGATGAACTAAACTGGAGCACTTATGTGCTAATAAGGTATCTTTCATATTTTTTCTCTTCAGTATAAGCTTTTACAAGGAATTATTGACTTAATTCAGATCATAATATGGAACTTTATTCTGTAACACATGGTATCTAGGATTGTTGCTCCTCACCCACCACTTTATTGTACTCTTTGTTAGGTCGACAGCAGGTCAACCTATCCGAAACTGTCAAATATTCCCAAACAACCTTGAGCCTTAATGCTTTATATATAAAGTGGAAAATGTAATAAAGAAATCTGACAGGCTGTGGTAGTACGATGTGCTCTGTTGTCTGTAAATTATAATACTAATGTAAATATTACTCTTGTAATACGATGTTTTTAATGAATAAATTATATTATAATACTAAATGCGCCCCGGGGTTTCGTCTGCGTAAGTAGTAGTAATATAAAAAATAGATAAACACCTATTCTCATGCCTAAGAAATGTATATACGCATTAAAATCGATTTAGTCGTTTTGGAGGAGCTTCACCAGAGAAACACCATGACAGGAGAATTTTATATGTATTATAGAAGATAGTAAAAAAATTGACAAGTATATAAGTATATGTATTTTACAAGGATATATTTATGTATTTTACATAAACATATCCTTACAATACAAAGATGGAATCTCGAAGACCTTTGGATTGATTTATTTCTAAACAAACCATAGGACAGCCACTTACTGTAGCAAAGCTTATGCAATAACTGTAGGGCACGTTCTAATCGAAGAGCTAAATGTTCAAGGACCACACCGCAATGCTCATCGATTAGTTCCGAATAGTGAACACGCAAAACGATGTGTGATGACTAATCCATATCCATACTAATATTATAAATGCGAAAGTAACTCTGTCTGTCTGTCTGTCTGTCTGTCTGTTACGCTTTCCCGCCTAAACCTCTCAACCGATTTTGATGAAATTTGGTACAGACAATCTTTGGACCCTGAGAAAAAACATAGGCTACCTTTTATCCCGGAAAAAATTGATATTCCCGAGGGAAATCTAAAAAGCGCGATATAACCGAACACCACGTAGGCGAAGACGTGGGCGGAAAGCACACAATCTTTAGACCCTGAGAAAGGACATAGGCTACCTTTTATCCCGGAAAAATTTGATGTTCCCGAGGGAAATCTAAAAAGCGCGATATAACCGAAATTTACGCGGGCGAAGCCGCGGGCGGAAAGCTAGTTAATATTATAAATGCGAAAGTAAGTCTGTCTGTCTGTCTGTTACGCTTTCCCGCTTAAACTTCTCAACCGATTTTGATGAAATTTGGCACAAAACAATCTTTAGACCCTGAGAAAGGACATAGGCTAACTTTTATTGAAAAATTTGATATTCCCAATGGATATCTAAAAAGCGCGATATAACCGAATTCCACGCGGGCGAAGCCGTGGGCGGAAAGCTAGTATGATCTTATAACGCAATGTCACAACTGTTTCTGATGAGGTGCTGGTCATTGGTTTAGCGATTGGGAAAGAGAAAATTTGAATTTCCATGAGAATTATAGATGAAGTTGTGGCTGAGGGAGAGTAGGCTCCGATTTACGGGTTGGTAGATATTCCCCCTTATTATGCCTTTAGTTTCTACCCCTTTATGGATAAACCCCTTAAACTCTGTGGTATTTATTCATAAACGCAGCTTATTAACTAGCGATTAGCGATTCTTTAACCATACATTTTTGACCTTTTAACGTCACTTAACTTTAATCACCCAGTATGGATAAACACCACAGAGTTTAAGGGGTTTATTCATCAACGATGATTAAAATTAAGTGGCCTGTAAACGTCTAAAATGTATGTTTAAACAATCGCTAATCACTAGATAACTTTAAGCAGCGTTTATGAATAAGGGGGATTGTCTTAAAACCAAAATTTTGAAGACATATGACATGTCTAAAATTTGGTTTTAATAGATTCCCACTGCTGGGCACAGGTCTCCTCTCATACAGAGAAGGATTGAGCGTAATCACCACGCTTGCTCAATGCGGGTTGGCGATTTCAGACTTAAAGTCCAGGTTTCCTCAAGATGTTTTCCTTCACCTTTTAATCAGTCATTGGTGTGTTTACGCACGTTGTTTTATTTCGGGGCGGTAACCACTTTGCTTACCACTCTATATTCCGCACTAGTATACATACGGGTATTTTAGAACTATTAACTAAATCCAAAGGGTATCAGTTTAAACAAACTATGTCGGCGTGGTGGGTTTTATGGTCATACTAGATGAAAACTCGACTTCGCTCGGGTGAAATGTGACTCATACATATTTTTTTTAAATCACAAGCTTTAGTATGAAACGGAACGTTTATTACCTACTCAGAATGTCATTCGGTGTTAATGACGTTTCGCTGGAGTGGCCAATATGGCGACTGTGATTTGCCTCATTTGTCAGAACTGTTAGAATTTAACAAAATACTCGACAATTTAAAATTTACAATTGTGTTGTCGACTCGCAATCTTTATTTATTTATGTTTATGTTTTATTATTCAAGTAGGATTTCGATCGAGTCTTATCCCTAACGAAATCTATACACTACTACTTCTATACTAATATATAAAGCTGAGGAGTTTGTTTGTTTGTTTGAACGCGCTAATCTCAGGAAGTACTGGTCCGATTTGAAAAAATATTTTTGCGTGGATAGCCCATTAATCCAGGAAGGCTTTTGGCTATATAACATCACGCTGCGACCATTAGGAGCGGAGCGTAACTAACTCCACGCGAACGAAGTCGCTGGCGGCCGCTAGTAGGTATATAAAGCTGAAGAGTTTGTTTGTTTGAACGCGTTAATCTCAGGAACTACTGGCCCGATTTGAAAAATTCTTTTTGCCTCGGATAGCCCGTTAATCCAGGAAGGCTTTAGGCTGCAAAACATCACGCTGCGATCAATAAGAGCGGCGCATATAAAAAAACGCGGCCGAAGTCGCGTGCGACCGCTATTTATTAATATAATTATCGTCTGCACTTTTACAAAACTAAATTACCAGAAATAAACATCGGCAGTGTTCAAAGTAATAATAGAAACGTTTATTTATGGGTTACAAAATAGTGCATTTACGTAACATTACCTGTATTTACGTCTCCTCGCGTGCAGGCTAACCATTGACAGGTTGACGTTAATAACAAACTAATTATTTTCGTGGGACACATAGCACCTGATACTTTACACTACCACTAACTATACTATACTACACACTACCTTTAATTAATAAAGTCGTCCACGACGACTTAGGCGATTATATATCTCTTAGCCTGAATTTCCAAAAAAAAAAAAAAATCTTTACACGTTCGAAATGCAATATATTTTTTTATAATTATAAGCCAGTGCTTGACCGCAATGCCACCTGATGGTAAGCAGTGTTGCAATCGTTGATGGTAAAGCGCGCTAGTTTATTAAAAGCATATTCACTCAAATCTGAGTGAATAGGAAGAAAGACGGCAGTTGAGCGAGGTAATGCAATGTTAAACCCAACAACAAGACCAACGATGCTAAGTAGAGGGAGATTGATCTGGAGACCCTCCACGACCAAACTCCCGACACAACAACATTTAGCGCATCGTACCTGGCACACATCGTAACACAACTGCCCAGACCCATCCTCCGTACGGCTTCACCAGGCATTATTAAACTTTGTCTGGTGGTTATGCACTACCATTTTCGGTTCCGGTGTCCGATTTTTGTAAACATACTCATCATCTACCCAGCCTTTTTTCGACTATGTTGGTCGGCTTTTAACCTAACCAGATGCAATCAGCAACTAGCTGAATACCAGCGGTATTTGCTCACACAGTAGGAATGGCTTTTAATTTTAAACTCCAATAACATTCATTGCGAATGTAATTAACATTGCTGATGAAACTCATTTTTCCAACAAACATAATTATAAAGCAATGTATTATCTTAAAAATTATTCATATTACATGTATTACGAAACCAGGGTGCAGGATTCTATCGATTTAATTTGCAAACACGCTAATGAAAAATTACACTGTAAAAGTAACATAAGTTTCTTCCTGGTATTTTTCTTCCTTAGCTCTCTTGTAGTATTATTCTCCCTTATCGAAGCAAAAGCAGAACGAAAGATCGTAGCAAGTAGAGTCATGACTAACAAAATAGGAAAGTCATGAGTTTCTGTGTTTTTTTTTAAATAATATAAACTATATAGTGCTTGACTTCTTTCAGCTGGCTTTTGTTCTTCTCGCTTCCAGCGTATTCTTTTGACTTATTACGCTAGAAGCAAGAAGAACAAAAGCCTCGTATTCCAGCGTATTCTTGCGACCTTCACAAGGACTTTGTGACGGTCGCCTGGTCCTTACCGGTCTTCATTAAATAAATATAACTAAATAAATAAGGTTGCAAGAATACGCTGGAATCACTAAAGACGATGACGGCTGAAATGGTTATGTATCAGCTATTTCTCCGGATGCACTTTGCATGATAAAATATAACCATTTAGACATGTATTCATAAATGTTGCCAGAGTTAAGTAGAGAAAACAAAAAGGGTTTCCATGGCAGTCGTACATCAGTCGTAAGCAGACCATTACTACAAAATGCATTATTGAAATGTTTTGCAAGGCCACGCGAAGCAATAACTATTTAAACTAAGGGTTCTGTTTACTTATGAGAGAGAACTGGGATAGATAACATTATCATACTATACTAACTCGTAAATGTTCATTGGTGAACATAAAACTAGACTGATCACACTCTAGCTGGTTATTAAAAGCGATTTGGGAACAATCTTCATGTGTTTATCTCTGTGATCTCTATTATTATAAGTCTGTGTATACCCACCAATGTTTTTTTGGTGTGGATGGGAAATCATTAAATTACCTCTCCCGCTCTGGGCGGAGCGGAAGGGCGTGTCAGACTTTTACTGACTAAAACCACAGGCCACGGTTTCTCTTTTGATCAACCTGCAACCCTGACCCAGACGTTGGTCTTCGTGGACCCCGTCACGATGTGCTGCCATCTTTTGAGGCTCGCGTGTAACACAACGAGCCGTCGACCCGGGCCTGGTCCTTACCAGGCGGCGAGCAGTGGGCAGTTCGCCGCCCGGTGGCCGGGAGTTCAATGTTGTTTCCCGTCCCGGGCGTCTCCTGCGGCAGCTAGAGGCATGTGGAGGCATGGGGAGGGCATGAGGGGGGGGGGGGGGGATTGAAACCATTCATCCGATGGAAACTGATAGCAGCAAAATTGATGAATTTACATACCAACTTTCACAGATGGATGTAGGGACAGTAAGTTCAATCGATTTTAAGTTTTATTACTTTGGTGGAATGAGAAATGGCGGTTGCAGTATCGTTAATGGTTGGTTTTTTAACGACTTTTTTGCTTTTAATGCCATCCTTATGCCTAGGGAATAGAAGTTAAAATCGGTTGAACAAACAGTAAAAAAGGTTTCTTTAAATGTTTAATAGATAAGATATCCGAAAACTACGTAGATATTTTATAATATCTCAATCGAACCTACTAAGCGGGGAAATAGGGATTTTAAAGGGAGCTTCTAAAGGTTGTTTTAGGAAGTGTTACCATTTAGTTAGGTAGATTAGATAAACTAAAAATTGATAAAAAATAATGTACAAAAATCTAATCATTTGTTAGTATATCTTTTAAACAATTTCTTAACGAGAGATCAGAACTGGCCATTAAACACCTCGTCTAGTTATATGTTAGATTTGTCATAATAAATATAAGTCAAATTAATTAGTAACAATACTAAGCAGTAACTCATAAAAGGTCGCCTGTCATATAAATTAAGACGAAATAAATAATTCACTGCAGCTTTAGTTGACTGATAGATATGTCTAGAATGACTGATTCGGTTTTATATTAAAACTATCTCTCTAGTACTGATTAATGACTTATTTCTCTAGTTTCAAATTGATATTTATTTAGTACTCAATCTGTCAAGTACTTTCTCAACTATGTTGGGGTCCTGTCCTTATCCACCTGTATAGTTATGAACGTATAAATGAAAACTAAAAAAAATCGTGTCGAAATGGCATCATAGTTTTCGGCCCTGCCCAAAATCGGCTTCTTCTTCTTCATCTGCAGCCAATGGATGTCCACTGCTGGACAAAGGCCTCCCCCAAGGCTTTCCACGCTGACCGGTCTTGTGCTGCCCGCATCCATTGGCTTCCCACGACCTTCACCAGGTCATCGGTTCACCTTGTTGGGGGCCTACGCTGCGTCTTCCAGTACGTGGCCGCCACTTCAGAACCTTACTACCCCATCGGCCATCGGTTCTACGAGCAATGTGCCCTGCCCACAAAATCGGCGAATCTCCTAAAATTATCCCTTTATTTTTAGCATTTATTGCCTCAGTTGTGTGCAAAAGCCTCCTTACTTTTCTTCCACCTCTCTCTGCTAGAACTGTCAAGGATTTATCAGAGGAGTCCAACTCATCCGGCTATTTCCGTCTGGAACAGCTGCGATGGCGTTGGCCATTAATTAATATTATATAGTACTTTATAAATAACTCACCTTCATCAGTTAGACAACTTTCTACTTAATGCGAATAAAACGAGTTAAAATAATGTTAAATGTAAGTGTTACTGCAAAACATTTCAACCATTTGTTTGCGTCTAAACAAATGTTTTGACAAAAGAGTAATGAATCTGTCAGGGGCTGCCGAGTTCACGCGCCGTTCACTGAATTAGGTTAAGCTAATATTTAACAGTTTTGAAATTTAGTAAGTAATACGTTTTCGAAGTAATTTTATGTCTGGAGATATGAATATGTTTCCAATGGACAAAGGGATATGTGAGGATTGCAAGAGCGACGGCGATGGAGGATGGAAAATGAAGGATGAATGATGTTGGACTATTGTTAGGACTTGTGTTTACTAATGTAAAATAAAACATTAATTTGCAGACACACTACATATAAAGATAAAAATCCTTATTTTGAAAAACCTAAAACTACATTTTCAAGCCTACCCAAAAGCTTCCAAAAATAACATTTCCCAAAACTTCCTGCTATTTATATGCCATTGAAATTTGAGTGATAGCCTGAACTTGGACAAGCGCGATGATGGATGGCATGCTTCTCTTATTACATGATTATTTGTTAAAATTCGATATTTGACGGCCTGATGGATACTATAAATCTTGGCTTTTTAGGGCAGTGACGTCACGAAAAAAGAAGGCGGGTGTATTAAAAGCGGAAGTATGTTTTACGATCATTATGCCCCGTTTTAATGTTATGTCATTAGATGTTTCCCCGGATGACGCGTTGTTTTTCCTGTGCGTTACATATAAAGCTTTTAAAGGATTATAAATTAACAATACCTTTTAAAAGCCGGTGTCATAACGTCCCTTATTGTAAAGCAATTATATTTTTTGATCTCGAAATCTGGGTTATTCTTACCTGCTGACTCAAGGCTACAGCTTTGGTCCGCATCGGGTTGTATTTTAGATCATATTTATTTTAATACAATTAGTCGTTCGTATCACCCAGTAATCAATGGGTTGTGGAGGTCAGATAGGACGTCGCTCCGTATGAAATAATGATAGTCAGCTGCATTCGGTTAGACTGGCAGATGACCCCATCAGTCATGCAGTCCCTAATATTCAATCATATCCTCTAAGCTAGTCTAATACTTGCAATGTTTAGTGTTTCAAAATCAAAAGTCATTTCTTCAAATTAGGCTGAGAACCAGCGCTTTTTAAATGTCAAAATTACAAAAGAACGGTCCCCAAACATGGCCGTCGTTTGCGTTTGTCCTGGTGTTTTCGCTGGGAAAGTCTAAAATGTTCAGCAGTTTTAAAAGACAAACGAATTCGAACCAATTCTTGTCACATAATTCACAATTAAAACCCAGAAATTTAAATATACATACACACGTACATCCTATCCAAAAATATTAAACAAAAGAGACGAATCAGTTTACGAGGACGGAGCGGTTCCCCGTAGGCATCACAGAATGGTGGGAGAACATTTATCATGAGTATTATACGCGTAGGTATAATATGGACCAGCTGACATATTGCCGCGTCTTTGGTACTTATTTATCTTTGTTATTAGAGTAGAGCTGCGAAAGGTTTTATTTATTGTTTGTGAGAGTACGATCACATACATATACGGACAGCTTACGTGGCGCAGTGATAGCGAACGCGGCCGCTGCCCAACGAACCCGCGCCGGGTTCGATCCCCGCGCAGGGCAAATATTTATATTCATGTACATATGTACATGAATATAAATATTTGCACTGGTCTGGTCGTGCCTCGGAAAGCACGTTAAGCCTTTGGTCCCGGTTGCCATATGCACATCTAAAGGCAGTCTTTATGGGTTGTTGGAACCCTCAAAAGTCCAACAATTGGTCTAGCTGCAATGCTTCGATATCATCATCGGGTTGTGGAGGTCAGATGGCAGCCGCTTCACAAAAAATATCGAAGTTTAGCCAAAATCAGCAGTTAAGACTGGTAAAGCGGACCTCAGACTCCAAAGCTGAAAAAGCTTCGGATGCGACTGGGATTAACGCTGAGATGAAGAGACAGAGTACGATCACATACGACAACCGCTCCACACAACATCGCAGTGACGATATGACGGCAAGCATTGATTGTGTGAGTGAAGAGGTAACAATTACTTTCTTTTTTAATTTTCAACCCATATAAATAAGTCTTAGTAATCAACAAGAAAAATATCAAAAACTATTCATTAATATGACACAGTGGTATTTAGGTGCATCCAATTTCCCAGTAAGTATGAGGCTGTCCTACCTATCAGCTCTAGTTTTCAGGGTGCCATTGGGGGTCCCAATGGCACCCTGAAAACTACGCAAAAAATACTACGTAAAACTAAGCACGTACCCTTCGCATAATGGTTGAGTTAAATTTGCCCTAACCGTAATTAGTCAGCTTATGCATCCCACATGGTACGATATATTTATATTTTTCTATATGAAAGAACGAGACAGTAACATGATGACAGAAATGTGTCCATTGTTTGACGCAGTTTAGATGCAGGCTGGCGAATCTAACTATTTAACGCTATGATTTTACCCCCTCCATAGATCACAACAACCTAATTGTTTTTCATTTTTAAAACTGTACTGTGGTCCCGCATCAACTGTTCATCTTTAAAAGTGATCCCGATCGGTTCATAAATAACGGACTCAATTTACCGATACAAAGGCCCCGCGAAATTGTTTTCATGTCGCCGCGTCATCGCGTCAATTAAAAAAAAGCTGGTTGGAAGTACTCTCTCGTGTTTATATAGGGGCCTTCGTTATTGGTGATTTTGAGCGTTTGATTCTATAAACATTTCACCACTTTATTTCTAAACATTACATAAAGTTAAGTAATGATTAACCATACATTTATGACGTTTTAGCGTCTCCTTTAACAATCGTTTATAGATAAAACCTACATCGTAAACTAGCTATATTATCATGCTATTGGAGTCTAAGTAAGTCGGGTGCACGCATGAGTTATTAATATTGATTTTTTAAACAATCTCGTTTAAAAAGCGCTTCAGTCCCAAATAATGGCGACGCAGTAATAAAATCAGCAAGTGCATAGGAGACATAGTTGAAGAAGAATAATGCTGAAATACTCTTGTTTGGTTAGTATTAAGGTTTCAGCATGATTTTTTCGAAAAAGTGCTTTAATAAAGAATGAACACCCTGTTATTCTAACCATAGGTAACATACAAAAGGTTACTCAACCCACACTTATCATAAACCCATCTCAAGTGCAGTTGCAAGAGAATCCACATGAAGTAGGCTTAGTCTAGAGCCATGGAGCCGGTCTTTATCTGAAGGCAGTAAGTTTGAGAGCTCTAAGCTAGCACTAAGTTACAAGCCCGGCTTACAGTTTCCGACACACACTAAAGCTATGGTTACACGGGCAACTATTGACGGCAACAGTTGCCGGAGGAAGTTTAATGTCAAACATTTGTATCAATTGTTTTGGCTTTTTTGACTCCATATTCACCAAATAAGCTCCATATTGGCTAATTTATTCAATTCCTTAAGAAGAAGGCTTTTTCCTGAAGGCAGTCCTTCACAATCTTGAGAGCTGTAAGCTAGCACAAAGTTACAAGGCGGGTTTTTGACTTCAGATACTTACTAAAGTTGGCTGCAACTATACGAGCAACTTTATCACCAATACCCGCTAACACTTTCTAAAGAAAGGTATTACACAGTTATAAAAAAAGAGGGCATTTACCAGAACGCTCCACACGCGACTGGAGCAGAGTATACCCGATTCAGCATCATCGAATCGAGTGTGACGGTTCAATCTTGTCCATTCACTATTCAGAAAAAGCGCAAAGTGAGTCTAATTAACTTTTACTTCTAAATCGCTGTCATAGACGCCGCGGACGAATCTAGTGATCAATCAATAGCAATCAAGTGATCTAATTAAGGCTTCATTTAATATTTGAGGTACCCTGCAATTTACTTCAACAGTTTTTGCTATCATCATCTCAGCGTTAATCCCAGTCGCATCCGAAGCTTTTTCAGCTTTGGAGTCTGGGGTCCGCTTTACCAGTCTCACTGCTGATTTTGGCTAAACTTCGATACTTTCCGTGAAGCGACTGCCGTCTGACCTCCACAACCCGAAGGCGATAACGAAGCATTGCAACTGCTTCTGCAATAATCACGATTAATTTGAGATCATTAGAGGTGATTATTGCAACCTTAATTTCGCTTAATGCAGATTAGCTATATTTTTAACTAATTACTAAAGTTGTCGTCAGCCGTAGGCTTACTAATTGGTGGTTTATGATGTTTGAGCAATTGATGTTGCCCGTGTAAGCAACCTGTTAAGTAATCCTAGTAGGTAGTAAGAAGTGGCGTAGCAAGCCAAATCTAAATATTCGATTGAGTAGAATAGAATGCTTAGAAATAGGAATACGTTGTTAGAGGTAGGACATAGGTGTATACGCGAAGGGATTTTTAAAAAGCAATTCAAAACTCTTGAACGCACCCATAGGTGTCATGTATGTAAGTCACTCCTCTATATTCACTAGTAGTTTAGAGCCAGCACGAACAACCTTAAACCAAAGCATTGAAGGGCAGTATTTGTACATAATACACAGGGGTTTGGGAGGGTTGTTCCATGATGGTGAAATTCGTAAAATTGAAATAGAACTTCACTTAAGGTAAGTTCGTTTAATTTAACAATTTTACTCTTTCACCATCATATCTAAATAGCATTACGCGTAACATATGGCAATGGTGCGAAGTCAGAAATATTTTTTTGTTTGCATCATACATAAATACAAAGGATAATGTAGAAGCAGACTATGAATCAAGAAAATCTGACATTGAATGGGAACTGTCCAATTCAGCATTCCAACAAATTGTACTTCAATTTGGAAATCCGGACATAGACTTATTTGCATCAAGATCCAACAATAAATGTAAAAAATTCGTTAGTTGGAAAAAAGACCCCGATGCATTCGCTATTGACGCATTTACAATTAAATGGTCAAACTATAAATTTTATGCATTTCCACCATTTAGTCTGATACTTAGAGTTCTACAAAAAATTAAAAATGATAAAGCAACTGGTGTGTTAGTCGTTCCCTATTGGACAACACAACCATGGTTTCCTATATTTACGTCTCTTTTAGTAACCCAACCAATATTATTTAAACCTTCTAAAACACTTTTATCATCCCATTCCAGGGACTACCACCCATTATACCGAACACTTACCCTGGCTGCAGGGCAGCTCTCCGCGAAGCACAAAAGAAAAGAGGAGTGCCACAATCGTCACTTGATATAATGATAGCCTCCTTATCAGCCAATACCATCAAACAGTATAACACCGGTTTGTGTTCATGGTGGAACTTCTGCAACAATCATAATCTAGACCCATACGTAGGCTCGGTGCCATACATAATAAACTTCTTAACAAAGCGGTTCAATGAAGGAGCCTCATATGGCACATTGAATACCTTCAGGTCGGCCTTATCATTGTTGATAGGTCCAAGAGTAGGTACAGATGACCGACTAAAAAGGTTTTTTAAGGGAGTTTTCAAACTCAAACCCCAAAAACCCAAATATGATACAACATGGGACCCAGGAATTGTCCTAAATTTGTTGTCTAGCTGGTTCCCAAATGAATTAATCGGAATTAAAAAATTAACACAAAAACTTGTAACACTACTTGCCCTTACTACTGGACATAGGATCCAAACATTGTCACTTATTAAAATTAACAATATATCCCACAATAATATAGGAATACTTATTAATATCACAGACATAATAAAAACTTCAAGGCATGGGACTGATCAGCCTATTTTAAATTTACCCTACTATAATAATAAACCAGAGATTTGTCCGGTTAAGACTATCCAGTCATACCTCGAATTGACAAAAAATTATAGAAATGACTTACAAGAATTAATACTTACCTATAAAAAACCTTATAAAAATGCTTCAACCCAAAGTATAGGACGATGGATCAAAAGTACCCTAAAAGAAGCTGGCATCGACACAGACATCTTCTCATCTCATAGCACTCGTCACGCTTCAACATCCGCAGCCCTCAGGGCTGGTATGACCGTAGATGCTATAAGGAAATGTGCGGGATGGAAGGAAAACTCCACCGTTTTCGCCAAGTATTATAACAGACCCCTGTCCCAAACAAATGTTTTTTCCAATGTTATCCTTAATAATCATTAAGAATTGATTTTATCTCTATTCGTATAAGACCTTACTTAAATAATTAAAAAAGGGACTTGTTAAGTTACATTAAGTGGAATTAAAACGTAGAATCTAAGTTACTTTAGTTATGCAACCCTCTGGGTTATATACAAAATGTTTAACAAAAGTTGATTGTTTAATAAATATTTAATTGTCAAATTAATAAAAATTGATATTTCACAAATTGGATTTATGATTCTTCATTCCACTCACAACCTTAACTCTGAACATCTGCATAGTTTTCCATGATGGTGAAAGAGTAAAATTGTTAAATTAAACGAACTTACCTTAAGTGAAGTTCTATTTCAATTTTACGAATTTCACCATCATGGAACAACCCTCCCAAACCCCTGTGTATTATGTACAAATACTGCCCTTCAATGCTTTGGTTTAAGGTTGTTCGTGCTGGCTCTAAACTACTAGTGAATATAGAGGAGTGACTTACATACATGACACTTATGGGTGCGTTCAAGAGTTTTGAATTGCTTTTTATGTTGTGAAGTTAAGCACAATATACCGTATTGCTGCATAGTTTTCCATGATGGTGAAATTCGTAAAATTGAAATAGAACTTCACTTAAGGTAAGTTCGTTTAATTTAACAATTTTATACTAGTTTGCAACCCCAACTACCCCCTCTAAACACCCCTAACTTTCCACAGAGACCTAATAAAACAACTAACTATAACTAATTAATATCTTTCAGCTCATAAAATAGTTTCAAGAAGTTTCCTCTTCATATTAAAGCCAGTCCGCTGGATACTGAGACTTACAGAGGGGTAATATTTAAAAAGTTACAGGCTAAAGTTAACGGGGAGAGCTCGACGATGGACCAAACTTAAAGTGCATACTGTGGACGGAATTAACTTTTGATTTTGTAATTATTTATATAAAAGATTCAGCTGGAACGTGAGCAATGAATTTCATGAAAAGGGGTGCATTAAAAGGCAATCTACATTAATAATGAAAATGAAGATTTTGTTTTTTATGACGCGTTAATCCCTGGATTTAAAACTAGTTTTGCTTTTGATAGCCCGATCTTTGAGGCAGACTTTAGGTTATTTAAATTAACGGTAAGACCTTAGCACTCGATCAAAGTGAAAAATAAAAGAAGGGTACCGTACTTATATCTATCTATACTAATATATAAAGCTGAAGAGTTTGTTTTTTGAACGCGCTAATCTCATAAACTACTGGTTCGATTTGATCAATTATTTTTGCGTTGGATAGCGCATTAATCCAGGAAGGCTTTAGGCTATATAACATCACGCTGAGGCAATTAGGAGTGGAGCATAACAAAAATTAAGAAAGTAGTATATTTTGGGGTCAAAATAAAATGTTCAAATTACTAACTTCACGCGAACGAAGCCGCGAGCGGCCACTAGTATTTTATAAAAAAAAAAAACTGTTGTTGGTATTTGTCGTTATAGCATTCAGAGATATACATACAACATCTGTGAAATGTTCACTGTTTAACTATCACGGTTCGTGAGATATAGTATGAAGACAGACAAACTGACAGTGGAGTCTTGGCAATAGGATACATTTTTTACCCTTTGGGTGCGAAACTCCAAAAAGTAAGTAAGAACGAAAACTAAGCGAAAGAAACGAAGACGAAAGCGAAGCGCGGTCAGGCGATGCGATGCGATGAGGTAGGTTGAGGAATAAGATATTTTACGCGAAGCCTGGGTAATTGCATAACACGCTATCCGTAGTAATGTTTTTTTTTTACATATTATAAACTAGTGCATGATAAGCAGTGATGCAATCGTTGATGGTAAAGCGCGCTAGTTCATTATGAGCCTATTCACTCTAGCCTTGAAGACAGTTAAATTGTAGACGGAAAGGCCGCCGTTGGCAAACTGTTCCAGTCCCTCGATGTACGCGCTATAAAAGACGAGGCGAAACGCTCCGTCCGAGTTTTATTTTGAAAGTTCAATAACATTCATTGCGTTATTTACGTTGATGAGCAGACACGTTTTTCGAATTTACGGATCAATGTCATAGCACGCTTCTAAATGAATAAAATTGATAGCAATAGTCCCCCTTATTCAAAAACGTTTAAGAATAAACATTACAGTGTTTAAGGAGTTTATTCATAAAGGATGATGAAAGTTAAGTGACGCGCAAACGTCTAAAATGAATTGCTAAACAATCGCTAATCACTAGTTAACTTTAAGCAACGTTTATGAATAAGGGGGAAAGTGTTAAGGAATGAGGGTGCTGGTGAGAAAGAAAGGAAGTGTCTTGATTGTATCGTCGGTTATTTTCACTCTTCAATGAAGCTATTGTAGAAAAAATCAAAATCAGCAGTTAGACTGGTAAAGCGGACCCCAGACACCAAAGCTGAAAAGCTACGGATGCGACTGGGATTAACGCTGAGATGATGATGATGACTTCATGCCCATAGGTAACCCCAAATAATAGTGCTCCAGCCAATATTTTTCGCGAACGAGGGATACAATTACAGTAGGCAACAGTAGGTATCTATAGTAATTAATTATTTAAATCCCGTCAAAACCTATCCAACAAAATTAATTTCTTAACAATTTCACAACTCAAAATATAACCAGAAACATAGCTTCGATTTTAATTTGACATCAAAGTCACCGACTTCTCAATTCTAAACTAAATATAAATTCATGTCTCTAGAACTCCGCGGGCTGTCCACACGGACGATTGTGTTTGTGTTACAACTGTTGTAAGTTTGAGTAAGTAATAATATTTATGTTTCAAGAGCCAAGCTTGCTGTTAAATTTGATAGACGGAAATATTTGGGGCATTAAGATGTGAAAAATCGTTTTTGATGAAGTGATAAACTAATCTAAGTTAACTTATTAACTTTTTTACACTGTATACTGATTGTAGTGTATATTGAGAGAGGAATGGGTCTGTCCGAAATACTGAGACCGTTGTGGGGTGAGAGAGGAAAAGCTTGCCTACCGCTGCTGTATGCATGAGAGAAAGAGAAGCCAGGCAGATTGGCGCTGTAACACGTTACGTAACGGCACGGTTCATCATCATCATCAGCCTCTACTCGTCCACTGCTGGACATAGGCCTCCTCCACGGCACGCCAACAAGCTCGATCCTGACCAGTACTCCGCCAGCCACTACCAGCCACCTTTTTGATGTCGTCGCTCCATCTCGCCCAAAGGCGTCCTACGCTACGTTTGCCGAGACGCGGTCTCCACTCGAGGACTCGTTTACCCTAACGATTGTTGGTCCTGCGGCATATGTGACCAGAATATTGTCACTTCAGCTTGCTAATCCTTTCAGCTATGTCGGTGACTTTGGTCCTCTGTCGCATCACCTCATTACGGCGCGGTTGACCATAAGAATTTATCACACGAGTATTTTCATTTTCTTAGTAAAATTGAGAACAACTATGCAAACTTCCATCCCCTTTTTACATCACATTTTGAGTTTTCGCCAAACGCTTACTTACTTATAGGTATGAACTTTTAAATAGAAAGTACATATATCGCAAGTTTTATTTATAAAATGTCTTGCATTTTTACTAAATCTACGTAAACCTTTATTTTTCAGCGTGAAAACTAAAGAACATCAGTCCGAAAGCACAAATCTTCATAATAAATAACTGTGATAGTACAAACGCCGGTGTACCTACACAAGATGCCTTTACGACTTATTAATTTATGTTTCATTTTGCCAGAGCAAGGCCTGCAGCGGGACAGACCCTTTGGCCATAGAGTAGCATGTACAGAAGGCCCAATAAGTTAGACAATATTTTTTACATTGGAGTCTCAAACTTAAAATAATTATGCAGCGAAAATTGGCAAAACCTGGACACAACGGCTGAGTTTGGGGCTTACCGCCCAGTTTAATATTGTACAAATAACAGGCTGGTAAGTATTATTATTATTATTTTTCTCACGCTACAAATGGACCAACACAAATAATTTGATAATTGTGATTTAATATCTCCAGTATAACAAATTGATACGTGGTCTGCATAATAAACAGCACGCGCCAAAAAACGCATTTTTCAATACGCCTTGTTTTGTCGAAGTGTCAAATATTATTGTATTATTAAACTACCTGTAGTTTGTCTCTAGTTAGTCGTGGTCACTAAAGCTATGGCTCAGCTTGAGGTCATTAGAGAGATTTTTGGGTTAAACAAGATTTATTAGGTTTTTCATTAGGAATTTTCTAGTAGCTGCCATCTGGCATTAGACTCGCTTCCTATTACATGGAACTTTGTGAGTGTGTGGGTGTACTACTATTAGTACACCCACACACTCACAAAGGTCCATCAACCTACATGTACCGACAACTCTGTTGTCTTCAAGGAATACATGTCATCATCATCCCAGCGTTAATCCCAGTCGCATCCGAAGCCTTTTCAGCTTTGGAGTCTGGGGTCCGCTTTACCAATCCAACTGCTGATATGGCTAAACTTCGACATTTTCCGTGAAGCGACTGCCATCTGACCTCCACAACCCGAAGGCGACGTCAAAGCATTGCAGTTAGACCAATTGTTGGACTTTTGAGGGCTCCCAACAACCCGTAACGGCTGCCACTAGATGTTCGTATGGCAACCGGGACCAACGGCTTAACGTGCTTTCCGAGGCACGACCAGACCAGTGCAAATATTCATATTCATGCATACAAATAATTGCACTGTGCGGGGATCGAACCCGCGCCGCCTTGCGCAGCGGCCGCGTCCGCTACCGCTACGCCACGGAGGCTGTCAATGTATGCTATTATAATTATCTTGTCGTTAATGGGTACTAAAAACAAGAATTTTTTTTGCACAAATACGCATCCAATTTCTAATACCTACCTCACATATTATCATGAGTAGAGAGATAAACGTTCTATGTTATTTTCATAACCACATTAAAGCCCGGAAGAAAAATTGCCTGATCCTTCTGTAAATACTTACTCAATGTCTCAACCCCGGCAGCAGTAGCTTTCAATCGATATGGCGTTTCATTTAAATTGAATTACTTATTCTGCAAATACCATGGAAATGGCGGGTTGAGTTTGTTTTTACAGGGCTGTTGTCAACGCAGGGGTGGAATTTCTAAGACGTTCTGTCAGCGCTGCTTTATTTGATTCTTGGTATAGAAAGGGTAATTGTAATAACAGCAAGGGGCGACGTGAAATGGTAGGGGTGATGTGAAATAAATGGGATATTAGGCTACATGGAACATTCAATCAGTTTATTTAGTAATTTGATTTTACGCCGTATGTTGCCAATAAGACATTCTGGTGTTTCTACTATTGATACGTTCAATCTACACGATGTACTGACTTGCTTTTTGTTCCAGACAATTACTGCCGCCTTGACAGCCTCCGTGGCGTAGCGGTAGCGAACGCCGCCGCTGCGCAAGGAGACGCGGGTTCGATCCCCGCACAGTGCAAATATTTGTATGCATGAAGGTGAATATTTGTACTGGTCTGGTTGTGCCTCGGAAAGCACGTTAAGCCGTTGGTCCCGGTTGCCATACGAACGTCTAGTGGCAGTCGTTACGGGTTGTTGGAGCCCTAAAAATCTAACAATTGGTCTAACTGCAATGCTTAGATATCGCCTTCGGGTTGTGGAGGTTAGACGGCAGTCGCTTCACGGAAAATATCGAATTTTAGCCAAAATCAGTAGTTGGACTGGTAAAGCGGACCCCAGACTCCAAAGCTGAAAGGCTATGGATGCGACTGGGATTAACGCTGAGATGATGATGATGATGATGAGTTTGCTCATCTAATAATGTCCCAATGGTCCAATAGATATGTAATCAAAAAGCCAAATGAATCTTTTAGGAACTTAAAGTTAGTTTTTACTTAGGTGTTAGATTTTTTTTTTGGAACACGTCCTTTTTTTATGTTTACTCATTTTGTTTAAACCAGACAGTTTTTAATTAAATAGTAGAAAGTAATTTATTTAATAATATTCATTTATAACTAAACACAAAACATTTAAATATTCAAACACAACCCCAGGCGTGCAGCAGTCATTTCAATGATTACAACATCAAACAGATTTTCCGGAAAGTTATTATGAATTTGATATTAAATTTGATATTAATATCAAATGGAATAGCACAAATTGACGTCAAAGCTAATTAGTACTCATTTATTAATGAGGAATATTTAACATGGAGCTCGAACATATAACTATTTTAGCCTCATTTTGAGCTGATGAAAGATAATACTAGTGATCATAAAGTGCTAATGATTTGAATTACGTTGGAGAGGCTTATGTCTAACTAATAACAGCTAGTAGGTAGATCCTTCTCTGTATGAGAGGAGACCTGTGCCCAGCAGTGGGACGATAAACAGGTTGATGATGATGAGGTAGGTCAATCGCTCTCACAGAGTGGAGGCTGGTGTCCCAACAGTGGGTACTTTATAGGCTGACTATGTATGCATGTATCGGTAGATCAATCGGGTTAAGCTACACTTGCCTCGGTTGTTCCATGGATGGGCTACCATCTCCACGTAACGAGAAGTACAGATAAAAAAACCGATTATTGGGAGTAAGGAGGGACTATACTACAGTTAGACTTGTGTGTACCATCTAAATATTGGAGCTAGCTAATTGATTTGGTCGTGGACTCGTGGAGGGTCTCCAGATCAATCGCACTCTGGCGCATCTCATCACCTCGCTCAACTGCTGTCTACCTTCCTGTTCTGTCCACTCTGTTTTTTGAGTGAATAGGCTTAATAAACAAGCGCGCTTTACCAACAACGATTGCATCTCTGCTTAACATCAGGCGGGATTGCGTTGACCGCAATAGCACTAGTTTATTATTATTAATAAAAAAAAGTTGCATTTATAAATGAGAACTTTTTAATATGGAACTCGAATATAATAATAAAACATTTAGCGGCTTATTTTGAGTTAATGAGAGAAATTAGTGCTACAGATTGCAATACATACATTGTTCAATTCCAACACACGATATTGTAGGCTGTTTTTAATTAACAAAGAAATGGAGAGTCAATGTTATGGAAACCCCAATTGCATTACTGACAAAGTTTTGAAGCAGTTACAACGTTTTTACAGTGAAACAGATATTATTCATAAAAGCAATTTAAAGAAAAAAATATTTACTTAATATTATAATCAGCTTAATACATAGAAATAGAGAAAAGAGGTTTAATTGTCACAGAAAATCGTGCAACTGATAACATTAACTCGAATAATAAAGAAAAATAAAAATAAAATACATACAATGTAAATCTATCATCACGAAAAAAAAAACAGAAATAATCAAGAGCAGTGCCATGGAACCCACAAAACGTTGTTTATTTTCAGTGGTTATCCGAAAAGGACGTACGGAAACAAGTACCTAACATACAATCAAAGTACATTTGTATATTTAAGATTTGCAGTACCTATTGTTTTCTTTGTTATATGAAACCAGTAATGAACACGAAAATCTAAACAAATACAGCCCGTAACCAACGGAAACTTAATTCGCAATCAAAAGATGCTCGTCGTAACGTGGCGCGTCGTCCGTAGCATGATTCAAGAATAAAATTTTACAGACAATATAAAAGTATACTATGAGTAACTAATATTTTCTTATTTTTTTTTTTTTTGCATAGATAGAATAATTGTCTGCGAATAAAAAACAAGAACTTGAGAATTAGTCTTGAATGAACAATCGATGGAATAAAAATGGGGAAATAATATAGCTGATGTGTATTAAAATTGTACTTAAAACCGGTCAAGAGACATCAAACAAAGATGTTTTAAATCCCAAGTATCATTTAAAGTATCTAAGCTTATATTATAAAGAAGTAAAAATGATTATTTTTCATTTGTCAAAGTACCTAATCTATTTTTGTTTATATTCTTGCCAAGAGATAAAAGGATTTCTCTGGAAGACTGACTGATCCGACGAGCAGCACTATAGCCGACTATCATACTATGATAGTTATGAAATACTTTCATTACTAACACTAGTTTCTGCCCGTTTTAACTTTCAAACCCAAGAGCAATAGCGGGAATACTTGTATAGATATGATATAAAAATAAACAGTGGAAAGCCAGAGGAAATTCAGTGAAGCGGGCCCCGGGCGCAGATTTATATAAGCCGGAGGTTCCACAGAATAAGGTCCGGTAAACTTGACAGCGAATAAGGGAGGCTATAAAAATATCTGCCAGGCTGCGTATGATTTAGAATCTGCCGTGTACTGTATATTGTTTTATTTGGTTCCCTATTTTATTATTACCTTAGCATTTAACATTTTACTAGGATGAAAGTCTGAAAGACAAGAGGCATTCAGAAGAATTTTAAACAGTCTGCATGGCTAGTCATTTATAACATTACGTCTGTTTCGTACGCATGAGAATACTGCGGCTACTTCACACCGACGAATAAGAACAGAGTCCCAAGCATGGCGCAACACAACTGGCGTAGGTATTTACCTATCGCTGGTGTGTACTACCCTTACTATCAAAGTGTTGCAGTTAGACCAATTGTTGGAACCCTCAAAAGTCCAACAATTGGTCTAACTACAATACTTTGATATCGCCTTCGGGTTGTGGAGGTCACACGGCAGTCGCTTCACGCAAAATGTCAAAGTTTAGCTAAACTCAGCACTTAGACTGGTAAAGCAGACCCCAGACTCCCAAAAGCTGAAAAAGATTCGGATGCGACTGGGATTAACGCTGCGATGATGATGGTGATGATGATGGTGTGTCCGGCAGTGGGCAGTAAATACAAACTGCGAGCTCGGTAAGTTAGGTTAAGGTTCGTCAATCCGCCTTTTGCCATTTTTACGTCTCATGAAATTAAGAAACCTTTACGCAACAATCTTTTCTGCCCATCTCAATAATGAACCCTCCAATTGCTTCCACAGTGACTCCGCCTAATTTCTGAGACCGGCGCCGCGACGCCGGCGGTTTACAACGTCGCCGTCGCGTTTGCATAATAATGCAAGCTGCAGCTCCAGACTATATAATCAAATCGCTGCGCTCGCCAGTCCCTACTGGCCACAATAAGCCACTCTTTGCATAAAAACATTTTAACTCGCAATCATTGCGCGACCAGGACCCGTTTCGTCTTACAATTAGGTTATTGCAATTTTCTCTGACTGCTTAAAATCTCATATACCCTCTATATCCTCATTCCATGGCGGTAGGCAGACAGAATAGATACCTGTTACGATATTTACATAAACTTCTTGCTTTGTTTATGCTCATACAAGCACTCTATTTGCAAGTACCATCCATATGACCTTACTGAAGAACGTTACGAATAAGATACTGGTTCTCGGTGGTAGGCATGACATCGGCTGCCGGCAGAAGTTACCACCCACCAGACAAAGTATTGCCGCCAAGCGATTCGTGGTGTTCCGGCATGATGTCTGGTGAAGCCGTTCGGAGGACGGGTCTGAGCAATTGTGTTGCGATGTGTGCCGGGTACGATGCGCCAAATGTTGTTGTGTCGGGAGTTTGGTCGTGGAGAGTCTCCAGATCAATCTCCCTCTAGCGCAGCATCGTTTGGTCGTGTTGTTGGGTTTAACATTGCATCACCTCGCTCAACTGCCGTCATCCTTCCTATTCCTAAGTTTTTAAGTGAATAGGCTTAATAAACTAGTGCGCTTTACCATCAACGATTGCATCACTGCTTACCATCAGGCGGGATTGCAGTCAAGCACTAGTTTACAATTATTAAAAAAAAAAAAAAGATCACTACCTCGTCAGGTCTACAGGTCCTTATTCTCCAACAGTATTTTGAAGGTCTGTTAAATTGCATAGTTAAGTATAACCAACACCGAAACTAGCAACTCAAGTTCATCGTGCACATACCAAAACACCAGCAGTCACACCAAAAGTCTCTTCACAAGATGACGTCACAAATCACATTAATAGGTGAAGCAACCTTCAAATGTCGCGAACGGGCTTCGGGGTTGCTGGTTCCAATTTATGAGCTCATTAGCCAGGTTACCTTACACCTGGTCGCGAGTAATATTGCCCAGTTCGCCGGTAATACCGCCCCGGTAATTACCACCGCACATTATTTGTTTCACATTATTAATTATAATTAAAGGGTATTTCGTATCTAACTGCTTGTAAAGAAAAAACAATAAAGTTTAATTACAACATTAATGGTGGACCTCAATGAGATTATCATTTTTTTTTTCAGGATAAGCGCTCAGCCGCGCGAGATTGATGAGAATTTTCTATTTTTTGTTGTTTAATTAAAATATCTGCTTAGCATTCCTATTTTTTTTTTGCGTTCATTATCCTGAGCGCAAAATATATTACAATAACAATTCAGGCACGACTAATGAATATATAATGAAAAAATGCGCATTTATTTCGCTTCTAACGAAAGAGCTTATAGACTTGTGGACTTAAAAAACTTATTATCAAATATTAGAAAAGAACGTCCCAACTGTAGCATAAATATTCAAAGCAACAATATTTATTATCGTTTTCAACGCACAATCGTTAAAATATATTTATTTCTCTATGCCGGTAATTCTAGATGATTTACAGTTAATTCCACCTAAACTTGAAATAAACTTTCGAATGGTATTAAATTACTTTTTGATGAGTCTGTCGTAGTGCCATTTGTTTGCTGGTAATTATGTAGATTGTATCGCTAAATTAAATTTTGAATGCTATATGAAAAGTCAGTACAATAAAACTTGTACATAAAGGGTGTATCTGACATCGACGCACAAACGAAAACCATGGATCCTGTACATGATTCTGAGCCCCCCAGTGGTGGAATTTTTCGTCAGCTTTTTCGTGATTAAAAAAAAATATATGTAGTTTTTTTTTTCACTTCAGACCATTCACAATTGCTATACTTTTATAATCCTATAATATTTTAAAGTAAAAATTAAATAATTCGCTAATTACATAAAAAAGCGCAATGAAAACAAAACCCGAAAAACTATCTTATCAGCTGATTTAATAGAGTTCACATCAGGGATCAACGTCATACCTACAAACCCGCACGGCGGCACGCTTGCAACGTTCAAAAGCCAAGCCGACACTTTTTTTAAACAGTGTGTATTCTGTAACCGTTCATTAACGACATAAATGACTATCATAATTTTATTAGTGACATGCGGTCTAGCCTTTTCGCGAAGTTTGCGTTACGATGTCAGATACACCCTGTATTTAACGGAAACACAATGGCGCTTAAAGCCACAACTATTAAACTTATCTTAAGCAATTGATGACGATAGATACTCAACGGATCAGTTTTGCCCATCCCATTGGGAATTCAGCGTCGAAGTTCGAAAACCTAACTAAGCCAGCAAAGCAATATCGCGTGCACCAAGACTATATCTTTAGATTAAATACGTAAACTACGAGTAATTTAGTTATTGAAAATTCCTCCCGGGGCTCGATCGACCTAGCTCGATTTCTCATCTATTTTAAATAGTAATAAAGTTAAAGAGATTGTTTAAACGTGCTAATCTTTGGAACCACAATCGCAGGATTGAGAATTAGAAAATTCCTTTTACAATGAGTTTTCTATTCAAATCACGTTACAACCCCCTGGAAGCAGCGATGTGACGCGACGCAGTTAGATCGGAGGAATTCTATAAAAAAAAAAACTGTTATTTAATGTACAGACGACAGCACATCAAGTTACTACATCTGTCAGATTTCTTTATGAGATTTTCAACTTTATCTCTAAAGCTTTAAGGCTTAAGGTTGATTGCAAAAAAAATCAGTTTCGGGTAGCTTGACCTGCCGTCGTCCGTACCTACGTATTGTGTATCTACAACTTCTACGCGACCAAAATCGCGGTTAGAAACTAGTACCGCTTCCAGCTTAAACTAAAACTGCTAAAATACATCAAAAGAGCCGAGGTAAAACAATTTTTATTAGAAAAATTCCATTTCCAGTGTTTGAATATGAAAAGCGTCCGTGAAATAGCTTCGGCATTCTCCGTTTTCCATTACGAATATCGAGTAATATGTTGGATCCGTACTTGGTAGTTCCGTTTACCTAAAGAGTGCCAACGAGACTCTATTACCTACGTTTCTGCTTCGACTCAACCCAAAGCATTTATTTTAATTTAATGAAGCTAATTACTTCACAACGTCGAGGTAGTGGTTAAAACACAGCCTCTCAAATATGAGTGTGCGAATTCAATTCCAGGTCAGGCAAATACCAATGTAAATTTTCTAAGTTATATATACTTTCTAAGTATATCTTGGACACCAATGACTGATTACAACGTGAAGGAAAGCATCTTGAGGAATCCTGGACTTTAAGTCTGAAATCGCCAACCCGCATTGAGCAAGCGTGGTGATTACGCTCAATCCTTCCCCGTATGAGAGGAGACCTGTGCCCAGCAGTGGGACGATTGATAGGTTGATGATGATGA
The DNA here is from genome assembly GCA_017933935.1 of Sesamia nonagrioides. Classification (NCBI taxonomy): domain Eukaryota; kingdom Metazoa; phylum Arthropoda; class Insecta; order Lepidoptera; family Noctuidae; genus Sesamia; species Sesamia nonagrioides. The sequence goes on along the minus strand of JADWQK010000063.1, from coordinate 948,993 downwards.
TCATGAATGACTTCACTTTTAAATAGTCAGGCTGGATCCGTCACAATTACAAAATATTGGTCAAATCGTTTGCTAAACAAGTTGCCGAATAGGCAAGTCGTGGTGGACTAGTAGTTAAAACACCAGCCTCTCAAGTATGAGTGCGCGGGTTCGATTCCAGAGCAGGTAAGTACCAACGTAACTTTTCTAAAGTTATTCTTTCTTACTATCATTACGACTTTAAATAATTGTAAAAGCACCTAGTTAGAATTTTCACATAACACACACGTAATTCAAACTAGTACTAAATATATTTTTAAATAAACCTCGTATAATATGAATTTCCTCATCGATTTTTAGAAAAGAGATCATTGTCGTATATTTCTTTAATAGACCAATAAAAAACTAGTACTAAATAGAATTGGTTATTTCACAGACGTGTGTTGTAGGTTTACCCCTTATTCATAAACGCTGCTTAAAGTTAACTAGTGATTAGCGATTCTTTAACCATACATTTTTGACCTTTTAACGTCACATAACTTTAATCATCGTTTATGAATAAACCCGTCTTTTTTTTGTTGGGATGGGAAATCATCAAATGACTTCTCCCGCTCTGGGCGGAGCGGAAGGGCGTGTCAGACTTATACTGACTAAAACCCGCCCGTGTTTCTTCACTTGCCTGTGAGATGGCCAGGGCCACGGTTTCTTGTTTAACCAACCCGCAACCCTGACCCAGGAGGCATCGGTCTTCGTGGACCCCGTCACGATGTGCTGACATCTCTTTGAGGCGTGCGTGAAACACAACGTTTCGTTGACTCGGGCCTAGTCCTTACCGGGCGGTGAGCTGCCCACTGCTCACCGCCCGCAGGCCCGCGCCTGCGGTGGCCGGGAGTTCGATGTTATCTCCCGACTCCCGCGGCTAGTGGCGTGAGGGTGCTGGAATTCCCGCTCCTTCACGCGCTCCACCTCGTCCTTTGCCAGGATTACTGCTTCGCAGAAGGAGGTGACAGCCTACCATGCACTCTCGCTCCGGACCATGGCCTGGACCAGGGTCGGACGCGAGAGATCGCCGCCGATCGCCGCTACGAGGACACGGCGGTGTTCTACCCAAGCCGGGCAGACCTCCACCGTATGCTCCACAGTGTCCTCAGGGCGATCCACAAAATGGTGACACACTGAGGTGTTTATTTATAAAGGATGATTTAAATTAAGTGACGTTAAAAGGTCAAAAATGTATGATAAAGGGAGATAGTACTGAGCCTTTAGGTCCGTATTAAAGAACGTCACTCAAAACTCAAGCTCTACTTAAGTCGCGTTTGAAGCCCTTTGAGTGGTTGAAACTAGTTTTAAGTAATGTTTAAACAGAGATCAATGCTTGAGTTTCCTTCTAGAATACGGACATTAGTCATCATCATCTCAGCGTTAATCCCAGTCGCATCCGTACTTTTCAGTTTTGGAGTCTAGGGTCCGCTTTACCAGTCTAACTGCTGATTTTGGCTAAACTTCGATATTTTCCGTGACGCGACTGCCGTCTGACCTCCACAACCCGAAGGCGATATCTAAGCATTGCAGTTAAACCAATTGTTAGACTTTTGAGGGCACCAACAACCCGTAACGACTGCCACTAGATGTTCGTATAGCAACCGGGACCAACGGCTTAACGTGCTTTCCGAGGCATGACCAGACCAGCGCAAATATTCGTATTCATGCATAAAAATATTTGCACTCTGCGGGGATCGAATACGCGCCTCCTTGCGCAACGGCCGCGTTCACTACCGCTACGCTACGGAGGCTGTCAATGGAATACGGGTACCTTAGTATGCGAGCTCGACTCGTACTTTGTCAGTTTTTATTTCGCCTACAGAGTTGGATCGTACGGGGGTGCAGTCCCGATGTTCAGCGATGATTTATGCGCAATGCTTTTAGTTGGAACTTCTGTTGTGTTATTTAATTTTCCTAATGTATTGTACATTCGCTGCGAATTTGTGAAGTAATATTTTACGAATGTCGCCCGAATTTCGCTTTGATATTAGGTTTAACGTGATTTGTCGTGCTTCCGTGTATTGTATCTTTATGATTTATGAATACTGACGAGCCAGTACATGAATAACGGTAAGAAAAGATTTATAAATTATTCAATAAAAATGTAATCAGTAGATGGTTCTCTTAAATAAAGAGTGTATCTGACATCGACGCACAAACGAGTACCATGGGTCCAGTACATGATTCTGGACACCCCAGTGGTGAAATTATTCGTCGGCTTTTTCATGATTTAAAAAATATATATGTAGTTTTTTTCACTTTAGACCGTTCATAATTGCCATATTTTTATAACCCAAAAAGATTTTAAAGTAATAATTAACTAATTCACTAATTACACAAAAAAGCGCAATGAAAACAAACCTCGGAAAACTATCTTATCAGCTGATTTAATAGAGTTCACATCAGGGACCAACGTCATACCTATAAACCCGCACAGCGGCACGCTTGCAACGTTCAATGGCCGAGCCAACACTTTTTTTTTAAACTATGTGAATTCTGTAACCATTCATTAACGACATAAATGACTATCATAATTTTATTAGTGGCATGCGGTCTAGCCTTTTCGCGTAGTTTGCGTTACGATGTCAGATACAGCCTGTATGTAGTGTACAGTTACAATCAAAAGGAGAAGACCTCATTCGACACCCAAATTCCATTGCATTGTTGTCAATGGTAAAAGTGTCCAATTTAAATTGTCCCGTTTAAACACATTGCTGATTGATCATATCAATAGAGAAATCATCATCATCATCTGAGCGTTAATCCCAGTCGCATCTGAAGCTTTTCAGCTCTGGAGTCTGGGGTCCGCTTTACCAGTCTAACGCTGATTTTGGCTAATCTTCGATATTTTCCGTGAAGCGACTGCCGTCTGACCTCGACAACCCGAGGGCGATATCGAAGCATTGTAGCTAGACCAATTGTTGGACTTTTGAGGGCTCCAACAACCCGTAACGACTGCCATTAGATGTTCGCATGGCAACCGGGATCAACGGCTTAACGTGCTTTCCGAGGCACGACCAGATCAGTGCAAATATTCATATTCATGCATACAAACATTTGCACTGAGCGGGGATCGAACACGCGCCTCTTTGCGCAGCGGCCGCGTTCGCTACCGCTATGCCACGGAGGCTGTCATCAATAGAGAAGAGGTCTTCTAAATGCTACATTAAATTTCGATCCCCTATTTATCTGCCCCAAAAAAGTGACATTCTATAAACTACCCAGCCAATAATATATATAAGTTACCAGATGTCTGGTGTGTGCGGGTGTCCGGTTGTCCATCTGTCCGGATCCGGACGCGTATGATTCATGATGTTTGATGTTTGACTAGCGGCGCGTGACTCGGCTTCCGAAGATACAAGCCCATGTCGAAATTGATACAAAAGCTATACACGCTATGTTTATAGTTCCAATTTGTATAAGCGAATGTTTAGGATTTACATTACAATAGGGTATTTGACTAAAAAAACTAATTAGTCCGTCAGTCAGATTTACAAAAAATACTAGACAGGTATTTTTTTCTTTTTTCATATAAACAAAAAATGAAGACGACACAGAGCGTTGAAAACTCGTGTGACGTCACTGCACGCTACACTTTTCAGCGGCCAGTGACGCCACCAGCCACCACTCCTGATCTTTGATGCCTTTTACATTTGTCAATTTTTATTGATTTGATAAAACAAAATATACAAAATATACGTGTTTAGTATTTTTAAGAAAACTGACTGACGGACTAATTCGTATTTTTTTAGTCAAATACCCTATTAAGTTTATTTATTTATTTATACTTTCGCACAAAGAAAATATACAGAGGCGGACTTAATAACGTTAGGCATTCTCTACCAGTCAACCGGGTGATGAAAAGATCAGAAGGTAGGTGCTTTAATTAAAAAAAAAAACAAGGAAAAGAAAAAACTCATAACATTATATAAATATATAATTAAATAAACTATATAGTTACATATATATAAAATAAAATAAAAATTATGTTTTTTTTTTTAAATTTATACATATATACAAGGCACTATTACAATAATATATACAAAACTAAAACTTGTGTGAGAGTTGTTGAGATGACCCTACCCTAATTGTCATTTCCTTTTCATTATAAGTTATCTAATCCATACTAATATTATAACATACTAATATTATAAATGCGAAAGTAACTCTGTCTGTCTGTCTGTCTGTCTGTCTGTCTGTCTGTTACGCTTTCCCGCTTAAACCGCTCAACCGATTTTGATGAAATTTGGCACAGACAATCTTTAGACCCTGAGAAAGAACATAGGCTACCTTTTATCCCGGAAAAATTTGATGTTCCCGAGGGAAATCTAAAAAGCGCGATATAACCGAACTCCACGCGGGCGAAGCCGCGGGCGGAAAGCTAGTTATCTATACATACGTATACAAATCTGGCCAATCCCCGAATAGACCGATGTTATCAGCAATGTATCTCCCTGAGAGCTCTTCCGCATGGTCAGTGGCTACGTGTATTGTTCAGAGATTGAGCCGCCTGATACTGGACCGACGTCATTTGGATGACCGGGGCACGGTGTGTTCAATATGTTAAAGATTTGTTGGGTTAAGGCAATTCAATTTTCTCGGTGGTAGGCCATAACATCGGCTGCCGGCAGAAGTTACCACCCACCAGACAAAGTCTTGCCGCCAAGCGATTCGTCGTGTTCCGGCATGATGTCTGGTGAAGCCGCACGGAGGACGGGTCTGAGCAGTTGTGTTGCGATGTGTGGCGGGTACGATGCGCCAAATGTTGTTGTGTCGGGAGTTTGGTCGTGGAGAGTCTCCAGATCAATCACCTCGCTCAACTACCGTCATCCTTCCTATTCCTTAGTTTTTTAAATGAATAGGCTTAATAAACTAGTGCGCTTTACCATCAACGATTGCATCACTGCTTACCATCAGGCGGGATTGCAGTCAAGCACTAGTTTATAATTATTAAAAAAAAGGTTTTTCAACAAAAGCAGGTTACAATTTTTCCATTAACACAAAACACTGTTATTACAAAGTTCGGTAGGAAAAATCACGCCGTTATAGCTGAAATAGACATCCATACTAATATTATAAATGCGAAAGTAACTCTGTCTGTCTGTCTGTTACGCTATCCCGCTTAAACATCTCAACCGATTTTGATGAAATTTGACACAGACAATCTTTAGACCCTGACAAAGGACATAGGCTACCTTTTATTGAAAAAAATTGATATTCCCGAGGGAAATCTAGAAAGCGCGATATAACCGAATTCCACGCGGGCGAAGCCGCGGGCGGAAAGCTAGTAGTCTATATATCAGTAGACTAGACGATGTTATTTTAGCTCTTTATTCGACAAACCAAATTGCATATACTATCATCATCATCTTAGCGTTAATCCCAGTCGCATCCGCAGCCTTTTCAGCTTTGGAGTCTGGGGTCCGCTTTACCAGTCTAACTGCTGAATTTGAAATTGCATATACTATAGTACAAACAATCTAGCAGACAAAATGTAGCAACCTATAAATTTAAGATAAACAACATATTGATAAAATTCCATTTATTCTTACTTCCATTTGGGTAGGCAACTACGTAAGCAAATCACTACGTTAGACTAAGTTTGTATCTACTACATTCAGCTGTATTGTCTACGCCAGAATATTCCTATACCCTTTGTCTTGTCCGAGCCTTGCCAAACGTCTTCTGTCTCGTTTGTTTCCTACAACCTGAGAAGATAATGTATTCTGTTGCCCAGTCTGGCTTGACAAAACATATTTACCGGTAAATTGGAAGGGTATGGCAAGTTTACTAATACATAAAGCTGAAGAGTTTCATTTGCTTGAACGCGCTAATCTCATGAACTACTGGTCCGATTTGAAAAATTCTCTTTGCGTTGGATAGCCCATTAATCCAGGAAGGCTTTAGGCTATATAACATCACGCTGCAACTAATAGTAGTGGTCCATATAAAAAATATCGAAACCTGCGCGGGTGAAACCGCGGCGAGCAGCTAGTGGTTAACAACTTAATTGGGTTAATTTATTGTTGTTATATTTTCGACTCGAATTATACAGTATTTTAAATAACAGAGGGCGTTCCTTTAAACTCGTTAATATATATCATTAATAGATTAAAATAAAAATATCAGCATAGAAAAATAAGCATAAAAAAATCCGAATAAAAGAAAATTCTAATTGGAAATAAATTTGAAACCTCCTGTTTTAAATCAAAATAGTAGGCGTCATGTATAAATAAATTGCGACGTTGCCGTCTTTCATGTTCGCGTGTACAGTGTGTTTCTTTTACATGTTACATTGTTACAATTTAAAATTTTTATTGAATATTTTGTTATTGGAAAATTTTTTAAAACATTTTGTTTTCGAATGGAAATATTTTTTTAAGCATGTATGTATGCTATACTATTTCGGGTTAACGGGAACGCCCTCTGTTAGTTAACATACTGTATATTATGTAGTGTTTTAACTTATCGATTGTCATAGCTGTAATGTAAAATGGACATATCGGGGATATTTCCACAATCGTATCGTTTTTAAAAATTCCATCGTCTCAATGGGCTTTTCTCTCACCCTTCATCATCATCATCATCAACCTTTTTATCGTCCCACTGCTGGGCACAGGTCTCCTCTTATACAGAGAAGGATTGAGTGTAATCACCACGCTTGCTCAATGCGGGTTGGCGATTTCAGACTTATAAAAGTCCAGGTTTCCTCAAGATGTTTTCTTCACCTTCAGTCACTGGTGTCCAAGATATAATTAGAAAGTACACATAAGAAAAGTTACATTGGTACTTGCCTGACCTGGAATCGAACCCGCGCACTCATACTTGAGAGGCTGGTGTTTTAACCACTAGGCCACCACGACTTTTTTTTTTGTAGGTACTCTAATTATGTATGTATGATGTAGTGTTTTAACTTATCGATTGTTATAGTTGTAATGTAAAATGGACATATCGAGGACATTTCCACAATCGTATCGCTTTTAAAAAATCCATCGTCTCAATGGACATTTCTATGCATTTCTCTCGCCCTTATTCACATGTTATTCTTATACAACGTGTAACAAAAAGGGTATATACATACCAAGGGCATGGCATCTTTGGATGATATCAAACGATATCGGAAGGGTTTCAATTCAAAATAAAATACTCAAAAAATTGGAACCAAATTTTCGGTTTCGTGCGTTTCTTAAAATCAAATCATAACAAACGTGGCAGCAGTGTGCTGCTACGTTTGTTATGATTTGATTTTACATACGTTAATAACTACTCGTTACCCGTCACGTTACTTGCCAAAATCCGATAAATGTCTTCAATATCTCTGCGACTAGTATGATAGTAGCCTATCACAGGCGGTGTTTTTCCTCATAACTTCCTAACAAAAAGAGATAGGATTAAAAAACCCTTCCAATATTGTTTGATATCATGTAAAGATGCCATGCCTTTGTTATGTATATATATACCCTTTATGTTACACGTTGTATACGTAATACCATGTAAACTAACACGTATCAATTCTTGAGCACTCCCACACAATAGTTCTGTAATGTGTTCCATTTGATTGATGAGTGCACCCGCGCCAAGTCGCGAACTTCCAACGAATCAATCTTGTGAGAAAGGGTTCAACTGTAGCGCTTACGGCACTTGTGTAACAAACATAATATCCTGTTTGTGACAACGAACGTGAGATAGATACACAGTTGTTGTTGAGCGAAATGGAAAACAACCTATGAATTTTATTTTGGGCTAGTTGTTACATATTTATTATAAAAATAAAACACAGACAACATTAACGGATGAGTGTACCGCTTTTTTTTAATAATTATAAACTAGCGCTTGACTGCAATCCTGCCTGATGGTAAGCAGTGATTCAATCGTTGATGGTAAAGCGCGCTAGTTTATTAAGCCTTCTTCTTCTTCTTCTTCCTGTGCCTCTTCAATCCTGGAGGTTGGCCGTCAGCTTCTTGTACTCGGTCTTGTCAACCGCGAGACGGAACAGTTTTTCGACTGAAGTATTATGTTGGATCCGTACTTGGTAGTTCCGTTTACCTAAAGAGTGCCAACGAGACTCTATTACCTACGTTTCTGCTTCGACTCAACCCAAAGCATTTATTTTAATTTAATGAAGCTAATTACTTCACAACGTCGAGGTAGTGGTTAAAACACAGCCTCTCAAATATGAGTGTGCGAATTCAATTCCAGGTCAGGCAACTACCACTGTAAATTTTCTACGTTATATGTACTTTCTAAGTAGGTATATCTTGGACACCAATGACTGATTACAACGTGAAGGAAAACATCTTGAGGAATCCTGGACTTTAAGTCTGAAATCGCCAACCCGCATTGAGCAGGCGTGGTGATTTTTTTTTTTTAATAATTATAAACTAGTGCTTTACTGCAATCCCGCCTGATGGTAAGCAGTGATGCAATCGTTGAGTGTAAAGCGCACTAGTTTATTAAGCCTATTCACTTAAAAAACTTACTGAATAGGAAGGAAGACGGCAGTTGAGTGAGGTCATGCAATGTTAAACCCAACAGCACGACCAACGAAGCTGCGCCAGAGGGAGATTGATCTGGAGATCCTCCACGACCAAACTCCCGACACAACAACATTTGGTGCATCGCACCCGGCACACATCGCAACACAACTGCTCAGACCCGTCCCCCGTACGGTTTCACCAGACATCATGCCGGAACACGACGAATCGCTTGGCAGCAAGACTTTGTCTGATAGGTGGTAACTTCTGCCGGCAGCCGATATTATGGCCTACCACCGAGAACGATTTTTGGTAGTTGTTCCTTATTACACCTTGATGTAAATATTAAAAAATATATATATCTATATTATAGGTAGGTCTCGTACCTTAGGAGATACGAACTTCGACATAAATATATCATTTCCAAATTTAATTACCCATAACATACGTTCATGCGATTGCGATTACAAATGTACAGCATTGACAATTAATTAATTATAAAACTGCAGAAATAGAGTTAGATTATGAGAATATTCTGAAATGGACAAGTGAACTCGAACAAGTGAACACCCTCCTTAGAATGTTATTTCTAAGGAGGGTGTTCACTTGTTTGAGTCGGCATATTCGGTTCGGTAGTATTTATTGAAAAAGAAAGCCGACACGAATCAATTATCCATATTAATATTATAAATGCGAAATTAACCCTGTCTGTATGTATGTCTGTTACGCTTTCCCGCTTAAACCTCTCAACCGATTTTGATGAAATTTGACACAGACAATCTTTAGACCCTGAGAAAGGACATAGGCCACCTTTTATTGAAAAATTTGATATTCCCGAGGGAAATCTAAAAAGCGTGATATAACCGAATTCCATTCCGAAAGCCGCGGGCGGAAAGCTAGTATAACATATTCGGCATCCATTCGACGATCGCAAATTTCGTACGATTTATCCTAGCCGAATAATTGTATTGTGGCCGGGTCGGCACATCTCGAGTTAGTACCGTTTGTCCACCGCCACTTCTAGAAGACGTTATCGACAGCGACATGATGTCCCCGAAGTAGCTATACATTCATTATAGCCGCGTCCCCAATGTACAACAATGTGAGTCACGTGCGGTTCGTTTAATCTCATTTCTCGTTAACGTTCCGTAAACGAAGGCGGTGGACAAACGCCTTTAAGCTTTGCCCAAATATATTTCTACAATCTACATATAGGTATTCGTTTGCCGTTCGGCATTGCCGAATTATGCAACTCGAGCAAGTGTGTAGAGACTTCTTATACTCCCGAAACAAAGGAAGTTTTTTCGACTATCAATTAACGTACTGATATTTTTAAAACTAAAATCCGAGCCGACTTAAAAGCTTTTAGGCTTTTCCGTTACACGTTTTCTGTTTTTGCAGTTATAGTTTTAGTATTATTGAAAGGTTGTTGTTTTAGGTGAAAGCTTTTGTGGAGGAGACCTGAACAGTAGAAAATATTTATTGTGGAATTTATGAACATAGTTATTCTTTGGAAAAATAATGTTTGAGATGACAGGAGACAGATAAGAGTTTACAGATAAGGACACCCGTTTGAAAGATGAAACTGCCATTCCGTTTATAAAACATAGATTCGCCCAGAAGTGTATACTATAAGTTCAAGCTCTGAAAATGTCAAAAACGATAGGTACTACCTTGTACGACCACCCCTAATAGCGGTAGTACATGTGCCTATATGGAAAATTAATAGAACCAAAAATAAATATATAAATAAGTGCGGGATGTCTGCACCAAGAGACCTACGGTAACAGACGGATAGTGGGTAGGATTTCGAGGTAAGGGTGAAGGGTAAACTCACTGTCAGTCCAGCAGACTCACAGGACTGATCAGAGATGGCTAAAGGTGTCTTGACCACAGTTTTTTACACAATATTACAGCTTATATACTCCTTTTTCCCAACACACACAAATGTACAAACGTCGTGGTATTCTATGCATGTAATCTACAATTATAACAATATTTGAAGCAGGCCGCGCGTCAGCTGCCGAATCATCATAAAAAAAATGCTGAATCAATGTACAAAGGTAACATTGAACAACCTAGAACTTAAAGGTCATTTATAGCAGAAGCACGAAGGTAAAACATCTATATAGGTAATGCCCACGCGCTTTCCTAAGCAACCTGTTCAGTTTAAACATTTGGTGTTCATTAAGTTACTTAAAGATAATCTTCGAAATCTGCATAAATGGCGTCTTTACGTGTACTTTGTGGAAATTCCCTACAGCTTTGGTCGGGTGTAGTCAGCTGAGTTGGAGTATCATAATCGGGAATATATAGGACCCAAAATATGAAGATGAGGAGTTGCAATTGTAAAGTAAAATTCACAATTATTTGCATCAATTTGAAGTTGTATTTAGATTTAGACCAATTAACTTAAAAAACGTTAAAGAATAAACAAAAAAGAAAATAAAATGAAGAAAAAGCGTGTGAATAAATATAAGTAAAAGAATAAATAAAAGACAGAAATGACACAACAGAGTAATTGTGAGAGACGAATCTTACTCGGGTATAATTTAATATAACGGGTTTATTTGAAGTAGCGACTAATTATACATGGTTATGCGATAGTAAATAATTCTATTGAGATAGGGTATATTTAGAAATGATTAATTTTAATCAGGTGCTACTGAATATAGCTGAGAAGCCGAGCCTTGGTAAGATATATTTAGCCGTAGTCACTCGAAAATGTGATCTATTGTAATAATACTTGGAATCGGCTAGGTCCATAATGTCCCTGTAGTGTCTATGTTAAGGTACAGACGACAAGTACTCAGGTGATTCAGGTGCGTAATACAGAACGTCACTTAAAATTCAAGCTTTACATAAGTCTCGTTTGAAGCCTTTTTTTTGATTGGTTGAAACTAGTTTTAAGTAATGCTTAAACAGAGATCAATGCTTGAGTTTCCTTCTGGAATACGGACCTCAGTGTCGTTACTTTAATCATCATTTTGTGGTTGGTGATATGTTGTTTTGTGGTCGGTGATATGTTGTTTCATTGCAGCCTTTAATGTGTCCACTGCTGGTTCACAGGCCTAAACTCTATATGAGCATAATATACATATCACGCGAGTCCAGTGCAGATTAGTAGATATCACCTTCAAAATTACTCACTGAACTATCTACAGAACACATTGTTCAACTAATTAAGTTATAAACCCGTCCCCGACTTCACAGCTGTATAGTCCAGATATTACTCTCGTGTCCTACAGACATTACTGGACGTAATGTCCATCGGACATGACGCGCAGTCATACTGTCACAATATATATTTCTCAGCCGCAAAGTTCAGGTTTGATTGATGTTATGTCCAAGGTTACAGCTGACGGCCAATCACGATAAGGGTCTAGGTAGAAAAGGAGACAATATTGATATATATTTTTTTAATAATACAAGAGATTTGTGAGAATAAATCGAATCGAGTGTAGGTGGCAATTTATTTTGAGTTGGGCTAGAATTTGACCACAAGTTTTGCACATTCAGTAGCTGGGACTGTTACAATTTGCCAGCTGCGGTGTTGCCGTCGGACTACAATTTGAGTGTCTTCAAGGCCAGAGTGAATAGGCTCTTAATAAATTAGTGCGTTTTACCATCAACGATTGCATCACTGCTTACCATCAGGCGGGATTGCGGTCAAGCTCTAGTTTATAATTTATAAAAAAAAATGCAATGACTGTAACCTGTAGGACAAGTAGGATACGTTTAAGTGTCTCAGCAGTTCTGGAACAGCATGACATCTGCTTTCCAGAGCTGCAGAATCAGCTTATAACACGCCCACTGTTGGACACAGGTCCTTATTCATGCGAGGGAGTGGAAAGTGGAGGCCACCACGCGGGACCAATGCGGGTTCATGAATGTCACATGTCTTCAAATTTTTGGTGATAGCTCCAGGACTGCGTAATTTATTAAAGTCCAAGAGATTTTTCATAGCAAAACATGCCTTTTTTTGTTGGGATGGGAAATCATCAAATGACTTCTCCCGCTCTGGTCGGAGCGGAAGCGCGTGTCAGACTTTTACCGACTAAAACCCACCCGTGTTTCTTCACTTGCCTGTGCGACGGCCAGGGCCACGGTTTCTTGTTTAACCAACCCCCTGAAACAGGAGGCATCGGTCTTCTTGAACCCCGTAACGATTAGTAAAACATGCCTGTGTAAAGTATTTGATAAAGTATGTTATGCTTTTATTTTATATTTTTTCCTCAGAAAACACGATGAGCTTTAAACTAAAATAGAGGAAACTTTCCTCTATATTTTGTTTCTTTTTTTCAAGTGACATTTTGTTTGTACTTTTTTTTTTTGCTTTGATTGATGTTAGGATGGAGATCTCAGCTGACAGCTCAAGGCCTATAACGATGAGGGTTTCGAAATAAGTGATTTTTAAATGAAAGAGATTTAGCTGATATATTGGAATGTAGAGATATATTGCGAATTATTTTGTTTTCTGTCGTATCTATGATTGGTGTCTGTGTGTCTTACTCATCTTAAGAAAATTTTGCTCAAATGTGTGTACGTTATAGTTGCTTATCAGTTTAAGTTATTCAAACAGTATCTGTATAACTATTTATTACTAGCTGCGCCCAGTGGATTCACCCGTGTAAATAGTAGTAATATAAAACATAGATAAAAACCTATTCTCATTAAAATTGGTTCAGCCGTTTTGGAGGAGTTCTAGGACAAACACTGTGCCAGGAGAATTTTATATGTATCTTCTTCTTCTTCTTCTTCCGCCTAAAGATGTCCACTGCTGGACAAAAGCCTCCCCCAAGGCTTTCCACGCTGACCGGTCCTGTGCTGCCCGCATCCATCGGCTTCCCGCGACCTTTACCAGGTCATCGGTCCACCTTGTTGGGGGCCTCCCTACGCTGCGTCTTGCAGTGAGACGTCTTTTATATGTATAATAGACAGATATATTTTAAATGACTTATATGAAATAGGGTATGTAGATGTAATGTGAAAGATCGACTTGTAACTGTGATACTTTGCAAAAGGGGTAAAAATGTGCACGCAGATGCAAGTGCACAATGATTTTCAACAGGATCACCCAGGGCGTGGTTTTAATCATCTGACAGTTCAAAAACCTTCACACAATTATCAACCTGTTACTTCAATATTCGCTATGAAATTAAGATTAAGGGCGCAACGCTTTATTACTGTTCACAACTTCTAAAAGCACCTCAAGGGTTGAACGAAATCACAGCAGGCGACGTTCACACGAAAAAGCAATCTATATAAATCTCAATATATATGTAGCTTAGGCTGCGTACACATTGCGAGCCTAGAGCGGTTGACTACACTGTTACGTAAAACATTGTGGACGCGAACAGCGGTTTTTTAAACGTTTTCGGCGTTATTCTCATAGTAAAATTTGATCACACTGAAGACTACAATGACCAATTAGGGCCTTTTCACTTATTTATAAATATTGATGATTCTTCTCTCTTCTTCTTCAGCCTATAGATGTCCACTGCTGGACTAAGGCCTACCCCAAGGCTTTCCACGCCGACCGGTCTTGTGCTGCCCGCATCCATCGGCTTCCCGCGACCTTCACCAGGTCATCGGTCCACCTTATCGGGGGCCTCCCCACGCTGCGTCTTCCAGTACGTGGCCGCCACTCCAGAACCTTACTGCCCCATCGGCCATCAATTCCACGAGCAATGTGCCCTGCCCACTGCCGCTTAAGTTTAGCGACTCGCAGAGCTGGCTATTGATGATTATTATTTACTAATTTAACTTCACAGTGGAAAATACCCACAGCAATTAAACCACTGGAGTAAAATATCACTTCATGTGAATCATCGAACGAAAAGCGATGGTTCACGACAGTTCATGCAGCCTGCAAGTGCATCATATCTTCATAGCACCACCAGCACCAGCACCTATTTGGCGCAACCGTTGGACTCACATTTGTTGATTGGCCTTTTACCTGTTTCTCTTTTTTTTGTTCTGTTTTCTTTGTTTAAAACTATTATTAGTCTACCACTACTGTCACTACATATACTGTATATATTTGTAAGGGTGTGCGCCAAATAAACGGTTTCTTTTCTGTTCTTTCTTTTTTCACCACATCCTTTAATATTGCGAGTTTTGAAACTCAACGATTTTTGCAAATACATTAAAGCTTACAAAACCGATAGTTTGAAGTATCACCCTGATGATGATAATGTTTTGAGCTTGTACCTAATAATAACTTGAGTATTATCAGCCACACGAATCGATTAATTAAGTCATGTTTAACGGGATGGGTCTCATCCATTCTATATCCTTTTTTTAGTTTTTGTTGGGATGGGAAATTATCAAATGACTTCTCCCGCTCTGGGCGGAGCGGAAGGGCGTGTCAGACTTTTACTGACTAAAACCCACCCGTGTTTCTTCACTTGCCTGTGCGACGGCCATGGCCACGGTTTCTTGGTTGTTTGTGTGTATGAGACCTTACTGTGTCTCGGAAAGCACAGCCTCTCCTCTGTCATTTGTAAATCTTAGACTGTCGTTACAAGTAGTCAGACAGCCTTACTCTTCATGTTACCAAGGAGTAATGTGTTACTCAACAACTGGGTTATGTGAAAAACATTGGTACACAGTTATACCGGAAGCCGCCCCTATACAATATGTAAACCTGTCCGATCCGTGAAGGTATTGTTAGGTATCGATAACTGATTTTATTAATGCATACAAAGCCGGGCTAAACTTAAAAAAAATCTCCATAAAAAATAAATATTATTTCGCAAAAGGAGGTAATATATGTGCGGTAGGCAACACATGCGCGGGCGAAGGGGGGCAGTGCACGCGGCACGCGGTCGCATCGCTATTCGCTCATAATAATACCGTCAAAAATGGTGTTGTCACTTTTTTTAAAAATTACCCAATTTTGGTGGAATTCATTGGAATTAAAAAAAAGATTATTTCAAAATCAATTGATATTGTTTTATGGTGATTATATAAAATTTCATATTTTATTTGGTCATGTGTTTACCAAACCTTTATTATCCTTATGGGCCGGACCGGGTTTTCTTTACATATTGTATATTAGGGTTGTAACGGAGCATCGCCTCCGCTTCCGTTACTGCGGAATTTCCGCAAGAAATCGTATCTTCGCTTCCGCCTCCGCCTCCGCACAATTTTTAGCGGAGTTATAACGGAGGTTTATTTACGTATTTATGCAGTAAATAAATAGTCCGGCCGCGTTTGAGCGCGAAATGGTCAAGAATCAACTAGTGCGAGGCGGGAATGCGGCAAGCACGATTTGTTTCTCCTTAATTTTCATTACATGAAGCTAATATTTTTTTTACCAAGTATACTACTATTAATGTACGTATTTAAAATAAAAATGTTGTTTTAATTAACCATAAATTTCAATTTTATCTATATGTACTTTCACCTCCGCCTCCGCCTCCGTTAACCTCCGCATTCGCGGAGGTGAGACTCGTCGCCTCCGCATCCGCCTCCGCCTCCGCTAACAAGCCTCCGTTACAACCCTATTGTATATGTAGTCAGGAAGGGGCATATGATGACTTAATACACCCATCGCCGCATTACGCTTAACTTATAATGTGGGAGCAGCCTAAGCAGGGGAGAGCTCCTATATCGTATATAGGCTTCTTATCGGATTCGATAAAACGTGGCATAATTTACGATTACATTCGCGTACAAAACTCTTATTTATCGCTTTACATACGGTCTGTATTCCTCCCTAAAGACGAAGTATTATTGGCGTGTAAAGTTTGCAAGTATCGATTCGGCAGATAGGGATATTAGTAATGGTACTGAAATATTTTATTTGAGTTTGTTATGTCTGTTTTTTTTTATGTTCAGTGAGAAGAAAAACAGAATGTTGAACAGAAGTCGTAGGACATGGCTTTATTGAATCAATTTATTTTTATGTGCCTTATACGCACCTTTTACAACACAGAGATAGGTATATTTATGTGTATGTATTTTAAGGCTCTGTAATTTCTGAGTAATGTCTGATCTAGAATAAATATAAACCCTTTTTTTGCTAAAATGACCGGAGTTGTTTTATCATAATAAAATTAATATAATAGGTAGGTAGCTTCTACTCACGGATTTAGGAAATAATATCTCACAGAATCCTTCCCCGGGATGGCATCTATCTTCTTACCATTTTTATCTAAATCTGTTTAGTTGTTTAGGCGTGATAAAGCATACAGGAAAGAATTACTTCCAAATTTTAAATATTGGCACCGATTCGCCGATTTTAATGAATAGGCGTATCAAAAATACTAGCTAACGGTATTATCTACCAAGGGTATTTTAGATTTTTCTATAAGTAATGTGTATGAAAATATACAGTTTCAAGCATCTCCAAAATAAATTACTTAGTATATGGAGGTAGCGGGTTTGACAATTAAGGTATCAAAATGTAAACTAAATTTTCTTTTTTTATTTTACTAGGGAAAGGATAGATCAAATAAACCAGTTACGGGCATTTTTGAATTGTCAGAAGGTCGGTCAGTCAATAAGATGAAGCTAGTCGCCCATTCCAAAGAGTAGGTACCTATGGAGAAGAACGGGCAAGAAACTCCATGGACACTCTTTAAATTTTCAAGCTATTGTTACAAATATTTGATTACATCATTCATGTTGAAATCAACCGTGTGAGAACGATGCAGAAATATATTGTACGCTGAGAGCGTCCATTAAGGAAAACACACAAAAATCAATTCAGAAATTAAAATACGCCGTGGCAGCTAAGAGATGACCAGTCCCCTCTGACGGCGACCGTTCACGAACGTGACGTATGGATCAGCATCATTCAGCTCAACCATATTGAAGGGAACCTAATAACCCAACACACACGCCACCATCAGCGAGACATTTGAGTGAGCATGACATACTCTCAACAGCCAGAGCACAATCAAGTTAATAAAAAAAGACTAACCTAACAAATAAATGCCTTACAGCACATTCGTACATTGTGCTCACACGTTTGCCATGCAATTATACAATACTAAGAAATTGAATCTACCCAATGCTAAGATAGTTTTGTCCAACGTTCAGCAGCTCCAACAGTGTTCCCGAATACTAAGTTTAGCTCCTGTATACCTGTACAAGTGCCGAACACCTCTGTCAGCGATACAATTCCGTATCGTACAATATGCTTGGCTACATAGTGTGTAATACAGGCTTTGAATTAATAACATAAACAATTACATCTTAAAACTACAAGAGGAAAAATCAAAGAACAATCAGTGTATAGAAATCGGATGCAGCTCAAGCCCAAGCCTTTTTGTCCTCAATATAATCCTTCACTGTATCAAATCGAAAAGCGATTCCTATCCAGCTATATTTTCGGAAATGCCAAAACAACATCACCCAATATGCTTTAATCCCGCTAACATTTTACAGAGAGTTTTTTAGAGAGGTCACAAAAAATAGTTCCTATCAAAAGTGAATTAGACGACATTTTCAGGTATTGCAGCCAGCAGGACTATGGCAGTCGTCAGCAATGTATTCTGCCTAGCGTTTCTGATTCATCATCATTATCATCAATTCAGCCGAAAGACGTCCACTGCTGGACATAGGCCTCCCCCAAGTTTCTCCCTGACACCCGGTCCTGCGCCTCCCGCATCCAGCGGTTTCCCGCACCCTTCACCAGGTCGTCGGTCACCTTGTCGGGGGCCTACCTACGCTGCGTCTTTCGTTTCGGATTACATATGTGTAAATATTTATTCGTATTTGACTACATTGTACAGGTATTTCATATTTACAACTCAAGGTTTTATTATGGACATTTTCATAAATTATATTTTAGCTAAGCATACATTTTTTATAACTTTACTTAATTTGACTTTATTCATGACATGGGGGGTTTGGAAAGAAAAAGAAGAAGCCTTTGCCCAACAGTGGGACAAATACAGGCTAATGAAAAAAAAAACAACCACGTTTATTTGAAAATCATTTGCTTTTCATTTTGCAGATGTCAAATGATTTGATGTCAATTCATTTCCAAGGAATAATCTTGGGCATGTTTTCAGAGGCCAGCAACGGACGAGTACCTACTTCCGCCGTCTAAATATTCTTTTGTTTTTATACTTATTTATATAGACAGGTTTTTGATTTAGTAGCTCGTCTAAATAGTTCGTTAATGGATTATATTATCAAATCCTTCAGTAAAAATGTAATCAATTCAATAGACTAGATTTGAGCTGAATTAACGCCAACCCTCATTGAGCAAGCGTGCTGATTACGCTCAATCCTTCTCTGTATGAGAGGAGACCTCTGTCTCCCTCAGTGGGACGATAAAAAGTTGATGATGAACGTTAAATCAATTTAGTAAATCTTATAGGATGCAGTTGAAGACCAGTATTTCACGAAGATATCACGATACCATACCATGCGGTAAGAACAAATATTGAACGGAAGTTGTTTGATCGATATTGAGGATATTGCTACAATGAAATTTTCTTTGTACACAAGAGCCACTAAGGAAACCTATTTCCTATCCTTCACTGCTTCAAACAAAAGCTTTATAAAACTACATTAGTTTCTAAGAAAGTCACTTTTGTTATAGTGTGTACATCTAGTAAAACTAAGTATTATTGTGTTTACTGGGAAGCTTTTAGACATGGTGCACACTATAGGAAAACGAAAGGCTACGGCGGATATTTTTCGTAACGGGTATAAAACTACACTTAACAGACCGTTAGATATTTTTATTCCCAGTCATTATAATCATTTTTGTAGGTATTAGAACGTACCTGGAAAACTCTTGGTTATAGAGAAATTCCAAATTCCAATTTTTATTGAAGTATTTTACGAAGACAAGTTTTTTTTTTTTAATTATTTTAAAGTAGTGCTTGACCGCAATCCCGCCTGATGGTAAGCAGTGATGCAATCGTTGATGGTAAAGCGCGCTAATGACGTAAATAAGCGCGCGTTAATGTTATAACATTTCACACAACTTTAAATACCCCACAACAATTGGACGGCTGCATGTCCTCATAGCACAATGTTTAGAGTGCATTTCATTGAGAACTACCGTAAATAGTAAATTTTCACAATAAAAATAAATGTCGTTTCCTCTCAGCATTCATCATCATATCAGCCACAGGAAGTTCACTGCTGGACATAGGTCTCTCACAAGGATTTCCAAAAAGACTGGTTGGACTTGGCATGTCCAGATGATTTTTTTGTCCAGAGATTCAGCCATGCCATTCGGTCAGGTAGGTTATCCGACCAGCTGTCCGTATCTGTCAGCGTGTACGACGCTGCACTATCCGGCACGTGGTCGCCATTCAAGAGCCTTTCTGCCCCATCGACCATCGGCTCCATCACCCCCCCGGGTTGCAGAGCTGCAACGGTAAGCGACGGGCATTGCTCGCTCTTATTGCATAGTGTAGCTAAATGTTGCAGCTGACGGCTGCTGATGTCAGTCGCATGCGGCAAATGAAAATCTTATGGCGCAGTCACTTTACGCATAGTGTGTGAAGTGATTTAATCCCTTTCTACCGAATACATTAGCGCACAGTGTGAAACACAGCCTGGCTTTGAAACTAGGTCAGACTATTACTAAGAATTTATAACTAACATGTACCGACATTGGACATGTGATATTTATTTAATTGTGAGCGTGTGGAAGGAATGAGAATGGCGGAATCACAAAAGCGAGAAAGCACTTTGAAATATAATATAGTAGCTGGCCCAGCCAACGTTGTTTTGCCATATACATTACTTCTAGCTAATATAAAACACAGGGGTTGATCGCAGAAGTGTGAAAATTTAGGGTTGTATGTATTTTATTAAATTAAATTTAAAAAAAAAGTTTGGTGGCAACCCTTATTACATAAGGGTATAAAAATAGATGATAATAGCCGATTCCCAGCCTATCTAAGCCAACCTACCGTATATTCATACTTATTAAAATTTTATAAAAATCGGTCAAGCCGTTATGGAGGAGTATGGTAGGTAACTAACATTGTGACACGAGAATGTTATATTATATGAAGCAGTAAGACCTGCTTTGATCATAACATATTACTTGTATATAAGGGTCGAAGCAGGTGGCGTACTGTGGTTTCAACCTACTCTAGGGGGGGAAGGAGCTGGTTTATATCTTTATGAAAGTCACGCGGTGTGGATTCGAACAAAAACAAAACTTTAATTTTTTTTTCTTGAATTAATTTGATTTTAAACATGTATCTTTTTATTGCCATTATAAAACGAGTTTACCTATAGACTGTTTATTGCTTTCGCATGAAATTTATGTTTCACATAAGAAGGTGAAGTGTCGTAATTTTTACTGTTCAAAAGTTAATCACTAACGCATCTAAGCGACAAACGGTGTTTCCGTCGGACTACAATTTGAGTGTCTTCAAGGCTAGAGAGAATATGCTCTTAATAAACTATCGCGCTTTACCATCAACAACTACATCACTGCTTATAAAAAAAAATGTCAAAAACTTGTTGTATTTTTGACCTATTGACGCTGAGATCAGACTGTGACCGTTCTTAAAATTAAAAGAATTGCCCTTCTGATTTGTTTTGAGTAAAACTATCGTTTGTACGAACTTACGTTGATAAATTCAAAATGCAAGCAAGAAAATTAATATTCACTTGAAAGTTTGTATTTTATCTTCGCATTAACAAAACCATTAATTCTTGATAAATTACTGTTGCCAGTTGTTCCAACTTCTGTAAAGTTGTTGTGTTCAGAACATTTGTCTGCCTCAAGAACCGCTTTCATCTGAAAAAGGCTTATATATGCGATATTTTAATATCTACATATTTCTTTAAATTTCTAGAGCACACAGTTCATAGTTATGATATGTAGGTAATGAATTTCATATTTAGTGACTCTTAAAAAAAAGACTATTAGTGAAAAATATAATAGTGTACTCTTAGATAGTTAGGTTAGGTTAGAGCATGAAATAACGGCGACTAATAAAAGGTATTTAATTATAACGTAGATGTGAGTACGAACGATTGGAGGGAACTCTTAGAAGGACATTTTGAAGAACAAAAAGACTTGGTGATGTTAAATACATAAATAATGTTCTTAACAAAGGTCAGATGCGTAGTATTTGCAACGGGACGTGTACGACTTGCCGGTTTTTTTTCTATAATAATCAGCGTGAAAACTAAGGCGAAATGAACTTGAAATGTGCTGTCAGTAGTATAAGTCCCCAGTGCCAGGTAGCACCAGGGCGCCAGGAAGCGTCAGGGGAACACACTTAGATTTCACGGCGACATTTTTACACAATAGATCGACTGGTGTATAAAACTAAATACTGGCTGATGTATAAACTAAAGATACACACTAAACTGGTGTATAAAAATATGTAGACATTAAATGAAGCAAAAGTAAGTACCGAAAGGAAGGATCGAAGCAAGTGGCGTTTTGTAGTTCTGTCAATGCTTGATTTAATGTATGTAGTATTACTGTCATTTCGGGAGTTCAAGATGTCTCGTCTAATTGCTTTTTAAATTGTCAAAACATGATGCCTGCACAAAATGGGTCTCCGAAGTAAAGCGAGCCACAGTTCTTGTCAATATCAAAGGCAATTCCAGAGAAACTTGTTGGAGACAAATATTACAGTCAAAACAAAAGTTCATATTCCTTTTCTTCGGATGCGAAATGACCTCTTCCGCTTTGAACGGAGCGGAAGGACGTGTCAGACTATTACTGACTAAAACCCACCCGTGTTCCTACACTTGCCTGTGCGGTGCGGCAGGGGTGTCTCTTTCGAACAATTCGCGGCAAATTTCATACGTCTGTTTCCGTAATTCTCGTGGCCCTTAACGGTGCTCTTTTACACGACGTGCGCCAATTCCCACCCCGTCATTATGTGAAGGCTTTATCTATTTCTACAGTACTGCAATGTACACAGCCACGATATTAATTAACGCAAACACATTCGTGCGTAATGATATTAGCACTCGATATTTGGGGAAAGGGTGAGCAAATACCAAAGGACGTTTACACTTCGCTGGGTTAAGTGTGGATGCTAATTTGAGGGTAGTGATATTTTTGGAACTCGTTTCAATTCCAGCTTTGATATAAGGGTTTTGGGATGTCATTCGGATTTAGATTTCCTTTTGATTGGTAGTTTGAGTGGTCTAAATAAAGGATTTTATTCTGAGTGGTTATATAAGGGATGATATACTTTACTATTTTAGGAATATAATGTGAAAATACATGTTACGTGTGTTAACGAAGACCGGCGCCTCACCCTAAGTTCAGTATAAAAGGCGCTACCTACCCGCGCTCGGGCACTATCACCCCTAGGGCGACAACTTAGGTGTGCGAAGACGGCACCCTTAGGGTGCAATCCAACGACCGGTCCCCAATTCTGGGGACCGAGAGAACTAGGCCACGGTCAGGGGGCCATAGGAGCCCCAAACCGTCTTCTCGCGCCCCCATTTCGGGGTCGCTGAGAAGTTCACGAACTCTCGGGCACTTCGGGACAACGGACTTTCAGACTGGTAACATCGTACAAACTCTGAGATATATTTTCTATATTAATTAACAGCTGCTGGCTATCGTTTGACATATTGTTGTGTACTCAGTGATTATTATTGTGTTCCTATCTTATTTAATAAGTTCTGGTTGTAATTGTAATTCAAAAAGATAATACACGAACATTGGGACGTCCTGATTTGTTTCTTTAATATATACCCCTTCTGATCGCTAACACGTGGGTAACAAATGTCTTGCCATGGCGCCTCTGTTGGGCCGGAACAGGCGAGGGAGACCCAAAGAATTGCTGACTTGACGTTGTAAGAGTTGACATGCGTGCCAAAAATGTCTTATCACAGAATGCTAAAGATCGCGCGAAATGGAAGAGAATGAGCAGGAAAGCGGATCCCGGGCTGCAGCGCGAAGGCCGCGGATGCAACGGGGTCTGAAGGCTGGCATAATGATGAATGTCAATCACAAATTTACAGGATGCGGATGAGGTAGCGGATGAGGAAGAGGATGGTATAAATGATTAGCGGACCCAACAGATACTGTCCTCACACACAAAAATTAATTGAAAAAATAAAAAAAATACTTTCCAGTGGATCAAATTGTGAATCTAATCCATGTTCGAATCCCCTTGAACAAACAAATTTTTTTTTAACCAAAATCGGTCCAGCCGTTTAGGAGGAGTTCAGTGACATACACACGCACACAAGAAATATATGTATATAAATATGAGAGAATGATATAATTTTATTTAGGAATTAAAAAGTAAATAATAATACAGCCTTTATTTCTGTATTAATTAAGTAGATATTATTGACCAATTAAAAAAAAGATTATTAATAAATATTAAAATTAATTGTAGGGAGGCTGATTTTTATAAAAAATAATTTGGACGCTGTTTTCCATCATATACCAATTCAACTTTGCTAAAAAGTCGTTCGCTGGGGACACTTGATGGAGGAGAAGATAGATATTGCCGTACAGCTCCAAAAAGCTCAGAATATTTCGGTTTATTTTTCCACCATAAAAGACTATCTTCATGCATATTAATGCATGCGCAATGAAATGCCTTTTAAATTTTGAGGAAACGATAGCGGATGAGGAATATTTGATTTTTATTTATTAGGATGCGGTAACGGTTGAGGAACTGAAAATATTGCGGAACTTCCGCATTATAAGGAAGCGGAAAAGGAATCCTCAGCAACCCTAGTAAAGATGGTCAGCCATCCACTGTTCAACCGCGGCAAGCGTAGCTTAACCTGATCGATGAACCCGAGAGGCTGTTATAACATAGCCACAAGCTCCTTTTAATATTATTTTCTTGCCTGAATATTGTAGACCCAAAACGATAGCTCAATAATTTAATGTGCCGTGCACAAGTGGTTTTGCTTTGTAAAGGAATGTTCTCACTACGCTGCAAATTGAATATTCGTATTCCCCTAGCACGATTCTATATCACTAAATCCAGGTATTAAAGCTAAAAGCCAATAACTGAATTCCCAAACAAAGTTCAATATATCACAAGCACATAACAGGTACGTTTAACAGAAGTTCCGATCTCTTAGGACACGCCCATTGCATAGATTGCTGTGTTCCAGAGTTCGTCGTTGATAGTTTGAAGAAAACGAGTTATGAGGGTAGTCTGAAACTCCGATAGGAAGCTATCGGTAATTGGTGACTCACACCAAGTTTACATGTACGGAACTTTAATGCACTTGAGAGAAATGATCCGGATTTAATATTGTTTTAGTGAAGTTCATTTATCTTCCATAGTATAAGGAGGATTCTCTGAGTGTTATGTCTGGAGGGCACTTACCCGACGGTTGATGTCGGGAAGTTGTATATAAAAACTGTTAAGCCTAGAGCACAGGCGTAGAGTAGCCAGCCTTTCGGTGTTCTATAGGATGCATTTCGAGGAGTGTGCGAGGGAATTGCATGATTTAATTCCCCCATCTCCGTTCCACCAGCGGACGACTCGTCGTATGGCTGGTTTCCACCCTTACGTTGTTAACACCACTACGATCCGGACGAAGCGTTTCGCCTCCTCCTTTATACCGCGTACATCGAGGGACTGGAACAATTTCCCAGCGGCGGTGTTTCCGTCGGACTACAATTTGAGTGTCTTCAAGGCTAGAGTGAATAGGCTCTTAATAAACTAGTGCGCTTTACCATCAACGATTGCGTCACTGCTTACCATCAGGCAGGATTGCGGTCAAGCGCTGGTTTATAAAATGTAAAAAAAAAAAAAAATGCGTACTTTCCTAAGATATAACCAGTAGGGTAATTACGTAACACATTATCAATAGCAACGGGTTTCATTTTGACAGTTCAATAACATTCATTGCGTTATTTACATTGTCTGGTAGGCAGTAAGCAGAAACATCTTTCGAACATATGGAGCAATGGACCAGCAATATGCTTCAAAATGATTCCAACTGATAGCAATAGTGTGTTACACAATTAGGGCGCTGGATTAACATATATGATATTTTTAACTCCAATATTTCCACAGGATCGAGACCTATGCAGGTGAAACCGCGGGGCACTGGTAGTGCTGGCGGGTATTCCATAGTACCTACAATAGAATACCCGATTACTTACTTGTGTTGTACTTAGATGATATTAATGGAGACTTACCTGAAAAAGGAACAAAATTTTATTAGTACACAAAAGTTGTAGGATTACCTTTTGATGATCTTTTAATATTTTATTTTCTTATTAATTCAAAAGCAGTGGAAGAAACGGAACAAACGGTCAAAACCGAGCAATTAGAATGCGCAAGCGTTTCTCCGTCTAAACTCTACGCAACATTATTTAGATCAAACTTAGCAATATTGTTCAACTACGTTATAAATGTCCTGTAGTCAATTAGCAATACAAAAACAGAAGTCTTCTTGGAGTAGAAAATTGAAACGAAACATCCTACCAATACTATAAAAGTGAAAGTATGTATGTAAGTTTGTTACTTTTTACGCAAAAATTACTGAACTGATTTGGATGAAATTTGGCACACATATGGTTAATAGCCAAGATTAACATAGGATAGTTCGCATGTGGGTCAAACCGCGGGGCACAAATAACTTATTAAAGTAATATAATAAACCTGTATTGTCCCAATACACGGCAGACCTTTCCTTTTCCACTCAACACGACTGTGAAACAATATGTATCAATCCGTTAATAAAGTAGTCGAGTTAGTCCCGCTATCTGGGTCTTCTGCGAAACCATTAAATATAATAATAATAATTATATTCAAAATTCCTCAAATAACAAATTAATACAGTTAGCTTAAATGTAATTCATAAATCTAAGCATGAACTAGGAAATCCTGTGTTTCAAGCGATAAGAGCTGTAATAACAATCAAGAGTAATTATTAACTAAACAATATTAACAAACAATTTATATTCGGTAAAAAATGAATTTACTATAAAAATGCAAACAGAAATTATACCTACTCCATTAAAACTTACTTAACCAAACAAAACAGAGATAAACCCATCTCTCACGGAAGCTGTTATTTCTAGGGTCGGCAGACTAAAGCACATAAGTCAAAATTTTCGATATTTTTTTTATAACGCCGTTGACATACATTTTATTCAATACACAAGCTGACTAAAGCACATAAGTCGCACTCAATTGTTTCGTAGCGTATCAGAGTTGTGTACTTTATCAACCAGTAACAATTCAATTACACTCTGATGAACAAAAGCACATAACTTGACATATGTTAAAAGGAACACTTCAAGTGACCACTGGCTTGGCTCAAAAACTTTGACTTATGTGATTAAGAACTTCAAGTGGAGCACTTTTGTCATGAGAATGAAGGTACTTAAAAATTATTTATGGTCTTAACAGAAATTGAGAAGTGGGTCTAATCTTATGCATAAATACAATTAGTTGTATACTAACTGTTGCATTGTTGGTTTATTGTGAGTGCAATATTTATTAACATGGATGTCCAAAGGGGAAAAATGAGTAGAAATGGCGTTAGCGA
The DNA here is from genome assembly GCA_017933935.1 of Sesamia nonagrioides. Classification (NCBI taxonomy): domain Eukaryota; kingdom Metazoa; phylum Arthropoda; class Insecta; order Lepidoptera; family Noctuidae; genus Sesamia; species Sesamia nonagrioides. Next base: position 922,045 of record JADWQK010000063.1, on the reverse strand, counting down.
GACAACCAGAAGCCGACGAATTATAAAGGAGAAAAGTTTAAACGGAACTTAGAGCAGGTCTTTAAAGGGAGAGGATATACCAGATCAGAAGATGAAGGAATTGCCTGTGTACAGGATGAAATGTGAAGAGCGAATATTGGAAAATCGTACGTAAAAATACAGAATGAAAACCTACAAATATTTTTCACCATTCACGGTAAACGTGATCCGGTATGCTGAGGGTGTTTAATAAAAACTTTTGATGAAACCGATAATTTAAAAAAAACAGTTGCTTTAAGAAAGAGATCTTCGATAGGTGGTACTGTAATCGACGACAAACGCTGAAAAACTATTCCAAAGCTTAAGATATCAGACGAAAAACAACTGGAAATGAAGTCTTATGTCTTGTTATTTCCATTTTATGAAAGCCACTGTACAAGAAGGACTACATCCAGGAAGTATATGTCATCCTACTTAACAATATAGGATATGTATGAGCTATTTTGTCAAGATCGTAATGATCCACCATCAATCAAACTCTATAGCCAAGACTTTCACAAGTTAGGACTTTCATTCAAGAAGCCTCGTGTTGCCACTTGTTACACATGTGACAAGTTTCGGATGCAGATACAGTTGTGTCAAGATGAACAGGATAAAATCAATCTCATATCTAAACATGAAAATCATAAAGCCCAAACTGACGAAGCATATTCCATTAAACGCACTAATACAGAAATTTGTAAAAATTATGACATTTTACAGGTTTACACATTTGACTTGGAACAGTGTTTGCCTACACCATCACTCACATCTTCTGTTTCCTTCTATAAGCGTCAGCTATGGACGTATAATTTGACTGTCCATGACAACAAAACTGGCAAAGCTGTGTGCTCTCTTTGGTACGAGACAATTGCAGCTCGTGGAGCTAATGAAATAGCCTCATGTGCCTAAAAACACATTGAAACTGGTGTACCTCGAAACACGAAACATATCATATTTTATTCAGATACGTACATGCGGAGGGCAGAACAGGAACTCTTATGTTAGTTCTATGTTCAGTTAGGTTTTACGGTTCCTGGTCATAGCCATTTAGAAGTACATACAGATCATGGTATTATAGAAGAGAGAAAAAAAGAAAACTGCTTTACAATTTTTTACAAATTTATAATCTCACCCACATTATTGGAAACATTTGATACGTTCTAGTAGCAAGAAGTTTACAGTAACAGAAATGAAAAGTGAATACTTCTTTGACGTTTCATCCATTTACAAAACTGCTTTGGTTTAGAGAAATTTAGATAATAAAGGCCACCAGTTTAAGTCGCTGGAAAAAAGAATTCGGCATCCTTTCGTATAAGGATGCGCTGGATATAGATACGTCATGTTTTAATTACTTATAACTATAAAGGAAGAGGTTCCAGTCTACATGAAAACTACCTTATTATATCCGTTCAACCTTTACCATTATCAATGAAGAAGAAAAATGATTTAATTTCGCTATTACCCTTAATACCCGATGTTATCCATGAGTTTTATTTAAATCTTCCTACATTAGAAAGTCTTCGTAATACTCCTCCTGACTTCTTAGAATCGGAGGAAGAACAAGAATTTTAAGTAAGATTCAATTAGTCATTAAGATAAATTTAGTTAGATTTATTATTAAATAATTTTTTCCGGAATTTAGTTAATAAATATTTAGTTAAATTCACTGCTTTTTAAAAATATGTCGAGTATCATAAATTTTATAAATGATTGAACTTTTTCACATAACTTATATTATTACAGTGTTCCTTATAACATAAGTCATCTAAATATTAAACTACAATGTTTTCATTTAAATACTAAATGTTATCTGAGAATTATTATTATTTACTTACGTAATTAAAATATATTGTTTAAAGATAAGCGCTTTCTTAATTTTTAAACAGTTTTTATTGTTTCCTGAAAAGTTCGAATTTTTGACTTAAGTGCTTTAGTTTGCCGACCCTAGATTTAATCCCATCGTATATGAGGTAACAAGGTACTCTATTAAGACTACCTTGTAACAGCCCATAACTTGGCTAATAGTTTGTATAGACCAATATTTTACCTCTGACAAAAGTAACGGAATAGCAACCTTAATGCCGCGAACATAAGGCTCACAATTTTTACAGTGAAGTGATGCAAAAGCAGAGGTAAAATGACTGCGGTAATACTCTGTAAGTCCTTCATCCCGCTTTTAACTAAATTTAATTTTTATTCGCCCCTCTGTAGGGGCATTTTATACCCCCTTTCTAGATAAAAGGTAGGGGTTATTTTACGTGAAATATTTTACTGATCTTTACTCTCTCAGATACTCTAGAAACTTTTTTGGTTTAGAATGGACACTTTTTTAAATGACGGTTAAAAACTTTTTACACTTCTTGTGATAAAGGCTTCTTTTAAATAATGGAACACCTTTTTAAGTTTCTGCTCTTTTTTCCCAGTCAGTCGCAGTAACTAAGGTGCCCCGATATATAGATACGATACCCCTACCCACCCCCTAATCGGCGAACACATTTTTTTCAAATGATTGCGACTAGTTGGGACCGTTTGGACGATCCCAACTAGTCGCAATCATTTGACAGAAATATCCTCTTAAATGGGTTCACACAAAGAAGCGGAACCATTATACCTATTAATGATTGCTAATATTTTAAGAGGTTATTTTGAGTTGGATGATTTTTTTTTTATTGTTATTTTATTTATCTCGTTTATGTAACTTATGGACGTGTATCTACTAATACATAACGCTGAAAAGTTTGTTTGAACGCGCTAATTTCAGGAACTACTGGTCAGATTTGAAAAATTGTTTTTGCGTTGGATAGCCCATCAATCGAAGAAGGCTTTAGGCTATATAACATCACGCGTATAGATTCCACTGAACACTTTACATACAGAGCGCACCGTAAATTGGGAAGCAAGTTATGTTGTTAGTACCGGTCTTATTAGTGGGTTTCTGGCGATCTTTTGGGTTTTTGGCGACCCGTTAGGGTCCCGACCGACGACCCGTTAGACTTGTCAGAAACCCGAAAGTCTGACAACTAGTCTTACCAAGGCGTATCGTGTTACCCAGTAACTGGGTACGAAGTAAGATAGGCAGTCGATCATGTAAAAGATTTGTATTCAGCTGCACCTTGGGAATACACGACATAGTTGGGAAAAGACTGATTGATTGCCATGCTATTTTGCCACTCCCTCCCTAGATAAAAGGTAGGGGTTATTTAATGAAAAACGGGAAGGATTTAAACCATAATTACGTGGTCGTAAACGCGGTGTTCATGCTACATAATTAGAGCAGTGTCATCAATCAGTTCCTACCTACGCTCGTGATTTAATGTAATGCATGTTTACGTGTTCATTTTATGTATAAGCGGCCATTTTTAATGAATACCGTGTTTAAGTCTGGCTTAAATATCAACATGGGAAATAATTTAAAGGGTGGATTTATATGATATGCATTTGTGGTAGAAATAAAATGGCTAATGAAGACGCGCGTCCGCTCCGTTTCACATGTTGCAAAAGTCATTAAATTCTGTAAAATTACCAATTTTTAGCACCCGCAAAATATAATAGGGTTTGTGTGAGCTCGCACAAGGGGAAAGGGGATCAATGTACAAGGAAAATTTAAATATTATTAACATTTAATTGTAATATCTACATTCTATACAAATATCAACTTCTTTTTTTATTCTTCTGGCATAACGTAGCTTTTGTAAAAAAAAAATTAATGATAATGTTTACTTGGAAGACAACAGCCATTGAATCCGCCGGAAAATCTTCTTTATACAATATGTAAAGAAAACCCTGTCCGATCCGTGAAGGTATTGTTAGGTATCGATAACTGATTCTACTAATGCCTACAAAGCCGGGCTAAAGTTAAAATAAAATCCTCCTAAAAAAATAAATATTATTTCGCAAAAAGAGGTAACTTAAAACATGTGCGGCAGACCATACAGGCGCGGGCGAAGAGGGGCAGGGCACGCGGCACACTGCCGCATCGCTATTCACTCAGAATTATACCGCCTAAAATAATGTTGTCACTTTTTAAAACTTACCAAATTTTGGGGAAGTTGGAATCAATTCGTAGGGAAAAAAGATTATTACAAAATTCACTAGTATTGTTACTATGATGATTACGTAACTTTTCATATTTTATTTGGTCATGTGTTTACCTAACCTTTATTATCCTTACGGGTCGGACAGGGTTTTCTTAACATATTGTATATTCGTCTGTAGCTTGTTAATGTATCGAAAAGGACAAAAGTGTAATTTATAACTATTTTTTTATCAGAGTGTTAAAAGGCCGTGGTTTAAAACATCCCTCATTTACTGCCTTCTTCTGCATTAAGCTATGTTAAAGTATCAAAAAGGACCATTTTAAAAGTGGAATCCATAACTATAACTTCAAAATAACAGCTCCTATACCGCCAAGGCTTAAAACTTTTCCCCTTATCTGCTCGCTAAATCGCGGAGATTTATAAAACATGGATTTTTTTTAGTTTTTTCTTAATCATAACGCGCTGGTTTCCGCCGAACATAAAACCGTGGGCGATTGGAATTTTTTACGAGTGGCGGTTGTAACTCTTTACTTTACGATTTCAAGCGAACTGGGTCGCTAGGATATTGGGACACTGTGTTATGGTATAGGAAAGTCAGGAATGACGCTACGGCCACAAAACGTAATATTAACAATCGACGACGAACGACTAAGGGCTTATTTCTTCGTCCTAGGTTTTCTATCTTGGTCACAAAATAGCAATCGATGGCAATGCATTACATTTCGACAATTCATTTTCATTGCGTTATAGACGTTGTTGAGCAAACGAACTTTTCATACCTACGAAGCAATGGATTAGAAAAACCTTTAGATTATGAAAGCGTGACACGCAATTAGTTGTTATTTAAACTACAAAAACATCACTGTTATCGTCCGTATAATGAAAAGAAAATAAAATATTCTGAAGAGTTGAAACCAAAACGGTTTCATATGTTTCCTAAAATTTAAATCTTAATAAACGTGTCACTGCACTACGTAGGCCAATAGTTATAAGGTATATGTCACTTTACTTGCCAATATAATGATAATCTCTTCCTTAATCCTATGCTATATAGTAGCTACTTGATGGTATTCTTTCTCATACCTTCTGAAGATGTAAAGATAGGATTAAAAACAGTTCCAATATCGTTTCATCCGAAGTGGCCGTGCCTTTGAAATGCGCCTTCCGTTACATGTTGTATATTCTTTTGGTAGTAATTGTGACCCCTACTTTTGTAGGCTGTAGTTAGTGTGTAGGAGTGCTGCAGTCATAATATGAGTGTGTGGTCGGACAGAACAAAACATACTCGTAAAAGCTCATATGGTGTCATTATACGTCTCGAGTTCTCGCGTCATTAAGGCAAGCATCGCATATCTCACGTAGATATTCAATTCACATTCTCTAGAGAGTGGAGGTGCGGAGAAAACATGAACAAATATTTTTGTTTTGTTCTCAAGACACATGTATGGTTTTTGTGAAAAAGTTTATAGCTGTAACAAGTTTCTCACTGGAAATAGGCGGGGTTTAGTCTTCCGAAACAGTCGTTGTTTTTGGTCAAACTTTTAAGGAAACAGTAGAGGCAGTAAGGCCTTGTTTGTCAGCATCATCATCATCTCAGCGTTAATCGCAGTCGCATCCGTAGCTTTCAGCTTTGGAGTCTGGGGTCCGCTTTACCAGTCTAACTGCTAATTGTGGTAAAATTTCGATATTTTCCGTGAAGCGACTGCCGTCTGACCTCCACAACCCGAAGGCGATATCTAAGTAAGTATAGCAGTTAAACCAATTGTTAGACTTTTGAGGGCTCCAACAACCCGTAACGACTGCCACTTGATGTTCGTATGGCAACCGGAACCAACGGCTTAACGTGCTTTCCGAGGCACGATCAGACCAGTGCAAATATTCATATTCATGCATACAAATATTTGCACTGTGCGGGGATCGACCCGCGCCTCCTTGCGCAACGGCCGCGTTCGCTACCGCTACGCCACGGAGGCTGGCAAGTAAGGCCTTGTTTGTGTCATATTATTTTTGGTTTTAAGATGGACACACAGCTAGAACTGAGAAGATGAACATAACAATATAACACGTTTGTTTTCCCTCATAGAGTGAGGCAGAGACGAGCCTGCAGTACACAAACATTTCGCCAGTAAGTATTGCCAAGAGACCTAACAAGCATTCACAAATTCTTCACTCACAACCCTTTTTGAAACAAACATGACCAGAAATCCCTGCACTAGACTCAGTTCCCTGGCGTACCACGCACACATCGGCGAGAGAGCAAATGGCTAATTTACGACCACATAGCCGCCCCAGCATGTAAATGGCGTCGGCATCGGCTGACTGCACCACCAATATAATGCGCAGTGCGGATGCCGATGCAAAACACTGCATTATCGTTCGTCGCCTATATTGCGGGGGGGTCGGGCGTTTTACAATTGTGATTTTGTTATTTTGATTGATTTGTGGAAATTGAGTTTGTTGAGGTTCAGTTTGGTGAGCGTGTGCGCAGCTATGGAGTGGGTGTGAGGTAAGTGACAGAAGGTACCTACGCGGTGGTTTAATAAGTTAACATTACAAATATAGGCATTTTGTGTCCGAAAAGTACCTGCTGAAACTGTAAACCAAATGAATTAGAAAGCGCACCTGTGGACAATTTTACTGTCAAAATTATAAATTATAATTGAATGTATTGATTTGATTATTTACATTTTTTTTTGGTGCTCGACTGTTTATCAAATGACTTCTCCCGCTCTGGGCGTTCTGCATGATTTAAAATTAGAATTCCGGGCTTAATTATTTGCATACTTAAGCCCGATATTGTAATTTTAAATCATTTTGAATATGTTTTTGATTCAACAGTTTAGGTAATTTTAAATATGCTTTGTTTCTCCAGCACGTGCTCTGTCAATAAACTTAAATTGACAAGTGTGAGCGTTACTGCAGATAGTTTACTGTAAGGGAGGTGTATTAAAAATCTGTCTAAGCTTATGGACAGACTTCTTCCTTCCCTCCCAAAATATGGACACATATATTATATCAATTATTATTTATACTACTATATAAAGCTGAAGAGTTTGTTTGTTTGAACGCGCTAATCTCAGGAAATACAGATCCGATTTAAAAAAATATTTTTGGGTTGGATAGCCCATTAATACAGGAAGGCTTTAGGCTATATAATATCACGCTGCGACCAATAGGAGCGGAGCATAACTAACTCCACGCAAACGAAGTCGCTGGCGGCCGCTAGTTATTTATAAATTATTTATATCAATTATTTTGTGACATCATCATCATCAACCTTTTTATCGTCCCACTGCTGGGCACAGGTCTCCTCTCATACAGAGAAGGATTTGGAGGAATTTGTGTGTTACAAAATAATTGATAGAAAGTGATTGAGACATGAAATTGAAACCTTCTAAATACTTATGAATGTGTCACTAATTCCATTTAGTGGTTACGCCAGAATTAAACCAGTGTGGCTACCATAAGTTTTCATTACGAAAACTCGATCATCGATTGGCCCGCTTCAAGGTTGGAAGAACTCTCAACCAATGAGAGCGCCAAACGCGGTCGATGCGTATGATCGAGTCTCGTAATGAAAACTCAAGGTAGCCATACTGAACAGGATTCGTTTACACTTTCGTGAGAAACTTTTCGAACATACTGTAACTATTTAGGTAATAAGATAGATTACTACTCTTTAATTAATTTTTTTATTACAATATGTTGGAAGGAATTGCAAAAACCTTGTAAGCTTTTGTTTTGTTGCCATTCCTTGCGACTAACTAAAAAGTTTCCCTTTAAACTTTTTAGTTAAAGCAAATGAAAAATGTCATCAATCTAAACCAGCGCATCGGATAACTGACTTTACAGAATAGAGAGAGAGATAAAGCAAAGTTTCAAAGGAAAAACAAATAAAATAGAACCCAGTAGCGCACAAAGTCGCGAGAGGTCGCAAGTCAAGGAACTAGTTGAATGAGAACAGCGAGTACAGCGTACACAATGGCGTAGTATTGTGATCTAAAGTGTAGCTTTTTATCGGATACGTGAGATCTGGTACCGATGCATCGTGTAAGGATATAGATGAGAAAGGATAGGGAATGTAAAACTAACTAGGAGCGGGTCAGGTAGGCAACAAAAAGTAAACAAGAAAACCTTGTGACTTAGAAAACTGATCCAACGTTTGGTTTAAGCGTTTTCAATCCGAAACTTTTGATATCATACATGCACTGGTCATCTTCTTATGGATAAAATAGATGCCACTATTTTAAAAGTGGAGCAAGATATCTGTAGTTACGACGTAGCTGAAGAACTGGGAATTGACCACAAAACAGTTTTGGCGCATTTGAAAAAAACGGGGTACACAAAACAAGCTCGATATTTGGTTACCTCACGAGCTCATTGAAATAAATCTAATGAACCGTGTACTCATTTGTGATTCTTTATTACGACATAATGAAAGCGAACCAATTTTGAAGAAGCTGATAACTGGTGATGAAAAATGGATCACGTACGATAAAAATGTGTGAAAAAGGTCGTGGTCAAAGGCCGGTCAGGCTTCACAGACTGTGGCAAAACCCGGGTTAATCGCAACAAGGTCATGCTGTGTGATTGGAAGGATATTATTCATTATGAGCTGTTACCATCAGGCAGGGCCATCGATTCTGAACTCAACTGCAAACAATTGATGAGATAAGATTGTTGAGAGAAATCGACCGGAGTTAATCAACAGAAGGGGTGTTTTTTCGTCATGATAACGCTAGACCTGACACGTCTTTACCCACTCGGCAAAAGTTAAGAGAGTTTGGCTGAGAGGTGTTAATGCATCCGCACACATGCAAAATGGAAGTTTTAGAAGTCACGTTTCCCGTTAAAGCGTGGCATTTTAAATGTGTTTAAACGAATGGTATCTAATTTATTTTAAATGTTTATGCCAATAAACAATAGTATTGCCATATAAGAAACAAAAAATGCAGAAGAAGTTGCATACAACAGCTAATGTCTTATAAAGGCGAGTTGCCTTTCTTCTCAGCCACCGAAGCAGCAATTAAACGCGACTATACTTTACTACCTTTAAAAGTTAATATTTTGAACGGTACTTGTGAGCCGTTTGAGAGACACTCTAGGTTGAGGGGCGACTTACGCGACTCTGCCGAGTACCACTTAAATTAAGAAGTCGTTGTAAAGTTTGCTCTTGGTAAGAATACTTTTTCTGTACACTTTTTATGCTGTCATTACTTATCGGGCATGTGTTGGTTCAACTTACACTTGAACTTTAAGGAAAAGTGTTATGTAACAGCTGATGTTGGATTACAGTTCCGGTGCCAAATGTGAGTAGATATTAAACGGTTTGTTTTTTTTTGGATTTGGTGTTGAGTAGGGTTTATTGGTAGAAAATGCCTAAAGCGTTAAGATTGTTATCGTTTATTAGTGTTGCTTTTCATATACAGTGAAATCCGTCTCATTTCATCCACTGGGATATAATAATTTACTTGAAATCTAATCCCGTATGTTACAAGACGACAGACTTTATATTCATCTCTATCTAAATATAATTTTTTTCTTTTTATGATGGGAAATCATCAAATGACTTCTCCCGCTCTGGGCGGAGCGGAAGGGCGCGTCAGACTTTTACTGACTAAAACCCACCCGTGTTTCTTCATTTGCCTGTGCGGTGGCCAGGGCTACGGTTTCTTGTTTAACCAACCCGCAAACTTATTCCTGAATACACTTCCAAGAAAGCAATAAACAATCAAATGTAGAAAAGAACAAAAACCTAACTAAGCTTCCTAGAATTCTAGTCGCGACAGTAAGCCTACCTATATCGCTTTAGCAGCACGCCCTTTGCATCAAAACTAATTCCAACTATAGTCACAGACTCATAAAGCAGGCTTCCAGCTGTCTCCTTAGCTCACGTAATGCCAATAGATTCCGAATCATGTACATGAAAAAGCCCAACAAAAACTATGGACGATTTAGTCGGGAAACCCGAAGTTTTTGCTTGAGGACAGCGAAGAGGCGTGGCTGCCTTCTAGCTGATGACTAGAGGATCGATGGATCAATACATCTAAATAAGGTTTGTGGTTACCTACAGGATTTATTTAAAAAGGTTTAGAGTCTGGCGATCCGTTTGATGTATGAATTATAGAGTGAATAATATGGCGGTGGATTTTAGGGGACCTTTTCAATCGGGTTGCGGGTTATGGAAATCGGAGATAATTTATTTGCATATGGGGTGACGTGGTTATCCACCGCAAAAAGAATATCTTTGAGTAGAAAAATAAGTATTTTTAATGCAGCTTATTTTCTACAGTTTGTGATTTTTCGCAGACAATAAATGGGGGATAAATAAAACTGTCAGAAATATTTAAAAATGATGCTTTGTTAAGCATATTGGCACTTTTTGTCTTTCTTAAGAATTTTAATACTCATGATAGTTATTTAGTAATCACCAGCCTATAATATTTCCGTTGCTGGGACATGTGACTGTGTGATTAGAAGACGGCCGTAATTCACTATGCGGGTCCAGTTAGGGTTAGGTTGTTAATAACCAACTTATATTCCCAGTTATCACCAAACAGACCTAGGTACTAAGTTACCACTACCATCTACCAACTAATATCTAGCATCACAAGGAGTCACTAAATAATATTACAGTTAGCACCAGTATTTAGCAGATGTCGCTGCAAAACAATACGGCGACTATGAAACTTCTCTAATATTAGAACCGCGAAGTGACTCGCTGTCCACCACCGTACTGGAGTAGGCACACGCTTTATATTATCAAGTTCTACGTCTAAATACTTACCCTCTTATTCATAAACGATGTTTAAAGTTAACGAGTGATTAACGATTCTGCAACCATACCTTTTAGACGTTTGCACGTCACTTATCTTTAATCATCGTTTATGAATAAACACACCAGTGTTTAAATAGTTTATTCTACTATGATTAAAGTCAAATAATATGCAAAATTCTAAAATGTATGGTTAAAGAATCGCTAATCACTAGTTAACTTTAAACATCATTTATGAATAAGGGGGTTATTTTATAACGAAAGTTGTATTGAATTGAAGCATTAAAGTTATCTGTCTTTCAAATCAGACTACATTGGACACATCTAAGGGATTTTCCTTAGCTAGATAACTTTTATTCGAATGAATGAATGAACTACACCAATCTCAGAGAGATTAAATCAGATTCGATTAATCGAATGAACACCAAGATTCGCAATAGGTAAGGGTGGTATCGTCTGCAAACAGTACCTACAACGTAACGACGTTTGATTGTTTTTATGAATTGTCAAAACTTTAAAATTATTTATCTAATACAGTTACTAGGTGATTGATAAATCAGCTCTAAAGTTTTCCACTGTCAAGCCTTGACACATCACATTACAATCAAAAAATCTAGTGATCCAAATGTTTGAACTGTTGTAAAGTTTTCGTTGACTGAACTACCTTATTGTAAAAAATATTCAAGGAGGTAATCCTTAATAATATTATATTAATTCAAAATGTAAAAAATTATAACTTTAGAGGGCACAGTAGATACACTTTACCACTGGAAAAAAAGAGCTCGAAGTCTCGAGAAGAAGCCGTTGGAAACAGATCAACAGTAACATCAATAAGAGTACATCAGCTGTAATGCTGATAACACCTGATGTACAATATATGCCATAAGATCCGCAAACCATTAACCACGCAACAGTAAACTCGAGCAAAGGTCATCATCATCTCAGCGTTTGTCCCGGTCGCATCCGCGGCTTTCGCGTTGGAGCCCGGGGACCGCTTTCCTGCACATTCTCCTCCATTTCGCACGATCTTTAGCATCCTGTGGCTTACCGAGGTAGACCAAAGAAGTGCTGGCTTGATGTTGTAAGAGATGATACGCGTGCCAATAAGCTTAACAGCTTATTGGCACGCGTATCATCTCTACCTCGCTTGTTCCGGCCCGGCGGAGGCGCCATGGCAAGACATTTGTTACCCACGTAACCTGCCGGTTTACGTAAGACGTGACCGTACCAGCGCAGGCGACTCTCTTGCAGTTTGTCTGCTATGTCACGGACACGGAGACTGCCACGGATGCGGGAGTTTCTAATGCGGTCTTTCCGCGTAACTCCACACATCCACCGCAGCATATTCATCTCCGTGACACGCAGCTCCTGCTTGTGTCGCTCAAGCACAGGCCACGCCTCACTGCCATACAGAAAGACAGGTCTAATGATGGTCTTATAGACCTGTCCCTTAAGCTTAACCGGCATTTTGGGGTCACAAATGACACCTGTCACCTCACGCCATTTTGCCCAAGCTGCGGAAATGCGTGCTTTAACGTCGCAATCAATATCGCAGTAAACTCGAGCAAAGGTAAATGCTTTAATTAAAATGAGCAGAGACTGTATATGACAGCTTTAAACACGATATATCTATATGGAGAGTAAAAACAACGTCCACCACAAGTCGTTTTAACCGAGAGCAAAATTATTGTGACTGGCTTTTAAATATTTACACTGTAGGCAAACAAGAAATTGGGCTTTTCCGGAAATGTTTATTGTACACAGAAGACTTATATTATTGGATAAAATTATCCCGGCCTCATAACTACCACTTATAAACGTTTAATGAAAGCTACAGCAATTTTATTAAAACAATATGAATTTTATTTTCAACGTTACCTAACTTTGCGTTGTCTAAAACGAATAAAATGCATATGAAGGGTACTATCTTCAACGTTACGCGGACTTTACGATTCATAATGTTCTTTTACAGATTGTAAAACTCGAGCATACCATGCAAAGTTGTCATTCATGTAACATTATATATACATATTTTCGCAGCTTATAAACGAGGGCACGGTGGCACAGTAGTTTAGTGATCGACTGCTTGTGGTGTGTCGTGGGTTCGATTCTCACATGGAACGAATATTTCTATGGCCTACAGGTAGTTATTCCAAGTCTGGCTGTTTGTGTATGTGCGTTTAAATGTGTGTAAACGTACCCATACAGGAGTAAATCGAAAAATAAAATATATGACTTACATAAGAGTTTCTAGAATGCTCCACCTGCCTAATCCATACTAATATTATAAATGCGAAAGTAACTCTGTCTGTCTGTTACGCTTTCCCGCTTAAACCTCTCAACCGATTTTGATGCAATTTGGCACAGACAATCTTTAGACCCTGAGAAAGGACATAGGCTACCTTTTATTGAAAAAAATGATGTTCCCGAGGGAAATCTAAAAGGCGCGATATAACCGAATTCCACGCGGGCGAAGCCGCGGGCGGAAAGCTAGTGCTTAAATAAAGCGTGTTTGTAATCTCATTACATACAGTTGATGAATGCAGTCTAGTGGGAATAAGCCTTAATGTAATATGAAACTTTATATTGAGCGAGGAGCGCAAAATCATCCCGTGGTATACGTATAGAGGAGCTGAGCCGCTAATATTACCAGATATGTAGGTCAATTAAGAGTTGCTACGTGAAAACGTAAGCTTTTACCGAACACTACTTGGTTTTTTTTTATAGAAACGACACTAAATCTCCACATAGAAAAGAGTTTTTATTGGGACTCGCACTTGTATATAACAAACCAAAATAAATAAAACACACTCATAAAAACATAGAAATAAAATAAAAACCAAACAAAAATAGAAAGTCGTGTAAAGGGATGGTCAGATCCCCGATCGATAGGTTAATGCGTAATCAACTCGGCTACATGCAGCATGGTAATTGCGTAACACAATATCAGTAGGTAGGTAGTATTAATTTTGGCAGTTTAGCAAAATTCATTGCGTTGATTTAGGTTCGGTTTAGCAGACACACGAACATATGAAGCAATGAATAGCGATATGGTTCAAATTGATAGTTATAGTAATACGCGGTGTCCTATTTGGAAGTGATCGTACGATGGCGCGATGCGTTCTTCATTTCACGATCAAAGTGGTCGTGCGATGACCTAATAGGTGTCCTAAGAGATCGCGCGATGTCCACCGTGTGTTGCCGTCGCTCCTCGCGTGTCGGCGCTTCGCGTAGGTAACCAATTAGAACACTCGAAAGAGATCTGTTGCTTTGATTACATGAACGCACGATCAAACACATCGTACGATCGTTATTAAGCATTTCATGTGCTCGCACGATTAGTTGCGAGGTTCAAATAGGACACTGATGAAATCTGTATGTTTGAACTCATCGCACGACGAGAACACATCGTGTCATCGTGCGATCTTTTTATTTTTTTTTTATTTTTATAAACTAGTGCTTAACTGCAATCCCGCCTGATGGTAAGCAGTGATGCAATCGTTGATGATAAAGAGCACTTGTTTATAAAGCCTATTCTCTTAAAAAACTTAGCAATAGGAAGGCAGTTGAGCGAGGTGATGCAATGTTAAACCCAAGACCAATACGACCAACGATGTTGCGTCAGAGGGAGATTGATCTGCAGACTCTCCACGACCAAACTCCCGACACTTGGACCATCGTACACGGCACACATCGCAACACAACTGCTCAGACTCGTCCTCCGTACGGCTTCACCAGACATCACGCCGGAACACGACGAATCGCTTGGCGGCAAGACCTTGTCTGGTGGGTGGTAACTTCTGCCGGCAGCCGATGTTATGGCCTACCATCGAGAAAGAAATGGAAAAGGGAAAAATATTAGACTTATAGGTACGGAAAAATTATGTCGAATATCTTACAAAAACAATACCCGCATTAAAAATATCACGCAACTTTCCACCAGACAAACAATATAAAATAAAAAGTGTAACTAAAACAAACATTTACCAAACCATACGCGAAGAAAATGTTATGATTACAAGAAATAAATAATAACTTACACAAGAATAAACTCTAGAACTATTTGCTGAACTTCCGAAGGAGTTTCGTCTTTCCACGGAACGTTTGGGGAAAATTAAAAAACTTGTATCCAACTCGCATTTAAGCTAGAACAAACGGATAAACAAAGTTGTGAACAAAATAAACGTGGTCGGACAGTAGATAAAGTCAATCTCTGAAATTGTTTACAGAAAACTCGTATTCGTAAAAGATGGGATTAAAAAAGTTAGCTGTGTGGATCGCAATATGGCGGATTATAAAGGTCTAATAAGTCTACTAAAAGAAGTACAGGGTGTATCTGACATCGTAACGCAAACTTCGCGAAAAGGCTAGACCGCTTGCCAATAATAAAATTATGATAGTCATTTATGTCGTTAATGAACGGTTACAGAATATACAGTGTTTAAAAAAAAGTGTCGGCTCGGCCTTTGAACGTTGCAAGCGTGCCGCCGTGCGGGTTTGTAGGTATGACGGTGATCCCTAGTGTGAACTCTATTAAATCAGCTAATGTGACAGTTTTTCGAGTATTGTTTTCATTGCGCTTTTTTGTGTAATTAGCGAATTAATTAATTTTTACTTTAAAATCTTATTGGGTTATAAAAGTATAACAATTATGAACGGTCTAAAGTGAAAAAAACTACATATGTATTTTTTAAATCATGAAAACGCCGACGAAAAATTCCACAACTGGGGGGTTCAGAATCATGTTCTAGATCCATGGTACTCGTTTGTGCGTCGATGTCAGATACACCCTTTATATATAACTTTTAACATTAAGAACTAGCCATAAAAGAAGTCTTTGAAAACCAAAGCAGATCAAAGAAAAACATTTCCTTTAGTGACGTCGGACAACCTTAATTAATCATAACAATGATAAATAACATTACACAAAACTCAGAGGCAACAACTAAAATGTCGCCCAAATGATTGATTACAAAATATCGACCACCAACCAGGACAGACGAGCAACTACAGTATCAATACACGATCTAAACATTGCCGGATTGTAACGGATCCCGGGATGACGTCATTTCCTCTTACAAATACGCACCGTGTTGTCTATTGAGGTCAACTTATCTGTATCTCTATAGAACGTCAATGTCTTAAAAGGTTTTCCCTCAAAAAGTTCTTCATGGGTCCCTAAGTGAATAGGGACTAGATACCATAAATGCCTTTGGTAAGCAAGAAGCATCTGAGCGGATTATTTAGTTTGAAAATGAATAGGCTATGGGTTTGGGTTATCTTTTAGTTGATAATATTCTCATGACATGATGTGTTCATTCAAGTTCCCTTTTAGTAAGAAGTATTTGTAAAGAAAGAAAATGTTGTATTGGAATTCGCACAGGAATATTATAAACTAGCGGCCGTCAGCGACTTCGTTCGCGTGGAATTAGTTATGCTCAGCTCCTATTGATCGCAGCGTGATGTTATGTAGCCTAAAGCCTTTCTGGACTAATGGGCTATCCAACGCAAAAAAAAAAAAATCAAATCGGACCAGTAGTTCCCGAGATTAGTGCGAACAAACAAACATACAAACTCTTCAGCTTTATATATTACTATAGATAGTATAGTATAGATATAGATTAAATTAAACACCCCTACCTAAAAACAAAGAAAAACAGTTCTGTACAAGACCAAAAGAAGATTATCACGGTGCTGCTAAATTTAAGAATAAGTGTCGCAGCTCCTGTTATTCGGAAAGAGCCCGCTATGATGCTATGTACGAGTAGATTTATGTCAAAACGATTTTATACAAAAATATCAATATAATATTACAATTAAATGTAAAAGCTTTTGAAACTTATCAATATTTTCCATCAGTGTATCGGCTGTAAACGTGAAAAACACAGCCATTAGAGAACGGGCCATTGAAGAGCCATAACCACTCGACGGGTGGCGGTCGAGGGCTATCGAACACCAGTTTTTGCCAAAGGGTAGGGCGTGCCGATAACTATCGGGAACGCACTACGCTGCACCAGTTTTTAATTACAACATGAACGAAGCAATTTTAAAACACATATAAAAGAAAGAACCTATTTTGTGTTATAAATATGTTGATATATCTACCGTTTTTTGTTTATCACCTAACATTTACCGAGTAAACAATCCCGTTGAACAAATTCGGGCCGTTTAATCTATTGAACAATACATACATTTTAATTGTGTTTACAACAGCGGCATTTACGTCGGCAATATTTAAATTGCACAGGTTATAATGTGCCATTTAGTCCTTACAGTTACGGCACCGGTCTGAACCCTTTGCCGGTGGTAATTGCGTCGATCATCGTCCACTAATTAGGTATCCCATTAAAATCCAATGGGGGTTGGATATATTACACCGCCCTTCTGCATGCTGTAGAAATACCTACTCCTCAATAATTCTTCAGTAATTACCTCCAATTTCAAATCCCATTTTGCGATTTACGGATTCTCCGAATTTAATGCCAATATTTTATAATTTTATCGCGAATTTCTATTGTATATATAAAGTACTAGCTTTCTGCACGCGGCTTTGCCCGCGTGGAGATCGGTTATATCGCGCTTTTTAGATTTTCCTCGGGAATATCATTTTTTCCGGGATAAAAGGTAGCCTATGTTCTTTCTCAGGGTCTAAAGATTGTCTGTGCTAAATTTCATCAAAATCGGTTGAGAGGTTTAGGCGGGAAAGCGTAACAGACAAACAGACAGACAGATAGACAGACAGACAGAGTTACTTTCGCATTTATAATATTAGTATGGATTAATAACATTTTCCTGATAATAATTATGAATTTTAGAAACGCCGTTGTTAGGCTAGCTAGCAGAGAATTTGTTTTTCTGGAATCATTCACGAAATTCCTGAACTTTACATAAGCGGGTAGGTAAGGTTGGTAGTTTCCAAAAATAGACAATGATTCAAAGTTGGATTTCAGTAATTAGTATTCTTTAAATTGTCGCAAAACCATTAATTACATAAAGGTAGTTCCATAACGTTTAAAACGGCAAAGCGATGTGGTTTATAGAACCGTTCTGAAAGCGACATCGGTTTTGGTTATGACAATTATAAATTCACATCTTAAAATGTTTTAAAATATTTCTATGAAAATATTAGCAAGCAGTTCCTTAGTTTTTAACGTAGTATTTTCGTATAATTTTGGCTTGACGGCGAGGTTCGAAATATGGCATGTATACAAAGGTATTTATGCTCACGAAGCGTCGGTCCCAAGCGTCAGCGGAAGTAACAGTTTAAAATTTAACCACATTTCAGCTTCTAAATTTACTTTCGTTGTGTGTTTACAAATTAAAATACGAAATTGAACGCTAGGAAAAGTGTATTTTGTAGTATTTAAAATTTTGGAAATCGGTGAGTAAGAAACAGGCCGCTTCCGTACCTTTATCTATAAATAAAAACTGTTTTTAGTAATATTTCTTTTTCATAGTGTCAATACAAACACATGTGTGAAAATTTTAAGTACATGCCAGACAAAGTCTTGTCGCCAAGCGATTCGTCCGGCATCCGCATCCGGATGCGACGGATCCGGCTTGACTGTCTTGACTGTCTTGTCTGACCGGCATGACGGTCTGGTGAAGCCATTAGGTCTCAACAGGACGTAAACCTAATGCAAGAAGACATCGATCGATTGTCTGCATGGTGTTATCACAATAAAATCTTGTTGAACAGTTCCAAATGTAGGCACATAAAATTCACCAGGAAAGTAGATACAGTGAATTCGGTATATCAAATAAATGGAGTAAACTTATGCGAGGTGGATGTAGTGCGAGATCTGGGAGTTATCATGGATTCTAAGTTAACATTTGTACCACATATTGAGAACATAATCAGTCGATCCCAACGAATGCTTGGATTTGTCATTCGTAATGGGAAGGTATTTCAAAGTCCACATACTAAATTAGTTCTCTACAATAGCCTAGTAAGAAGCATTCTAGAATATTGCAGTGTGATATGGAGACCCCACTACGCAACCCACTCGCTGCGAATAGAAAGAGTCCAAAAAAGGTTTATCCGATACCTTGGGTACTCTAAAGGAAGGCAATTCAAATATCTCCCCTACCTTGACAAGTTGGGTTGCTACAAAATGAGTACCCTGGAAGCTCGAAGGAAAGTCTTGGATTTGAGATTCGCATATAAATTGCTTAATAACGCCATTGACTGCCCACAATTGGTATGTAGGTTCCACTTTAGAGTACCGCGTAGACCACCTCGTAAACCCATAACACCCTTAACACCACCTCTTCGCCATACAGTGTCTGGTGCTAATTCACCTGTACCTCGCATGTGCAAACTGATAAACGAACGCAGCGACCTGGTTGACGTCCACGCTGACTCAATATCCACATTTGTCGGCCGTTATTAGTGTGTTAGTTAAAATACTTACAAAGAGCACTTAGCATGTGGTGTTTGCCTGTAATTGGTTGTGCAGTTAGATTTAAGTTAATAATTTGTATGTATTTATAATGTGTGAAATATCTGTAGCAACTGTTGGCGAACCTTAAATAAATAAATAAATAAATGTGTGCCGGGTACGATGCGCCAAATGTTATTGTGTCGGTAGTTTGATCGTGGAGGGTCTCCAGATTAATCTCCCTCTGGTGCAGCAGCGTTGGTCGTGTTGTTGGGTTTAACATTGCATCACGTCGCTCAACTGCCGTCTGCCTTCCTACTCACTAAGTGAATAGGCTTAATAAACATGTGCGCTTTACCATCAACGATTGCATCACTGCTTACAATCAGGCGGGATTGTAGTCAAGCACTAGTTTATAATTATTTAAAAAAAAATGTATATCTGTCACGATACACAAGATACAGCCTGGTGACAGAAAAAATACTGAGACAATCTTAATAATTGGGTACCGTTTTACTCATTGAGAACAGAACCTATAAGATTCACCTACATTGTTTATTTTCACCAAGCCAGTTTCACACTTTATGTGGTTTTAGTGAAGAAATCACAAATTAATTATCAGATATTATCAAACTAGGTAATGCACCATGTAAATAGAAGAAAAAAACTTTTTTTACAAAAAAACAACCGACTTCCCAAAACCACTACAAAGTGAAAAATAACTAATTTCGGAAGTCGGTGTCAAAAACGAATATACAAAACCAAAGACACTGATTTCCGAAATTAGTTATTTTTCACTTTGTAGTGGTTTTGGGAAGTCGGTTGTTTTTTTGTAAAAAAGTTTTTATTTTACACTATTTAGTTGTTGAAAGTACTATGTATTCAGTTGTATCCGGTCAGACTGGAAGCTGACGCAAATATAGTTGGGAAACGACGTAATTTTGTTTACTTTAATTTTTACCCGTAAGTATTCCCTCAACTGCAGACCATTATTTTAACCCAATGGGTGCAAAGGTCTCATCAATATAAATGAATTAAGTCCACAAAGTAGCTACTGTAAACCGTTGAGGAGTTCTCGGAACTGGCCCTTGTCTTTATCATCAGAGCTCTTATGACAGTCACAACCCATCTAGGTGTAAAGTTCTTATCAATACAAATTAATCGAGCCCAAACACAAGGTAGCTGCTGTGAATTGTTGAGGAGTTCCTTCAACTGTCTCCCGTCTCCATCATCAGATCTACTCCAGACCTTTATTAAATTGTAGTGCTTTGAAATACTTACTGAAAATGCTAAGAAATACACTAGTCGCCCCTGCAATTTTTGAAAGTTCTCCTTGTTTTCTCTGGTCTTCCACCATCAAACCCTGATATCCTTATCATGGGACCACCTTGGGAACGTCTTCTTTTCAACAGAAAAAGAATTATCAAAATCGGTTCATAAACGACGAAGTTATGCGCGAATAAACATAAAAAAAAGCATATATACGGTCAAATTGAGTAACCTCCTCCTTTTTGAAGTCGGTTAATAAGCTTTTAGTTTAAGCTCAAAAATTTTTATTTTTTACTAATGTTTAAAAGTCATTGGATAGATGATGCGGCCTCTCTTTGTAAGACGACTAAAATTCCACGAAACATAGACATTTTTTCATTAAGTCCGCCATTTTATTATTATCTCAGTAGGCGGAAACGCAAACGTCAACAGCCAAAAAGCGTTAATGATTCAGAACAAAACACCAAAAGCTCGAATGAAAATAATTGATTCAGCAATAAATAAGTATCGAAATAATAATAATTTGAAACACCCCCTTTATTGGGAGTGCTCGGAACGGTCGGCAGACCGTTTAGCGCATTTATAATATGAATTTATTGTCTATAATAGAGCCATAAATTACCACCGTCCTCGCCACTCTCTATTATTAATTTCAGCGACGAGCGGCCGGCGAAAATTTATATTCTTTTACCAAATAATGAAGAGCTATCTTGGTGAAAAAAAAAGGAATTAACGAGAACGTTGTAGACAAAGGCGAGGCCGGAGGCTGGACAATTAGACCCACCGCGGATGGATACGGGCAATTTGCAAACTCATTTGCGCTATTAACAAGTCGCGTCCGGTGGCCCTGGCCGTCGCACAGGCAAGTGAAGAAACACGGGTGGGTTTTAGTCAGTAAAAGTCTGACACGCCCTTCCGCTCTGCCCAGAGCGGGAGAAGTCATTTGATGATTTCCCATCCCCAAAAAAAAGGTGTTGTGATGTCAACTGGGATAGGAGTGGTTGCTGTCAAGTGACAGAACTATTATGAATAATAAAAATAGTATAGGCCATAGTTGTTCTCTTGTAAAAATTATAAATTAGAATCTAAAAAATAGAACCAATTTTTGACAAAAACAAAAAACAAATCTAAGCACTATTTAAGATCCATGTTTATCTACTAGCTGCGCCTTGCGGTTTCACCCTCGTAAGTTTCGATATGTTTTTTTTTTATATGCTCCGCTTCTATTGGTCGGAGCGTGATGTTATAGCCTAAAGCCTTCCTGGATTAATGGGCTATCTAATGCAAAAATAATTTTCTTAATCGGACAAGTAGTTCCTGAGATTAGCGCGATCAAACAAACAAAAAACAAACTCTTCAGCTTTATATAATTAGTATAGATTTGGGTCGCTACCCAAGCTTGCTCCAACGGATCTTCTCTTGTGACAGCTACTATCAGTGTCTTGCATCCGCTCATCAAGATGCACCAACTTACGACTATTTGTCGTAAACGTAAACGACAAAACAATTTTTTTAATGTAGCAAAATCTTGCCACAATTTATTCGTAGAAAATTCTGCCATATTCTTTCTTTTCTATCAAATATTATTCTTACTTACATGTGGTCAAATTAAATTATCTAGCGAAACTAAGCTGATGTGGATGTCGATATTTAAACATGGTCAATGAAAATATAAATTAATTAGATGACTTTTTGAAGTTTGATGTCATCAAACGCGGGTAGTGATATAAATAAAAACAGTTTTTGCAAATGTTACTTTCACTCGCATAAACTTTTTATTTGTGTAAACACCACATACATCATTATGTACCAAAACTGTAAAAAAAAAAACAAATACAATATAATTAAGGATGCTGTGTGCTAGTGTATCTAACTCATAAATCACTGATTTTGAATTCGGCCACTTTAATACTAAGCGTGCAATGTTTTCTCAGCTCATAGTTCAAGAAACTAAACCACAAGTGGCCATTAACCTCATAAAAACTCATCCAAAATTTTATTTAATTGTGTTTAGATATTAGTCCTTCACATCTGAGGAGGTTGACTAGCTAATTTCATTTGAAGATTTACAAATCATCATACATTTGGACCAGTATGCAGTGAAGTCAAAAAAGCCAATTAGCAAAGGCTCTTCAGAAGTCAAGTGCCCCCACATAGCGAGGACAAGAGACTCGGGCCGTCGACGTCCCTCGTTTACGTTATCAGACTTTTAAGTGGAGTTCACAACAGCGGTACTGCCTCAATGCTCCCAGATAAGGCCATGTATACACCGTCAACAGGTGTCGCAGCCTGATAAACGTTTGAATAGTTTTTGCAGCGGTATCGAGGTACCACAATGGTACCAAAGATAAAACCGCAGTCGTCAACTTCCTTTCATTCTTACAATTCTTAACGCAAACAACGAGCGCCTCTTTAGAAGCTTTTCCGTGTAATGTCCTTAATATTTCGTAAATGATCCCATTGTTCGGGAGGCTGCCGGGTGAATAATGTCGGCAGTCGGACTTGAATGCTGCCTACCTTTTGTAAATGGGGACGTTTTGGTTGTTATGTAAGTTGATATCAAGGTCTCAAGTCTCATTAATATTTCTCGAGGAAATTCTTGATTGCGCACTCAGCTTTCATTTTCATACTGTAGGCATAAAAACCACAACGGGAAACACTTTAAGCAATTCCCGTTCCAAAACCACAAATATTCCACCTACGATAATATGCTACGTAAGGTGCTACGATATCACGTAGCGCTACGTTATCACGTAGCAGCGTAGCAAGTATAAAGTTCCGTAGACAGTAATTTATATGGAATAATTTTTACGGAATAATTTATGTGAAGATTTTATGCGAATTTTATTCTTAGCTTGATTCTTTTTAGTAGATGAATTTTGACGCTAGAGATATTGTGGTCTTGGATATCATATCAACGAGCTTTTATGGTTTAAGATTGAGGAATGATGGTGATACCTAAGTCGTAACTATTGAGACCTATTTTAATAACTAAACCAAGAATATAACTTGTTTGTTAGTTCGCATAAACTAGGCCAGAAAGCAATCACGCACAAGGTATCGAACAAAAAATTGTAGAAAGAACGCTCGCGAAAATGAAGCAAGTAATAGCGCGGCAGGCGATATAATTCGACGGGGTGGGTCGAGGGAAAGAAAAGTTTCACGCGGACGAAGTCGCGTACAGGAGCTAGTTAATTTAAAGTATAAGTATTTATGGCCTTATAAAAAAACAAAACCGGCCGAGAACAAAACAAACAGTCCAATTGTAAAAATCACGTCTTTTGTATGCTCCTTAAGAGGGGACTCCAGTGCCTAGGAATTTGAAAAATAGGTACTTGAAGAAACTATTGCCATAGGGCTATTTCCAACCTTTCTCGGTAAAGTGTAAAAGGACAGTTGAAGCTCAGGCCGATTTTACCTACAAAAACGTTGACCAAAAGACGTTTCGTATTCCGCTGTTTTCTTTTTCAAAATACGACAGATGTCAATTATTTTTATATCAATACATAATAATAAATTTAGAGGAAAAGTACACCTATGCTTCTATTACTTTCTTTTTTGTCAAAAACTTATCACGTTTGTCTAATAGTCATCTGAACATCACGGTAAAAATGGATTATTTTTCGCGATTTTGAAGTAGCGTATTTTTTTTTTAATTGTGTTTCTGAAAAAAACAAATGATAGGGGCACGTATAATCACGTTGTAAAACTGTAGAATAAAAAATAATTGCTCAAAAAGCAATATCCACGAAGAAAGCTGCGGAATAGGCCATAACATCGGCTGCCGGCAGAAGTTACCACCCACCAGACAAATTCTTTCCGCCAAGCGATTCGTCGTGTTCCGGCATGATGTCTGGTGAAGCCGTACAGAGGACGGGTCTTAGCAGTTGTGTTGCGATGTGTGGCGGGTACGATGCGCCAAATGTTGTTGTGTCGGGAGTTTGGTCGTGGAGAGTCAATCTCCCTCTAGCGCAGCATCGTTTGGTCGTGTTGGTCTTGAGTTTAACATTGCATCACCTCGCTCAACTGCCGTCATCCTTCCTATTCCTAAGTTTTTTAAGTGAATAGGCTTAATAAACTAGTGCGCTTTACCATCAACGATTGCATCACTGCTTACTATCAGGCGGGATTGCAGTCAAGCACTAGTTTATAATTATTTAAAAAAAGAAGAATACGTTTGTATAGAGAAAGCACCACTAGAGTTCCCTCTTAATTTTGTGTTTATTATTTGTCTTTCTAGCGACAACAGAAACATATCATTTGTGAACATTTCAAATGTCCAGCTATTAAGGATCATAAAATGTAGCCTGGTGTCAGACAGCCGACTCTTAGTAACACGTTTTTGGATACGGAACCCAGAAAACTATATTAGGGTTCACTTTTTAACCGACTTCGAAAAAGGAGGTTATCAGTTCGACCCGTATGTATGTATGTATGTAATATTTCCAGAATTGCCCAGTTTTCGTATATGTTAGTCTATATCAGCGTCTGAACAAATTTTAAAAGTGTATGTATGTTTTTAAATTTGTGCGCGCATATTTCCGGTACTACAAGTCCGATTTAAGTAATTCTTTTTTTGTTGTACTAGGTATTGTTCAACTTAGGGAATATCGTAAGTTTCATCAAAATCAGTTCAGTAGTTTTAGAGATAGGGATTTTTTTCTTATTGGTGAGAACTTATTTTAACATGGGTTATAGCTGCCACTGTTGTTATGAGGTGAATTAAAAAGTAATTTTCGAATTTCGACTAAGACACTGAAAAGCATAAAATAAAAACTTTACGAAAAAATAGAAACCGACTCCAAAAAAAAAAAACAAAAGCACTTAGAAATAAAAAAATTGTCATGGGTCTAAAAGTCGGTGTCTCGAGGTTTATGTTGTTTAGCTCGCCACCGACTTCTAGAGCTATTACAAAAGTAAAATTATTTTTTCCTTTTAAGTGTTTTTTTGAAGTCGGTTTCTATTTTTTTTTTTTTAAATTTTAGCATTAAGCTCACCGCAACTTACATTGCCTTTCATGCCAGACATTACTACTATTAATTCAAAACGCGCTTTTTTATGTTTTTCTATAGAAAAACATAAAAAAAGCTCTCACAAAATGTGATCTCAATTTCTTTACAAGTTCAATTCAAACGACACAAACATTGAAAGGCTTTGCATACAAAAGTTCTTTTTTCTATCCAAGAGCGCTTGCTGCATTAAAAGTGAAATAAGTAATATGATTTAAAATAGTTACTTCTCTGTGCAAGAGATGAAAAAGAAAGGAAATAAAGAAAATAAAAGCGTCGTTTTTATAATTATCCGGAAACCATGAGTATCTCTTTGTGGAGTAACAGAATTTTATAAATGTGCCTTGCAAAATTAACATGTACAGACGACAGCACATCAAGCTGTCAGCTTTCTTTATTCGATTTTCAATTTTATCTCTAAAGCATTGAGGTTCAAGGTTGATTGGGAATATTTTTCAGTTTGGGGTATCTTGACCTGCTGTCGTCCTTACTTTTGACGATTCAACTTCGCCGATTGAATACTTTTGTATTATATAATAAGATACTATAATATAAATATAACATAATAAAAGCATAGTTGTTACATTGAGGACACGAATAACTTGGTACGAAATTTAATAGGGAGATCTTTTTATTTCTTGTTAGTGCGTAAGGCGTTGTGTTTTTATAATGGCAAACGATAATACCTTCAGTATTATCGTGGATGAAGACGGCATGATAATTGTATACAATAACAGGGTAGTAAAATTTTTAGAAACAAAAAGGTGCTATTTCCTACAAGACTTTAAGTTTTGTAAGTGATTGGGATTCGCGCTCAGCCAGTACTACGCGTCTCTAAGCTGTCTAACTAGAAACAGGGTACGAGATAAAACTATTGAAATGTTAGGTACTCACGGGATGCTGAGAACCAGGGGATCACCACACCATGTCACAAACGTAAAGTCGTATTTCACAATATATTTGAGTTTTTGGACCGCGTGCGGATATTATTGATGCCAGCCGGCAGATGCTTTCCTTCGAACTGATGTTTTTCTAGTTGCGCGATAGGTGGCGCCAGCGGTGCGTAAGTTTGGCGGCGATTGGTGTTGTCAAATTATGGAGGAAAAGGATGGGATACTTTCCCATCCTTTACGTTGCAGTTGCAACAAATTCACCTAAAGATACCTATTTACCTTTGCCAAACAGTTTGTCACCCTCCGTAGCGCAGCGGTCAACACGCCTGCCTGCGAAGTGGGGGCCCCGGGTTCGATCCCGGGCAAGGTCATGATGGAAAAATGATCTTTCCTGATTGGCCTGGGTCTTGGATATGTATCTATTATAAATATAGTATCATTGAGTTAGTATCCCATAACACAAGTCTCGAAATTACTTTGCGGCTAGCTCAATCTGTGTGATTATAAAAAAAAAGAAAATAAAAACGTGCAATATAAAATATAAAGTATTGGCCAAATAGAGCATTTAGAAGAAAGGTACCCAGAAAGTATTCAGCTATCGTATACCAAAATCACAAAGTTGCTTCAAGTCGGTAAACACGAAACCACAACTTACTGAAACCACAATTTACTAAGTTCACTATTTTACAGTGAATTTGTTACTTTGATGTTTTTGCATTAGTTTTTATAGAACCTACCTTTAAAGACGTATACTTTAAATTCGCTACATAGTATTTTAGGTGTTAAAAGTATATTTTAAGAGCAGTAGTGGGTGGTGACTGGCGATTAGTTGCGAGTTCTAGCCTAGACAGGCACTATACTTAGGGTATATCAGTTCATCATCAGTTGGCATTCATCACAATAATGGAACCTGCATGTTCGAGAACAAAATAAAAAACGAAAACGTTATAACCATCGCTCCCCCCCCCCTCTTATAGAGGAGCAGTCCAGTAGGTAGTGTGACAATATAGGCTGGTCATCATTATGCTAACTATGTACCTATGTATATTTTGTCCATTTTAGTAACTGCATAGAGTAGGAAAGAGTTTTTGTCTTCATCCGATGACTTACTATAATTATCAGAATAGCTACTACTTCTCAATTTTGTTTTATGACAGTTATTTTTTGCCAAGTTTTTTCCTACTAAGTTGGCATTAGATTACAGTGAAACCATATCCGACTAAACACCAGTATTCTACATGCAGCGGCTGCTTACTGGAAGTCCAAATTCCAGTTAGAAAGTAACACGATACCTACCCTAGTTCAAATTTCACAGCAGACCAAACTGCTGTCTACTGCCCTACTTTTTAAACAACAAAAGTACAGACAAGGTTATTTAACTTGAACCTAGTTCACAACGTTGCACCACTCTATTTCCGATCTATTGAGCGTGCTTCGCTCCGAATGTTGGGATCGCTAGCAACTTGCAATCTCATGAACCATTGCAGGTAACAAACGAAACGGCCAAAAAATATGGCGTGAAAAGATTATGTTGGCCAAGAGCCATTTTGACACATCATCATCATCAACCTTTTATAGTCCCACTACTGGGCAGAGGTCTCCTCACATACAGAGAAGGATTGAGCGTAATCACCGCGCTTGCTCAATGCGGGTTGGCGATTTCAGACTTAAAGTCCAGGTTTCCTCAAGATGTTTTCCTTCACCTTGTAATCAGTCATTGGTGTCCAAGATATACTTAGAAAGTACATACAACTTACATGTAACTTTATATTTTGACACGCTGGGTTGGAAACTTCTGGACGAGAGAAACACAAAATCGGGAAACATGAAAGGGAAGACCTATACGGGGACTGAAATATATGAATGATGATGACGATGATTAGCCAGCATCCTGATTACGTCACACACTAATACTATTATTCCATACTAATATTATGAATTCGAAAGTAACTCTGTCTGTCTGTTACGCTTTCCCGCTTAAACCTCTCAACGGATTTTGATGAAATTTGGCACAGACAATCTTTAGACCCTGAGAAAGAACATAGGCTACATTTTATCCCGGAAAAATTTGATGTTCCCGAGGGAAATCTAAAAAGCGCGATATAACCGAACTCCACGCGGGCGAAGCCGCGGGCGGAAAGCTAGTTTGGAATAATCTTGAAACATATTGCTAATCCATTTCTCTATGTGTTCGAAAATGTGTCTGCTCAAGAACGTAAAAAACGCAATGAATGTTGTTGAACTGTCAAAATGAAACTCATTGCTACTGATAGTGTGTAACATAGGCAATTAGCCAACAGATTAGATTCACTTCTTTCCACACAAAAGTAATTGTGATCAACATCCTACAAAAAACGACGACTACGAAATTTAGGGAAACTAAAGATATTTTTGACAGATCGAGACTGAGATCTATCTGACTCAACATTTTATATGATAAGAATCGGTCCTCTGTTAATTTAGTATTGACTATCTCAAAAATGTTGACCTATTTGGTCTAGGGCGCTGTAAAGCATAAGATTTTGGGTTCGATTCTAAGGTTGGACAAAGAGTTATTGAGTTTTTAACGAGAAATTCTGATTTTGTGGTACCCATGGAGCAAATATATACCTATGCATACTCTCTAACACGACACTTCACTTTAAATGCATATACAACTTGTAACAAAAAGGGTATTTACATACCAAGGGCATGGCATCTTTAGATGATATCAAACGATATCGGAAGGGTTTAAACTCAAAATAAAATATACAAAAAATTGGTACCAAATTTTCGGTTTCGTGTGTTTCTTAAAATAAAATCATAACAAACGTGGCAGCACACTACATACGTTAATAACTACTCATTACCCGTCACGTTACTTGCCAAAATCTGATAAATGTCTTCAATATCTCTGTGCGACTAGTATGATAGTAGTATCACAGGCGGTGTTTTTCCTCATAACTTCCTAACATAAAAAGATAGGATTAAAAAACCCTTCCAATATCGTTTGATATCATGTAAAGATGCCATGCCTTTGGTATGTATATACCCTTTATGTTACACGTTGTATAGTATATACTATTAGTTCTGCATTGTTAAATTTTTACTGTACTATTTGTTATTTTCTTTAACTCTTAACTGATTTTCTCTTTGTGATCTTCTTGGCACCATAATAATGTTTGCTCAAGATCGTACTTAAAAGTCTTATTGTATTGTTTTGCTTGGCTGGTGACCTGTAACACAGGCTTCTTCAAAAACCTACTTCAGGCACCAGTCTCTTGCAATGGTAGAATGTAAGAACATAGAGATACAAATAAATAATAATATATAACACACTAAGGGCCGGTGGCACAGCTTGCCGCTCGGTAAGGACCAGGCTCGAGTCGACGGCGCGTCGTGTTTCACGCGCGCCTCAAAGGGATGTCAGCACATCGTGACGAGGTCCACGAGGACCGATGCCTCCTGGGTCAGGGTTGCGGGTTGGTTAAACAAGAAACCGCGGCCCTGGCCATCGCACAGGCAAATGAAGAAACACGGGTGGGTTTTAGTCAGTAAAAGTCTGACACGCCCTTCCGCTCCGCCCAGAGCAGGAGAAGTCATTTGATGATTTAACATCCTAACAAAAAAGAAAAAAAAAGAACCGATAGCTTGAAACGGTTGGTTAATGTACCGTACGTTAACCAAATACGTATATTATTTTAAAAAAAAGTTATGTTCGTAATTTTGTAATTCTAATTTGAAACAAAGCTGTTTTTTTTTGACGATCAAATGGCGACTCATTTGATGAGGTAAACGAGTGCTTGAAGCGGCTGTGAAACAAAGGTATGTAACCAACAACATTGGTGCTGGGTATGGAGAGGTATAAAAGTTTAGAATTAAGCAGACATTTTAATCTGTGCATACTTTATCGGCCTTATTCGTTTTACCCATTTCAATGTCTCTTTACCTTATTGGTATGTGTCCTTTGAAATCCTACTGCCTATAAGACACGTCCTTCTCTGTATGAGAGGAGACCTGTGCCCAGCAGTGGGGCGATAAAAGGTTGATGATGTTGATGTGATGATGATAAGACACAACATCGTACTCGCCGTCGCCTTCTACACAAAATTCCTCAAACTGGTAGTGGATTAATTAATTAAATGAAATAGTTGTCTTGTAAGCGGACCCCAGACTCCAAAGCTGAAAAGCTGCGGATGCGACTGGGATTGACGCTAAGATGATGATGATTTAAATGTATGCTGATTCTATGCTATGCTTAATAAAGTATGTTAAAAAACTTTTCTATTTTATTTTCGATAAGTTTGTGGAAAAAAAAGGAATGTTTTTATTTCATCAAATGTCCAGTTCTACTCTGTGATTTTACCTAATACTAGCGGCCGCCAGAGACTTCGTTCGCGTGGAGTTGGTTATGCTCTGCTCCTATTGGTCGCAGCGTGATGTTATATAGCCGAAAGCCTTCCTGGATTAATCTATCAAACTCTTCAGCTTTATATATTAGTATAGATTTATGAGTAGTTGCGCCGCGCGGTTTCATCTGTGTAGGTTTCGATATGTTTTTTTATGTGCTCCGCTGCTATTGAGCGTAACGTGATGTAGCCTAAAGCTTTCCTGGATTCGTGGGCTATCTAACGCAAAAAGAATTTTTCAAATCGGACCAGTAGATCCCGAGATTAGCGCGTTCAAACAAACAAACACTTCAGCTTTACATATTAGTGTAGATTGTAAATATATTATGACTTGTGTTATTACTATATTGACCGATAATTTGTATGTGTGGTGAAAATTATTAATATAAGTTGGTTATTAAAACTACCTTTAGAGGTTATTATCTGTGAGACTGAAACACAAAAAATGACCGCCGGAATGAACTAAAACTGCTTTACGATATAACAAAGCAGAACACTATTTGCGCTATCTAGAGCTTGTTACAACCTCGCCGCTTTATTTCCGCCCTACTGTGTGAGTTTCACACACAACCATTTTTAGCTTAGACGATCGAAGGGTATGTAGGCCAGTACAGTATTGTTACCTTTTGAGGAAAATGCTTATTGTGTATCGTTCCGATGGAAGAAACAAAATTATTTAGTAACGCAAGTTTTGGTTTTGAATAGAAATGAGATGAAAGTCTGATATCAAGTTCTGATGTTCAGTACTGGTTTGTAAAAGTCAGACAGAAAGTCACTACATGTAAAATAATGCTGCTAAAAGCTGACTCAACGTATTAGGGAAAACGGTAGGCAAATGATTATGAAGAAATATAAAAATCGCTTCTTCCTTCGTCTTCCAGATTATAGATGCATAAATAGGTACACAAGTCTATATTTCCAGTTTAAGCTGACCTCTTATTGTATAGGTTTTTCGTGCAATCAGAAGTCAGCTTATAATGGTAATGTATAGCTTGCTATGTAGCCGTGCGTACTTACAACGTGGTGATTATAATGTGGATTGCGGGGCAAAATTTTAATATAGATTTTAACGATGAAATAATAGAATAGAATACTTTATATTACATACATCATACTACAGAACATATTATATTGCCGATACGGGCTCATAATCTTTAATTATAAAGCAGTAAACATTATATTAAGTTGTCGGCAACAAACTGTATCATATCGATTTTAAAATCCCGTTTCAAGTTTCATCCCGATTTATGCTTGCATCCTTATTCACCTCATGTGTTGGCTAGTATGTTCAGTACATCCCAAAAATATAAGATGATGAGACTTACGTTCGCAATGCTTGACATGATATAAATTAATGGCAATATACAATATGTAAAGAAAACCCTGTCCGACCCGTAAGGATAATAAAGGTTAGGTAAACACATGGCCAAATAAAATATTAAATTTTACATAATCATCATAGTAACAATACTAATGAATTTTGAAATAATGATTTTTTGTCGCGAATTAATTCCAACTTGGTAATTTTTAAAAAGTGACAACACCATTTGTGACGGAGCGAATAGCGATGCGACCACGTGCCGCGTACCCTGCCCCCCGTCACCCGCGGATGTATGCCTAACGTGTTGTCTACAGCACATGCATTAAGTTACTTCGCTTTTTCTAAATAATATTTATTTTTTTAGGGAGATTTTTTTTTTAAGTTTAGACCGGCTTGGTAGGCATTATTAGAATCAGTTATCGATACCTAACAATACCTTCACGGATAGGACAGGGTTTTCTTTACATATTGTATAGCATAAATATACCTACAAAACAAAACGAAAAGATTTTAAAAAAGCATGAAAGAATCCATACTAATATTATAAATGCGAAAGTATCTCTGTCTGTCTGTCTGTCCGGCTTTCACGCCTAAACTACTGAACCGATTGTAATGAAATTTGGTACACAGATAGTCTAGAGCCTGAGAAAGGACATAGGCTATAAAACATCCCGCTATGACCAATAGGAGCAGAGCAGGAACAAAAAATGTTGCGAAAACGGGAGCAGACGCGGACGTACATATTGCTATAATTATTTTATCAGGCGCTTATTTTATATCAACTGAACTCTTTTGGGTTCGAAGCTTACGCGGGTGTAACCGCGGGGCACAGCTAGTAATGAAATGAGTTTGTCTTCTAGAGGAAGAAACGAAACGTAAATAAACAGTTTGATACCCGATGCAGGTCAACTTCAGAAAACATAATAATAATAACTGACCTGTTAACCCGCCTATACCCGTACATAATGCAACATTATTGACTTTTAAATCAACAAGTCTTTTCAAATGACCCGAAGCCGTAGCATGACATGAATTATTAAAATAACAATATTTCCAGTTATCATAATGTACGACCACCCTTAATAGCGGCAGTACATGCGCCTATATGGCAAGTTAACAGAACCTAAACTAAGACCTATAAGCCCTACAGTCCCTACGACCCTAAGTCTTATAAGCCCTACAGCCCTGAACTACCATATAGTTTGTAATAAATAAATATATAAATAAGTGCGGGATGTCTGCACCAAGACACCTAAGGTAACAGACGGATAGTGGGTAGGATTTCCAGGTAAGGGTGAAGGGTAAACTCACTGCCACATAACATGCCTAGTCTTTTCCAAACTATGCGGTTTGGCTTCCAGTTTCAACTCGTTTCAGCAGAATACCATTTTTATTGTTTTGGATGAGAAATCATCAAATGACCTTACCCGCACTGGGTACACGGGTCACATGCACATGGGTCAATGTATACTGTTTTACAACGAGCTTCTCATGGACACTCGAAACTTGCCCATTAAAAGATTTAAAAGCTGTATTAAAACCGAACTTTGTAAAAAGGGGTATTATAAAATCTCACATTATGTAGAAGATAATGAAGCTTGGGAATTGGCATTGAGCTGCTCACTCTGATAAGCAATGTCATTAAGCAACATGCGTAATTATGCTACAATTATGACATTTTAATCAATGTATTTTTTTTAAATCACCTAAATTGAATGTTATGTACAAAGCAAACACACATTCTTATTGTAAACATTTTCATTTTTAATATCTGGACTTGAAAAAATACGATGATCCCTGAGTTTGTTTCGGCTTTTCTTCTCAGAGGTAGTCAGTGAGGAAAAGCCGGCTCCAGAAAGTTTAAAAAAAAATGACGTGTAATATTGATCAGTAATCCTACTTGCATAATAAACGATTTCATTTCATTTCACTGGGCGGAGCGGAAGGGCCTCTCAGACTTTATCAGACTAAAAACCCACCCGTGTTTCTTCACTTGCCTGTGCGTCAGGGCCACGGTTTCTTTTTAAACCAACCCGCAACCCTGACCCAGGAGGCATCGGTCTTCGTGGACCCCGTCACGATGTGCTGACATCTCTTTGAGGCGCGCGTGAAACACAACGCGCCGTCGATTCGGGCCTGGTCCTTACCGGCCCGCGCCTACGGTGGCCGGGAGTTCGATGTTGTCTCCCGACCAGAGTCAGTTGAATACCAGTACCTACCTTAAAAGGGAGCGACTGCCTATTGACGTCCATAACTCAGTTAGTTAGTTAGTTTAGTTAGTTTGTTAATACGATACCCCTTGGTAATACTGGTGGTTCTTCTTCTTCAGCCTATAGATGTCCACTGCTGGACAAAGGCCTCCCCCAAGGCTTTCCACACTGACCGGTCTTGTGCTGCCCGCATCTATCGGCTTCCCGCGACCTTCACCAGGTCATCGGTCCACCTTATTGGGGGCCTCCCTACGTTGCGTCCCTTACTGCCATCGGCCATCGGTTCTACGAGCAATGTGCCCTGCCCACTGCCACTCTTAAGTTTAGCGACTCGAAGAGCTATGTCGATGACTTTGGTTCTTCTGCGGATCTCCTCATTTCTGATTATGAAGAACATACGTAAATCGTAACTGGTGGTTAGACAGGAATCCTGACGACCCGTAACGCCTATCAAAGATCTACGATGATAGCCGAGACCAACGGTTGTCCAGATGGACCAGTAAATACTATAATTTATCATTCAAGTCAACATTACTTTCACTAATGCGATTCTATGACAAACTCACACGTGAAAACATAGGAGAAATGAGCGTAGATTGAGTTGAGTTGTTGATTGATATCTTTACACCATCATCAACCTTTTTTTTTATTGTTCCACTGCTGGGCACAGGTCTCCTCTCATAAAGAGAAGGATTGAGCGTAATCACCACGCTTGCTCAATGCGGGTTGGTGATTTCAGACTTATAGTCCAGGTTTCCTCAAGATGTTTTAGTTCACCATGTAATCCGTCATTGGTGTTCTAGATATACTTAGAAAGTACAAATAGCTTAGAAAAGTTACATTTTTTTTTTACGGACAAATCACACAGATTGAACTAGCCCCAAAGTAAGTTCAAGAGTTGTGTTATGGGATACTAACTCAACGATACTATATTTTATAATAGATACATATATAAATAAGCATCGAAGACCCAGGCCAATCAGGAAAAGATCGTTTTCCATCATGACCGGGGATCAAACCCGGGGCCTCTACGACGCAGGCAGGCCTGTTGACCGCTGCGGCACGGAGGACGAAAAACTTGGTACTTGTCTGACCTGGAATAGAACCCGCACACTCATACTTGAGAGGCTGGTGTTTTAACCACTAGGCCACCACGACTGGTACACCTAATGCTAGGGAATGATACTATTTGATTTTGATGACATTGATTTCACCACTAAGCATAGAGTAATTCATACAAGTACATATCGACGCTAGAAAGGCAATCATATCTAAGCGACAAAAATTCATAAATTGAGTTATATACCTACACCAAATGAAGCAGAAAAATCTGGCGGTTCGAATGGTGTATATAACTCAATTTACGAATTTTTGTCGCTTAGATATGATTGCCTTTCAAGCGTCGATATATATATAATAAGTTAGTAGGCAGATATTTGGAATCGGGAACGAATTGTGACTAAAGATTGGCATTCGTCAGCATTCGTTCCCGATTAACATTTTATCGACGTGGGAATCAAATCAAGAAACTGAACTCAGCAGTAGCGTTTACGACTAGTCTACCAACGAGGCAGAATGCCGAATGAAGGAGGAAAAAGAGAAGCTTCTGCACATCTTATGTCTCTTTTTCTCTTTCCTTCCATCAGAATTTTATAGAGTGCCATTCATTACTGATAAAAAGGTAAAATAATAAAACGTCAAAACAGCGAAAATTGCAAAAGAGTTTTCAAAAAGGCGAAAACAATTTTCCCAAGTTCATGTTTCTTTAATAAGTATTATTTAGAATAAAAGGTCTTTAAAAACAAAAAAGGCACGGTTACCTAGTTTAAATCAACTTGTAAGTAATACCAGCTTATGCATGCGACTTAATCCGCGTTTTGGGTCTCCCGACCCACCTCGTCGCATCGCATTGCATCGGCAGACCACGCTATTACTTCCTTTTCGTATAGCGTTTATTTCTGACTTAGCTATATATCAGTCGTAGAGTGATGTTAATATAATCTTTTTCAAGGAATGGTCTATCAAATCCGAAACGATTTTTTTTTTTTAATTTTATTGGGAATCCCAGAGCTTAGCACGTCCAAACAAACAAACGCTTTAGCTCGTTACGGTTAAGTAGAGAATGTAATAAATGATACAATATGTAAAGAAAACCCTGTCCGACCCATAAGGGTAATAAAGGTTAGGTAAACACTTGACCAAATATAATATAAAATTTTACATAATCATCACAGTAACAATAATAATAAATTTTGAAATAATCTTTTTTTCCCGGGTATTAATTCCAATTTCCCCGAAATTTGGTAATTTTTAAAAAACTGACAGAGAAACTCCGAGCATAGCTCTTTCCATTTCCCTTTGTGTGACTCTGAGCCTTCGTAAGAGGACCAATGTGAGCGACCACGTTTAAGTTCCGTAAGTCATCACTGGCAACACACACTGGTCAAAGACTTTAGTCTTGAGACACTGTGGTATCTTGGACGACGAGAAGATATAGCGTTGAGGAACGTAATCCGTTTATATTCAGTCTACAGCCTAAAAATCATGTGCCTGGTACTCGGCCTTTGGTACACACGGCTACACATCAAATTAAGCATTTACAGTTGTAGCTAATCTCGCATTGTCTAGGTTTTTCATTCAATCAGAAGTCAGCTTATGCTGGTTTTAGTATAGCTTGATGGTAGCAATGTGCCTACACAGACATTATGTTTCTTTTACTTAAATTACCTTGTTAGTTAGTATGAAGGTTAGACATATAGACCAGACCATACAAGCTGCATCCACGTCCTCTTATTCTATATAGTTGAAATTTTACACCTACGTTCGGTTTCGAAAACGGTGCAAAATTTCTGGTGTTGGCCTCTGCACTACACCTAAACTAAAACTAGCCTTTGGAAGGTCATATTCATCAGATGATGACGATAAACGAATTGCTTGCGACTGGAATTCGTTACCAACATAGGTAGATTATATCAGTATTTCCAGACGTCCACAACTTACATAGTAACTGGGTAGCACTACACCGCTGGGTAAGACTGTTGTCTGACTCTTAGGCTGCTGACTAGCCATGAGGATTGTCAAAGACCTATGAAGACAGCCAGAACCAACAGCATAACGTGTTTTCCAAAGACTGGTAGGTATGTATAAAGGAGAAAAAAATTCAAAACCATGTATCATGTACGTATTATGAAACAATAATTCCCCTCCTGCCAAAAACAGCACATGGTAGGTTCACGACAAATGTCTTATGGATTTCGCCTCGTTGCCAGCCCGCGTTAACTAAATTAAAACCTCCATTATATGCCTACCTTCTTTACTTTTTCTTTCGTTTTCTTGCAAGCTAGAATACTCACGGCAATAAAAAGGAATTTATTGGATATTATTCTTTTTATTTTCTTATTATGAGTTGGGAAAGGCGTTAGGTAAAATCGAGGTGAAGGCTTTGTAGATAATACTGCTTTTATGGAACACAAATTCAAAGCGTTTATTTCAAATAAACCAATCATTTATTTAAACAGACACTCTTGATCTGCTAGGCGCGGTTTCGATCCCCGCGCAGTGCAAATATTTGTACATGCATATTAATATTTGCACTGGTCTGGTCGTGCCTCGGAAAACACGTTAAGCCGTTGGTCCCGGTTGCCATACGAACATCTAATAGCAGTCGTTGTGGGTTGTTGGAGCTCTCAAAAGTCCAACAATTGGTCTAACTGCAATGCTTCGATGTCGCCTTCGGGTTGTGGAGGTCAGACGGCAGTCGTTTTACGGAATATATCGAAGATTAGCAGTTAGACCTGTAAAGAGGACCTCAGACTGCAAAGCCGAAAAAGTGTCGGATGCGACTGGGATTAACGCTGAGATGATAATGATCACTCTTTATCTGCTAGGGCTACGGGTTGTTTGAAAGAGTATCTGTGTGAGTATTTCTTCGTGGCCCCTGGTGCACAGGCAAATAAATTATTGCAAACCATAAAATGTTTGGTCAAGTGAGAAACATGCTTAATTAGGTACATCCGACCAAGGTATTCACCGAAATTTCATGTAACTATTCGCCCAACACAACAAAGTTTAACATACCTTCCCAAGCCATAGGTTTCTGACAAAATAATACTTACTAAGCACACAACTACTTATATACCTACTTGAACCAAACAAGTTATCACTTAGCCAAGTCTAAACAACTAACTTGGCTAATACTCTTGCTAATACCGAATGCTCTGGAAACTTCTCGAGAGTTTACGAGCAATTCGTATGTACCACTCAGGTATAATATAACCGAATTACGATATTACTGATGGATTGCTTGCTGTTTCGTAAATGGAATAAGAAATAAAGAAAAAAACATTATTTGCGGTAAATATGACGCCAAAATTACAGAAACACAAAAAATAAGAAATGGTTGAGAGAACATGCGTCACATCCACACAAAACGAATGTGGCTCAGCATGATGCTGCGACTCTATGCAAATCATAGCCCAGAGCTGGTTATCAGCGACAGCCGGCGCAGCAGTAATGACGTCAAACGGTGCAGCAATTATAACTCACACCGAAAAAAAGCAAATCTACATGACGAGAGATCACTTTATACGCTAGCATAAGAGCTATGAGATTATACATAAGAAGAGGCCTGGATAAGAAGCAATATGTTAATAGGTTGGGTTGGTTATTCATAATTGTACCTATAAGTTTATGTAATCGAACATAGCGATGAAGTAAAAAAAAAAACAGCCGCTCGAGTCGATTTTTAAGTTACAGTTGCCGCGGTCAGTTCGTAGATGGGACTACCGAGACACCTCCGTCCCTCGAACTTACCGGCTGTTATGCGTAGATCTTCGTCTTTTTACGGGTTGTGAGGCGCCTGAAACTTTGACAACGCGCTGTACCAAGGGGAAGGTTTTAGCTAATAACTGTGTTGTAGTGGTCAGAGAAGCAGTCGGCCTATGTATAATACTTGTATACAGCTGCATTCTATTAGACTGGTAGCTGACCTAAACATAACTGGGAAAAGGTTAGGCAGCTTATTTATGTAATGGTGTCTAATTTCTTGTAGTCAACACCAAAAAATCTTTAGCGTTCTTCAAAAAATTACACAAAAAAATAAAAGAAAAAATTATATGTCCTTAAAAGAAAGATAAAAGACTCTTTATTATGTATACGAAATAAATTACAAAACATAAATATAAAGATTTTACAATGGGTGACACAATGGGCGGTTTTATCACTATGTACGATCTTTTGCAGAAAATCCTTACATAGTGACAAGCAACAACACAAGAAAAACCTCAAAAAAATACTTTTGAATAAGTATAGTAGGCCATAACATCGGCTGCCGGCAGAAGTTACGACCCACCAGACAATGTCTTGCCGCCAAGCGATTCGGCGTGTTCCGTCATGATGTCTGGTGAAGCCGTACAGAGGACGGGTCTGAGCAGTTGTGTTGCGATGTGTGCCGGGTACGATGCGCCAAATGTTGTTGTGTCGGGAGTTTGGTCGTGGAGAGTCTCCAGATCAATCTCCCTCTGGCGCAGCATCGTTGGTCGTGTTGTTCTTGGGTTTAACATTGCATCAACTGACGTCATCCTTCCTATTCCTAAGTGTTTTAAGGCTTAATAAACTAGTGCGCTTTACCTTCAACGATTGCATCACTACATACCATCAGGCGGGATTGCAGTCAAGCACTAATTTATAATTATCAAAAAAAAAATAGTAATACTTATCCATCGAAAATCAAAATGGAAATTGAGGCATAAATATCAGTGTGACGATAAATAAATAAGGTTAAATCATAACACTATATATAAACTCGCTAACTAATAATTAATTCAACTCTTTTCATACGCCAACCAAACGTTTACCAGTCCAATTGAGTGAAAAATAACATTAAATTAACCGGAAAGATACCCCGGACGGAAATAATGCTGAATATTGGAAAATAGTATAACAAATTAGAGTTATTTTATTACATGAAAACGAGATTTTATTAGATGGATACGGATTACGGGCGACAAAAGACCATAGTATAGTGTAATATAGGCATCCTCTATGCGTCGGAGTGCGCCATAATCCGTCAAGCAGCCGTGTGCTTGCGGGTAGAAATGCGAAAATGAAGCGTCTTAGACGACTAAGCTTATTCAGCTTTTATCCGTACAAAACCACGATTGAGTATGGAAAAAATCTGAACAGTTCTGAATAAGTTATCCTTTTGCTGTGTCCACATTTTTGTACCTAGCTTTAAGCCTGTATTAATAGCTATTTCACAATATGTAATTCAATAAATGAAAAGTGTGGTAGACCCCGAAATGGGTATTTTCTTCTTCTTCAGCCTATAGAGGTCCACTGCTGGACAAAGGCCTCACCCAAGGATTTCATTGCTTTAATTGCCAAGCGTGGGATAATTCCCACGCTGACAAAACCCCCCGTTTGCCATAATCCCCACGATTGGCAGGCGGGTTGGGAATTGCAGTTATTTGATATTCCCCAGGAGAAGCGCTGCTGCCCGCTTCCCTGATGAGAATCCTAGCTTTAAGCCTTTTGTAACAACTATTTCACAATATGGAATTCAATAAATGAATAAAAATAATTGTGGCTGGCCCTGACACGGGTATAAAACAAGTTATGAGGTCTGCATGCGAGAGTAGTATGAATTTCAATCGGGTGATTTTCAAAGCACTTCAGCACACTCCAGCAAAAGATAAGGGCTCTTCGTTTGTCTTATTAGGAAGCAAGTCAAATGTCCTCATTAAACCTATTGGTAGTTTCATTCTTAACGTGTCTATGGAAAAGTTCAATAATTTTTGGCCCAAAATTAAGCTGTGCGACGTAAGATCTTCAACTGGACTAGACAAGGTATGAAGCGCAGTATGGC
This sequence comes from Sesamia nonagrioides, assembly GCA_017933935.1. NCBI lineage: Eukaryota > Metazoa > Arthropoda > Insecta > Lepidoptera > Noctuidae > Sesamia > Sesamia nonagrioides. The sequence goes on along the minus strand of JADWQK010000063.1, from coordinate 880,876 downwards.
AGGTCTAATTTATTTGTTACTTAGAAAGCCCGTCGTCTACAATGCTACTCAAATGCAACTAATTTAAATCACCAATAAACAGCCAGATTTTCACAGCACTACTTTTGTAAGGTTATTTTGTACGCGACGCAACCTATTTATTACAATTAACAGTGTGTCAGTATGTCTCTGGCTGGCCCAGTTTGTCGAAGGACCTATACCCCGTGTAGAAGACTAAATTTTATTGGAGTGGAAGTCGTGTATTGGCATACATAGAGACATACTTGTGTGACGCTTCCCAGCTAAATGGTCAGACAAGGTAGTGGTTGGGACGGTGCCGTCACCTTCCGCCTGACGCAAGTCCTCACCGGACACGATTGTTTCGGGAGGTTCTTGTTCCGTATTAGGCGGGAGGAAACGCCAGGGTGTCACCATTTTGCGGATCGCCTTGAAGACACGGTGGAGGTCTGCCCGGCTTGGGTAGAGCACCGCCGGGTCCTCATAGCGGCGATCGACGGCGATCTCTCGCGTCCGACCCTGGTCCAGGTCATGGTCTGGAGCGAGAGTGCATGGCAGGCCGTTACTTCCTTCTGCGAAGTAGTGATGCTGGCAAAGGAGGAGGCGGAGCGCGTGAGGCAACGGGAATCCCAGCGCCCTCACGCTACTAGCCGCCGCAGGAGACGCCCTGGTCGGGATACGACACCTAAATCCCAGCCACCGTAGGCGCGGGCTTGCTGGCGGTGAGCAGTGGGCAGCTAGCCGCCCGGTAAGGACCAGGCCCAAGTCGACGGTGCGTCGTGTTTTACGCGCGCCTCAAGGAGATGTCAGCACATCGTGACGGGGTCCACGAAGACCGATGCCTCCTGGGTCAGGGTTGCCGGTTGGTTAAACAAGAAACCGTGGCCCTGGCCGTCGCACAGGCAAATGAAGAAACGCGGGTGGGTTTTAATCAGTGAAAGTCTGACACGCCCTTCCGCTCCGCCCAGAGCGGGAGAAGTTATTTGATGATTTCCCATCACAAAAAAAAAAAAAAGGTAGTGGTTGGGACAGATTTGATGCAAAAGGCGAGGACAGGGTATTCTGGCTTTTAAATAGCAGCGTTAACGATAAGCCTTACTATAAAAGAACATAAATGTACAAATCTGGTTACCATAACTGGTTACATTCATCAAATAACACACCACATATAAAACTAGCAAGGGCCATATTCATTCAGATTAATGTCCCCTCCGGCTAGATAAAAACTCGGGTAGTTTTTCCAACTGCCCGCTAAGTAATGGTCAATGAAAACTCCATTAGTGGAGCCATTAAAATCCACTCGCTCATGATAATAAAATCATAATAATTATCATAAATATATATGCACGAGCATAATGGTGTAAATAAAATTTGGTAATTGGATTTGAAAAAGCTTTTGTTCTTTGGTTGGCCTTCGAGGTGGATTATGGCCCACTCTCTAGCACTGAGAGGAGGCCTGTGTTACAGCAGTGGGAAGTTTAAAGGCTGATTATGCTTATCTACATCGTACATTTAAATAACATCATCATCATCAACCTTTGTATCATCCCACTGCTGGGCACAAGTCTCCTCTTCACGAAAGATGGCCCCAATAAAGTGTCACATATCTAAGAACATTCTAGAAAGACTTTCCCAGACACGTACAGGTAAATAAGTGGGTGTGAGCGCGCGATTCGGTGTCGAGCACTCGATCTCTCACTTCAGGTAAGAGTATCGATTTACAAGAATTGGCACCGGTCTCGCTTCTAGGCGATTTTATTTACTTTAAATTGAACGCGGCGAGAAGAAGTTTAGTAATTATACAATTTGTTCTTTTTTCTCAGTTCCGGGGTGGGAACAAAGCTGGTATTAATTAGCCTCTGACATTCGAGTTCAGTTTATGATACCAGAGAGGGTATTATCGTTTTTTTAAGAACGTGCGCATTCTTATTGTCGTAGGCTGGTGTCACATTTTTGCTGCGAAACCATAGTAGCGCAGTCGTTTTGCTACGATGTTATGACTAGTTCGTTCGGCAAGCGAAACAGAAACGAAACTGCCTGTTCCAACACATGGATTTGAAGACAATATAGTGTAAATGTCTCCAAAGCTTAATTGTTAGCAAATAATTATAAGAGTGACTTGACACCTACCATGCTATGAAAGCGCGTCGCTTAGTACGATAAAAATAGTACCTATACCAGATGGGATCTAACATCTCTGCAGATTTGCGTACTCACAGATACAAGCGCAATATTACTTCATTTATGTCCTACATTGTCCCTCAATTTAAAAAGTTACAGTCTAACGGCAATAAATATGTCATAGGCAGGTGTTGCACTGATATGATAAACACTTGAATTAATCCTACCCATCCATATTAAAGTTGAAGAATTTCTAGCCTTAAGATATTTGAAAACCGCCAAGGATATTATTATAATTGCATGCACCTGCGATGTGATGTGTAAGCGATTCAACGAGTACACGGTATTCAATCCAATCTAGATTGGATACCGCGAAATCGTTGAGTCATCTTATCCATTACCAGAGTCTCTTGGGGTAAGTGCGTTACACGGTCATAATTTATGCAATTTACATATTATTAGTCTTTGCTTTGACTCGTTGTTCTATGTATACATGTAAGTTGTAATTTAGAACCACTACAAATATTTCACCTCAGTTGTGTTGCATAATTTTGAAAGCATTTAAAACTGTAGCACCAGACTGTTAGTATTTAAAATTGCTCACTTCCCGGAATGCAAATTACAATACATTTTTTTTTTTTTTTTTTTTTATAATTATATACTAGTGCTTGACTGCAATCCCGCCTGATGGTAAGCAGTGATGCAATCGTTGAGTGTAAAGCGCACTAGTTTATTAAGCCTATTCACTTAAAAAAACTTAGGAATAGGAAGGATGACGGCAGTTGAGCGAGGTGATGCTATGTTAAACCCAAGACCAACACGACCAAACGATGCTGCGCTAGAGGGAGATTGATCTGGAGACTCTCCACGACCAAATTCCCGAGACAACAACATTTGGCGCATCGTACCCGCCACACATCGCAACACAACTGCTCAGACCCGTCCTCCGTACGGCATCACCAGACATCATGCCGGAACACGACGAATCGCTTGGCGGCAAGACTTTGTCTGGTGGGTGGTAACTTCCGCCGGCAGCCGATGTTATGGCCTACCACCGAGAAAACAAATCAATCAACGAAAAAACGAAACGAAACGAATCAATCTTTTGAAAAGGATTTCAGTGTTCTGTGTGTGTGCTTGTTTGTGTGCGTGTGTGTGTTCCGGTGAGTGTTGTTTTGTGTTTACTTAGAACTAAATCAGCTTTTCTGAATTTGCATATGTAGTAAAAAAACTACACGACATTTCTAAGCACAGTTTCGATTCGAGCGAAATTGATATATAAAATTCTATATACAAAATATCAGCTCGTAAACGTTAACGATCGGACTCTATTATAGTCATCTGTTTTGCCTATGGGCTTGTCCAATACATCGTTGCCACGAATGGCCGACACTGTTGGAATAACTACAATACTTTTGGCAAGCAAATTGGTAATAGCAATATTTTGTAAGCCTTTGGGTAGTCAAAATATGAGGGAAAATCATCGCATTTTTAAAAACGTTTGCATTTCGATTTTCGATTCGAGAAAAAAAAAAGCTCTAGTTTTCATAAATTTTTTGGGGAGTTGTTGTCATTGTTTTGTTACAACTTGACCTGGCGTTTGTATTATATATTTTTCTGTTCCTCTGTTCTTGTCTGTTTATAAGTGTGTACAAACCATTGATCACTAAGTAATCGATGCTACAAACTCGTAACCAGGCTCGACGGACTGAAGTTTAGTAAGAAAGCGAAATGGATATTTACAATAAGAAACTTGTTAAATTAATTGTTTGTTTTAAAGTAATAACAATAATAATAATAAAATAAAAATGTTTATTAAGAAATTGTTAACATTGTACACAAAATATATTAGAGGCTATATTTTAAAGTTTTTTTTAATTTATGTCGAAAACATCAATCAGTCCGTCTCTCTTTGTAAACTTCAACTATGTATCTCATCACAACTATGTCAATGATGTCAATGGATCGTTGATTGACTGTACTGGGGTCCGCTTTACCAGTCTAACTGCTGATTTAGGCTAAACTTCAATATTTTCCGGAAAGCGACTGCCGTTTGACCTCCACAACGCGAAGGCGATATCGAAGCATTGCAGTTAGACCAATTGTTGGACTTATGAGGACTCCGACAACTCGTAACGACTGCCATTAGATGTTCGTATGGCAACCGGAACCAACGGGTCAACGTGCTTTCATAGGCACGACCAGACCAGTGCAAATATTCATATTCATGCATCCAAATATTTGCACGGCACAGGGATCGAAACCGCGCATCCTTGCGCAGGGGCCGCGTTCGCTACCGCTACGCCACGGAGGCTGACTGTGTGTTTAGTGATCATATATAAATTGTTATTACGAAATTAGATTCCGAAATAACATTTAAAATAGAAATAAGTAAAACAAACACTGTTTTTTTCTTAAACATAGTCAAAATAGAAATGTGCAAAGTTAAACTTGGCGGGCTTTCTACCACCTAAAGAAATGCTGAAGTAGCGTTCACAAGTTCACAAATTTAAAGCATCAATTGCAAAAACCGTGAGCTTTTAAACAAAATCATAACTAAATCAAGTAACCAAAAGGAAAGATGTTACACGTGTTTGTTACTATTACTTTCATCTTACCCGGCATTTAACTATCGCATTAATTTCTTACTTCAAATGGTTGGATTGTGCCAAGCATTCATATTAGCAAGTGGCACTGGGTCCAAGGCTATAACTGCAATTTGGCAAGGGTGCCGTCCACTTGTCCAAAGTTTTGTAAACGAAGCTTGGCATGTGGTGGGTAGTTCTTTTTGTTGTTTTCGGAGTTTCGATGAGTTACGAGGTTAAAGATATCTTCTTTCAAGGGGATGCTATCATATACTAGAGCAGTGGTGGCCTAGTGGTATCGGCTCCAACTTACAAGTTGTAGGCAGTAGGTTCGAACTCCATCAGGCGCTTTACTGTGTAAACTACTTCCACTCACCACTGCTTTAAAAATGGTGTAGGAAAACATCATAAGGTAACCGGCATGTCCTAGAGGTAAAATATCAAAGACATAAGACATCTACCAATCCGCACTGGGCCATCATGGTAGATTACGGCGCTCTCCTTCCCACCGATAGAAGGCCTGTGTGCCAGAAGTGGGAATATTATAGACATGATTATGTATGTTTTATAACCTTAAAACTTCGTTGATTTTTATGTAAGAACGTAACTGCCTCGTTGGTTCAGTGGGTGGAAGTGCCACTGCTGAGCATCAGGTTCTCGGTGCAATTCCCATGTCGGGAAAACTTTTGTGGGTTTTTCTATCAGGAGTAAATGAAGAAAGAGAGAAAATCCATACTAATATTATAAATGCGAAAGTATCTCTGTCTGTCTGTCGGTCTGTCTGTCTGTCTGTCTGTCTGTCTGTCTGTCTGTCTGTTACGCTTTCCCGCTTAAACCTCTCAACCGATTTTGATGAAATTTGGCACAGATAATCTTTGGACCCTGAGAAAGAACATAGGCTACCTTTTATCCCGTAAAAATATGATGTTCCCGAGGGAAATCTAAAAAGCGCGATATAACCGACATCAACGCGTGCGAAGCCGCGGGCGGAAAGCTAGTATGTTTATATAATCTTTTAGTAGCATTCAGAAGCCTGAATTTAAGCCCGATTGACGGTAATAAACTAGTTTACTATTATATAGATAAACATAACTAGTAAAATGATTGTGTACTACATTTAGATAATAATAATAATAATAATAAAGCCTTTTTATTTCCAGTAGAATAAATATTACATCTCTTAAAAACAATCTATTTTATAATTTTTTTATTAATCTGCCGGAACCCCATAATGGGTGAAGGCCTCCTCCAGTGACGCCCATTTGTCTCTGTCTTCAGCTGTTTTTCTCCAGTTTTGTCCAGCTACCGCTCTAATGTCGTCTTCCCATCTTGTGATTGGTCTACCTCTTGATCTTTTGCCTAGTGGACCCTTCCAGAAAGTAACTTTAAACATTTAGATATCTTTGCCTAATTCTTTAGAGATAATAGGGCGTGATGATATGCGTTTTATTTGCAATGTCTCTTGTGAATATATACCTAATGACATTTATAATAGGGCTCAAATAACAGGATAAACATAATTAAAATAATAACGTTTTCATCCATTGATTGAACGTACTTAATTAATTATGGTAATGAATTAATTATTCTAGCAATACAGGTAGTATGAAATCGTCCGAACATAGTATTCATGTACCCAACAAAATGTAAATGATCACTGCATTCCAACACAATGAAATAGTTTAATGCGTAACCACAAATATACATATGTAGGTAGTTCAGCCGATCATTAAGCGAGATTGACCAAAAAACAGTAGGGGAATATCGCATATACCCATTGGTGCCAATTCCCTAGTCCAGAAGCTAAACCAAAATTTAAGTTCAGCATAACTCTTTCTTTCGACATCATTAAGAAAAGAAGACTAATATTAATTTATTCCTGTCAAATTATTAAGCGCCTGACATAAATTGATGTATTTTTAGTTATCATGTTTTAAATCGCATATAAACTGTCTATGGAAGTATCCTAATTTGAGAAGAGAATCGGCGCCAATGGTATTTACTCCTGTCAATTTAAGACATTCCATAGACAGTTTAGATGCGATTATAAAGATGGCGACCAAATATACATCAATTTATGTCAGACGCGGACTAATTTGACATGTCTAAACCGACATATTACATATGTTCTGTCATTTTTTTTTTAATAATTATGAACTAGTACTTGACTGCAATCCCGCCTGATGGTAAGCAGTGATGCAATTGTTGATGGTAAAGCACACTAGTTTATTAAGCCTATTCACTTAAAAACTTAGGAATAGGAAGGATACGGCAGTTGAGCGAGGTGATGCAATGTTAAACCCAAGACCAACACGACCGACATTTTTTTCTGTATTGAGGTATGCTATGCTATCTAAAATTCAATTACAACACTGCATAGCTAAAGAATCAAAGTAACTATTACGCTCTGTAACGACGGTCAAATATATCGCATGGGGTGGACGGGAAAACGCCGCCGTTTGGAGGGCCTTTTGATGCGTTTTGAGATTTCTATTATTATAACTTTTGACTCGAAGAAGTTATGATGCTCGTTTTCTTTCAATTGTAAGCCCCTGAAAAAACTTATCTTTTCTAGGTAAAATATTTGTGTATTATTGTAATTATGACTACAATATCAGCCTGTACACGTCAAAAGGTAGTTATTTCACCACTCTGTAATAGCGTAGTAGACTAAAAAAAAACTAATTAGTCCGTCAGTCAGATTTCCAAAAAATACTAGACACGTATTTTTTTCATATAAACAAAAAATGAAGATGACACAGTGCGTTGAAAACTCGTGTGATGTCACTGCACGCTACACTTTTTAGCGAGCAGTGACGCCACATTGCTTCGCTACGAAGCGGTGTAACATTGGCGTAGGCTCTGATCTTTGATGCCTTTTATATTTGTAAATTTTTATTGATTTGATAAAACAAAATATACGTATCCAATATTTTTCTATAATCTGAATGACGGACTAAGTAAATAGAATTTTTTTATCCAGGAAACATCCCTATTGTCTTTTTGTTATTGGTTTGTTGTCATCTACCGTAGTGGCGGGCACATCACGAATGATAGACGGATATTTTGTAAATTGTCAATGTCTATGGTCAAATAATGTGTGTTGTCTTTGACCCCCTGGCTATGACATCAGGAAAACATTGTTTATAATTTTTTCACCTTTGAGTACGAGGCTTTTGAGTGTATTGTGTTTTTCTTTTCGAAAGGGTTTTTAATTTTTTTTTTTAATATATAATCGGGTTAGCATGATACGGCGGAAAAGCCGCTGGGTTTAGCTCGTATTGCGTCGAGACAACTTGAACATGATTTACCCACTTACGGTAGTTGTTGAACGGAGTTTGCCGGCCACCACAAGCCGAATGAAAGCCGAGTGTGTATCGTAGTTACCTTCAGGGCGGTTTTGTTGTTAAACTAATTTACTGCCGACTCGAATTTTCTGATCCTAACAAGTGTGTAGCACCCCTAACTATGTGCGGAATGCTTGTCCATTACCGAGAATTACGTAATCACTCTCTCTATGTGCAGCTCTGTTGTGGTTGGTCAAATATCGTTCACAATATCCAACACTCAAGTGTTATATTCGAGAATGAAATCGAATCCCCTTTGAATGTAATCAGTGACTGTTACTGGGCAAACTGCCAGGGACGGATACTCGGATACTAGCCAGATCCAAAGACTTACTGGCACCGAATAACACGAAAAATGATAAAACCGAAACAACGGAACGAATGCTCACCAGTGCAGAAAATGCTTTTTAAATAAGGAACAAATTTAGACTATTCATAATTTAGTAAGGGAAATAGAATTCGTTTGGTAGAAAACATAAATAACAGTGTTGTATAGCAGTTCTGCTATTTACTAATTAACCAAATTAAACTTATAATACAAAATGATGCACAAATTATTATCATGACTCAGTACATGCATCTTCATTAGAAATTTATAATTTGATAAAAAAAAAAGAAAAAACAACCGTTTCGTACAAAAAATGCAATACGAAAAATATCAGCGGATCTAGTCAGTAACATAATTGAATAACACACTATCAATCTCAACCTGACTCATTTAGATGGACATTCCTGATCCATTACTTTATATGCATGCAAAATGTATCTGCTTAAAGACATAAATAACGCAATGACGCATTCCTCTTGGTATAACTAACTATCCCACTAAGAACAATATCGAAATCATTGACACGCGACGAATATACAGGATATTCGTCGCGTGTGCAGTAAAGATTCCAAAAATTACCCGATTATGCAGATCCGAGGGACTCCCTCACTGTGATGGATGGACATAGCTTATAGTTTCATATTGAAAAAAAAAGGGGAAAACATTTTCATTATTTCGAGAGCATTTTTAGATGATAAACGACTTACCTTTTTTGCTGTGTATCTATTTTGGGTCTTGCACAGTTTTTATCCGAAAGTAATTTTCTTTGTAGACTTACCTAAAACAAAGATTTTATTAATGGTTAGAATAGAATTTTATTACAAGAAATATAATGTAAATACATGTGCGTCCGGGTTAAACTGGAAATGCCAACATAGTTGGGAATAGGCTAGGCAGAACGAAAACGATAAAAAAGTATCATTCACATATTTCAAAATTTTCTCTTATCTTAACATTCAGTGTTTCTTTTTTTTTTTTCTGGTGAAATAAGAAATTGTTTGTATACAGAGTAGGGTGAAATAATTAGTACATTTTGTGAAACAGTTAGTAGGCATTACTTAGTGCAAATTTTCATTAACATAATGATCGTTGAATAATCTTCTCTTTACTTCTTTTTTTTTAATTATAATATTAAATCTATACTCTATACTAATATATAAAGCTGAAGAGTTTGTTTGTTTGAACGCGCTAATCTCAGGAACTACTGGTCCGATTTGAAAAATTATTTTTGCGTTGGATAGCCCATTAATCCAGGAAGGCTTTAGGCTACATAATATCACGCTGCTACCAATGGGAGCGGAGCATAACTAACTCCACGCGGACGAAGTCGCTGGCGGCAGCTAGTTTGGTATAAACTGTAAAAAAAACTGGTTTTTCGTTCGATAACATTGATTGATGTAGATTTAGAAACGAAAGCGTTTTGAATGTTTGTAAATAACATTGGTCGAAATTAAAAACAGGCATACAAGACACAGTGATGGTGGGATGACCAGAACACTTTATTAAAGAAATGGCCTACAACAAAAAAAAGTGGGACGAGCCCTGCTATGAGATAACACAAGCTCATAATAATACGATTATAATATGGCGGATAGCAGAGGACACTAACGTTCGCGAAAAGATTAAGTGTTTCACATATCCTTTCGTGTCCACGACAAAAAGGTTCGAGTCTAATATACTTAAAACATAAATAAAATGACGCTTCTGAGTTATCTTTTAGAGTTTCCAGTTGTAAAAACATTGACGTTGTAGAATTTTATATTTTTATGGTGGGGTAATGTTTTTCTGCCTTTAAGGTACAAGATAATCCGGTTTTCGGTCCGTTTTATTATTTTTTAGGACCCATTTTTAGTCAGTGCCACATGTATCTTTCGCTTCGAGCAAATGTCATTTTAGAGTCCCTTAAAGAGCCCCTTAAAGTCAGACTGTGGGCTGGTTTCCAGACAGACGTCTCGGTCCACGCACAATGATTTACATGAAGAACTATTAATACTAGAAGTGCAGAAACCGAAAATAGGATGATATATTTCAGAAACAGGTCTTTCATGGGCGCTAGAATACTTCAAATACACTTTTAGAATGAGGTTTTAGTGAACATTCTAAAATATAATCTATAGATACTAATATATAAAGCTGAAGAGTTTGTTTGTTTGTGCGCGCTAATCTCAGGAACTACTGGACCAATTTGAAAAATTCTTTTTGCGTTGGATAGCCTATTAATCCAGGAAGGCTTTAGGCTATATAACATCCCGCTATGACCAATAGGAGCAGAGCAGTAACAAAAAATGTTGCGAAAACGGGAGCTAACGCAGCCGTACATATTGCCAATAGGAGCTGAGCATGACTAATTCTACGCGAACGAAGTCGCTGGCGGCCGCTAGTCCAATATAAAGTCCAAATTACAGCACATCTACCAGGCTCTATTAAAACCCATACAATTTCGCGAATGCACCCAGCTCTAACTACAAAGTGTATTGCAACAAAATTTGTTTGCCCGACAATTACCGTTAAAACTAGTACCTGGGGAAGGTAGCGTGTGCCCACTTCTACCAAACTCCGACCTGCAAATTATCTGCTATCGTATGCAGTTCCGAGACTTTCCACCATAATGCGAAATTAAAGTTTATATCCACTATCTCTTTTCTGTACTTTTCAGGGCTCCGTATACAAAACAGCGCCAGGAGGACCCTATTACTAAGATTTTGCTATCCGTTCGTCTCTCACATTGATATTGTAATTTTCAGACTTGTATGTACCACTACAGCTGCTACAACAAAAATTATAAAAATAAACACATGTAATAAAAACACTTCTTTTATGGTACAATTGGTGGAATGCTTTTTGCTCTTCGCTGTGGCCGCATTTTCTAAGTACATTCGTGGAACCCTGCGAACGGTTGTGTTCGAAAATTTTCCTCTTTTTCAGTCATTCGATGTATTTCGTACAACTTTGGCGTGTTTTTAGAGTTATTTATCAAAGCATACTTGGAACTCGGTTGTTTTATGTGTAAATGTTTCAAATAAACATGTCGATGGCTTGTGATACAGGAATGTTGAAATATTTATACTAAATAGTTCTTCTGAAATGATTTTTTGTAATACTTTTTTTTCTCGGTGGTAGGCAACAACATCAGCCGCCGGCATAAGTTACCACCCACCAGACAAAGTCTTGCCGCCAAGCGATTCGTCGTGTTCCGGCATGATGTCTGGTGAAGCCGTACGGAGGACGGGTCTGAGCAGTTGTGTTGCGATGTGTGCCGGGTACGATGTGCCTACTGTTGTTGTGTCGGGAGTTTGGTCGTGGAGGGTCTCCAGATCATCCTCTGGCGCAGCATCGTTGGTCGTGTTGTTGGGTTAAACATTGCATCACTTCGCTCAACTGCCGTCTTCCTTCCTATTCACTCAATTTTTTTTAAGTGAATAGGCTTAATAAGCTAGTGCATTTTACCATCAACGATTGCATCACTGCTTACCATCAGGCGGGATTGCAGTCAAGCACTAGTTTATAACTAATAAAAAAATAAACCTAGTGCTTAACCGCTATCCCGCCTGATGATAAGCAGTGATGCAATCATTGATGGCAAATCGCGCTAGTTTATTAAGAGCCTATTCAGTTTAGCCTTGAAGACACTTAAATTGTAGTCAGACAGAAACACCGGCACTAGCAAATTGTTCCAGTCCCTCGATGTACGCGATATAAAAGGCAAGGCAAAACGCTTCGTGAATACTCGCCAACGTGTCGTGGTCGCCCGATGATGGAACTGAAATGGAGGTATTAAGTTATGCAATTCCCGTGTAAACTCTCCAAACTGCATTCTAGAAGCATACCGACAGGCTGGCCTGTCCAGGGTTTCGGAGACCGTTTTGAATCAAATCTGGGTGTCCAATTAGCCTCTCCGCACGCCTCTCCACCGAATCTAAAGTTGCCAGATGGTATTTTGCAGAACCAACCCAAATATGGCTGCAGTATTCCATACACAGACCTATGCTTTGTATAACATTAGAAGCTGTTTTGGTGTAAAGTACTGTCGGACCCTTGCCATAACGCCAAGTTTCGTGATGATGATGATGTGGAGTAACTTTTATCTGATTATTTTTAAAATCTAGAAAAACCCATAACTGTATCTTTGCGTTTTTGGATTAGGGTGGGGCAAGTAACTGGGGCAAATCCACCGTGGTAGGCAGAGTAATATGCAAAAAAATAAGTCTTTTGATGGCTCTTGTCTAAATGTCTTCAAAATAACAACAAACAAATCATCCATGTACAAAATACATGAAAGAGCATTTGATAAAACACCTTCAAAGAATCCTGGGGCAGTGAAATGGAAGCGACTTATTTCTTTATTTCGAAAAGCATTTAGTCGATGCCTGTACGTTCCCTTGGTAAGCCGTTCCAAGCATCAGGGTAACGCACGAGTGTGTCTTTTTGGTCAAGAGTCAACTACGAAACTTTGGTAATTTCGCCGCTATAAACAGATTAGAAAGTAAAAAGATGGGATCTCTGTTTGCACGTCCTTAGTAAAAAATGTTAAGGCTTTTTAAATAACAACAAATAAACCATCCAAGCTTACTTACTAGAACATTTAAAACAGCGCTTTCAAAGAATGCTGGGACAGTCAAATGGAAGCGACTTATTTCTTTATTTTACAAAGCATTCAGACGATGCCAGGACGTTCTCTTGGCAAGCTGTTCGAGCTACAGCACTCAAGGCACCCCGCTATTAAAGATTTTACTTTTTTTAAACGTCTTTAAGTGTTAGCGGGTGTAAATTCAAGACTTGAAGAAAAGTGTCTACTACCATTCCGACCAAGTCTTGGATTTAAATTCAAGTAAGACGCTGTCTTCAGGAGATAAATTGGTTTAAGTCACGGATGTCGAATCCTTTTTTCGGAAGTGGAAGAATGAATGTTTATGTTTTATTTTACTTATAGGTTTTTCCAACCAATTTATTCTTTTAAAAACCAAGTTGGGATCGGATCGGTGTCTGACTATAATTTAAGTGTATTCAAGCCTCTTAATAAACTAGCGCGCTTTACCATGATCGTTGCATCACTGCTTACCTTCAGGCGAGATTGTGGTCAAGCACTAATTTATAATATTAAAAAAAAAAGATTCTGGTCTATCCAGAGGCAATTAAATATCAGCATTGTAAAGTAGTAGTAGTAATATACTAGTGAAGTACTATAATAGTATACTAAAAATATGTGGGTTACGGTATTTATTTATGTATGAGACTGCGGTACCTCAAATAAATGGATAAATAACTAATAATAGAACGGTAAACGTAGCGAGATGGAGCGACGACATCAAAAAGGTGGGTGGTAGTGGCTGGCGGGGAACGGCTCAGGATCGAGCTTGTTGGCGTGCCATGGAGAAGAGGTCTATGTCCAGCAGTGGACGAGTAGAGGGCTGATGATGATGAATAGAACGACGATTTATCTGACCGCCACAACCCATTGACTGTGTAACGATACTCTTTGGCAAGTCTGGTCGTTAGACTTTCAGGTTTCTGACTACGGCTAACGATTCCATAGATCTAACCGGGATCATTGACTTTACGCGTATGTTCCGAGATATTGGGGTTTAACTCAAAACGGTTTTCAAAGCTTAGAGCACAGGGGTAGAGTAGCCAGCCTTTCGGTGTTTCCAACATTACTTCGCTAACACCGATTCGGACGAAACGTTTCGCCTCCTCTTTCATACCGCGTACATCGAGGGACTGGAACAATTTGCCAGTGTCTTCAAGGCTAGAGTGAATAGGCTCTTAAAAATAATAAAAAGTAACAAGATTTTCAGAATACTGCACTAAACAAAGTTGCTAGTTTTCAAGTTTGGAAAACCGCAGTCACACGTTGTCAAAGTGCTACGGTAGGTATATGTAACGTGTGACTACGCCTTTCCAAACTTGAAAACTAGCAACTTTGTTTAGTGCAGTATTCTGAAAATCTTGTTTTATACTTTTTAGCGTCGTTTTTTGTCGTAGTTGGGTTTTAGTTTTTTTACTTTTTATTATTTGTACTATTTTGGTGTTAAAGTGTATTTGTGGCGCATAATATTAACAAAAGCTAAATTGATGAACTAAAAAGCATTCCTGTAATTATGTACCAACATAAAGTACTCGTGAAGCTCTTTCAATTGATGCCAAACACGGTATATTTATTTTAATTTTATATTTACATATAACTTTTTGTCCGCTAGAGGGCGCAATACTAAATTTGGTGACAAGCTTTATAGCTCATAACCAACAGAATATTAAGGCCCTTCTAATGGTACTGCAGTGGTCTTATTCTGATAAGTAGTAAAGAAGCTATGAACGAAAAGATGTAAATTATATGCAATCAGCCCATGAATACAGGTAAAGTCACAAGCAAATGCTAGTAATATATATATATTCAAAATGTACAAGTAAAACGCTTTAAAATGATACCAAACACGGCATATTTATCTTAACTTTATTTTTTTACTCTGTATGTTTTGTCCGATAGAGGGCGCCACATTAGATTTTGTGAAACCCCATATAGCCTATAACCAGCGGACAATTAAGACGCTTCTAACGATATGTCATTTGTCGAATTATGATAAGTAGTTTAGAAGTTACGAGGGAACAGATGAACATACATACATACATACATACATACATAGCCTGTGAAAATCATAACCCTCCTTTTGCTTTGCCGTAGTCGGGTAAAAACTAGTGCGCTTTCACGCTTACCATCAGGCGGGATTGCGGTCAAGCGCTAGTTTATAATTTACACAAAAAAAAAATGTAATGGATGCTTGACTATCGCAATATGTTTTTTATCATAATTTAATAAGTGTAAGGTTTTCCTATAAGAATTACCTCTTAACATAGTAAATGCATGCAAGTGATTGACATTCTACCAGTGGTGGTGTTTCCCAGTGTCACATGACAATCTCAAAAGTCTTTTTTCTAGTAAATAAAGAATAACTTTTGTTGAGGCTCAGATGTTAACGAGTAAAATTAAAGGCAAGCGGACTGTAAACTATATATTTAAATAATCTTTAACAAGTAACCCAAAGTCTAAAGGGATGACTGCGCGCGGTCGTGTCGGACGATGCAATGAAGCTTGTGTAATGTGTGGCCGGTCCCGTAGTCGAACGCGCCGCCGCGCTGTCCGCGTCTTCGAAGTGTGTGTGAACACTTTTAAGAAACAATAAATTAAGCATGAGAAACCTTTATTTTAAATGTTATATACCAAAAATACTGACACAACAATAGATCAGAACTTACTGCTCTAGAATTATCTCAGGAAATTGATATCATACCATTTTCAAATATCATTCAATAATGAATTTACACATTTGAATTGATGATTTTAAGTTTATCATTTAGAAAATATATCCTGTATACTGTTGTGATACATCTTTTGATCAAAATACAATCTGACAATGACCTGCAAACTGCAAAAAAAAATGTATAAAATTGCGCAGGCTACCTGCTCGCTGACCACAAAAAATAACAGCCGTGAAGAAAATAAAACAAAAATCCGCATAATTTTCCTTTATTATGTCAAAATTGATTCAGGTGGAGACGCCGACAGATGACGAAAACCAAAAGGTGGAGAAAGATGCGAACGCAAAATCATCTTAATTCCTCCCCCGAGATTAAATTCAGCTCTCCGTTTTTTACATTACCATGAGAAGCCCTACAAGTTCTTACTTAAAAATTAAATTATACTTGTCTTCTTCAGAATTATTAGCCTACTCAACTTCCGAGGGTAAATTGTATTACGGAGCTGAATGAATTTGCATGTTAAAACCTTTATAATAGCACTACAATCTTAAGCCGGAGAAGTTACGGGTACAATACATTTGGTTAAGTCTTTGTATACATTGTTGTTAACAAATGGAAGAGTTATATTTCAATCCTTCGTAAATGCGTGGTTAGAATATTTTTATTTCCTTTTGTTTTGTTTGAAGACAAATTTGTATTTTTGGGCTTCAAACAATTCTACCAAATGAATTGATTAACTTAGGAAAATCAATGGCATGGTATGGGCCTGTGATGAGTAAGCAGGAAAAGCATGCGATAAAGAGAGAGTAAATTTCAACTGTTTAGCTATTACGGTTCATGAGATACAGCCTGGTGACAGACGGACAGCAAAGTCTCATGAATAGGGTTCCGTTTTACCTTTTAGGTACGGAAACCTAAAAGTTAAAGCGTGGTAGTTAACAGTGGAGAATGGAATGATATGTCATCAGGTGATGACCAGCTAATCAATTCTGTAAGTTTCACAGTTAAAAGTTAGCTAATGTGAGCACTTTCAATCCCTTAAGTTACTTTGAGTAACATCTCCCTCCACGGTTACTTCAGCTAAGTTTTTACGATGAAATGGTTATACAATCGCACTGCTGGTAACATTAGTCCGTCAGTCAGATTTCCAAAAAATAACACGTATTTTTCTTTTTTCATATAAACAAAAAATTAAGACGACACAGTGCGTTGAAAACTCGTGTGACGTCACTGCACGCTACACTTTTTAGCAAGCAGTGACGTCACCAGCCACCACTCCTGATCTTTGATGCCTTTTATATTTGTCAACTTTTATTGATTTGATAAAACAAAACATGCGTATCCAATATTTTTCTATAATCTGAATGACGGACTAAATAGAATCATTTTTTTTACTCAGGAAACATCTTTATTATAGGAAGAAGATGAAATGGCGAATTTATTTATTACCTTAGATTTTTGTAAAATGTGCACATTCCAAGAATATAGAATACCCATAGGGACTAAATTCAATTAAGAGGTTCAAAAGCCTTCTCTAATAAAATCTTAGATTTGATTATTTCAAAGTGAAATGAACAAAATGTTCTCCAGGCGTTTTAATAACTTAATAGTAACCTCATTTCGTGTCTAAGAGCTAGCTAAAACGCTTTTAATCCATATCAAATTACTCGAAGACCCTCGTAGGTACGTACTTATACGATTTTAAAATATAATTAATGAATATACTTAAGTACAATTCTTTTCTCATTTATAATTTGAGCGTATTGATCCGATATAAAAAATACTCGATATATCGTTACTTGCAAAGCAAACGTAGTATTATGAAATAAAAGTAATATATATCGGATTTTAATTTATATTAGGTGCGGGTACCTATATCAATTAATGTGTGAATAAGACCCCCACGTACGTAACGTTAAAGGGTCTCGGTGGTAAGACATCGTATCGGCTGCCGGTAGAAGTTACACCCACCAGACAAAGTCTTGCCGCCAAGCGATTCGTCGTGTTCCGGCCTGATGTCTGGTGAAGCCGTACGTAGGACGGGTTTGAGCAGTTGTGTTGCGATGTGTGCCGAGTACGATGCGCCAATGTTGTTGTGTCGGGAGTTTGGTCGTGGAGAATCTCCAGATCAATCTCGCTCAACTGCCATCTTCCTTCCTATTCACTTAGTTTTTTTTTAAGTGAAGAGGCACTGCTTGCCAACGGTCTTGCGGTCAACCACTAGATTATACAGTATGTTAACTAACAGAGGGCGTTCCCGTTAACCCGAAGTAGTATAGCATACATACATGCAAAAAAAAATATTTCCATTCGAAAACAAAATGTTTTAAAAAATTTTCCAATAAGAAAATATTCAATAAAAATTTTAAATTGACATGTAAAAGAAACACACTGTACACGCGAACATGAAAGACGGCAACGTCGCAATTTATTTATACATGACGACTACTATTTTGATTTAAAACAGGAGGTTTCAAATTTATTTCCAATTAGAATTATTTTTTATTCGGATTTTTTTATGCTTATTTTTCTATGCTGATATTTTTATTTTAATCTATTAATGATATATATTAACGAGTTTAAGGGAACGCCCTCTGTTATTTAACATACTGTATTAAAAAAAAAAAAAAAAACAATGATACTTTCCATCCTGGGAACCAAGCCCAAGATTCCACACGCTAGCAACAAGAAGACCACCAGTTAATTACACTTTTAATAGGCATGGGAGGACAGCGTAGCCCTGTCAACAAATAAGTACATATGGACGTCTGTCTCCTCAAATATCAGATGAGAAGCTTGCCAAATAAAAACAGAATTTTGTATTTAAATCCAAACTGACACACTTTATAAAACGTACCACAGCCAGTAGACATCAATACGCTATGTTTGCGCAATCTTTTTGCGAGTCGAAGTTATATTAACTCGCTGAATTTGCGGGTATTTTTCTCGAGACGACAGTCTGAAGATATAAAGGCACGTTCACCCACACAGAACACTTCCAGCCTCTCGCGTGTTAAATCAAAAGACTTGGGGACTGACATTTTGTTTTAAGTCCTGTTTGACAATTGTTTCGTTATTGATGAATCAAAGTGAAATTATATGAAGAAGTTATTAACAACTTTGCTCCATTTGATAAAACATCTGGTACACTAAGTATTTTAACATCCGTTGTCATAAAATGGCAAAAATGATAGTGTTCTTGGTTTGTAGCCAGATTAAAGTCTTTTCATTTAATTTATTAATTTCTTAACATATTTTTTCTTATCAAAGTTTCCTGGTTCCGGTTTAACTGAACGAACATTCAGAAATACAAATGCCTTAATTTCCTTTTTATTTAGTACTAGCTTTCCGCCCGCGGCTTCGCCCGCGTGGAGTTCGGTTTTATCGCGCTTTTTAGATTTCTCAGTGTTTCTCTACTATATTATGCATTTATTATACATACAAACCTTCCTTAAGAATCACTCTATCTATTAAAAAAAACCGCGTCAAAATCCGTTGCGTAGTTTTAAAGATCTAAGCATACATACGGACATACAGCGAAAGCGACTTTGTTTTATACTATGTATTGATAATTGTTTATTTGTCAACAATTAATCTCAACAAGGTCACTCCTCGCCTCTTCGATACTACTAAAAGAAATACCAAAAAGTTGTTTATTTCAACGCGCTAATCTGTAGAACACCCAGTTTAAAGATTCTTTGCATTTCAGAGCCCAATTCATGAGAAAAAAGCTATTTAAAACCCCTTTACGACCCTTACGAGCCCAGCAAAAAGAAAAAAAAAAATAAGAAAGCACGTTAAGCGAAAACAAGGTAATAGCGCAGGCAATACGATGCGACATGATGAGTTGGGGGACAAGAAAGTCCACGCGGCAGATGCTAGTGCCTATGTTACGTGCTACCCTATCTCATGGACCAGTTAACGGAGGCTAAGTGGCGAATGACGCAGATCGACTCCGGTATCTCTAGTGTTGGGTAACAACAAATTACCCGCCTATTAACTGCGGGCCTTGTCCGCTATATGTAAACAGGAATGGCCCTTGTTTGATTTGAATAACGGGTGCTAGCAAACGGGATAAAGTGTATTGGAATTGTGTTGTTGTAACTTGATAACCCTGGCGCACAGGCAAGTGAAGTAACATGGGTGGGTTTTAGTCAGTAAAAGTCTGACACGCTCTTCCGCTCCGCCCAGAGCGGGAGAGGTGATTTGAAGATTTCCCATCCTCACAAAAACAGGAGTACTGTAGTTTAACTTTGAAAGCCAATAATAATACTTTCTTGATTCATTGTAAAAATTTACTAACGTATTTAAAAATTTAATAAAAATGTATATAACTTAATTTCGTTACAAGAAAATTTTAAAAATAAAACAGGATTTTCTGACTTTTTAATTTGACAATTAGTAATTAATGAGATAAGGTCTGTCCTTAGAACGTTTTCTTGTAGCTGAATCCTTTGTAAAATCTTCATATGTATGTATGTTCTGTAGTTTATAATTATATAGTGTACATACTCTATTGTATTATGTAATAGTTCAGATACTTACTCTTACCCCCAAAATACTGGGATTCAGATGGTAAAGAGTACCTTGCTCGAGTCTGCTTTCCTGGTAGCTATTACCTTAATCTTAAAGTCATGTCCCACGAAATTATATCTAGGCCAGGTAATTTTTAGAACATTAACGACATAATCGTTTTGTACACTATTTAAAACTAAGTATTATACAACGTGTAACATAAAGGGTATATACATACCAAGAGCATGACACGTCTATATGATATCAAACGGTATTGGAAGGGTTTTTTAATCCTACCTCTTTATATTAAGAAGTTAAGAGAAAAAAACACCGCCTGTGATAGGCACTACCATACTAGGCGCTCAGAATTATTGAAGACATTTAACGTGAATTTAGCGAGTAACGTGACGTGTAACGAGTAGTTATTAGCGTATGTAGTGTGGTGCCACGTTTATTATTATTTGAATTTAGGAAACTCACGAAACCCAAAATTTGGTATCAATTTTTTGAATATTTTATTTTGAGTTGAAACCCTTCCAATATCATTTGATATCATGTAAACATGCCATGCCCTTGGTATGTATATACCCTTTATGTTACACGTTGTATATGTATTAGGTTAAGTTACATTTATGTACACATATTATTATTAGTTAACACTAAAATATCTATATAAACATATATACACAAGTAAAAAAAAAAAAATATCTAAGCTCATTGGGCATCAAAAATTCGTCCACATTGCTGACAGTGGGATAAGTTCTCAAAAGGCTAGAAATTAAAACTTAAGTTAAATTGTAGTCAAAAGCAAGCCTATCATAAAAAACATAGATTACAAGACTTCCCAACGATGGAAACGCTATCTTCGACACCTCGGTCCCCAAACGTATGTCAGCAACGTTATTAATGATTGAAGAATATGACGTCAGGTGCTGAACAAGGGTAAAGGTAATCTAAGGTGTTATCGCGATGCATAAGGGACATAGGATTACACACACGAATCGCACCAATCTTCGCAACAAGCTAATATTTGATGGATGGAATCCCTAATGAGATTGGGATCTGATTTGTAGTTGCCTGGTTTATGGATGGGTGGGTTGGTAGTTGACGTCAGGGGTTAATTGGGGCAGCAATTTTGTGTCGACAAAATCTGATTCCATTTTCCATGTATGTTCGATTTTGTCATTAACCATTTGAGTGAAGGAGAGAGGGGGATGAGTTGATGAGTTTGTGTGTGTTGTGAGTTAACGTAATGGTGAACCCAAAAAATTGATCGCACCAAGAATTTGATAAATGACAATATTTTTTAACTTTACATTTGTTACGATTAGCCGGTCGTTGATGGTACATTTCAGTATGGAAGAAAAGGGGAGGCCTATCCCCGCAGTGGTGATTCCAGGTCAGCCCAGAAAAGATATATACATATATATATATATATATATATATATATATATATATATATCAGTTCAGATTGAGATGACTGATATGATAATGATACTCATGACACTTACCTATTTTTAGGTAATCTCATAGTTGAACTGACTAGCTATAAAGATTCATGAGGTATAGACGGATATTGGAGTACTAGAGTCCTATTTTCCAGTATTCACCTTTTGGGTGCGGAACCATGAAGAATAAAAACATAATTGTGGAAATGTAGGTGTACTTTTGGTGCATCTCTACATACCTCCCTCCAAGGATCATCATCGTTATCTCAGCGTTAATCCCAGTCGCATCCCAAGCTTTTTCAGCTTTAGAGTCCCAGTGTATATGCCGATTTTGGCTAAACTTTGATATTTTCCCTGAAGCGACTGCCGTTGACCTCCACAACATGGGCGATATCCAAGTATTCAGTTAGACCAGTTGTTGGACTTTTTGACGGCTCCAACAACTCGTAACGATTGCCATTATACGTTCGTAAGGCAACCGGGACCAACGGCTTAACGTTCCGAGGCACGACCAGACCGGTGCAACTATTCATATTCATGCATACAAATATTTGCACTGTGCAGGGATAGAACCCGCGACTACTTGCGCACCGGCCGCAAAGGATAACAGACATGAACTTATCATCATCATCAGCCTCTACTCGTCCACTGCTGGACATAGGCCTCCTTCATGGCACGCCAACAAGCTCGATCCTGAGCAGTTCTCCGCCAGCCACTACCAGCCACCTTTTTGATGTCGTCGCTCCATCTTCGCCCAAGGGCGTCCCACGCTACGTTTGCCGAGACGCGGTCTCCACTCGAGGACTCGTTTTCCCCAACGGTTGTCGGTCCTGCGGCATATGTGACCAGCCCATTGCCACTTCAGCTTGCTAATCCTCTCAGCTATGTCGTTGACTCTGGTCCTCTGTCGGATCACCTCATTTCTGATGCGGTCCTTCAGAGAGACGCCCAACATAGCCCGCCATGAAATGTAATGGCCTACTACTACCACGCTGGCCAGACGGGTTGGTAGAGGGTTTTGTTTCGAGTTTTCCTTCTCTCGCACAGATGTTAGGTGCATAAGTGCCTCTTAGTCGCCTCCTACGACATCCCGGGCAAGTATTGGAGTGGTGACAAAATGTATTCTAAGGCCGTCACCACGCGGCAACATGAACTTATGTATTACTTTAATTGACCTAAATAACCGAAACCAAGGTTTGCGCTCATTTTCACTCCAGTATAGAAAACCCATTTTCAAAATTAAAATTCTTGAAACATTTCCCAATGTCTTAAACGTTATTTAGTGCTGTATAATGCACTTCATGCTACGAAATAAAGTTTGCGTTAATTTCGAAACTACCTTTTAAATGAACCCTTAATGAGCCTGGCGGGTGAAAAGGGGTAAGTTCAAAGTAATTTACTTACAAACAAACTTAGCTAATGATAAGTTTAAATAAATTTCTACCAGCAACAAAGTTGGTTACGGTACGGGCTTGGCATAGGACGTTAACTTGAATATTGTAGCAGTGGAGTTAGCAATTTTAATTTTTAAAACAAATTTTTTACTGGTTCACGTAGTTGTGTAATTTTGGATCCTGTATAACTTTGGGTTCATTAAGACTAAATGAATATAATGAGCACATTGCTCGCAGAATCGATGGGGTCGAATGATTCTGGGTAGGCATACCGGAAAGCATAGCGTTGGAATGTCTTCCACAAGATGGACCCATGACCTTGTGAAGAAGGACGTAGCGGAAAAACCAGCAGCACCGATAGGCGTGGCGGTGCTTGGGAAAGGTCTTTGGACAGCGATGAACATGTTTTGTCTATGAAAGAATCAAATGAATATTGAGCATAGATTAACTCTTTTTGATATGTAATATTTGTTACAGTTTGAGTGACGAATTCTACCGACACTCTTCGTTCATTTCGCGTTAGCAACTTTAAAATTTATAGTGAGTCATTAAATAGATTTCAGAATGACTAGCGCTATCGATAAATCACAGAAGATATTAAAAATATAATGCAAACTGACCTCTATGCTTGGAAAGTAAATTATTTTTCCCAAAAATACGTATTTGTTTATATGTTCGGAAATTAAAGACTACTACTAAAGTATGATACCCATTAGCGAAAGTGTATAATAACATAAGAAAATGACATTCGATCCAACTCTTAAATAATAGGTATTAAGGAAAGCATATCTCTCTCTAATCATCCTACTTAACATTCCTACTCGTTCGACACGAGAATCTAAGCCAATTAAAAAAAAAAAATCTCATCGTCCTCGAACATTACCTTAACTATTGCAGTTCTCGGGCTTGCTCCCAGCCCCATAGTGCCCAACTATCTCAATCCCGCTTAAAAATAAATGTCAATGTTTGCAGGAAATTGGACAAGAACTGAGCTCGGACGATGTTATAATTCCTATCGTTGTCCTGAGTGCTTTTATATCGAGGGTAGTTTAACTTTATCGAAGTATTTTGGCTACTTTCTATTTATTATATAAATAAGTTTGACGTTGAATATATAAAGTGAAGTGAACATATTATGGAATAATTTCCAGTCGTACCCGATGTTCCAAATATGCGGCCCCAAGATCGAATCCTGTGCGACAAAGGATATGGTACCGTCAACTGCGTATCAGCGGTAACACTTGTTTTATGAAAATCGCCCTTAATGCTATTACATACAGGTGAGCAGTGAATATCAAACTGTTGCAGCAGTTTCGAAGATTACCCCGTACATAAAAAATCACAAATTTTACCTGTTAATAATAGTACTTCGTATTCATTCAACTTAGGTGTCGAGAAAGGCCGTAAGTATAGATGAGATTACATCGAAATTTCACCCAAGTCCGTTCCAAGTGGCATATTATTTAATCTTATGTCAAGATGAATAGTGTCCCACTTTTTCCCTTTTATGCGAATAATAACATAGGGAAACCCGAAGTAAACAGATATACGCCAAACTCTATTATTTTAGGCAAATACTTGAAAGGGTTTTCGTTTTGTTTACCGAGCCCTTTGAAGAATAAAGACATGCAGCATGTTCACGGAAAAGTGTAGGTATCACAAATATGGTCACTATGTACTACGCACAGCCATATATATTTTAGAGGTGAATACATATTTTTTTCCAAATTTCATCCAAATCCCTAATGGGCAGATTTCGATGAAACTTGGCAAACCTAGGATCCTTATCGCGATATACTGACGGGATAGAAATTTATGCGCTTGAAACCGCACCCGCGGTATATTTTGATATGTTTTTTTTTTTTATAAGCCAATAAGAGCAGACTCTTATTGGTCGCAACGTGATGTTAAATAGCCTAAAGCCTTCCTGGATTAATGGACTATCCAACGCAAAAAGGTTTTTTTCAAAACAGAACAGTAGTTCCTGAGATTAGCGCGTTCAAACAAACAAACTCTTTAGCTTTATATATTAGTATGGATATAGATTCGTATCTGATGTGAAAGTGAGTTTGTTTGTTTGTTCCGCTTTCACGCTTAAACTACTGAACTGATTTAGATGAAATTTGGTACACAGATAGTTTATAATTTATAATCAGGAATAACACATAGGATACTTTTCATCCCGATATTCCCGCGGGATCGAAACTTACGCGGGTGAAACCGCGAGGCGCAGCCAGTATTTAATAACGCAATCTTCGTGTCATGTCAAGCCCTAAAAGCCGTAAGAAGCAGGGGCGGGTTACTAGTATTTGGAAAAAATTGAATTCCTGTCGCATTATCAAAATATGATACACCGGATTAATTGAATCACGATTGGGAACATAATTTGCATGTTGTATCACTGTTCGATTCTCGAAACTCGATGTTGCATCAGAAATAGCGCAGTAAGCCTCTTAGACTCACAAAATACGCTGTAAGTGTAGCGACACATCGGCGGAACGTACGGCGCCGAAAGTTCGGCTAAATACGCTCGCAGTGTATTTCAAGTACTCTATGACACATCAGCCGCAATAACGCCGCGTTGGGCGTAGGGCCTGACCTTCCTTCGGGTGGCTTTTTCAGCTAAAATGCATTTAATGTATTTTGCATAACAAGCAACACATCACGCGATGCGTTGCGCGACCGAAAGTTCGGCGGGCGTAGCTGAACGTTCGGCGTGTGATGTGTATCGCGCGCGTGGCGGTAACGAAGAGCGGCAATGTCTTCTAAGCCCTCTATAATAGCTAATATTCTAATAAAATCCATTTTTCTGGGCAATTCATTACATCACAAAAACCGCACACCATAAAATGTCGACACAGACAGACTGACGATGACGCCACGTAACTTTCCGTCGGGTACCGCGCTGAACAAGACGCCGCGTTTTGACCGATTGGTTTGTCATAACAACTGAATATTGCGACTGACACTTCAGCCGCTGAGCTTTCGGCGCCTTACGTTCCGCAGATGTGTCATTACAGTAAGTCTCGTACAATTAATGTGGCTAAGAAAACCCGATTACCACGACGCTAGTAAATTATTCAGGTAGATAAGTACAGTTTGTATCGAGCTGAAAATGTGTTTGGACTTTGGGGACTGTTGGCTACCTACCTATTCCGCCGGGAATAGAACGTTATAGAAACAGATAATTATGTAGATAAGGATGCGGACATAGTGACCTTATAGGTGATCTTCACAGAAAGGTCAGGTATTTGAAACCGGCGTGCGTATAGTACCAGACTGGTGATTCTCGAAAGTTTCGAAATCTTCAGTCTGAATTTGTCAAAAATACTGTAATTTTCCTTCATTTATGACATTAATTGTCGCTGTAATAAAATTGCGACTAGAACGTTTTTAGTTGTGAGCATTATCGTCAGATCTATTAAAATAAACAAAACAAAATAAGTAGGTATGTAAGCATTATAGCTTGTGGCTTCTGTAGTTCCTGCCTAGGAAAATAAGCGAGAATTTATGTATAATAAATAATAATAAATAAATATATACGGATAAATCACACAGATTGAGCTTAGCCCCAAAGTAAGTTCGAGACTTGTGTTATGGGATACTAACTCAACGATACTATATTTATAATAGATACATATATAGATAAACATCCAAGACCCAGGCCAATCAGGAAAAGATCGTTTTCCATCATGACCTGGCCGGGGATCGAACCCGGGGCCTCCACGTCGCAGGCAGGCGTGTTGACCGCTGCGCCACGGAGGTCGTCAAATAGTATACGGTATACAATATGTAAAGAAAACCTGTCCGATCCGTGAAGATATTGTTAGGTATTCATAACAGATTCTATTAATCCCTACAAAGCCGGGCTAAACTTAAAAAAATCCCGCTAAAAAAATAAATATTATTTCGCAAAAGTTACCTCCTTTTGCGAAATAATATTTATTTTTTTAGCGGGATTAATACATGTGCGGTAGGCAATACATGCGCGGGCGAAACGGGGCAGGGCACGCGCCACGCAGTTTCATTGCTCATAATAAATCCGGCAAAAATGGTGTGATCACTTTTTTAAAAATTACCAATTTTGGGAAAGTTGTAATAATTATGTAAAAT
This sequence comes from Sesamia nonagrioides, assembly GCA_017933935.1. NCBI lineage: Eukaryota > Metazoa > Arthropoda > Insecta > Lepidoptera > Noctuidae > Sesamia > Sesamia nonagrioides. The sequence continues at coordinate 853,774 of JADWQK010000063.1, read as the reverse complement.
TTCTATTTTATATTTTATTTGGTCATGTGTTTACCTAACGTTTATTATCCTTATGGATCGGACGGGGCATTCTTTACATATTGTAAGTGGTCTTCAAAAGTAAAGTTTTTTTGTTAGTTTCGATCCCTTGGAAATATCGAAATAAAGACTTCTAAAGGTACATTAACAACGGTTATACACCATCTGTCTGCCAAATTTCAACCAAATCCGTTCAGTAGTTCTTGCGTGAAACAAACTATCAACAAACAAACAAACAAATGTAATAAATGAAACAAATTGTACATATATGTAAAATACATATCAGGAATCACTTGGTTATTTTACTTGAAATCAAAATGTGGCATCAAAGCTGGAGTGGAATAATATCAACAAACTTTTGTAGGACACTGATCTTTAATTTAAACCCTTAAACTCATTTTGACGTCGTTTGACATATTATCATGACTGGTATCATAAATATTTTAAAAGGAACAACAAAGGGGCTGGTACCGACGGCTTCCGGCATACGGCAACAATACAATTATAACGTCGAGAACGGAAGAAAAGATAGGTATGTGTCAAGGGATTGACATTTGAATTTAGATCCAATATATCGATAGGTATTTTCCTTGTGTGATGTTTTCTCAGAATATTTTGAAGATAGTCCAAGGTATTACTGTCAAACCAACGCGATAAATTATAAATGTTAGTATGAACTTATTTATCTTTCTATCTATACTAATAAAATAAATGATAAAACCGAGAGTTTGCGTTTGACAGCCCAATTCAATTCATAGGAACGGCTATAAGCTGTCTAACACCACGCTATGACCCATAGAAGACAAAAAAAAAACACACGAGAACGAAGTTTGGGCAGGCGATGCGGTGGGTAAGTGTGACACATCGGCGGAACGTACGGCGCTGAAAGCTCAGCGGCCGAATTGTCAGGCGCAATATTCGGTCCAACGCGGCGTCTTGTTCAGCGCGCTACGCGACGGAAAGTTATGTGGCGTCATCGTCTGCCTGTGTCAACACTTTATGACGTACCTGAATTGTCCAGAAAAATGGATTTAATTAGAATATTAGCTATTATAGAGGGCTTAGCAGACGTTGCCGCTTTTCGTTACCGCCACGCGCGCGATGCACAACACACGCCGAAAGTTCAGCTACGCCCGAAGAAAATTTCGGTCGCGCAACGCATCGCGTGATGTGTCGCTTGCTATGAAAAATACATTAAATGCGTTTTAGCTGGAAAAACCGTTTAACCGAAAAAGGAAGGTTAGGCCCTACGCCGAACGTGGCGTAATTGCGGCTGATGTGTCATAGAGTACTTGAAATACACTGCGAGCGTACTTAGCCGAACTTTAGGCGCCATACGTTCCGCAGATGTCGCGACATTAAGAAGCAACATTCCGCTCGATGTCGCAGCAGATAGTATTTAATACTAATCAGCAACTACAATGGTACTATCTAATATTAATTAGCTGAAGAGTTCGTATGACCGCACTAATCCTTGGAATAATTAAAAGTTATTGCATTCGATTGCCATAATTTTTGATAAAGGGGGACCATTAGAAGACGAGCAAAAAAAGTAAAAAACTAAAACTCAACTACGATAAAAAACGACGCTGAAAAAGTAATAAACAAGATTTTCAGAATACTGCACTAAACAAAGTTGCTAATTTTTTGCTAGTTTTCATGTTTGGAAAACCGCAGTCACACGTTGTCAAAGTGCTACGGTAGGTATATGTAACGTGTGACTACGCCTTTCCAAACATGAAAATTAGCAAAAAATTAGCAACTTTGTTTAGTGCAGTATTCTGAAAAACTTGTTTATTACTTTTTCAGCGTCGTTTTTTGTCGTAGTTGGGTTTTAGTTTTTTACTTTTTATTATTTGTACTATTTTGGTGTTAAAGTGTATTTGTGGCGCATAATATTAACAAAAGCTAAATTGATAAACTAAAAAGCATTCCTGTAATTATGTACCAACATAAAGTACTTGTGAAGCTCTTTCAATTGATGCCAAACACGGTATATTTATTTTAATTTTATATTTACATATAACTTTTTATCCGCTAGAGGGCGCAATACTAAATTTGGTGACAAGCTTTATAGCTCATAACCAACAGAATATCAAGGCCCTTCTAATGGTACTGCAGTGGTCTTATTCTGATAAGTAGTAAAGAAGCTATGAACGAAAAGATGTGAATTATATGCAATCAGCCCATGAATACAGGTGAAGTCACAAGAAAATACTAGGAATTTATATATATTCAAAATGTACAAGTAAAACGCTTTAAAATGATACCAAACACGACATATTTATCTTAACTTCATTTTTTTACTCTGTATGTTTTGTCCGATAGAGGGCGCCACATTAGAGTTTGTGAAACCCTATATAGCCTATAATCAGCGGACAATTAAGACGCTTCTAATGATATGTCATTTGTCGAATTCTGATAAGTAGTTTAGAAGTTAGGAGGGAACAGATGAACATACATACATACATACATAGCCTGTGAAAATCATAACCCTCCTTTTGCTTTGCCGTAGTCGGGTAAAAAAAAGGCTGAGAAACGCTGAGCGTAAACGAAGTAATAGTGCCACCAGGCGATGCTATGCGACGGGGTAGGTCGGAGGAATAAGAAATTTCATGCGGAGAAAGACAAAACTAAAACTAATTTATATTGCACATGGTACATACCTAACAGACTATGAATAAGCTAAACTTAGGAATGAGAGAGAAAGAGAACGAGAACGAGAAAGAAAAAGCACAAGAACAGAAAAGTCATGTCATTGAAATTCCTGATCTGTGGCTAAAAATCAAACCTTATTGCCAATTAAATTAATGTAACAGCAAACACTACCTCCACAACACGATGTTTCGTACCATAAGCACAGAAACAGACATCGGAGTCATATTTCAAGTCGATTTCAATTACAACCGAGACTTGAGCCTGGGATATTCATAGCCAGCAATCACCACAGCTAATGAATACCCGACACGTAAACAATTGTGATGTTCGCGAGGCATGGATCGACCAACGTTTTTGTTTGTTATTCAAAACGAATAGCCAGCCGAGAAGGCACGAATAAAGCCGAAGTGTACCTATAGAAATGTCAGCTGCAATATTGGTGAGGACCCGCGGGTGTTAATTCGATCGTTTATCATCAATGGGCGGATAAAGCGAATTGATGTTTGGGTGTTTTGTTATATATTATTCGTTTTTCTTGAGTGTCGCGGACTCGCGGCTAATTCTTCTTTATGGCTTGATCTGATTGCTGGCAAATCTCGCTACTTGGGAAACATCTTTGTTTTGTATTTCAAATTTATACTTTAATCACTTCTCTTTTCTTGGGCATTGCATTGACATGTTCCCATTTGTATCTAGCACTTATTTTTAAAGTTGTGTGACAGTGAGAGGAGTAACGCTTAGGCAAAGGATGAGTGCGAAGTAACGTTAAATTTATATCGCCGTGTTAATAGAAGTATTCCCATATTTTTATTTTTTTATAAATTATTAACTAGCGCTTGACTGCAATTCCGCCTGATGGTAAGGCGTGCCAGTTTATTAAACCTACTCACTCAAAGGAACTGAGTAAATAGGAAGGAAGACGGCAGTTGAGCGCGGTGATGCAATGTTAAAACCAACAACACGACCAATGATGCTGCGCCAGAGGGAGATTGATCTGGAGGCCCACCACAACCAAACTCCCGACACAACATTTCGCGCATCGTTCCCGGCACGTACATCGCAACACAACTGCTCAAACCCGTCCTCCGTACGGCTTCACCAGACATCATGCCAGAACACGACGAATCGCTTGGCGGCATGAGTTTGTCTGGTGGGTGGTAACTTATGCCGGCGGCGATGTTGTGGCCTACCACCGAGAAAAAGGACATCCATCCAACATCGTCATTTCCATTTTAAGGGATAGTAGAATTGTCTCACGCAACCATGCGCTTTCCTTGTGCTAACCAAGTGTACAAATACGCTGTACGAGTTGCGCCTGTACCTAGTACCTACATATATAAGAACAACACGCTCATGGCACACACTTCCGACTTTTCCTGTATCACATCAGGTGGCATTCTGGTATACACAAAAAAGCGCGTCAATATGTGAGCTAATAATAAATTAAATATTTATTGCAAATACAAACGTATACCTACATTCCATTGGGGACTACGATATAAGAAATTACTTGCGATAGGAGACACCGCACTTCCACTTTTCATTATCATATCACGCAATTGAAATGTAAATATGCAATCCGTACTAATATTATAAATGTGAAAGTATCTCTGTCTGTCCGTTTCACGCCAAAACTACTGAACCGATTGTTATGAAATTTGGTACAGAGATAGTCTAGAGCCTGAGACGGGACATAGGCTATATAACATCCTGCTATGACCAATAGGAGCAGAGCAGTAACAAAAAAAGTTGCGAAAACGGGGGCAAACGCGGACGTACATATTGCTCCAATTATTTTAACAGGCGCTTATTTTATATCCACACGCGGACGGAGTCGCGGGCAACAGATAGTACTAAATAAAAGAGAGTATCCTCAGATTATAAAAACGCGAGGATCAAATTGTATAAACGTGTGATATGCGTGTGGTGAGAGTGTGAAGGGTGAGGGTGGGTGGTTAGTATTATAATTGTCAGGGATCGTCAAAATTATTTGAAGAAAAGGTGCTCATTTGAGTTACATAGTAGTGGGGTAGCCTATGGGTCGACGCTATGACGTTATTTTGTGATGGCGGCACGTGAAGAAAGTCGGTTCGGAAAGTGGGGACTGTCGAACGGTCACTACGGATTGAGACGCGGACCAGTGCACTGCTCCGAGGAGACACTGTAGGTTTGCCTATACAAATTGTTATTGTCAAGATTGGAGGGTATATTTACCCGTCGTGCTTTAATTCAAAAACTCGACTACGTAATGGAGCCCGTACCACCACACCAAGATGCGGACGACCCTACCGCTCCGCCGGCTGACATGACGCATGACGCATGACGCGCCGACTCCGACATAATTATCATAATTTAGTTTTTTTTTTTTATATACTCAGTTAAAAATACTACATCTCTAAGAGATATAAACCCCGCTACTTGTTCGGATTCATCCCCAAGTAATCCAACTACTGTGATCTCAGAAAATTCAGCAAATTGGTTCGCCTATTAGAAGCTTGCGACCAATTTAAAACAAGCGCGTTTAACGACTTTCTAATTATATCAATTGGCCCGAAGTCTTCTGGAATAGATCTCTTAGAATAGTTTCTTGTCTTTCGAAGAACGGAATGGGAGTTCTTTCCAAGCTTTTCGGTGATAATAAATCTTGTTTCTTCTGTTACTGGTTCCGTATACGATTTATGGACTCTAGAACTATCCATCGACTTTTTTTGGTTCTCCAGGGTATAGTTAACTGTCAATATAAGAGGAATATGTAAGGAAAAGTACTTCAAAAATATCGAAATCCCGAAGGTTTTCTTTCTTAATGGAAATCAGTTCTTCGGATTTCGAAGCGAAGTTTTTGACTTTTATATTTTCATATTGTTTCAGATTGAGAACTTAAATCTTTTGATTTGAAATACATGTTTAAAATAGGGATATTTATTCGAAACGGCATTCATATTCTTGTTTCCTCACAAATATTGTGTGGAAACTTCCATCTCTTATTTGAACAGATACTTATCACTTAATATTAACGCCTTAGCTACAGGTAAATTGCCCATTACCTCTTCATCTTACATACCTGTCATAACCAGTTATGTCCAGTTTGGAAACCAGCCAGGCATTTGTTAATATAACCGGAATGTCCTGCACAGTGCGCCAAACAATAGTCATTGACATGTACATTAGTGCGTCTAATATCCCACCGGCCATTTCGCTTCGTAATCACAACCCTGAATTATTGTTCCACTGGGTTGGTCGTATGTTTGTGTTGTATTAGATTGTTCCAGTGAATAATTAGGGTTCCCTTAATTGCACGTGCCCAAGGTCTGACATAATGTCGTTTTAAGTGCTTCCGTGGAATGGATTAGTATCTTTCAGTTTATGAAATACCAGCCCGCTACTTCGGCCGCGTGAAATATCTTTGTACCCAACCCACTCCGCCGCATCGCATTGCATGACCGCACTTTTACTTTTCTCTTTTTATGTTATCGCTAAGTGTTCCTTCCTTCTTTTTTTCTTTTTGCTCGGTCCTTAAGAACCCTAACGTGATGTTAAAAATCAATTCTATAGAATTACTCAAGAATCTGAAGACCGAGCGGTAAATCCACGGTTCGTGTGATAAGCGTTTAAACAAATAAACGAAGTAGTATTTTAGATACCTTCCTCTTCAATCACTATCTATTTTAAAAAATGCATCAAAATCCGTTGCGTAGATGTTGTGTAGTTGCGTTTTTAGATTAGATAATTTAAGAATGTAATAAACACTTTATTTTATTTTAATGGAACCAAAACCAGTATCGTCCATTTGTGTTTGTGAACTATTTCTGCAATGAATTCAACCTAAATTCGCCATTATTTTATGCGACATATGATATGAAGTATATCCTACACACTTGATAGTTTCAATGTGGTTTCAACACTAAAACGTGCAACGAATGTCAAAAGCGACAAAATTTTAGACCGCACGAGATACCCAACACTACCCGAAACTGAACGAATCAGCCCCCTTATCGGCGAGCACATTTTTGTCAAATGATTGCGACTAGTTGGGCTCAGTTGGTATCGTTCGGGCCGTTCGGTCCAAACGATCCCAACTAGTCGCAATCATTTGACAAAAATGTGTTCGCCGATTAGGGGGCAGGTTAGTTTATGTAGTTTTCGTTATCGTGTGTACCTTTACGTTTGTACCTATGTGTGTATGTGTCTGTATTTGTCGTATTATCAAACAAGGGCTTCGCTTAACACTCATCAATGATTTGAAGTTTTAATAGTCTTGCTGATGGTGGCGCGTGTTGTTGGGTCATTTGGTTCCCTTCAAAATGGTTGAGCTAAGTGGGGCTGATGCGCGCGTCATGCTCGTGAACGGGGGCCGTCAGTGAAGACTGGTCATCTCTTAGCTGTCAGTGGGCTTAATTAATTTTCTATCTTTTCATTAATTTTTATAATCATACATTGTGCTCACATGATAGACGCAACAAAAATATGTAACGAAGAAATGTAATCCATATTATGATTTTAAAAGAGTGTCCATGGAGTTTCTTGCACGTTCTTCTCCATGGAGATCTACGCTTTGGAACGTGCGATTTAGCTTCACTTTTCTTGCACTGACCGACATTAAATATTCAAAAGCACCAACTGTTGGTTAATTTGTAATAAACAATTTTGATTTGATTTGTAATGTTGCAAACTGGTTTAATCCTGAGGGACAATTCTCGAAATTTTAAGACCGTTTACAGTCAGATCTCAGCCTAAAAAATATCTCTGAATTCCGGGCGTTATAAGATTACGACTATATGTTGACGTTAATTTCTTATGGAATTTGATATGAAAACAACGGTAAACAGTAATAATAGATTTGTGAACAACAGCGTGGAGATCTAAAAAGGACAAATATTTATCTGATCTACTTATCATCTGATGATTATTCTCAGCGTAAATCCCATTCGCATCTGAAGTTTTTTTCAGCTTTGGAGTCTGGGGTCCGCTTTACCAGTCTAACTGTTGATTTTGGCTAGACTGCGATATATCTGTCGGAACTCCTCAACTCGAAGGCGATAAGCATTGCAGTTAGACTAATTGTTGGACTTTTGAGAGCTCCAACAACCTGTAACGAATGCCATTAAATGTTCTTATGGCAACCGGAACCAACGGCTTAAAGTACTTTCCGAGGCACGACCAGACCAGTGCAAATTTTCATATTCATAAATATAAATATTTGCACTGCGTGGGGATCGATTACCCACGCCTCCCTGCGCAGCGGCCGCGTTCGCTACCGTTACGCCACGGAGGCTGTCGAACTTGTCGACTTATTAAACTTCTAATCATGGATCTAATCTTTAATGAATGAACCCCGAACAAACATAATGCACATTGCACACGCTTTTATTAAATGATTGAGATGCCTTTCCATAAAAGCAACTCAATTATTTTAAAAACGCGTTTTGTTCACAGCTGGTGCAATAATTGATCAAGGGTTCCCCAGTGTGCTTAGCGTGACTTACAATGGTATGTGGCTTAATTTATCGTGAGGATCTATAATATCAAAGTATTGATCAGTGGCTTTTGCTTAGTGGATTCCCATGCTGAAAAGCAATGAGTATTGATCACGCAAAATGTCCTGTTATGTACCTTTGATAACTTTCAAGTTATCAAAGACAAGAGGGTTAAGACGAAAACGTCAAAATTACATTTTTGCTGTCAATCGTATCATTTATAGCTTTATAAAATTAAAATCATTAGCATCAGAAGTGTGAATTGGCCTGAAATGTCATGATAAATGAATACCTAGTGTATAGTGTTTATATGTTTGTAAATGCACCCACGATACAGGGGAAATTCCTAGAGTAGGGCAATGTTTTTTTTTTTTTTTAAATTTAATATTGCAATATCGGCATACAAGGTTGTGTTGGTGACTGTAAAGATGTAACAAGTTTAAACCAGCATACAACCAGACACAGACTAGCAATTTGCAAAAAAAAAAAATGTATTCCATGGAAGCCATTATTCTGTTTAACTTATAATTTTACTAGCTTTCCGCCCGCGGCTTCGCCCGCGTGGAGTTCGGTTATATCGCGCTTTTTAGATTTCCCTCGCGAACATCAAATTTTTCCGGGATAAAAGGTAGCCTATGTTCTTTCTCAGGGTCTAAAGATTGTCTGTGCCAAATTTCATCAAAATCGGTTGAGAGGTTTAAGCGGGAAAGCGTAACAGACAGACAGACAGACAGACAGAGTTACTTTCACATTTATAATATTAGTATGGATATATTGTACTTGTTTCTTGGACAGAAAAGCCCAAATTTTCTTTGTCATAATATTATCAAATTAGTATTACCCAGCAAATCACATATAACAACTTACATTAGCAAAGTGTACTTAGTGATTAAATGTGATTTGGAAGATTGATTTACTCGTTTCCCAGAGTACGTATTTTCGAAGCCCATCTCTATAATTATACCGAAATTGTATAGTTGGATCAATTTAGCTATCAACCTAATGTAAACTAGTAATCAATTATATACAATATGTAAAGAAAACCCTGTCCGACCCATAAGGATAATAAAGGTTAGGTAAACACTTGACCAAATATAATATAAAATTTTACATAATCATCACAGTAACAATAATAATGAATTTTGAAATAATCTTTTTTTCCCGGGTATTAATTCCATTTTCCCCGAAATTTGGCCCTGCCCCCCGCCCCCCGCCATGCGCCCCCGGAAGGGGTTGCATAACGCACATGTATTAAGTTACCTCTTTTTGCGAAATAATATTTATTTTTAGGGGGATTTTTTTTTTTAAGGTTAGTCTGTCTTTGTGGGCATTAGTAGAATCAGTTATCGATACCTAACAATACCTTAACGGATCGGACAGGGTTTTCTTTACATATTGTAGATATGTGGTGATTTTGATGACAGCATAGCTGTACTATAGATATGTACATAAGAAGGACTACGTACTCAGTCAGAGATAATGCACGGACACGTATAGACGCGAATATTTGTCGTCCTCCGTGGCGCAGCGGTCAACACGCCTGCCGCCCCGGGTTCGATCCCCGGCAAGGTCATGATGGGAAACGATCTTTTCCTGATTGGCCTGGGTCTTGGATGTTTATCTATATATGTATCTATTATAAAATATAGTATCATTGGGTTAGTATCCCATAACACAAGTCTCGAACTTACTTTGGGGCTAGCTCAATCTGTGTGATTTGTCCGTATAGGTATATTGATTTATTTAATACTAGCTTTCCGCCCGCGGCTTCGTCCGCGTGGAGTTCGGTTATATCGCGCTTTTTAGATTTCCCTCGGGAACATCAAATTTTTCCGGGATAAAAGGTGGCCTATGTTCTTCCTCAGGGTCCAAAGATTGTCTGTGCCAAATTTCATCAAAATCGGTTGAGAGGTTTAAGCGGGAAAGCGTAACAGACAGACAGACAGACAGATAGACAGACAGAGTTACTTTCACATTTATAATATTAGTATGGATAAGTAAGTGTTCATATACACTAACGGTACACGTCGACAGCAGAGGCAACTACAGCCGTCGACAAGTGGACGGCAGCCGCCGACGAGTGCAAAACATATGGTGTTGGTAATGATGGTGATCACTTATTTGAGTACGATGCAGTACAGTCGACAATGCGAGTCGCCGGCTTTTTTTTGGTACGGACGACAGCAGGTCAAGCTACCCCAAACTCTCAGATATTCCCAATCAAACTAGAGCTTTAATCTGAAATCTGACAGATTGTAGTAGCTTGATGTGCTGTCGTCTGTACATACACCCTCACAAACTTTCGTATTTATTTGACATTGCTTAAGAAGGTTATATGCGCTTAAGAAGGGCTTTATAGGGTATTTTTTCCTCAACAACAGCGCCTTCATCCTCTATCTATAACAAAAATAAAACAAAATACATTGCTGTGCCTGACAGGGTCCTTAATTGATTCTAAACTTTAATATACGAATTATTATGAAACATTATGAAATGCAGTAAATTATTGAGGACTGAGTATATGTGTAAGCATATTTTTCCGTGTGAAGGTTTACAGTGCGTAAAGGTAGCTTGCTATACCTAACTACTTAATGGCATGCGGTCTGCATTTCGTTACTGATGGCCAATACATCGGTTTACCAAACGCTTGGATCGCTGAACTTTAATTTGGTAATTAGCCAGTAATCTGATGTATGGGGCTTGTTAGCGAGGTAGGTTTGACTATGATTTATGGTTATTTACCACATGAATATCGCGACTTACGTATTGTAGGACGTAGGTTCGAACCTAAGCAGACGGTATTATGTTTAAATAATTTCAACACCACTGCTCTCAAAACGGTAAAAGAACACTTCGTAAGGAAACCGGCATGTCTTAGAACCAAAGGTGCGTTCAACCAACCAACTCTCTCTGGCCCCGCGTAGTATATTAAGGGCAAATCCGTTATATTGTGTTTATACCATTTGATGAATAAACTTTTTTAAAATGATTTGCAGTTAAATCAGTTAGCGTAACTAGAATACTCCTAGCTAGTTGGGCGGCAGACCTTAAGACGGTAGCTAGTTTAGATTGACTGCGGGAAATGGAGGACCCGGTGTGGTGGTGCAGCATGGGAGTGGTGTATATCCAGCAGTGGACAGCGATAGGCTCAGTCAATTGATTGATATTTATTACTTCTCATCATCTTCATCCCAGTGTTAATCCCACTCGCATCTGAAGCTTATTCAGCTTTAGAGTCTGGGGTCCGCTTTACCAGTCTAACTGCTGATTTTGACTAAACTTCAATATTTTAAGTAAAGCGACTGCCGTCTGACCTCCACAACCCGAAGGCGATATCGAAGTATTGCAGTTAGAGCAGTTGTTGGACTTTTGAGGGCTCCACCGACCCGTAACGACTGCCATTAGATTTGTATGGCAACTGGAACCAACGGCTTTACGTGCTTTCCGAGACACGACCAGACCAGTGCAAATATTCATATGTATTCATGCATACAAATATTTGCACTCCATGGGGATCGAACCCACACCTACGTGCGCAGCGGCCGCTTTTGCTACCGCTACGCCACGGAGGCTGTCTAACTTGTCAACATATTAAACTTCTAATAAAATATTTAATACTTCTATAATATATAATGTTCATGAAATGGTCTGGTATCTTAATCAAAACACACAATTTGTCACAAAATATTCTAATTTCTTTCAGCTTTATTGACAACCAACCTGAACCGAGTACTACGACTAAAATTATAGGGCGTACCACCAATTGATTTGAAATGACGTTCTTAACAAAACAAATTTATTAGACCAATGATTTAGCTAGGCTTATACAATATATCCCGTAATTAACACACACCATTAAACCCCTAATTACAATATTAAGGTTGTAATCACAACCCACAGAATGTTTACTGCTCTGTAGAAAACATTGTTTATTCATTAAATTTGTTGGGTTACTGACTGCGGGATATAGTAGTGGACACATTACAATCCAAGCACGCACATGATCGCATACGTGTAAAGGTCTAGCGTAGAAGGTACTTCGTCCATCATCATCATTTCAGCCGAAAGACGTCCACTGTTGGACATAGGCCTCCCTCAATGTACTCCACGATGACTGGTCCTGCGCCTCCCGCATCCAGCAGTTTCCCGCGACCTTCACCAGATTGTCAGTCCAACTTGTCGTGGGCGTACTCACGCTGCGTCTTCCGGTGCGTGGTCGCCACTCGAGAACCCGTCGGCCCCATACATCGTCCATTTTTGTTAAAATGGTAAAGTAAAATAATCTATCATCAAAATACATAAACCGAATCAGTAAACGATTCTGAACAAACTACTTCCATCATAATCGGCCTATATTGTTCCCACTGTTGGGACTCAGGTCTCCTCTCTGTAAGGGAGAGTGGACTATGTCTTATGTTAGTAAATGTTACATATTATCTAAATTTATTTAGTTCAAGGCCATACTTACCGGTATCCTCACGAGGTTTTTCTTAAGCGTTTCTTGCAATACTTTGTTCATTATTACTTATCAGTACTTTCATAATTATACATTACTGTTACACACGATATTTAACCCTATTATAAACTATAATAAAGTAATTAAACAAGGCGCTTCATATGAATATATTATTGTTGACATTTAATCACCCTGGGAACAGTGCGCTATAGCCTCACCTGACAAATTGGGTATGAATTTCCAATGTGTTCAACGTAACGAGGATATGTTGAGATGCGCATATATACCACAATTGTTTTCAGAGCCTCGGCTTACAAGTGAAGCATATCATCCTCGTAATGAAGCTCTCTTTGGTTTGGTTTGGTTTACGCTGTTGCTTTGCCAGACTAAAATACGCCTTAGTGTTTAGGCAAGCAGTTTCGAAAGCGATTCGAATTTCTATAACAAAATTTATAAGCTTTACGGTAGCTTATTTTATCTAACCCCATATATGTTTAGGGTTCTGTACCTTAAGAAAAAAGTCACTTCGTTGTCCGACTGCCGGTTCGTCTGCCAAGCCCTTTTCTCAGAAACTCGTGGAGTTATCAAGTTGCAATTAATATAATTATATTATACTGGCGGCCGCCTGCGACTTCGTTCGCGTGAGTTAGTTATGCTCCGCTCCTATTGGTCGCAACGTGATGTTATATAGCCTAAAGCCTTCCTGGGCTATCTAACGCAAAAATTATTTTTCAAATCGGACCAGTAGTTTCTGAGATTAGCGCGTTCAAACAAACAAACAAAGTCTTCAGCTTTATATATTAGTATAGAGTATAGATAAATACGGAGAGTTGTAATCTCCTGAAGCTAAGGAAAAGGAAAAATCAAAGTCCTAAGTTAACGCAATCAAAAGATATAGAGATCTGTCGGGTATCATGTTCCTTTTTTGGCGCATACTTTGACAATAGCCAAGGAAGTCATAACCTATAAAGAACTTCCTAATGACCTTCTTCTTCAGCCTATAGAGGGACCACTGTTGGACAAAGGCCTCCTCAGGGCTTGGCAAGAACCAATGTCTTGTAGACTTCCGAAAACCGTAATAAAAAATATAAAAAAAAACGAGCCGCCTAAGAATTTTTAATGTACTTATCTGTATTTAATACTTACTTATCTGTATGTATGTATGTATGTATGTATGTATGTTCATCTGTTCCCTCGTAACTTCTAAACTACTTATCAGAATTCGACAAATGACATATCATTAGAAGCGTCTTAATTGTCCGCTGGTTATAGGCTATATGAGGTGTCACAAAATCTACTGTGGCACCCTCTAGCGGACAAAACATACAGAGTAAAAAAATAAAGTTCAGATAAATATGCCGTGTTTGGTATCATTTGAAAGTGCTTTACTTGTACATTTTGAATATATATATATATTGCTAGCATTTGCTTGTGACTTTACCTGTATTCATGGGCTGGTTGCATATAATTCACATCTTTTCGTTCATAGCTTCTTTACTACTTATCAGAATAAGACCACTGTAGTACCATTAGAAGGGCCTTGATATTCTGTTAGTTATGAGCTACTAGCTTTCCGCCCGCGGCTTCGCCCGCGTGGATTTCGGTTGTATCGCGCTTTTTAGATTTCCCTCGGGAATATCAAACTTTTCCGGGATAAAAAGGTAGCCTATGTTCTTTCTCAGGGTCTAAAGATTGTCTGTGCCAAATTTCATCAAAATCGGTTGAGAGGTTTAAGCGGGAAAGCGTAACAGACAGACAGACAGACAGACAGAGTTACTTTCGCATTTATAATATTAGTATGGATAAAGCTTGTCAACAAATTTAGTATTCCGCCCTCTAGCGGACAAAAAGTTCTATGTTAATATAAAATTAAAATAAATATACCGTGTTTGGTATCACGTGAAAGAGCTTCACGAGTACTTTATGCTTGTACATAATTACAAGAATGCTTTAATGATGTTAAATATGAGCGATAAGAGTAAAGCGCGGATCACGGGAACTGTGAATCGCTTTATGCAATGCAGAGCAGTGTGAACATTAATAGAATATGTAATGCACTAATGAAAACGACATAAGCTGGGAGTAACTCCACGCGGTGAAGGCGGAAACAGTTTGATAACTGGCTAAAACTCCCATAAAAATGTCCTCTGCACTATATGCCTTCGGGCTTATGTTGTTATATGTGCGTGTAGACGTAATATGTCAAGTACCTAGTTTTTAGTTCATCAGTTTAACTTTTGTTAATATTATGCGCTACAAATACACTTTAACACCAAAATAGTACAAATAATAAAAAGTAAAACAACTAAAACCCAACTACGACAAAAAACGATGCTGAAAAAGTATAAAACAAGTTTTTCAGAACACTGAACTGAACAAAGTTGCTAATGTAGTTGTGATGTGTAGAGACAAATTTTCATGTTTGGAAAGGCGTAGTCACACGTTACATATACCTACCTACCGTAGCAACTTGACAACGTGTGACTACGCCTTTCCAAACATGAAAATTTATCTCTACATAGTGAATATTGCATACTTCAGAATAGTATTGTATGACATTACTACTGTGTCCATTTACTTGCAACTACATTAGCAACTTTGTTCAGTTCAGTATTCTGCAAATCTTGTTTTATACTTTTTCAGCGTCGTTTTTTGTCGTAGTTGGGTTTTAGTTTTTTTACTTTTTATTATATAGTTACATAATATTATAATTTATAGTACCTACAAATTTGTATGGAACCCTCGTTGCGCGATTTCAATCCACATTAGACCGCACTTTTACCATCCTCGTTATTGCTGATGAAATATTACTGTACCTACTCAGGTTTTAAAATCCTTCTTCCATATTATCGAAAAATTAAGTACTCATCATATGCTTCGCCTTTTTTTTGCTATAATTATAAACTAGTGGTTGACTGCAATTCCGCCTGATGGTAAGTAGTCATGCAATCGTTGATGGTACAGCGCACTATTTTATTAAGAGCCTATTCACTCAAAAAACTGAGTTAATAAATTGAGGAAGGAAGACGGCAGTTGAGCGGAATGATCCAATGTTAATCCAAACAACACTACCAACGATGCTGCCACCACCTTTTCCAAACTAAGTTGGAGTCAGCTTCCAGTCTAACCGGATTCAGCTGAATACCTGTACCGTGGAGCGACCGCCTATCTGACTTCCACAACCCAGTTATTGGATAATATGACACCCCTTGGTGTAGACTGGTTGTAACACTTTCGGGCTTAGGCCAGATTAACCCCACGCGCCCTATTTGATGGACCCCGAGGCGGAGGCGCTGGAGTATCGGCGCGCGCCTCAGAGGCGATGCACGGGGTAGTTTCACACCTCACTACCCCGTTCAGGAGGCGAGGCCCGGACAGACCGGGTCGGCACGAGAATGCGGGGCCGCGGCAGAATCAATAACTCCCACAGCCCCGCTGCGCGCACGTGACTGGAGAGTCACTGGGGTGGTTTTTAGTCAGTAGAAGTCTGACAGACACCGTCGCCCACCCCAGGGCGGCGGACATGAATGAGCATTTTCCACCACGGCGAGAGAAAAAAAAAGTAGACGGTCTATAGAAAATACTGGTATTCAGCTGTTGGTAAGCCGACCCCAAAATACTTAAGGAAAGGTTAGACTGAAAAAAGGCTATCATCAATCAAAACAAGACAACGCTACATCGAAAGGCTTTGAGTATACCTGTAAACTGAATTGTCTGCGAAACATAATTCCATATTGATAACTCATCGGTTTGTCATCCATCACTTAGTTTCTGTGTACTACCGAAGCGGGGTACAAACATATGTGCTGTTAGCGAATCAACATCGGAGCAGTTTGGTGAAGTTTGACGTTCGCTACAAGTGTATGGTTTGCATTGAATTTACTAGTTCATGTTTGTATTTATGTTACTGAGCGGCTTTAGGAAAAATATCTCTGACATATGCATATTTCTTTTTTAATATAACATACAAAGCGAATTTAGGAGTATCCTTCAAAATGATTCAATGATTCCCAATTAAGCTAGAGGATACTTACCGCAGGAGCGTTAAGCTGTGGGCATCATAGGTAATTCAATGCCGACTTAGATCAAACCAAGTTTATATTTATTATTGACTAGCTTTCCGCCCGCGGCTTCGCCCGCGTGGAGTTCGGTTTTATCGCGCTTTTTAGATTTCTCAGTGTTTCTCTACTATATTATGCATTTATTATACATACAAACCTTCCTTAAGAATCACTCTATCTATTAAAAAAAACCGCGTCAAAATCCGTTGCGTAGTTTTAAAGATCTAAGCATACATACGGACATACAGCGAAAGCGACTTTGTTCTATACTATGTATTGATTGATAAGTAGTAACATTCATTTAATTATGGGAAGCAAGAAAAAAGTTGACTTCGTCAAGAATAAATTTTAAAAACGAAATTTTGACAACGATTGGAAAAATTCAATCTTCCAAGTATCTCAATTTATCAAAAAATCACATTACAGGGTCTTCATCAATCCGAATTATAACATGGACAGCAAACCCATCAATCTTTAATACACATTTCCTTTTCGATTTGACATCAACGTAATGACGTTTCATTTCTCAAGTCACACCGAAAAAACCTCATGTAAATCTTATTCCCTCGACATCTCTTCAACGATGTCGACATAAAAATTCGCCAACACGGAGGGGCACCCTCGCATCGAGAGGGTTTGAATATGCAAATTGTAAGGTGGCACTCTTATAGCCCTCCCGACAGAAATGGCGGACTTCCATCTCTAGAGAAAATATTATCATTGGAAATTCTTTTAAAGCAAGTTATTTGCTGAAAGAAGATTATCGGTGAAAGGTAGGAATTCCGATGTTAATGTGAAAACGTTTCTCGAAGGACGATCAAAGGCAAATAGAAGGTGCCTTGTAATTTGGAAATCGTATGCTTATATTAGAAGAATTTAGTAAACAAGATTTTTGGAGCTATATTCTAGGTGTCATATTTATTTTTAACTTCATGACTAAAATTTTAGGTTTAAGATTATTTGGGAAAATTTGACAGTTTTGAGTAGTTGTATTAGCGTCTGTACAAATACGCTCGCAGTTATTTCACATATAGAATAAGCTACATTCCAAAAAAACAAAAAAAGTACGACAAAGGCAAAGAAACAAATATAAACATCAACCCGGGGCCTGTTGAATATCCCAAAACGTTTCAGGATCCCCATTCCGCCCGTCTGCGCACTTTACTACCTACAAAAGTAAAAATATTTCACCTTAACCCCGCGGTTATTTAAAAGAGAAAAAATGTTAAAGGTACAGAGGTCGGCATTAGGTAGGTTTGCTTGAATTCAGTGCACGTACACCCTGGGGAATGGGGCGGAGAGATTGGCTCGTAAAGACACGACGTGGCCACCCCTCCCTAATTATAATCCGTTAATTGTGAAAAATCACAACCCGACCCACTCAGGAGTTAAAGGGGAGAAACTCTGTAAAAGTTGTATGAAGGTAGGGGTTGATCCGCAATTAAGATGTTCTGTTTAAAACTCTTCGTTTCGGATTTTATTCTACTTAATTTTTCGTTTAAAAATGTCCCCACGGAGCATTCTCACTGCTGTCATCAAGAACCGGTTGCCAAAAAAGTAATGGAATATGAGATTAATCTCAACACGTTGTATTTCAAATTTTCTTAATTTCTTCTTCTCCGACGCCGAGACGTAAATCTTGTATTTCGTGCCAAGTATTTTGCTCTCAAAATTAAATGAAGAAAGGTTTTGCGAATGCGACTTTAAAAAATATGGCAACTTACACTCGATATGTGTAGTAATGTTGCTGCTCGGTTATGAAAACGATATACGTTAGGTATATTTTTTCTCGGTGGTAGGCCATAACATCGGCTGCCGGCAGAAGTTACCACCCACCAGACAAAGCCTTGCCGCCAAGCGATTCGTCGTGTTCCGGCATGATGTCTGGTGAAGCCGTACGGAGGACGGGTCTGAGCAGTTGTGTTGCGATGTGTGCCGGGTACGATGCGTCAAATGTTGTTGTGTCGGGAGTTTGGTCGTGGAGGGTCTCCACATCTATCTCCCTCTGGCGCAGCATCGTTGGTCGTGTTGTTGGGTTTAACGTTGCACCACCTCGCTCAACTGCCGTCTTCCTTCCTATTCACTAAGTTTTTTTTTAAGTGATTGGGCTTAAGAAACTAGCGCGCTCTACCATCAAAGGTAGCATCACTGCTTACCATCAGGCGGGATTGCAGTCAAGCGCTAGCTTACAAATATTAAAAAAAAAAACGGTCTTACAAAGAACATCACTCTAAATAAGAGTGTGTATATGTTTCTAACCTCACGATAGAAGTGAAAACATATAACTGGAGCTGAGTATACGCGATTCGGATCCGAGTATTCCCGACTAAGCAACCTGAACCAAGAGTGACGGTTCAGTTTCTTTCAATGTTCAGGAAGGGCGTAAAGTGCGTCTAAAGACCTTTTCGCCATTAAAGAAAAGTATTCACAAAAAGTGTATCTAACCAAACTAGAACCAAGTTAAGGTTAATAAATGTTACGTAACCATAATCGTGATGTGTTCTACGGCCATGTATCCTCTGTATATCTACGGTAACGGTAATGATTCGATCCCTCGGCTTAACGTATAATCGAAAAATGTATAGCTTTTATTATACCTAACCGTTGAAAACTACAACCCTTAACGTTATGATAGAAATTAAACTTAAATAACATACAAGACGTAGTTTCAGAATTGGTGTAGACAGTGGTGAGTGAATTGAAGAAGACCATTCAATGGTGAAATATAATCATCATCATAATCATCAGCCCTATTTCCCCAGTTACTTGCATCATTCAATCAGTTTCTGGTAAAAATCACCATTCTACTGGCCCTATTATATAAAAAAACTATAAAATATAGATCGATATATAGGTATTAATAATAAACCTAAAAAGTTTGTATAAACGCGTTAATATTTAACAATACCAGCCGTTTTTTAAACAAATATCATCATTATCATCAACCTTCTTATCGTCCTACTGCTGAGCACAGGTCTCCTCTCATACAGAGAAGGATTGAGCGTAATCACCACGCTTGCTCAATGCGGGATGGCGATTTCAGACTTAAAAAACCAGATGTCCTCAAGATGTTTTCCTTCACCTTATAATCAGTCATTGGTATCCAAGATATACAAGCAATCAAGCTAAAGCACCTACCATCTTATCTCTTCACCACCTGGGGTTGACTGGTAGAGAATGCCTAAGGCATTAAGTCCGCCTCTGTACATTTTTTTTTTCTGTGCAAAAAGAATAAATAAATAAATAAATAAATATACTTAGAAAGTACATATAACTTAGAAGGTACTTGCCTGACCTGGAATCGAACCCGCACACTCATACTTGAGAGGCTGGTGTTTCAACCACTTGGCCACCACGACTTCTATACTTTTAAAAAATATATTTGCAATTAATAGCTTAGTTCTCGAGGGAGGTTTGGGCAATTTAACATGAGGTTAAAAAAGCAATAATAAAAAAGTCTTATAGTCAATTCAGCAAGAAAACGAAATTACACGCAAAGTGGCGGACAGAAGTTACACACAATCGAGTTAAGAGTCCAATTAACGGAACTGTTGCCAATTACTTGAATCATTTATTCAGTTTCTATATAAAAATAATCAACCATACTGTATCTGACGTTCACAACCCAGTTTTACTGGGTGATGTGATACCCCTTGATAAGAGTAGTTGTCACACTTTCGAGCTTCTGACGCTTTCACGATAACGGTACTGTTTATATATTACACAAAATCTACCAACATGTTAGGTAGTTAACGTATGTATCAGGGATGTTACGGAGCTTCGACTCCGACTCAGTTAAGTCGGAACTTCCGATTATTATCATACCTTCGGTTTCGATACTTTTAAATCGCTTGCCGACTATTATGAAAAGCAGGGTAATTGCGTAACTTATTATCAGTAGCAATGGGTTTCATTTTGACAGTTCAACTACATTCATCGCGTTATTTACTTTGTTGAGCACACACATTTATCGAACATTAGGAGCAATGAACTAGCAATATGCTTCAAAATGATTCCAATAGATAGTAATACTGCATTACGCGATTGGGGTGCAGGTTCATACATATCACGCGGGGAATTCCCTGACTCCTGCTACGTGTACTCTGTCGTGCATTTTTCGTTTTTCGCTAGTTTTGGAGTCAACACATTTGATTTAATTTGTTTCAAATCTTTTGTTCATTTAATGTCCAATATAATGCTACTTTGGGTTTTAATTAACTACATTTTATTATTTGATGTTCATTTAGAAATATGCCAATTTTCTATTCACTCTTTGTGTTTTATTTGACAATAAAAAATTTAAATGAAAAAATTGACTGAATAATGTTTGTGTTTAAATAAAAATTTTCTCTCCTACCACCACTTCTGACCCTGCCTCCGCCTCCGGTTCCGACTTCGGTTCCGATATAACTACCTCCGTCACATCCCTAGTATGTATTAAAATATACCACAATTCACGTCTCCTATAGTCGAGTAAATGTCAATGGATGTCTATAAAAACAGGTAAACGCCCCGTGTGAGTTAGAACACCGACTTTGAAAGGTCACGGTCATTCGAGGTCAAACCCGATGAATTGTAGACTACCCTCGGAATACCAAATACCATGAAGTTTTAGAGAGGGATTATTCTCCCCGTTACCAGGTTCCTAACTCGTTTAAAGTAATAGCCAGTTTCGGGAATTAAATTGTAAGACTTTTAGGGTACCTAATATTCGTGGCTGTATCTTTTAAGTCTAATTGCGTTTCTATAGTTTCTAGTTCAATTTATGTTCTGGACAATTAAAATTACGCACCTATTTTTTATTATTCGCTAGCTTTCCGCCTGCGGCTTCGCCCGCGTGGAATTCGGTTATATCGCGCTTTTTAGATGTCCCTCGGGAATATGAAATTTTTCAATAAAAGGTAGCCTATGTCCTTTCTCAGGGTCTAAAGATTGTCTGTGCCAAATTTTATCAAAATCGGTTGAGAGGTTTCAGCGGGAAAGCGTAACAGACAGACATACAGAGTTACTTTCGCATTCATAATATTAGTATAGATTTTCGGATCTTACATACATAGACAGCAGATTCCCACCGCTGAGACGAAAACTTCCTCTCGGTTGGAGAAAATGGGCTGTCTATAAGGCAGGCGCAGTGCAGGTTGGTAGTTGTCATATGTTTTCGATTTTTAGGCTCTAGGAGATCCCGGTTTGTTAACAATGTTTCCCTACGTCGTTTCAAAGGTAATGAAATATTCGAGGGTGATAAAAAGTAAATCGACTTTCAAGGTTCTAACTTTAAACTAGTAAGTCGCAGTCTAAATCAATACTACCCTACCGGAACTTATTTACCAACTTATTTACAAACCAAGAAAAATCTGTAGTTTTTCAAAAGGGTCAAGTAGGGCGCTTAACTAAGTTTGAAGCAGAATTAACTTTCCAAAGCAAAATATTCCTTACTGGAGGTTGTTTCACAACCCACTCAATACTCTCCAATTCGCTCTAAATACTAAACAAGTTTAAAAGTTACAAAACCCAATGGAAAATGCAGTTCACAAACCAACCCATAAGTTCCAAATTAGATTTTGGAAAGTTAGCCTTTTACATGGAGTTCGCAATTGAATTCCAACCCTAAGTAAAAGTCAGAAGGTTGGAAATTGCATGATAAAGTTCCGTTCGGGTCAATCAGTTGGGCTTTCATGGTCGGAAGTAATAATTACTTGGAAATTAAACAATTTCGTTGCAAAAATGGTAAGTTTTTCCGACATCGATGCTTCGATAATGGCTGTAATCAAATATATCTAAATAATTTAATGGCTTTCTTCTTTCTCGGCTGTAACATAGAATTGTAGTGAGAGAGAGAGAGAGAGAGAGAATCTGGCAGCTTATTGGTAGCGTAACTGAGCCAATTGTCATTTTTATTTTAAATTATTTCTTACTAGCTTTTCGCCCGCGGCTTCGCCCGCGTGGAGTTCGGTTATATCGCGCTTTTTAGATTTCCCTCGGGAACAACAAATTTTTCCGGGATAAAAGGTAGTTTATGTCCTTTCTCAGGGTCTAAAGATTGTCTGTGGCAAATTTCATCAAAATCGGTTCAGTAGTTTTGGCGTGAAAGTCGGACAGACAGACAGAGATACTTTTGCATTTATAATAGTAGTGTGGATTAAAATAAAAATTAAATTTAAATTGTTTTTTTTTTCAATGAGGACATTGGCTTCAATAGACTTCAATAGCCACAAATCAGCAATAGAAACTGATGATCTGCCGTATTTTGCTTATTGATGAGAAAGAACATAATAGTATTTCGTCTACATCATGGCACATAATGTATCATCATACAGTCTGAGATGTTCCCACAGTTGGTACAGGCTTTCTCCTGGGTCATATTATACAACGCGGGGTAAGTACGAGTGTTGATGGACATTGCCATGAAGCAAATGTAAGTTTTCGCAGCCGTTTTTCATTTTGACTGCACTTATTCTGACGACTGAGAGAGAGCGAGAGTAAAGAGTTTTCGTTACGTTGTATAACATTATAATAACTTCAATTCCAGAGAATTTTGAGACTTCAACCATGTTTGAGAAGAAAAGAGCAAATAATATTATACGACAATTTAATTTAAGAACAAAGTCAAATAACTTATTCAAATAGGCACCAAAAAGGCTTTGGCCGTTAAAATTAATAATAATCAAACTCTGCCACCATGTACTGTCGCGAGAAAAATAGTTAATACTATTAATAAACCATAAAAATGTCCTTGTAAACATATCAAGATTACGATACACAAAGCCAATGGGAAAATATTAACTATACTGCATAATAGTACAACACTGAACGATAAATGTTTATGTTAATTAAAAACATTAAGATCGCCCATGGGGAATGGCCACGAACACGCCATAGGCATTGTTATTACTCTGTATGTGTAAAAACCGTCTCTTTATGAAAATAACTATTTTCATTCTAATGAGAAGGCACAAAAGGCTTTTCAGTTTTCAGTTCAAGGTTGAGCGCGTGTGTTAAAGGCACTTTAGTGAAATGGTAAACAAGGTGTGCTCGACTGTACTATATACAGGATGTATATTTAGAGCCAGGCAAGCGTGAACGAGGTTATTGTGTAACTGATTCTGAACCTGGAACAATAAAAAGCCTCTCGACCTTGACCGGTTTCTCCGTGCGATGTGTGGAAGGTTAAGAAGTGGGGTTGGGTTCGCGCAACACAGGCTCGTCAATTGACGTGGGGCATACGTCTAACGTAACCTGGAGGCCAAAATTTGCATAGCTTACAGATTGCCGATTGAAAAAAAAAGAGAAAACTGTAAGTCATCTTTAGGTAATTCATTATAGAGTACTCTTCCTTATATACGATAGTCCTTCTAACGTCGTTTGTCCTTGGTATTCCACAAATTGTAGTGTGTTTTTATTTATAAAAAGTCTCAGTTATGAGCCTTGTACATAAAATGAAAAATGTGAAGAATGCTAGAGCAAAAGTTTCACAATAAAACTTCAGTTCTCTTCAGGCCTGCAACATTCTGCATGCATTATAATAATGCATGCATTCCGCTTAAGTACGCACACACTTTATATCCCTGTAATTTGTGCGTAGTTGTACGAATGAATGAACCTAGGAGTGAATGTAGGTCGTGTTCAGGTCGTTTGTTGAGTTACATTCGTCGCCAGGTGAATGGGACGTTTAATTACATTCGCTGTAAAGCATTCTTGACGTTTTCATTCATTCAGTCGCTCTTCTGTTCATATCTCGGCTCGCGAATGCATCAGTCTGCTGTTTAAATACGATTGTGAATATATTTTAGCTGGATGTTCTTGCTTGATATATGGGAGCCATTATTTTTAGTTTTATGTGACATTTACAGCCAATGATGCACGTCGTTGATAAGAGCTTTTGAAAAACATTGATATTTATGTTTCGCGTTATTTAGCATTAAGCGGTACTCCGTTCGGTACTCGTTTTTGCTATCGCCTGGGTTAAATCTCGAAGTCGTTTTCGTAGAGACCTTTGCAGTAGACAAGATGGAAAGAGTTCGGCTAAACAACTAAAAGGACGGGGATGCGTAGGTATTCGATCAAAATGTAACACACTTGAGAGCAAGTTACATACCGGCTACGTAATTTTTTATTCAATTTACAAAAATCAAACTCATTTTTTTAAAACTATAACCTAGTGCTTGACTGCTATCTCGCCTG
Organism: Sesamia nonagrioides; assembly: GCA_017933935.1. Taxonomy (NCBI): domain Eukaryota; kingdom Metazoa; phylum Arthropoda; class Insecta; order Lepidoptera; family Noctuidae; genus Sesamia; species Sesamia nonagrioides. Next base: position 828,926 of record JADWQK010000063.1, on the reverse strand, counting down.
ATGGTAAGCAGTGATAAGATCCTTATTGGTAAAGTTTATTAAGAGCCTATTCACTCAAAAAAACTGAGTAAATAGGAACGAATACGGCAGTTGAGCGAGGTGATGCAATGTTAAACCCAACAACACGACCAACGATGCCGCGCCAGAGGTAGATTGATCTAGAGACCCTCCACAAGCAAACTCCCGACACAACAACATTTGGCGCATCGTACTCGGCACACATCGCAGCACAACTGCTCAGACGCGTCCTCCGTACGGCTTCATCAGATATCATGACGGAACACGTCGAATCGCTTGGCGGAAAGACTTTGTCTGGTGGGTGGTAACTTCTGCCAGCAACCGATGCTAAGGCCTACCACCGAGCAAAATTATCATTGTCATCAATCTTCTGCCCTTACCCCTACCTGGGATCGGCATCACATGCCTTTATCTTCACCACTTCTCTAGTAGTCGTCGCTATCTCGATAATCACCGTTTTTCTACCTACACTGGACAGCAAATATACCGGACCACACGCTACTTTTGGACTCTAATCAGATATGCGTTATAACAGAAAGTGCGTTTCATGACGTTGACGACGAAAGACAAAAAATAAGATTACATCAAACTCTTGGTAACAAGTTACAATAGTTCTAAAAAGAAAATACGCGCGTCGTGGACACCAGCCTGTATTACCTATTACCTAGTTGTTGCTATTTTCCAATCGACTGTACGCCAGGTGGGTGAGACACTTTAATAAGGCGCTTGATCTCGTCAGCCGACGACCACATGACAACAATGAGAAGACAAAATAAAGTTGATAGTGGAGTGGATCTAGCTTACTAATCCTAATTTTCTACTTGCTACTTTCTTATTCTACCAGTATTATAAAAAAAAAAACCAAGTTAGCAACACACAGCAAGTCGACAAAGCAATAGTTGTGAACAGCCATGCCAGTTAAGTAACTTGTGCGGTGTTTAGATATGTGGTTATGATAATTCACTTCAATTGTATGGCCTCAATATCTATTAATTTGGAATTGTTTTGTGTAAAGATAAAGATTCATTTATTGCGTAACTGTGTACTGTACATATTTGTAGACGTGCTTATAAATTTATTTTGTAACAAAACGTTACAAAATAAGTTAAAACGTTAAAACGTTAAAAAGTTCTGTTGTGGTATTCCACTGAGAGCAATGATTTCAACGGCAGTTAACTGTTTCATTAACCTCACTGAAAATATAGTGCAAAATATAGTAGTTTTCTAATATTATTTTAATTCTTCGAATCGTACTTTTTTAATTCACATCAATGTAGTGAATCAATGTTTTGGTATGTCTGCCTAATCTCCGACACGGCTGAACTTATTTTGACGGAACTTTCACTGGCAAATAGCTGATGTTATAAGGAGTAATTTAAGACAAAGGTAAAAAAATCCCATGGCATCTGAAATGTTTTTCTCCATGCAAGCGAACGAACGACGATAAAAATAAACTCCAATGACCCACCATATATCCCATATACATTCAGTCAAGAACATTTTAATGTAAAACACTCACTCAGAATGTATACGCTTAATCTATCACACGGAGCTGATTAGCATCAATAAGAGCTCGTGAGTCAAAGTTAAGGGAATCAAGCGCGGAACGAATGTTTGGGATATTAATTAAGAGGGGACTTTCGACCGAGGAATTTCGAAAATAGGTATTTGAAGAAACTATTGCCGTCGTGCTGCTGCTTATAACCTCTCCCGGTAAAGTGCGAAAAGGACAGTAGTAGCTCAGGATGATTTTACCTACAAAAACGTTGACCAAAAGACGTTACGCATTCCGCTGTTTTCTTTTTCAAAATACGACAGATCTCAATTATTTTTATATAAAAATTTAGAGAAAAAGTATACCTATGCTCCTATTGTGTAGTGTAGTGGTCGTGGTGGCCTAGTGGTTGAAACACCAGCCTCTCAAGTATGAGTGCGCGGGTTCGATTCCAGGTCAGGCAAGTACCAATGTAACTTTTCTAAAGTAAAGTTATATGTACTTTCTAAGTATATCTTGGACACCAATGACTGAAGGTGAAGGAAAACATCTTGAGGAAACCTGGACTTTAAGTCTGAAATCGCCAACCCGCATTGAGATCCTTCTCTGTATGAGAGGAGACTTGTACCCAGCGGTGGGACGATAAAAAAAAAAAAAAAAAAGTTGTTGATGATGATGATGCTCCTATTATTTTCGTTTTTGTCAAAAACTTATCACGTTTGTCTAATTGTCATCTGAAAATCACGGTAAGAATGGGTTATTTTTCACGATTTTGTATAATCGTATTTCTTTTATTAAGTTTCGGAAAAAAATAAAATGATAGGGGCGCACGTATACACGATGTAAAATTTTATAAAAAAAAAATAATTGCTCTAAAAACATTATCAACGAAGAAACAGCGGAATACGTTTGTATAGAGAAAACACCACTAGAGTTCCCTCTAAAGCGGCAAATGTAAATGCAAAGATGAATGTTCGAGACACAGAGTAAACAAAAGCAAATATTTTATTACCAAGTAATACAGAAATTAGCCGTTTTGTGTGTATTCATAGAATCAAGAAACGCATTAAAATAAATGCGTGTTTATTTATAAATAAACGACGATAAAAGTTTAACTTTAAGCAACATTTATGAATAAAGGAATTAATGTCTAATCTCTAGTTTGCAACTTTGTTTAAAATACATTGGGGAGTGTGAAATGTGGAAGGGGGGAGGGATCACGGGTTTGGGTACAATGCACTAAGACAGTTTCAGAAATCTTCCATCCGTAAAGAAACCCAATGCTCCATATAACTTTAGCAGTTTTTCAACCGCAAATTCTGCTTCAGCAACATTATAGTTAGGATATCCCTCCCCAACTGAAACGTGTAAGTAATGTTACGAAGTTGGCAACACTGACCGGCCGCGATGAATGCTCACAGAAAAGTAGGTCACTATGAGAGCTACAAATACATTAACGAAATAAGACACAAAACTTTTATAATTAATGAAATACAATGCCAGAGAGCTGCGAGAAATTAATAACTAACTCCCTTTCCCAGATAATATTTCGTATTTTGATTACTAGCAACACAATACCGAAGTAAAAGTTCGAACAGATGAAGTCGCCTATCGATTTCATTAAGTTTATTGATCATGGAAAATAAACTATACAACTTACGATATTTTATTCGCATTCAACTAAAGATGAATAAAACTGTCAGTGTATTAGATACTGTTTTACTATCATGATGAGTTGATATATTACAGCTTAACTTGAGTATAACAACTAATAGAAGAGAGATATCTTCCTCTAAAATAGAACGAGAAGGAACCAAATACCAAGTCTCTACGGTGACAAGCGGTCTTGAACACCGTTCAAACAAAAATCCTATTTTCCTTGTCAGATCATGGCTATATTGAAGCAATTTATTTTTTTATAAGAAATGCGCTTACATTTATACCTATCCCAAAAACATACTGTTAATAAGAAGGCCAAGTTCCTACCGGTTCACCGTTCGTCTAAAAAGGGTTGAAATAAAATCCAATGCCAAATTTAGTTGAAATAAAATTGTATTACTTCTATAAATGAACTTGGCAGGTTAATTTAATTATATAAATATAACTAGCGGCCGCCAGCGACTTCGTTCGCGTGGAGTTAGTTATGTTCCGCTCCTAATGGTCGCAGCGTGATGTTATATAGCCTAAAACCTTCCTGGATGAATGGGCTATCTAAGACAAAAATAATTTTTCATATCGGGCCGGTAGTTCCTGAGATTAGCGCGTTCAAACAAACAAGAAAACTTCTCAGCTTTATATATTAGTACTAGCTTACCAGCCGCGGCTTCGCCCGCGTGGAGTTCGGTTATATCGCGCTTTTTAGTTTTCCCTCGGGAACATCAAACTTTTCCGTGATAAAAGGTAGCCTATGTCCTTTCTCAGGGTCTAAAGATTGTCTGTACCAAATTTCATCAAAATCGGTTGAGAGGTTTAAGCGGGAAAGCTTAACAGACAGACAGACAGAGTTACTTTCGCATTATAATATTATTATGGATAGATAAAGTTAATCAAGTATGACGTATAGTACGAAAACCTACCAAGTTCAAATTTAGAAGTATTACAATTTTATTTCCTCTAAACTTGGCATTGGATTGGACGTATTCTCATTGTATCACTGGTTCATAAATATTTTTTATTTAAAGAATCGATATTATATTAAGCCAACTCACGCATTACCGATTTCTTAATTTTTTTAATCTTCTTCTTCTTCCTCCCCCAAATAGGTTTTCCATAATCCCCACGCTTGGCAGGCGGGTTGGGGATCGCAGTAATTTGATATTCCACAGGAGAAGCGCTGCTGCCCGCTTCCATGGTGAGAGTTGCCTTAGTCGTCTCTTACGACACCCACGGAAGGAAATGGGTTGGTACTATTCTAAGACTGGTACCACACGGGTGTTACGTGTGTACATTTTTTTGTTAATCTACATATAACACACGATCTGTGTGGCAAATTAGATAACGCTAGTACAATTGGAAATAAGGTTTTGATTACCGACCAGTGATTGAGCCAGTCAGTGCCAAAAATAGCTATTTTCACAGGGTCACATTTCAGGATTTAGTAAAGCTTATCTATGAAATTTGGAATACTGCTTTAGCACTAGTATATGATTACGTAGGTATAATTTTATCTCTGTACTTGCAATAGTCACTGAGCTACAAGTAGGTCGAAATGGTTCGTGTAGGTGCATGGTATGCGCGCGGCCTGTTGCTGGAACTTGGCCTGCGCACTACCATGCGCTTAGATTACATACCTGTAGCATAGGCCGGTTCAAGGTCGTCTTCATCGTCGGTGTGATGTCTGCTGGAGGCGTGCGAGTGGGAGTGATGTGCTACCCCCACGTGCACCGGCTGTATGGGCTGCTCGTAGTGCTTATGATGGTCCACGTACACGCGATGGTGGTGCGGACAAGGTGTCGGAGGCAAGTAGTCTGCCAGCGTACCTCCTCGAGTCAACGTCGACCCCGCACTTAATGTCCCACCACCTGAACATGACGCTAACGCACTTCGCACTGATCCAAGGTCTAAAGACGGTCGTCTAGATAGTTCGCCGTAACTCTCGCCGAAGAGTGCACTGGCTGGTACCGCGTGTCTCACTTCATGCTGATGGTGTGAGTGGCCGCCGTTCGAAGACGAGTGCGGAGACGCAGAATGATCGCGACTGTCGCGTGACGTAGACGCCGTGTGGATAATACTCTCGTCGTGCGTCTCCATGACCTCCCTCGCGGTAGGTGGGTTGGGGTGCACATGCACCGCGGACGTGCCCGCGCGGCGCGGACTCCGTCCGCGGTCCGGCAACACCGACGAAGCCGACCAGTAACCCCACGCCATTTTTGTTCACTGTTTTTACACTGTTATTAATCAAGCGCTAGCCATAAACACAGACAAACGAAGAACCTACGGAAGGTGTACGTTCACAGTATGAGTGTCCACGTCTGCACACGAAGGCTTTAGAGTCGGGGTCGCGTAATCCGAGCGTGTGGCGAGCGAGGTCGCGCGGTGAGCTGGTCGCCGGCGCCCGGTCGAGGGGACGCGACAATTGTGTAAACGAACCTAATCTCCTTTGACGTAGCCGCCCCGGGCCCACTGAGACAAAGCTTCGTGACCGCACACAGCCGCGCACGTGACGTGTCCCAAAATATTATGACAAGCGAATCGCTTCACTGACAGTTACGTCAGCGTCAACGTTGGATAGGTAATCGTGTAATCCTGTTTATATTGTAGTCAGTGAGTTTCATTTCATATCTCATTGCGCCGATAGGATCGGGCGCGGTGACGAGGCTCGGTAGGCTCTACTAATTCGGGTTGATTCAACTCGGACCAGTTTTGGGGCCTACTAAATGAGATGGAAACTCCGCTGATATTTATCGATAAACAATGGACGCCTAAACCGATGAACCTGCATTGGTTGCTGTGAATTTATATGCAAATAGGTACGTCTGGCGATTGAATTATGTTTGTTTGATTTGTGCTATGGACGGAGTCGGTAATTAGCTTTTGTAACATGCCGATAGTCCGAAAAGAGAGCTAGTCATTTGGGAACATTAAAAGCTTCGTTAGTGGAAAATAGCTTTCCATAATTTCTTAACCTGTGAGCTGGCCTTTAGCACGCCTCATTAAACGCTAACCTATTTAAAGTGCAGTAGTGACGTCAGAGCAGCCACCCGCTGGGTGTCGACGTCTATTGCTCCATGGTTCGGAAACCGCCGCTATACAGCCTGACAGTGTAAGCCCCTTCAGACGAGGGGTGCGTCGCTGCGGCTACGCTGCGCCACTTTTAACCAACTCACTATAAATTAAATAGAAGCCAGATCAATGGGCAACATAATAAACAGAGCTTATACAATAAATTCGCTCCTTGTTATCTTCGCACATAAAACACTGTCACATTGTTTGTGCTGACATTTATAACTTGAAAACGGTGGATGTAATTCTGATATGCTTATTTCGTTAAACAAAAGTTAAATGTCGCTACGTTTATGTGGGTATATTATTAAGAGGGCTTGTGTTTTTGAGAGCATGGTTAGCATTTTGTGCTAGAATTTAATTTGTTAGCTCGGGTGTTAGCATGCAAATGTATGCATTATCTTAGTTCAGTTAATACGTAGTTGTTATGCTACATTGTATTTACACATACACGTGCAGAGTGTAGCTTCTGGAACCGTAAGCAGCATATACTGACTGTGCTTATGTATAGAATCTTGACGTAAGTCGGCATAGTATTAGACCAGACATGTCACCCATTAAGCTTAATATATTCGGAGCAATAAACTGTTATTTACAATATATCTATATCTATACTAATAATGAAGCCGACGAGTTCGTTTAAATGTGAGAACCTTTAACTACCAGTCGGATTTGAAATTATATTTTTGAATTTGATAGCCTTATTCAATAGCCTAATAGGCTATTAATATCACTTACGGATCCTAAGGAGCCTAGCAAAAACAAAAAGAACGCTAAGCAAATGAAGTAATAGCCAGGGCAGCCGATACGATGCAACGAGGTGGTGAATTAGAAGTATTGAATAGGATTTGAGCACTAAAGAAAATACAGCTGATATTACCCGTTTGAGCTGGCCTAGTTAACAGCCAATGGAAATTTTACTGTAAACGTTTAAGCGAACGTAAACACAAGAGTGCTTCTGGATTCAAGATCTGGATTGCTCATGTCGCCACATTGTAATCCGTTTTAATTTCCAAACATAAGGGTTTTATCTGACTTGGAAATCTGGGGGCAAATAAAAATACCTTTTGCCGACGTAAATATGCAAAACTTACAAACAACACCTAAATGCGATAAGAAATTCGACACAACAAAATACGCCACACAATCAGAAAGTCTGTAAAGGCGTCTTTGCACAAGTTCGCACGAAAAACGGACCGAGAAAACAGGCGAGAAATTACGCGCTATGAGCGAAGTGTTATTTCATTATGATCCCTTTGACGTTGGCTCGGATTCAAAGACTTGCGCAACTGGATATATTGAAGATACATAACTTATGTATTCTGTAATTAAATGCTGAGTCTTGACTTAGACCGCCTCTTTAAAAAGATTAAACTTTCTGCAAGCATAAATTTTCGCAGGGAAACTCGGATTACTTGTATTTTAGTTCGTTAATAACCTCACTTTTAAACTTTTTCATCGAGTCTGTTATTTAATTAAATAATTTTCCAAGAATGTGTTCTGAAGATGATTAATTAATGAAGTGGAATATAAGTACCGCTACGTCTACGTAAAATTAGGCCGAGTGAAGGAATTCTGAACTTAAACCAACACTTCGATTCACGTGGCGATAGTATCAATGTGTTCTGAAGATGATCTAGAATTATATGATGATATAGATAATTAGTGAAGAGGATACTAAATGACCATGATTATCTCATCATATTTTTATGGAGATTAAAATATCACGTGTAAAATCCACCATTTTTAATTTAAGGAAACTTTATGTAACCTACATCATCCGTACCGTAATTATAATTGTATTGATCCTCCTTTCGACAAAATCTGTTCAGTAGTTTAAGCGACATGGTGAAACACGCGAATATATGAATATACAACGTGTAACATAAAGGGTATATACATAACAAAAGCATGGCATCTTTACATGATATCAAACGATATTGGAAGGGTTTTTTAATCCTATCTCTTTATGTTAGGAAGTTATGAGGAAAAACACCGCCTGTGATAGGCTACTATCATACTAGTCGCACAGAGATATTGAAGACATTTATCGGATTTTGGCAAGTAACGTGACGGGTAACGAGTAGTTATTAACGTATGTAGTGTGCTGCCACGTCTGTTATGATTTTATTTTAAGAAACACACGAAGCCGAAAATTTGGTACCAATTTTTTGAGTAATTTATTTTGAGTTGAAACCCTTCCGATATCGTTTGATATCAGCTAAAGATGCCATGCCCTTGGTATGTATATACCCTTTTTGTTACACGTTGTATAGAATGTTGAACCATAACATTTCCTTTTGGCTATGTCGTAGTTGGGTACGAACAAGCACCGAATTGTCTGCATAATACAAAAGCCCACTTAAGTAATTCTGAACATTAACCTGCACTGTGATTTAGGCGTCGATAGTATCACATGCAAGGCCAATAAAATTTCAAAATACGTCAATAAACCCGAGACCTGACTCAAACTACCCACTTGAACCCGAGTAACGAAGCGTTTCCGTAAATATGTCGCGATGCCGTGCGAATCAGAAAGTTTATGTGCATACAGTCCCGAAGGTGAAATGCGGCGTTTCTCCTATTTTATTTCTGGTAACTGATAGGCACGAAAATAAAACAGGCATTTCATATTATTGTGGAAATCCAATGTATTTATTGTAATATCCCGCAGGTATTTCATCTCTGCATTTGGACAGAAATAAAAAAAAAAACTTTATTTTATACAGTTACAGTTTTAGTGCAAGTGCCTTTGGCATTTATTAGTGTAGTCGGGTTTTTTGTACACCATTGACTATAAGGACATCCAAGGCATTTCAGAAGCTTGCAACATTAGGAATGGCATTACACAGCGGACTGACTTCATATAACGCTTCACAACTAGTAAAAGCCTTTTTAATTTAGAAAATATTGACAGGGAGGCAACACAAGACAGAGTAAGAAACTTATGGGACGTGAAGCCATTATTTTTGTCTCAAAATGAATACACTTCAATTAGGGTTGTAACGGAGGCTTGTTAGCGGAGGCGGAGGCGGATGCGGAGGCGACGAGTCTCACCTCCGCGGACCCGGAGGTTAACGGAGGCGGAGGTGAAAGTACATATAGAAAAAGTTGAAATTTATGGTTAATTAAAACATTTTTTTTATTTTAAATATGTACATTAATAGTAGTATACTTGGTAAAAAAAAATATTACCTTCTTGTAATGAAAATTAAGGAGAACCAAATTGTGTTTGCCGCATTCCCGCTTCGCACTAGTTCATTCTTGACCATTTCGCGCTCAAACGCGGTCGGACGGTTGTCGAGCGTCGCAGCTGGCGCGTTATTTATTTTATAAATACGTAAATAAACCTCCGTTATAACTCCGCAAAAATTGTGCGGAGGCGGAGGCGGAAGCGAAGATACGATTTCTTGCGGAAGTTCCGCAGTAATGGAAGCGGAGGCGAAGCTCCGTTACAACCCTAACTTCAATTACTGTTTAAGTAAAGGCAGCGGCCGTCGGTCGAGAGAATGCCTTCCTAATACCCGTCAGTTTTATACAAACGTAGTCGCACTGACAGTTATCAGAGTTAACGTTACTAATAAAACTGTAAACATGAAAATGAGAGTTAACGACATCAGGAAAAAAAGATAACACGCGGGCCTGCGGATCGAATGATCCCAATATAATAACATTTGCATGCCCAAGCGCGGATAGTATTCTATACAGAAAAAAGCAATTTAATTTAAAATTTATTTTGGCCATAGCCTGTTATATTTTTGTACCTTCGTGAAATTTTAACAACTCACATTCGTATTGGATAACGAACATGGTAGTAATAAAATTGGTGGAGATATTTTATTACCAACAAAATTGATGGTTTTAACAGTTTTTCACAAACAAGTATTCAGTGCTTTTTGGTATATTTTTTTACTCATAGGTAGTATATTTGAACTTGATGAATACTTGGCTAATTTATTTGTGTCACTGTCACTTTTTGCACTAAACAGGCCGCCTTTGCCCACACAGTCTATTGGCATCCATATTATTATATTGATACATTGTACTTATTGTTATGTAGTAATTTGTAGATGCATCGCCTACACATATGAATAATTATAGTATATACATAATTTTGTACATAAAAAGAGTAACTATTGAGTTTCTAGTTAATTCTTCTTCATATTATGACCTTTTAGAAGGATTTCTTTTTTTAAATTTCGACTTGAAGCCAAAGCGTAAAGCCGCCCTTTATTGTGCTTGTTTGCCATAAATTAATGTACTTTGATTTACTACTTACATACAATTTGTATGATGAAAACGCACACCAACAAACATAAAACCTTTATAAAGCGACTCTACCCACAAAGCCGTAGAGTAACGGAAGCTTTTAGAGTAGTTTACGATCAGAATTGTGCCATAAAACTGTTGAATTAGTTGCACCCCTACCCCCGCACCTGACGCACGTTTCAACAATATATGACAGATATATTTCCTAAACATTTGCGCCCTCCCTCCTTTCTATGTATTAAGCGAGGCGGCTTGCATCCTAATCTATATAGGACGGCTGCGTAATTCTATTTGTATTGAGTTTATGTGGGTCCCTATTTGCTCGTTTACAATTGATTTGCTGAAATTATAGTGGTGGATTAATTTTTTGACAATGCAATAGGTTCGTGAAACATAAATCATTTTGCGTAAAAAATAATGATTTATTTGATATATTATACTCTACAATATGTAAAGAAAACCCTGTCCGATCCGTGAAGGTATTGTTAGGTATCGATAACTGATTCTACTAATGCCTACAAAAGCCTGGCTAAACTTTAAAAAAAAACCTAATCAAATAAATATTATTTCGCAAAAAGCGGTAACTTAATACATGTGCGGTAGGCAATACATGCTCGGGCGGGCAGTTCACGCGGCACACGGTCGCTCATAATAATACCGGCAAAAATGTTGTTGTCACTTTTAAAAAACATACGAAATTTGGGGGAAGTTGGAATTAATTCGCGAAAAAAAAGATTATTTCAAAATTCATGAGTATTGTTACTATGACGATAACAAAAAATTTCATATTTTTTTGGTCATGTGTTTACCTAACCTTTATTATCCTTATGGGTAGGACGGGGTTTTCTTTACATATTGTATATTCTGCATTGGTTTCAAGCAATACGGGTATATATTATAACCAACGCTAGTCAAGTGATTTTTTTCCGAAACATAGAATTTAACCCTAATTGTTAATGCTACGTTGGCACCGCTTATAGGCAATATAAGCAATTAATTGCAGAGTTAAACTGCTACGAGGCTACATAAATAATGTCAAGTATGCCTACCCCCTGGTGCCACCATAAGTAACAGAAAAGAACGGAACGCGTTACGCTCAGCTGATTCTTTATGACTTGTGCGCGAGTTGCTTTATTTTCACGTTTTAAGGGAGATAAATGAAGATATTACGTTTATCTGTAAAAAGTTATGTTGGGAAGATTTAAAAATAGAAACTCAATTAAGATTGCTTTTTTTTAATGTGTAAAGTCTAACCTAACCCTGTAATTTAAGATTTTATACATTAATTCGTCCCAATAGGTCACAGGTGTTACTGTTATAGTTTTTTTTTATTTATTTATAGAAGATGTTGACTAGAACTGAAATACCAATCATTATTAAACATATCATAGCTAAACAAAATTATCAAATATTATTGGCGCCCAACCTATCTGAACTGGGTGTCACGTCAATAAGAACAAAGGACCATACTGTTTTTACCTAACGAAAACCTTATTATGAAGAAAGTATAAGACTGATACAAACAATTTTCAACAAATGTTTCTCTGAAAGTTATCACAAAATAAGACAGTTCCAAGATACGGCACTCAATCTTTGTCGTAATTTAGGAAAACAAAATGTCTGTCACTGTCTATCTTTTGATTTCAGGAAACATGAAGTACGAGAAGGAAAATAATTATTATATCGGTTCACCTGTTTCCAACCGGTCACCTAAGAAGACGTTTAGGGTTTTTTTAAATGTTTATAAATGTATATTTTTTAGAAATGAACCATTTATTCAGGAGCCAAGTAATATTTCCAACCATCATAAAACGGTCTACGATAGCAATATTTTCTAAAAAAAAAAAAAAACATACCTATAAAGAATGGAGGCCCAAATTATCCCAAATGTAATGTGTTTGCGTGAACAATTTACTGTGACTACAGTTAGAACCAGGTAATTTTACAGTAATAATCATTATTATAAAAGGAGTGGAGGCGACATAATCCCAAAAAAAATACTGACACGTTAGTACTAAAAGCAGTCGTAATAGAATTTGGATGGCAGGTTTTTTCAGCATACAGATACGGATTATAAGAGACAAAACAAAATATAAAAGACTAGCTACCGCTAGAAGTCGCTGGACTTCGTTCGCGTGGAGTTAGTTATGCTCCACTCCCATTGGCCGCAGCATGATGTTATATAGCCTAAAGCCTTCCTGGATTAATGGACTATTCAACGCAAAAAGAATTTTTCTAATCGGACCAGTATTTCCCGAGATTTGCGCGCACAAACAAACATACAAACAAACTCTTCAGCTTTATATATTAGTATAGATATAGATATGATTAAAGAAATTTTCCATAACATAATAGAGTGAAGACTAACAGTGTGAAAAATTTATGACCAGATCCTTACTTTATATGTGAATATTACGAATTCTGATGTGTTTTCACAACCACTTCCTACAAAAATAACAAAAGAAATCAACAGTATAATTTTATTGGAATAATAATAATAATAATAATAATAATATATTTATTTTGCTTAAAACATGGTATAAAAGGTCTTACATACAAAAATGAGATCACTCATGTTTAGCTTAAAAATAAAGCATGCAAAAATGGTTAGCACAAGAAAGTGCAAGCGTTGCGTGTGCATGTTGTCAACGTTAGTGTTCTAAGTAGTCCTTAATACTATAGAAATTATATTCATTCAACCACTTATGCAATTTAAATTTAAATATTCTACAATTTAATTCTTTCAATGTCTTTGGTAACTTATTATACACACGTACACACATAGCTACACAGTTTTTATTATATTTAGTACACCTAGGCAGTTCGTCAAGTACAAGTGTATATTGGTCACGCCGACTTCGCGAACACACCTCTTCTGCTGTTTTAAATAATTCTTGGTGTTTCTTTACAAACATACACAACTCATAAATATATAATGATGGCAACGGTAGCAAACCAAGCCTCTTAAATATTGGTTTACATGATTCATCGGATGGGATCCCGTATAAGGCGCGTATACACTTTTTTTGTGCGATAAATGCCCTGTTGTGTTCCGTACTATTTCCCCATGTAATAAGTCCATACCTCAAAGAGGACTCAACGTAAGCTCGATAAGACATTACAGCTATTTTTATATTAGTTACACGTTTAATTTTTCTAAGGGCATATACAAATTTATTTATTTTATTGCACGCGTACTGAACCTGCGCCTTCCAGTCTAAATATTCATCTAATACTATACCTAAAAATTTGGTTTGTTCTACGTGTGTTATTTTACGTATATCCATTTTAAAATTAAATTTATTATTATAATATTTGTTAAATTGTATGTATACGGATTTGTAAAGATTTATAGATAAATTATTATTATTCAGCCAATTAATTAGAATGTCAATAGTATTATTTATGTCAGTTTCATGGTCAGTAATTGAATTATATTTTTTGTCAGCAGTTACGATTATAGAAATGTCATCGGCGAAAAGAAAACATTTGTGTTTAGTTATGTCAACTATATCATTTATATAGAGAAGAAATAAGATGGGACCCAATATGCTACCTTGGGGCACACCGCGTTTTACACATTGATATCCAGACGTATGCATTATCATGTCTCTATTTTCGTCCAGTCTAGTAACAGCGATACTCTGTTGTCTGTCAGTTAGGTACGACGAAATCCATTGGTGTGGCAATCCTCTAATCCCAAGAGCTTCTAATTTTTGTAGTAAGTTGGCATGTATAACAAGATCGAATGCCTTCGATAAGTCAAAGAAAAGCCCCGTGACAAACTGATTTTTGTTTAAACTGCTCAGTATTGTTTTTAAGAGTGAGAATGTGGCTAGTGATGTGGATTTACCTTTTTGAAATCCATATTGTTGTTTTCTTATTATGTTAAACTTACTGCAGTAATTTATTAATCTGTGATACATACATTTCTCGTATATTTTTGAGATGATGGGTATTAATGTAATAGGGCGATAATTGTTCACGTCACGTTTATCACCCTTTTTGAACAATGGTTTAACGATGGATAATTTTAGTGCTTTTGGGAATACTCCTTGTGAAAATGATAAGTTGATCAAATATGTCAATACTGTACTTATTTCATTAATACATATCTTAATGATTCTGGTATTAAGTTCGTCATAGCCTTCAGACTTGGTGTTGTTCAACGATATTATCTGTTGCCTCACCTCACTTTCAGACATAGGAGAGAGGAACATCGAGTTAACAATTACGTTTTCATTGAGACAACTATTTATTTGACCCTGTGTAGGGATACAGTTAATGAAATGGTTGTTGAAGGCAGAAGTTATTTCCGCTGGTTTTGTTAGAACAGTATTGTCAACCTGTAAAGATTCAATATTCTGGATTTCCGTATTTTGGATTTCGTTTTTTATGACTGACCAAGTGGCTTTACATTTGTTTTTATGGTTGTGCATAAATTTGATGTTAGCATTCCGTTTAGCATTATATATGCAATTTTGAAGTATTTTAGAATACGTGATGTATTTGTTCTTGTTGATTCTACTTTTATTTTTGTAATATTGATATCGTAACGAGCGTTTAGTTCTAGAACATAGTTTGAGACCCTTAGTTATCCAAGTTTGTTTGAATTTATTGTTTGTATTTACTTTAATTCTTACTTTTGGGAAGCAGAGATTGTAGAACAGGCATATTAAATCATGGAAGCTATTGAATGCCGTATTTGCATCATTATCCATGTATACATCCGTCCAAAATAAGTTTTGCAAACATTCCTTAAATTTAAGTGTGTTATTGATACAGTAATCTCTTTTGTAGATGTAATATATGGTTTCTCTTGATTGAATTCGCAATGGAAAACTTAACATTTGCGCTGTATCGTGGTCAGACAGATGTAGTGGTAGGACGTTAGCAATTGCGTTGTGTATATTACTTAGTATATGATCTATACAGGAAAATTTGCGCGTGGCTTCGTTAATATGAATTTTCAAATTGTGTGTGTGTGCTAGATCTTGAAATTCTTGGGTTATTTTGCCTTTTTTCAGTGTATTTATATTAAAGTCTCCAGTTAAAACTATCCGCGTTTTCGATTTGTATTTTTTATATAATTGTTGTAGCATGCTGTCTAATTTATTTAAAAATAGGTAAGGGTCTGACTGAGGTGTTCTGTATAAACAAATAATTACTAAATGCTCAAATGCTAACTCTATTCCGCAAGCCTCAAAGGTATTTACTGATGCATAATTTTTTACAAATGCTAATTCTCTAAAATTGATACCCTTCTTAATGAGTATGCAAGTACCACCACGATTTAAAAAAAAAAAAAAATATGTTGCCATGTCATAATCTGATAATTTGAGATAGCTCTCATATCCTTTTTTGATAAATGTTTCGGAGAAACAAATTATGTGCGGGTCATTCTGTAAATCTCTCATCTCCTGAAGTGTTAATTCTATAAGTTCCTGTTTTGACAGAACGCTTGCAATATTTTGGTGGAGTATCCTAAAATTGTGTGAAGCACGAATGGAAATTTTAGGCACGAAAAAAGGTGTCGTCCTTAATAACCGGACGGAAATAATAAGGTATGGTTCCTTTTTTAAGTTTATCAGAAGGAATATTGGTAAGCTTGTTTACTCTAAATTCCTTACTGTTGCTACTAGGGAAGTAAAACGGAATGGTCCCTTTTTTGGGCTCATTTACCGTTGTTTTTGGTAAAAAGCTTAGTTTGCTACCGGTCAGGTGTTTCCTGATTTCGACTGGATCTAGAAATTTTTTTTCATAATCTTCACAGTCTATTACGTAATTTATCGCTTTACAAATATCAGGCAAGTTATATTTGCTATTGTATGTGAATTTACAATTTTTATAATATTTGCACATATTTTTTATACTATTGTTTAATTTATTTACATTTAGGTTGTCATTTTTCAATACATTTAAAATAATAATACTATTTTTATCAAATGTCATAAGTACACTTTTCAGTTCAGCTAATACATGTCTTATATAAAGGTCATTTTCGCCTAAACATATTACAATTTTGTCTTCTGGTCGGAGGTTAAGCTTAATACAGCACTTTACAATGTTATCACTACGTGCATATGGCATCGTTTGAGCGAAGACTCCATACTTTTCATATTGTTTAGAGTTTCTTGAACGAAGTATATATATAGGAATAAGGACTTAATTACATATTCAGGCAGTCCAGTAACGTATACTCATTAAATATAAACGATGTTTAAAAACATTAAAAACAAAGTCAATTAAAACATTCACAGACAATTAGCCCTTAATTAGAGACGTTTCTAAATAAAAGCCTTTCTATAAAACTCTAACCAGAACGTTAAAGGACATTTGAAGTCCTGATGAAAAACCAACACCAGTTTTTATTTAAAAAGTCACAATTAAGAGACGTTGAAGGTAGGTACACGGTAACTTCGGGAACTATAAGTCTAGTTAGCTAGGCTAACACAGACAAATTTAGGAGAAAATTAGAGTTAGAGAGAAATTTAGAGTACTTTTGGCCAAAAACTGAACAGAAAGACTTAAGTAGTGTAGTAAGTTTGAAATATAATAAATTATATGAAGACGTATAATTTGTACGGTAGTAAAGATACACTTTTAGGCAGAAAGTATGGAACGCCAATTGCTAAAATACTTTTGATCGTTAATCCATTGTAGAACAATGCAGTCTAAGTCACATACTATAAAGTGTATTTGCACATACGGAAAAATACATTACGGTTATTTTTTAAATAAAGTCACTTTATTATATATTGGTTTTATTTTTCACAATCGGCCTATAATGGTCCCAGTGGACGTTGAACGTATGCTTCCTGTGCTCGAGGTGAAATAGGCTATGAGTTACCTTGCGGCGCCACTACGAGTTACTAGAACTGACATACTTTAAAATTTTTAGTTCTAGACCTTGTTTCTATCTACCTACATGTCTAAAAAGAAATAAAAATTCGGTCTTTTGAGCTGCGAGTATGAAATTTCCATGATATACAAATTTTTCGCTGACTTAATTAAATACCAGCGTTTCCCGTGCCATTTATTATGTTCTCCGGGAGCTTGCGGCAGGCTTAATTTTGTTTGGGGCTAAATCCATTTGCTTCAATGGGCCACGAGTTGGCACACATCGACAACTGAACGCCTTTTGAGGTTTAATAGTAATCTTACCGCTTTTGTTTAATCCACTTCAATGTTTAACTGAGACAATGTACTACTGTTTATATAACCTTTGTCAACTATGTTGGGATTTATCGGATGCAGCTAAACACCAGCATTTTAGATGAAGCTACTACAAATCGGGCCGCCACAACTCAATTAGTGGTTTGAGCTATGAGTTTCAGTCTATATGTACGTAACGAATATCAAAAATCTACTACTAAAGACAGCCTAGACTAACAACTTAATGTACTTTTTGAGGCACGTCGAGGTAATGATGGTTGATATGTAATTCTCACACATTCAAGAACCAACAGCTGCTAGCGTAGAATAACCTCTTTTCCAAAACCATTTATCTATTTTATTCTTCAAAGGGATTTAAGATCTCTGTTAAGTGATTAAAGTAGTAATCTTAAGTGCCTATCTGCATTACTCTGTTATTAAAAGTTGTCGTGACTACAGCTCATATTAACTGAACTGTTTTAATTCCTATTCCTCAGTCTACAAGTCGCCCTACTTGAGAAGTATTAAATGATAAGGTATTACTTGGTAAACGACCTGCTTGGAAAGAAAAGGTGGTTAAAAAGAATAAAAGGTTATAGAAGCGAAGTTACATTTTTCATAGCACAAATTATTATTTATCGTCAACTATAAAACTAGACTGGTCTCGATTAAGCGTTGAAATAAAGCCGTGCAAGATTGTTAAAATTAACTTACAAGTAACATAACATTTTTCAACAAGATACAGTTACTAACTGCGAATATATGACTGGCTGTTTGCGGGTTTTAAGGGAACTGAGAATAATACGATTGTTAATGTACCCAAATAAATTACTTCAGTTATAAAAATAGGGTATAGTTTTGTTTGTCAAGAGCAAAAAGTAAATGAAATGACTACATGTAAATGAAATGACTACATGTAAATTTTAGGTTATTTACCTTAACTTTTATCTTGCCCAATGTACATAGCAGGTTCGCTAAATTGCGGTTTTCTAGGTCACCAGAAGACTTTAGTAAGACGTGAAAAGATGTAGGTGTAAAGTTTTTAGTTAATATGGTACATAAAAATTGTAGCAATCAGAAAACAAAAGTGGTTCGGACACTCTGAAGTTGTGATAAAAAATTTCGAAAGTTCGGTAAGAAGCGTTCTGATCGATGAGATCGCTGGTTGAGTGATTGCAAATATATTTGGTATGGCGCAACTTTAGTAAAGGGTTGTTTAGTAAGTACAAGATAAGCCAACCCCGAGGGAAGGACTACGGTGGTATGTGGATATCAAGGAGAACCAGTTTGTGCAAATAGCAAAAACAATAATGCTGAAATAGCAAGTGGGCTGATATTCCTACAAAACTCACTAGTTCGTCAAAGAACAGTCCTGACGCATTACATCCTTTTTTCATCCTTTTCCCATCCTTTGATCGTTAAACCATTTGTAAGTTTTTCCTTCCTTCTCAGCAATAAAAAGAAAACATGAGTATGCGAAAAGGTTTAGGTAGGTATAGGATAAACATTTATGTACATATTCTTTAGATACTGTTCCGTGAGACATATCTCACGGAACAGTCTCTATCTAATTCCTCATTATTATTTCTCGCTCTCTTCTATGGAAGAAGGAATTATATGATGGAACTTGCCATACATGAGAGGTTAAATACATCATTCCTTACATAAGCGGTAAGCTACAAAAACATTGAAAGATTTTCAAAATTGACCAGACTCACGAAGGAATAATTTAATTTGCTGAAAGACAAGAAATCGTTGAAAGAATTTAGATGAGAGTGAACTTTAAGGGATTCTTGCTAAGGAAATGCGAATCATTTATTCGCTACAATAATATTGAAATGAAAATTTGTAAGTAAAGGAAGACAAGGAAAACGAGAAAAGTAACAATATCAAATATACTTGAATGGGTAGGATTGGGGCAAAAATGTTAGTACCAAAAGAGAAAAATATGTTATTTATGATTCCTTTAGTTCTGTAGAATTACTCAAAATAGAATTAGTAAAAAAACACTTCCAGTTTAAACTAAAATGTAAGTTTTTACTGGAGTATACAGTGTGACGTGATTGACCTTTACTGACCATGAAATTATTTTAATCAGTGCGTGACTTTATGTTTTCGTGATAATTTTAATATTTTAGTTCAGATACATTATTTACATTATTTGGACAGCCTCCGTGGCGTAGCGGTAGCGGACGCGGCCGATGCGCAAGGTGGCGCGGGTTCGATCCCCGCACAGTGCAAGTATTTGTATGGATTAATATGAATATTTGCACTGGTCTGGTCGTGCCTCGGAAAGCACGTTAAGCCGTTGGTCCCGGTTGCCATACGAACATCTAATGGCAGTCGTTACGGGTTGTTGGAGCCCTCAAAAATCCAACAATTGGTCTAACTGCAATGTTTCGATGTCGCCTTCGGGTTGTGGAGGTCAGACGGCAGTCGCTTCACGGAAAATGTCGAAGTTTAGCCATATCAGCAGTTGGACTGGTAAAGCGGACCCCAGACTCCAAAGCTGAAAAGGCTTCGGATGCGACTGGGATTAACGCTGGGATGATGATGAGTTCAGATACATTATTTGTTACCTGCTCTATTGGGTCATTTCATTTATTTTGAAACAAATTATGCCTTTAAAATACGAATGATAAATGTCTGTTCGAAAATTCGAAAAGCTCGCACGAATTTTCTCGGAAAATTCTAATTTGTGAACTGTCAAGGGTCATTAATTAGGGGAAGAAGTCATTAGAGGCGATTAAAAAAAAGTTGAGAGCCAGCCTCGCATATAAATTTGGAAAACGAAGCAACAGCGCAAATACTACGTTAGCCTGGAAATAAAAAATAAATATTAGGGCAACGTTTGACATATTTACGCGTTGTTACCACGATTAAAAGCGAAATAAATTATATGGTTTATTAAATAAAATATATTGTATATGAATATTTTTGCCAAAGCTACATGGACGATTCGGAATAATTATATGAAGATGTGCGTAAACGGACGAAGGTCATGTGGATAATCCCCAGAAGAGATCTCTATCACATTAATACGGCAGTTTTATGGCTTCATAAACAAACAAGCTATCATGTTGGAACTTTCGTCCCCGAGCTGCGTTTTTATGGTCAACCAGCACTTGCGTACTATAGGGTTAAAAGACCGCGGGCGCGGTCCGGATTACCCCATTAAAAAAGAAAGCCACTTCTAACCTCGCCGACACATCCAATACGCTACACTATTTACTTCGGGCGCGGTATAAACACACATGGAGTGCTCCCCGTATTCGCACGCCATGGTAATGATAAACACGGTGTGATCGATATTCAAGAAAGTTTGTTTTTCTCGCGTGTCAATAGGAGAAGAGGTTCGTTTTCGGCGAGTTTTCGCTTTCCCGACTTACGCAACGGGATGGGCACGTGGATGACCTTCGCGGCTCGACAGTGGACACTCGGCGGGGTCGATTCTGCGTCAGCGGCGGTGATAACTGGGAGGCGTACAATACACGTATTTGCAGGGGTCGTAGAACAGGCAGCGGGCGAGTCGCCGCCGGGTCGAGCGCCCGCGAGAGCGAAGTGCGGCGGGCAGCGCGGCCGGAGCGGGACTGGGCCGACGGCGGCCGCGCCTGCGTGCGCCGCACCCGCTCCTCCCCCGATTGATGTAATATTTATCTTGGATTAAGAACTAGATAAGGAGCCGTGGCGAGACACGCGCCGAAAGCGCTTGCTCCATGTTTTGCCTTGCAGGAAAATATGTTTTTGGGACGATATGGGAGCTTTGTCCATAAACAAGTTTTTGGTGGGTTCAGTTATTCTAAGTCGCCGTATTTTCGTACAAATAGCGATTGGCTCATTTGATTAGTGGCTCGCGAAGGCTCGCTCGGATCAATCCGTTGCGGTCCGCGGGTCGGCCGCGTTCGTGTGAGCCCGGTGGAGCTCGGGAGGGTTCGGTGCGCGTGACGTCACCGCGGGACGCACGCGCGGCGACAGGTGGGCGCAATGCGCCGCACCTATCATATGATTATGACGTTTCCTATTGGATTTGATGTCGGGACGTTTGGGTGGAAATTGGTTGCGGTAACTTTGCACACAGCGACCGCCGAGTGGGGGTGGGTGCCTATGCAATTGAACTGGAAGAAATTTTCAATTACAAGCCGATTTTTCTTTGAAAACTGATGTTGAGGGGAAAAGTTGTAAATTAATCTTCGATCATTCTTATATTAGCACGATAGCTCTATGAAAGATTAGTTGACAAACAAATTTAATCACAAATATGAATCCATTGAAAGGTTTTATGACGAGTTTGTTATTCCAGCAGGGATTGTATTAGCCATGACGATAATAGAGTTTCAACTAAAACGAATGGAATTCACACAAAATTCGTAATCTTAGGAGGTATGTCAGTCATCTAAATACCCTCCCATAAAGTTTTATAGCTACGACACACAAGCACGCTACAAGACTTAAGGCTGATTTTTCCAACGCCAGATCAGATAATTTTATCCGAGCGTTACGAATACGTTCCGAATAGTTTTGAATTTTTCACAGTTTTTCCATACAAAATCTATCACGTTAATTTTATTGCATGAATAAAAATTATCGGTGCATTAAAAAATGAACCCTTATTTGTTTTTAAAGACATTATTTCGTAAGGTTCTTTTTTCTTTAGAATTCCGTTAAAATTTCGTAAATTAAGTCCTTGTATACCACAAGAATTTACGCCAGTGCTAATAGAACCCGAGATATTTATACCAATATGTCTTGAACAATGAAAGAATTAAGATAGCAAGGACACTAGGAAGCCCGGCGCGACGTGGCATGGCAAAGGATTACTAGAAGCGAAGAATGCTCATTTGGTAACACAATATCAGTAGCAATGGGTTTCATTTTGACAGTACAAGATACATTGCGATACTAACATTGTTGAGCAGACGCTGTTTTGAACACATGGAGCAATGGATTAGAAATATGCTTTGAAATCATTCCAACTGACAGAAATAGTGTATTACGCAGTTAAGTGTTCTGGTAGGAAATTTTCAGAACATAGTCCTATTAAGGATGAAGAAAAGCGGGTTAAATAACCACTACATCCATACCAATATTATAAATGCGAAAGTAACTCTGTCTGTCTGTTACGCTTTCCCGCTTAAACCTCTCAACCGATTTTGATGAAATTTGGCACAGACAATCTTTCGACTTTGAGAAAGAACATAGGCTACCTTTTATCCCGGAAAAAAATGATGTTCCCGAGGGAAATCTAAAAAGCGCGATATAACCGAACTCCATGCGGGCGAAGCCGCGGGCGGAAAGCTAGTATTAAATAATATGTAAAACGCTATAATTAAAAATTGCTTCCACTACAAACATCACATGTATACAAGAATAATTAAACTTTTATTACGTAAACTTGAATGAAAACATAATTTTGGACAACTCATAAAAAGTTGGTCCGCCATAGATCATAACTGTACTGATAGCGCCAGTTTTAATTCACAACATCCGGGTCCCTGGCAATCAAAAAGTTTTATATGAATTTTGTAGTTTTCATATAAATATCTATATATATCTAGACAGCTTTAATTTTAATTTGTCACGCATTTAATTCCGTGGTGAGTTATCGAAAGTAGAGAATAGAATAGAAAACTCGACTAAGCGTAACTTAACCTAACCGATCGGCACATGCGGCTGTTATATCTTAGCCGCAAGCTCATCTATACAACATTAATTTTTGTTTAGGCGAAACCCGAAACACGTGTCCAGTAATTTTAAGTAAAGAATCTATGTAGAAAATTTCAAAAAGATATAATGAAATATCATAAAGTTATGAGCTTGCTATTTTACTTGGTTGTCCCAACAAAAATACGATGAAACCTCATCACGGGCGGCTGAGCACGGTGCATTGGCCTCTGGCGTCAGCTGTGGCACGCGAGTACTATGATCTATCGTAACCGCTCGGGTACCACGCTGCAACAGTTTCTAAATGAATTTGGGAAAAAATATAACATGGTGTAAAAATGATTGGAATCGATTCAGTTGCTTATTCTGAACAATGTTCAGGTTTTTCATAAACAAAAAATAACGTCGTATATCAACTTCAAACATAATTCAAAATCGTAAATTCGTAACTATGTATCACAAACTTTTTAGAAATTATTAAAAACCTTTCTTTCAGATAGATCTTTTCATTTATTCTTTTAGGAGACAATTCTATATCACGTCTAATAGAATAGGCATGATGACAGGGTTAAAAAATAATGATTCTAATTAGTCCGTCTTTTAGATAAGCATAAAATAATGGACACGTATTTTTTGATTTAATAAAATTATAAGAATTGAATGAGATATAACGCATTAAAGTTCAGGAGCGGGAGCTTACGACGTCACGTTTGAGTAAAATTTGTATCCAGAAGTGACGTCACACAAAATTTTGACGTGCCGTATCATCATTGTTATTTGTTTCTGGGAGAAAAGAAAAAATACGTGTGCAATATTTTTGGCTAATCTAAAAGATGGACTAATTAATTTTTTTTTAGTATGGTGACTAAAAAAAGTAATTAGCCCGTCTTTTAGATTAGGTATTATATTTTAGATTAGATATTTTTGGCTAATCTAAAAGATGGACTAATTACTTTTTTTTAGTCACCATAATAAAAAAAGTAATAAGTCCGTCTTTTAGATTAGCCAAAAATATTGGACACGTATTTTTTCTTTTCTCGGACTAATAACTTTTTTTTTAGTCACCATGCCTATCATCCAGCACATCTTATCCATATGCATAAACAAATGTTACCCTCGCTCGGGATACGTACTAAAATACCAATGCGGTAAAAATGGAAGCCAATATCCCATAATAGCTGGGGTTTCTAATTAAAAATAGCCGTTCGAATATAAAAAAAAAATATTGTTTTAATATACCTACGTCACAAACAGTGTTCGCATTGATTTAAAACGAAACAAGTAAAACTTGCTATTTTCAGAAAGGAAAATCCTTCACCCTTCGTGTTTTCAAAATAATATGCGTTTCTCTTTGTGAACTGTAGGTATTTGTGTGGGCTGTTGGACTTTTCCTTAGAAATAGAGTGTATAAGATTTTTGACCTAGGTTGCGGTCTATAAATGAGAAAAGAGTTTTACTTATAGGGACAATTTACTCAAAAAATACTGGAATTTTATAATAGAAAAACAACTTATACAACGTGTAACAAAAAGGGTATATACATACCAGGGGCATGGCATCTTTAGATGATATCAAACGATATGGGAAGGGTTTCATCTCAAAATAAAATACTCAAAAGTTGGTACCAAATTTTCGGTTTCGTGTGTTTCTTAAAATAAAATCATAACAAACATGGCAGCACACTACATATGTTAATAAGTACTCGTTACCCGTCACGTTTCTTGCCAAAATCCGATAAATGCCTTTAATATCTCTGTGCGACTAGTATGATAGTAGCCTATCACAGGCGGTGTTTTTCCTCATAACTTCCTAACATAAAGAGATAGAATTAAAAAACCCTTAAATATCGTTTGATATCATGTAAAGATGCCATACCTTTGTTATGTATATACCCTTTTTGTTACACGTTCTATATTCTATCTGTCTGTGTTTTATGATTGAAGAATTTTATTATGCTGATGAATATAAACACTTATTATACAATTGTTTATATTCATTAATATGCTATCTACATATATACATACATAATCTGCCTATAATGTTCCCAGTGTTGGGACACAGGCCTCCTCTCGATGGGAGGGAGTGGGCCGTGATCTACCACGCAGGCCCAGTACGGGTTTGCGGGTTTTTGGCTCTAGGACATGCCGGTTTCCTCGCGATGTTTTCCTTCAGGAAATAATTTACACTAAGTAATGCGGCTGGCGGGGTTTGAACCTACCTCCTACAACAAGTCATGGCAGACACCATAAGGTCACCGATGCTCTCTCAAAAGAAGAATACATTTGTTTCGACACTTGAGAATGACTTCTTCATCTTCAGCCTATAGATGTCCACTGCTGGACAAAGGCCTCCCCCAAGGCTTTCCACGCTGACCGTTCTTGTGCTGCCCACATCCATCGGCTTCCCGCGACCTTCACCAGGTCATCGGTCCACCTTGTTGAGTGCCTCCCTACGCTGCGTCTTCCAATACGTGGCCGCCACTCCAGAACCTTACTGCCCCATCGGCCATCGGTCCTACGAGCAATGTGCCCTGCCCACTGCCACTTAAGTTTAGCGACTCGCAGAGCTATGTCGATGACTTTGGTTCTTCTGCGGATCTCCTCATTTCTGATTCGATCACGCAGAGAAACTAAGAGCATAGCTGTTTCCATTGCACTTTGTGTGACTCTGAGCCTTCGTATGAGGCCCATGACAATGACTAACAAATGAATAATGAAACATGAAAAATAAACCATGGCTTAAACCAGATACATCTGAATTCTAAATCATACTAAATCAACCTCCCCAGCTAATAAATCCAAGTGTACTGTTAGTTATTAAAACCACTTACAACATTAGCATATAAAATGCAAACACTGGCAACGCTAATCTATCGCTCTGAAGCGGAGTGTAAATCTTGTTATCTATATTACCCTGGAGGCTTCATTCACAGATGCCTTTAACAATAAATATACTCTGTGCACGTTTTAAAGGTATAACGGAGTTTTTTTTTATATACAGTATGTTAAATAACAGAGGGCGTTCCCTTAAACTCGTTAATATATATCATTAATAGATTAAAATAAAAATCTCAGCATAAAAAATAAGCATCAAATAATTTGAATAAAAAGAAATTATAATTGAAAATAAATTTGAAACCTCCTGTTTTAAATCAAAATAGTAGCGCGGAATAGTATCTACCTAACGTTGCATTGCCCAACACACATTAACCAACACACATCAATCAATTAGATCTTAGATCGCCGCCGCATACGCGGCTCGTCATTCATAAATAAATTGCGACGTTGCCGTCTTTCATGTTCGCGTGTACAGTGTGTTTCTTTTACATGTCAATTTAAAATTTTTATTGAATATTTTCTTATTGGAAAAAATTTTAAAACATTTTGTTTTCGAATGGAAATATTTTTTAGCATGTATGTATGCTATACTATTTCGGGTTAACGGGAACGCCCTCTGTTAGTTAACATACTGTATATATTATAAACTAGCGCTTGACCGCAATCCTGCCTGATGGTAAGCAGTGACGCAATCGTTGATGGTAAAGCGCACTAATTTATTAAGAGCCTATTCACTCTAGCCTTGAAGACACTCAAATTGTAGTCCGACGGAAACACCGCTGCTGGCAAATTGTTCCAGTCCCTCGATGTACGCGGTATAAAGGAGGAGGCAAAACGCTTCGTCCGGATCGTAGTGGTGTTAACAACGTAAGGGTGGAAACCAGCCGTACGACGGGTCGTCCGCTGGTGGAACGGAGATGGGGGAATTAAATCATGCAATTCCCTCGCACACTCCCCGAAATGCATCCTATAGAACACCGAAAGGCTGGCTACACTACGCCTGTGCGTAGAGTAGCCTATTATGTTGTCACTTTTGAATTTAGACTTTTTTCATTTAAGTGAAAATAACGGTTGTCTTTTATGATTTCAGATTTTTAGGTGGAGCAGTGATGGCCTAGTCGTATCAACTAATTGTTTATAAGGTTGTGAATTCATAACCAGGCAAGCTTACATGGTGTATTAAATTTAATTACCAATGATTTAGAAACGATGAGGGAAAACATGGTGAGGAAATCAGTATGTTGTAGGACTAAAAATTCGAAGATATCTACAATACAGCTGAAATTCAGCGTCAGGTGCTTATGTTGTCATTTCACATTATGCTGAGCTGAGGCCTTTTTGCCATTATAATCTTTGTTTTATAGCTTCAGGTGCATTTCATCATCATCATCATCACAGCGTTAATCCCAGTCGCATCCGAAGCCTTTTCAGCTTTGGAGTCTGGGGTCCGCTTTACCAGTCCAACTGCTGATATGGCTAAACTTCGACATTTTCCGTGAAGCAACTGGTGTCTGACCTCCACAACCCGAAGGCGACATCGAAGCATTGCAGTTAGACCAATTGTTGGACTTTTGAGGGCTCCAACAACCCGTAACGACTGCCACTAGATGTTCGTATGGCAACCGGGACCAACGGCTTAACGTGCTTTCCGAGGTACGACCAGACCAGTGCAAATATTCATAGTCATACAAATACTTGCACTGTGCGGGGGTCGAACCCGCGCCACCTTGCGCAGCGGCCGCGTCCGCTACGCCACGGAGGTTGTCAGCTTCAGATGTATTTATTTTGCTGTAATGTCAATGAACACATTTGTCTATCTTTCTTTTCTTTGTAATTCACACGGGGCCAGTGGTGGTTTATGGTCTGCTCCAATACACAGTAAGGAGGCCTGTGTCCAATGAGTAGTTTTTTTTTTTAATAATAATTATAAACTAGTGCTTGATCGCAATCCCGCCTGATGGTAAGCAGTGACGCAATCGTTGATGGTAAAGCGGGCTAGTTTAATAAGCCCATTCACTCAAAAAACTGAGTGAATGGGAAGGAAGACGGCAGTTGAGCGAGGTGATGCAATGTTTAACCCAGAGGGAGATTGATCTGGAGACCCTCCACGACCAAACTCCCGACACAACAAGATTTGCGCATCGTACACGGCACACATTGCGACCAACTTAAAATACATTTTAAGATCAAATCATTTGTTTTTAGCCACATAAAAGGCATATATGAATAAAATGACATTGACTGTAGTTGCCAAAAGACAGTTTCGTTAGAAAATCCATACTAATATTATAAATGCGAAAGCAACTCTGTCTATCTGTCTGTTACGCTTTCCCGCTTAAATCTATCAACCGATTTTGATGAAATTTGGCCCAGAAAATCTTTAGACCCTGAGAAAGGAAAGATATTCCCGAGGGAAATCTAAAAAGCGCGATATAAGCGAATTCCACGAGGCCGAAGCCGCGGGCGGAAAGCTAGTACTTAATTAAATAATTTTGTAGAAAGGACTGTTCGTTTTTTAATTTACTTTTAAGAGTTTTCAGAGTTCTACGGAACTCTATTCATAAAGACTCCAGAGTCCGTCTGTAGGTATGTTACAAAGATGAACCGTGAAAGCTTAGATAGTTTAAATTTTTACGGGTGATTTACAATCAAGGTTCAAAAATGCATTACCACTTTTAAACTTTATTGCATTAACAATACATACAGTACATATATCTCTTGCAGCTGGAATAACAAATACTAAACACTGAGTAAAATAGATATTTAAAGGAGACTCACAAACTAAAAATGTACTTTATTTCAGTTTTACTCGATCTTAATAATGGCAACAGGTAGACTTATAAAATATTTACAGAATATTTAGCTGTATATTTACTTTAAAAACAAATTATTTATTATTAAATAAAACAAAATATTTTTATAATTTAAATTGAATTTCCGGGAGCCCCTTTTAAATATGTAAATATTTATCAATCCCATACAAACGTGTGAATGTGTGATTTTTATAAATGGTACAGAACAGTTCTTGCGTGAGTCCAATCAACAGATGGCCGGTTTTTTCATTACCTCAGAAACAGAAGGCAGAAGTTACCACCCACCACACAAGGTCTTGCCGCCAAGCGCTTCGTCGTGTTCCGGCATGATGTCTGGTGAAACCGTACGGAGGACGGGTCTGAGCAGTCGTGTTGCAATGTGTGCCGGGTACGTTGCGCCAAATGTTGTTGTGTCGGGAGTTTGGTCGTGGAGGGTCTCCAGATCAATCTCCCTCTGGCGCAGCATCGTTGGTCGTGTTGTTGGATCTTGGATTTAACATTGCATCACCTCGCTCAACTGCCGTCATCCTTCCTATTCCTAAGTTTTTTAAGTGAATAAGCTTAATAAACCAGTGCGCTTTACCATCAACGATTGCATCACTACTTACCACCAGGCGGGATTGCAGTCAAGCATTAGTTTTTAACGATTAAAAAAAAAAAAAAAAAAAAAAAAAAAAAACAGTAGTTTTACCAACTTCAGTACGCAAGCTGCACACTCCGCTGTCCCTACCAACCCTCCTAATGTATATTTGTGCGCCACACGATCCGCATTTAAGTTACCCATTAGTTTAATTTACAGACTTGACACGATCACAAATTCCTTTCTCCCACAAAACTACCCTTATTAACAAATCCACTAACAAACTTATCGCCATCAACATTCCTATCAAACTCATTAAACTATCCAAACATTCAAATACCGTCATTTAACAAAAAAGCGCTTTTAATAACGACAAGCGATGAAGGGAAGCGATGAAGGCAAGCGATGTAGGCAAGCGTTCGCGAATTTGTTTTTTGTTTGCTCCAGTTTTAGATGGCATCGTGATTAAACACCGCCTGTTGCTCGATTTAAATGTGTACCGTTTGATTTATCGCGCATAGGATTCGACGGTAATGTGCCTGTGTTTACGACTCGTAGATTTTCGGGAAGATGTCTTTAATTGAGGTTGTGAAATTGGACTGATTTTCCAATTATTATCTTGTGGAAATTAACATATGCAGTGATTATTTTGCAGCTGACTGATTTATTTAGCTGTTTTTTAAATAGCCTTGCGTTTTATCTAAACGGCAGCCGTTCAAGTTAGCCTTCTGAGTGATATTCAGTAAATTATAGTCGAATTGGTTAATTAAAGTCGTGGTGGCCTAGTGGTTAAAACACCAGCCTCTCAAACATGACGGTATGGGTTCGATTCCAGGTCAGGCAAGTACCAATGTGACTTTTCGAAGTTATATGTACTTTCTAAGTATATCTTGGACACCAATGGCTGATTAAAAAGTGAAGGAAACTATTTTGAGGAAACATGAAGTCTGAAATCGCCAACCCGCTTTGAGCAAGCGTGGTGATTACGCTCAATCCTTCTCTGTATGTGAGGAGACCTGTGCTCAGCAGTAGGACGATAAAAAAGGTTGATGATGATGGACACAGTTACTAAGCCCGCGTCTAAATGGATTAGGTTAGAACTGTGATCGATCGCGTGCGATCTTATAGACCAAACCATGGCGAGCACTACTTCCAAAGATCTAAACTATAATGGCCACGTACCGAAAGACGTAGTGAAGGGAGGCCCCTAACAAGGTGGATCGATAACCTGGTGAGTGCGTGCAGCAAAAGACCGGTCATCGTGGAAAGCCTTGGGGAAGGCCTTTGTCCAGCAATGGATCTATATAGGCTGAGGAAGAAAAAGAAGATAATAGCTTTCGCTGAAATACTATAATGCTACGATTGTAATTCACTTGTCGATACTTGTGAATGCAAGTTTTCGTTTTCAGTTGTTTTGGTTTTTATATTGATGGTCATTAAAATTGTCTAACACCAATTTTATTCCACGAAAAACATTTCCACTTAAATCAGAACAATAAATCTTATTACTAATTATATTATATCAGTCCAGGTAGAAGAAAAAACTTAAATACATTGTCAACAAAATTTGAAATTTTTAGTACGAATTTGCAATAGTAGCCTTCCGCGTAGATAGCCGTACAACCTAAACCAAACCATTTAATAAAAATGAGCATATAAAGGATACGTAAATAAAATATTAAACGTAATCTATTCCGAGTGAATTCTGTAACGATTGGCCGTTCTAAGCGGCCGTAGACGTGCTACGAATGCTACGCGGCTACGACCGCTACGCGCTACGTGCTACGGTCGCAACGAGTGTGCTGTTTGCTTCTAGGTTTTATTTCCAGAACTATTTTCTTCAGCTACGAAGCATAGTGATGTGTTTTAGAGTACTTGTTAGTGAGAGGAAAGTATTACGATTCGATATTGCAAAGCTCCTACAGATATTATTGTCTGTGCTTACAAATATTGCATGGCTGATATTGCTTTTGCCGGATATTGGGTGCAAGTTTAGCAGAAAGAACTTTAAATGGTTATTTTTGTTCTTTGTTATTATTAAGTGTAATTTTTACGTTGATTACCATAAACTACTGTTGTGGCAACAAAACTGATGAAAAATTTCAGGAGATACTTAACTAGACCTCTATTTAACACGAGTTGTGCGAAAATTGCTAACTCATCATCTCAGCGTTAATCCCCGTCGCATCTGAAGTTTTTTTTTTTCAGCGTTGGAGTCTGGGGTCCGCCCTACCTGTCTAACAAAAATTACTAGTAGAAAATTGCTAACTAATCCAATGAAAAGATTATGTAATCTGAAGGTTTTGTATCTAGAATTTCTAAAAAAGCGTTGAATGAATCCCGATACTCGAGAAGGCAATGTACATAGAAATTGAAGTCAACTTAACGGATTGTTGAGCTTGAAAGTGACCTTAACGAGTACATCCTATTTACAATACGTAAAGAAAACCCTGTCCGATCCGTAAAGGTATTGTTCGGTATCGATAACTGATTCTACTAATGCCTACAAAGCCGGGCTAAACTTAAAAAAAATCTTCCTGAAAAAATAAATATTATTTCGCAAAAAGAGGCAACACTACATGTGCGGTAGGCAATCCATGCGCGGGCGACGGAGGACAGGTCACGCGGCACGTGGTCGCATCGCTTATAACAATACCGTCAAAATGGGGTTGCCACTTTTTTTTTTTTATTACAAAATTTCGGGGAAGCTAGAATTTTTTCGCGGAAAAAAAGATTATTTCAAAATTCATTAATATTGTTACTATGACGATTACGTAAAATTTTATATTATATTTGGTCATGTGTTTACCTGACCTTTACTATCCTTTTCGGTCGGACAGGGTTTTCTTTACATATTGTACATGTTTATTCCTTATTGACATACACACTGAGATCATAAAATACTCAAATAATATAACCGAAACCAGAACCCTCCAAAATCCACCACACAACATTAAATAATCCGCATATATCTCGGTCTGATAATATAATTACAGAACAATTGCGTTCTCAAAGCGCAGTTGCAGCATTTGAGTGGCATTTTCGCTCAACGTGCTCATTTGCCGGGTTGAGCATAAAAGCGATATGCTCAAACAGTTGAGCAGAGAATGGCGCTGGCCACTGGTCATTGTGATGGGATTATGAATGTCATAATGATATTTGTGTGCCGTTTTTGGTCGGATTGCGAGCAGCCATGCCTGTAATGCGGGTGTGTAGTCTAAATTTGATTTGGTGAAATTACATTATTGGTTGAGAATTTTCTTTTGCGCTGTTTGAATAAGTTGTTGTTTCGACGAAATGATGTATAAAACAAATTGTTTTGGGAAAATGTATACTTAAATACAAAAAGAATTAATTTAGACAATAATATTTGGAGCAGATTTATGTTACCAGCTGGCATAAGCTGAATTTATGGATGACTAGCTTTCCGCCCATGGCTTCGCCCGCGTGGAGTTCGGTTATATCGCGCTTTTTGGATTCCCCTTGGAAATATCAAATTTCTCGGAATAAAACCTACCCTATTATTTAATCTGGACTTCTAACTTTACGTCTGAAAAATTTCAAAGCAATGGGTTCAGCTGTTATGGCGTGAAAGCGGAACAAACAAACAAACTCGCTTTCCCATTTACAATATTAGTAAGGATTTATAATATTAATACTTCAATGTATTATAGGCAACTGAAAATCCGTTCTGTAGAACAATCACGATGAAATCTTGGGTAAAGTGTTTTGTCGCGTAGTGTCTATACTTAGCATCAGGTGGGATAAAAGAAAAGAAAACATTTTAATTGAATACAGGCTAACATCACACCACACAGTGTGCCGATGTAAGAAAAAAGAATGAGTACAGACCGATGTAAGAAAAAAGAATGAGTACGGACCGATGTAAGAAAAAAGAATGAGTACAGACCGATGTAAGAAAAAAGAATGAGTACAGACCGATGTAATAAAAAAGAATGAGTACAGACTGATGTAAGAAAAAAGAATGAGTACAGACCGATGTAAGAAAAAGAACGAGTACAGACCGATGTAAGAAAAAAGCAGGTAAGTGTGCCTCACGGCTGCGACAAAAGGGCCAAAAAATATAAACCAGACAACTGGTGCCTGACGCTGGTTTGCACTTGAACCAACCTAATGTGTGACGTGACGGATGTAAATAAGTTTTACACAGCAACGTAACGGCAGCTCACCTCGCACCATCTTTTACCAACAAACACAAGCTAATAAACGTGTTAAAATCAAAACAAAACACCACAAAACAAAAAACCACTTTAATACCAGACACATTTAAAAACCCAGTAAGTAAAAGTTTATGAGACGTCTAGACCAAAACTATACACACAACGACTACATACGATATGAGATCACCTTACGCGTTCAGGAGGTCTTAATGAACGGCTTTAATGAAACTCTAGGGCTTCATAATTATAAGGCGAGGTACACACCTGGCGCTAAGACAGTAGCTGTAAATAGTAGAGATTTTGTGGAGGTACTTGGTTAAGGATTGCGTATAAATGATAGTGGACACTGTCTAAAGCGGCTGCAGCAGCTGTCAAGTTCTATTTATGTGTGTACCTTTTTTGTATATGTATTAGGCCCCCAACAAGATGGAACGATGGCCTAGTGAAGATCGCGGGAAGCCGCTGGATGCGGGCAGCACAAGACCGGTCAGCGTGGAAGCCTTGGGAGAAGCCTTTGTCCAGTGCAGTGGACATCTATAGGCTGAAGAAGAAGAAGAAGAGGAAGATTGAGTTATGAGGTTAGGCTGGCTTATAAGCCGTCGTACGACGCCGTAATTCGTAAGTTTTAACCGACGGTGAAAGATTCGCACTAGCCCGAGTTCACCAATTTTTGCTGTAATGCCAATAAACGCATATTCCTTTTTAGAGGCTTTGTCCTGCAGACGGTCGGTAGCACGCTAACTTTAATATCAACAACAATAATATTTGATATGAATTTAAAACATTTAGAAGTAATCTCGATACATCAATCGCTTTTAATGTGTTATTTAAAAGTTATCCTACAATTGTATCATCACCACCATCATCATCTCAGCGTTAATCCCAGTCGCATCCGCAGCTTTTTCGGCTTTGGAGTCTGGGGTCCGCTTTACCAGTCTAACTGCTGAATTTGGCTAAACTTCGATATTTCCCGTGAAGCGACCGCCGTCTGACCTCCGCAACCCGAAGGCGATATCTAAGCATTGCGGTTAGACCAATTGTTAGACTTTTGAGGGCTCCAACAAGCCGTAACGACTGCCACTAGATGTTCGTATGGCAGCCGGGACCAACAACTTAACGTGCTTTCCGAGGCACGACCAGACCAGTGCAAATATTCATATTCATGCATACAAATACATGCACTGTGCGGGGATCGAACCCGCGCCACCTTGCGCAACGGCCGCGATCGCTACCACTACGCCACGGAGACTGTCGTCTTATCCTACAATTGTATATTGTTTCTAAAACGATCCCAATTTCACTTCTCCGTTTTTACAATATTATAATGTAATGGCTGGACTGTCAAAACACCTTAACTGCGTCATTTATGAGGTTAAGTGTTTTTTTTCGGATAACATATTTATTTATTATGGCACACCAACGATATGTTTACAATGATTGTAACAATAATCAATCACAGGTCTTCAGTTTTGTGTAAATACATCACTTACAGGCATGCACAACATTCACAATAAGATATTAACAATTCTTTAAATTATTGGAATATCAACAAAACATAGAAATATATAATACTTAAGATTGCATTGCAAATTTAAGTTAAAATAATAAAATGGAATAATACAATAATATATGAAGAAGCGGTACAGTGAGACATTACAACCCTAAAAAATAATAATATAAAACACATTAATCCAATGTCTTAGCAACATACAACAAAATGGTTAAAATTGAGATCGATAGGATTATACACAGTTAGGATGCTGTAATGCAGTTACACGAAAATCTTACTGCTTCCTAACCCGTAAAAGCTCCTCATTCAATGGTAAATGACGGCACACTGTTCATTACGCCGCGGGGCAAGTTAAATGAGCTGTGAGTGACCAGCCGCCGAGCGTCGCAATTATCTTTAACTTTTCAACTATTCCTATTCATCTTCCCTAGAATTTTGAGGATGTAATGCTTTCCGGTTTTTTTTTTCAAAGGCTTGGAAACATTTTTGCGGTGTTTAAGTGTTTGCCACTGCTAGCTTTACTGGATTAAACAAGGTTTGCGAAATTAAAATATGGATTTAGTAAAAAAAATGCGAATATCTATACTAATATATAAAGCTGTTTGTTTGTTTGTTTGTTTGTTCGCGCTTATCTCGGGAACTACTGGTCCGATTTAAAAAATTCTTTTTGCGTTGGATAGCCCATTAATCCAGGAAGGCTTTAGGCTATATAACATCACGCTGCGACCAATAGTAGCGGAGCATAACTAATTCCACGCGAACGAAGTCGCTGGCGGCCGCTAGTGTAATATATAATTTAAATTAATAAAAACAACAAATTTGAAAGAACGGGAGGGTTTTTATTGGATAGCATTTAGAAATAACCCTCGGTTATTCCCAGAAGACCCCCGTCTTCATGCTTCATCCATAAGTAATACCAAGATAAAAAAGTCTAAACAACTTTTAAACACGACATTATTATACGGAGATTGACGCAACACTGACACTACACAAGCGTCAAACTATTTAAGTTTTTGTGGCAAGACCCCAAATGTTTAATGTATTTTTATTTGCATACCGTTCTTTATTTATAATCAAACTCGAATGAAAATGACACAAACTAATTGTTTAAAAAAAAAACCTTTTTACAAAAAAACAACCGACTTCCAAAAAACAATACAAAGTGAAAAATAACTAATTTTGGAAGTCGGTGTCTTTGGTTTTGTATATTCATTTTTGACACCGACTTCCGAAATTAGTTATTTTTCACTTTGTAGTGGTTTTTGGAAGTCGGTTGTTTTTTTGTAAATAAGTTTTTATTTTAAACTTTTTAGTTGTTAAAAGTACTATGTATTCAGTTGCATCCGGTCAGACTGGAAGCTGACGCAAATATAGATGGAAAACGACGTAATTTTGTTTACTTTAACGACGTAATTTTGTCTTCATCATAAAATTTACTGCAGACCATTATTTTAACCCAATGGGTGCAAAGTTCTCATCAATATAAATGAATTGAGTCCAAATACAAGGTAGCTACTGTAAATCGTTTCGGAGTTCCCTGAACTAACCTTTGTCATCGTCATTAGCTCCCTAATGACAGTCACCACCCATGTAGGTGTAAGGTTCTTGTCAATACAAATTATTCAAGCACAAACACAAGGTAGCTGCTGTGAATTGAGTTCCTTCGACTGTCTCCCGGCTCCATCATCAGATCTACTCCAGACCTTTATTAAATTGTAGTGCTTTAAAATACTTGATGAAAATGCTAAGAAATGCACTAGTCGCCCCTGCTATTTTCGAAAGTTTCCCTTGTTTTTTCTGGTCTTCCACTATCAAACCCTAATATCCTTATCATGGGACCACCTTGGGAACGTCTTCTTTCCAACAGAAAAAGAATTATGGAAATCGGTTCATAAACGACGAAGTTATGCGCGAACAAACATAGAAAAAAAAAAAAAGCATATATACGGTCGAATTGAGTAACCTCCTCCTTTTTGAAGACGGTTAAAAACGGCCAAGTGCATCTCGCCACTACCTACTGTACAAAATTTAATATTAAATAGTGAAAAACGGTTATACGTTATTTTATAGCTAAAACTTTTAGAGAATTTTATTTCACATAAAAACTTTCTTATATTTTCACTTCATAAAATAATCAATACGCAGAATATACTTTGAAATTCTTTTAAATCAATCATATTAGTTTATAACTCACTGTATGAAATTTCAAATGTCTATCTACTATGGTTCATAAGATGAGCCTCTGACCGACGGACGGACAGCGAAAGCTTAGTAATACCTAGGTTTAATAACGGAAACCTGAAAAACAACCAGTTAGACAAACCGCTCTGTTAAACCCCGAGGTAAGTCGAACTCTTCTTCTTCTTCAGCCTAAAGAGGGCCACTGCTGGACAAAGGCCTCTCCCAAGGTTTTCCATTACATTGGGTTGGGGGTGGTTTGGCCATAATCCCTACGCTAGGCAGACGGGTTGGGTATCGCAGTAATTAGATATTCCACAGGAGAAGCGCTGCTGCCCGCTTCTCTGGTGAGAGTTCCCTTGGTCGCCTCTTGAGACATCCACCAGAGGATATGGGTTGGTATTATTCTAAGCCCGGTACCACAAGAATAATAAGTCGAACAAAATGAAGTAATTTTCAAAGTTATAAACGCAGAAACACTTTGTTAATTAGCAAATTGTCGCAGCCCATACATTTTGCCGGACACTGTGGAACAAGTTTAATGGGCTGCATATGAATGGTTCCCAAGTGTCGGCACAACTATTGTGAACTTAGCGTTCAACGCACCGTTTGTGACACGTATATACCGTAGTGGAACCATTGTTGTTTAAACCAAGAAGTAGCTTATTACTAATAATGGACAATAGGCTACAGAATTCGTTTGTCTCTTTGAACGGCGCCCTAATAGCGGTACACATTATTGCTATGAATTTTAATCACTTTAAAGCATATTGCTAATCCATTGTTCCATATGTATAAAAATATGTCTGCTCAGCAATGTAAATAACGCAATAAACGCAACTTTGTTGGATTGTCAAAATAAAACCCATTGCTACTGATAGTCATCATCATCTCAGCATTAATCCCAGTCGCATCCGAAGCCTTTGGCTAAACTTCAATATTTACTTGCTACTGATAGTGTATTACTCAATTACCCTGTGGGAAATTAATCTCGGGGACTGCAAGTTTGGAACTTGATAGATCAATTTTTGAGAGTAGCGGTGGCCTAGCGCTATCGGTGGCGACTTACAAGTGGTAGGTCATGAGTTTGAAACCCCGTTAGGCCCTTCACTTTGTGTAAATTATTTCATCACCACTGCTCTCAAAACGGTGAAGGAAGGAGGAACCGGCATGTCGTATCCACCAACCCGTACTGGGCCCGAGTGGTAGATTACAGCCCACTTCCTCTCACCGAGAGGAGGCCTGTGTCGCAGGTAGGGGGAACATTATAGGCTGATTAGTAATAACGTAGTAATAAAGTAATACTGCGACAGACTGGATCAGGGAAACAAGAAATTTGGCGCAAAGTCGTCACATGCAAAGACTAGTATTTATAACACACATAACATAACATCATGCCTAATATCCCGAGGAGTAGTATGTTAAAATCCAATGTTATAGGGAGTAAGCCTATTGGTACCAACCGGGCGTGAATCCCAGCACCAGGCTGCTACTGAGAAAACCATGTCATATTTTATATACACAGATTAATAAATTACATAGAAATCACTCGGCACCGCTAGAGGTACAACCAATTTAGGTTCGAGTCGTCACTGGGCTAGGCAAATGATAATGACATTACCCTTTTTTGTAGCTTATTTTGAGCCCCACTTCTGGACAAAGGCCACCCCTTTTTCCTCCAAACCTCCCTGTCTTCTGCTATCTCTTTTTTTCCTATAACTTTTTTAACATTATATCAAAAACTAGCTGCCGCCAGCGACTTCGTTCGCGTGGAGTTAGTTATGCTCCGCTCCTATTGGTCACAGCGTGAAGCCTAAAGCCTTCCTGGATTAATGGATTATCTAACGCAAAAAGAATTTTTCAAATCGGACCAGTAGTTCCCGAGATTAGCGCGCACAAACAAACAAACATACATACAAACAAACTCTTCAGCTTTATATATTAAGTATAGATAATCAAGTTTATACCCAGAAATATGCATTTAATTTAGGCACTTCATAATACACGAAGTTTTAACTACTTGTTGAAACTAGAGAAAAATATACTGGTTCAAGCATTTCAAAATCCCGTCATATAGTGAAGTATCCGTACATTTCTCATCGCACAGCCCTGGATTTGAACTGGCGACGTTTCACCCGTAAAACTGAGTTTAAAGCCGCTGTGCTTGGCTATGAGTATGTTGTAGTGAAGTTATAAAATACACACAGAGAATGAATGGGTACAGAAGCCTGTCTCAACAGAGGGAGCGAAATTTAATGCACATAGACAAGCCCTTGCGAAGATCTCAAACTAAAGAATTAAATTACTAAAGTAAATCCATTTCAATCTGCATTTTCAATTTGCAATCTATAAAAACCGGCCAAGTGTGAGTCGGGCTTTTGAACAATATTTTCCGTACATATACAATATTATACATAAAATCACATTTTTTGCATAGGAGTGCCTTTTAAAGATTTATTTTATTCTGTTACTGTTTATTGTTATCGCTATCAATACATGTAACAAAACAATAGAAATATATCGTCTGAAAAAAAAATTACTGTGTATTTACACAGTAATTTTTTTTAGATTCATTTTTCAGACAGTTCATTCGATTATTCAATTTAACGGTTGATTATTCAATCTGGTGACAGGAGTATGGAGTCTTAGCAATACGGTCCCGTTTTTATGCTTTGGGTATACCTTATATATGAACAAACAATAACTGTTTGTTTTTTGTGGCCACAATCTGTTATTTCCTTACTTACTAACTTGAAGTATAAGTTAAGAAAATCGATATCTTTTGGTACCGATACTAACCACTTTAAAACACATGTTTTTTTTTTATAGTCAAAATCAAAAGTCAAATATTCAAATTAGGCTGAGAATGACCGACGACCTGATGAAGGTTGCGGGAAACCGCTGAATGCGGGAGGTGAAGGACCGGTCGTCGTGGAGATCCTTGGGGGAGGCCTGTGTCCAGCAGTGGACTTCTTTCGGCTGAATAGATGAGGCTGAGAATCAGCATTTTTGAACGTAAATATTACACAAGATAATCCCATGGCATTATGTACTTTCTTGGATGAGTAAAAAATGTTAAGCTTGTGTCAGGACACGTGACCTGATTAAAAAAATTCGCAAAACGGAGGGACAGCTCACAAACAGTACGCACGTCAAAGGAGAGAAAATAATATTTTTCTACCGCGCGGCGAAAATGTATCCGCTGTTTTAGAGTGCGTGTGTGTTTGTATCACATAAATGATAGTACTTTTACACTAAGCAATTCGTGCAAAATTATTCCCTGACACGTCAAAATATTCAAAAATGCAAAACTTTAATGTTCAAGTTTTCACTTCTGCCGGCATCGACATCCCGGATTGCAAACGTTTTTTTTATCATATTTATATAAAGACTCATTCGTCTTTCTGTAACTAATTTATTTTGGCCCTGAGAGACACTGACTCGCGGGTGCACTTGTGTTCCCGGTATGTGAAGAAGAAGTCTGCGTGCATCTTTACTCGTTTTATGGAGCTAGCCTTCTGTAGGCTATCTACTCTGTGACACTGGTTTCAGTTGCAATTAACGGTGCGAGGCGTAGAGCACGTCTCGTTAAAACTTGTTCATTGGGTAGGACGGTGTCTGTGTTTTAATTTTTAATGTTATGGTATTTTTATACGAGTTTATAGGGTCGCTATGAAATGTTTAATTAATAAGTAGGATTGTTTTGTATTTTTAGTTAATTAGATGTCGAGACCACACTGCTAATGTTCTTTGACAGTGTTGTCTCAACATCAAAATACCTCTAATTTCTATACATTTATGACAACTTTTTGACATTGACTGACAGCTGATTGCGACTGGGATTTGAGAAATTTTAAATTAGGAGAATTGGTCACGATTACCTAATTTTTATCTGCTCATCAAATTAGAGGAGTAACTATGGCTTAAAGGGAAAATTGGGATCAAGACCTCTTCAAATAAATTGGTCTCCAGGAGAAGTGGGATAAAATCCCTATATAACAAAAAATACCAAAGGAAAATATAGACAGTTGTTTACAAACAGGGAACCACTAAGATATTGTAAAGATATATCATGTCGGCAATATTCGGCCTCCGTTAAATGTGTTTATCTGTGATTTATTGTCAGCTATTTATTTAAGAGATGATACATTTCAGTTAATTTTGATCACAACTGAGAATAACATATTCTTATAATATAAGGAGGGTATTTGTAACAAACAAGCGTCACTTTGCGACTTTGTCCGCAAGATATTTTTTGTTTCCCGACCTACCCCTACGCATCGCATCTTTTTTCGTTTTCCTTATTTAATAAGAACTCCTAGCGCAATATTAAATAGGCTTCCTCAAAAGTTGTATAACTTGGCTATAAAATACAACACGATATTTTCAAATGTTACTCGTAATTTCAGAGATTAAGAGGGGACTCTAGTGCCGAGGAATTTGGAAAATAGGTATTTGAATAAACTATTGCTGTTGCGCTGCTTACAAACTCTCATAGTACAGTGCGAAAAAAAAAATTGAAGCTCAGGCTGATTCTACCTACAAAAACGTTGACCAAAAGAGGTTTCGTATTTCGCTGTTTTCATTTTCAAAACACGACAGATCTCAATTATTTTTATATCAGAATTTAGAGGAAAAGTATGGTTACGACAAAAAAAAAAAAAATTTTTGTCAAAAACTTATCACGTTTGTCTAATAGTCATCTGAACATCACGGATGGGTTATTTTTCGCGAATTTGAAGTATCGTATTTCTTTTATTAATTATGTTTCGGAAAAAATCAAATGATAGGGGCACGTATGATCACGGTGTATATTTGTAGAAAAAAAATAATTGCTCTAAAAGCATTATCCACGAAGAAAACAGCGGAAAACGTTTGTATAGAGAAAGCACCACTAGAGTTCCCTCTTAAGGCACTCAAGCATACTTTTTAGCTTTATTATTAATACAGATACTACTTATTACAAACGGTTGCAGACTAATATTATAAATGCGAAAGTAACTTTTAATTGCAGAGTTATTTTCTGAACAATTAGGGTAGAGTTATCCCAAAACCTCTCTCCCAAGTTTTAGTTTTGAATATATTATAAGTATCAGTAGTAGCAGTAGTGTTAGTAGTTTCGAGTGGAGACCGCGTCTCGGTAAACGTAGCGTAGGACGCCCTTGGGCGAGATGGAGCGACGACATCAAAAAGGTGGCTGAGAACTGCTCAGGATCGAGCTTGTTGGCGTGCCATGAAGGAGGCCTATGTCCAGCAGTGGACGAGTAGAGGCTGATGATGATGATGTATGTATTTTGGTAATAGTATGTATGTGTACATAGCTTGTTAAAGTATGTGTTTGTGTCAAGAGTTTTTTTATCATAGTTTTCAACTAGAGCACCGGCCATCTATTTCACCACCCATGGTTGACTTGTAGAGAATGCCTAAGTCATTAAGTCCGTCTCTGTACAATTCTTTGTGCGAAAGTATAAATAAATAAACATTTTCTATTTACTTTTCTTACTTTTTCTATTTTTACGATAAAACGGCTCAGGTTTGGATGACATTTCGCACGCAGATATATCTTGACTCGGATAAGGATATAGGTTACTTTTTA
The DNA here is from genome assembly GCA_017933935.1 of Sesamia nonagrioides. Classification (NCBI taxonomy): domain Eukaryota; kingdom Metazoa; phylum Arthropoda; class Insecta; order Lepidoptera; family Noctuidae; genus Sesamia; species Sesamia nonagrioides. Next base: position 785,911 of record JADWQK010000063.1, on the reverse strand, counting down.
ACCTAAATTGCAGACGAATCATTTACAGACATAGATCTTTTTAACATTTCTCTTAATAACCTAAAATTAAAGCTAAAAAGTAAATATTTCACCTAATCAAAACTTATCTTTTTTGGCAGTTTACGTCCTTTCTAACTAATAAGCATATGTTTCACTGAAGTCATTTTTTGATGCAAAAATGTTATGTACCCAAACATATTTAAGTCTAACCGTCGTCTTTCCTTATAAGAAGTTTTGCATTATTTTAACATTTATATGACATTGTCGGCACTATAGGTCTATTATAAGAAACGAATTTTATTTATAACTAATTGTTTGTATATGACTGTTTGATGCTAAAATAAAAAGAATCCCTGGGCAACAGCTGTATTTAATACTAGCTGCGCCGGGCGGTTTCACCCGCGTCGGTTTTTATATATAATTTTTTTTATATGCCTCGCTCCTATTGGTCGCAGCGTGCTGCTATATAGCCTAAAGCCTTTTTGGATTAATGGGCTATCTAACGCAAAAGGAATTTTTCTAATCGGACTAGTAGTTCATGAGATTAGCGCGTTCAAACAAAGTCTTCAGCTTTATATATATATATTAGTATAGATAGTATAGCTGTCTGAGAGGAGACCTGTGCCCAGCAGAGGGACGATAAAGAGGTTGATGATGAAGTATAGATATTCAAAAAGTATTATTAAGTGGAATGTAGACGAGCGGTGCTGCTTGCTATTAGACCTATCGATCGACCAGATCTGGCTCATTTTGAGTCGTAAAACATAGTATGAGGTAGTCATTTAGAGGCGATGCGTAACGGTCGTCTCTGATCGATCGTAGTCAACTGCACCCCATAAACTCTTGACAACTGAGTTAATTTTAAATCTTCGCAAACCATCCTAGCTCAGTGTGAGCTGGGGTGCTTAATCCGTCTCAAACTCTTAACAAGTCTTAAGACCCAAACTTTGTCCATTACAGGCTTAAAAGATTTTAACTCAAAATAAGCCAGCGATGAATATTCCTAAAAAAAAAAATAACCCCAATTGGTAAAAACCGAAGAGTTGAAAAGTCTGCAGGGAATATGAAATTAAAGAAAATCAAAGAAAACGGCTCATCTCGAAAGTTCGCGGGGTTAAAGTTTCGGAACTTTGCTTTCGAAATGGATTTTAAAGATCCGCGGGAGAGGCTTTAAAGTGTGGAAGATAACTCGACGGCGGAAAAAATATGCCTTCTACACTGTCTTTAGTTTTATGTTTTTGTGTTTTTGTCGTCCTCCGTGGCGCAGCGGTCAACACGCCTGCCTGCGACGTGGAGGCCCCGGGTTCAAGCCCCGGCCAGGTCATGATGGAAAACGATCTTTTCCTGATTGGCCTGGGTCTTGGATGTTTATCTATATCATCATCATCATCAACATTTTTATAGTCCCACTGCTGGGCACAGCTCTCCTCTCATACAGAGAAGGATTGTGTTTATCTATACAATATGTAAAGGAAACCCTGTCCGACCCATAAGGATAATAAAGGTTAGGTAAAGACTTGACCAAATATAATATAAAATTTTACATAATCATCATAGTAACAATACTAATGAATTTTGAAATAATCCTTTTTTCCCGGGAATTAATTCCAATTTCCCCGAAATATGGTAATTTTTAAAAAAGTGACAACACCGGTATTATTATAAGCGAATAGCGACGCGACCACGTCACAGGTGCCGCGTGCCCTGCCCCCCGCCGCCCGCGGAAGGGGTTGCTTACCGCACATGTATTAAGTTACCTCTTTTTGCGAAATAATATTTATTTTTTTAGGGGGATTTTTTTTTTAAAGTGCTAAACTTTCTGTCTAACTGTCTTTGTGGGCATTAATAGAATCAGTTATCGATACCTAACAATACCTTCACGGATCGGACAGGGTTTTCTTTACATATTGTATATTTATCTATATTATAAATATAGTATCGTTGAGTTAGTATCCCATAACACAAGTCTCGAACTTACTTTGGGGCTAGTTCAATCTGTGTGATTTGAGGTTGTTATTAAGTTCCTATGATATTAGAAAGATTCGTGTACCGTAGCAGTATCTAAGCAATGAGCAGGTGATATTTCAATACAGTGGTTAAGATAGACGGATGTACAGTACAGTATTATGACAGTTGGCCCCGGGTACGATCCCCGGCCAGGTCATGATGGAAAACGATCTTTTTCTGATTGGCCTGGTTCTTGAGTCAAAATTTGATCTGGGAGGACTATTACCCACAGCCAGAACCAATTGTCAGAACCGATACTTTTCCTTTTGTTGTTAATATCAACAGAACGCCTTAAAAGTATTCAGTTCTAAGTTTCTCACTCTTTACCTCAGTAAGTCAGTAGGTAGTTCATCTTGCCTGGTTAGTACAAAGGTAGGCTCATTATTGCTAGGCACGAAGCAGTAAAAAACCTATGTTCGTACCATATTAAACCTTCAAAACTTACGACTTACCTTTTATATTTGAACAAGCAGTTTTACAAATCGCTGCTCGGTCCAGTAGGAGTATGTAGCATTGTAGGCAGTTACTTACCTGGAAAAAAACAACAAATGATATATTAGTTTCATTGTTATGACGGCTAATTCGAGAGTTAGTGTGACCGTTGTGGAATGGCCGCACGTGGAGGCGGGATTCTCTGAGGAACAGCGGGTAGAGGCCTGTCGGGGGAGCGATGAATGAACGACTTATGCGAATCCTGCAACCCAAAATCTCGGCTATTGGTAGAGGTGGAATACCGTGGCGGTTTTATTTAGAAAAAGTCCCTCGGTTAACCCCACACTGTAGGGGGTCCCTTCATCGTGGGGTGAAGATTTACCCCGATAAACAAAAAATAGCCGTGCAAAGTACGCCGTTGTAAGTCTTAATGTCATCTATACTCTGTTTTTTAATCTCGTAGACTAAACTGACATTTCGAGTGTTGGCAGTTTATTGCAATTCTTAAATAGTGCCGAAACTTAGCGTTCATAAAATCAAGTATCGTTTTTTTTACAATAAGTTATCCTGAAATAATGTGTAGGTACTTATTAAAAACGTAATAATACAAAATTAATAATGTAAATTTGACATTTGCATGTGTCAATTTAGTCTACGAGATTAAAAAACAGAGTTTAACTCATAACCAGATCCACTAAAACAACAGCTTTACAAACAACCCAAAACTCCAATTCAAATTCAATTGCTGTCATTAAAACCGAACAGCACAACACTGACGCTCGATGCGGCTAATTGCCGTTGATTGTAAATAGTCGCCTTTTGGCAGCCCCTGAATGAGCGTGAGCAACCCGCCTTAGTCACGCGAGCCTTGATTGTATGAATACTGCTTAACATAAACGTCACGTCCGATGTGAGGGTATACTGTAATGCCGGCATAGGTAGATCTATCATTGATTGTCGTGTGTGTGACGACTATGTGATGGTGTGTGTGTGACAGTTTCCTCTGACATCTTCACGCCTGTCGAGTTGAATATCAATGTTGGCCAGTTCTATCCTTACGTATGATTTGAACGGCATACAGCTGCTCAAGAACCAATATTTTTAATTGTGTCAAATTACTGAATTTATAACTTTGACGACTTTATGGATAGATTGCTTCAGAGCTTAGTCGTGACAAAGCATTGTTAAAAATAAAGAGTGGTGATTCACACTACCCTTTATTTAATCAATCATAGAATGTGTGAGATCAAAATATTCTGGGGAAATCCTTCAAAAGGCACCCGACACCAGGGGACTGAGATCGGGGAGTGAGGAATTTTGACCTCACTAAAGGCCGGTTCCTTTTAAAAGACCAAAACCTAGCAAATAACAATCTAACTTTTCGAATAGTGTACGCTAGTTTTGGGATGACCATGTATGAATGTAAACCAGGCAAAAACAGTAAGCAAGGATCATAGCACTTGACGTTCTATAATTAATTTCTGCCTACCCGCATAAGAAGAAGACTTGAATATTCTTTTACTGTTTTCTTTTAATTAGCTCACCAAGAAAACACTAGTTACTCGGTGGTAGGCCATAATATCGGCCGCCGGCAGAAGTTACCACCCATCAGACAAAGTCTTGCCGCCAAGCGATTCGTCGTGTTCCGGCATGATGTCTGGTGAAGCCGTACGGTGGACGGAGCTGAGCAATTGTGTTGCGATGTGTGCCGGGTACGATGCACCTAATGTTATTGTGTCGGGAGTTTGGTTGTGGAGGGTCTCCAGATTAGTCTCCCTCTGGCGCAGCATCGTTGGTCGTGCTGTTGGGTTTAACATTGCATCACCTCGCTCAACTGCCGTCTTCCTTCCTATTCACTAAGTTTTTTTTTAAGTGAATAGGCTTACTTAACTAGCGCGCTTTACCATCAACGATTGCATTACTGCTTACCACCAGGCGGGATTGCAGTCAAGCATTAGTTTATGATGATTAAAAAAAAACAACTTATATTAGTATGATGGGCTTAATTGTACCAATTTCTTACAGGTAAGCATCACTGCATCATGCAATAAACACTCATTCGTCGATAAATATCGAGAGAGATCGTTTGCTTTCCGAACACAATTATGTTTTCAATAAAACCTAGATTAAACCTCACATAGTTAAAATAAGATGCATCCAAAACCAAAATCCAGAATAGAAATCAATACACAATTAAAATTAAATTAAAATCAAGGAAGTATGTGTGGTACTGATTCACATTACTAGTATTTACAGAAGTACTTAAAGGATAGACATTAAAACAATAATATAATTAGTTTAGCCAATAGTTAAACCAGTAAGGCTAAACTGACGATATTAATGTGAATAAACTTATGTGGGCCAAATTAAATGGAGCAGTGCGGTGCGGTCATGTGAGATGGGACTTATTGAGGTAATAATAGTATTATTACACTAACTATTACGTTACTAGTGCGATATAGTTGTTTCAGAATGTTAAACATGAAAGGTCTGTATTTGTAGGGAAATCCCTCTGAACTCGGATCTTATGTCATAATAAGGATTTCATATATATATATATACATTTTTATTTCGTTACGTTGGAAAGGGTGCCAAAAGAACTCTATTACTATTTTATTAATGAATGGAATGCTATAACAATAAATAATAAAGGTGATATACAACGTTATTTTATGTACATATAAGCGAAACCTGAATACAGTTTGTTAAGAATGAACAACTGAATCAATTCCAGTAATTTTTACACAATGTTATTATTTTTTTTTTTTCTCAAATACATTTACAAATTGTTGCAGTGAGTTTACCGAGCGCGAAACGTAGCCTAAGGTAGATCATCGCCAGCACAACAGCTAACGCCAAAGGTCAATGCACCGCTCGCCTCGCTCGCATGTTTTTGTTGGGACAGCGAAGTAGGATAACAAGCCTATAACTTAGCGCTTTGCATGATATATTTTTGAAATTTTTCGCGTAAACAAAAAATAATCTTGTATACATAAAATGTGGTTTTATTTGTCGTATTTTTTTTTCCTTATGGTACAGAACCCTTCGAATGCGAATCAGACTCACACTAGTCCGTTTTTATTTTTTCAATTGTTGATAAGCACTTCGTTGAAGAAACCACTTTGTATCCTTTTTTTAAATAAAAGTTATGAATCTACATTCAGTGAACGCTATGCCAACATTTCATCACTACAATCCGATAAATATAGTTCCAATTAATATAAATGCACTTATTTAATCTTTCAACAACGAATCAATAAAAAAGAAAGAAAATGTATTTATTATGGCTCGTACAGGCAGATGGAAAAAGATAAAACTAAAAAATATCATTCCTATACGAGGCCAAAAGCATAATGCATCAATAACGCGGCGGTTGGCACAAAAAAAAAACCGCCAAAACAGAACCGTACCCATATTTCGCTGTAAGTAATTACTTCAGGCAATATCGACATGCGAAAAACAAGGCTATCCACACATTGAAGCAAGTTATGAAGTAGCATTCGAGTATTTTTGGAATTCAAAAATATAAAACGCAAGCCAGGAGTTGATACTGAAACTACTCGAAACTGGAGAATTAAAAAAATATTGACTAAGGGAACCTGACTGGCCATTAGTAAACGGATTTGTTATGACATAAATAAAGTGTGTAAAACTACATAATTTCAAAATATATCAGTACGAGCCACGCTTAAGAGTGGACTCTAGTGCCGAGGAATTTGGAAAATAGGTATTTGAAGAAACTACTACCGTCGCGCTGCTTTCAACCTCTCACGGTAAAGTGCGAAAAGGACAGTTGCAGCTCAGGCTGATTTTACCTACAAAAACGTTGATCAAAAGACGTCTCGAATTCCGCTTGTTTTCTAAAATTTAGAGGAAAAGTATACGTATGCTTCTATTATTCTTTTTTGTCAAAACTTATCACGTTTATCTAATAGTCATCTGAACATCACGGTATAAATGGGTTACTATTCGTGATTTAGAAGTATCGTATTTCTTTTATTAATGAAGTTTCAGAAAAAATTACATGATAGGGGCACGTATAATCATTAATCACGGTGTGAAATTGTAAAAAAAAATGCTCTAAAAGCATTATCCACGAAGAAAACAGCGGAATACGTTTGTATAGAGAAAACACCGCTAGACTTCCCTCTTAATAGTATTGTTGTGACACAGGCCCAAAAGACGTAACTTTCAATTTAGCCAACAGTAATATTGTTGATGTAATTTTAACGGCGCGGGCGCGGCAGCAGTAACGCAATGTGTTGAAATAAGGAACGAATACATTTGCAAAGCGGAAAGCGCCCAAACTGCCGTATATTTAAGCGTTACAGATGATCCAGTTGTAAAACTGGATGTATTTTATATCAGTGTGGGAGTTTGTGAGTTCATAAAGGAGATCAAACAGAAAACATCATTTGTTTTTTTTTATTCTTTTTTTTTACTCTTATACTACATGTAGGTTGTCATGGTACGGGCATGTGTTACGGAGAAATGAGGAGAATGTCGTGAGGAGAGTTTTAATTATGAATGTTGATGGCTATAAGAGTAGGGGAAGACCAAAGAAACGATGGATGGAATGTGTGAAGGATGATATGGTGAAGAAGGGGGTGACTGCCGAGATGGCTTCTGATAGGGATGTATGGAAGAAAAAGACATGTTGCGCCGACCCCAAAGAAATTGGGATAAGGGCAGGAGAATGATGAATGATGATACTACATGTAGGTCCGATTTCAACCATTAGTTTACAGATCACTACATTATTAGTTTAAACTCACTGAAATAGCACAAAATACAAGCTTCTTCACTATTGCGAGTTCGAGAGTACTGAATTCATGATTGCGACCTTTAATTTTTCCAAATCAAGTTTTTCAAAACATTCCTCTCTCTCTCTATTACACTGAACACATTCCATCAACAAATGGTATACATCATTTACTATTCCAAACGTATTACATTTTGGAAAAGAAACTTTTCCCATTAAAAAGGCATAATTGTTTGATGGAATATGTCCTGTTCTGATTCTATGCGCCTACTTTATCTACTATATGTTAACCAAGGTATACGAGGAAGCTGATATTGGATAGTTTTATACCATATGCCCTTTTCCAATGATAAAGCATCATATGTTATATTTAAAGAAATTATTTTGATGTAGTAAATGATAAGAGTGCCAATAAATGAAATGAAATTAGCTATTTATTGAAAGTCTTCCAATATCTTCTTCACAAGTCAAAATATAAATTCATGCTCTATAACCAAAAAATCAACTGTAAAAAGAAGGCGTAATTAATAAAAACCAACGTGCAAGAACTATTTGCAATGTCATTTTAGCCTCATTGTCAAGTCAAAAACTAGTTAAAAATGTAGTATTAATTGCCTCTTCTAAATAGCGCAGTAAGAGTCTCTTAAGTCGAGTGATATACACACATCAAAAGTGTCTAGGGATCAAGCATTTTTATGCGGATTTCTTGAGATTGAGATGTGGCTTTGTAATAAATTTATGATTTTATAAATTTATATGGATCCTTTTTGGTGCATTTCATAATTTGAATCAGGAACTGTGAATCAAATTCGAGTAAAAGATGAAAATCAGCTGTCAATATTTTCCCTATAAAAACATACAACGCATTGAAGACATTATTAGTGCTACTGTTTCCCTACTACTGATTAAAACCAACGTTATTATGGAGCGGCGACGTCATTTAAGCAGGGAAGAAATGCTCAGAGCCGTGGGAATGATAGAAGCTGGTTCCCGGCAACGTACTGTGGCTTTAGCTCTGAATACAAGTCAGAGTGTTATCAGTCGACTTTGGACACGTTACCGAAGCACTGGTACCGTGGCTGAGCGCCATGGAGGACGGTATCGCTGCACCACACGGAGACAAGACCGATACATTCAAATCTTAACTCGAAGAGCTCCAACAATAACCGCCATGATGTTAGCCGTGAGGCTTCATCACTCTTCAGGGAACTTAATTAGCGACCAAACAGTCAGAAACCGCTTGCATGAAGTGAACCTTCATTCCCGAAGACCGCTACGGGTACCACCTATAGCAATGCACAATCGTAGGATTCGATATCAATGGGCTCTTGAACACAGAAATTGGGCAGAAGAACAATGGCGTTTCGTGTGCTTTTCTGATGAGTCTCGTTTTGGTATGAGACCGGATACAAGACGTATACGACACTGGAGAACCCCTGGACGCCAACAGCGATTAAAATCCTGCCAGGAAGTCCATCCTTATAGTGGTGGAACCATCATGGTATGGGCGGGTATTTGGATCGGCGGAAGAACTGAGTTGATTTGGATCAGAGGCAACCTCAACGCTCAAATTTATGCTGAAACGATTGTATCAGACGTCATCGTTCCTCTACAAGTGCAAATCGGTCCCTTATTTCAGTTAATGCATGATAATGCACGACCGCACACCGCAAGAGTTGTAAGACAGACTCTCGCCGCAGCTAACATCAATGTCCTGCCCTGGCCTGCTCAGTCGCCAGACTTGAACCCGATTGAGCATGCATGGGATATGCTACAGAGAAGAGCTCTGCCGAATATGGAGGGTATCCAGTCGCAAGAAGACCTTTTTTTGTTGTTGCAACGAACATGGGCGGCCATTCCACAGCGTGATTTGGATGAACTCATTTTGAGTATGCCAAACCGATGTTCTTGTGTTGTTAGTGTTCGCGGTAGAAACACGGATTATTAATTGTTTAAGTTACCCAATAAAATTTTAGAGAAAACTGTTATTTCAGTCTTTTTTTCGAACTTTTGTGTTAGTGGTTCAAATGTCAAATATCCCTTTATTAGGAAAATGGCAAATTTCTTTATTAATGCAAAGGTGACTTGGTTTATCGTTACTGTGACAAACGAAAACACTTTATTTGATGAATCCTTAAAGAAAATTTTAATTAATATCAATCAGGAGAAAAGTTATTGCAAAAATATATGTTGATCCCTAGACACTTTTGATGTGTGTACATATTTATTGGCAATCAAAATTAAATTTAAAGTTCATAAAATAAATAGCTGAGTGTCTTCGCTAAACACAAAGGTACAATTCAACAAAGACCTCCTAAGATTGCGCATCGCTTTAAGACCCTAAACCAGAGACAGAGGGTTGCGGTAAATAAAGACCAAGCTTCTGTGCTCAGTATCTCAGTTAAAGACAAAAACAGAGGGACTGAGCCGAAACAAACATATGGCTTAGAAACAAAACATCATACGTTATCAGCTCAACACAAACGACGAAATTCACATCCTCCTCTATAGATATCACCGTATCTCTATCACAACGCAATAAGAACCAAATTCGAACGTGATAACATCCAATTCGGATTTGATGAATGCCCACGGCGCCGATGCGAAATAATTTCTTCTATTCATCCGCTAAAATATTACGGCCGACTCTTTGACTAATGAATTCATTTCAATAGAGGCTCTTCAATCTGGACTGGAGCCATCGATAAAGATGACGAATAGTGAAATGGGCGGTTTAATTCTGACGGCATCTTCGTTTTTGAGCTGAGAACTAATTAGGTTTAATAAATTTTAATGAATCTGGGGCACAATTAAGGGTATGTAAGCGTGACTGTAAGAAGTATGGCCTACTTACTGAAGTCCGATGGCCGTAATTAAAAACGTTCAGGATCTAGTGGCAATCTCATGACAGCGCCAAAAACTGGTCAACAATTTATGGATATTTGAGGTATTTTTGACCGATTGAGAAATGATTACAAAATGTAAACGTTCTTAAAAAAATATTTAAGTAATGTGTGGATAATAAAGATAATAAAGTGGATCAGATTAACAGACGCAATTTGATTTGACTTATTGGAGAATTTGTACCCAACATTAATGAATAAGAAATTTATTATTCCGAACAAATTATTTTTAAATTGCTGAATGAACCTTGCTCTTGAATTCGATCACGCGCGATGGATAAAGTCTATTAGACCCTTGCTCTGAAGGTAAACGGGTAAAACGTGGAAAGGAACACAGAAGCTGGCAGTATTTTGCACTTCACACAAAACGGGAGCTAAAAGAGGAGGCCATACAACAAAGCTCACGTTAATATCACCAATTAATTGTCAGGTTGCCAAGCAACGCCCACTTTCTGCACCAAACGTTCACCAATGATCTACCGTCATAATATGTCGCAAATGTCGAGCGATATTTTACCACTCTCGAGTACCATTATCTCAGAAACTAGAGCCAAGAAAATTTCGGAACATTCCCGCCCGCACCGCGATAAATATCACCGCAGAGGTAATTATTAAGCCAAATGGATAGTGGCAACAACTAATTGCTGCAAATAAATCTGTATAGTGCACAAGAAAATGTATTAAGTTTTGGTGTTATAAGGTGAAAATGAGTTTCAGTGTGATTAAGGACTGGCGCTTTCTACGCCACAGACGAGTGCAACTATTCGCAGTAGACTACAAAGAAACAAAAACTGCAGCGATAAATTTGTCCGCGTTAGGTTCCAAGTTCCGAGTAAATAAAGTAAGAAATAATAAAGTGCCGGCTGTTTCACATCTTCTGCAGTAGAACCTTCTTGTTATTTCCAAAGTTCACAGAGAAAGTTAAACAAATGTGGTCCGAGCAACCCTCGTGGGCAGCCGAGCGTTAACGACTACGATACGACAAGTCCAAGTCTTAGTTGTACGGTAACATCCCGAAAATGTGAACACAAAATAGCGCTAGGTGAAACGTGGGGAGACAGTCCTTTCCAAACGATTACTTACGATATGATCAAAATGTTATTTACGACCGGATATACATACGTCATGAAACTCTGTTACTATGGAAGCATAAACCCATAAACGTAACATTGTAGCACTATATCAACGAGAACAAAAGAATCTGAGCTGTTACATAACTTACGATCTGCAATGTAAGTTAATATTGCCTCGCGAAAGGTGCGCATAAAGAATAATGGTTTTTGAATATCAAACTAGGTATCTCCAAAGCACCTAAAGTACAGGTTCCGATGCGGCCCTCGAATGTAACATTTTTCTTTTCGACGAGGAAATATACGCTTTCATTTGATTTACGAATCGTTTGTGAATGCGGCAAAGGGAATAAAATACAGGGTTCCTTAGTCTGATGTTATCATGGTACAGTGAGACTGTTACTGCTGATTAGATGAGTTCTTTGTACTTGTGTCAGTGTACGTAAGACGAGATTACGCTAATAAATTGCTGTTAGCTCTAATTACGGATGATTGTGTCATTGTTTTCGCTGATATCAGATTTGGTTTACTTGTAGGTTTGTTTCTCATTGGATGTGATTTTCTCCATCCTTAAAGGTTAAGCTGGGGGTGTAAGTTAATGAGTCCAGGGGCGACAGGCGTCCCCGTTCCTATCCTGAACATAAGGACTCGAGTTGGCGCGAAGTGTTCCAGACTCACCCTTCTTACACGTCGCGAGAGTAGTCAAACACCCTTACCGAGGAGGCCCGCCGAGACCTCGCAGCCAGCCCCAGTGCGGCGGACATTCATGGGAATTTCCCACCTCGGCAAAAAATGGTTTGTAAATTATCGGTAAGGGAGCAACGCACACGAATTTCCATACCTTTTCACATATCAATAGATCGCAAATAAAATATAATTTGTAAAAGCATTCCTGATATTGATGATTTAAAATGTAGAAAATAATGAATCTGTCATCGTGAAAAATTATGATCTTAAAGCACTCAAATTCTACTTTGCTTATGTTAGAAAAATCCAACCAATATGCCACGTCCAAACCAAAAATCTTCCAACATGAAAACTCTCCGTCGTTAGACTACCAACTAGTACCAGCTAAATGTAGGTGAATACGGAATTCCCAAGAGTACCTACTGGGGATGCGACCACTCGCGAGCTGTGCGTGCTAAGAATATTCACACCCTTTACATTTGCACACTCTTTATATTTGCTTGCTGTATTGAATTACAACTGCTTTGCGCTGTTAAATGTCAATGGGTTTATAGCAATATTATTGTAATGCAAGACTGGGGACGTTTTGTTGTTATTAGAAATACTTATCTGGTATAATCACCTACTGAAGGAGTCAAAATAAACTGGTAGAAAGGACGATAGAAATATTGATTTATTTATTTTTTAAATTTTGCAGCATCATGCTAATATGTATAAGAGCCTTTTAGCCTCGTAAGATGTTCTGTTTATTTTTCCCATGTGTTAATTTTTTATACAATTTGTTTTTTTTTTTTTTTGCTGTTTCATTTCTATTTACTTTCAAAACAAACAAATAACTGCTATTTTATTAGGGGTAATATTAGGGTTTTTAATTTTATATTATCTTACAATATATGAATAAGCTGTATTTATTAAATAGTATCTGCTAATTATAGGTGAATATGGAATTCTCGGGATTACTTGGTGAGGATGCTGATCCTGAAGGGGACAACTTTGACTGGTGAAGAAGCTAAAATCATCTGGGCCTTATCTAATATCTGTCATATACCATGACCTTTCGACATTTGTCAAATAGTCGTCATATTTATCCGACAAGCGCTCTCTTACAAAGCGAATACTATGGAAGAAACTTCCTTCTTCTTCAGCCTATTTAGGTCCACTGCAGGACAAAGGCCTCCCTCAAGGCTTTCCACAATGACCGGTCTTGTGCTGCCCACATCCATCAGCTTCCCGCGATCTTCACCAGGTCATTGGTCCACCTTGTTGGGGGGGCCTCTCTAGAAGAAATTTTATAAGCTTCTTACATAGTTTAAAGCAGAAGTAATACTTCTACTTATAATTAATTTCATAATTTCAAGACTTATGAAATGCGAATGGGTTTATGGCAGTTTGATGTAAGTGCAGTACCTACTAGAATATTCAGTTTTAAGCTTTTTATACAAAGTAAATAATACATCAGAATATAAAACCTGCATACTCCCTGTGTAGCGCCAAGAAAAATCCTAAAACTAAACTTCTAAATATGACAGTAAGAAAATGCTTGTTCTGATCACGACATTATAACATACGAAAATTAGACAGATTCCCATAAGCAATACTATTAAAATATGAAGCATGAATGCCAACTTATACTCTGAACCACGCATGACAAAGTAGATCATTACCAGAATGTGCAAATGTTTAATGAAATTACTATTCCTAGTTTCAATAATATGGAGAGAGAGAGTAAATGCAATTGGGCTGTATCCTGAAAAATAATTTAATGTCCATCAGATAGATTTATAAAAAATATTGAACACGTATTTTTTATTTTTTCTTCCATTCAATTACTTAAGAAGATATATTGATTTGAAATGTCGCATGACGTCACGCCGTGGTACAAAATATACCACGGCGTGACGTAATTAGCCCCCACTCCCTAACTTCAATACGCTATATCTCAGTAGTTTTTGGTAATTTCGACAAAATAAAAAATACGGGTCTTAATTTTTTTTATTATCTATAAGACGGACTAATTATTTTTTTGATTTTTATACCTTGGATACATCCCTATTATAGTATTCATTTACTTCGATAATAGTGATAAGCATCTAATGGTAAGAAGCTTGCCTCTCGTCACTGGCTGCCTCACGATTTCTTAGAAATCCTATTTTATACTTTGTAAACACAATTTGTAACAAGAAGTTTTATGTGAGCTACTTATCGATAAACATACTTAATACATTGGATATTTTATATCTTTTCAAGACTTTATAGACTATGTCCAGAACATTAAGTCTGGCTTTGGGATAGATCATAAAATTGATATAAACTTGCAACAAAGTGTAGACGATACTTAATAATAATAGTTGAATACAGAATTTGAGGATAATTACCCACTTTTGTAACAATGAACTCAATGTCATACACGATAGAATTTGAATTATTACAAGGTCTGTCAAAAAGCCAATCACAATAGTATGCACAAATATAATGAAGGTAGTTGAGTAAGTAACTATGGAAGTTATCTGAGATACTCGGTCGGTGGTATCGAAGTTACTCGTTGGTAGGCCATAACATCGGCTGCCGTCAGAACTTACCACCCACCAAAGTCTTGCCGCCAAGCGATTGGTCGTTTTCCGGCATGATAATGTCTGGTGAAGCCGTACGGAGGACCGGTCTGAGCAGTTGTATTAATTAAGATGCGTGCCGGGTACGATGCGCCAAATGTTGTTGTGTCGCGGTTTTGGTCGTGGAGGATCCCCAGATCATCCTCCCTCTGGCATCGCTGGTTGTGTTGTTGGGTGTAACATTGCACCACCTGTTTTTCTTTTTTACCGGGTGGAAAATCCTCATGGATGTCCGCCGCCCTGGGGCGAGCGACGGGGTCTGTCAGACTCTTACTTACTAAAAACCACACGGGTGTTCCGTCTCACACCTACACCATCCACAAACGACCACCAACCACCATCAACGATTGCATCACTGCTTACAAAAAAAGGATCATATATAGTGAAAAGTTAAGGGATCGATAAATAGAAGTAGAAAATTAACATAAGGAGAATATAATAGTAGTGTACCCCCTCTTTGTTATAATTTCACCAGTCAAGTACATATTACAGGAACTGATGAATATTGGTGGTGGCGCTAAGTAACTAAAGTTGAGCCAAATTCGATAAAGAATAGAGGTAAACAAACCGTTGCTAGGTAACGAGTAGTTTACGCCTAAAAGACAGATGTTAACAACCTTTTCTACATAGACGATTTTCATAAAACTAATAATCCTACTTCCTATAGCTAGTCTGGACAGTTTATTTATTTATGATTTGCATAGAGCGCTTAACCGACTTGAATGAAATATGACATACATGTAAGCTAATTTCCTAATATGTAAAAATTTTTTATACATAGGTATATGTTATAAGTAGGTCATTTTTGAAAATATTACAATGCATGTGTTAGGTATGTAGGTGATTAAAATTATATTGACAATTGCCTCAACTTTATTCAATGGTTGAATTCCACAATATGTGTTCAATACCTGGATTTCATCCATCTTTCTTTTTTTTTGTAGGGCTACCTCGTAAAATTAATGTCGACTTTTTAATGGTTTTTCGAAATACCGAGTTATTATGCACGCTATTTTAGTGATTCTATTGAAGCTGCAATAGGAATTGTTAATAAATAGCTAGCATGTAAAAGTCAATAATCATGTAAATAACAGGAGATTTGTAAAACGTGAGTTGTGATAACCCTAAATTGGTTTGTGTTGTATGAAAATGGTGGCATGTTGGTTAATCGAGATAACTTCGTGTCCTTCCAGTGAGGTTCTGGTAAGGCTACCAATGGCTGACCAATTAAGAAATGACCCGGAGTAAGTACCTCCAAATCACAGGGGTCATCTGACATAGGTATGACGGTCAGACGGCAGTCGCTTCACGGAAAATGTCGAAGTTTAGCCATATCAGCAGTTTGACTGGTAAAGCGGACCCCAGACTCCAAAGCTGAAAAGGCTTCGGATGCGACTGGGATTAACGCTGGGATGATGATGATCTGACATAGGTATGAGAGGGCGTGAATTTAGAATTGATTCTATCTTTGACAAGAGAGTAGAGAGCTCCTCGAAAGTCAAAATAGTTTCCCCTATTTCTCTCTTTAGCAAATTCTTAACAGTTTGTTTACCTCTATTCTTTATGGAGCTAGGCGATGGTTATAGATAAATTCTTGGCAGAGACCATTTAGATTGGTATCAACAAGTTAACAAAGACAATAAGTCATCGGCGCCGATGTTCACAAACTAATTTTAAGTTAACTGCATCTTTTTCTTCACATTTCGTTCAGAAAAGGTTAAAAGATAACATTTTAGTTTAATCCGAATAATGCATCCGTTTAATGTAGAAGAGGCTGATTGGTGACCCTGATCTAACTCGAGTTGGTCTCCAAAGCCTAGAGCACAGGCGTAGAGTAGCCAGCCTTTCGGTGTTCTATAGGATGCATTTCGGGGAGTGTGCGAGGGAATTGCATGATTTAATTCCCCCATCTCCGTTCCACCAGCGGACGACCCGCTCACAGAAATGTGAACACCTGTGACAAGGACGGGGGGAGGGCTCAAAAAATCATGAAATTCGTGTGACGTACTTTATGGATGGCCCCTAATTTGACAGGTCTAAACTGACATTTTATCTTCTGTCTTTTTCTTAAAGAAATGGAAAGAAAAAGATGCATTGAAGTTAAAATGTAATTTAGTTTGTGAACAAGGGATCGGGGTTTGTGTTGGAGTCCGCGTCCAGCCTGCCCGAAAGCATCTCAATATCAGTATTTTACATGGAGCTATCATCCTATCAGACCTTCATAACCAACATATATCCATTAACATCTCGGTCGTAGGCCATAACATCGGCTGCAGGCAGAAGTTACCACCCACCAGACAAAGTCTTGCCGCCAGGCGATTCGTCTTGTTCCGGCATGATGTCTGGTGAAGCTGTAAGGACGGGTCTGAGCAGTTGTATTGCGATGTGTGGCGGGTACGATGCGCCAAATCTTGTTGTGTCGGGAGTTTTGTCGTCCCAGATCAATCTCCCTCTAGCGCAGCTTCGTTCGGTCGTGTTGGTTTTGGGTTTAACATTGCATCACCTCGCTCAACTCGTCATCCTTCCTATTCCTTAGTTTTTTAAGTAAATAGGCTTAATACACTAGTGCGTTTTACCATCAACGATTGCATCACTGCTTACCATCAGGCGGGATTGCAGTCAAGCACTAGTTTATAATTATTTAAAAAACACCCTAGGAATGATTGTCAGAATTTCAGGCTTCCCTCGAAGAGAAGATAAAGAAGAGAGATGGCACATAATCTGTTATTATTAAAATACAACCCACTGCAGGCCAAAAATAAACAGTAGAACAAAGAAGACGAGAAGTAAACGAGGAAAGGCTCAAGCAAGGTTTGTAGTATTTTATGTTAAGAATAATGTTCATGTCGTAATTAACCCCATTTTTCTAATAACCTTTAATTATCTAGCTCGCCTTTTGGGATAAGTACTGTATTACACATCTATTTAGGTTGTGTTAATTCATATAATTACAATTATTTTCTCATCATTTGAGTACCTACTAGAAACGTTTGCTGTTAGCATTAATAGACCACTCTGAGTCTTTCATCTAATTTTAAGCAATCGGTATTTGTGTCTTCCAATATATTTAACAGAAGTTAGCTGTAGCTAGTAACAGCTACAGAAAATACCCTATCTCAAAAACTACTAAACCGATTTTGATGAAACTTGCAATATTACCTAAGTTGAACAATACCTACTACAACAAAAAAAGAATTACTTAATTCGCTTAAATCGGAATTTGTAGTTCCGGAAATATGCGCGCACAAACATAAAAACATACATACCACTTTTGAAATTTGGCACATTTATTCAGACGCTGATATAGACTAATATATACGAGAACTGGGCAGTTCTTGGAATATTACCATACCTACGGGTCGAATTGATAAACTCTTTTTTTTTGAAGTCAGTTAAAAATAAAGATTTTTTTCCTCTACAGTGGAACAACAATAGGCTGGTATGATAATATACTTCATTAAAATTTGAGTACAATAATGGATATAAATAAATAAATATATACGGACAAATCACACAGATTGAGCTAGCCCCAAAGTAAGTTCGAGACTTGTGTTATGGGATACTAACTCAACGATACTATATTTTATAATAGATAAATATATAGATAAACATCCAAGACCCAGGCCAATCAGGAAAAGATCGTTTCCCATCATGACCTGGCCGGGGATCGAACCCGGGGCCTCCACGTCGCAGGCCGGCCTGTTGACCGCTGCGCCACGGAGGACGACAAATATATAGGCATATAAGTTGCTGCTGCGGCGAATGCTACTGTCCTTGTATCACAATCTATATTTGCTGTACGAAGATTTGGTAGTGGCACGAGAGTTGCCCAGGCAAGCCATGGTGTCTCGCGTCGAAGAAGGCGCACCGGCGCCTCCAATGTTTGTCTTCCAAGTATTACACTCCCGTGCCGTTTTGTGGAAATAAACTACTCTAAAATAAGTATCTAGCAATAAAAACTACAGACTTAAAAACTGTACCCTCATGTGTGGGAACAAGTATGGGTGTGACGTCATCCAATTCGAATAGCCTAGGCTATCAGTTCATACATGCAATATGATGAATCATTCCGTTATAACAAAGCATGACTACGATATAATCAGAAACGCAGTAGTAAAATCTAGAAACAAGTGTACTTATGCACACTTTCACAAATCGATTAGCAAGCTAGCTGTTACCACATTTTTGTACAAACTCTAGTTTCGAACTGATTTTATTTCAGGTTAAATACTGAACGATATTAATCGGCCTATATATACAACACTAGCGGCCGCCAGCGACTTCGTTCGCGTGGAGTTAGTTATGCTCCGCTCCTATTGGTCGCAGCGTGATGTTATATAGCCTAAAGCCTTCCTGGATTAATGGGCTATCCAACGCAAAAAGAATTTTTCAAATCGGACGAGTAGTTCCCGAGATTAGCGCGCACAAACAAACATACAAACAAACTCTTCAGCTTTATATATTAGTATAGATTATTTTTTATTTATGCGAAACCCGAAACACATGTCCAGTATTTTAATGTAAAGAATCTATGTACAAAATTTCAAAAATATATCATGAAAACCCAACAAAAATATAGTCAACGCTCCGCTCGGGCGGGCGAGCGGTGCATTGACCTCTGGCATCAGCAATTGCGCGGGCATGCATCTACCGTAAGCTGCGTGGCGCGCTCGGTAACCACAGTGCAACAATTTGTAAATGTATTTGGGATAAATACAACATGGCGTAAAAACGATTGGAATCAATTCAGTTGCTTATTCTGAACAAACTATATTCAGGGTATAAAGAAAAAATAACGTTTTATATGCATTTTATTTTCAACTTAGCATCTTGCATTCCAAAAGACTGAATTAGGGATGTGAATAAAATGTATATAATAAATGTTGCATTTGACAGCCTCCGTGGCGTAGCGGTAGCGAACGCGGCCGTTGCGCAAGGAGGCGCGGGTTCGATCCCTGCACAGTGCAAATATTTGTATGTATAAATATATTTGCACTGGTCTGGCCGTGCCTCGGAAAGCACGTTAAGCCGTTGGTCCCGGTTGCCATACGAACATCTAGTGGCAGTCGTTACGGGTTGTTGGAGCCATCAAAAGTCTAACAATTGGTCTAACTGCAATGCTTAGATATCGCCTTCGGGTTGTGGAGGACGGCAGTCGCTTCACGGAAAATACTGAAGTTAAGCCAAAATCAGCAGTTAGACTGGTAAAGCGGACCCCAGACACCAAAGCTGAAAAAGCTGCGGATGCGACTGGGATTAACGCTGAGATGATGATGAATAAATGTTGCATTTATAAATGGTATTATAGTCATTATATGTATACTAGCTTTCCGCCCGCGGCTTCGCCCGCGTGGAGTTCGGTTATATCGCGCTTTTTAGATTTCCCTCGGGAACATGAAATTTTTCCGGGATAAAAGGTAGCCTATGTTCTTTCTCAGGGTCTAAAGATTGTCTGTGCCAAATTTCATCAAAATCGGTTGAGGGGTTTAGGCGGGAAAGCGTAACAGACAGACAGACAGACAGACAGATAGACAGACAGACAGACAGACAGAGTTACTTTCGCATTTATAATATTACTAGCTTTCCGCCAGCGGCTTCGCCCGCGTGGAGTTCGGTTATATCGCGCTTTTTAGATTTCCCTCGGGAACATTAAACTTTTCCGGGATAAAAGGTAGCCTATGGTTTTTCTCAGGGTCTAAAGATTGTCTGTGCCAAATTTCATCAAAATCGGTTGAGGGGTTTAGGCGGGAAAGCGTAACAGACAGACAGACAGACAGAGTTACTTTCGCATTTATAATATTATATTAGTATGGATAACGAACTGAGTATGTACATAATCAGGTTATGACGTTCGCTCTTCGAAGATAACCAGGGCCTGTAGCCAAAGTAACATCGCTTCCTAGCGAAGCGAAATCGAATACTAAACCAACCAATGGCGGGAACGATTGACCACGTGATTTGTCGTGTCGCGTGGTCAATCGTTCCCGCCATTGGTTGGTTTGGTATTCGATTTCGCTTCGCTACGAAGCGATGTTACATTGGCTAGGGCCGCTGATCTCCCCTCGATGAGATCCCGTGAGTCAGACGTTGTGTCACATTTAATTGAATTTTTGATTCGAAGACTACTGTGTTGTACTTCACTTTTGGGAGAAGTTATTTATGAGCATTGCTTGTGTTACCATCATAACAAAGCATAATATTGGAAGGCCTATGGAACCAGCATTAAAGGCAATAATCCATTCATTTCATAATCGGTTATCGTTTCATCATAAATTTAAGCGTCATTTATGAGTCTAAGTCTTGCCGCCAAGCGATTCGTCGTGTTCCGGCATGATGTCTGGTGAAGCCGTACGGAGGACGGGTCTGAGCAGTGGTATGATGTACCTAATGTTGTTGTGTCAGGAGGTTGTTCATGGAGGGTCTCCAGGTCATCCTCTGGCGCAGCATCGTTGGTCGTGTTGTTGGGTTAAACATTGCATCACCTCGCTCAACTGCCGTCTTCCTTCCTATTCACTCAGTTTTTTTTGAGTGAATAGGCTTAATAAGCTAGTGCGCTTTACCATCAGCGATTGCATCACTGCTTACCATCAGGCGGGATTGCAGTCAAGCACTAGTTTATAAATAACTAGCTTTCCGCCCGCGGCTTCGCCCGCGTGGAGTTCGGTTATATCGCGCTTTTTAGATTTCCCTCGGGAACATCAAATTTTTCCAGGATAAAAGGTAGCCTATGTTCTTTCTCAGAATCTAAAGATTGTCTGTGCCAAATTTCATCAAAATCGGTTGAGAGGTTTAAGCGGGAAAGCGTAACAGACAGACAGACAGACAGACAGACAGACAGACAGACCGACAGACAGACAGACAGAGTTACTTTCGCATTTATAATATTAGTATGGATAAAAAAAAAAAAATGAGTGGTGTTTAAGATTTACATAATGAAGAGAATTATTTAAGCACGATACTTGATTCCTTCAAAAATAATCCACATATAAAATAGAAGATTCTTAAAATCAACTCTATAAAAAAAGAGTGGCAAAATATTTTATCCCCATTCAGAAAACGAAGTACCTAAAACCAGGTCGATCAAAAAAACATCAAACAAAGATTCGTCAATTCCGAGAATTCAAAACATTAGTTCCATTCACGTCGGCCTCCATTTTAGAACTTCCAATAAACTGCTGTGAGAATAGGCACCATTTTACCATAGGCATTCTTTTTTCAGTCGATCGGAATTCTGGTACAGATCCAAATAGGTCGGATCGTCGGATCAGTCCTTTGTGGAGAGCGTACGTCCATTGCGAGTATCTCGATCACGATGCACTAGGATGATTTATGTCTTAGACGCCTTTTCTGAATGTAATATGATAATGGACAAGCAAGCTGGTCAAATAGAATTGTGGACGCTTTGTGGGTTTTTGTATAGGTACGTATTTTAGGCTAAAAAGAGGTGTGCCAGGAAATTTGGCGTTATCGCAAAGGGCCGACGGAATTTCACACCAAGCCAGCTTCTAATGTTGTACAAAGCACAGGCTCGTGTGTAGAGTACTGCAGCCACATTTGGGCTGGTGCTGCTAAATTGAGAGTAGAATGAAAAGAGTAGCGATTGAAGAGTTTCCACCCTTACATTGTTAACACCACTACCATCTAGATGAAGCGTTTCGCTTTCTCTTTTAAACCGCGTACATCGAGGTACTGGAACAATTTGCCAGCGGTGGTGTTTCCGTCAGACTACAATTTGAGTGTCTTCAAGGCTAGAATGAATAGGCTCTTAATAAAATAGTGCGCTTTAGCATCAACGATTGCATCATTGCTTACCATCAGGCGGGATTGCGCTCAAGCACTAGTTTATAATTTATAAAAAAAAAAAGTTGGAAATTTTTCGAAATGCGTTTCTGCACACAGACCAGGGGAGTCAGCCTTGATAGTTCAACATCCCACTACCCCGTGCAGGAGACGAGGTCCGGACAGACCGGGCCAGCACAAGGGTGTGGGGATGTAGAATAATTTAGACTCCCGCGGCCCCACGCGCGCTCGTGATAGAAGAGACACCGGGGTGGTTTTAGTCAGTAAAAGTCTGACAGACCCCGTCGCCCACCCCAGGGCGGCCGGCATTCATTGAGGATTTCCAAACCGGAGAGGAAAAAGAAAAGGGGGGAAAGAGAGCCTAAGTATTATTATATAAGCTGCACGGTTTGTCGGCTCAGGTTGAGGTACGCATGCCGCGGTTGGTTCCTAAATGGGTGATCTTAATATACCAAGACCCTTCCGAGCCTCTGATATTTCAGAGGTTCGGGCTCTTACCAAGGGATATCGTAATGTGTGAATTGTAATGTGAGTGTTCAATAACTGAAATTTAGAGTCCGTTCGAATAGTAAGCCGAGCTAAAGATATATGGGAATAGGCGGGTGAAAATGATAACCCAAGACAGGGGAAAATAAGCCAGCTTCTAGCTAAGCTTCTTCAACGAAGGATTGGTGGCAGTAATGGTTGTAGAAACTACGACCAAGCCAAACAGTAGTTTGACTTCGTCTTCCTTTACTCTTGGTTATTACTTCTCCAAATCACTTCTCCTGGTTACTACTACTTCTTCTTGGTCCCAATCGTTTCAATAAAATGGTTTCTCGGTGGTAGGACATAACATCGGCTGCCGGCAGAAGTTACCACCCACCAGACAAAGTCTTGCCGCCAAGCGATTCGTCGTGTTCCGGCATGATGTCTGGTGAAGCCGTACGGAGGACGGGTCTGAGCCCCTCCCTTTAGCGCAGCATTGTTTGGTCGTGTTGGTCTTGGGTTTAACATTGCATCACCTCGCTCAACTGCTGTCATCCTTCCTATTTCTTAGTTTTTTAAGTGAATAGGCTTAATAAACTAGTGCGCTTTACCATCAACGATTGCATCACTGCTTACCATCAGGCGGGCAATCCCGCCTCAAGCAAGCAAGCCAAGCACTAGTTTATAAATATTAAAAAAAAAACAAGTAAAAATGGAAAAAAAAATGTAACTAAACCAAAGACCAAATAACACGGCAAAAGGGGTCATAACTTAGTTTTCTACAGGAGTGCAATAAGCTCCGTATAACTCTTGAAAAAAGAATAAAAATTAAAAAGAAAATAGCGCCTCACATATTTCTCTATAAGCTAGTTAGCAGCTTGTATTTATATTAATATCCCTGTTTGCACAGGATTATTAATATAAATACAAGCTGCTCCTCTGTCTGCAAGTTATGAAGGAACAGTTGGTGCGACAACTCAGCCAGTCGTAAAATGTTCAGTTTTTGTTGGCTCGCAGCCTGACCTAAAGAAACTTCCTTGCAATAATGTTACAGTTGTGTGCATGGTTTAATAAAACAGCGGGATACTGTGTCTTTATGGAGTTTAATATGTGAATAGAAATGCAAGTTATTGTAATGTCAAGTGCAGTATAATTCATTGTCATCTGTGAGTTTTTGCCTTACATTGTGTAAACCAGATGAGGTATTGTTTTATACTAGGCATTGATGAGGGACTGTTGGGAAAAGACCCTCTCCCTTTTTCTACTTTTCAAAATCCAGAGCTGCAAAGGACGAATCGTCTAGCCCAATCTCCACATGGGCTTGTCACGAAGTCGTTTGCCATTAATCGGGACCTACTGGGTCGATAGTTTGGCCCAGTGATCGGGACCTACTGGGTCGTAAGTTTGCACCATTAATCGGTATCTACTGGGTCGTAAGTTTGGACCATTTATCCCCACAGGTTGTAAGTTTAGCCCTTTAATCGGGAACCATCGGGTCATAAATATTGCCCATTAATAAGATATGATAATTAAATTATATACCTAGATTTTAATTCCAAAATTAGTGTTTTAGGATAAGCTGTGTGAAACTTCTTAATTTTAGCCACTTTAAAAGACATTTTCCGGTGTCTAACAGTCATTTTCTCAATTTGAGCAAAATTGATCTACATGCAGTTTTATTGCAATGCCAAGTGACACCAAATCCATAGTAATATTATAAATGCGAAAGTAACTCTGTCTGTCTGTCTGTCACGCTTTCCCGCTTAAACCTCTCAACCGATTTTGATGAAATTTGGCACCGACAATCTTTAGACCCTGAGAAAGGATATAGGCTACCTTTTATCCCGGAAAATTTGATATTCCCGAGGGAAATCTAAAAAGCGCGATATAACTGAAATCCATGCGGGCGAAGCCGCGGGCGGAAAGCTAGTTATTCTGTATTAGTTAAAATACGAAGCGTATATACCCGTGCATGAGATATCTTTGCAAATATGCAGTTTCGTTGCAGAATAAGTTAATCTACTGGCGAAATAACCTCTCACATGGACAACCCGTGTGGTGAACTAAATTCATGAGAGTATGGATATATTTTCGTGCTCTTTAAGTAGATTCGCAAGAGTTTTATTAAAAGTAGTTAGTTATTGCATAACTATTACTACATTTAATTAAAAAAATATATATAATATTATTTATTTTTTTAGGTATGTAAAGATAGTTATTTTTAAGATGACAACTACGTTGTCTCATTCGATTAAAGTTTTCATGAAACTTGTAAGTATAATCCATACTAATATTATAACTGCGAAAGTAACTCTGTCTGTCTGTCTGTCTGTTACGCTTTCCCGCTTAAACCTCTCAACCGATTTTAATGAAATTTGGCACAGACAATCTTTAGACCCTGAGATAGAACATAGGCTACCTTTTATCCCGGAAAAAATTGATGTTCCCGAGGGAAGCGCGATATAACCGAACTCCACGCGGGCGAAGCCGCGGGCGGAAAGCTAGTAAATAATATAGGAAAGCACACCCAGATAATACGATTATCTTATCACCATGCAATATCTGACAAATACAAAATTCAAAGATATTATTCTCAATGGTGTTACAAATACGGTAACATTGGAACATCATAACGATTTATATCCGCAGCCTTTGGGTATAAGGAAACGCATATATCAATTGGACATCCAACCACGCGGATGTAAGAGAAAACCGAAAACTGGTTATGTGGTTACACACTTCGTTTGCTGAAAAAATATATTCACAATTTACGCTCTTTGCTCCACCCTGTCTCAAGGTTTTATTTTATACTTGGCTTTATGCAGAATAATTGCGTACGTACTTACAAAGGCAATGTCATTCATTTTGTAAGTTCAACAGGATTCATTGTTTTATTTACGTTGTTGAGCATATCTTTCGGCGTGTAATTTCATTAAATTGTTATAGATGCAAGTTAACACAGCAAAAACTAGAAGAAAAAAGAATTGTCAGCTTTATTTATTTATTTATTTATTTAAAAAGTACTGCCACATCACAAACATTAAACATTCACAATAATTTATACTATTCAATTTATGGCCTGATTAATGGGCTGGAGCTTTAAATTGATTGGCAAAGATTAGCCAACAAATTCCGCCTACTTGACTACAAACAATGTCAATCAAACAATTCTATGTATGACAAGGACGCAGATATTAATACGAACTAAGGATCATTACAAACACTAACAATTATGACAAGACACATAATTATTATCATTGTTGAAACTTAAAAATCTTTAGTGTTTAAAAAAGTTTAATATGTTTGGGATAAAACGACCGCGTACCAAGCAAACGAAAGCATGCTGGAACGCGTCAGTGGCAATGTCTTATTGAAGAAAAAGACTTTGGTGGGTCCGCACGCGTAAGTATATCGGATAATACATTAAATTAAAAAAGACCATCTCAATGGGCGTATGGCATGTAGTACACTACATGCCATACGCCCGTATATACGGTACTAGATCAAAGGATAAAAAGGTGCATTACAAAACAGCGTGGATACGGCCGCTGAAGTACGGAAGGATAAAATCGGGTAGTTCATTTACACACATACACTCCAAGTAATTGTATTTATATATATATTCATAATACACGGTAGAGCAACACAGTACTCATCACATAATACTAAATAAAGTGCGTGGTAACGACATTCAGCAGTTTTGGTAAGTTTATTGAATCTTTGATTTTGTAGGTTAAGTCGGTACCTTGACAATTTTCTTGGTTGAGTATACTTTCGGCTTCGGTGTTAAAAGTAGGAAAGCACGGCTTCCTATACATTGTTGGTAGCAGAGAGCATTAATTAGACATAATATATTATGTATTACAGCCTCCGTGGCGTAGCGGGCGAGGCCGCTGCGCAAGGTGGCGCGTGTTCGATCCCCGCACAGTGCAAGTATTTGTATGCATGATTACGAATACTTGCACTGGTCTGGTCGTGCCACGGAAAGCACGTTAAGCCGTTGGTCCCAGTTGCCATATCCAGTTAGAACATCTAGTGGCAGTCGTTACGGGTTGTTGGAGCCCTCAAAAGTCCAACAATTGGTCTATCTGCAATGCTTCGATGTCACCTTCGGGTTGTGGAGGTTAGACGGCAGTCGCTTCACGGAAAATGTCGAAGTTTAGCCATTTCAGCAGTTGGACTGGTAAAGCGGACCCCAGACTCCAAAGCTGAAAAGGCTTCGGATGCGACTGGAATTAACGCTGTGATGATGATGATGATGAATATATTACATATGTATTAAAATGAAGGAGCAACGTTTTTATTTGATTATCTGTCTTGTCATATAAAAAATCCTTGGTCTAACTAACACTACATTGAAGTCGCGAGTTACTTTACGTAATCCTAACATTACTCCGACAGCCCAAACGCACAAATTGCCATTAGTTATTTGTCCACATTATAACTCATTCACAATAAATTAGTTAACCGCAACTATATGTAACAGAAGCTACACAAACTAACATGTCCGAAGCAGAAAGCTACACAAAGTAACATGTCCGAAGCTATTCAAATTGTAAGGGAGCAAGCGATACAAAGTTGTGTCCTATATGGTTAGCCGATAGTTTGGTGACCAACTCTGTGCGATACGTTTTACGTCTATGAAGTTTGACAAAGTAGGATATAACTGTACTGATTTTTTTTCTGGGTATACTTGCTTTCGTTTCAATATGATTGGATCCTGGTTGATGCTGATTTTATGAGATTGATTCTTAGAGGCATGAGGAGCAGAGTGTAAAATTCACTCAACTTTCATGGAAAAGGTAGGATCTTCTAGCAGACGTGACCAGTACGAATTAACATCCAAACACATTGAAATAAAAGCACATTTCAGTGTGATTGATTCCTGGTTGGATGTTAATTTTATGAGATTGATTCTTAGAGGCATGAGGAACAGAGTGTAAAATTCACTCAACTTTCATGGAAAAAGATCTTCAGCCAGACGTCACCAGGACGTCGCGTCTGGCGGTCGGCTGCCCGACGTTTAATGTCTGGAAGTTGTATATATTATTAAGCTAATTGCGTAGTAAACTCTGCTTGCGCGAAACAACAGGCTTTTGTATGGCGGCAGTGTGTTACGTAGTTCGAATGTGGCGATGTAAAGGAAGCCAGTTTGATAGGATTAACTATTAAGTCTAGTAATAGTACCTATAGCCGAATTAAAATGATATGTACTTACTTATTTACATTTACATATATATTTTATAATTATTATTACTTATATAACACTTTTGGCCGCGGCTTTTAATAAGCCGTTTCAGTTTTCCCTTTATAAGTATCATTCTTTACAAAAACTACACTTTTACAGTAGTGAACACAGTACGAATAAAAACATAATGAGTTTATCATGCTCCCCCATGTTCTGTACGAGGAAGTTATGACGGCCTCCTATTGTTCAAGACTATTGTAATTCCTCGCTGTTACTTATCTCATAATGTTTCATTTTATACAAACTTAAAACAATTGTTCTGTTTCCTAGTTAATTAAATAATAAACTTGCATCTTGATTTTAGCCGTAATTTCATGTTCTGAAAGTTGGATAAACAGATAATCCTATAGTTACCGGCAAGATCTTGTTTTCGATGTTTTGTAAAGATTTTACACAATGCAACACAGGCCTAGTCTATGGCTTTACCTTCAAAAGGTATTATAATGTTCATTCGATTTATCTTAGCTGTAATTCAAACCATGTATAGCTAATGTAAATCTGAATAAGAGTTGCTGAAAGTCGAGTTGAATGGCGTGCAACCGGAGAGGCCTATGTGCAGCAGTGGCTGTTATGAGTTGATCTTGATGATAGTTCTAATTTAGTATCACTGAGTTGTCTTTTCTTTGTATAACCAACTAGCTTTCCGTCCGCGGCTTCGCCCGCGTGGAGTTCGGTTATATCGCGCTTTTTAGATTTCCCTCGGGAACATCAATTTTTTCCGGGATAAAAGGTAGCCTATGTTCTTTCTCAGGGTCTAAAGATTGTCTGTGCCAAATTTCATCAAAATCGGTTGAGAGGTTTAAGCGGGAAAGCGTAACAGACAGACAGACAGACAGAGTTACTTTCGCATTCATAATATTAGTATGGATTAAGTGCCATTTTAATTAATGAAAGTAAACGATGACGCTTATAACTCTTAAATGTGATTTAGATGTGTTGATAGCGTGCAGCTTATTGTGAAATCCGCTCTTAGTTG
This sequence comes from Sesamia nonagrioides, assembly GCA_017933935.1. NCBI lineage: Eukaryota > Metazoa > Arthropoda > Insecta > Lepidoptera > Noctuidae > Sesamia > Sesamia nonagrioides. The sequence continues at coordinate 756,949 of JADWQK010000063.1, read as the reverse complement.
TATAAAAACAAAGCATCTACTTGTTTACAATTACTTTTACTCATTAACAGTATAATCATTAAGTATGGAAGGAAAAAAAAACATCAAAACAAAAAGACATGTTGGGTCGGCTCCAAATAAAAAATTGGCATAAGGGCAAAAGGATTACGATTGATATTATCCATCTATCAAATGTAAAGTATGAACAATGGCATCCTAAATCCCGTCCAAAACGAGAACCAATTCTTTTTCAGACAGACATCAGCGCCTTCGCTCATATCTAAAATCATTGACACATGTATAGTCGTTAATTCTCATCGTTAAATTTAATGCGCCGAATAACGGGCGCACGGAATAATGTCCGTTACGACTTTATTTACGATAGGAGTTATTGTGAAAATGCGATTTATATTTCAGTTTACGATGCCTCAACTTCATATTGTTATGCGGAAGTTAATGACTGCAGTGAAGGAATACAATAGACTGCGCTTCTATTAAACTCAAAGAAACTTTGAAATAATTTTGTTTGCAATAAGTAGTAGTAGTAGCCATTATTTATTATTTACTACTAGCTGTTGCCCGCGACTCCGTCCGCGTGGATTCCGTTAACAGCGCGCGGTGTTTCCCATAAATTAAAAAGAGCTCAGTTGATATGATATAAGCGCCTGTTAAAATAATGGGAGGAGCATGTAGTACGTCCGCGTAAGCTCCTTTTCGCAACATTTTTTGTTATTACTCTCCTCCTATTGGTCATAGCGGGATGTTATATAGCCTATGTCCTTTCTCATGCTCTAGACTATCTGTGTACCAAATTTCATCACAATCGGTTCAGTAGTTTTGGCGTGAAAGCCGGACAGACAGAGACACTTTCGCATTTATAATATTAGTATGGATGGGCTCATATCGGCAATGAAACTGAGTTTCTTCTTCTTCATTCCTGAGCTGTCAGTGTGAATATTCCACAACAATTATGATATAAACATTCTACAATAACCATGATACTGATATTCCATGACAACGAGGATATTGAAAGGTTTTGAATGCTGTTTAGATGTGGTGACCACGTTTTCACATTAGATACAGACAAAGCCAGACAAAGTCGTGCCGCCAAGCGATTCGTCGTGTTCCGGCATGATGTCTGGTGAAGCCGTACGGAGGACGGGCCTGAGCAGTTGTGTTGCGATGTGTACCGGGTACTATGTGCCTAATGTTGTTGTATCGGAAGTTTGGTCGTGGAGAGTCTCCAGATCATCCTCTGGCGCAGCATCGTTGGTCGTGTTGTTGGGTTAAACATTGCATCACCTCGCTCAACTGCCGTCTTCCTTCCTATTCACTCAGTTTTTTTGAGTGAATAGGCTTAATAAGCTAGTGCGTTTACCATCAACGATTGCATCACTGCTTACCATCAGGCGGGATTGCAGTCAAGCACTAGTTTATAACTAAAAAAAAAAAAAAAAAAAAAAAAAAAAAAAAAAAAAAAAAAATTATATATACTTAGTTTATTGAAGAAGCGTTTGATCTCTGCTTAAGCATTACTTAAAACTAGTTTCAACCAATCAAAAGGCTTCAAACGAGACTTAAGTAGAGCTTGAGTTTGAGTGACGTTCTGTAATACGGACCTAAGACTGCTATATAAGCCTCTGTACCTACATAATTCTAACCCTTCTTATTCGGGATTTTTGGCACATATCTTCATCATTTAATGTTTTGTGTCAATCTAATTTCGTGAAAATGTTACCTGTACTGTAGGTATATGCGTAACATGTAAGATTTTCATACCTATTTATATAATGAAAATGTGAGATATAGAAAGTACCTAATCAGTTAAATACACAGCCTAGTACATAGCTTAGCGAAAAAATATTAGAAATCTTGGACCTATTAGAAGCGTCTTAAAGACAGATAACCGCGCAAAATAAACAATGACCCACAAAGGACCATTTCTTGTTTTCACTACAGTTTTGTTCAGAAATTGTTCCTAAAAGAAAACCACGACACCAAAAAATTCAAGTTTTCAATTTCCTCGCAACAGCAACGTAATTAGAACTCTGGGTAGTAGCCAAAAGTTGTAAGTTTTCTACTGATGATAGGTTTTAAACAAGTTTCAGTACAAAGTTGGTGCAGTACTACTGACCCATATTGTGGTAATGTTGGTACAACATAACCAGCAGTTATATGGAGGTTTTATGTATGTGCAAATGACTGGGTACATGTTCAGTGAGGTTGATATGCTTGTTTGTAAGCGGAGGAGTTTAAATTTAAAGAAACCGTGGCCCTGGCGCATAGGCAAGTGAAGAAACACGGGTGGGTTTTAGTCAGTAAAAGTCTGACACGCCCTTCCGCTTCGCCCAGAGCGGGAGAGACAATTTGAGGATTTCCGATCCCAAACAAAAAAAAAGGAGTTTAGTGTTGATTCTAGTCATCAGTTGCCTAGCCTTTTGCTAATTATGTTAAGGTAGGGATCCAGCCTAGCTGGAGAGAGCTGAATACCAGAGAGAAAAAAAAGAAATTATAATATTTCGCAAAAGAAGGTAACTTAATACATGTGCGGTAGGCAAAACGTACGCGGACGAAGGGGGGCAGGGCACGCGGCACGCGGTCGCAACGCTATTCGCTCATAGTAATACAGTCAAAAATGGTGTTGTCACTTTTTTAAAAAATACCAAATTTTGGGGAAGTTAGAATTAATTCGCCGAAAAAAAGATTATTTCAAAATTCATTACTACTGTTACCATGACGATTATGTAAATTTTCATATTTTATTTGGTCATGTGTTTACCTAACCTTTAATAACCTTAAAGGTCGGACAGGGTTTTCTTTACATATTGTATAATCATCATCATCAGCCTGCAGCAGTCCACTGTTGGACATAGGCCACTCCTATTTCACGCCATTCAACTCGATTCTCGGCAACTCCATCCAATTACTACCAGCCATCCTACGAAGATCTTCGCTCCACCAAGCCTGAGGGCGTCCCACCTTACGTCTACCTATTCGCTATACATTGTATACAACGTTATTTATTTTTTTTATGCGAAACCTGAATATAGTTTACTCAGAATAAGCAACTGAATCGATTCCAATAATTTTATACCATGTTATATTTTTTCACAAATACATTTAGAAATTTTTGCAATTGGTTACCGAGCTGGTACTTGCGCCCCGCACACAGCTGACGCAGAGGTCAATGCCCCGCGCTTGCCCGCACGAGCGGACCTTTGACCATATTTTTGTTGAGACAATCAAGTAGAATAGCAAGCTCATAACTTTGTGGTTTTTCATTAAATCTTTTTGAAATTTTGTATCATAGATTCTTTACCTAAAATTACTGGACACGTGTGTTGTATATTATCTTGTTTGAAATTAAAATAGATTGGTTATCTGACTGACTCTGAATTATAGAACAGTGGTAGCCTAGTGGTATCAGCCGCGACTTCAAGTTGTAGGTCGTAGGTTCGAACACAGTCAGGCGCTTTACTTTGTGTAAATATCTGAACACAACTGCTCTCAAAACGGTGAAGGAAAACATAGTGAGAAAATCCTAGAGGCAAAACTTCCAACGGCCCATCCGCTCTCACCGAGAGGAGGCCTGTGTTCCATGCGTGGGAACATTATAGGCTGAATATTTGTATGTATGTATGGTTGTTTCATAAGAAAGCTCAAGGTCGCACAGAGAGCTATGGAGAGGGCTATGCTAGGTGTTTCTTTACGTGATCGAATCAGGAATGAGGAGATCCGTAGAAGAACTAAAGTCGCCGACATAGCCCAGCGGATTAGCAGTGCGCGGGGCACATAGCTGCTAGAGCCGATGGCCGATGCGGCAGAAAGGCTCTTGAATGGCGACCACGTACCGGCAAGCGGAGCGTCGGACGCCCACCGACTAGGTGGTCGGATGATCTGACCAAAATCGCAGGGAAGCGCTGGATGCAGGCCGCGTCCAACCGCTCTTTTTGGAAATCCTCGGGGGAGGCCTATGTCCAGCAGTGGACTTCATGTGGCTGAGATGATGATGATGGTTGTTTGACTAAAATAATGACTACATTATTAGTACGGAACTCTAACTAGCTACTTAGCTATTTAGTACCCAAAGGGTAAAAAAGGGACCTACTAAAACCCCACTGTCCGCCTGTTTGTCTCTCTGTTACTGGTGTATCTCATGTTAATTTTTTTTTTGTTCTGGTTGTGAAGTCATCAAATGGCCTCTCGCGTTCTGGGCGGAGCGGAAAGATGTTTTAGACTTTTACTGACTAAAACCGACCCGTGTTTCTTGATTAGCTATTACGGTTCACGAGATACACCAGTGACAGTTGAAATAGCATTGACAATTGTTTTATGTCCTTTTAATGGCCGCTTTTAGTATGTTGCTAAAACTGGCTCGAAGTTACGGTTTGTTAATTTGATTAGTTTTGATGAAGCACCAGCACTTTTATAGGGCGAAAATACAGCGTGCCGTAATGGCGGCATAATTCAGCGCGCTAATTATAATTTAATTACACGTTACTTTTTATTTACATTTTTGTAAAATAGTATCTTGGAGAATTGTAAGGTTGGGATCGTTTGTCGGGGTCTCGGGATCATAACATCGCATTAATGAAATTAAAACGAATATCGTGCAAGAGAGAGCCTTATATCGGCAAGAGACGCAGGCGGTAGTTTTCAAATTAGGTTTTTTTTAACGTTGCTCCTCATTAAGAATTGGTTGGTATCCTAAAAATAATTAAATGTCCATAAGATAGATTTATAAAAAAAAAATTAAAACACGTGTTTTTTATTTTTTCTTTCATTCAAATACTTAGGAAGATATATTGATTTGAAATGTCGCATGACACATGATACAAAATAAACCACGGCGTGACGTATTTAGCCCCCACTCCGTAACTTTAATGCGCTATATCTCAGTAATTTTTGGTAATTTCGGCAAAATAAAAAATACGGGTCTTGATTTATTTTATCTATACATAAGAGTTTGTTTGTTTGTGCGCGCTAATCTCAGGAACTACTGGTCCGATTTGAAAAATTCTTTTTGCGTTGGATAGCCTATTAATCCAGGAGGGCTTTAGGCTATATAACATCACGCTGCGACCAATAGGAGCGGAGCATAACTAATTCCAAGCGAACGAAGTCGCTGGCGGCCACTAGTTATCTATAAGACGGACTAATTATATTTTTGATTTTCATACCTTGGATACATCCCTATTACTCTTGTGTCTTGGGTACGCTTACAAACATTTAAACTCATATTCACGCAACGCAGTAGTCGATCGTTTAGCCACTGCACTGACCGTGTCATCAAATTATTATTTTATGTTTTTATAATATTTAGAATTACTGACCCTCATCCAAACTGCTTTAGCAAGCCATCAAGCGAAGCAAATACATTTGCAACTTAAGCATTAAATTATAAGAATATTTAAAGTAACTACTTATTCTTTAATCTATTAGTTTTATAGTAGTCATAAGGGCTTAGCATATCCATCATCATCATCATCTCAGCGTTAATCCCAGTCGCGTCCGTAGCTTTTCAGCTTTGGAGTCTGGGGTCCGCTTTACCAGTCTAACTGCTGATTTTGGCTAAACTTCGATATTTTCCCTGAAGCGTCTGCCCTCCACAACCCGAAGGCGATATCGAAGCATTGCAGTTAGACCAATTGTTAGACTTTTGAGGGCTCCAACAACCCGTAACGACTGCCACTAGATGTTCGTGTGGCAACCGGGAACAACGGCTTAAAGTGCTTTCCGAGGCACGTACAGACCAGTGCAAATATTCATATTCATGCATACAAATATTTGCACTGTGCGGGGATCGAACCCGCGCCTCCTTGCGCAACGTCAACGTCTGGGGTTGGGGAAGGGGTTGGCGTATCCATGTGGATAAAAACCCCTTATTAAAATACAAGAAATAAAAAAAAACGGCCACTAGCCCTACCCAGGTGCTGAATTAATGCACGCTTTATGCCTGCAAGTGCATGCAATGCATGTCAGCGTAAACAGTTTTTGTAGCAGAAAAGTGCAGTGATAATACCTAAGTATCACTAAGTATCAAGTAGTACAAGAAAACTCGACTCCGCGACACTTGAACTACAGCGAAATGGAATAATCATAACGTCATTATTCTTTCAAAACCGTTATGCCAACTTCACCCTTTCGCCATTTTAGAATAATAAAGAATAAAAAGGTACGTAAGGAGTGGTTGGCCCGGAAGGGTGCAATCACGGCCGCCCCAAATTACATGGCAGTACAATCATAATTCTACCGCCAGCAAATTGTTAAATAACGCCCTCTACCAATACCAGTTCATATTTATTTAACGACTTTCCTACGAGAATATCGTTATGATAAGAGTATTTAGTCACTTGTTTGGAATGGCTTTTGTGAGGTTACCTGTTTTGTTTATTTATGGTTACAATTTCCTAAGTAATAGTGGAGTTAGATTAAATAACTTTTTCTATGCAGCGAGAAAATTATATACTTTTTAGTAGCGCTCGCGTTTCACATGCATAAGCGCCGACCGAGTCAGAAAGTCGGAATAAAGTACCCTATGCATTTGCCTAAAGTTTAATCAGAATCCGTTGAACACTTCATGAGTGAAATAGTAACAAACATCCACCCATTCATCCTGAAACTTTCGCTAGTAGAAAATAGGCTCTAAATAAAGATTAACTAAAAACCAACACTATGCGAATTATACCAATTAACCTGCACCCTAATCGTGTCAATATTACTATCATTTTGAAGCATATTGCTCCATATTATGTTAAAAAAATGAAATAACTGTCAAAATGAAACCCATTGCTAACTGATAGTGTTTACCCTGCGGAACGCAATAAAATAATCCGTTGTAATTCTCAACATTCTGCAAATATGATATTGACAGTGCATGATTGTAGAAGTTTAGATGCGCCCTAATTGTTGTGTAGTTGTTTGTAGAAGGGTACGAGATCAACTGTAACTGTATAAAAACAACCAAAAAACCTTTGTGAGAGCTAGTCAAAACTCGTCCAAACGGTCAGCTGTTTCATAATGGCGCCGTAAGTTGGCCGCACTTGGCACGGCTGCAGCATGCATTAGTTGCATCGAATTTATAGTCACACTCTGACCCCAAAAATATACGGTCAGTATGGCTCACACTCCATGAATTGTTCGTAAATCGTTAGTGTACCAGTTATTCACAGCTTTAAATTTTAAGTTCGTTTATTAAACTGTTTGGAGTGGGCAACTTACATTATGGTGCTCGGAAAATGTAGGTATTAACATGTATTTTGTTATTGTTGCATATAGATTAAATCATACAAGACCAAGCTTGTTAGTTAGGCTAAGGAGCATTTATGGGTCACCCACATTTGGCCAGCTGTAGCCATCAACCAAGGAACCAAGGCCTCCCTAGCAGTAGCGCTTGCGACCAACCACTAAACTCAATAATATCAAGTTGTAGTCAATAACACAAATATCAATATTAAGAAATGACGCATCTTATTTCGATTAATATGCAGTATTATAGTTCTTTGCTTGAACGAGAACTCGCGGAGTAATTGCATAGCACACTCGTACTATCAAAGGCTTTGATTTTCACAGTTAAACAACATTCGATACGTTATTTTCTTTAAAAAACGAACAAATTCTTGGAACATATAAAGCAATGGATTAACAATATCCTTCAAAGTTATTCAGTTAATGGTCATTCTCGCGCACTAGTTTTAGACACTTTTCACTCACGTAAGAATAGCGTCACGGTCGTAACCATAGGGAGGGAAGAAGGCCGTATCAAAAGTAACTGCTGAAAAGATAACTGACTTTTTTAAGTCCCAACGTGGAATTACAATGTCGGTCAAATAAATTCTTTTACCAATTGTGACCGCATAAAGGCATTTTTACGACAAAAGTGCGGCTACCCAATTCATCCGACGTTCCCGTAGGTTTTTCATTATAGTATTGTGAATCATAAAATTTTAATCGCGGAAAATTCGGGACACCGAATAAGGGCGGATATCAAATTAAATTTCTGTGAACTGAGCTGTATTGTATTATAGGGACGTTTTGTACATAATATTGTTTTGACGCAGCTTATAAAAAGCTTTCAGAGATTTTTACTGTAAATATTTATTAACTTTCATTAAAAAAACATGAACTTTTTATTTGAAATCGTCTGCCCTTTTAAGCTCTTATCCGTGTAATTCAATTTTGTTTTGTCAGCATTATTGAGGCCTAATGAAGTTTGAACATGGGCTAACGACAGACGTCATTTAGCTCCGTTTACGTCTCTGGCATTGTAAAACGGACTCTTGAAGTTGGAGTGAGCTAATATGCAGTCAAGATAATGGAGTGAATTTTAATAACTATCGACTCGCCCCCACTTCGCACGTTTCGTATTGTATGATTTCATAAAAGATCGTAATTTTCTTTATTATATGTAAGTTTTGCATTACGTCGGCGTAGACTGGCGATGAAAACCAGCGCTGGGTCGCTGTCTTCATTGGATCGCAACATAGAGCTGAACGCCACCGCGCATCTAGCCTCTGATGTTTCAAGAGCCCATATTAGAATAAAAATATTTTGATTTGATTTGAATTTGCGTGGATGTGATGCATGTTTCCCGTAGGCATTTATTACATATATTTTTGTGTTTTTTGTAATTTCTGGCGTCATGACAAATTCTTATGCTCATATCTCCCATTCTCGTGTTACTCAGGGGTGTGTTCTCTCTGAAAATCTGTTCCAGCTGCGTATTCCATCTGCTCATGCTCGGTATCCATGGGTGTCCAATAAACGTTTTGTCTTTCTATAGAGACTTTAATTTATTAATAAATAATAATTTAATTTAAAGGGATATTTTGAAGGAAAAGGGGGAGGACTATGCCCAAGTGTGGGACAAAATGTGGGCTAAAAAAATATGAATTAATAGTACTTTGGATGCCTCTTAAAAATTTGCTTCTAAAATTGATCTACATCGTTTTGAAAGATTGCCAAGAGAGCTTTTCGATAAGTCCATTACACATGACGATCAAAAAATCAGGTTAAAAAAGCATTGTTTATTTTAGTTTAATGGAAAATAAAGATCCTGTTCTCTGTTTGAGTGTTGAGAAGAACAAGATCTTGTTCACTTGCTCATCTTCTCTGTATGAGAGGAGACCTGTGCCCAGCAGTGGGATGATAAAAAAAGGATTGATGATGAAAGATCTTGTTTATCCCAGAAAGAAAAAAAGAAATATCACACATAGACACATCCAAGTATACTCTCCTTTAGTCATCAGATGTCAATTACCAAAATAGATTGAACACATGAAAAAAAAAAAAAACAATCAGCAATTCTGTAGTTTCCATCCCAATAACACGGAAATAGAGGGATATTATGAAAAAAATGCTGCCATAACCTTTTCTGAATGAAGTTGAACGTGAAATCAAATGGAGCTTCATTAGAAAACCGATTCGACGCCGAGGCATCCCTCCCTTCATTGTCACCTGCTTCCGTTGACTAGGACTCCGCCCGGGGGAAATTCTATGGCTGCGGCTGACGTAGAGAATTCAACATAATAATGGAGAATATGAAGGTGAATACCAAGTTATTGTGTTTGTATTGGAGGTTGTGTTACAAGTGTAAAATGAAAAAAGTAAAAAAAAAAGTTACACGTAGGTTTTTTTTTAAGTAGTAAACAGTTTTCGAAAAGTAGTTTCCACCCGAACCTTCATCCGCGTGGAATTTCTTGTTTTTACTTAAAATGGCAATACAGCTTTCCATTAGGGAAACTTTCATTCCAGCTATCGGAATCAGCAATTTCTAATACCCCCTACATACAACTTTACCCCCTATTGTTCTGTAATTAATTCAGTGTTCACAATTAGGAACCGATGGATGCGGGCAGCACAAGACCGGTCATTATGGAAAGCCTTGGAGGAGGCGTTTGTCCAGCAGTGGACCTCTATAGCTTAAGAAGAAGATAATATAATAAAAAATAATATTCTATTCTCATAAATTATACCTCTTTATCAAACACTAGCTGATCCGTACCCGCTTTGTTGGGCAGAAAAATTTTTTACTTGTGATGAAATCCGGCTACCAAGTAAAAGACTTTTCATGTTTCAGGTTACTATATAGCCAAGTACACTCACGAAGAAAGTAATTTTCAATTGGTAAAAGAAGTTTCAAAATCGGTTCAATAGATCCAGAGATTATCCCCTACAAACTCACGAACTTATCTCTTTTTAATATTAAGATTATAGAAGTATACATAGATAAAACTCACACCCTATTTCAATAGGGAAAGGAAAAACTACAAAGCGCCACCTTCTATAATCCTTACAGAGTTTTTGTATAAATTTTATAATATTACAATAGATGAGAAGTGTCGCCAAGTGTTAACTGGAACGACAATGATTGGAGAACCAACTAGGAATCACGCAATAACACATACATTTCACTATAATAATCAATATTAGGTACGTGTTGAAACTTCAAGCCCTCTTACCACCCAAAACAAGCCATAACAGCCTTCCATTATCAGTAACTGTAACACGTGAAAACCTTTCGAAGTTCCTGAACTTATCTACAAAGTTAAGGCGCAATATAGCCGAGACCATTGAACAAGCAGTGCTAAAACGTCTAACTCCCTTCTGTTCCGAAGAGGTTTGAACGATACATGCATACGAAAATAGAAGGAAAACATTACAAAGTTTCATTAATTAGAGTTCATTTCCCCCTGTTCCGAGGATTCCCTTAAGAGCGGCGAAGCTGGAGGCTTTCAGATCTTTCAGGAGTTTATTACCTCGAGAATTGTAGTTGCAGAGTGGAATAATTAATGTGTGTTAAACATCCATGCTTTTATTCCCTGAAGGAATTTAAGTTGCTGTTATACGTAATTTCACCTGGAATTAGACTGGTCTATTTCTACTTAAGTATCAACACGTGTATTGTAATTTAGCTATATATTCTACATAACATTAACATAACATCACGTTTTGATTCTGCGGAGATATTAGATAGAGGTATATTCAAACGTTATTCATGTTTCAAATTGAAATTGAATTAGGGATGTGAATAAAATTTATATAATAAATGTTGCATTTGGCAGCCTCCGTGGCGTAGCGGTAGCGGTTGCGGCCGCTGCGCAAGGTGGCGCGGGTTCGATCCCCGCACAGTGCAAGTGTGCACTCGTGCCTCGGAAAGCACGTTAAGCCGTTGGTCCCGGTTGCCATACAAACATCTAGTGGCAGTCGTTACGGGTTGTTGGAACCCTCAAAAGTCCAACAATTGGTCTAACTGCAATGCTTCGATGTCGCCTTCGGGTTGTGGAGGTCAGACGGCACTCGCTTCGGAAAATGTCGAAGTTTAGCCATTTCAGCTGTAGGACTGGTAAAAGCGGACTCCAGACTCCAAAGCTGAAAAGCTTCGGATGCGACTGGGATTAACGCTGTGATGATGATGATGATTCATGTTTCAAATTCACGTTATTTTAAGTTAAGCAAACGTCAACTTTATTTTAATGGACTAAGTTGGTTTCGGAGTTACTGGCACAATAATTGAATTTGTCGCGTAAACTTAATTGTGTAGGAATTAAAATTATTTTACCTTCAACTCATATTTATTTACATTTTTTGGCTAATATTTCGGAATATTATTTTAGTTATATCTCTATTCTGACCGTGAATACAGAACACAAATGAATTGACTTGGTAAAACTTAAATGACGGGGGCGTTCAAAGTAAACTAAACAGAATAAATCCAAAGCTATAGAATACTAAAAGCTTGCTTGCTTGCTTGCTAAATGCCTTTCGGTGTTCTATAGGATGCATTTCGGGGTGTGTGCGAGGGAATTGCATGATTTAATTCCCCCATCTCCGTTCCACCAGCGGACGACCCGTCGTACGGCTGGTTTCCACCCTTACGTTGTTAACACCACTACGATCCGGACGAAGCGTTTCGCCTCCTCCTTTATACCGCGTACATCGAGGGACTGGAACAATTTGCCAGCGGCGGTGTTTCTGTCGGACTACAATTTGAGTGTCTTCAAGGCTAGAGTGAATAGGCTCTTAATAAACTAGTGCGCTTTACCTTCAACGATTGCGTCACTGCTTACCATCAGGCAGGATTGCGGTCAAGCGCTAGTGTATAATACGTAAAAAAAAAATACTCTTTATTTTGTACATCATATGAAAATCAAGACATATTTAATTCAGGTCAACTTACAAGCAAAGCTTAATGCCAGATCGTGGCTTTATTATTATTATTAAAAGCTCGTGATGTCCCACGACGAAGCGACGTTGGAGCGACGACATCAAAAAGGTGGCTGGTAGTGGCTGGCGGAGAACTGCTCAGGATCGAGCTTGTTGGCGTGCCATGAAGGAGACCTATGTCCAGCAGTGGACGAGTAGAGGCTGATGATGTCCCACTGCAGGGCAAAGGCATCTCTACTCTCCTTTCACTTCTCTCTGTATAAAGCATCTGAGCACCAGCAGGGTAATTACGTAACACACTATCAGTAGCAATGGGTTTAATTTTGACAGTTCGACAAAATTCATTGCGTTCTATATGTTGCTAAGCAGATACACTTTTCGAACACATGGAGCAATGGATTACCCGCCACACTTTTCCCAACCCACTGCAACTCCTGAAAGCCAGAATCAACAGTGGAGACCGCCAGAAAAACGCCGAGCACTGAAGCTCGACGAGTCCCGGAGAAACGTTTCAACTGTCTTGGGTCCCGCAACGAAATTAATCAGAAAAGAATAGCGGAGGAGTAAGAAAAAAATTTTTTTTTCCACTTCCCTCCATAACAAGCAGGAGACAGATCAGAACTAGGCCAATCGGCACAAAGGGATATTATTGCAACTGGGAGAAGCCCAGATTGCCAAGCACCACGGAATAAAATTTGATTAAGTTAATGGGTCCTAAGTAGGTATGTGCTGTTACAATTGATTCCAATAATGCAATAGCAATGGATTAGCAGTAAGCTTCGAAATGATTCCAACTGATAGTAATAGTGTGTTACTTAATTAGGATGTTGTTCTTTTGAAGGAGTCCAACTCATCCCGCTATCTCCGTCTGGGCCTGCCGCGATGCTGTTTGCCATTAAGAGGGACCACCCATTGGGTTGTAAGTTTACCCATTGACCGTCTGACATACGGCAGGTACGTCCAGCCCAATTCCATTTTCGCGGGACAGCTTTCCGAGTGACGTCAGTTATCTTAACGAAGGAACGGATGGTCGTGGCTTTATCTGTCATTTTTTTTTTAATAATTCGACATGCGTAGTATTCTAAACTGAACGATACACGGTCCCCTTGTAGTGTTATTTTATTAACCTACATATACTTACTTCTTCATACTCATATATCATTCATTTCTGCAGGTCATAATGCGCATTCCAGTATTATGAGGCGCCGTTCTGATAATATTTTTCCTACACAACACAAAGCTTTAATTTAATATCTACTTATATTTACACGTTTACAATAATATTTTCATTGTTATGACAGTTTTTGACAACGCTGTTGATTATGTCTCTATGACAACCCTTTTTCTTCTAAATTCTTAACTGCCCGCTATCTTTCTATCGGATTTGTTATGCCGAACTCCTTTACGGTATTTTATATTACTTTTAAATATTCAAATATTCAAAATTTTGTGGAATGCTGTTCTGCGAGGTTTCTTAGGAAGCCCTCGCAGAACGTTGACAGTTCAGCTTCAGTTCAGCTTGAGTCGCGGCCTGGTGCTTACATGTGTTTACTAGTATATTTATAGAGTGCTTTATCTCTGCAGAGCCCTCCTAGGGTTACCCTCTCCCTCGCGGAGAGGGGACCCTCCTATCGTGCTGCTGCCGGCTCTCCGTTGCAGGGGCCGGTCCTGCTGTATTTCTGCTGCCTGGTACTGTCTCTGTTGGCGGCGCCACCGCCTCTGATGGCGGCGCCGCTGCTGTAGCCGGACCTCTGCCGCGGGAGCCGCTTTTCGCTGCAGTCTTTGGATCTCCGCTGCTGTTGTCGGCCCTCTCGGCCGCCCCGCTCCTCTACAACTCTTCTGCGACCCTCAACCGCCTGCCTACAGCTGTCGCCGGCCCTCAGCCGCTGGGCTTCAGCCGCCGACCCTGCGCCGGCCCTCTTCGCTGACCCTCAACCGCCTGTCTTCAGCCGTCGGGCATCTGCGCCTTCCCTCTTCACCCACCTTCAGCCGCCGGGCCCTCTGCGCGGCCCTCCGCCGCCGAGGCCGTTACTTGAAGCTTTACTTTTTATATTATATAGTGTACCTTTTTATGTTTTTACTTGTACTTCACCTTCATTCATCATTTTTATACTTTTATTTTTATTTGCTATTTATTATATTATTAAATTGTTTGTGTCCCTCCTCCCTCTCTTTTACTGTCTAACACGACACCCTCTCCAAGACCTACGCTTCAACGTCCGTCAGTCCTTCGACAAAAATACTGCCTGACATTCTCAATTCTGCCATACTTACATCGGTGACCTACTAAATATGTCTACTTCACACGTAAACTACACTAGATCAACAAATAATATAATTAATGCGTCATATTGACTAATACAACCAATTAACTCAATTGCAATCCAAGATAATCCACGCATTATTGACATGTCGTATAATATAATTAGTCAATAACAATCAATTGACCCACTAATGATCTCCTTGGAAACAAGATGGAGGACGTGACGTAATTAGGTACAATTAGGGTACCTTGCTCGGTGATATACTAGTATAAGTTTTATGTTTACTTTATAAGCATTGTAGACTCATAGTGGTATGTATAGGTGGTCATCTACGGACCAACCGCGGCATAGCTTAACCTGCACCCTAATTACGTAACGAATCAATACTACCATTTGGAATCATTTCGAAGCAAATTGCTGTAGTCGTAGTGGCCTAGTGGTTAAAACACCAGCCTCTCAAATATGAGTGTGTGGGGTCTATTCCAGGTCAGGTCAGTACCAACGTAACTTTCTAAGTTACATGTAATTGTGTAAGTATATCTTGGACATCAATGACTGATTACAAGATGAAGGAAAACATCTTGAGGAAACCTAGACTCTAAGTCTGAAATCGCCAAACCGCATAGAGCAAACGTGGTGATTACGCTCAATCCTTCTCTGTATGAGAGGAGACCTGTGCAAAGTAGTGGGACGATAAAAATGGTGATGATGATGATATTTCTAATCCATTGCTCTACATGTTTGAAAAATGTGTCTGCTCGCGTCTGCATGTGTCGCAACGTAAATAACGCAATGTATGTTGTTGAACTCTCAAAATGGAACCCATTGCTACAGATAGTATGTCACGCAATCACCATGCTGACCGATTCTGTGGCACTGTTATTACTTCTTAGCTACAAGCCCTTTTTTTGTTAAGTACCTGAAGATCAAGTCATCATCATCATCATCATCATCATCTCAGCGTTTATCCCGGTTGTATCCGCGGCTTTCGCGTTGGAGCCCGGGGTCCGCTTTCCTGTACATTCTCCTCCATTTTGCACGATCTTTAGCATCCTGTGGTATGAGCTTGTTGGTATGAGAACTAATGAAAGATTGTTGAGATATTTGTTTATCATTTTATTAAATCAAACAGTAACAGTACAGCCTAATCGATCACGTATCGGGGCCACAGACAATATTATAGAGTTTTCCATAAACATGTGTGTAATTAGACAGTTTATCCTGTCTACGCATAATGTGCGCCCATGCTTTACATCCAAATATTTTGATTTTATTGAATTTAAATTCCTTGTTCCTGATTCTTGCAGGTACTTTATAACTTATTGAAGAACATGGCGATCTGTTTATCAGAAATGTAGCAGTTAAGATTGCTTGACCCCAAAGATGTCTTGGTAGATTTGATTCATCTAACACGGTTCTTGCTTTATCATATATAGTCCTGTTCATGCGTTCAGCTTTTCCATTTTGTTGGGGACTGTATGGTTGAGTATATTCAATCTTTATTCCTTTATCATCACAAAAGTTTCTGAGACTTTTTGCTGTAAATTCCCCTCCATTATCACATCTAATTCTCTTCACTTTTATTCCTTCTTGTCTTTCTTGCTCTATTACATATTTAATTAATTTACCTGTAGCTTCATATTTATTTTTCAGCAAATATGTCTGGGTGAAGTGGGAATAATCATCTGTGATTGTCTGAAAATACTTATAACCTTCTTTAGTTGCCTGCCTTGCTGGTCCTGACATATCTGTATGTATCAAATCTCCTACTTGGTGGGATCTTGGTCTTTCTAACCTTTTGAATGGCAATCTAGTTGACTTTGATCTCATACATGCCTCGCATACTTCTTTGCTATATGGCAATCCTAATATAGCTAGATTTTTCCTGCACATATGACCCATTCTTTTATGCCAGATGTCTTTATCTTCTCGAGTCATATTGCATGCTTCATTATTGTTAATTTTTATTGTGAATGTGTACAGCATGTTCTTCTTTTCTCCAAAATATATCTTTTTATTTTCAGTTATTAACAGCTTGTCTCTTTTGAAAATTACTCGCTTTCCTCGTTCTACTAATTTATTGACTGACAGCAAGTTAGTACTCAGACCAGGTACTATAACAGCATATATTTGAATAATTTCATTGTTATTATAATAAGCTTCTAAAATTCCTCTTTGTGTAGCCGTTAGGGTCTGCCCATTTGCTATTTTTATATTCAGCTTTTGTGGTAAATTTTCTACATCTGTCATATATTTTATGTACTTTTCTTGTATAAAATGTTGAGTGGCACCGGAGTCTACAATAAAAGATATGGTATTGTCCATGTCTTTGGCTATTAGAGCTTGCTCAGACGCTAAGAATATGTTCTTTTGTGCGGAATGATCTGCTCCATCTCTGCTTCTGGGACCTCTGAAACCTTTTCCACGACCTCGGCTCGACGTCCGAAACTCATATGACTTGTGACCCTTTTTCTTACACTTGTAGTAAATCACATCTTGTGTGTTTCTACTACTGAATGACGTTTCATTTTTGTCATTTGATTCCTGTGACTTTCTTACTTCGTGATCCAATAATTTTGCACGGACAAATTCTAAGGATAGTTCTGCATTCACAGTTTCTATTGCAGTAATTACATGGTTGTACTCATCTCCAAGACCAGTTAGAAGGTAACACACTTTATCAGATTCTGTTATTTTTTCATCCGATACTTCCAGTTCACGTATGATATTCTCGAATTTGGCAAAATATTCCTCTAGGCTGCCATCTTGTTTTAAAGTTAGCAATTTTCTTCTTAACGTGATTTTAGATATAACGCTTTTCCTTTGAAATGTGCTTTTTAAAGAGTTCAGCATTTCTTTTGCTGTACAACAATCTTTAACAAGATTTAAATGCCTATCCGTTAAGCATTGTACTATAATACTCCTTGCCTTCGCGTCTAAATTTGTATTGCCTTCATCTATCTTTTTTGCCTCTATAATGTCTTTCAATCCTCTTTCTTCTAGTATACATTGAACTCTAAAGAGCCAATTTCCAAATCCTTCGGCTTGTAGCTGAGGAAAATTTACGAACTTTGCCGGCGTGGTCTCCATATTTTTTTTTTAAATCTGAAAACGCGCTTAATACTATTTTATGTCGTAAACTATTTTACTTTTTCCCTAGCTAAGCTAATTGGGCGTCTCTGGGCCCATAACCTATGAGAACTAATGAAAGATTGTTGAGATATTTGTTTATCATTTTATTAAATCAAACAGCAACAGTACAGCCTAATCGATCACGTATCGGGGCCACAGACAATATTATAGAGTTTTCCATAAACATGTCACAGATTAATTATATTCTTAACAGTTGGCACGCATGTCATCTCTTACAACGCCAAGCCAGCACTTCTTTGGTCTACCCCGCTTGTTCCGGCCCGGCGGAGGCGCCATGGCAAGACATTTGTTACCCACGTAACATACCGGTTTCCGTAAGACGTGGCCGTACCAGCGTAGGCGACCCTCCTGCTGTTTGCCTGCAATGTCACGGACACGAAGGCTGCCCCGGATGCGGGAGTCCCTGATGCGGTCTTTCCGCGTAACTCCACACATCCACCGCAGCATATTCATCTCCGTGACACGCAGCCCCTGCTTGTGTTGCTCAAGCACAGGCCACGCCTCACTGCCATACAGGAGAACAGGTCTAATGATGGTTTTATAGACCTGCCCCTTAAGCTTAACCGGCATTTTGGGGTCACATGTGACACCTGTCACCTCACGCCATTTCGCCCAACCTGAAGATCAAGTCCCGTAACTAAAAAAGGTTTAAACTTTAGTCCCAATATCATCTCAGCGAAACTCAACGTCTAAAATTTCACAAAGGAAAGGGAAATTACAGGTATTTTTGAGATACATATATATAATAAGTTAGACTGTGAACGTTATTAGAGTTGCAAGAATTTCCCCTCTTGTACTCGTTCATAGGGATACATTGTCGTCCTACACTTATTAACAATGTAATTTGAAAACATTGTAAAACCAATTTATAAAAGAGTAACTGTGAAGTTTCTCGCCGGCTCAGCTTTATGGGAAACAACAATTGGAACTGTGCACTTAGCTTCTGACTTTTTTAGGATTACGAGGCCACTGATGTTTTATTTAAACCCTAAAACTCATTTTGACGTCGTTTGACATATTATCATGACTGGTATCATAAATATTTTAAAAGGAATAACAAAGGGTCTGTACCGACGGCTTCGTACAATTACTTATAACGTCGAGAACGGAAGAAAAGATAGGTATGTGTCAAGGGATTGACATTTGAATTTAGATCCAATATATCGATAGGTATTTTCCTTGTTTAATGTTTTCTCAGAATTGGCAGTCTCCGGCGGTGGCGGAGCGGTGGCAAACGCGTCCGCTCATAAGGAGGCGCGGGTTCGATGCCAGCGCAATGCAAATATTTGTATGCATATTCATATTTGTTCTTATCTGGTCGTGCCTCGAAAAGCACGTCAAGCCGTTTGTCTAGGTTGCCATACAGACATCTAATGGCAGTCGTTACGGATTTTTGGAGCCCTCAAAAGTCCAACAATTGTTCGATATCGCCTTCAGGTTGTGGAGGTCAGACAGCAGTCGCTTCACGGAAAATATCGAAGTTTAATCAAAATCAGCAGTTAGACTGGTAAAGCGGATCCCAGACTCCAAAGCTGAAAAAGCATTGGATGCGAATGGGATTAACGCCGAGATGATGATGATGATGATTTGGCTTCTGATTTTTCGTATGTGCACATGTTTTTTTTTATGTTATATAAAATTTATGTACTAAAATAAAATATTTCGAGCTTAATTTTGAACTTTACAATGACCTCATTAGTCTAGTAAACGCAAGTACGACTGTTCTAGCAGAGCAATGGTATTGTTCTTTTTTATGCAGATCGAAGTCTTCAATTGTGTACGGCTCTAAAGGCACACACACATTGTTACTATCCTGGGTAAACCTGTATAAGGATGGCGAAAGAGCCCGGAGATTGGGAGAAGAAAAGAGAGATCTATGCTGAGCAGTGGTCGAAATCGGACCGCGGATAATGCTGATGCGTGGAAATAGCATCGTATACTCTTTTTATTTAAGGAAGGACTTGTGCATGGCTACCCTGTACCTACTTTGTATATGAGCCTATAATGTTTCCACTTCCTCCACTCAGTGAGAGGGATACCGAGGGATGCTACACTTACTTAGTGCGATGTTATTTTTATGTTATACTTTAAGTACAACGAAGTAGTTAACATGCTCGGTTAGTCCACTACCGCTATATGCCACTATTCGCTATGTATTTTTGTTTAGTTACTGCTATGTAACCGCTGCGGAGCGGTAGTGTAATGACGTTGCTATTTACTATCTAACGTAAATATAAATTCGCGTAGGTAATTCTTTTTTTAATCACAGCTCAGGTGGATTTTGATGGAGTTTGTTTTTGGTTCACACGTGATCTTAGGTAAAAGACTTTGCTTATATTCAAAGGACAAAATTGTGGTTTTTAAACGGGTTCTCTTCCTGCGCATGTTTGTGTAAATTTCAACTCAAAGAGATAATACCAAAGAGTTACTTTGGATGTTGATTTAACAGTTATTAAGAGGGCGAAGTTAAGTAGTGGACATTGCAAAGAAACGTCACGTCTTTTGATTACTTAAAACAGTCAGCATCACGATTCTTTTAAGTTTGAGAAGTGGTGGCCCAGTGGTATTCCTAATGCATTTAATTTCATTACCGCTGCTCTCAAAATGGCGACGGAATTGTGGAGAAACTGGCATACATCTTAGAACCTTCTTCGAGAGCACTCATCAACCCGCCTTGGGCTAGCGTGGTGAATTTGGGCCGAGTCCTCTTCATGTAGAAGGTTCCATTGCTGTAAACTGTGTTGCAGCTATGGGACCTTTATAGGCTGTATATGTAAGAATGATGTGCAAATGTGCATACTTTTCAAAGATTTGTCTATTTTTGTTGGAATTTTAATGTTTAGCATAAAGTTTTTATGTTAATACATGTAATTCAAGCGTCAGAACACTCCAGAATCGTATGTTTATTATGCTACTTTCAAGAAGCACCGGTGCTTTAGTACCTATATATAGTACTGACCACGGGTTTGCGAAACACACTAACAGAAAGAATGCTCTTTTTCATTTTGACAATTCTACAACATTTATTGCGTTATTTAAGTTGTTGAGTAGACAATTTTTTCAATCATATGAAACAATGGTTGAGCTGTACCCTTCAAAAGTAGGGTGCAGAATTAATTTACGCCCAATTCTTTTCTTATACGAGTTAGTACCTGTTTGTTTTTCTAAGTTTCAGTAACTTGGAAAGAGTACGTGTCTTTTCAATTTGTTTGATTCGTTCAAGTGAGTTATCCTAATGGTAGTGGACGCTGAATTGGGACGTGTTTGCGCACTTTTATTACGTTTATCTGGACTTAACATCTTGCTGTCGGAAAGGGCCCGAATTAGGGACATGAATAATTTATTCAATACCTTTTCGATATGTTGTGGTAGTTGTATCTAGTATCCTCTCAGCGAGAAGGAGTCGGCTGTAATCCACCACGATTACCGTTTGGTGCTAGAACGATATTTTCCTTTACCGTTTTGAAAGCAGTAATGATGAAACAATGTACACAAGCTAACGCGCAAAGACCTTAGTAATTAATGAGAATAATTTTGTGTTTTAATTCAATCTGCAGGGTAATTGCGTAACAGACTATCAGTAGCAGTGGGTTACATTATTACAGTTCATTAACATCCATTACGCTGTTTACATTGTCGAGTAAATACATTTTGGGGAAATATGGAGCAATGGATTAGCAATATGCTTCAAAATCATTCAAATGGAAATTAATGTATTATGATAGGGAATAGTAGATTGTTAACCGAGGGTGGAAAGAATTAATTCCTGAGGTACTTAGACGCTATAGATTATTATTTATTTTTTATTAGAGGCTATAGTCCGAGTAGGAATTGATTCTTTTACCCGTGTTAAACACTCTACTTTTCATTTCGAATATGAGGAAAATAACTATTTTTTAAATTCCGTCACAGATACATAACAGATTAGTATCCCGCTAATTAATGTCAATTTTTTAAATTTTAAATATGGAACTCACCACGTTATTGTTGCGATCATAGAATTAATAAGTAGGTACTGTCGTACTTTTTAATTCTATGGTTGCGACCTATTTCGTTCAATGAAGTTTGCGCTAAGTTCACACTGGCTGTTTAGAAACTCACATTGCCGCTGCATTTTTTTTATTCGTTTTTTTTTTTATACAAATTTCTTCACAGCTGACAGCAGTTCTATTTTTAAAATTCATTCCGACCCTTAGGTGGGAAGTAATTTGTATGAGTTTTTCCCGCTCTAGGGAGGGAAATGGCACTTTCTACCCAATAATCAGATCAATAAAATACTACTTTCCGAATATGAGAAATGAAACAAATATAACATGGTGTAAATATGATTGGAATCGATTCAGTTGCTTATTCTGAACAAACTATAATCAGGTTTCGTATGAAGAAAAAATAACTTTTTATAAAAATGACAGCTTAGTTCGTCAATAAGTTGTCACTTTTGTATTAAGAACTTTGACTTAACCGTAATAAAGTTCTAAATACAAATACTGACAAAGTGGACTGCTAAGGTGAGAACACGGGTGGGTTTTAGTCAGTAAAAGCCGACACGCTACGCCTAGCTCCTTCCGCTGCGCCCAGGGCATCCAGAACAAAAAAAAAAGTCTGGAGTTAAAGTTAGATTTCGTTTTGTTATTTTAGATTTTTGGTAGTTACTAACCCAAGCGGGATAGTAACTACCAAAAATCTGGTGAAGTCGTACAGAGGACGGGTCTGAGCAGTTGTGTTGCGATGTGTGCCGGGTACGATGCGCCAAATGTTGTTGTGTCGGGAGTTTGGTTGTGGAGGGTCTGCACATCAATCTCCCTCTGGCGCAGCATCGTTGGTCGTGTTGATCGGTTTAACATTACACCACCTCGCTCAACTGCCGTCTTCCTTCCTATTCACTAAGTCTTTTTTAAGTGAATGGGATTAATAAACTAGCGCGCTTTACCATCAACGATTGCATCACTGCTTACCGTCAGGCAGGACTGCAGTCAAGCGCTAGTTTAAAAAAAAAGGGTCTTGTATATTGTGCATCTTTTAGTATGTGCTAAATAGGATTTTTATTCTACTTTCTTTCTTTCCCTTTCAGAAACCCTACTTGAATATGAGCCTTTTCTTAGCTTACCAACTCAAGCTAAGGTACTATTAAGTCGGACAGTAAAGGGAACATTGACATTTACGTTACTAAGAATAATAAGGGTAGTGATTATTATTCCTAGAAAGGAAAATGTTCCACGTAACACAGTTGATATGCTGTCAAACTGTCAATGTTGCTTTATACTGTCAATATACAATAACATAGCATACATACATAACACACGAAAACAAATACGAAGTTAATGCAGCAAAATCAACTTATAGATCCTCGTAATTTTAAGAAAGTTCAGTCTGATTTCACTTTCAATCTATATCTATACTAATATATAAAGCTGAAGAGTTTGTTTGAACGCGCTAATCTCAGGAACTACTGGTCCGATTTGGAAATTATTTTTGTGTTGGATAGCCTAACACTAAAGCCTATAACATCACGCTGTGACTAATAGGACCGGGGCATATAAAAAAACGCGGGTGAAACCGTTTGGCGCAGCTAGTATTTCATAAATATGAAGTAAGTAAAATACTTAGGTATATTTTGACAAGTTTTGGCCATTTGTTTGTCATTGAAATGACTGTAACTAGATTTAAAACGTTTTAAGTTACGGCAATAGGCCTTCTGTAGGTTTTTTACGGTTTATCCAATCATCTTTCTACCCATACTTTATTTGAAAACAAAAAGTTTATTTACATAGAAGCTCTACGGCCCTTGTTTGTTACAAAAAAAACTTCCAGTTACGTCTCGACTTATTTCAGGATTCTATTTTAAATTTACGTATTTAAACGAATTTGATGATAAAACATTCACGTAATTATTTCTATCTATTTCGTCACCAAACATTACAGTCGATGTTCTTGAGGACCAGGTTAAAGTCAGATCCTCTAAAACTTTGCAACTAATAAAGTACATCACGGCCTAAATGACCTTCATATACCTTTTGAAAATTTAATTAAAGACTACCCTCTATCCGGTGAGATTTCGGTTAAATTTCTAGCTCTAGATGTTGCCATTAGCAAGCAAAACTAAGGGTATTTATAATACGGCAGGTCTGAAGATACGATGTGGTTAGTGTACCCGACTCTGAAACTCAGGCTATTTTTTAAGAACTTTTATTGTCTGTGGTATTGTTGTGTGCTGCTGTTTACATCCGGCCCATTGTAGTGTTTTAAAGCTTGACTTTTTTACCAACCTCAGAATTTGAAAAGGCCAGTAACCGGATTGTTGCAGCAACAAGAATTTCAAGGAAATAGTTTAATTATTATTACGAAGTTTAAAGATTGAGCTGAAATTCAAATTTAATTACTATTCGACAAACGCAATATTTTCAATTAAAATTATGTAAAAATATTAGAAAATCAAAAGTCTGTCCGTTATAACCAAATGAGAATATTGACCGTCCGCAGACATAACCAGAATATGTGCCTACGCAACAAAAATGCAGGAACGGTTACCACAAGTGTGTAAAGCGGATACCGATGAGCGATAGCGGTTGTAACAAGACTGACTCCACCAGTGCGGGTCTGGGGTCCTCTTTACCAGTCTAACTGCTGATTGTGGCTAAACTTCGATATTTTCCGTGAAGCGACTGCCGTCTGACCTCCACAACCCGAAGGCGTTATCGAAGCATTGCAGTTAGACCAATTGTTGGACTTTTGAGGGCTCCAACAACCCGTAACGACTGCCACTAGATGTTCGTATGGCAACCGGGACCAGCGGCTTAACGTGCTTTCCGAGACACAACCAGACCAGTGCAAATATTCATATTCATGCATACAAATATTTGCATTGCGCGGGGTTCGAACCCGAATACCGCTATGCCACCGAGGCTGTCAAGTACGACTACACATTGTCGAGTATACACTATTAGTAGCAATAGATTTCTTTTTGACCTTACACACCTTTTACACCTTACAACCTCCGTGGCGTAGCGGTAGCGGACGCGGCCGCTGCGCAAGGTGGCGCGGGTTCAATCCCCGCACAGTGCAAGTATTTGTATGCATGAATATGAATATTTGCACTGGTCTGGTCGTGCCTCGGAAAGCACGTTAAGCCGTTGGTCCCGGTTGCCATACGAACATGTAGTGGCAGTTGTTACGGGTTGTTGGAGCTCTAAAAAATCCAACAATTGGTCTAACTGCAATGCTTCGATGTCGCCTTCGGGTTGTGGAGGTCAGACGGCAGTCGCTTCACGGAAAATGTCGAAGTTTAGCCATATCAGCAGTTGGACTGGTAAAGCGGACCCCAGACTCCAAAGCTGAAAAGGCTTCGGATGCGACTGGGATTAACGCTGGGATGATGATGATGATGAGATTTCTTTTTGACAATTCCACAACATTCATTGCGTGATTAACTTTGTTGAGCAGATACATTTTTCGAGCAATGAATTAGCAATATGCTTCAAAATCATTCCTATGGATACTAATAGTGTGTTATGGATTTACAGTGCAGCTTATTGTGACACTGTAGGAATTAGTCCTGTTGTCCAAATAAGATACGAGCATTAATCACCACGCTTGCTCAGGACAAATTGCCGAAGCCAGACTCATAGTAACTATAAGTCCTTATACTGTTTTCCTTAACCGATGTCAGGACCCAGCATTGCATCGTTGTTGGTTGAGTAAAGAGTCTTCAGCTGTTATAGAGGTTTATTTTGGTAAAACTATTAATGATTGTACAGGAAAAAGATTAATATTAGTATTACGCTTTTCACAGTGCGTTCGTGAGTCCCCGTTGCCAGATCGCAGTGCGTCGATGACGATTATGTCATCTTGATATTTACATGTTTGACGTTTGGATACATTCCGATACAAGCATAATTTAACTTGTGCAAGTTTCTGATAAAACTGTCGACTCGAAAGAATATAATAGTTGTTTTAACTAAGCTGTTCATACCACTTTTAATGGCCGGGTCAGCAAAAGGCAACAGTTTATCAATGTTCAGACTTAATATTCTAAATTTTGAGACTTCTTATGGCGATGTCTACCAGAGACGGTTTACCTATGCAGGTCTGCCTGCGCATACGACCAATAATTAACGTATTTCCAAAATTAAAAAGATCTATTGAAATTTATACGTGCCTGCACACTTGTAATGGTAAACCTCATTGTTGGATCATAGCGAGTATGGCAACAATTAGGCAATTGCTATGTATACTATACCATCACCCTTCTGTCCTCATCTCAATGTATTTGAGGTGAAAGCTAATTTACGCGTATGCTTATGCATACAAAAACCTCAGCGTGTAGTATCGCTGTTTTATTCATGATTAACTTAACAAAGGATATTTATTTTTTTCTAATGGGCTAAAACTACAACCTCTGCTATTTTTGTCATTCCAACACGATTGCATTGTCATTGTGGTAAAAGTTTGTAATCGCAAAATTTATAATGGTCGATAATTACCGGTCAGTCGTCTCGCAATGGAATGGTAATAGAATGATATTGCCGTATTACCATTATTATATTACCCGTTAGTAAAAATGATTTTCGAAACACTACTACTCAATTTGAGCATTTAGATATTAATATGGAGTAGAATGTCACTGACAACTGGGAAGTTATAATGACGCCATTTTGTTAGTAGATTACGAAACTTCTCAAAATCGATCATTATGACATCACTGATCGACCATTTTGACACTATTGTAATAGCAGATTGGGATGATTGTAGTTATTATTGCTGCGTGGCATTACGTCAGCTTCAAACAAATAGATAACCAATCCTCACTATAGTTTATTTTAATTTGAGACGACAATAGTAAAAACTGTTCGACGTAATGTATCGAATGAAGCTTTTCAGTAAATACCAGTAAGAGGAAATTAAAATGCCAAAAAAATAAAAGTTACATAACACATGAATTTTCATTTTAAAATATCGTTGAAAATAAACCATCGCTGGGAACAAACGCCGTGTTTTCAATTACGCATTTTAATATAAATCTCTATTTATCGCAAAGCAAAAATGCGTATTCAGCATTTTTTATGGCGTTTATTTTTTTATTAAAAAACTTTTTCTATTAAACATTTGATATTTTGCCACAGCAGAAACAATATTATTAGAATACACAGTAACTTCACTTGATTACACAACGGATATTTTCCAATACAGTTTCTAGAAATATTGTGTTTGGTTGCGAATAGATTTCGAAATGAAAAGTTTCAATTCATTGAACGCAAACAGCGAGTGTGGGAATGTTAGCTATTTCCTTTGGGTGGTCCGCTGAAACACGAAACATATCGTCGAGCCGCGATATTTGAGAAATGTAAATTGTAAACCGAGTCAATATTAAGACTTATTAGAGAAAATATACGGTTCACTTGATATTAACAATCAGCCTTGCAGGATTTCTAGGAGATAATTAGAGAAAATCATTCCCATTGTGGCGGACAGAACGCTACGCTTTCGCTACGATTCTTCCGAGTCTAGGACATATACCTTAATTTTTAACAAAGGACTGTAGTCTATGTTTAGGAGACACACAAGTCTTACAGCTTTTGTCTTAGGCCTTGTAACTTATATATCCATACTAATCCATACTATCCATACTATTATACTATTCATCCATACTAATATTATAAATGCGAAAGTAACTCTGTCTGTCTGTATGTCTGTCTGTCTGTCTGTTACGCTTTCCCGCTTAAACCTCTCAACCGATTTTGATGAAATTTGGCACAGACAATTTTTAGACCCTGAGAATAGGCTACCTTTTATCCCGGAAAAATTTGATGTTCCCGAGGGAAATCTAAAAAGCGCGATATAACAGAACTCCACGCGGGCGAAGCCGCGGGCGGAAAGCTAGTACTATTATAAATGCGAAAGTAACTCTGTCTGTCTGTCTGTTACGCTTTCCCGCTTAAACCTCTCAACCAATTTTGATGAAATTTAACACAGACAATTATTAGACCCTGAGAAAGGACATAGGCTACCTTTTATCGCGGAAAATTTTGATATTCCAGAGGGAAATCTAAAAAGCGCGATATAACGAAACTCCACGCGAGCGAAGCCGCGGGCGGAAAGCTAGTACTATTCTATTTAAAAATACATATGGATGCCTAAAAGAGATTGCAGAAAGCATCGTATATTGTGAATGTGCGATCATTTCTTTTCAGTTACGTTGTGTACTCTATATAAACAATAAATATGAAACTTGATATCTACGCATTCAACAAAAGCACGGAAAAATCACTCTCTTATTGAACTATAATTTCAATCAGAGAAACAAACCAAAATAAATAGACAAAACTTTTTCGATAATGGAAATCTAACGAGATAAGTAACAAGATCAACTACGCACACAATAAGGGTTTTCTGAAATGACGTTCACTAGATGGCAGCACTTATGTGTTAGGTTAGGTTAGCCGCGACTTAAAGATGAACAAAACATTTAATGACATGAGTGATAAAATACATATAAAATTTTATATTCTTTGTCGAAATGAAAGACCTCTTATCAAAATAGCCCTAAACGGTACTATGAATAGTAACCAGTAGATTCCACAAGCAAGCAGTCTCCATAGTAACGCACAGAGCGACTAGAGTTCCAACTGTAAACTCTGATAGAAAACATGGAATCCTCTTTGATACACAAAAGGATTACCTATCGTCAAAGTGTATCGCAAGAAAAGAAAGCCTACTATTCAAACCATACTGGCTTAGAGGAATTCATTCTGTAAATATAACGTGTATTTACCCTAAAAAAAAAATTGCTTATTTGTAAGATTTTCGTTATTTTTTGGAGATTGTGTCTTTCGTTCGTAGATCGTTTGTTGGTTGTAGAATTTATTGGTGTTGCGACAGTTATAGCTTAAGGTTTGTGCTTGGCAAAAGTGATGTCTTTTTTTTGTAATGTGCTTTTTTTGTTCTGAACAAGGGGTTATTCTTTTTTTTTCGTGTTTTAAATTGCCTAAGGCATTTACTGCCATCACGGTCACAGACAGGTGACCGCCAACAAAAATAAAAAATGATTGATTGATGAGACATCGTCTGTTTTAGCAGTCAGCTTGTCAGGGCGAACTTAGTATTTTTTTTATAACTGACCAAATATTTCTACGCTAGAATGAATCATGATCACAGTTTTTGCGGAAGGAAATCTTGTTTTTTTTTTTATAATTATAAATTAGCCAAGCGCTACTTAGTTCATAATTTATAAAAAAAAAAACTGCATCACTGCTTACCTTCAGGCGGGATTGCAGTCAAGCACTAGTTTATAATTACTAAAAAAAACTAGTGGTTGACCGCAATCCCGCCTGATGGCAAGCTGTGATGCAATCGTTGATGGTAAAGCGCGCTAGTTTATTAAGAGCCTATTCACTATAGCCTTGAAGACACTTAAATTGTAATCAGACGGAAACACCGCTGCTGGAAAAATGTTACAGTCCCTCGATGTGCGGTATGTTCAAAGTTTCAAACTTTTAGCACCAGCAGTTCAAGCTGTGCGAGGCAATCATAAAATTAATGAATTCAGGGTGAAAAATGTTATACATATAGTGGTACTTTGCCAACTTATAAACAACGTCTAGACTCTAGTAACCGACATAGCTCAGCCCAGATTTGACTATCCAATCTAGTTAGATACCACCATTGTCTGGTTACAACCGTATGAAATATGGCATTCTCGTCCAGGACGTCGTTATACCCATTTAGTCCCCTAGCCTGTGATGTCACCCACGGGAACAAACGAGCCTATTCATTATCAAGGCCGTCAATACATCATTTATAATCTAGGACTAACATTATAAAGGGTGTATCTGACATCGACGAACAAAAGAGTACCATGGATCCAGTACATGATCCTGAACCCCAGTGGTGGAACTTTTCGTCGGCTTTAACATGATTTAAAAAAAAGAATATGTTCCTTTTTTCACTTTAGACCATTCATAATTGCTATACTTTTACAACCCAATAAGACTTTAAAGTAAAAATTAATTATTTCCCTAATTACACAAAAAAAGCGCATGGTGAACAAAACTCTAAAAACTATCCAATCAGCTGAATCTATAGATTTCACATCAGGGGTCAACGTCATACCCATAAAAACGCGCGGCGGCACGCTTGCAACGTTCAAAGGCCGAGCCGTAACATTTTTTTTTAAACACTGACTTCTGTAACCTCTCAATATTAACGCCATAAATGACTATCATAATTTTATTAGTGGCATGCGGTATAGCCTTTTCGCGAAGTTTGCGTTACGATGTCAGATACACCCTGTATATTCTACCATACAACACGACTTAGAATTAACGCGCATCACAAAACACCCCCAATTATAATATTCTACTTCCGACTAATCATACTATAACACTAATACCTAGTTATATTAAAGGCGAAAGATTTTTTTTCTTTTTATAGTTATAAACTAGTACATCAACAACCTTTTTTTATCGTCCCACTGGTGGGCACAGGTTTCCTCTCATACAGAGAAAGTTTGAGCGTAATCACCACGCTTGCTCAATGCGGGTTGGCGATTTCAGACTTAAAGTCCAGGTTTCCTCAAGATGTTTTCCTTTACCTTCAGTCATTGGTGTCCAAGATATACTTAGAAAGTACATATAACTTTAGAAAAGTTACATTGGTACTTACCTGACCTGGAATCGAACCCGCGCACTTATACTTGAGAAGCTGGTGTTGTAACCACTAGGCCACCACGACTTCTTAAACTAGTGCTTGACCGCAATCCCGCCTGATGGTAAGCAGTGATGCAATCGTTGAGGGTAATGCGTGCTAGATTCATAAGACCCTATTCACTCAAAAAAAAAAAAACTGAGTGAATAGGAAAGAAGACGATTTTACTATAACTCTACGAAATCTAAACGTTTCTTAATGTGCATATGTTGTGGCAGCAAAGTATTTTTTAACTTTGCCGTATTATAATGGCTTCCGCCAAAATACGTAGCTGTTTGATTGTCATTCACTTGTCGATACCTACTTGTGAATGCTACCTTACTTGTTTTTTTTTTTGTTATTCAGTTGTTTATTTTTTTTTGTATTTGACTATGAGGAAAGAGCCAGCATCAACTTATACAAAAACACCCTGCAACACACAGCAACCAAAAAGATAAATAGAGGTAGTATATGATGAAAAATAACGTGGCGGTAGCGGACGCGGCCGCTGCGCAAGGTGGCGCGGGTTCAATCCCCGCACAGTGCAAGTATTTGTATGCATGAATATGAATATTTGCACTGGTCTGGTCGTGTCTCGGAAAGCACGTTAAGCCGTTGGTCCCGGTTGCCATACGAACACCTAGTGGCAGTCGTTACGGGTTGTTGGAGCCCTCAAAAGTCCAACAATTGGTCTAACTGCAATGCTTTGATGTCGCCTTCGGGTTGTGGAGGACAGACGGCAGTCGCTTCATGGAAAATGTCGAAGTTTAGCCATATCAGCAAATGGACTGGTAAAGCGGACCCCAGACTCCAAAGCTGAAAAAGGCTTCAGATGCGACTGGGATTAACACTGGGATGATGATGATGATATGATGAAAAATACCTCTAATATTCCAACATTTTTCGACATTGATTGTCGCTGTGTTAAGATTGCGACTAAATATAGTTTTTAATTTTTAATTACAAGAAGTAACTTTTTGTTGAAACACCTGATGCGATGCGATGTTTGTACTTTGAAAGTCAAGGGCAAAAATTATAACCAACTCACATATTATTACCAACATTTTACGGTAGCCATCAAAACGTTACTTTATGATAATTTCATAAATAAAACATAATATTCAGCCGGTAGGTAACGCTCGCTCGGTTTAGAATATTCAATTCGCCTGAATAATGACACAACAACGCTTGAATTATGAAATTGCGAACGGTTACTTTTTCACAATGGTGACTAAAATACCGTTTTAACCTGCGACGCTTCTGTTGTGCAGGGGTCCTAGTGTGCTATTTTTATAAATTTTTCATTCCAACACGATTCCAATGTCTTTGTGCTTCATCTTCTTCTTCATCTCAGCGTTAGTCCCAGTCGCATCCGTAACTTTTCAGCTTTGGAGTCTGGGGTCCGCTTCAGACTAACTGCTGATTTTTGGCTAAACTTCGATATTTTCCGTGAAGCGACTGCCATCTGACCTCCACAACCAGAAGGCGATATCTAAGCATTGCAGTTAAACCAATTGTTAGACTTTTGAGGGCTCCAACAACCCGTAACGACTGCCACTAGATGTTCGTATGGCAACCGGGACCAACTGCTTAACGTGCTTTCTGAGGCACGACCAGACCAGTACAAATATTCATATTCACGCATACAACTATTTGCACTGTGCGGGGATCGAACCCGCGCCTCCTTGCGCAACGGCCGTGTTCGCTACCGCTACGCCACGGAGGCTGTCAAAAGGAGGAGGCTGTGTCTTTGTGCTTCATCATCAACCTTTTATCGTCCCACTGCTGGGCACAGGTCTCCTCTAATACAGAGAAGGATTGAGCGTAATCACCACGTGCGCTTGCTCAATGCGGGTTGGCGATTTCAGACTTAAAGTCCAGGTTTCGTCAAGATGTTTTTCTTCACCTTTTAATCAGTCATTGGTGTCCATATACTTAGATAGTACATATAACTTAGAAAAGTTACATTGGTACTTACCTGACCTGGAATCGAACCCGCACACTCATACCTGAGAGGCTGGTGTTTTAACCACTAGGCCACCACGACTTTGTGCTTAAAAGTTCATAATCTGCTAAATCCATACCTTCCATACTAATATTATAAATGCGAAAGTATCTCTGTCTGTCCGGCTTTCACGCCAAAACTACTGAACCGATTGTAATGAAATTTGGTACACAGATAGTCTAGAGCCTGAGAAAGGACACAGGCTATATAACATCCCGCTATGACCAATAGGAGCAGAGCAGTAACAAAAAATGTTGCAAAAATTTGAGCGAACGCGGACGTACATATTGCTGTCACTATTTTAACAGGCGCTTATAAACTGAAGTCGACGCACACGGAGTGGCGGGCAATAGCCAGTTCATAATAATCGATCAATTATCTCAGTAGTCTCGTAATGGAATAGTGATAGAAGGGCATTGCCGTATTGCCGTTATTATAAAACCTGTTACAAGAAATGATTTTCTAAAAACCAATACTCAATTTGAACATTTATTAATATGGAGTGCAGTATGGCAATGCATGGTTAACTACTAATGTGGCATCGTTTCAAATCCAACAAGACCGCATAACCGAGATGGTGGACTAATTATTTTTAATATACTCCTACGATATAGGTAGGTATCAAATAAAAGGTCTTGCTAAGAATAACTTGGACACAGCCTTTTTAAAACCAAACTTTTTAAGAAAGGCGCTAAAAAGAAAAGTTAACTAAAAAAATAGCCCGTTTAGGCCGGCTTTGTAGGCATTAGTAGAATCAGTTATCGATACCTAACAATACCTTCACGGATCGGACAGGGTTTTCTTTACAAATTCTATACTAGCTTTCCGCCCGCGTGGAGTTCGGTTATATCACGCTTTTTAGATTTCCCTCGGGAAAATCAACTTTTTCCGGGATAAAAGGTAGCCTATGTTCTTTCTCAGGGTCTAAAGATTGTCTGTGCCAAATTTCATCAAAATCGGTTGAGAGGTTTAAGCGGGAAAGCGTAACAGACAGACATAGTTACTTTCGCATTTATAATATTTGTATGGATAAACGCAAGTTCTGTAATACATTAAGGACAAAGAATAATAGATTATACATGATTTATGCCATTTAGTATTTGTTTTCATCCAATGGCAATCGTGAGGTCATTTAGTTTAAAAACAATATAATTTCTTGCGGGAGCGACGGCTGTCATAACTTCTATAATTGAGTTTTGTTTCAATACAAGACTAATGCGTGAAATTTTTCGATTAAATTCTGATTTATTATATCTGAAGTTTACTGGATCAAATCCTCGCTTCTATGAAAGATGCAAGATCTGTAAGAGATTATGTCAACCTAAATAGAGTATCCATCCATTTGTTACCAATCAGCTTTGCGTCAAGTCCAAATCATGTCACTGTCAAAAATAAGATGGACTTTTAATAATGGTAAGCAGAGTCCATAGAACGTTTTGGCAATACGTAAGTCGAAGGTAGTCCGAATTGATATGCTTAAAGCGTTAAATAAATAAATTCAAATACAACGCAAAGATTTGAAAAGAAAATAAAATCCAGATATAATTTTAAACAAGCCGCTTCAGACGGCTACAGTATAATTCTCTTTATTATCAACTTCACACCTTTTGAGTATCCGTAAAAGCTAGTACTAACTGGAGCCATATTTGATGCCTGCGTCTACCTGTTTATTCTAGTATGTAGGTGATAAAGGCCGCGGACGCCTGTGAAAAATGCAAGAGGCGTCTCTTGTCGACGCCAACGTAATGCGCTCGAACTCGACAAACTAAAACTTTTACACATCGGTCCTACCGTACAGAGTTTATCTTAGAAAGTAGATTTATGGGAATTTTTACTACGGAAAAGATCGCATTATTCAAAGACTTTATACCCGGTTTATGGTACGTTGTTTTAGCAGAGACTACTAGCTTCTGGTTACGAGTTTGGCCGTGTGAAATTTTGAAATACGGTCGTTGGCAAAACAAAATCTGCTGTATGCCTATGTGCGAGAATGGCACATAGCAGATTTTGGTTTGACAACGACTATATGTTGTTCGGTCGTTGTCACCGTATCGCATAGTCTGCCAGCTCTATTACTTGTTATTCGCCTAGCGTTCTATTTTACTGCTTATTTAGGTGACGTTAAATATCACAATAGAACCTTCCTCATCGACTGGTCTGTCAGATGCATAAAAAAGTTTTTAAGTCCAACTGGTAATTCCAAATATGAGATAAGGCTGATATAATAAGAAAGAAAGAAAGAAAGAAAAAACGTTTATTTGCACTAAACATGACGCAAGCGTTTATAAAAACATAAAAATAAGAAATTGTTGAGGGAAACATGCGTCATATCCACGCAAAACGGCTGTCGCTCAGCATTATGCTGCGACTCTATTCAAAAAACAGAGCCCAGCGCTGGTTTTCAGCGACAGCCGGCGTCGACGTAAATAACGATGAAGACTCTGTTTTCTAATAGGAAATTATCAAATAGCCTCTACCGCTCTGGGCGGAGCGGAACGCCCAGGCATGTCAGACTTTTACTGAATAAAACCCACCCGTGTTCCTTCATTTGCCTGTGCGCCAGGCGGTATCTCTGTAGAACATCCCTGGCAGGATAATGAAGACCCTTATATTTCATTTTAAAGAGGTTTTCTTTTCAGCTCCATTTTTCTATTTAAACTATCCCTCACCCAGGTGTAAAACGTATTGCTAACGACGAGTAGAAATGAGACTTTAAAAGCTGTGTCACGGCACACATCTTTTAAAATTTCATTTCTACTCGTCATGTTTGCAAAAAGACTTTTGCCTAATATATATTTTTAGATATTGTATTTTATTATTTTATCGGTCTATTATGTTATTTATGTAATTAAATACTTATCTATTCTAATATATAAAGCTGAAGAGTTTGTTTGTTTGTTTAAACGCGCTAATCTCAGGAACTACGGGTCTGATTTAATAAATTCCTTTTGCGTTGGATAGCCCATCAATCCAGGAAGGCTTTAGGCTATATAACATCACGCTGCAACCAATAGGAGCGGAGCATATAAAAAAAACCACACAATATCGAAACCTATGCGGGTGAAACCGCGCGGTGCAGCTAGTCTAACAGATCCTGCATACGGGATTACCATTCTAACTCCTCTGCATAATTCTAATGTGACCTTACACGTTAACTCATGTTCCATGTAACGTCCAAAATGATTAGGCCATGTTCAGGTGGATATTAGGCGCGACTGCACATTATAATCGTGCAACAGATGTGACCAGAAGGTCCAGTTCCTAACCAATTTGTGGGATAATATTCTGGCAGATACACAACACGCTGTAAAATTGATTTTAACGACTGTTGAGATTTTATTTATTTAACCACTAGCTTTCCTCCCGCGGCTTCGCCCCCGTAAAGTTTGGTTATATCGCGCTTTTTGGATTTCCCTCGGGAACATCAAATTTTTCTGGGATAAAAGGTAGTTTATGTCCTTTCTCAGGCTCTAGACTATCTGCCTACCAAATTTCATCACAATCGGTTCAGTAGTTTTGGCGTGAAAGCCGGACAGCCAGACAGACAGAGATACATATAACAGAAAAAATGGTACAAAGGTAATGCTTATCTCATAAGAAATCTCTTCCAGCATACTTGCAAAGGGACAGTAGGCGTAGAGTAGCCAGCCTTTCGGTGTTCTATAGGATGCATTTCGGGAAGTGTGCGATGGAATTGCATGATTTAATTCCCCCATCTCCGTTCCACCAGCGGACGACCCGTCGTACGGCTGGTTTCCACCCTTACGTTGTTAACACCTCTACGATCCGGACGAAGCGTTTCGCCTCCTTTATACCGCGTACATCGAGGGACTGGAATAATTTGCCAGCGGCGGTGTTTCCGTCGGACTACAATCTGAGTGTCTTCAAGGCTAGAGTGAATAGGCTCTTAATAAACTAGTGCGCTTTACCATCAACGATTGCGTCACTACTTACCATCAGGCGGGATTGCGGTCAAGCGCTAGTTTATAATATATTAAAAAAAAAAAAAAAAAAAAAGAGGAAAAAAAAAACAGTAAATAAAGAGCTGTAGATAGCGTATAATAAAGTGAGTATTATTGTAATACTAGTCTAGGAACGTACGTTAAGTCGTCCGGACAGTCATTCGTAGATGACGATCTGTACAGGTAAACAGAGTTTCATAGGTCTTGACAACCAGTGTATCGTGTTTCCCGGCAATTGGGTTGTGGTGGCAAACGATCGATGTAAAATACTGGTATTCAGCTCCATCTGGTCATACTTGAAGCCAAACCCAACATAGTTGACTCTTCAGACTTAGGCGAAATATGATATCTAATGATGAAGATGGTCAGAGTTTATTGTCATCGGACAATACACCCATATCAGGATTGTACCTTTGATGACAAAGTCTTCTTTTTAATTTTTCAATAACGCTTGCCGAAATCATAGCTAAGACTGCCTACAATTAATAGTTATGACAACATCATACATGACATGAATCTGTTCTGACTCTCAGCGATTGGTTCTTCTTAAATATCTTTTGTGATAATGTCATAGACTAAAATAGACGGTGATCGATCCTCCAGTACAACGTGATCTTTAACGGTTTATTTTCGAACAAGGAAGCTTGACGCGTGTGCAATTGGAGGAGGTCATTTTGTAGTGAAGCTCAAAGGGGACATTTCTATTGTTGTCATGTAAACCGTAATGTGTTTGTCGAGTTTTGTTTATGTAAAAAAACGATTGACTTTCATCATCATCATCAACCTTTTTATCGTCCCACTGCTGGACACAGGTCTCCTCTCATACAGAAAAGGATTGAGCGTAATCACCACGCTTGCTCAATGCGGGTTGGCGATTTCAGACTTAAAGTTCGGTTTCCTCAAGATGTTTTCCTTCACCTTCAGTCATTGTTGTCCAAGATATACTTAGAAAGACTGACTTTGACTAGAGTATATTATTGGGATATAGGTCACAAATAAACTGACAGTTGACAGAATTATTAGAAGCTCTGTGCACATTGTTGTAGGTGTAATTTAATATAGTATGATGGTTATTACATATTTAATTTAAATTAGTAAATGTTGTAGGACTTGTAGATTCATCGATACTTCGATTTGTTGACCATTTTCTATTATGCACCAACAACACACATTACCCACGGAGGAATCCGTTAAGGGTAATTTGAAAAAGAAATGTAGAAGATAATTATATTTAAGAGTTACTGCAAAATTTCCTGCCATGTCTTCTTCATGGGAACCGATCGATTAGAACCGTGCGCCTTTATGTGAAAATTTAACCTAACGTTTGTGTGAAATTAAATATTTTTAACTAGCGGTCGCCAGCGACTTCGTTCGCGTGGAG
The DNA here is from genome assembly GCA_017933935.1 of Sesamia nonagrioides. Taxonomy (NCBI): domain Eukaryota; kingdom Metazoa; phylum Arthropoda; class Insecta; order Lepidoptera; family Noctuidae; genus Sesamia; species Sesamia nonagrioides. Next base: position 719,362 of record JADWQK010000063.1, on the reverse strand, counting down.
TTAGTTATGCCCCGCCCCTATTGGTCGCAGTGTGATATTATATAGATGTTATATAGCCTAAAGCCTTCCTGGATTAATGGGCTATCCAACGCAAAAAGAATTTTTCAAATCGGACCAGTAGTTCCCGAGATTAGCGCGAACAAACAAACAAACTCTTCAGCTTTATATATTAGTATAGATTTAAACTATGTTATGAGTTGAAGTAGTATGAGTTTCTAGCCCGAGCGCCGCCTGTAGGCGGTTATACGTGGGAATCGTGCGGTCCATGGCCCTGTATGGGGCCCCTGTGTGGGCGATGGACCTGACGGCCGGAACACTCGCCATTCTGCGCAAGCCGCAGAGGGCGATGGCCGTCAGGGTCGTCCGCGGGTATCGCACGATTTCCTACGAGGCGGCTTGCGTCCTGGCCGGATCCCCGCCCTGGGACCTAGAGGCGAAAGTACTCGCGTCATTATACCGATGGCGTGAGGAAGAGCGGACACGGGGCTCCTGTCCGGCGCAGCGGCAGATCGAGCTGCGCCGAGAGGAGCTCCGTCAGGTCCTGGTGGCGGACTGGCGGCAGAGGCTTATGCGCCCTACCGCCGGCCTCGCTACCGTCGAGGCGATCCGGCCAGTACTCGACGACTGGCTCGGGAGAAGGCACGGCTCCCTGTCGTTCAGGGTGACGCAGGTGCTGTCGGGGCACGGCTGCTTCGGCAAGTACCTGTGTCGCCTAGGCAGGGAGCCGGACGCTCGGTGCCACCACTGCGTCCAATGCGGGGAGGATACGGCGCAGCACACGCTCTCCGAGTGTATAGCTTGGGAGGAGCAGCGCCGTGTCCTCACAAATGAAGTAGGAGGCGACCTGACGCTGCCGGCAGTAGTGCAGAGGATGGCCGGCAGTGCAGAGTCGTGGGACGCGGTGGTGTCCTTCTGCGAGGACGTGATGTCGCAGAAGGAAGCTGCGGAACGGGAGAGGGAGATCTCAACTCCCTTCCCGGGCCGCAGAAGACGCACCGGGCGCCGAAGAAGGGCGGATAACGCCCTCTTCCGCCCCCCATGAATGGGTCCAGGGGCGAGGGACATGGGGAAGTCCCCGCCCCCTATTCGATGGACCCCGCGGCGGTGGCGCGCGCGAGTGTCAGCGTGCGCCTCTGAGGCGATGCACGGGGTAGCTTAACACCCCACTACCCCGTGCCGGAGACGAGGCCCGGACAGATCGGGCCAGGACGAGAGTGTGGGGCTGCGGAAGAATTTAGACTCCCGCGGCCCCACGCGCGCTCGTGATAGAAGAGACACCGGGGTGGTTTTAGTCAGTAAAAGTCTGACAGACCCCGTCGCCCACCCTAGGGCGGCGGACATCCTATGAGGATTTCCACCACGAAAAAAAAAAAAAAAAAAAAAAAGTATGAGTTTTCTAAGTATATCTTGGACACCAATGACGGATTATTAAGGTGAAGAAAAATATCTTGAGGAAACCTGGACTTTAAGTCTGAAATCGCCAACCCGCATTGAGCAAGCGTGGTGATTACGCTCAATCCTTCTCTGTATGAGAGGAGACCTGTGCCCAGAAGTAGGATGATAAAAAGATTGATGTTGATGATGACGGGTTGATTTTAGTCAACACTTAAAATATATCGTTCACATTAAAAGTCACTAACCATTATCTCCTAAAAATTTTACCATCAGTTATGTTCCAATGGCGAAATACATTACGCTATTACTTCAGATCAACCACTCAAGAGGAGTTTATGTAGTAAAAAATAAAACGTTAAAAAGTTTCCGTTTAACCTTTTTTTCAAAAGTATTTATACTTTAGGGATCATAAGTTGCGAGTGTCTGCAACATTCATCAAGTTTTTCTTGCCCCTGCGGGTTACTTTTATCTATGGCTTATTAATCCTAACATTTGTTATGTGTATCCCTACCACCCTTTATCTAATACAGAGGACACAGTGTAGCATAAATAGCCTATAATAATTCCACTGCTGGTACTGGCCACGTCTCTCTGAGAGGGACTGTAATTTTCCACGCCGGCCTAGCGAGGGTTAGCAGATGCCTGACGATATTTTACTTTCCCGTTTCGAGATCTGTGATGATGAAATGTGTGACGTCCACTGGTCAAAAGGGTAAGTATTTAGTGTAATAAAACAACACTATAGTCAAAGGTACTATCCGTCCTGCAGGGTAATTGCGTAACACACTATCAGTAGCAATGGGTTTCATTTTGACAGTTCAAAAATATTCATTGCGTTCTTTAAGTTGTTCAGCAGACACAGTTTTTGAACACATGGAGCAATGGATTAGCAATATGCTTCGAAATTATTCCTACCGATAGTTACAGTGTGTTACGTAATTGTTGTCTCGGTAGTAGGCCATATCATCGGCTGCCGGCAGAAGTTACCACCCATCAGACAAAGTCTTGCCGCCAAGCGATTCGTCGTGTTCCGGCATGATGCCTGGTGAAGCCGTACGGAGGACGGCTCTGAGCAGTTGTGTTGCGATGTGTGCCGGGTACGATGCGCCAAATGTTGTTGTGTCGGAAGTTTGGTTGTGGAGAGTCTCCAGATCAATCTCCCTCTGGCGCAGCATCGTTGGTCGTGTTGTCGGGTTTAACATTGCATCACCTCGCTCAACTGTCGTCATCCTTCCTATTCCTAAGTTTTTTAATTGAATAGGCTTAATAAACTAGTGCGTTTTACCATCAACGATTGCATCACTGCTTACCATCAGGCGGGATTGCAGTCAAGCACTAGTTTATAATAATAATTTAAAAAAAAATTAGGGTGCCGCTTGGCAATCCGTTTCCTATTGCCCCCACCTCGCGCCTCGCGCCCTTGCTTATACAATTGATTTATACATCAATAATCACAAAATGTGTCACTGAGTGTAAGGTATAAACCTTTTGTTATGCTGTTGAAGAGCGATAGATTCTAATAAATAATTAAGTAAAAATTTAAATAACCGGTCACTAAGCCGACTCATGTAAGTGAAACATGATTCGGCTTAAGGCTGGCCATTTAAATTAAAAAAAAACTATAACAGATGTAGATTGTTACATCATGAATACACTTATTTTCCAATTTCACTTTCTTTATCGTATTGTTAGTTTATCGACTGCGCCCATTGTAGGTATGTGTGAATAATTGAGAATGCATGCAGTAGCAATATCGACGATCAATTTACGGACGTAACATGTGTGTGTATATTGCAGTCCGTTGTACCTAAGTATACGTTTGTCGTGCCGTCTAGTAAATAATAAAACTGCTATGCCTATTGAGTTAATTTCACTTTGTAGTTCAGTAATAGCGTTTTTCTAGCCTATCATGTAGGTAGGTACCCATGCCCGTTCGTATGGCAAGAGAAATAGATATTATTCTTATGTAGCTATAAACTTAATAGGTTATGTGAAACAGTCTCTCCCCATTAGTCTTATAACGTATGAAAAAAAAATATCATTAGGTTTGAATAAACTTCAGCAAAGTATAATTTCATAATTTCATCGTTGAGGCGATCCGGCCAGTACTCGACGACTGGTTCGGGAGAAGGCACGGCTCCCTGTCGTTCAGGGTGACGCAGGTGCTGTCGGGGCACGGCTGCTTCGGCAAGTACCTGTGTCGCCTAGGCAGGGAGCCGGACGCTCGGTGCCACCACTGCGTCCAATGCGGGGAGGATACGGCGCAGCACACGCTCTCCGAGTGTATAGCTTGGGAGGAGCAGCGCCGTGTCCTCACAAATGAAGTAGGAGGCGACCTGACGCTGCCGGCAGTAGTGCGGAGGATGGCCGGCAGCGCAGAGTCGTGGGACGCGGTGGTGTCCTTCTGCGAGGACGTGATGTCGCAGAAGGAAGCTGCGGAACGGGAGAGGGAGATCTCAACTCCCTTCCCGGGCCGCAGAAGACGCACCGGGCGCCGAAGAAGGGCGGATAACGCCCTCTTCCGCCCCCCATGAATGGGTCCAGGGGCGAGGGACATGGGGAAGTCCCCGCCCCCTATTCGATGGACCCCGCGGCGGTGGCGCGCGCGAGTGTCAGCGTGCGCCTCTGAGGCGATGCACGGGGTAGCTTAACACCCCACTACCCCGTGCCGGAGACGAGGCCCGGACAGATCGGGCCAGGACGAGAGTGTGGGGCTGCGGAAGAATTTAGACTCCCGCGGCCCCACGCGCGCTCGTGATAGAAGAAACACCGGGGTGGTTTTAGTCAGTCAAAGTCTGACAGACCCCGTCGCCCACCCTAGGGCGGCGGACATCCTAAGAGGATTTCCACCCCGAAAAAAAAAAAAAAAGGTGATGCAATGTTAAACCCAAGTTGTCTTACTATTATTACTCTTGGTTTTATATGTTAAGCATATTGTTTACTTGTAACCTTTATTTTGTTCAGCCTATTATATATTTGTCTTCGACTCTTGCACGGTATCTCCGGTATCCATGGAAGGGGCCTGGTGACCTGTAACACAGGTTTTTCCCCAAATCCCTACATCAGGCACCAGTCTCTCACAAAGGTGGAATTCAGCTGAGACTTTTTTTTTGTACACTATTACAATTCAACTTTGTGAAGAGAGAATAAATTATTATTATTATTTTACTACAGTTTTAAGAAATAAACGCCTATACAATTAGTTATACGTTGTGATAAATCAAATATTTTATTTACTAACCCTTTGATAAATGATTTAAATCTGACTAAAAACAACTAATATTAATATAATACAGAATACGGCTTCACCGCCCTTAAAAGGAAATATAGGTTGAAGGGCAGCAAAAATAAACGTGGAAGAGCCCTTGACAAATTAAATGAATTCATTAGGGAGAATAATTAATTTGACCGCCCGTCCCTTTAGGCTTCCAGTAATTGATGTGCCAATAGTGTGCGACTATTGGATAATACCTTTAGCTCGTGACGTCATCGAAGATTCTGGTACTTACCTGAAACAATTGAAGTAAAAGTGTTAAGTACGATAATGATCAAATAATGATACATAAATAGTTTAAAACATCTAGGTTGCAATTATTTATAGTGGAGTTCCACTCTGCAGGGTAATTGCACACACTATCAGTAGCAATGGATTTCATTTTGACAGTTCAACAACACTCATTGCGTTATTTACGTTGTTGAGTAGACACATTTTTCGAACATATAGAGCAACTGATTAGCAATATGCTTCTAAATGATTCAAATGGAAGTAATAACGGTTACGCAATTAGGGTGTAGGCACAGTAGACAGACAGTAAAACATCTTCATAGAAACGAGCCGCTCTCGGTTTGAATGTTTGCGTGCGCGCCGTGCGCCGTGTCGGTACTCGATTTCACGCACACGCTGGCATAATATAGCTTGGAATAACATAGGGGCAGTACTGGCTGTGGTTCAACGCAAGAGTAGGCAAATAACTCTGCGGGTGGCCTCAGATAATCTACTGTTCTGTCTCTACTGTGGTGTAGGTTTGCAAGGTGCACAAAATTTGTCAAAGAGGGTATGTGAGCTCCTTTTAATAGTTATTAGCACAATAGTAAATCATTAATTAAAGGACAATAATAATCATAAGGCGAAGTATAATAGTTTTGGTTACTATTGGCCGCCATGACCAAAAATGTTTAGACATTGATGAAATGTAAATTATCTAGATCTAAACTAATATATAAAGCTGAAGAATTAGTTTGTTTGTTTGAACGCGCCAATCTTAGGAACTGCTGGCCCGATTTGAAATATTATTTTTGCGTTGGATAGCCCATTAATCCAGGAAGGAAAAAGGCTATATAAAATCACGCTGCAACAAATAGGAACAGAGCATAACAACAATTTAAAATGTATGCAGTATATTTTGGGGTTAAAATAAAATGTTCAAATAACTAACTCCACGCGAACGAAGTAGCGGGCGGCCGCAAGTTTAGATATAAAACGATTAATGCTAGTATTCTGGAGTAGAAGACTAGACGAAGGATAGATTGATGTTTCAAAGTATAATAGAAGCATAACACTAAACTACCCGCTTTGTAATGAAATAACTCAGCAACGATGACTAACTTGTGGAAGTTTGGTGATAAATACAGAATGATTTATTCACAAAACAATAAGTTGCTATAGTTTTGATCGCCTGTCTTACAATACACCTACCACAAGACGTGAGTTTAAAACATGAAATATAGGTATTTGCGTACTAGAACTACCAACAATGGTGCTCAGTAATATTCAATCTTATATGTATAGTAAGTAATAAGGTTGCTTGTCAACTGCCAGTGTTCGCGATGGTACCTATCGCATGACATTAGCAGCTCCATATACAACACTCTCAAAGATAATCCGTTTAAGGAAAGAAACGTGACTGCGTACTGGTCAAATAAGCGTGAGATACATGATGGGTGTATGACCTATTAGATTGTGACAACCTAAACATAATACATATATGTATATAAATGACGGGGAAACTAGTCAATACCATAATGGAAATGTAACGCATACAAAACTGTTGGCTGTATTGTAAGAGTATTTCTCCTCACGAGTATCTTGTTCATAAAACCCCACAACCTACCCCCAACCAACACCACATAGCTACATCTGCCTGGCTGGAAATATCTCGTGGATATCCTCAGCTCTGTGGCAGACGGAGGGTTCTGTCAAACTCTTACTAACTAAAAACTACCCCGTTGTTTCTTTTGAACAGTGTTTTTCAACGTGTGGGTCGCGAAACCCTTTGGGGTTGCCAGGCCTCATAGAGGGAGGTCACAATTTTCTTTAAAATTATAGAAGGTTCCAAATGGAATCAAACACTTCTAAGTTTATATAAACTTGACTTGACTTGGTTGATTGTGGGTAATCTGCTTTTCTGTTTAACCAAAAGATACCCAAAGTGACAGACATAAATTCAAAGTTAAAAGTAGCAGGGAAGGAGGTCGTGAAATATTTTTCGGTACTAAGAGGGTCGTGTCATGAAAAGGTTGAAAAACCCTGCTTTAGCACACTTGGACCAGCGGCCATGGAAACTTGTGGGCCTTCCACGATCCTCGGCGTCCGTGAGGGAAATGATGTGTCGTCTCCCGCGGCGTCACGAAATGTGTGCAACACAGAGAAAAGGCAGCAGATGTAGAGGATCTTGTTGACGGTATAGACTCTCCCCCTGAACAATGTCTCATATCTTTAACAAACATTCGTCAGTCGACCTACATATCGACAAGGCATGGAAGCGCCGGCGTTGTTGCGTAAACTCAGATCAATAGAGCGGTTTGATTCGCTTTCTCCCATTGTTTTAGTATCATTAGAACAATGCTGATCACAGTGACTAGTGACTTTTACTTACGGTTAATTGGTACACCATTGGTAGAAGTGTCGGATCGTTAAATTGTGAACTAGTGCTGGTATTGTGTTAGGTATTTAGAAATATATTTTGTTTTGTAATGCAATAAAAATGATCCGAAAAAGTTCTGTGGCAGGCTGCGATGGTTGAAAGGAACTGTTGATGTCAAAATCATCTGATCATATGGGATTTAATTTTAATTTTAGATTGATTGAATAGTATCTGTGGATAACAGGTTTTTGTTCTCGACGAAGCTTTGTTTGTATTATCATAGGAACTATCACTAGTATTGTTTATTTCGTGCTATTAAATCTTTTGAAGCAAGTAGGTATATTATCATCGGTGTTTAAAATCGTTTCTATTACGTACTTCACAATTTAAATCAAATGCATTTATTCAAATTAGGCTGAAAAACAACGTTTTTGAACGTCATAATTATCTATACTAATATATAAAGCTGAAGAGTTTGTTTGTTTGTGCGCGTTAATCTCGGGAACTACTGGTCCGATTTGAAAAATTATTTTTGCGTTGGATAGCCCATTAATCCAGGAAGGCTTTAGACTATATAACATCACGCTGTGACCAATAGGAGCGGAGCATAACTAACTCCACGCGAACGAAGTCGCTGGCGGCCGCTAGTTTATGATAATTCCGCAAAACTCCACACGTTACAACTTCCTAGGACTTTTCTGCAGTGTGTAGCTCAGCAATCTAATAAGGTCCAAAATTTTGTATTATTTCCTTCAAAATCCTCCACGTGCAAACCATGTCAATGGCTTCTCTTGTTATATATATCTTCCAGAACAACATATAGCTTGTCAGTTCATTTCGCGTGGTTTTGTTTATTTTGTAATAGAGAACACGTTGCCAACAAAAGGCCAATTTTCGTAGTTTACAACGTTTAAAATCCAGCCACAGTCTCTTGTCAGCGATAATCGTATAAAAGTCTAAGGAAATTAGAGGTATATTGACAGGTTGAGACAGATCATAGTGAGAACGTTCTTAAAATTAAGAGGAAGGCATCTTCAAGTGTATTTGTGCCGTTAGAACTTAAGTAATTCCATAGAATACTAAGCAGAAAACAAACATATTTTTAATTACGATACTTTTAAATCAAAACCCAAATCCACTTGAACAGCCATAAAAGCCTTTCGTTTCATCGGTTCATTTAATACAGTAACGTTTCTACTGCTCGCCTAATAAGGATGCTGCGTTTCTGCACCGCAGCAGACGGACAATGGACGCGGAGTCCAGCGATTGGGCCACTCCTCAGATTACTATTGAAACGTCCCTTAATGGCGGTATGAATGCATTCTCCAGAGATGAGAAGCTGTGAAATTACGAAGATTGAAGCGCTATTGTAGATTCGATGTAGGTGGCATTGAGTTGAATGTTGAATGCATTCTACTTACAAGTAACTGTGAATGAGATAGGGAGTGAATATAAAATTATTCAAATCTTGACATTTTCTATTCCGTATAGTGAAGATTTTGCTAGAGTTGCAAGCTATCACTGCGGACAATACACGGAAAACTGCTGGATGCGGAAAGCGCAGGACCGGTCGTCGTGGAGGTTTTTGGGGGAGGCCTATGTCGGGCGGTGGACGTCTTTCGGCTGAAATTATTAATCCAATAGATTAAGAACTGCCTCTTTAGTGTTACAGTAGCAAACGTTTCAGCCGAACATAAGCTCGATTCCTAAATCGGTAAAAGGTTTTTATTATTATTATACAGTATGTTAAATAACAGAGGGCGTTCCCTTAAACTCGTTAATATATATTATTAATAGATTAAAATAAAAATATCAGCATAGAAAAATAAGCATAAAAAATCCGAATAAAAAAAAATTCTAATTGGAAATAAATTTGAAACCTCCTGTTTTAAATCAAAATAGTAGTCGTCATGTATAAATAAATTGCGACGTTGCCGTCTTTCATGTTCGCGTGTACAGTGTGTTTCTTTTACATGTCAATTTAAAATTTTTATTGAATATTTTCATATTGGAAAAAAATTTAAAACTTTTTGTTTTCGAAAGGAAATATTTTTTTTTAGTATGTATGTATGCTATACTATTTCGGGTTAACGGGAACGCCCTCTGTTAGTTAACATACTGTATATTCAGTAGAAACCCGGATTTTAGATTTATATCCGATTTATGGGAATTGGTTCGCCTTATTACACTTGGTACACGTTATTTTTGTTATCCAGTTACCTGTAAGTCCCACGTAGATAACATGGGACCAACTACTTTAACCGAGACCGAATCGTTAAATGGTTGTATTAATTCAAATATCAAAAATCCCATTTACCCCCAAACAAAGCGGAATATAACAGCGCTGACACCAGAATACAACAATTTCGATTCGGAAAACACTTTTGATTAATGACAGTTTTAAAATTCACAACAAACAGTAATTTCTCATATTGTGTCAGTATGCAGCGTGCTATGACTAATTTATTTGTACGCCGCCGTAGATGCATCTCGGTCTATGAGTGGGTGTGTCTGTATCTGAAGCCGCGTAATAAATCAGTTGAGACAGTAATTATATTAACCTATATGTTTAAGCAAAGAGAATGTTCTTTATCTACATTGTACAGAAAACCCCTTTACATCTAGTAATTAGTAATGAGAAAAATGAACGTGGTTGAAGTGGGGTTTTCGAATCAATAGATATAGAATCATCTTATGCGATAGAATTTCGAGTTCATTTTTCTTATCCATTGGGATATCGTTACTTTTAAAAACGAATAATTAACTATGAAATGAGGTAATGCGTATTACGCAATGTGAGGATCAAATTAAAAATAACAACAAAGATTAGGTACATACGCGTGCAGAATTGTCTCCTGCCAAATAGCAAGAAAATCTCAATCTCAAATACCTTTTATAAGAAGGAATAACAATAGGTCTCAAACAACATAACATAACCAAAGGTACATACACAAACACCCACATTTCGCAATTTATGTGAAAATTGCGAATGAGATATTTTCGCGATTTTACCAAAACAAATCTAGACATAATATATAAGACAAAATTTATATATTTATACAATATGTTAAGAAAACCCTGTCCGACCCGTAAGGATAGTAAAGGTTAGGTAAACACATGACCAAATAACATATGAAATTTTACATAATCATCATAGTAACAATACTAGTGAATTTTGAAATTATCTTTTCTACCAGCGAATTAATTCCAACTTCCCCAAAATTTGCTAATTTTTAAAAAGTGATAACATTATTTTTGCCGGTATAATTCTAAGGGAATAGCGATGCGACCGCGTGCTGCGTGCCCTGCCCCTCTTCGCCCGCGCCTCGACGGCGAAATAATATTTATTTTTTTAAGGGGATTTTTTTAAGTTTAGCCCGGCTTTGTAGGCATTAGTAGAATCAGTTATCGGTACCTAACAATACCTTCACGGATCGGACAGAGTTTTCTTTACATATTGTATAGTCTGTAATGTATATGGTATAAATTACACAATAAAAAGTGTTGTATTTTATCAAAGCTAATATACTCACAAAACGTATTACAAACTCGTTCAACCCACTTGTTTTAATAATGTCCGTTAACCCTAACTTTTCTCACATAAGGCGTAATATCTCCAATAACGTTTCTCATAACAATAAATCATATTCCGTTGTAAGCTATAAATTATATCGAGGAGACAAATATTGAAGATCGTTGAGAAACGATTCTGAACGGTATGTTATACGTAATAATTACCATAGTTGAGTGTAGTGGTTTATTACCTTTGGCTATAATAACACTAGGTTCGAGTTATAGATCTAAATTCAGATTATTAGATATTGTTTGTCAAAATTGCCCACAGATAACTAACCTACATTAACTAGTTAAGGAAGGAGGAGAATCAAGTCTTGTGGGGCAACTTGAGAGGGGCCTATATCCGAAATAGGATTAATAAATAATTTTACACATCTCTTGTAAAAAAAATAATGGTGGGGAACTCAATGTAGTCAGCAATTTCAACATTCAAAGACGCCACTAAAAATAAATTAAGTACCAAAAACACACTTGAAATGTTTAATATGGCTAATTATAGACTCACAAACATTGCTATGTGGTCAAAGTGCGTTTTTAAACATTTTTCGGAAAAGCATAACATGGTGTAAAAATTACCTATTGGAATCGATTCAGTTGTTTATTCTGAACAAACTAAATACAGGTTTCACATAATGATAAAATGACTATGTACGAAACTTGAATACAGTTTATTCAGAATAAGCAACTATGTAAATCGATTCCAATCATTTTATTACATCTGTTATTTGTATATTTATTCCACACTCACAACACATTTAGAAATTGTGGAGGCATGAGGAACGGTGTTATGTCTGGTGGGCCAATTGCCCAATAGTTGAAATTGGCAAGTTGTATGTATACTAATTGCACGGTAAACTCTGATTGCGAGATGCAGAATTCGTGTGACGTCAGTATGACGCGTTGTTTATTTTTGTGGCGTTTGTAGGTACTGCTACATCACTCCCCTCCGAAGACTGGAGGTTGATAGTGTTCTGAGTCTTTGTATCTTGTGATGCTTGTGGTTTTGCTGCGCCTGTGCCTGTGCTGCACCTCTGCCTGAGCCTGTGCCTGTGCCTGCGTCGAGGTTGCTGATGAGGCTGAGAGTGACCACCAGGTATGCGCGGTCGCTGCATACTCGTGGTCAGTATACCACTTGAAGCCGTAGGCGCCGATGAAGCTTGCGGGAGTGATGATGATGACGTCACGCTGAAGTCTTTGCACGAAGGCTGCGCTGACGTTCATGTTCGGGGTTACCAATGAGAGGTGTTCCTCATGCTTCCACATTGGTGACCCCGGTTATATGTATACTCCCTGTTGGAGTAATGTTCACTCATCCTCCATAGAAAACGGAGGATCCTCCGACCAGACGGGTGTTATGTCTGGTGGGCCACTTGCCCAATGGCTGAAATTGGCAAGTTGTATGTATACTAATTGCACGGTAAACTCTGATTGCGAGATGTAGAATTCGTGTGACGTCAGTATGACGCGTTGTTTATTTTTGTGGAGTTTGTAGGTACTGCTACAAAATTTTTGCAGTGTGCTTACCGAGCGCTCGCTAGCACAGGAGCCACGCCACGCCACTGCAGGCACGGGCGTGCGAGCAGTGCGTTGCCATGTAAGAACCACGTACTTGTAACCATGTACCTCCTTCGTATGAGAAGAGACCTGTGCCCAGCAGTGGGATGATAACAAAAAGGTTCATGACGGTGAACAATGTAAGATAACAAGCTCATATCTTTGTGGTTCTACCTACCTACTTAAAAATATTGGACACGTGTATCGGGTTTCGCATAATGTATAAAAAATAACGTGTATATGTATTCTTGTAACTAAATTTAAGAGTTTCTTTGTTGTTTATCATTGTTCCTCTGAACCAAAGCACCTGCCATCTAATCTCTTCACTACCTTTAGGTGACTGGTAGAGAATGCCTAAGGCATTAAGTCCGCCTTTGTATCTTTGTGCGAAAAGTTTAAATAAATAAATAATAAACAAAAAAAGAGGGTAGGAGGAAAATAAAAGAGGTATCAAACGCTAAGCTTTAGCACATCGACGGTTAAAAGGAAATAGGGCATAAGCGACATTTTGGTCAAAAATGAGTTATGTATGCCATCCTACGTAAAATTTTCCGCTCTATCGAATGCGCTTACTCCCATGGCTCTAAGATGACTTTTTTGGCGTTTATGCCCTAGCAAAAAAAATCATTTTCCCTGTATTATTTTTCGTAACCGACGAAAATTCAGGCCGTTTTTGTTATAAAGGTGCTTGTACCCCTACAAAAATGATTTATTTTGAGTTTGTTGTCGGTAATGCTTTTTTACTTTTTAAGGGTGTCAAGCTTTCGGTTGTTTATGCCTTTTAAGCTTTTCCTTTAAAAAGTACCAACGTTGTTTATAGCCTACTTCCATTTCGTAATTTAACATAGCAATGACGCTTGTGCCCTATATACAAAATTAATTTTTATATTACTCTGTCGGTTATACCCTATTACCATTCAGTACTCTATAACAGCTATGTCGGTTATGCTCTATTTCCTAAATTTATTTCAATATCCCACTGTTGGTTATACCCTACTTCCGTATGCAATATAAATACAGTTTTGTCGCTAATACCTTATTACTTAAATTAAATTAGATCACATGGTGTCGATTATATCCTACTTCCACATTCTACAATCATATTCCCAATTATTTCCCTAGCTATAAAGTAAGAAATTGTTAGTAATGATAATTGATCTACGACTGCCCTGTTCAATGTGATATACCAACTTCTGCAGAGCAGCAAACCATACCAAATTGTCACTTTTGATAACAATTTTATACATTAATCTTTATAAAGTAAAAAATTTGTTCCATTAAATTGTCCCTTTTAGTAATTGTTATTGATGTGATGGTAATTGTTATGGATAGTAATTGTTAATACCTACTAGTACTTATATGTCTCCACTTCATTCGCTTTTTGACTGATTATTTAGGTTTTGAAGTGAGACTTTTTCTTTGTTTTTATTTGGTACAAACCATGACGCATAAAATTAACTTTTTTTTTTTATTCCTTTTTCTTTGAACGTTGCTGCTCGATATAGATACCATGTTATGTTTAACAAAGCCAAATAAGTCTTAAGTTTTGAAGCTTTTTTTATTTTTTATAATGGTTGTTACTTTTTTAAATATTTAATATTACGGATACATACCAAGTTTTCGTAATTGATTAGGTTACCTACCTACTAGCTACAGTATTATTGTGTCCAAAAATGATTAGCAGGTTGCCTATATAATTACCCAATCTTTTTACTTAGTTTTTTTTTCTTGATTAAAAAATAATATTAACAATACATTTATTTTTTTATTTAAAACATCCTACTATTCTGATGAAGGATCGTGTTGGTTGCGCTACTTCATTATTTTTGGGGTGTCTTTTCATCCATATTACCATAGACTCGCACAATGCCTAATGTTGATTATCCTTCCTTTCCTTTGGTTTCAAGCGACATTGTGTGTCACTAATGTGTTATATCCTGGTATTGTTTTGAAAGCTGACTGTTTCTTGTGCCCTATTATCTTTTATACAACCACAGTGAAAAGTACCTTATCCTTCTTTTCCTAAAACACTTATTGAACTGCCTAGTCTCTTATACCCTTTTACCTTGCGATGTGAGAAATCGGTATGTCACTTAGGCTTCTTATCCATTAATATTTTATTTTGTCATTTGTATCTTATGCCATATTTCCTTATTGTAAAATTAAAAGCTATTGTTATAAGCGACAAAAACTACGTTAAATAGCGTCAAATCGTTATAACTAAAAATACCGACAACTGCTCCATTTTTTTCTGATTTTATAACAGTTTCAGTTTTCACGATACCTTAATAAATGACAAAAATACGTCAGTTTTTCTAAAATTTAAAACTTTGAACGGCTCTCCTGAACATTTCATTTTTTGTCGCTTATACCCTATTTCCTTTTAACCGTCGACATGTTATGTGTTGACAATACTAGAACAGCTGTTGTCGAGTTTGTAGCGCAACTTCTTCGTACTATAGAAATTGGCAAAGGGCGAGCATTTTGGGGTACAGTCTTAGGTTAATATCACATTCATAAAGCTACGATTCTCAGCAAATTTGAATAAATAAATTTTGATTTGATTTAAACAAGGTGAAAATCCACAAAAGTATCCGTTACTTCGCAAACCTAGATAAATCACAAGTCACCGAAGCGGTAAACATAGTTACAACGTCCGACTTTACACAATAAAAAATACGGAACACTGTCATCAAAGAAAAACTGCAGAGTGAAACGGTTATTTAATGAAAACAAACAACTTGAGCATTAGTTAATTAAAATGTTCCGTCCGTTACGGGAGTTGTCATTATAAAAATATCTGACCGGTCTGGACTAGTGATGGTAAATTCTCGAGAACATTCGCTTAGCTGAATGTTCTCAATATGTTAGTTCTCGAGAATATTATTTTGGCGGAGAAGTTAAAATTGAGTGTGTATTTTTTCGCGGACTACTTAAAATATGGTATTTTTTTTAATATAACGCACGTTTTATGGATTTGAACGTTTTACGAAGTCAAGGTCAAAATAAACTTATCAACATAATTTCTTCTGAGCACATTATCGAGAATATTTCCAAGAAAAACTCATAAATCCTACCTAAGCTTCATATTATGGTATTAATGTAGATTTCTATGTTAAAACAAATTTTATGATTTAGAAATAATAAGCTTTAATCATTGAAAGAAAAAAAGATTAACTATTGGAAGGATTCTCGAAATTTATACTCGGGTATTTGAGTGTCTTCAAGGCTAGAGTGAATAGGCTCTTAATAAACTAGCGCGCTTTACCATCAACGATCGCATCACTGCTTACCATCAGGCGGGATTGCGGTCAAGCGCTAGTTTATAACTTATAAAAAAAAAAGAAAAAAAAATATTCGGGTCTAGGTTGATTATAATTTTTCACTTTTTTGCCGTTACTTAAATTTTTTACGTCCTGTCCATCATCATCATCATCATCAGCCTGTAGCAGTCCACTGCTGGACATAGGCCTCTCCAATTTTACGCCATTCAACTCGATTTTCGGTAACTCTCATCCAGTTACTACCAGCCATCCTGCGAAGATCGTCGCTCCACCTAGGGCGTCCCACCTTGCGGTTACCGATTCGTGGTCTCCACTGAAAAACACGTATACTCCGCAGTCATCGGTTCTACGGCTAATATTTCCGGCCCAGTACCACTTCAGTTTACTTATTCTGCATTAACTGCAGAGTATGCCCGAGGTAAAGGTATTCATGAACAACCTTGAGGGTATCGCCATTGATAATGGTCCCAAGTCCTGCACCGATTCAACCAGTATGACGATGTCATCTGCAAATCTCAAATGTTAGATGTATTCGCCTTTAATGTGAACATTTCGTCCTGCCCAGTCAGTCCAGCGTATTAAACACATCCTCCAGTGCGACTTAGCATCGCTGCAGAGACTGTAAAACAGTCCAAGTCTCCATAGACTCAAAAGGTTTCTCGTAGCCCACAAAGGTAAGCATTCATAATTCCGCACAGTGTGGATCTGGTCTATGGTGCTTTATCCTCCACAAAACCCGGCCTGTTCCGATGGCTCAAAATCGTCGAGTCTTCCATCATAATTAAGTATTACTTTTAAATTAATTCAATTCTGCATATCCCGATAATATTCGTCCTCCATCGAAAAGAATATTGCAGAATATTCTCTCACAAAGACCCATCACTAATCTGGACAGGATGTAAGCCAATCAATTGAAAGCGCGCCATCCTGGTTTAATTTATAAACGGTTCAATCTGTTTTAACTCCCGTCGAGTTTATTACACTCTTATTAATTAAGACGCGGGTAGTTATGTTCTTTTAATGAGTAAAGAAAACTTTCAGTGATTAACAAAACTAAGGCGTGCGAAACGAAATTATACAGAAACAGCCTTAGATGTTCCAATTAAGTAAATTTTCAATTCTTATGTGGTTAACATTCTTATATCTAATTAAATTACTATCCCACAAGTAGAAAAAACAGGACAAAAACTTTAATATAAAAGATAAAAACAATTTAATCAGAAACAGTCGCCAGCCGCCACTCGGTTTCAAAAGCTTGAATTCCGGATTCAGGTTTGAGAAATGCCTTTCCAAATTAATTTTAGCTTGACATTTAAAAACCACCGGCGCATAAACCACTGAAAAACGGTGTAAAAATTAATTTCTCATTACAGTATGCTAATTAATTCGAGATCAACATTATGACCGCTGTCAGAATGATCCGGAATAACGCTGAAAGGACAATGGTTTTCGGAAACAGAATTTGAATACAATCTTTACCACAAACGAGATGGTAGCGAATTTGACCAAAAATTGATTAATATTCTGTTAAAAATAATATGCTAATTACAACGATAGCTATCAGTGGCGAAGGGTGAAATTTTGACAAAGGGAAGCCGGTCCAAAAAAATAAACACTTAAACACTTACCTACTGCAGGATATCTTGAATAATATTGCCGGTAGAATAATATAAGCCATAATAACAAACAAAATCCACAGTATTTAACCAAATCTGCGATTAAATTACCTTACAGAATCAGTCACAGTTTAAATAACACAAATATTAAAATATAACAAACGAAATTATCACGCACCAGTGGTATAGCAACATGTCACATACTAACAATAATTTATTTTCAACCTTACGAAATGGAACACGAAAATATGCCAAAATAAAAAGAATATGACTTGCGAAGGATTTCATTATAACGCTAATTCTTTTTAATTTTGTCGTGTTTTCTTTCTCCCGTGCCGTGCTTCAATAACAATAATTTCTTTGTCTCTTTCTAATAGAGGAGAGGAGAGAACTGCAACCCGGTCGCGAATAGCCTATCTTTCTTTAAATTTTACGTACAGTTAGCGAGCATTAGAAAGAGATGGTGACACGCTCTGTCTCTTTTCGCCTCATAGTAAAACGTTGGCCGACATAAGCTGTAATTCGTCGAGTTACCTTTACGACTATAAAATGAAATGTGATACTTAGGGTATTGCTAAGAATTACTATTGCTATTGTAAATCGCGCAGGCATTTAATTAATAATACTTTGTTAATGAAATAGAATGTAAATACTTTTGTATGAATATGGAACTGATTTTTCAAAGGTAACCCGGTGGGAATCGGCTTGTATGGACTCTTCGCCACTGATAGCTATACTTAAATATTTTGTCTTTCCATGAGCAACTTTATTGCCCACTAAAGCTGAGAAAATCGCCTAAAATAAAAATGGCACATATCTACACTTCTACGCATAGAGCAGAAAGGATCGGACTTAAAATAGTGTAGAAAACAGACCATCCTTCTAAACAGTTTACTTCGTGGGAATCTCGAAAAACATCAACTGTCTCATATAAAACTTAATGTCGCCCCGATCTCCACCTAAATGATGGCTGACTACATATTTTTCTAGATTACTAACGATGTTGGTCCCATTGGAAAAGTTGTTAAATATGATGGGCAACATCTTGCATAAACTAAACTGTGCTTAAAACCGCCACATCCTTTCATAAATCTTACCCAATAACTTCCACGAAAACTTAAAAGCAATGCAACTCAATAAGTACATATATAGATTCCAAAACACAGTTTCCACTTTCATCGAAACTAGCCTTCATTATTGTGACACACCCGAATGACATAGCCAATTTAGCTGATGGACCGAATCGGTGGCAAGAGGCGTGTCCACAAAGGAACTCTTACACTTTTAAGCGGTCACGCATGTCCGGCTAGCCGCACGTGAAAACATGAGTAGATATAGTACAAAAAAAACAGTAGTTTAGATTCGTATGTATCGTTTACGCTTGCATAAGCAAGTGTTAGAGGCGAGGAAACTGGGCCGTGATTGGTCGAGCATGGCCGATCCGTTGTGGATTATTGGCATCATAGGCAGCCTATAAGTGCAGTAGTAACGATCACAACGTATGACTTGTACGATCTCCATTGGCACTGGTAACTTAGCTAGCAGTACGTGTTGAAATAAAGCTACAGGCCTACAGTGTTTATAACCAAATAAAAGTTGATGACTGTATTTTCTCTGTTCCGTAATGTTTGGTTTCAATAGTCAATTTAAAACTATTCTTTGCAGGATAGCGGCTATTCAAAGTAACATAAAAACCTACGTTTTGCAATGGACGAAGATCGGATACTGTCAATTTCGCACAATAATGAAAGCGTCTACTGACCTCCAGAGTCCAATATCTGGGTAACAATTAATACTCCTTGGTATGACTAGCGTTTTCAAGCTGTTGGTCTTCTAACTACGCTAAATATCAAAGAATATATGCCCGTTAAGCGAACAAGTTAAAAGTCACAAAGAAAAGTTATACTACTATAACAGTCCGGTATTTCGCACCACAAATGATTTATACAACATCGCTTATGTAGTTTTTGTGGCTATTATCGTTGTGCGACACGACACGGATTACATCGTTACATATAAATGACTTTAGCGACCCATTACGCCGATATTTTGTGGGCATTCTGCTGTTATAGTCAATAATGCCCGCTAAAATCGAATTATCGTCGATATTTATAGCAAAACATGCATGAAAATATGGCTGAAGGTAAATTGAGGGCCTTTTGAAGGTAAGTGGGTTACGATCATTGATATGTGAGCATAAAAGCTAACCAAATAGGAGTTTGGCAGAATATATCTTTTGCAGAAAGGATTTCTTGGGTTTTTTTTTTGTGATAGCATTTTTTCTCCTCGATTTGGAATCTAGGGAATGAGTATGAGATTTTTCCTAAATAGATAAGTGCTATTCAATAGCCTATGCATAGCCATATCTATATGAGTTACCTATGGAATAAGATCCTTAGAAAAGGATATAGGTAAGTAAATTGGTCGATAAGTCCAGGTAAGGAGGATAAGTATAGGTAAGTAAGTAAGTAGATTGGTCGGTAAGACTTATTACCGACAAATTTAAGTCTTGTTAACTAGGGTTTAAAATTGGTTACCAAGCTGTGTCGATTCTTCGATTTTCTGACTTGTTAACAAAAAAAAAATGTAATGCTAACAAAACTTACACAATCTCAGCAATAAAGACTCTTTAATAGCAATTTTTTAAACACCAAGTTTTTGACACCCAGTTCACTGGTCTTAATTTGTTGCTAATGACCTTAAGCATAACCCCTTTAAAAGAAGGTACGTCAAATTTCCCGGTGAATTGCAATGTCATCATTTCAGTCGAAAGACGTCTCCTCCCCCAAGCAACTTAGCTTGACCGATTTTATGATTCTCACATACAACGGGCTCATGCGGCCTTCACAAGGTCATCCGTCACCTTATGACTATATATACATATATACCTAGAAAGCTTTAAAACAAACCAACACTAAAAAGACTACACTATAAAACAGCCCACCACTAAAAACACTACACTTTAAAACAGTCCACCACTATAAATACAAACATCAACCCACTCCGCCTTCAACTAACAAACATTTTACTCGTAAACCCAAAAGGTGAAACTGAGAGACCTCACTAATTTCTTACGTTTATTTACGATGTTCTAGGGTTAAGACCAACGAGTGGCGCAGCATTATTTCACGTCTAAACTCTGAACATAACAGTGGCTGCATGAACTTACTGACTATTCGTGCTTCCGGCTTTCTAAGATTATTAGCAGAGACATTATATGGTTGCAGAATGGTCTTTTTTTGGTATGGGAAATCATCAAATGAACTCTCCCGCTCTGGGCGGAACGGAAGGGCGTGTCAGACTTTTACTGGCTAAAACCCACCCTTGTTTCTTCACTTGCCTATGCGCCAGGGCCACGGTTTCTTTAACCAACCCGCAACCCTGACCCAGGAGGCAGCGGTCTTGGACCCCGTCACGATGCGCTGACATCTCTTTGTGGCACGCGTGAAACAACGCGCCGTCGGCTCGGGCCTGGTCCTTACCGGATATTATATGGTTGCGGAATGGTCTTGACTATGAACAGTACACAGAACGTTTCTTCCCCAACAATAACTCGCCCACTATCCATAGTTCCATACTAATATTACAAATGCGAAAGTATCTCTGTCAGTCTGTCCGGCTTTCACGCCAAAACTACTGAACCGACTGTAATGAAATTTGGTACACAGATAGTCTAGAGCCTGAGAAAGGACATAGGCTATAAAACATCCCGCTATGCCCAATAGGAGCAGAGCAGGAATAAAAAATGTTGCGAAAACGGGAGCAAACGCGGACGTACATATTGCTCACATTATTTTAACAGGCGCTTATTTTATATCAACTGAACTCTTTCGGTTCGAAGCTTACGCGGGTGAAACCGCGGGGCACAGCTAGCTTATATAACTTGAAAGGAAAATTATTGTTGATTAACATATCAGTAAAAATATATATCTATTTCCTCAGCCGCGTGCCTGATGGGATTTGTCATCGGTAGGTAAGTAATGACAAAGTATATACAAACTATCATCCCATAATAAACCCCTTCAGGGGAGGAGTTTTCAAAGATTCTTCAATTCCCATTTCGTTTCACAAAGTGGCTTTTTATATTGACGCGTGGGGGGATGATGCGATGGATTTGGCAGTACGGTTAGTGCAGTGGTCAAGCTATTTACTGCTGCGGTGCGTGTCGCGGGTTCGATTCCCGCACGGAACAATTATTTGTATGACCTACATGTAGTTGTTCCGGGTCTGGATGTTTCTATGTGATTTATGTGTAAACGTCCCACGATACAGAAGAAATTCCTAGTGTGGGAAAAACAACATTGTTCATTAGTTATCATCGTTACATTAGCCTAAATTTTTTTTAATTCCTTTTTCAGTGGTCATCTTCGTTACATGTGCAAAACTAAACTAAACTTTTGTATACAACTCCATGTTCCTAGACACTGCTTTTAAACCTCAGGATAGTCGCTGAGTACATTTAGGATAAAATAACAGAGGTGTCATATGTGTTGACAATTTTACTACAGACCAAAATTAAGTAATACCGTAAGGTAGTTTTTACAGGCATATCAGCTCTAGGTCCGATAGTACCTACGACTACTCATCATCATCATCATTATCATCCCAGCGTTAATTCCAGTCGCATCCGAAGCTTTTTCAGTTTTGGAGTCTGGGGTCCGCTTTACCAGTCTAACTAAGCAGGCAAGAGGTTCTTTTTTACTATCTCATCATTATCATAGTTTGCGTAGTCGTTCGCCAAATATATTGGTGTTATCTTCCAATCTAACTCGATGCAGCTAAAAACCAGCAGGGTAATTGCGTAACACACCATCAGTAGCAATGGATTTCTTTTTGATACTTTAATAACATTCATTGCGTTATCTACGTTATTGAGCATACAAATTTTTCGGACATACGGAGCAATGGATTAGCAATATGCTTCAAAATGATTCCAATTAATATTAATTGTGAGTTACGCAATTAGGGTGCGGGACGGAACGACTACCTATTTGACCTTTCTTACTCAGTTACTTAGTAACACCAAAACCCTTATAATGAATACGTCTACATCATATGCATTATTATTATGGGTACCATGCTCCAAGGTCGCTCTAACCTGTGCCAAAATTACTAAGATATTTATAAACATTTATTTGGAAAAAACAACGGTATTACACCTTGCCAAGAAGATACAGGAAAATAGACAATTTTGTTATAGTATAGACACGACAAGCGTATATAACAACACGTACATCCGTTCCTCTACTGTTACAGGTCTCCAGGGAAAGCTTAAACCTGATGGAGTGATGTAGTACAAATGTCTTGGCGACGTGCTTTATTTCTGACATGGATATCGAGCGGGAAATGGAGGTAGCATAAATAGAAGGAAGACTTGATTCCAAATTATACAAATTGTTTGAGATAGCGAGACTTAGCCTCGCGCAAAATTCATTCTATTTTATTTTTACTTTTTTTCGTACTGCCTTTTTTGCATTTACATCAGGGAGATTGGCTGGAAAAGGTAACGTACAAGAAAAATGGGGATGCTCTAAGGGAGTAGGGGAGTCATTTGCCCAGCAGTGGGTTTGTAATCATGGACACACTATTTAGATTGAACAGTTGTTTTCTTATGCAAGATTTAAAATTTAATATGAATAGCCAGAGAAAGCTGAGAGGCTGAGTACAGTACGTGGAATTAACAGTCTTAGTTCAAAAGCGAAAAAGGAAGAACAACCACAATTACTTAATTATAGATATTAAAACAGATGCGAGCATGCCTAATATGAAAAGAAAATGAATCCATAATATCCCCATAAGCTCTTAATGTATTGTGCAATGGTTATATACATAGGAGAACGTAAAATTGAAAATAATAAAATGCATTTCATTTTCCCATTTCCACAATTATCCAGTTTGCAATGCAAATGTAACGTAAGTCTGTTAAAAGTGTATAATATAAATGGCGTTAGATATTGCATTTTCCTTCGTCTACCGTGGGACTAGTCGTAATCACATAAACATTTAATCGTAAGATTTCGCTTTTCTCTCATAGTGTTACGAAAAAAGCTTAAAGATGCTTGTCCAGCAAAGACTCAGATTACAGAAGACTAGGCCACACAAGTTGTAGGCCCTGAGTTCGAACTCAGGGAAGCACTTTACTTCCTTTGCCGTCTTGATAAAGTAATCTATAGGTACTAATATATAAAGCTGAAGGGTTTGTTTGTTTGAACGCGCTAATCTCAGGAACTACTGGTCCGATTAGAAAAAATATTTTTGCGTTGGATAGCCCATTGATCCAGGAAGGCTTTAGGCTATATAACATCATGCTGGGACTAAAAGGAGCGGAGCATATAAAAAGCATATCAAAACCTACGCGGGTGAAACCGCTGGCAGCAGCTAGTTAC
Organism: Sesamia nonagrioides; assembly: GCA_017933935.1. Classification (NCBI taxonomy): domain Eukaryota; kingdom Metazoa; phylum Arthropoda; class Insecta; order Lepidoptera; family Noctuidae; genus Sesamia; species Sesamia nonagrioides. Next base: position 695,687 of record JADWQK010000063.1, on the reverse strand, counting down.
AAATTTACGTAGTTAGTAGTATACAAACTTACTATTACTTAACCAACACAGCAAAGGAAATAATCGCGAGTAGACTGCCATATCCTAGTTTTTTTTTCTAGGATATGCCAGTTTCCTTACGTTTTTTTCCTTTATTCTGTTTATTCGAACACACGCTATATTAGAGTGGGTCGCCACAACCTTATAAAGTCAGAACCAACTCCCCATCGGTAGATATTTTATGATATGTGTAAGTTAAACCAGTTTTTATATAAAACTAGCTTTCCGCCCGCGGTTTCGACCGCTCGGTTATATTCTCGAATTCGGTTATATAGCGCTTTTTAGATTTCCCTCGGGAAAATCAAATTTTTAAAATATAAAATACTTTTTAAAGGTAGCCTATGTCCTTTCAGGGTCTAAAGATTGTCTATGCCAAATTTCATCAAAATCGGTTAAGAGGTTTAAGCAGGAAAGCGTAACAGACAGACAGAGTTACTTTCGCATTTATAATATTAGTATGGATTATATAAGCCAATTGGTTAAAAACTTGGTACTACTAGTAAGTATTTATAAGTCCCCAAATAACATTGTAAAATCCCAAAAAAAGAAAATGATTGATATGATATTCACCAACCCACCCACTCTCTCGCAGGAATGACGCCCGTGCCCCAGCATTGGGGACAAATTAAGCTAATTATGCCTATGCTTGGGCTCACTGCATTTATTGGAATAGTTCATCAATTAATATAAAGACCTCAAGTCAAATGAACCCCAGTGGAACAAACACACATGCTCACCAGACACATATCTGAAATCACCTGTCTAGTCCATACCACCCTGGAATTCATATTCAGAGCTTGAAGATACAGACTAAAGACTGATTAACACAAAATTGAGAAATGAGGAGATCCGCAGAAGAACCAAAGTCACCGACCGACATAGCTCTGCGAGTCGCTAAACTTAAGTGGCAGTGGGCAGGGCACATTGCTCGTAGAACCGATGGCTGATGGGACAGTAAGGTTCTAGAGTGGCGGCCACGTACTGGAAGACGCAGCGTAGGGAGGCCTCCAACAAGGTGGACCGATGACCTGGTAAAGGTCGCGGGAAGCCGATGGGGCATGCGATGCGGGCAGCACAAGACCGGTCATCGTGGAAAGCCTTAGGGGAGGCCTTTGTCCAGCTGTGGACATCTATAGGCTGAAGAAGATGAAGATACAATAAAATTAATGCAATAAATGACTTGCATCGTCTAAATGGTGTTTAGAAAATGCAACTTTTATTGTTGCTTCAACTTAATGAAAGATATAGGCAATTAAATTGCACCGTGAAAATCAGTGTTCAGTCTTACTGTCTAACTGTAGATAATATAATATTTGAAGCCACTCATGTCGTCTTAACCTGCTGTTAACCTGTACCTGCTTACTGTTTTACCTGAACAATAAGCATTTTTCTATTAAGGCTGTTCTTAGAAAACGTTCTCTGCATGAAATAGCAATGATTTTAAATGAAAAAAAAAAGGCACTCGCATTCCTCTCTCCTATATCACAGCCTTAATTCTACGTGCAGGTAAAATGGACGCTACAACGGTACCAAAGCCGAGCTCCGCAAAACTTCGTGTCCAACGTAACTAACGAGTTTTTAACTTTTACGATTACCCTATTATATTACACTTTAGCAGGTACCGCGGCACCAAAGTTATATTGTAATACGGAATAAGGTGGTTGATAACAAAAGGAATAGGGGAAAAGTTCGTGTAATTTAAGTGTTTGGCAATGAATTAGGTTTTGTGTTGTGCGGGTAAATTTGTTGTCGTTTGAGGTTTCTGTTGATTTTGATTCAAGTTGACACACTGACAACGAAAATATAGCTATTTTTAAATAATAGGCTAAATAAAGGAGTTATTTGATGACAAAGATTCTTCTTCTTCAGCGTGTAGAGGCCCACTGCTGGACAAAGGCTCAAGGCTTTCCACGACGAGCGGTCTTGTGTTATCCGCATCCATAGGCTTCCCGTGAGCTTCACCAGGTCATCGGGCCACCTTGTTGGGGGACACCCTACGCTGCGTCTTCCGGTACATACGTGGCCGCCACTCCAGAACCTCGGTAATAATATCGAATATATAATAATCGAACTCCACGCGGGCGAAGCCGCGGGCGGAAAGCTAGTTATCTATCTGATGGACATTAAATTATTTTTTAGGATACAACCCATTTGTCCTGCAGTGGACTGTGCGAAGTTGATGTTTGATAGAATTATTAATTTAACTAGCTTTCCGCCCGCGGCTGCGCCCGCGTGGAGTTCGGTTATATCGCGCTATTTTGATTTCCCTCGGGAACATCATATTTTTCCGGGATAAAAGGTAGCCTATGTTCTTTCTCAGGGTCCAAAGATTGTCTGTGCCAAATTTCATCAAAATCGGTTGAGAGGTTTAAGCGGGAAAGCGTAACAGACAGACAGACAGACAGACAGACAGACAGACAGACAGACAGACAGACAGACAGACAGACAGAGTTACTTTCGCATTTATAATATTAGTATGGATAAGACTTTTTTTCAAAAGCAATAAAAGTAGTTATCAGGTCGACTATACCTCCTTTCTGTCTGTTGGTTTAACAAACACATGTATTGCTAATCTAAAAAAGTTTTATTGACCAAACGGAGCTACAAAATACATTTCGCAAAGAAAAATGGCAAATAAATTTCTACCCTCAATATCACAAATCCTACACAAAAGTAAAAGACAACCTCCATAATAAAGATCCAGGCATCACTTCTAAAAGCACATCGCTTTGTACAATTTTAATCTTTAGCTAAAATTTTCCGAGCTATTAAAAGCTTAATGCTGAAAGGAATTCCCACAGAGGCGAGAAATTCGCAGATGACGGGGCGACAAGTCAAAATAATTCGAAAAGCTAGACCTGACTGCGAAGTAAATGGTGAATAGTTGGAATTTCAGCTTTTGGATAGATGGCTTGTTTAATGGATGGCATACTGACAAACAGTAACACACAGTGTGATCTTTGACGATGTTCTTCTGAAAGGTTAGGTGTATAAAACACACACGCTTCGTACGACTGTGCGGGGTAACTGTGTTATTACACAGTTACCCCGCACAGTCGTACGAAGCGTGTGTGTGTATCATATACCTAGCTTATTCCCAACTACGTAAGTATATGTTGAGGTCAAGTTTCAGTCTAACGAGATGCAGCTGAAAACCAGTATTTATCATGGAGCAACGACCAAACTGACCTCCATGAACCAGTTATTGCATAATACGATACCCCTTGGTAAGACTGGTTGTCAGATTTTAATAGAACAAAAAAAAAAATACCGTAGCAACAACACGACAAGGATAGCTGTGTCTCCTGCGCAGTTAGAAATAAGTTTTCAAATTAAACAAGGCATATAGGGTTTGTTCTCTTCAACCGAGACTGGATTGGTGAGGTTTCTTTTTTTTTGCGCGAAAAAGATCTTGTGTTCATACACAAATGTGTAAAATAGTTAAGAAGTACTTTTAGATTATAAATCGATCTAGACAACGCTTTAGCATTCTATTCTTCGATGTTACAAATGTGATGCCAAATAAAAAAAAAAAACAGAACCAAGAATAAAGGCGAAACACCGAAAATTCTCACAAAAACATTAACCTAAGAACCGTTTAAAACGAACAGTTAACCACTAAACAGCTATTACCGTACATTTCAACGTTAAACAAGCTACGCTGGGACTTGAACGTTAATTTACAAGAAATAGTGATATCGACACGTGAAAGTTTTCTGAAAATTACCGGACTGCTCGAGCTCTCGTAGTTAAGATAACGGACTTTGTACTTAACGGTTTCTTTTTTGTTAGAAATTGTTTGTTGAAGCTGTTTCTACTTAAGTAGCAATAAGCTTGGGAAATAGTGAAATGGTTTTGTAAGTTTGTAATGATTCTGAAGTGTCATTAATAAGGATAACAATTTTGTGAGCTGATATTCCAAGTAAATTAAAACTCTAATATGCAATAACCCGAGGTGAACATCCAAAATAGGGTTTTCCGAAGTTTTGCAGTAATTTTGGATAGACGTAGGTGAACATGACTACAATTTAAGTGTCTTAACGGTTTATTTTTCGTTATTTTTGTTAGAAATTGTTTGTTGAAGCTGTTTCTACTTAAGTAGCGATAAGTTTGAGAAATAGTGAAATGGTTTTGTAAGTTTTTGTAATGATTCTGAAGTGTTATTAATAAGGATAACAATTTTGTGAGCTGATGTTCCAAGTAAATAAAATTAATATGCAATAACCCGAAGTGAACATCCAAAATAGGGTTTTACGAAGTTTTGCAGTAATTTTGGATAGACGTAGGTGAACATGACTACAATTTAAGTGTCTTAACGGTTTATTTTTCGTTATTTTTGTTAGAAATTGTTTGTTGAAGCTGTTTCTACTTAAGTAGCGATAAGTTTGAGAAATAGTGAAATGGTTTTGTAAGTTTTTGTAATGATTCTGAAGTGTTATTAATAAGGATAACAATTTTGTGAGCTGATGTTCCAAGTAAATTAAATGAATATGCAATAACCCGAAGTGAACATCCAAAATAGGGTTTTACGAAGTTTTGCAGTAATTTTGGATAGACGTAGGTGAACATGACTACAATTTAAGTGTCTTAACGGTTTATTTTTCGTTATTTTTGTTAGAAATTGTTTGTTGAAGCTGTTTCTACTTAAGTAGCGATAAGTTTGAGAAATAGTGAAATGGTTTTGTAAGTTTTTGTAATGATTCTGAAGTGTTATTAATAAGGATAACAATTTTGTGAGCTGATGTTCCAAGTAAATTAAATGAATATGCAATAACCCGAAGTGAACATCCAAAATAGGGTTTTCTGAAGTTTTGCAGTAATTTTGGATAGACGTAGATGAACATGACTACAATTTAAGTGTCTTTAAGGCTATAGTGAATAGGCTCTTAATAAACTAGCGCGCTTTACCATCAACGATTGCATCACTGCTTACCATCAGGCGGGATTGCGGTCAATCACTAGCTTATTAATTATTAATAAAAAAAAAACATTTCTTACAACTTGGTACCGTCATTGAATCAAATAAGAATCCTCATTTTTATAAATAACCTTCTTGGTTTAAGTTCGCATTTCTATCCAGGTTCTTGGTAGCTTAAACGGGATATATTGTGTATGCTTTAACTAATAAAGGCCTGCAGTCAGGGCATAAAACTTAGTACCACGCTAGGGGATAGACAGGATAGGATCATAAATAAAACTTCATCGCCAATTTGATCGTATTTTAACAGCTTAACATAAACTACATTCATGAGAGAACGCAAACAACTGTGACATTAGAAAAAATTAAACCTAAGTTTGAAGGTAGTTACAATTCGTATAAGATTTTTGTTGATAAAAGCAAGTTATCGTTGTTTTTGAATGATGATTTTTGGCCTAAGGCTCTCTATCTATTTTTTTTTTCTCTATCTATTTATATAGATCTATTTTTGAAATGAGTGTGAATCAAAAACGATCATAATGGCTACTGCTTGTAATTATATAAATAAATTTGTTACATTTAATTGTAAATCTATAAAAATATCAGTGGACAGTGTCAGAGATATGTGTAAGTGGGTAGATGTCATAGCTCTTGAGGAGACTTGGCTTCTGTCTCATAATGTGCATTTTCTTAACACCATACATACTGATTTTGAGTGCGTGGGAAACTCTGCAGTTGACACTTCCACTGGAATTCTTAAGGGGCGTCCCTATGGTGGAGTAGCTATCTTGTGGCGTAGAGGCTTGTTTAAATTAGTGAGTGCTGTTGACTGTAAAAATGACCGCCTAGTAGCTATAACAGCAACTTTAAGTGACAACCGCTCTATATTGATATTTAGCATATATATGCCGACGGACAGCACAGAAAATCTTACTGAATTCTCAAATTGCTTACGTGAAGTTAGTGCCATTATTGAGAATAATGATGCTGAAGCTGTATATGTGTTAGGAGATTTAAATGCCCATCCATACCAGCCGTTTTGGTATGAGCTAAGTCGATATTGTAAGGATAACGCGTGGTTGTGTGCCGATGTTGAAAAATTAGGCATTAATTCCGATGTATTTACTTATATAAGTGACATAAATGGCAGTTTAAGATGGCTGGATCATTGTATCGTTACGCAATCTGCTTGGTAAAATGTGAAAAATGTTAGCGTAGGTCGCAATACCTGCGGAACGGGAGAGGGAGATCTCAACTCCCTTCCCGGGCCGCAGAAGACGCACCGGGCGCCGAAGAAGGACGATGGACCCCGAGACGGAGGCGTGCGCGAGTGTTGCGCGCGCCTCTGAGGCGATGCACGGGGTAGTTTAACACCCCACTACCCCGTGCAGGAAACGAGGCTCGGACAGACCGGGCCAGCACGAGAGTGTGGGGCCGTGGAAGAATTTAGACTCCCGTGGCCCCAAGCGCGATCGTGATAGAACAGACACCGGGGTGGTTTCAGTCAGTAAAAGTCTGACAGACCCCGACGCCCACCCAGGGCGGCGAACATCCTATGAGAATTTCGACTAGGGAGTGTTGAGGAAAAAAAAAAAAAAAGAAAAAAAAAAGGAAACAAAAAAAGAAAAAAAAAGGAAAAAAAAAAAGAGAAAAGAAGAAGAGATGGTCGCGGTACCTATTGGTCGGACCATTTCGTCGTGATCCTAGAATGTGACTTAAATACACTTCTGGACACATCTGACACATCCACCTTAGCGTTTAGGTTTCGATGGCCCCTACCGAAATATGATTGCTAGATTGAACAAAAACTATTGATGCAGTTTTAAACCTGATACATTTTACCATCTTTTTAGATTGTATTGTTTTAAATTTGAATTCAGAATACCATACGACATGGAGCTACGCCTAATAAGTCGGATATGGGCCTTATTAAAGGAAATTCATTTTTGAATAAAAAACATGTTTTAACCTTTTGAACGCCAATCACTTCTATACAAGTTCGAGATTTTCGTGCCCTCAGCGCCACCACTTGATTAGAAGTAACCACAGTATAAAATAAATTTACGACTTTTACAAGACCTTTTACTTTGTTTTTATGGAAATTTGCCCTGTTATCAACCATATTTTTAACTTTTTCACGCATAATAAATTTTTATTTGTTTAATTTTCAATAGAAACAAAACCGCCAGAAAATATTTTAATGCCCCCAGCGCCAATTACTTGATATCAAGTAAGCCAGTGATGGGACACGACGAAGACCTCGCTATATTTCATCTCGTCGAAATGATCATAAATACTATTAATGCAAGAAAATGACGTAAATATATAATATTTTTTAAATATTGTACACTTTAAACTAGGTTTTATTCACCTTAATCAAGAATTAATAGGTTTTCTAATCATTATCGATAGTGAAACCCCGTTTGAAAAACCCATCCCTACAAAGTTAGTTAGTTGTCGGTCCGCACGCGCCACCGACTTGTATAGAAGGAAATCTGTGACGTCATAAGCGGATGGGTTTCAAGGTCATAGTGACTTTGTGCATTTTAGTGTAGTGCAATGTTTACATCTCGAGTTGGCGCACGTGTCCTTATAAAAAAAATTGTGACTGTGAATATGACGAATTATTGCGAGTTGTTCAAGTCTGAATCAGAATTTTGAAATAGTTCGTCGTCTTAACATTCCGTTAAGTCGTCAACTTCCGTTTCAGGAATTTTCTTCAGTTTTCTATTAGTTTCTACAAACCAGAAAAATAATTGCGAGTATTTAGCGACACCATTTAAAAAAAAAGATCTTGTGTAAAACAGACACCCTCCATTTTATTTTATTTTTTAAAACGTAGAAAACCACGTATTTAGCTTCTATTAATTGTATTTGTTGTAAGTAAACGAAATAAATTATGCAGGAATCGGTTGAGTTTATGCACGTGTAACTCAACCACAGTGAATATAAAATATATACCATAGAAATCTAGACATCCTTATAACAGAAAGGATTTTGACGTGCCTCGAGCGCCAACTACTTGATATGAAGTAGAAGGATTACATTTGGAGACAAATAGGGATGTGCCTAGTAGAACACACGTTTAATAAATTTAAAATTCTTTTCTTTATTATGGGGAATATATCTAGGTTTTCATATTGTTTTTTTTATGAAATAAAATAAAATATGAAATTACGATTACAGTTTTTATTTAGCTTCGTAAATTGGTGAATAAACATTATTTTAAAAGTATAATATTATTTGTCGATAGGACACTAATCCCATCCCTACGTTTTACTATAGATACGTTATACATTTGTAGTGTGGCGCAGGAGGACACATCGCGTATTATACAACGTGTAACAAAAAGGGTATATACATACCAAGTGGACGGCCTCTTGATAAGATAAGAAACGATACGGGAAGGGTTCTCTAACCTTATGTTTACATGGTAGGAAGTTATGAATTATTCCAATACATATGATACCAGAAACCGCAGTTTCAAACTGAAATCAATACAACACTAGCAAAAAGCCAGCTGATCGGGGTCATTGAACAGTTCATCAATAAAAACAAACCTCTTACTTACTTACTTACCCTGGTATTTCTTTAAACAGTGGATAAAGGGTTCCGGATGTTTATTTTTCTTAACATTTTTTTTTTCGGAAAAATAATTTTACGTACAAATAAGTTTTTTCTACAAAAGCTAACTTTATGTTTGTGAACAACAAACCAAGTCATAAAATAGGGCGAGTGCGTGCGCTGGAAATCGAAAAACGTCTAGCGGCTTTAGTCACCTACGTAAAACAATAAAAAAACGCAATTTATTTTATAAATGAGTAAACTTATCTAACAAATCGATAGAACCGAGTTGGTAACTCTCTCTCATCTAAAGCGCATTTCCCGGTTGTATCCGCGGCTTTCGCTTTGGAGCCCGGGATCCGCCTCCAGTCCAACCGGGTTCGGCTGAATACCAGTATTTTACATGGAGCGAGTGCCATCTAACCTCCACAATCCAGTTACTGGGTAATACGATATCCCTTGGTAAGACTGGTTGTCTCACAGATCTACGAATGACAGCCGGGACTAACGGCTTAACTAACGTGTTTTCCGAAGCACGGAGGATACACACAAAAACACCCAAAGCTGGAACAACTACTTGTAGGTCATACAAATATTTGTTCCGCGCGGGAATCGAACCCGCGACACGCTGTGCAACAGTCAATCGCTTAACCACTACGTCAATCGTGCAGTCAACTACCTGCAATTCACTCAGTAGCTACTCAATCCTACTTCCTACTAATAAAATGCGAAAGTTTGTAAAAATGTTTGGATGAATGGATGGATGTATCCATACATACATTCTTACAAATTTTCGCATTTAAATACTAGCTGCTCCCTGCGGATTCACCCGCGTAAGTTTCGATCCCCTGGGAATATCGAGATAAAAAGTGTCCTTTATGTTAATCCTGGTTAAACCATATCTTTGCCAAATTGTATCCAAATCAGTTCAGTAGTTTTTGAGAATCGAGTTGGTAACTACAACACACTAAATAATACCCAATCTATTAACTACATTCCTATAAATTTCCTTACGTAACTACTAACTAATTCTTTTCATGTCGGTTGCCATTTGCCATACATAGGTAGGTACTTAGTTTATGAAAAATTAATTACTTAGATAAACGTGCGAAAGAGACTACGAAAAAGGATTTCATATCTGTTCAAATGAACCCAAAATATCATTTCTCAACAACTCATGTGTGTCCTAGTACAAAAAAGGTCCCCATGAGTTCCGTAGATAAATTAAATTTTAGTTAGTCTTTGCGTATTTATTTCTACGACATAAAAGATTTTGCCTTTTGCAAAAATATTATAGCTTAAAACTCAGCAGTAGATAGATAGAGTACAGTACAGTCTTAATTTAACTTTTCAAAATAAATAAAAAATACGCAAATGTACTAGGAGTGCAACAGATACGAGGATTGTTATCGCTAAATTAAACAGCGGTTCCGCAATCACAGAACCCTAATTGAATTTCCTAGCTCAAACATATGAAATTGAATACGATAAAATATTATCTCTCAGTCGCGTACGCCGACGGCGTGCATTTTGTGAGAGAGATGACAATATTTCCGTTATTTTTATCCGTTATTCCACACATATATTATTGTTGTGTGAGTGACTTTAGAACGCGCCGAAAGCAATCATGTTGAACATGATAAAATATTGTGTCTCGGTCGCGCGCGCAGTCTGCGTGAATATTCTAAGAGAGATGACAATGTTTTGTTCCATTTGTCTACTATCTTTGGCGAAATAGAAAGAGAAATTAAGTACCTAAATAAATAAAGCTCAATTTTTCATAATTTCTATTAGTTCAGTACAGTTCTAAGGATCGAACTTTACGGTCGCGTGCGCGTTTTGCGATTTTTTTGTTGTGAACTTGTGACGTGTGTACAATCATGGCCCTAAGCTATAGTGAATATTTTGAGATGATCTTGTGTGTCGGAAAACAGGATGGTAATATCCGTGCTGCTCGCGAACTTTATCGTCAGCGATTTATCGATGGTAGGGCAGAAGGTGAGCGTCGACAGCTCCCTTCGGTAGCATGTTTCCATAGAATGGTACATCGTCTGCACCAAACTGGTTCTTTTCACGCTCCTGGATTAGGGGGTCGCCCGAACACTACCGATCCAGATTTAGAGGAAGCCGTACTCGAACATTTCGAAAATAACCCACGTACTAGTACTCGGCGAGCTGCATTAGCGCTGGGTGCGTCTAACCATATGCAAGTATGGCGAGTGTTGAACAATGACGGTCAGCACCCATACCACTTCCGTCGCACCCAGGAACTGACACCTGCAGATTTTTTGCCTCGCGTGACCTTCTGCGAGTGGTACTGCCGTCAGGTAGCAGCTTCGCCAGATTTTGGCTCAAGAGTACTGTGGACAGATGAAGCGTCATTCACAAGAGCTGGGATAAGCAACATACACAATGACCATGTTTGGTCTCACGCTAACCCGCATGCTTCTACGGAATCGTCGTTTCAACACCAATGGCGACTAAACGTGTGGGCTGGTATTGCGGGAGAAATTGTCGTAGGACCAATTTTTTTGCCGCACAGCCTAAACGGTCAAAATTATTTAAATTTTTTAACCAACGAATTGGACGATGCCCTCACAGAAAGCCTATCAATTTTAGGTTACGCTAATCTCGTGATGGGCAACAATTTAATCCTCCAACACGATGGCGCTCCAGCACACTATGCACGTGATGTTAGGGAGCATATAAATATGCGTTTTCGTCAGTGGATTGGGCGCGGTAGCAGATATGTACCTTGGCCACCGTGATCTCCAGACCTAACTCCATTAGACTTCTTTTTGTGGGGGTATATTAAAAACATAGTGTATGCAATGCCGTGTGACACAGCAGAGCAAATGAGAGAGCGAATCGAAGCCGCTTTCAGGACAGTGACACCAGACATGCTACGGAATGTCCAGGTGTCGATACACAAACGAGCGACCTTGTGTGTACAGTACCAAGGGCGTCACATCGAACCACATCTCTAAAAAATGTAAGTTAATTAAATTATTATTTTTAATTTTCATATTTATTTTGCTGATTGTTCGGACTATGTTAAGCTATTTTTGAGGCAAAATTTAAGTAGGCAGGTAGGTACAAAGTACCTAGCGGGCGGGCCACTGTCAGCACCTCATGGACGCGCGCGTCGCAGCCGCGCGTTTCAACAATAGGTAGGCAGATATGTACTAGGCGATCAGAATTACAGAAGAAATGTTTTGTAATATTAGCAAGTGACTTGGAATGTTGTTGACCCTCCGTAGTGTTGTTACACGTTTGTTAATATTTGAATTCAAGAATCATGCGATACCAAGGATACCAAGAATTTGGTATCAATTCTTCGAGTAATTTATTTTGAGCTGAAACTTTGTGTAGAGTTTCTATACCACCTATAATCTTCAGGGGTTCTTGATGTATATACCCTTTTTGTTACACGCTGTATAGATGGGCGTTCAAAAGGTTAACAAATAAAGGGCTATTCTACTTTGCGTAATGCTGCCTCTAGTAGCCCGAACACTAATTGTACTATTCTTCTATACTACTATACCTAAAACTCTCTCTAGTTGCCCATAAACTAGTTACGCTATTCTACTTTGCCTAATGCTCACTCTAGTTGCCCGTATATTACTTGCACTATTGTACTTTACTACTATACTTAATATTCAGTCTAGTTGGCCAAAACTAGTTACACTATTCTACTTTGCCGAATGCTCACCCTAATTGCCCATAAACTAGTTGCACTATCCTACTTCAATACTTTATCTAATACTCAATCTAGTTGCCCCTATACTGGTTGCACTATCCTACTTTGCCTAATTCTCCTTCTAGTTGTACTACCCTATTTAACCTAATGTTCACTCTAGTTGCCAATAAAACAGAGTATGCGCATTTTAAACGCGTTGCTTAGCTATAATTATCAAACTCGAAGGTCATGTGAGCGCATTTGTGGGCATTTACTCTGAAGGATACCTACTTTTATGGCAGTAAATCCGTTCCACTTGGCCGGTGGTAGCTCATGTTAGCAGGTTGCCAGACCGTGCAAATTGTCCAAATCGCTCTAAGGTTTTTGTCGATAGATTTAATTTAGATGGCTGTTTAGATTAGAGTTGTTGGAGTTCCGTTCTTGGAATATCTACCCATAGAATCATATCAATACTAGTAATGCCCCACGGTTTCAGACGCATCAGTGCCGATCCAGTGAGAATATCGAGATCAAAAGTATCATATGTGTTATTCTGATGAATATATATTATATATACGGACAAATCACACAGATTGAGCTAGCCCCAAAGTAAGTTTGAGACTTGTGTTATGGGATACTAACTCAACGATACTATATTTATAATAGATACATATATAGATAAATATCCAAGACCCAGGCCAATCAAGAAAAGATCGTTTTCCATCATGACCTAGTCGGGGATCGAACCCGGGGCCTCCACGTCGCACGCACGTCGTGTTGACCGCTGCGTCACGGAGGACGGAATAAACTATATTACTTGTAAAGTTTCATTAATATCCGTTAAACAGTTTTTACGTGAAAAATTAACAAAAATCCATCCATTCTCAGAAACTTTCGAGTTTAAAATGTTAGTAGGATACACACTTGACTGTATGTGGGATATCAATACGCAATCTGTTGCCATAAATTCAGTAGATACGTGTTATTTTACCAATATTAAAGTAAAACGTTTATAATCTTTAACTAATGAACTTAATGGTAAACTTTGACTTTAGTGCACGATCAAGGAGCTAACTTCTGGAGCCTTTTTTTTGTTTTTTCTTTTTTTTTCGGGGTGGAATTCCTCATAGGATGTCCGCCGCCCTGGGATGGGCGACGGGGTCTGTCAGACTTTTACTGCCTAAAACCACCCCGTTGCTTCTTCTATCACGAGCGCGCGTGGGACCGTGGGAGTCTAAATTCTTCCACGGCCCCACACTCTCGTGCTGGCCCGGTCTGTCCGGGCCTCGTCTCCTGCACGGGGTTGTGGGGTGTTAAACTACCCCGTGCATCGCCTCAGAGGCGCGCGCCGAAACTAGCGCCCACCTCCGCCTCGGGGTCCAAGAAACAGGGGGCGGGGACTTCCCCATGTCTCTCGCCCCTAGACCCATTCATGGGGGGCGGAAGAGGGCGTTATCCGCCCTTCCTCGACGCCCGGTGCGTCTTCTGCGGCCCGGGAAGGGAGTTGAGATGAAGAAGGAAACTGCGGAACAAGAGAGGGAGCTCTCTTGTTCCGCAGTTTCCTTCTGCGACATCACGTCCTCGCAGAAGGACACCACCGCGTCCCACGACACTGCGCTACCGACCATCCTCCGCACTACTGCCGGCAGCGACAGGTCGCCTCCTACTTCATTTGTGAGGACACGGCGCTGCTCCTCCCAAGCTACACACTCGGAGAGCGTGTGCTGCGCCGTGTCCTCCCCGCATTGGACGCAGTGGTGGCACCGAGCGTCCGGCTCCCTGCCTAAGCGTCGCAGGTACTTGCCGAAGCAGCCGTGCCCCGACAGTACCTGCGTCACCCTGAACGACAGGGAGCCGTGCCTTCTCCCGAGCCAGTCGTCGAGTACTGGCCGGATCGCTTCGACGGTAGCGAGGCCGGCGGTAGGGCGCATGAGCCTCTGCCGCCAGTCCGCCATCAGGACCTGACGGAGCTCCCCTCGGCGCAGCTCGATCTGTCGCTGCGCCGGACTGAAGCCCTGTGTCTGCTCTTCCTCGCGCCATCGGTACAATGACGCGAGTACTTTTGCCTCTAGGTCCCAGGGTGGGGATCCGGCCAGGACGCAAGCCACCTCGTAGGAAATCGTGCGATACCCGCGGACGACCCTGACGGCCATCGCCCTCTGCGGCAACTTCTGGAGCCTACCGTAGGTTTAAAGTAAAACCTGTATTACAAAAGGACAATTTCTGAAACCTTAAGAACGTTCAAAGTCTTCTTCTTCTTCAGCCTATAGAGGTCCAGTGCTGGACAAAGGCCTCCCGCAAGGCTTTCCACAATGACCGGTCTTGTGCAACCCGCATGCATCGGTTTCCCGCGACCTTCATCAAGCCATCGGTTCCCCTTGTTGGGGGCCTTCCTACGCTGCGTCTGCCGGTACGTGGCCGCCACCCCAGAACCTTAATTACTAGTCTAAATCTGGCAAAAATACCTCCTGTTTCCTTAAATGCTAGACTAGTTCTTGACAATGATTGTCACCGAGATGAAATTTCGATTAGAATTTTAACGTATTTAATTATGGGATTTCGCTTTCTGCTCTGTGTTGCAAGTGTAGCAATAGGGTTTCTGTTACACATTGTAAAAACCTTAAATAACCTAATCGCGGTTGCATCGAAAATAACCATACAATGTGAAAAGAACACTGTAAAATGACATACATTGCTCTTCCTAAACTGAACATATTTCTTATTGAATGAGGTTATCTCTCATTAATTTTATTCACTATTTAAGATTAAAAGAACACACGAATTATCAAAATGTAACCTATCCCGCGATTTAATTGCGTAACACACTATCAATAGCAATGAGTTTCATTTTGACAGTTCAACAACATTCATTGCAATATTTATGCAGTTGAACAGACACAATTTTGGAACATATGAAGCATGAGATTAGCAATTTCCTTCAAATTGATTTAGATTGAAATTACTATTGTAGGTTGCCGAACTTTATAAACTGAAACCCTAAGCATTTATAAAAATGAAATCGTATAACAGACACTTTTGAATTGTGAAAGGCAAAGGGCAAAAACCGAAGGGCGAAAGCCGAGAGAGTATACAAGGTATATCAGAAATAACTGACGATCTTTTAAGTCTTTGTATTCATAGTTATCAAACACTTACAAGGTTCTCTTGATCTTACAAGATTTTCGTAAATCCGGCTTAAGTTTCGAGTGTTTCCTTATACTCCGTATCACCGACAGACTTAAGAATAGTTTGTATGTTTCAACTAAGAATGAATGATGACACAATTTCACAGCTTTCCCCACCCTATGTTTTACCGCCAAAAAAATAGAATTTGTCACATTTGACGTATCAGCTACTTTCGAATGCCATATCTCTGAGAGTAGGCCCCAGGTGTGGTCCCTTAGTAAAAAGTTGTTCATAATGATAAGTAAAACGACCCATTAAGAGGTGTCGGAAAGGGAAAAACTAAGCTTGTATATAAGGGGAAGAATTTATAATGAAATAATTCCCCAACACTAATTACCATGCCGAGGAGAAAAGTTCTAAAAGCCGCACGGGTCGACCGATCAGGTTAAGCTATGCTTACCGCGGTTGGTCCGTGGATGGGTAACCTGCCATCATTACATGACCAAGACTTGTTGGAAAGCAAGTTAAGACGCTGCGCGCTGGTCTTGGCTGTCATACGTGAATCTTTGACAGTCATTACAGGTCGTCAGAAGTCCAAAAAATCTGATACCGAGTCTTACCAAGATTATAGTAAGTAACTGTAATAGTTGAGAGAACAGATAGGTTAGGATTGCCTCATACTACATCTATCGCCCCCCATACTACATGACCCGAGGTGGCGGCGCGAAGTGTTCCACGGGCGCCACTCTTAGAAGTCACGGGGGGAGTCATACTCCTCACTCGCCCCCCTAACCCGAGGAGGCCCACAGCGGTAGGCCTGCACCAATCGGGGATTGCGGAAGCAGTGTTTGTTTTCATAACCCCGGTATAGGTGTGAGATGGAACACCGTGGTGGTTTTTAGTCAGTAAGAGTCTGACAGAACGCGTCGCCCGCCCCTGAGCGGCGGACATCGATGAGGATTTTCCACCCAGGAAAAAAAGTGCACTGCCCCATACTGGTATTCAGCTGGGCTCGGTGAAACTGTAAACCGATCCCAACGTAGTTAGGAAAAGGCTAGGCAAATGATATCTAATCGCCATGGCAGATAAATCAACATGTCATTACGTCTTAAACTAGAAACTAAAGCTAATCAAAAACTGTACGATTTCTACCCTTTAGGGCTTTATTTTAGTTTATACATTCTCAAACAACCCACTCGTTGTACAAAACTGGAACAAAAATCTTTTCAAATTGAACGCTGGTTCTCTTCGGCTTTTTATTTTAATTCGCTCAGAGAAAGAATTTTCTGTCCGTGATATATTTCTAGTCCGTTCGTTGAATTTAAAAATATTGTACATTTTAAATTTTAAACCGTGGCTTTAACAACGTTTTTTATTCTGTTCGATGAAGACAGACATCACAAAAGAGAACACATAAAATACACATACTAGTATAAAGTAGCCAAAAGCCTCGTATTCCACAATAACAAAAAAAAAGTTTGACATGGTTATGCCATGCAAGTATTGCTTGATAGAACACACATTAAAAACAAAGACAATTTACATTCCGTTATTAAAAATAATTGCGTTGAATTCAAATTATAATCACTCTTAAACAAATCAAGAAGTTTTCATGTTTCTCAGCATTTGATTGCATACTTTTTCAATCGATTCAATCCATAATGGTGAATGCAATCTTTGAGCAGGGCAATACCGTTCCAATCAAATTGATTCGTGTCTATTCACTTCGCTTAGTCAACAATAAACAAAAGATTTGTCAGAACATAAAGGTGCGCACAAACATTGCAAGGAAAGTGTCGCAATTCTTCAACTCATAGCGAAAACAAACGCAAGGTACAGCTTCAGGATATTTTATGATATCACGCGGACGATATCGCGAGCAAATGCTAGTTATATATAGCTGTAGGATCTTTTGGCGTATGGCCAAACTAGGAACTGACGCTGCCATCTTATTTTTTCAATATACTTCACAAATGTTTACCTATAGCACCTCCCTGTCAACTTAGCTTAGTACCGAACGTCAGGCTGAGGCACTCGTCACATACGTTGCCGACATTCGAAGCGCATGACGTACCTACAGTCAGAATGTACCTTAACAGAGCTATTTCTAGGTTTTGGGTAGTCTAAATATACAAGGATAGTGAAGAAGCTCATCATCGAGTTAGCAGTTCGGAGTATTACGAAATACGTCATCTGCGAACAGCATGACAACTTAAGTCCTTCAATTGATTGTAACTACAATTCGTGGAACACTACCTAATAAAAATAATCAAGCAATGATTCAAATTTCCTTTAAGAAAATATTAGCAGCCAGCTTATTGAATGACTAGATTTATTCATTAAAATTAAAACATAAAAACACCATACACACGATCGATGTAGGTAATTTATATATGTCCCGAAAAACACAAACACGTAAAGAGACAACAATTGAAATGCCTCCATTACTTAAACATCATTCAATTCCAAATCAAAATCGACACCTCAAACATTTTGCAATTACCCTCAAGTCCCACAAAAAAATGTAATCCTCTTATCTCCCTCCTCTGTAGCAACCGCGTCTTCGTGCGATATTGATGAGGCACTCCCGCCTCGTATCTCGTTGACTCTATTAGCAAACGAACCACGCAACGGATTGATGATATCTTCCCCTGATTGCTGCTGCGACGTTCCGATTGGATGGTCACATGTGTTCTAAGATTAGAGTTGTTGGTTGGCTGTAACTTGTAGAGTGGAATGTGTCTATTAGGGGTATGGATATGGTGGTACGTAGTTTTGGTTATTAACTGAACGTTTATACGGGGCTACAGAAATTACAGGTTGTCTCTTGAATACTAATGAAAGTTGTAATATAGACGTTGCCAGAACAACAGTGTGAGGATTAATATCTGAGAATTCTTCTCAGCGAGTTGATCGCAATCTATATGGACTCGGCGGCGTATTTGGGACCATCTCTAGCATCATCATTTTCTATAAAGTGCAGCTGAAAGGATACGCGAGCCATAATATTAAGTGTCCCATCGGTTGCGCAACAGACACCACTTTGACAGACCTTTCCCTTGAGCTGTGGTTCGAAAAAAAAAAATAAGTGTCCATTGGAAAAGCCTTAAAAATGTGCAATATAAATTATTTCAGCAGAATCGCATGTTACATAATAATAATAATAATAATAAATAATAATAAATTTTATTTGCATTGTTAGTAGGTACACAATAAAGATGTTCAGTTATTCGACGATCCATTACTAACTACCTTAAATTAGGTATGCAAAACAGTTTTTAAATTAATGTCGATAATATACAAAAATAATATCATTAAAATTAAAAGGATGTCATCAAAAAAATATCATGTCAGGTGAAATAAAATTACAAAGAAAATAGAAAAAACAAAAAAAAAAAAAGTACAGTAAAAATTAAAAATGAAAAAATCAGGATCACAACTTCTCATCGTTTATGTATTCGTCAATGGAATAGTAACATTTAATTAATAAATTCGACAATCTCTTTTTAAAAAGCGGAAGTGTCTCATTTTTTATTTCACTGGGTATTTTATTATAAATTGTCGGGCCCATACATACAACACTTTTTTTAAATAGGGCAGTATTATGAGTACCAAGACGTAACATATTTTGATACTGTTGTCTTATAGGTCCCGGTCCTCTTTTGCTTTCTGACATTTTGTTAAAAAGATGCAAATTTATCTTTACAAAAACGGCAATTTCAAAAATGTATAGGGCTGGAAATGTTAGCACTTTTAATGATTTAAAAAAAGGAACACAGCTATCCGTTACTTTCAGATTGCACATTGCCCTTACACAGCGTTTTTGGGCCTTGAATACCTGTTCCCTGAAGCTATTATTCCCCCAGAAAATGATACCAAATCTCAAAACCGACGCGACTAAACCATGATATGCAACCAGTCTTGCGGCCATATTCACCTTCTTGGATAAGTTAAAGAGCACATATGCAGCTGCACTTAACTTTTTTGTTACTTCCTCCACATGAGGCTTCCAGGTTAACTGACTGTCTATCATTATTCCTAGAAACCTTGCGACTGGTACTTGGTTCACTTTATGCCCATCATAATGTAAATTTAACGCTTGCGGTGGTATACGTTGGTAAAAATGCATAACATTAGTCTTGGGCACATTAATAATTAAATTGTTATGGTCAAGCCAGTGTATAATGTCAATTAGTGTATTATTTATGTCCTGTTCATATGTTTTTACGTCAATACATTTAATCAAGGCCGTGCTATCGTCAGCAAATAAGATCATGGGATGGTTAATGCAACGGGGCAAGTCATTTATATACAGCAGAAACAACAAAGGGCCTAGCACGCTACCCTGTGGAACGCCATACCTGATGATTCTGCCCTCAGATAAATATTTCTTTTCACGCTTAGTTTTTAAACATATTCTAGTTATTTCTGTATATTGCTTACGGTTTCGAAGATATGATTTTATAAGCTGTAATATGTTTCCTCTGATACCTATATTGCTTAACTTATTAATGAGAGTTTCATGATCAACACAATCGAAGGCCCTTGTCATGTCAGTCAAAATTGCGCAGACTGGTACTTTTTTATCGACATTACTAATGATAATATTAATTAGGTCATAAATAGCTCTGTTTATACCCCTATTTTTTCTAAAACCCTTTTGTTCTTCGTTCAGGATGTGATGTTTTGTTAAGAACTTGTCAATTGAGCGGTAAATAATTTTTTCTATGACTTTTGAAAAAATTGGTATCAAAGCAATTGGTCTATAGTTACCTAGATTTTCTTTATCGCTTTTTTTATAAATTGGCTTAACTATTACAGTTTTTAATCTGTCTGGAAATACTCCAGAGCAAATGCATAAATTCAATATATGACTTAAATGTGAGGCTATGTCATATGCTACGTACTTCACTACAGACGTCGATATGCCATCATATCCTGTGCTATTTGTATTTTTTAAGGATTTTATCGCCATTACGACATCTTGGGCTAAAGTTGGTTGCATAAACATTGACTTTGGGTTATTTAAGAGTGTGGTGGTATTCGGTGTTGAATTTACTGTCATATTATTTTGAGTCTGGTCAATAAAAAAACTATTAAAAGCATTTGCAATTTCCATCGGATCAGTAATAATGTCATTTTGCATTTTAATCTTAGTTATAGGGTCGGGAATTCGTACTTTATTATTTATTACCTGCCAGGATGCCTTAGATTTATTGTTTGCGGTGTTAATGTAATAATTATTTTGTACTCTTTGCGTCAATCGGATTATTTTACGAAATCTGTGCGAATAATTCTTGAAATTATTTATATTAAATTTAGATGGCTCGCGCCTTTGTTTCCACAATAAATGTCTTTGCCTTCTACTACACACTCTTATACCGTGTGATACCCATTTAACATTTTTATGTAATTTAACAGTCAATAATTTGTAAGGAAAGCAAAGATCATACAGTAGAAGAAAGTTTTCCAAAAAATAATCATATGCCTCATTAGGATCTTCAGTCTCGTAGATTTCAGAGAATGAAAGGCATTTTAGGTATTTTCTGAATCTATTTAAATTTTCGCTAGATAGGTCACGTTTTTTAATACGCCAAGAGTTTATTGCACAAGATTTGGCAACCTTTACTTCTAATACCTGAGCAGTATGGTCTGATAACGCAAAGTCCAAGACTTGTGACTTACACTTTAACTGACAACTACGGGCAAAATTGTCTAGACAGGTATTGCTGGATAGCCTGGTGGGTTGTCGCAATTCCAACTTAAGATTGTAGCCCAAAAGAAAGCATTCAAAGTCCAAAGTTACGCTATTACGCTTTAACGTATCTATGTTGAAGTCCCCACACATAACAATTTTTTTATCTTGTTTGATACTTAACACATTCATGATAATGCCCAGTTTTTCATAAAAAACATTTATATTGTTGGACCTCGGTGGCCTATAAACACACATAACAATTAAATTCTGGTTAGTCAATTCTATACCACAGCATTCGATGACGTTAGGTATAGAATGCCGTGATATACCTAAGAGCTCTTTGTGCTCAAGATAGTTTTTAGTAAGGATACACGCTCCTCCTCGCTTCTGGCATTGCCTTGTGTATATTGCAGCTAGCTTGTAATTGGTTACATTCAAAAGTTTCTCGTGTCCGGTCATAACAAAGTGTTCCGTGATACAAATTATATCTATGTCTTTTTTTTCTCGCGATAGTTCTTGAAGATGGACAGTAAGTAAGTCCGACTTGTTTAGTAGTCCTGCAATATTCTGATGTAGTATATTTAATGTATTATAGACGAAAAAAGTCATTGTCATTCGATGAGTCACGTAGAGGAGTATCTATAGGATAGTTTTTGATGTCTATAATCAGACGATCAAAGATACTGTTGAATATGCATTTTGTTCCTTGTCTGTTTAGTTTGCCGGTGTGATTTGAGAACATATCCAAGGAGAGGTTACGGTTCGTGTCAAAAAATATGCATAATTGTTGTTCTGTATATCCATATAAAGCAAGTTGTTAAACATTTCTACCCTAGAATTATGAATAAGTGCCCCTCTTATGTAGGTAGGGCAGCATATTATTATATTTGTGTGGGTAAATTCTTTTAAGGATTCTTTAACCACTTTAATCAATTGGAAGTAATCTCCAGCGTTCCTGAAATCTTTATCTCCTATCATTAACAAGCAATAGTCGTCAATAGTGAGATTCTTCACTTTCTCACTAATATTCGTCATCATTTCCTGCAATCCACATCCTGATAAAACATAATGGCAATACTCGAATAGCTGGCTAAATGTGTTTTCTATAGTCTCTAAGGTGCCGATGTAGTTGCAATTACTGAGTATGTGTAATTTCCGCTTTGGGCAGACTTTTTTCGGCATGCAGTTGTTACTGGGTTCTTTGTTTTTACGCAACACCTGCCCTACATTTTTGGTATGTACTACATCATTGCTTGCACTATTAATCGTGAACGCTTGAGTTTGAGTTTGGACTTTTTTATTTTTCTTTTGTTCATTTATTGATGGCGAATTTGTTTTGGTTTTTTTAGCAGGTGCGGGGCTGTAGGTAACTTTTTTGTATAAATCATTTATTTTTAATAAGTCTTCGTTACATTTTTTTAAATTATGATTCTCTAAAGAAAGGGTCTCGATTTCTTGATGAGCGCTACTTAGTTCAAGCTCGAGTTTGTTTATTTGTTCTTTTAATTTAAGTACCTCCTCTTCATTGCTGTTAATGGAAATGTCGGGTAGACTGTTGGTTGTATTATCTAGGGTTTCGTTTAATGTATTGGAATCTGATACAGTTCTTGGGCGACGGAACGTAATGTTTTCGAGGGAGTTCATCTTAAGTGTTGTCTATGCGGCTAGTAATATAATCTATATTAATATTAAAATGATGTAGGTACTTGTATTTTTTTTAAAATCTACAAATATTCCAAGAAGACGACTCGAGCGGACGATTCGAACCCGAGTCACACGGCGACACAAGATACAATGTAGGCCGCTTAAGTAATTAGCTACAATGACATGTACTCTTTGCGCCGAAATTGTTATTCTTATGTACAAAAAAAAGTTCGTTACGAAACCAGTGACTTTTAAACGATTTGAATTTTTTTTTCTCACTGTGCGTCACTTTTGTAGTTTTTTTGATTTTATGTTATTTATTTATGTTTTTGTATGTCACAAGATTCATGGGTCAAGTTAGTAGCCGGGAATGTTGTCAATAAATGTTTATTTTCACACGCGAAATAGTTTTTATCACAATAATTTGTCCACTTTAATAGTTATATTTATTTAGAGTACGGCCTATAGTTCATTCTGATAACACTTGCACACACGTATTACACTATTGTACTCACTTTTTAGTTATTTTAGAGTAGATATAGTTAACTAATCAATTTAAAAATAAATTAATATGGGAGCACTATGTGTACATGACAGCTGGCGCCATCTACCCTACAGTCACAAAAATGCTAATAGGATAATACCAACGCAAAACTGACACAAACCAAGCCTAATAAAAAATCAGTCACAACAAATAATAATACCTAAATTCCACAAAGCTGTAATACAATACCGGACACAAAGCGCCACGTAATTACGAAATTATTGACGTGCAAAGAGTTAAAAATCAAACACGACAACTCTGCAGATTTTTATAGAATCTCCATTAGTTCCAATCGGAAACTGCGAAGACGACAAAGATAAAATTGTAACGTGTAACAAGATTTTACGACGGTCATCTCAATCAGAGCGGGAGCAATTTGCTACAATTGAAAACAAATAAATGACCGACACCATCTCGATTCGCTGCGCTTCCGACCTCGGTGATATTTTAAAAGGCAGTGTATTCTTTGAAATTGTTTGTTCTTCTTCATCCCGCACGGTTTACCTACAATTTTATTGATCAACTATATGTAGTGCTGTGTGGTTGGAGGAAGTATTTCAATTTCAATTCCCTTTATTTTCAGTAAATACTTTTGTATCTATGAAAGGTAGTTGTGTTTACTTACATCCTTTATTTTCGACGTTTTCAATAAGTTCCTTTTACTTTTCTTCTATTGCATGCTTTCGTTCTCTTACTCCGATGTTACTTCGTGGACAATAGTTTGGGTTATACGTTTTCACAACCGTCATTGTATCTATTTTATGTAAATGCTGTACCGTATAAATGTTTTTTGTCCCAAATAAATAAAATAAAGTGATTGAAAAACACTGTCAAATATACTTGAGCTGAAATACTACTCGTTAAAAAGTATTTTTCTAAACGATCATGGGCAATGAACAAGATCCGTACCTATAATAAAAGTCTTTATTGACATTCAAGACTCTGATAGCTGTTGACAAGGAATATGAAAATCGTCTTACCATTTCTTGATATGACCCTCCGCAGCAAGTGACCGAAACGACGAGCTCCCATGCATATCCTTTGCTCCCGAACCACTTCATCCGTGCAGTCACTATCACTCACCGTATCATCATCCGTGTCATCCTCTGACACGAGAGATTCGCGATTGACAGCTTTAGAATTAGAATTACTCTCACTAAAACTTAATGTCGGTTCACTGGCACCTAAACTCTTTGGCTCCACGTTCCAGCCATCCAGTTTATATACATCATTGAACAGATCGTCTAAATTAGTTTCTAATAAACCTTTGGCACTACATATCACTTTACTTTTGGCATCATTATGTGTTACGATGGCATCGACGCTGTTGGATAGACACTTGTCTCGTCTTGCACTTTTTGCATCGCTAGCATCATTCATCTCATGGCTGACATTAATATTGTCATGAGTTTTCGTTCGTTGTTTTATTCTTAACGAATTTTGTGAAATTATTCTTGACTTTTCCATTTGTCTCGCACTTTTTTCTGTCGACTTGGAATTCAAATCCCTCGGTACTATCTGATTTTGTGGGTGGCTCGCACGAAATATATTCGACAGCACTAACATTTTCACTGTTTTTAATGCTCCGACACTGGTCAAATATTCCATCACTGCATTCCTTTTTCATTTCACCGTTTCCGATTTGTGGCACTAAACGAAAAATAAAGTGGTTTTGTGTTCGTTCGTGTCGCATTCTAGAACTGTCTGTTGCAACACAACAAGGTACACGTATGCAAATGCATTTTTTATGGAAATCTAGACATTATTCAGGCGTATAGAATATTCTGGAGCGGTCCGGGTTTGTGTGATATTTCGTTTGGAGCGACGTTGGAGGACACGATACGACTGAATAAATAAAATATCAGCAGAGAAACAATCCAGAGCCTTTGCGAAGGTTTTACGTGGTTTTTAATGCATATGAGAAAAAGGGTTAAAAATTGTACATGTTCTAAGGACACAATGCTGTCGGTAATTTATTTTATGAAAGATTTACCGAGTGTCTGGTGTTGGGAGAAGCTTAGCTTATCTGTGGCGGTTGGATTCTCTTTATGAGATTCGTTGCGGAGCCACATCTGTCACCTAGGAACAAAGCTCGGTTAGGGGCGACACCGACTTGATAAAATTAGCCACATAAAAGTTATCAACATGAGCGGCTTTGGTTTTTTCAGTATGTCAAAATTACTTTGAACATTGTAGGTTACCGCGGGCTTTCTATGTTATTTATTAAATTAATGTTTGTTGTGTGTCATTGAAAATTGCATTTGTCAGAAAGCTATGGTCAAATTTCAAGGGTGTGGTACAGAACATCAAACTGAATAACGTTATCCATAAGACCAATATCAATGATTATCACATGCAATAGTTTAATGACAACTCGACCCAAATGTATGGGACGACTAAGAGGGGTAGAGGGTCGCATCGACGCGATAACTGTAACTATGAATTCAAAAACTAAGCTGCTATGTAATAGTATCGCAGATGTTATAAAATGTTATACTACAGATTTTAGTAATATCAACGTAGATTACTCAAAAGCATCAGAATCTGTTGCGCATCGATTTCCCTACCACCCTATAAAAAGTTTTTTTTTATATATATCCCATAACTCTATGGTTATATTCTAAAAGCACCGTATACAAAACGTGCATTGTCGTGAAGGTGCATACACCAATATTACCTACCTATTACCCATATTCTAAATGTAATAATAATACAATTGTCTTTGAACATGTCAAAAATCAAAATCAAAAGTCATTCGTTCAAATTAGGCTGAGAATGAGCACTTTTTGTACGTCAATATTACATAACAATGTATCCCAAAACGCTCGCCCTTCGCACTTTCAAATGCTTTCGCTGGGAATAAATAGCAGAACAAACTCCCGAGCAGCACAGCTGACTGTTCATTTAAAAAAAAACACATGACTTTATACAATACCAACACAGATCATTAAATGAAACTATCCAACACTAACACCATATGCCAGCTAGCCATACCAAAATATCAGCGAAGCAAAAAAACATGTGGTCTAAAAATACATAGTTTCTTGGCTTAGGTATCTAATGTTCATTAAGAACCAATCATCAAACTAAATGCACATTTAAAGCAAATAAAAAGCGACATTACCATATTTCACGGAAGAGTGTTTGATTTTGTCGAATTGTTTTGAATGAAAAATAATAATAAAAGTCAAACGCAAAGTCAAGGTCAATTGACTTTGTAACTTTGAGCGAAAAGTAAATAACTATAAATAACAGAGAAAATGATAAAAAAAAATATTTTAAAAAAGAAACACCTTCTATAACCACATGAATAATGCTGTATAAATCATTTTGTGCCTTACAAAATCAAAAACAAACATCTCCAATCAATTTAAATTCAATTCCGGCACTGATATTAGGACCTTGATGTAAATATTCAAATATGATGACACGACAGAACCCCAATTTGTGCCAACAAATGAAATTGACATTGAAACAATCATACGATAATTATCTATAGACAATTCGGATTGTCTATGTCTAGTGTGTAGAAATATTAAAGTTGTTGCTTTTATATGTTAGTGGGTGTTAATCAATTTAAATGCGAAATATGAAAGATTTATGTAAATTCATAAAATGACGCATATATATACTCCTATTGAATAATCTATACTAAGCTTCATTACAGGTCTTTTAAACTCCATTTGGAAGATGATCAGAACGTTTTTACAGCGATCATTCAAATGCCGAACACGGTATCAGTAGAGAAGGGTTTCCCTTCTCTACTGATACCGTGTTCGGCATTTACCTCGCCATTACCTTGCGATATATAAGATTACGCAATCTGAGACTAACCCTCCACTAGTACAAAACATCAAACCGACCACAACCCAACAGATCTAACCCTCCCACTGTCAAGTGAGCTCCCCTGTAGAAGTGTCGGGCCGCTTTTCGAGTCGAGGTGTACCATCACCTCCATTATGCAGTAGCTTACGGCCGCCGCCTGGCTTTAGCGCTAATCTTGTTTAACGGACGTGTTTCGCATGCGCAAATTTTAAACAACTATTTTTCCCGTACGGGATTACCGCGATGACAGAGCGTTTTAGTTTTCAGACAAACTTGGGACACGTAAGCCGATTGATTTGTGTTGCTTTCCGGATATTTTGGTGATTGGAAACTGTTGCGAAAGCATGATTTTGCATTTAAAGTTGTTTGCGTTTGGCTTAGTAAAAAAATATGAAGGCAATCATATTATGTCATGTTAACGAACGCTTAAAGAAAGAAGGAAAAATAGACTTAATAGGCTTCGAGAGGTAGATGGGCTGTTGGAAATAACCACCAATGGCCGCCAAATCCCACGCACAATAATCCACTGGAAGGACTAAATGCGGAAACGAAACCCGTAACATAGAACATAAAACGGTAAATATCATCATCATCATCAACCTTTTTATAGTCTCACTGCTGGGCAAAGGTCTCCTCTCATACAGAGAAGGATTGAGCGTAATCACCACGCTTGCTCAATGCGGATTGGCGATTTCAGACTTAAAGTCCAGGTTTCCTCAAGATGTTTTCCTTCACCTTCAGTTATTGGTGACCAAGATATACTTAGAAAGTACATATAACTTTAGAAAAGTTACATTGGTACTTGCCTGACTTGAAATCGGACCCGCGCACTCATACTTGAGAGGCTAGTGTTTTACCCCCTAGGTCACCACGACTCGAACGGTAAATATAACGCTATTTAACAAATAATCATATAGTATAATAAGGTACGATGAGGCTGACATATCCACATTGGGACAAAAGCCCTTTAATATAAAAACTATTTTACAAAAAAACGACTTCGGAAGTCGGTGTCAAAAATGAACATATGTACAAAACCAAAGACACCGACTTCCGAAAATAGTTATTTTTCACTTTGTAGTGGTTTTTGGAAGTCGGTTGTTTTTTTGTAAAAAAGTTTTTATTTTACACTTTTTAGTTGTTAAAAGTACTATGTATTCAGTTGCATCCGGTCAGACTGGAAGCTGACGCAAATATAGTTGGGAAACGACGTAATTTTGTTTACTTTAATTTTTACCCGTACCTAAGTATTCCCTCAACTGCCTATGGTCTTCTTCATCAAATTTACTGCAGACCATTATTTTAACCCAATGGGTGCCAAGGTCTCATCAATATAAATGAATTGAGTCCAAATACAAGGTAGCTACTGTAAATCGTTTAGGAGTTCCCTGAACTGACCTTTGTCATCATCATCAGCTAATGACAGTCACCACCCATCTAGGTGTAAGGTTCTTGTCAATACAAATTATTCAAGCACAAACACAAGGTAGCTGCTGTGAATTGTTGAGGAGTTCCTTCGACTGGCTCCCGGCTCCATCATCAGATCTACTCCAGACCTTTATTAATTTGTAGTGCTTTAAAATACTTAATGAAAATGCTAAGAAATGCACTAGTCGCCCCTGCAATTTTTGGAAGTTTCCCTTGTTTTCTCTGGTCTTCCACCATCAAACCCTCATATCCTTATCATGGGACCACCTTGGGAACGTCTTCTTTCCAACAGAAAAAGAATTATCAAAATCGGTTCATAAACGACGAAGTTACGCGCGAACAAACATAAAAAAAAAAGCATATATACGGTCGAATTGAGTAACCTCCTCCTTTTTGAAGTCGGTTAAAAAATATAGATAAAAAAATGACGCAAAAAAAAAAAGAACAAGAAATTGGTACTAAACATTAATTTTGTACTTTGTCCAGCTTGGAATATAATACGCTTTACAACGATTGCTCCGCTTAAATCCATAACTTGCAGAAGAATCGCTCCTCTTATGGAGCAATTCTCGCAATTTTAAGAACGTTTACAGTCTGAGGGCCAATTACCGTAATTTAAAACGTTAAAAAAGTCACAGTCCCATTTCGGCGACAAACAAAAGTCAGAAACTTGTCAAAATGTATGGAAATTTGAAGTATTTATTTGTCAGATTGAGACAGATTAGATGTTCTTAAAATTACGAGACCCCTTTTTTGTTCTGGGCGGAGTGGAAGGGCGTATCAGACTTTTACTTATAAACACCCGTGATTCTTCACTTGCCTGTGCGCCTGGAGCCCTGGACCACGGTTTTTTTTTAACCAACCCGCAACCTGACCCAGACGAGAATTACCATTCTGACCTCAGTCTCAACCTGACAAAAATAACTCTGATTTTATTTTTTGATAAGTTTTGTTAAGAGCCTTTTATTACTTAGTTTTACGAAATTACTTATTAGCCACAATTTCATTGTTATCCCAGACGTTATAACAGATTATTGGAGTTCAAAAAAGTTATACTCAAATAATTTAAATATACAAATAAAACCAAGTCAAAATTTTTATTTAGCGATAACACCAAATGATGGATTGTATGGTCAAAACAGGTTTATTTTTCATGTTCCCATTCAACATTTAGGTAAGTTTGCATTGAATCAAAAACAGATAAACATCTACATAATTTATGGAATAAAGTCAACTTATTATACGTCTAGTGGCAGAGTAATAATGTCCTTCTGACGTTGTATGACGTCATAGCAAACAAACATGGCGAACAACATAGATGGCGGTCTACCAATTTGACTTTCAAATTCACATAGACAATAATAAGCACTTACTGCATGTTCACACAGTTCTAAATACTATGTTAATCGTTTTGGCAATCAAAAGCGCGTTTAAAAAAACTCAAGGTTTCGGGCAAGGTAAGTACCTAAGTTACGTCATTGCCCTTAGGCGGTCGTAACACCTATAACTCGCGCAGTTAAAGAAAAGATCTGAAAATGGCGGCGGCTACTTATGGTACGGTTTACAAAACAAGTTTGGTTCTATGGGTCGTTACGCCTTTTTCAAGAAACGTAACATAACCAGTTACTTGGTCGAATAAAAAGAGATATTTTTGTAGCTAGTTATTTTCATTCGACTACTGTGATTGTTTACATAATTATACCTCCACCAACTATACAGTTACTCACGAAACGAAACTAAATTAAATCACTTTCTTGAGTGTGTTGTTATACAGTTAATTATTTTTCTAGCTAATATTCTATTATATAATTGTAATATAGTTTGTCAAATATTATATAATTATATTACTAATATTAAATTATTCTTTTAGCTAATAATAGTAAAAATAATATTACTAAGTAAGGAGCAAGGGTACATAAAATACTGGATTTTAAAATTTGTCTTTATTAATTATAAAAATACCTGATAAAATATCTGAGAAAAAGGTTTTATAAACCGCTTGGCCCAGCAATATCTGGATCATCTGAACCCATTATTGGTTCAATCCCCTCCATCAATTCGTTATAATCATCCATGGACTGGTCACTTTCACAGTCTTGGTCGTCACATTCGTCACTTCCATCTTCGGTGTCGCTATTCATGCCCACACTGATAATGAAATCCTCTAGTTCACTCTCCCTGCCTACATCGCGATTCCAGTATGCTTCTTCGACTTTCTTTATGTGATTTATTTGTTTCTTCCATTCGTCTTGTGTAATTGAAGCTATGGCCTCTTTTGTCAAGTCCTCAATTTTATTTTCGTGTTCCTCCACATTTTTATCTGCGACCCGTTGTTTTATTAAATTCCAAACATGTTCTATGGGGTTCAGGTCGCAGTTGTAAGGAGGGAGTCAGAGAACTTCATGGCCATGCTCACGTAGAAGTTCGTCTACCACATACTTTTTTTCGGGGCGATGGTGTTTTAGATGCACGAGCAGCTCTGCTTTCGTCCAGTCTTCTTCGAATGACACACCGTGCTCGTGCATCCATTTCTTTATATCCGCTTTGCGGGTTGCAGTCGTTGGCACTTTATCCAACTGCATGCTGTGGTAAGATGCATTATCCATGACGAGAATGGAGTTTTGAGGCAGATTTGGTATAAGTTTTTCGTTCAAATATTTTGTAAAGTTATTACCATCCATCTCGTCATGGTAGTCGCCTTTTTTTGATTTTGCTTTGAATAATAATCCTGCACCCTCCACAAACCCATCCTCTGAGCCGGCATGAACCATCACCCACCTTTGTCCAGGACTATCATTTTTTCGAATGCCTTCGTTGGTGGATGACTGCCAGCACTTGCTGACAGTATAATGAGCATGGATCCACGACTCATCCATGTATACAACTTTCTTTTTTTCCGCACCCATGGCATCATTTTGTCGGAGGCGGCGTAAATATTTCACTCGCCAGGCTTTTATATTATCGCGCTCTATGAGCACCATTCGGTTCTGGCGACATTTTTTAAATCGAAATCCGAGCTTTTCTTTTAAAATCTTTCTTAACGTCGTTTTGGAGCCTGTATAGTTTAAATCAGCTTTTGCTGATGCCATAATCTTGTTCAGCGTAGGTACCTCCTTTCGAACGTCATATATTGAGGCCACAATATTTCTAATGGCACATATACTGAAGTTATCCATGGGGACACGCGTATTGTTTTTGCCTTTTCTACCCTTACTCGGCGTACGGATTTTAGTGTTGGTTTGTTTTGCAAGTTTACCTGAAATAATAGTAAAATATTATAATAGAATAGTAATATGATGGCTTTATTTTAATTAGGGTTTTTATGAACTGAAACATGCTAAAATATGCTGGACGCTCTTTTATAGCGTGAAGTCATTAAAATATACCTTTCTCTGCACGTGGGTACTATAGAGTCCAGAGATTATTAGGTTAGAAGAATAAATTACTATGATAATGCACCTTGGGTACTGAGTCGCCCAGGCTATCAATATGATGAAAGGTCGATTTTTGTTTGCGTTATCCTAAGTTTATTTAAGTTTTGATGACAATAAGCATGCTATCCGAGTTTCTTGGATACTTTTAGTATCAGTTTATTAGTATGTTTTAGTATAGAAGTTAACTTCAAAGAACTTAACACTTTATAGAAGTTAACTTAACTTTGTTACTAATAACAGCGAAGCAAAAACAAAAAATGTCACATCTGGGTGATATAGATGGTAAATTTAACTGAAAAAACATATTATAGACAGAACAGAGCTAAGCATAAACTGATAGTTTATTGGTAATTACCTTCTCTCTTAATTTTCGATATAGTAGACATCGATAAATTAGTCGCCATCGCTGCGCGTGCAGCGCTGTACTTGAGCGGATGGTAGCGCTCCAAGTTCTTTTCTTCTTCAAAGTATTTTATCACGTTGTAAACAATTTCACGCGCATCACTGTGTAGAATCTTTCCACGTTTTCGTGAAGCCATTGTTCAATCACAAACCAAATGATAAGATAACAAAATGTCAACGTTAGTACTAAAAACTTAACAAAAATAAATAACAATCAAACGTAACGCAAACAAATAACAATTAAACTCAACAAAAACAATAATATCAACAAAATAACAGAGACTTTAGCGGAACGAAAGTAACGATAACTCGGAGTGCGTCAAAGTAGCTTGGAAAGCGAATCCTGACTGATTGTTATTTTTTTGCAGCTCTTACTTCACTGTGTGAGTATAGACAGCGATAGAGAGTGAGCGAGAACGCATGCGCGCGGACGCCATTTACAGATCTTTTCTTTAAGTGCGCAAGTTATACCAACTATGAACAGCAAATTAATGGTCACGACTCACGACATACAATTATATCATACGTTTATTATTCAGTTGCAAAATAATAGTTAATCATGTTAACATATCAAAAGGTCGTATTGCAATATTCGTCTTTGTAGAATAAGTGCATTATTCATCGACAACTCCACGATTGATTTTAATTAGTTTAACAGCTGTAAGAAATTTTTGCGAAGGTCAGAGACGGTATGTCAATAGAATATATTCTTCTTGTTTGAAATTTGAAATCTAGCAAAATCCATTTTATATTTCGTGTCGTAATCTAAAAATCTAATATATTAAACGAAGAAGATAGAAAAAATCATGCTACACTTTAACAAAGCTTCTAAATCCAAAACAGAGATTATAAAGGCAAAAAATTTAAAGTCATTAATTCAAAGTGGGTTGAGAATCATTACCTTTTTGAACATAAGTTTCATGCGAAGTCCCCAAATGCTTTTTCTTGGAAGAGCAACAAACTCTTTAGTCAGATTAATATTAAGTAGTAAGCCAGTGTCTGAGTGTGTAAACCGCCTTAGCTTCGTATACATAGATGTTATGCATTAGTCAATATCCTGGATATCTCGACTTTCCGAGGGGACAGTGTGTCCCCGAATGTCGATTAGTCGATTACCATTATATAATTCAACGCAAATCCGAATGTCGATCGATTTGGTACATTCGAATAGTTTGCAGATGCTTGAGAAATAATTTTGATTGGCTAATGAATCAGACTGTTCTTTATTCCTATTAAAGATCATTTAACCTTGTTGATTTTTTTTTTTATTTTAAGTAATAAACAACTATTTGATTTAATTTCTGGTCCTAAATGCTGAATATTATTGGTCCTAAATGCTGAATATTATTTTGTTTTTTTCCCCTTGTATCCATTGTTAATTAAGTATTAACATGTTGTATGCAAGCTTTTTCCATGTATATCTTTCGGTTCAAGAATATTATTATAATTATATTTTTATATTCCCATTCAACATTGACATAAGTTTGGATTGAATCAAAAACAGATAAACACCTAATATTGTTATCTTTATTAAAAAAGAAACTCCTTTCATATTGAGATACTTAATACAAACTCCCTTTGTAAGCCTTTGTAGCACAAAAATGGACACCGTGCACAATTTTTCACAGATTTTTTCAGCGTTATCTTTTCGCAATAAATTCGCACTTGGAATAGAAAGATATGTGTCAAATCTACCTAGTGGGACCTGAATGTTTACAGACTAGGTGCTCATAAATCAAAGAGATATTTTCGCTATCGTAAACAATGCTTTGATCTAGAGTTATAGCGGGCGATGTGAACATTGTTTTTGACAAATTACGTTTTTTCTTGTAGCTAAAACGTGCAGTATCTACAATCAATCTGTCAATGTTCTGTGAAAATATCACCGTGGAGATTTAGGTGAAATGTACTGGAAGTGAGACACCTGATAGAAGAGATTAGCGCTATTGACGACACACTTCATCTGTTTAAAAGTCGGAATTTGTCCAGCGAGCCTTGCGTAACGCCACGACAAGGCTTTTGCAACATAATATTATGATAATAAAATTGAAATTTCAATGATAGGAAACCTAGGGACATGTCTAAGTTGCAGTAACAAAGCCGTCAGTATTCGCTTGCATATAGTGATGCCAAAGTATCTGCCGTGTCGTGCCGCCACTAAGACACCACGGTTCCAACTTTTCTTAAACACGACAAAAATATTTAGGTATTCTGATCAGTTCTCTTCATTTAATTTACAATTTCCTATAAAACATTCATAAAAAAACTTAGACGTAGATGGAGAAATTCTAAATTAAGTATTTACGCAGTGCCAATACTTTATTTTTGTACGCATTCTTAAACGTTTAAAGATCGTTCCAAGAAAAACTGGCTGCTAAGCAAGACTACGCCATAAGATCATGTTCTATTATAAGAAAAGCGTGCAATATCGAATACAGTGGCCCAGTGTTGTAGCAATAGCAAGAGTCCTTATTAGTACAAAGAATTAATTGAAAGCATCGAATGTATCAACCGGTTGTCACTGCGCAGAAGTTACGATGAGGTGAACTGGCAAACGACAAAGACTAATTTACACGGTGCAATTTAATTACCTATGGCATACAATAAAATTGATGCAACAAATGACTTGTATCGTCTAAATGGTGTTTAGACAATGCAACTTTTATTGTTACTTAAACTTATTAAAAGCCATAGGCAAATAAATTGCACCGTCAAATCAGTTTTACCTTGGCAGTCAGTTACTTGCAACTGCAGTTTACTGTTTGCGAGTTCATCAAAATTGTGTAATCGGATCAATATAATATATACTTACGTTGTTTTTTTTTTATATATTTTGGTTTTAAACACTAGGTTCTTGGGTCCGA
The DNA here is from genome assembly GCA_017933935.1 of Sesamia nonagrioides. Classification (NCBI taxonomy): domain Eukaryota; kingdom Metazoa; phylum Arthropoda; class Insecta; order Lepidoptera; family Noctuidae; genus Sesamia; species Sesamia nonagrioides. Next base: position 660,522 of record JADWQK010000063.1, on the reverse strand, counting down.
GTGCTCATGGAATTTTTCACCAAACCGTTAACTCTTCACGTGACGAGAGGGCTGATCTATTTTTAACCCAAAAAATCAGCATTGTTATCCAATGTAGTAACGCTGCCAGCTTTCTGGGCAGTAATCTCATTAACAGCGATGTGGTCGCATTTTTGATGCCCAATGAACCTTATTATTATTTTTTTTTTTATAATAGTGTAAAAAGTTTATATAGGTATTTTAGTGTTAGCTTGTTTAAAATGTAAAATAATAAATAAACACAAGATGACCGAGGAATTACGATATTAAGGAATTATGATTTCTCGGTGGTAGGCCATAACATCGGCTGCCGGCAGAAGTTACCACCCACCAGACAAAGTCTTGCCGTCAAGCGATTCGTCGTGTTCCGGCATGATGTCTGGTGAAGCCGTATGGAGGACGGGTCTGAGCAGTTGTGTTGCGTTGTGTGGCGGGTACGATGCGCCAAATGTTGTTGTGTCGGGAGTTTGGTCGTGGAGTCTCCAGATCAATCACCCCCTAGCGCAGCATCGTTTGGTCGTGTAGGTCATGGGTTTAACATTGCATCACCTCGCTCAACTGCCGTCATTCTTCCTATTCCTAAGTTTTTTAAGTGAATAGGCTTAATAAACTAGTGCTCTTTACCATCAACGATTGCATCACTGCTTACCATCAGGCGGGACGTATATAAATTGTTAGCTTAGTTATTCATTTTGTTGCACATGCTGTGGTGTTCTATAATGGAGAAGGAGTATACCTACTAATTACTTTATCGTCCATTAACTATGTGCAACGTTTAGTATATGTACTTTATACTACATGTATCTAACAGTTTACTATATTTGAGCCAAATTCGATAAAGAATAGATGTAAACAAACCGTTGCTAGGCAAAGAGTAGTTTACGCCCAAAAGACAGATGTTAACAACCTTTTGACATCTTATATTCAATTTATTGTTGTTGTATCTGGTTGTTCACTTCGTAATTTAGAATATTAATTTTCATAACGTAAGTTTTATTTTTACGCGAATGTTGTGCACGTCTGTTATTGACACTAACACTAGAATAACACCTTTGCAATGTTAATTAACCATGTTTGTGTTTGTGTTGTTGATGTGCCTTAAATAAATAAATAAAAAAAAAACCTTTTCTACATAGATGATTTACATAAAAGTAATAATCCTTCACTTCTTACTAATCTAAACAGTTCATTTATGCTTAGACATTTATGATTTGCATAAAATGCATAACCGCTGTGAATAAAATATGACACACATGTAAGCTAATTTCTTAATAGGTTAAATTTTTGATACATACATGTTATAATTAGTCCATACTTTAAAGTATTACAATGCGTTATGTAATTGATTTGAAAGTAATTTAAAAAAGCAAAATTGTATTGACAAATTCCTCAACTTTATTCACTGGTTGAATTGCACAAAATCTGTTTAATACATGGATTTCATCCATCTTTCTTTTTTGCAGGGCTATCACGTAAAATTAATGCCGACTTTTTAATGGTTTTTCGAAATACCAAGTTATTATGCATGTTATTTTAGTGATTCTATTGAAATATGCTGCAATAGGAATTATTAATAAATAGTTAGCATGTAAAAGTCGATAATCATGTAAATAACAGGAGATTTGTAAAACGTGAGTTGTGATAACCCTAAATTGGTTTGTTTACCTCCATTCTTTATGGAGCTAGGCGATGGTATAGATCGATGATCGACTATACAGTATACTAGATCGTAAAACACTTAAATAAATAAGTATTATGCCATTTATTAACATCAGTATCTTGCTCTTATCTTTATTTGGGTTCAGCAGCGCTACAGGTATTTAGCTCAAAATGGCAGTAGGTAGACATTAAAAGGATATGTATAAAAACAAGGAAAACACAAAAAGATTAGTGTTAAGACATCACCTGTTTTGCATTAGAAGCGGATCTAACACAAAATGGCAATTAATTCACACAAAAATTCACTCACCGAAATTCATGATAAGAAAACCTACAACGAAATAAACAATCGCACTTCACAGGCGAGAAAACTACAATAAGAACATAAAATCAGCACCATACATAGTCAACAATTAGATACACTAATTACAAGTTCACATTTCCAAACTAACAGTTTACATAACATTTCACAACTGAAGCGTTCCGATTCAAGTTTCCATTTGTTTACATACAACACTTCTCACTGTTTGAACTTTTAACGTAAACAGTACCAAACGTGTTTATTGACAAGAGAATTGGTCCTAAGAGACGGGTTTACACCTTATCATCTACCTAACCTTGTGGATGTGGTCGGTTTCTAGCCTAACATGGTGCATTTTGGAGGGTGTGCGAGGGAACTGCGTGATTTAATTCCCCCATCTCCGTTCCATCATCGGACAACCCGTCGTACGGCGAGTTTCCACCCTTGCGTTGTTGACCACAACGATCCGTACGAAGCGTTTCGCCACTTCTATTGTACCGCGTACATACATATAATAAAATACAAATTAAAATAAGATGCAATTCAGGTTATTAAGATTATTCAAACAATCAGTGCTGTTATCTGATATATTCAAGATAAGTCGTTTACAATGTTGCAACTTGTTCCCAAGATATCTCTATTTGTCTTCGTATTCTCATTTACTTAAATACTGACGATAAAATTATATCTAGACACAATCAAGCTGGTGCGGTGAGACGAAGGCTTATATAATAGGAAACCTCATAACTCCGTGTATCGTTTGAGCAAAATAGTAATTTTGTACAAAGCTAAGAGAACCATGAATTGGTAAATTTATTTATAGCATCGCCACATTCACACAATAAGATCAGAATTTAACTATTTTTTTTTTCTTTATTAATTATAAACTAGCGCTTGACTGCAATCCCGACTGATGGTAAGCAGTGATGCAATCTTTGATGGTAAAGCGCGCTAGTTTATTAAGCCCAATCACTTAAAAAAAAAACTTAGTGAATAGGAAGGAAGACGGCAGTTGAGCAAGGTGGTGCAACGTTAAACCCAACAACACGACCAACGATGCTGCGCCAGAGGGAGATAGATGTGGAGACCTTCCACGACCACACTCCCGACACAACAACATTTGACGCATCGTACCCGGCACACATCGCAACACAACTGCTCCGACCCGTCCTCCGTACGGCTTCACCAGACATCATGCCGGAACACGACGAATCACTTCGCGGCAAGGCTTTGTCTGGTGGGTGATAACGTACACTGTGGAAGACGTTAATTACTGTTAATGAAAGAGACACTTCGCCAATTTCTTGTGTACAAACATTTTCAAAGAACTGTCACAAAACAGTTATTAGGTATTTGAATGTAAGTTGACTGGCTATATAAAAAGTACCTAAAGAGGTAGATAGTTATCGCCCTAAGGACATGGCGGTGCATATGGTGGAGGCCCGCCCGGCTTGGGTAGCGATCTCTTGCGTCTGGCCCTGGTCCAGGTCAAGGTCGGGAGCGAGAGTGCATGGCAGGCTCTCACCTCCTTCTGCGAAGCAGTGATGCTGGCAAAGGAGGAGGCGGAGCCGGAATCCCAGCGCCTTCACGCTTTTACCCGCTACAGGAAACGCCCTGGTCGGGAGGCAACATCGAAGTCCCGGCCACCGTAGGGGCGGGCTTGCAAAGAGAAGTCAGCACATCGTGACGGGGTCCACGAAGACCGGTCAAAGTTGCGGGTTGGTCAAAAGAGAAACCGTGGCCCTGGCACGCACAGGCAATTGAAGGTACACGGGTGGGTTTAGTCAGTAAAAGTCTGACACGTCCTACCGCTCCGCCCATAGCGGAAGAGGTCGTCCAGGCGTCCTTAGAATGGATAGAGATTCTACATGAAGACATAAATAATTATAAAGCGTGTATCTGACCATCGAAGTAAAAACGAGTACCATGGATCCAGTACATGATTCTGAACCCCCCAGTGATGGAATTTTTCGTCGGCTTTTTCATGATTTGAAAAAAATTAATGTAGTTTTTTTTCACTTCAGACCATTCACAATTGCTATACTTTTATAACCCAATAAGATTTTAAAGTAAAAATTAAATAATTCGCTAATTGCATAAAAAAGCGCAATGAAAACAAAACCCGAAAAACGATCTTATCAGCTGATTTAATAGAGTTCACATCAGGGATCAACGTCATACCTAAAAACTCGCACGGCGGCACGCTTGCAACGTTCAAAAGCCGAGCCGCCACTTTTTTTTAAACACTGCGTATTCTGTAACCGTTCATTAACGACATAAATGACTATCATAATTTTATTAGTGGCATGCGGTCTAGCCTTTTCGCGAAGTTTGCGTTACGATGTCAGATACACCCTGTATGCTTCTTTTATTGAAGCCATATAGCACAATCAGCTGCAGCATGTTCCCCTGGGATACAAGTCTCCTCTCATTAAAGAGAAATGAAGCATAATCCTATGGGGTTGCGTGTTCCCCGACGCAGTAAACGATGTAACACAACATTTTGATTCTAAGACATGCTGGTTTTCTCATGATATTTTCCTTTACCGTTCTAAGAGCTATGGTGATGAAATAGTTTACAAAAATCAAAGCGGTTCAAACTTACGACCTATTCCTAAATCGCAACCATTCCGACTGAGCCACAATTACTCTTTTATATTTGCTGTATTGGATAGATTTCTAATAAGTCTTTATGTACCTAATATCAAAAAAACCGGTAATGTCAAAAAAATACGAATCACCGCGAGCTAGATGCACAAGAATGCGTGAAAAATGAAAACACAAAAGACAAACACGAATATTTTCTATTAGACAGCTGTTGCGTGATACATTTGTAAGATGCACGCATTTACGCACTGTTATTACTAAGATAACGTAGCATCGTGTCGCAACATGTAAAACAAGCCTTATTCATTTAAAGGGCCTAAGAATTACAGTAATTTAAATAATCATAAACGCTAATTGAACCAGCACATACCGGTTAGAAATTGAAAATCAGACGACTTTAAAACGCTAAAGTGGAGCTTGGGAGACAATTCCTTGTATTAAAATAGGCATTGTTATTTCAAGTGAGGAAGCCATATTGACTCTAAATCAACAACGGTCCCGTTCAATTGTGTCCAATTATGTTCGCGCAGTCTTAGGCCTATAACAAACAGGCCGACTCCGCGACAAATTCAATAGCTTTTGTTCTTGTCTACATGAGCAAATCGCAATTGATTCTCAGAAACATTTCCGCAAGAAATATTTAAAGTACTGCCACTAAGTTAAGAGTGCATTGTCGCCATAATACTGTTAGTTTCAATAGGAAATCTTAAAACAATCAATTTAAAAAGTAACGAAAGAATTTCTACGCTTGCAAGTATTCTGTTAAATTTGCCCGACTTATTTATTACGCTCGTAGTCGCCTAGCAACGGTTCACAGAAAATCGCGCAAGACTTTCGCGCGTTTATTTAACGGGAACCCGTGGAATTGCGGTCACGACCGCCTGGTGCGTCGGCGCCCTAATAAAGACTGGTCCAGCGCAGCGTTAAATGGTCACATTAACTTCAAGTGTTATGATGGCTGTGACGTCATTAATATTCTTGGGTAGGTACTCAACATTATGCGACTATTTTGCTCTTCGAAGACGTACGAAAATCTTCTAAACGTACTATGGAACTTAAATTAATCCAAATGTTAAATTATAATCTGAGGGGAATTTTCCACTACGTTTTCCAGGGATTGTAATTCCAACTATTTAAAAAGAGCTAGGAAAACAGATACAATATCTACACAACCGAAATTCTCCTAATCCTTATACCTGAATTATTAAATCTATTTATTTATGTGATGACAAGTCGAGTACAGCAGCCTGGTAGACGATCATATCAGAGAAAATTGTTGCCATCAAATATCTAAAATGTAAGAATACTACTTATGCAAAATAGCTACTGTAATAGGTTGTCTGAAAAAAATCTTTATATATGTGTACTGTAATTTATATGGAGTACATAATAAAGAGTAACTCTACTTATTCTACTATTCAATTCTACTTGTCAATAATAGGGTGTATCTGACATCGTAACGCGAAAAGGCTGGTAGATCGCATGCCACTAACAAAATTATATTTCTGTAGTTAACGAACGGTTACAGAAATCACAGTGTTTAAAAAAAGTGTCGGCTCGGCAATTGAACGTTGCAAGCGTGCCGCCTTGCGGGTTTGTAGGTATGACGTTGATCCCTAATGTGAACTCTATTAAATAAACTGATAAGATACTTTTTCGAGTTTTGTTTTCATTGCGCTTTTTGTGTAATTAGCGAATTAATTATATTTTACTTGAAAATCTTATTTGGTTATAAAAGTATAGCAATTATGAACAGTCTAAAGTGAAAAAAAAACTACATATATATTTTTTTATATCATGAAAAAGCCGACGAAAAATTCCACCACTGGGGGGTTCAGAATCATGTACTGGATCCATGGTACTCGTTTGTGCGTCGATGTCAGATACACCTTTATAAATTAATTTAAAATATTTTCCACATTATAAATATTTGTCTTCATGTAGAATCTCTGCCCATTCTAAGGACGCCTGGAAGAGATTGCATTAGCGATATGACCGCCAATTGTATATTTCGTAACGTTGAATTTATTTTTTTTTTCGTGAACATCTCGATAAACTTTGTTGAATACAATTAAACAAATATGAATAAAGTATGCCAAGTTTAGCACTGAAAAACGTTACCATTGGTAAACAAAACAATTCGTGTTTTCTTTATATGAACCGAGAATTTATGGTTTCTATAAACACCACTTGCTATGTAAATATTAGTGACAAGTTATGGTAACATCACCAATATAAACTGAATAGAAAAAATTGTATTATTGAAGCTAACTTAATAACTGACGGCATACTTGGCGCATTGGTGAAGCCATTTCCCCTAAATTGCAGAAGGGGGAGTCCCTGGGACATCTGTTACATCTGTTGGTCTATGTTAAAACAAATTTTATGATTTAGAAATAATAAGCTTTAATCATTGAAAGAAACAAAAATTAATTATTGGAAGGATTCTCGAAATATATACTCTTATTCGGGTATTTGAGTGTCTTCAAGACTAGAGTGAATAGGCTCTTAATAAACTAGCGCGTTTAACCATCAACGATTGCATCACTGCTCACCATCATACGGGATTGCAGTCAAGCATTAGTTTATAACAATAAAAAAACCTCTCCCGCTCTGGGCGGAGCGGAAGGGCGTGGCAGACTTATACTGACTAAAACCCACCCGTGCTAGGAAGCACGGGTGTGCACCGTGCACCGTCACCCTGGCGCACAGGCAAGTGCCTTCACTTGTCTGTGCGCCAGGGTCACGGTGTGAAAATTTCAACTGTCTAGCTATAACGGTTCATGAGAAAAGCCTGGTAGCAGACAGTGAAGTCTTAGTCATAGGACTGATTTTTACCCTTTCAATACGGAACCCTAAAAGCAACCGAATTGAGAATCTCCTCCTTGTATGAAGTGGGTTAAAGAGGGCAAGTTGTCTGTGCTATACATATTCACTGGGCACCGATGTTAGACACCACTAGTACCCGTATGTGGTGGCCATGGTGGGCTAATGACCAGTGACCTTGCCCTGTTATATTGCGTAGGTGGGCGTACCTACGATATTACGACATAGCCTGCCACCAAATCTTTTTTTTCTATTCAAGCGACAGCACATCAAGCTACTACAATCTGTCTGATTGCTTTATTAGATTTTCAAATTTATCTTTAAAGCGTTAAGGATCAAGGTTGATTGGGAATATTTGACAGTTTCGGGTAGCTTGACCTGCTGTCGACCGTACCTATACAACAAAACCAACAAACCTATATATTTTAACTTTTCTCTATCCAGTTCGTAAGCTAAAGTTTTAACTTCGGTTGAGGTAAAATTAATTTATGAGTTATACATTTCGTCAGACATAATAATTAAAATTAAATCCTTGCTAATATTATAAATAGGAAAGTGAGTTTGTTTGTTTGTTCGGTTTTCACGCCGTAACTACTGAACCGATCGCCATATATTATTTCTCCAAGGGTCTGAAACAGTTTTCTCCCTTTTTCTCTCTTTCTATCGAACCAATCTCAACGTCCGACCCACCAATCGACAGATATTCGTCCCTGGTACCATGGAATGCTATTTTCAAATTATTAGTATAGTGCGAATTTTTCGCACGGGTCAGCTAGTTGCTTTGAAAAACTATAAGTCTGGATTAAATACACACATCAAAAGTGTCTAGGGATCAACATATATTTTTGCAATAACTTTTCTCCTGATTGATATTAATTAAAATTTTCTTTAAGGATTCATCAAATAAAGTGTTTTCGTTTGTCACAGTAACGATAAACCAAGTCACCTTTGCATTAATAAAGAAATTTGCCATTTTCCTAATAAAGGGATATTTGACATTTGAACCACTAACACAAAAGTTCGAAAAAAAGACTGAAATAACAGTTTTCTCTAAAATTTTATTGGGTAACTTAAACAATTAATAATCCGTGTTTCTACCGCGAACACTAACAACACAAGAACATCGGTTTGGCATACTCAAAATGAGTTCATCCAAATCACGCTGTGGAATGGCCGCCCATGTTCGTTGCAACAACAAAAAAAGGTCTTCTTGCGACTGGATACCCTCCATATTCGGCAGAGCTCTTCTCTGTAGCATATCCCATGCATGCTCAATCGGGTTCAAGTCTGGCGACTGAGCAGGCCAGGGCAGGACATTGATGTTAGCTGCGGCGAGAGTCTGTCTTACAACTCTTGCGGTGTGCGGTCGTGCATTATCATGCATTAACTGAAATAAGGGACCGATTTGCACTTGTAGAGGAACGATGACGTCTGATACAATCGTTTCAGCATAAATTTGAGCGTTGAGGTTGCCTCTGATCCAAATCAACTCAGTTCTTCCGCCGATCCAAATACCCGCCCATACCATGATGGTTCCACCACTATAAGGATGGACTTCCTGGCAGGATTTTAATCGCTGTTGGCGTCCAGGGGTTCTCCAGTGTCGTATACGTCTTGTATCCGGTCTCATACCAAAACGAGACTCATCAGAAAAGCACACGAAACGCCATTGTTCTTCTGCCCAATTTCTGTGTTCAAGAGCCCATTGATATCGAATCCTACGATTGTGCATTGCTATAGGTGGTACCCGTAGCGGTCTTCGGGAATGAAGGTTCACTTCATGCAAGCGGTTTCTGACTGTTTGGTCGCTAATTAAGTTCCCTGAAGAGTGATGAAGCCTCACGGCTAACATCATGGCGGTTATTGTTGGAGCTCTTCGAGTTAAGATTTGAATGTATCGGTCTTGTCTCCGTGTGGTGCAGCGATACCGTCCTCCATGGCGCTCAGCCACGGTACCAGTGCTTCGGTAACGTGTCCAAAGTCGACTGATAACACTCTGACTTGTATTCAGAGCTAAAGCCACAGTACGTTGCCGGGAACCAGCTTCTATCATTCCCACGGCTCTGAGCATTTCTTCCCTGCTTAAATGACGTCGCCGCTCCATAATAACGTTGGTTTTAATCAGTAGTAGGGAAACAGTAGCACTAATAATGTCTTCAATGCGTTGTATGTTTTTATAGGGAAAATATTGACAGCTGATTTTCATCTTTTACTCGAATTTGATTCACAGTTCCTGATTCAAATTATGAAATGCACCAAAAAGGATCCATATAAATTTATAAAATCATAAATTTATTACAAAGCCACATCTCAATCTCAAGAAATCCGCATAAAAATGCTTGATCCCTAGACACTTTTGATGTGTGTAATAGGGTACTTTTCATCCCTGAAAAATTTGATAATCCCGAGGGAAATCTAAAAAGCGCGATATAACCGAATACCACGCGGGCGAAAAGCTAGTAAATTAAAAGTAAATCCAATCGTTAAGACGTAAGTTTGACAAATGGAACAGAAAAAGTTAGATTTGTTATAACTTTTCATTTGACAGCTCGGTTACATTCCAATTGATCCAGTTATGGTTAAACCATCCAACTGTCAAAAGTTAGTGCGATACAAAACAGAATTAAAGTTTTGGTTTGGTTGCGATGGAATTCTGTTTTGGTTGAATTAAGACTGATAGATACAATAAAACAAATGACTTGCATCGTCTAAATAGTATTTAAACAATGCAACTTTTATTGTTGTTACAAGTTAATTGAAGCCATAGGCAATTAAATTGCATCGTGTAAAAATCAGTCTTTATTTTAGCGCGATTGGCCCCCTGAACAGTTATAATATAAACGACCAAAAAGTTCAACGTGCTGCACAAGCGCCTGCGACTCCGGTTCCGGCGAAACAAAAGATCTAAAATAATAACATAACTGTGTGAAAATTCTCGTGACATTAAAAACATTGTTATTCTTACATTACCTACGTTTTGAATACACCAAATACTCATTAACTATATCTCCTTCATGAAAGATAGAATAATAGTTACAGCAGAAAAGAAAAATAAAGATTCCGGCGAATTGAGAACCTCCTCCTTTCTTGAAGTCGGTTAACAATAGGGAATAATCTAGCGCAAATTGCATTATTTATCAGTATAATTGTATTAATTTATGTGGTAAAAAATCGTGTCGTGGTGGCCTAGTGGTTAAAACACCAGCCTCTCAAGTATGAGTGCGCGGGTTCGATTCCAGATCAGGAAGTACCAATGTAACTTTTATAAAGTTATATGTACTTTCTAAGTATATCTTGGACACCAATGACTGAAGGTGAAGGAAAACATCTTGAGGAAATTTGGACTTTTAAGTCTGAAATCGCCAACCCGCATTGAGCAAGCGTGGGGATTACGCTCAATCCTTCCCTGTATGAGAGGAGACTTGTGCCCAGCAGTGGGACGGTACAAAGGTTGATGATGATGTGGTAAAATACATTTTTTTTCTTGCACGCAAAGAACAATTTTAAAACGACGCGCCTAAGCACATTCGCGCAAGCGCGCTCAGTCTTACGAATTCTTGATCAGATCACGTGCTCTGACACGATGGACATTCCATCAACCCGCGGCACTGGGCCCACCACTGAGTACATAATAAGCTATTTATGCTCATGCTATGCTTGTAAAATAGTTTATCGTTCGTTATAATTACTTGATTTTATCGCACAAAATAAGTAATGTAATTTCGTCCATGTATATAAGTTGTGTAAGACCAATAATTTATTAATGTTCATTATTTTTTAGTTTTTTATAATAATGGAGAAATTCTGTATATCAAGTTACGTAAACGTATTGGTCAACCGTAACTAACGAAGCACGTACAATAATGAGTTACAATTTACTGTTTTCGTGTTACGGTATGAGGCACTTATTGGTATTGAATTTGGCCTTACAAACCTACTTAGACTTAATTTATTTGTCTTTGGATACATTAGAAGTTTGAAGGGAATAAGGTTCGCCAGCAGTTGTTTGGGGCCGACTGAATAACCAAAAGATTAAGTTAACTAACATAAAGATATTTGTTTGTTAACTACTCTTTCGCGATAGCCTCCGCATTGACAGCCTCCGTGGCGTAGCGGTAGCGGACGCGGCCGCTATGCAAGGTGGCACGGGTTCGATCCCCGCACAGTGCAAGTATTTCTATGCATGAATATGAATATTTGCACTTGTCTGGTCGTGCCTCGGAAAGCACGTTAAGCAGTTGGTCCCGGTTGCCATACGAACATCTAGTGGCAGTCGTTACGGGTTGTTGGAGCCCTCAAAAATCCAACAATTGGTCTAACTACAATGCTTCGATGTCGCCTTCGGGTTGTGGAGGTCAGACGGCAGTCGCTTCACGGAAAATGTCGAAGTTTAGCCATATCAGCAGTTGGACTGGTAAAGCGGACCCTAGACTCCAAAGCTGAAAAGGCTTCGGATGCGACTGGGATTAACGCTGGGATGATGATGACTCTTTCGCGATAGAAATAGTCCATAGCCTGGTTTAGGAAATAGGTACCTTTATCCCGATATTTTCATACGATCGAGACTTATGCGAGTGTACCCGCGTGGCGCAGCTAGTTATTTGAAAAAGAAAAATATTACATAGGGAGATGATAGACTTGTTTTAGGGCTGATTTTTCCATCGACAGAAAATTTTTATTAATGGAATTTGATATCCAACAAACTTTTAAAAAAGAGCTGTCGATTTTTTTTTTTTTTTTTACTTTTCCCACTCCATGATTTACTCCTGTATCGTGGGTGCGTTTACAAACATTTAAACTCACATACACAAACACCCAGACCCGAAACAACTAAATACTTGTAGGTCATACAATACAGCGCAGCAGTCGATCACTCGAATTGAAAATTATTCCTCGGCTAAAATTATATGGAGTAGTAATATCAGCCCACGTTGAATTGAAAATATCTACAAATTTCTCACAAGAGTTATACAACCAATAATCAGTAACTTACCAAGCATCGTAGGACCAACACAACTAGACTACTTATATGTCTGTACAATACGCACTTTCTCTCGCTCAGCCAAGTCTAGATTCTGAGCGTCTGATTCTCCATCTCGCTTCAACATTGATGAATTAACATTAGCTGGAAAGTGACATATGATCGCATGTATATTCAGTGAGGTAGAACCACAAAACTGAGCCGTAGTACTATATTGACAGTAAGTAAGGTACGTTATGTCCTTGGATTGCTGTAAAGAGGTTTTGTAATAAATTGGGTTGGGAGGTTAGTGACCGTTACGGTCGACTGCCTATCGCGATGTTGTCATTGAGATTCTGTTCGATGGTGGTTTTTATGTCTGGCTTAGACTACTTTTGATGTGTTATTTTAGTACCGAGAATTACAAAGTTTTTTGAGACTTACTTAGCTGTAGTTACTATAAATGTTGATGGATAACGTCAATGACTACAAACAAGAGCAGTGGCGAATGGCGATATATCTCTGTCTACTGTCATCGCATAATGGCATCGTATCAGTTAGATCACAGTATCAGTTATAAATCAATTTATATACGTTTTTCCTTTAGCCAAAGATTATCTTTTAAAGATGGAGAAGAATAACGTAGGTATATCGAACCAGTAAGCACGAAGAAAGCTATGAACATAATACAAAAATACCGTTTTTTTTTTAATGGCTTTCCGCAATTCAGCTTAGAAATTTGTCGTCTACTTAATCGGGCCTGTCTACCCTAATAAAATAAGGCCATATACCAGTCAGGACTTAAAAAACATAAAAACTAGGCGACTTCAAACTAAAAGCACCTCCTGTGGGGTACGGACCGGGCAGCAAGAGACAGGTTGGATCGGAATTATACTCACTGAATGCAAGACCTCCTCCAGTTATGGAAGTTAATCAAAATACAGATTAAAAAAAAAGACCATAAAGTAAAAACAGTGCTATACATAGTTCCACTTTTAATTACTTAATTAATTTCAAAGCGTGCCTGTTAATACAATGAGTGAACAATTAAAAGTGATCTGAATAAATTGAAACAGACACGTGTAAAGCAAAGCTTTATGAAACCTTTAAATAAATATACGGTCGTTTTATTAATAACAGCTGCATAGTGCATTGTGAAAAGTACGCCGACACTTGATGAATTGAAATATTAATATGACTGTTTTTTTTATATATATATTATCATTAAATAGAGTTTCACCCCTGCACGGTTTTTATATGTAAATAAAGTAAGCGTTAAAGCAGAAGATAATTCCACAGGGACATCACGACCCTCAGTAATGAGGGGAACTACTTGAGGAGGAGTATAGTAAATGTATATGTATGTATATATGTTCTGTACATATTAAGTGGGAGTGTGCGAGGGAATTGCATGATTTAATTCCCCCATCTCCGTTCCACCAGCGGACGACCCGTCGTACGGCTGGTTTCCACCCTTACGTTGTTAACACCACTACGATCCGGACGAAGCGCTTCGCCTCCTCCTTTATACCGCATACATCGAGGGACTGGAACAATTTGCCCGCGGCGGTGTTTCCGTCGGACTACAATTTGAGTGTCTTCAAGGCTAGAGTGAATAGGCTCTTAATAAACTAGTGCGCTTTACCATCAACGATTGCGTCACTGCTTACCATCAGGCAGGATTGCGGTCAAGCGCTGGTTTATAATTTGTAAAAAAAAAAAAAAAAAAAAAATAAGTGTATATCTTTACTAATATACATATAAAGCTGAAGAGTTTGTTTGAACGCACTAATCTCAGGAACTATTGGTCCGATTTGAAAAAATCTTCTTGCGTTGGTTAGCCCATTAATCCAGGAAGGCTATAGGCTATATAACATCACGCTGCGACAATAGGAGCTGAGCATAACAAAAAATTGAAATATATGATGTACATTTTGGGGTTCAACTAAAATATTCAAATAACTAATTACACGCGAACCAAGTCGCGAGCGGCCGCTAGTGAAGTAATTTATCACGAAGGTGTATATGATATACACCTTCGTGATCATCATCATCATCCCAGCGTTAATCCCAGTCGCATCCGAAGCCTTTTCAGCTTTGGAGTCTGGGGTCCGCTTTACCAGTCAAACTGCTGATATGGCTAAACTTCGACATTTTCCGTGAAGCGACTGCCGTCTGACCTCCACAACCCAAAGGCGACATCGAAGCATTAACACACACCTACACCTTCGTGATAAATCCTCTAAATGATGGTGAAAACTGCATCAAATTCGGTTGCGAAGTTAGAAGAACAACGCGGCCATACAGATAATGAAACATTAGCATTTAAAAAATGTGTAAAGTATAGATAGGTTATAATGAGAACGGAATACGTATTTGGTCAAATTCAAGGCCTTGCCAGATAGCAATGTTAGCGTATTAAAGTTTTAGCTTTAAGTAAGTATGTATGTGATTTTTGCATGTTTGATGGCAAATTATTGTAGAACTTATTATAATTTGTTACTTTGCCACTATGATACCTAACGAGGGTATTCTTTTTAAAAGAGTAACCGTGTAGTTTCCTATAGACTCTTCACTATAGGAATTCGAATCGCGAAATATTTTTTTTTTAACTATATTTTAGATATTCGTCAACAGGTTTGCTGAGAACACATACCTACCTACATTTATATCTATAAATTAAATAGTGTACGTAATAAAGAGTATTCAATTGATACCTAACTGTATTTTTAGACAAAGCCTAAACGGTACATTTCTTTTCCGAAGCGTTATTTAAAAGAAGAAGTAGGCAATACTAAAAAAATAATGCTTTCTAAACTCGATAGCTTTAGCATACCTAGTTTATTTAATTAACTTAATAATAAATCAGTAAATGACAATATTGTACGGACGACAGCAGGTCAAGCTACCTGAAACTGTCAGATATTCCCAATCAACCTTGGGCTGCTTAGCTTAACACTTTTGTGTTAAAGTTGAAAATCTAATAAAGAAATCTGACAGATTGTAGTAGCTTAATGTGCCTAACTAACCTAATGTGTATTTACATGCAGATCCGATTCCCGTTCCAAAGAACGTTGTAAATTGCAGGTAACCAGTGTTTGTCGTTCTAACTAAAGAATTTTATCCTGTCTTTTTAGAAATCATCATCATCTCAGCGTTAATCCCAGTCGCATCCGCAGCTTTTTCAGCTTTGGAGTCTGGGGTCCGCTTTACCAGTCTAACTGCTGAGTTTGGCTAAACTTCGATATTTTCCGTGAAGCGACTGCCGTCTGAGCTCCACAACCCGAAGGCGATATCTAAGCATTGCAGTTAGACCAATTGTTAGACTTTTGAGGGCTCCAACAACCCGTAACGACTGTCACTAGATGTTCGTATGGCAACCGGGACCAACGGCTTAACGTGCTGTCCGAGGCACGACCAGACCAGTGCAAATATTCATATTCATGCATACAAATATTTGCACTGTGCGGGGATCGAACTCGCGCCTCCTTGCGCAACGGCCGCGTTCGCTACCGCTACGCCACGGAGGCTGTCTATTTAGAAATAAATGCCTTAAACCATACTTAAGTAGCAGTTCTTGTATACTTTATAACAGTTCCTGAAACACCGAAGCTCAGCTATCTCGTCCCAAATTTCTGCTACGTATGATTGACTTACTGCAACCGGTTACACAGTGGCCTACTCAGTTTATTGGTTATTTTCGGCCTTGAGTGAAAGTGCGCTTACTCTTGCAAAACGAACAAACATATAACATATGGAACTGATACTTATACGTAACTTGATTTAGTGGCATTCGATCTGTTGAACGACTGTTACTGTTTTACATTAGCAAATATCTATGTTAATTATACAGCGTTTGTTCAGAATAAGCAACTGAATCGATTCCAATCATTTTTTACACCATGTTATATTTTTTGGCAAATAAATTTAGAAATTGTTTCAGTGTGGTTATCAAGCGGTTACGATAGATCATAGTACTTGCGCGCAGGCCACAGCTCACGCCAGAGGTCAACGCACCGCGCTCGCCCACCCGAGCGGAGCTTTAACCATATTTTTGTTGGGACAACCAAGTAGAATAGCAAGCTTATAACTTTGTGGATTTTCATTATATCTTTTAGAAATTTTGTACATAGATTCTTTACTTTAAAAAACTGGACACGTGATTCGGGTTTCACATAAACAAAAAATTATGTTGTATAGTGAGGTACTTAATCAATCTCCTCGAATCCTATTCCTACTAATTCTACAAATATTAGCTGGGCAACACAACAAATACTAGCTGCACAGTTTTCAACGCGCTGTGTCATCTTCATTTTTTATTTATATGAGAAAAGAAAAAATAATATAATATTAACAGATATGATATGTTCTAACAAACTAACCAAAATAAATGTGCCGTTCGGAGCAGCAGCACACACATGCAAATTTTTTATTCTGCGTAGATTTCACACGTTGGTACAGTGTGAGTGAGATGGAGCGCAATCTAAAGCATAGAGAAGAAAAAGATGGCTAGTGTTAGTATTTGTCGTTTGTTTTTACGAGTGTAGGTATCGAGAGCACAGTAAGCGAGATACTGGACTTACCTTCTTTTGTACGCTTCATTTTCAGTGCGCTAGTGACATATCTACCTTAGTTTAATATTATATCAATGGAAAAAATACGTGTCTAGTATTTTTTGGAAATCTGACTGACGGACTAATTAGTTTTTTTTAGTCAAATACCCTACTATCCTATCCCCTGCATCGTGTAAGAGTAACAGATGCTAAGGTAAAAAGAGATTGTAACGTATCTAAGTATTCAGTTTTTAGTTGATACTTCCATCATTCATACTTGATTTCGAATGTGGTAAATAGAAAATCTATTGGTATGATCAGCACCCTTATTGCGTAACACACTATTACTGTTAATTGGAATCATTTTGAAGTAAATTGCTAATCCATTGCTCCGTATGCTCGAAAAATTTGCATGCTCAATAACGTAGATAACGCAGTGAATGTTATTAAACTGTCAAAAAGATATCCATTGCTACTAGTGGTCTGTTACGCAATTACCCTGCTGATTCGAGCTAAGTATTTGTCTCTTCAGTTAAATTAATATTAGCTAAGAGACTTTTGTTTTTGTTTTTTTTTTCTATATTTATAAATCAGGGCTTGACCGCAATCCCACCTGATGGTAAGCAGTGATGCGATCGTTGATGGTAAAGCGCGCTAGTTTATTAAGAGCTTATTCACTCTAGCTTTGAAGACACTCAAATTGTAGTCCGACGGAAACACCACCGCCGGCAAGTTGTTCCAGTCCCTTGATGTACGCGGTATAAAGGTGGAGGCGAAACGCTTCGTACGGATCGTAGTAGTGTTAACAACGTAAGGGTGGAAACTCACCGTACGACGGGTCGTCCGATGGTGGAACGGAGACGGGGGAATTAAATCATGCAATTATACAATATGTAAAGAAAACCCTGTCCGATCCGTAAAGGTCTTGTTAGGTATCGATAACTGATTCTAATAATGCCCACAAAGACAGGCAAAACTTAAAAAAAATCCCCCTAAAAAAATAAATATTATTTCGCAAAAAGAGGTAACTTAATACATGTGCTGTAAGCAACCCCTTCCGCGGGCGGCGGGGGGCAGAGCACGCGGCACCTGTGATGCCTGTGACGTGGTCGCGTCGCTATTCGCTTATAATAATATCGGTGTTGTCACTTTTTTAAAACTTACCAGATTTCGGGGAAATTGGAATTAATTCCCGGGAAAAAAGGATTATTTCAAAATTCATTAGTATTATTACTATGATGATTATGTAAAATTTTGTATTATATTTGGTCAAGTGTTAACCTAACCTTTAATATCCTTACGGGTCGGACAGGGTTTTCTTTACATATTGTATATTCGAAAGCTCTTCAGAATCATTGTTTACAAGATAATTTGGATGTTCATTATCTTGCTACCTAAGTAATCTCTCTATTTCTTTTCACAATACCCAAAGGATAACTTGTTAGTCAAAACACACGATTTTCCTCAAACATTTTTCTTTTTGATAAATACACGGAGACAAGAGGTTATTACGTTCCTAACTCAATATTTATTACATGAACGCAAGTTATAACACATAAAACCTACACTCATATCGTCCGCTTACAGGAAAAAATAGTCCTTATCTCGACCAGCTACCGTTAAACCAAATAATTCGCATAATATGATTACAATGTCGCCATTACATAAACTTGTTTTACTATATAACTTAAACAGTACTGCAAACTGAAGCTCCATCATCATGGAATTATCACCTGTATTTAGAAGATCATAATGTTGATTATCGCTCAAACAACCCACACTGATTGTAGCTTTTGTATTATGTGTAAATACAGCATAGTTTTGTGAGTCATACCAAAATATTCCGAGCAGAGAAGTCAAGGTTTCAGAAGGGAGGCTATTGGCCTATCAATGTGTTAAATCAATGTTTACGTAGATAACACTAAACCTTATATCGTCAAAGATACAGTCGTAAATCGATTAGCTGGAGGTATTCTTTGTGGATAGTCTGCATAGTTTTTATGTCAGAAAGCTCTTAAACTAACACCAGACACCGATATCCTATCTCTCGCATTATGTACAAAATTCTTAAGGTAAACAATTTGCTAAGCTTCCATCAATAGGGGCGGTCGAATGTCGGGAAATTCGTAGGTAATCAGAATTCTGATACTTCAAAATACATTCTAGAGTTCACTTACTATTTCAGGAGTAATTTGGGATAATCAGCAACTTCCATTAATGTTGGGAGTTGTCTAACGAAGCTGGGAAAAGGTTGACAGCAAATCATTTAGTACTTAAGTGCTGTCAAAGAAATAAAGGGCTATTTAGGTGTCATATCGCCAGTGAGATATTTCTGCTAATAAACAAATAAACACGACGGTTATGAGTTATAACTATTTAATGTCCAAAAGTTCTTTTACTGAGAGTCGCTCAGTCGAAAACCATACGTTCAAAAGTTATGTTTAATCCTTTGTGTCCAGTGGCCTAACGCGAACAACAACACTACAGCATGTTTTATTTAATCCAAAGGCGGCAGTCTCAGCGTGGCGTCATCATTTTTTGTACTTTTAGCAGTCACTGTGAGGTCAACTTATATTACTCTTATATTGCGGGACAGACAAAGACTCTTGCTTTATTCAAGTCTCGTACACACAATCGTATCTGTTTTCTCCACAGCGGTAAGCCAGATAACATAATAGAGAAATCCTTTATTTGTTGCTCGCCGTAACCGAGATAATACAATAACACAGATCGAGACAGTCGATCACGACTGAATTCGATATCGATTCAATTTGCAAATGGGCGATTGTAATCAGAAACATATCGCGAGTTGACGGTCACTTAAACAAACACGTGCACTATAGGAGTCGGTGTTATCGGCACGTGTTTAACGACGCCCGTGGTCCGTGGATGTAGTGCAGTACATACACGGGTGAAATTTCGAAATATCCGCACACACCTTGTGCAAACCCAAGCCTGATGTGGGTCAACCGCACGCGACGTTATCTCAGGCGCCACCGCCACACACCGATAAACAAAGAACAAGGTAGCTCCAGGAAAAACTGAGGCTCCACACACTGTTTAACACAAAAAAATGCATCCAACCGTAATCAATGAACGAAAAACAAACACAAAACCACCTCATCGGTCGAACTGTCAACATTATAGCCGGACGATGGTATAGGCGACGAGGTCATCGCTTCCATTCTAGCCGCAAGTTTCACGTAACCACTGGTACTAAACGCGTAAATACTACGGCCGGCAGCGCAACGGAACAACGTTCGCTGCAATCGCGCGGAGATTTCGAAATGCGAAATTGTCACCGGTGCGGCGCGCGCGCATGCGATATTATCCGTCTGGGAGATCGCGCACAGATGGCGCGTTGCGTCGCCGCGCGAAAAACACGCGTACGCGCGCCGGTTTTCACAATGCCACTGTTTCCCGTGGCCGCGCCGACTCGAGTCAATTAGCCGCACGACCTCCGCACCACTCCGCGGTGCCCAAACGACAACAGACGGACACCCGCGACGAACAATCACCCGCACAATGAGAT
The DNA here is from genome assembly GCA_017933935.1 of Sesamia nonagrioides. Taxonomy (NCBI): domain Eukaryota; kingdom Metazoa; phylum Arthropoda; class Insecta; order Lepidoptera; family Noctuidae; genus Sesamia; species Sesamia nonagrioides. Next base: position 640,066 of record JADWQK010000063.1, on the reverse strand, counting down.
GAACTGATCCAAGATTTACATAACTTAACGCTACCTTCATAACATTTGCAGTATTTAAGTTTTGTAGACCATAACTCGCATGTATAGTGCGTGTAAGGCATCGCGATTGGTCGCTGGTAATCATATCGAGTAGAGACCGGATCGTAATTTTTATGATGAGTTGGAATTGGCGCGGGCGGCGGCGTGACGTCACGGGACTGGTGCGCCGACGCATACGCGGACATTGCCCGACTTACATTAATAACTTGATGTTTATGGGATGGTCTCATCTTTTTTTCTGAATATTAGGTTTCGAAAGACGCAACACGAAATCTTAATAAAAACATGTCGATCAAAATAGAAGGAAAATATTAAAATTCGAGACTTCCTGGTTTCAGTGACGTACAAGAAATGTACTCATACATTTGAGCTTTCCGCTAACATTATATCCATGTATGTCATTGCTAATATAAAAACATTGCAGAAACATGTCGATCACAAATTATCCGCTTGCCCCTCAACCAGTTAGTATTTCACAATCCAATTCAAGTTAATCAATCGTATAATTTAAAGCAGCTACGTCATAATTGAGATAGGGACTTGTCCGGGACGAAGCAGGCTTGTCTATGTCCATTGAACCAATTACACCCACTTCTTCCGCGATATGTTATAAATACTTATAGCCATAAATCTATTTATCCATGCCAGTAATAAACTTTTTATTGTTTGATTTAAATGTGCTGTAAAATGAGGACAACGAAGATCTTGGAAGTTCTAGAAGTTGCTTAGAATGGGGTAATAAAACTTTTTAAGTGTAGAAGTTTGTAGTCTCTGGGTGCTTTACGGTTATGAGTTTGATAAAAGTTGTAGTTGGAGACGATATGACACTGCTTAGAACATATTTTCATCAACGGTTTTAGATCATGTGTTCCATAACGCCTAATCGTGTCACTCACTCACGTCATTTTGACAATTCAATAATATTCATTGCATGTTTAACACATTAGAGCAGATGAACTATTCATACATAGGAAGCAATGATATACGATTAGCAAATTATGACTTCCTACGCTGGCTGTATTCTTGAGCATAATTGACAGGTTGGCAGGGACATCAACACGCGACCTTTAATCCACTAACAAGGGGATTTCACCGGGAACCAGAAAAGGTATTATTATTACATTTTCTACGGATGGTAAGCAGTGATGCAATCGTTGATGGTAAAGCACGCTAGTTTATTAAGAGCCTATTCACTCTAGCCTTGAAGACACTTATATTGTAATCAGAAGACCGCCGCAGGCAAATTGTTCCAGTCCCTTGATGTACACGATATAAAAGACGAAGCGAAACGCCTCGTCCGGATCATAGCGGTGTCAATAACGTAAGGGTGTTTGTTGCATACTTAATCATCAGATAAATGTTAAAGCAAACAAGGAATTCACTTAAGACTGGTTGTCGGACCTTCTGTCAAAGTTTCGCGAATGACAGCGGGACCAACGGCTTAATGTGGTTTGCGAGACATGGAGATGGTCACCCACAGACCAACCGAGGCAAGAGTCGCTTGTTGTTAGCCACGATAATATACAACATTATTTATAGTTTATGCGCAACACGTGTCCAGTATTTTCAAGTAAAGAATCTATGTACAAATTTTCAAAAAGATATCATGAAAAACCACAAAGTTATAAGCTTGTTATGTTACCTGATTATCCTTCCGAATATATGGTCACCACGCGGCACCGCTGATCACGCGCCCGCGTCTGTAGCGGCGTCGTCTTGCACTCATCCATACTAATACAGGGTGGCCCAAAAGTCCTTCGAAAAGTAAAATTTGATTATGGGCCACCCTGTAAGTATTATAAATGCGAAAGTCACTCTGTCTGTCTGTCTGTTACGCTTTTCCCGCTTAAACCTCTCAACCGATTTTGATGAAATTTGGTACAGACAATCTTTAGACCCTGAGAAAGAACATAGAAGCAGAACATCCCGGAAAAATTTGATATTCCCGAGAGAAATCTAAAAAGCGCGATATAACCGAACTCCACGCGGGCGGAAAGCTAGTTAATAATAATTTCTCTTTTTCTCTAACCAGTGATAACATTTTCCATCACACTTGCAGGCTTTGGACTGTCGTAACGGTCAGTGATAAGTCGTGGTGGCCTAGTAGTTAAAACACCAGCCTCTCAAGTATGAGTGTGCGGGTTCGATTCCAGGTCAGGCAAGTACCAATGTAACTTTTCTAAAGTTATATGTACTTTCTAAGTATATCTTGGACACCAATGACTGAAGGTGAAGAAAAACATCTTGAGGAAACCTGGACTTTATAAGTCTGAAATCTCCAATCCGCATTGAGCAAGCGTGGTGATTACGCTCAATCCTTCTCTGTATGAGAGGGGACCTGTGCCCATCAGTGGGACTATAAAAGGTTGATGATGATGATGATGAACGGTCAGTGTAGGTAGATATGACTATGTACTTTACTCTTAAATGCAGTCGTAAAGAATAAAATGTAGTCAATGCAATTTGGTGTAACTTACGACCTGCACTTGAATTCTTTACATAAAAATACTGGACACGTGACTCGGGTTTAGCATAACCAAAGAATAGCATTGTATATTTGGGAAAAAATATAACATGATGTAAAAATATAGCATGGTGTAAAAACATAGTGTTACGAATGGACCTTATGTCGATGGCATAAGGTTCAATATCGCGTGACATGCAGTGTGTCACTTTTAAGCCCTATTTTTCCAGATCTAGACATTTTCCAGGTACAATAATAAAACGCATTACTAGACTTAGGACGGCCTATCGAATGGTACAGGTCTCAACAGTTTTGTCAACAAAGTGTCGACATCAAAATTTCTAGAAACCCGTTTCCGGGAATTACCGTAGGTACTTCCGAGTGACCTCGAAGTTATGTGCTATTATTATTACGTCTAGAGGAATCTGGAATATTCGATCAGCTGGACTATATATAGCACCGTGACGCCGCCGCAGAGTCAGTCTACACTCGACTAGCGATACGAAAACAGCGACAGTTAAGAAGCGATCTTTGAGAATACCTACTGCGACAACTGTAACAAGGACTGTGAGTACAACGTGAAGTAACATCTGTACTGTTATTGTGTGTTTACGACACGGACTTCGTGGACGTAAGAGAAGACTTCGGTGCAACGTCAGCGACATTCTACTTGTCATTGCCTACAATCGACTGTACCTTCGTTGCCAATAAGCTTCGTAACCCTTAACCGGCATTTTAGTACCCCTAGCCCGTAACAATTGGTGTCAGAAGCGGCATGCCGGTCACGCCAAGGGAAGACGAAAGGGTTCGCACGCGACGACAAGCAGCGATGGATTTGGCGCGTCAAGAGGAAGAATCGGTTGGTGTCCCTGCACCCGGAGTAGATGCGGCCGCCGTAACACCGACGAATGTGAGTGCGCCTACTACCACCACTATTCCCGGAAGCAGTGGATGTGATTTATCGGCGTTGCTGGCTCATTTGACGCTGCAAATAAAAGGTATGGCAGAATCCCAGGCAGCAACCCAGGCACAGATTAAAAGTGTAGCAGAATCCCAGGCAGAAACCCAGGCAAAAATAGATAGATTCCAGGCAGCAACCCAGTCACAAATAAAGGAATCTCAGCAACTGGTATTACAATTAAATGAAAAGTGGAAAAAGACCAAAGAAGAGGTCAATGAACTTAGAATTAAAACAGCTCAACAAGATGCCCGTCTGGACCAGCAAGACACGCGCATAGACAAACAAGATACGCGTATGGACCAGCAAGATACGCGCATAGACAAACAAGATGCGCGTATGGAGAAATTAAACAGTACCATCATGGAGTTTGGGAAGGAAGTAGAATTTTTGCAGGAGAAGGTACAAAAAGACGTTATTAAAGGTGTGGTACCAGTACCCAGTGCTTTGCCGACTTTCAAGGTACCTCATTTTGATGGAACAACGTCATGGGTGGCCTTCCGTCTACAGTTTGAAAAAGTCGCAAAAGGCAACAATTGGGACGACGATCAAGCTGTAACCGCCCTTACGCTTGCTCTGCGTGGTGAGGCGGTCCAAATCCTCGAAAATATTTCCGGCGATTCCAATACCCTAGCCTGTCTGTTAGAAGCGTTGGAGTCTAGATATGGAGAGAAACACCTGGAACACGTCTACAGGGCTCAACTCCGCGACCGCACACAGAAAAGCAGTGAGGGTTTGCAACAATGGGCATCGGAAATAGAACGTATTGTTCGGAGGGCGTATGCTTCAACGCCGGGAGTAATTGATGCTACTACAGTGCAAGCTTTTACTGACGGAATTCGAGATGCGGAAGTCAGGGCTGCGGTTCGTCTCGGGCACCATCAGACTCTGAAGGCAGCCTTGACACACGCTCTGGAGGTGGAAGCAGTACGCCAAGACGGCCGACCACACCACCGTATTCGTGAGGTAACCGCACAAATGAAACCCCGACAAGGGCCAACATGCTACGAGTGCGGTGAAAAAGGGCATATTCGGATCAATTGTCCCAGAAAGGCTAAGGGAAGAACTTCTGGGACACAGGTGGAAGCCGAGGATTTAAACTAGGAACAGCCAGGGCTATGGGGCGAGTACTGGCTGGTCGACATGTAGCCCCCATTATAACAGTATCACAAGTGGGTGACGGAAACAGTCTCATTATAGAAGGAGAACTGAATGGTAAATCCTGCAGTTTCACCTTGGATACTGGTGCATCAAGAACCATTGCACGACCGAAGCTATTTCCTCGGACCATAGTATGGAAAAGAGGATCTTCACAATGCCGATTACAAACCGCCACTGGCCAACCAGTACTCGTCCTTGGTGAAACGAATGTGACTTTGAAAATGGGTGATAAGACATTCACGCACCCTGTTTTAGTAGCGAATATTACAGATGATTGCATAATAGGACTGGACTTTTTGAAGAAACAGCAGTGCGTCCTTAATGTAGCAAAAGGAGTATTGAGTTTTCCAGAACAAGAAGTATTTCTTCAAGGTGGAAAACAAGGGTCAGTGTACTGTTTAAGGAGAACGGTATTACCACCAAGATCAGAAACCTTAGTAGATATTAGACTACCACCAATAGGATGCCGTAAACGTTGCATTATAATAGAAGATTCTGGAGATCACCCAGACTGGATAACAGCAAGGACACTGATGATGATTTCCGATAAACCAAAAGTACGCATTATCAACGTTAGTAACAAAGAAATAATTCTTGAAAAGAATTGCATGGTAGGTGTGTGCGATCATGTAGCATCTTTGAGAAAAACAGAGGCTCACCAAAAGGAACTTGATCAGAAGTGGCAGGAACATGTATCGACACTACTCGACGATTGTAAGGGCAATTTAAACAAGTTCGAAAGTCACAAAGTTAAGCAACTGTTGTATAAATTCCATGACATCTTCTCTAAGACCGACAGTGACGTGGGAAGGACTGGGCTCGTCAAACATCATATAGATACGGGCGATACACAGCCGATAAGACAGAGACCACGTCGTATCCCCTTTGCAAGAGAACAGGAAGTGTCGAAAATGTTAAGAGATATGGAGAAAAATCGGATTATCGAAGCGTCTACCAGCCCTTGGTCATCTCCAGTTGTCCTAGTCAAGAAAAAGGATGGCAGTACAAGGTTCTGCGTTGACTACAGGATGTTGAATGATGCCACGAAAAAGGACAGTTATCCCCTGCCACGCATAGATGACACTTTGGACTTGCTAAGTGGCATGAAATGGTTCTCCACAGTTGACCTCAAAAGTGGATACTGGCAGGTGGAAATCTGTCAGCAGGATAAAGAAAAGACCGCTTTCACCACTGGTCCTGGGAACGGTCTCTGGCAATTCAATGTCATGCCTTTTGGACTGTGCAATGCTCAAGCTACATTTGAGCGCCTAATGGAGCGCATCTTGGTGGGGTTGCTTGGTGATGCATGCCTGGTCTATTTGGATGACATCATCATTATGGGACGAAACTTCGCAGAGCACCTGCAATTTGGAGAAAGTCTTTCAGAAACTGCGTGAAGCAAATTTAAAACTCAGTCCTAGTAAGTGTACACTATTCCAGAAAGAGGTTGGATACTTGGGACACATTATTTCGGCGCAAGGAATTCGAACAGACCCAGAAAAAATAAAAGCCGTGTCGAAGTGGCCTACGCCTCGTAATAAAACTGAGGTACGCTCTTTCTTGGGTCTGTGTGCATATTACCGTCGGTTTGTGAAGAACTTCTCCGAGTTAGCAAAGCCATTGCATCGTCTAACAGAGGAAAAGTGTCAATTTGAATGGAACTCTGACTGCGAACAGGCATTTGCGCTACTAAAAACTCACTTGTGTGAGGCTCCTGTATTAGGTTACCCTAGTCGGGAAGGTCGATTTTTGGTAGACACGGATGCCAGCAATGTTGGTATTGGAGGAGTTCTCTCTCAAATACAAGGAGATAGGCAGGTCGTGATTGCATATTTCAGCAAATGCCTTTCCAAGCCAGAAAGAAATTACTGTGTTACCCGCCGAGAACTTCTAGCCGTTGTTAAGACCTTACAACACTTCAAGAAATATTTGATTGGGAGGCAGTTTACACTTCGTACCGATCACGCTGCCTTACAGTGGCTCCTCAAGTTCAAAGACCCAGAAGGACAAGTAGCAAGGTGGATAGAGCAGCTGCAAGAATTTGACTTTGTCACTGAACATCGGAAAGGCAAGTCACACAATAATGCTGATGCTTTGTCTAGACGACCTTGCGAAGAATCTTGCCGACATTGTGCCAAACAGGAAAAGAAAGAGAACGTAAGGATTATCCAGGTGAACACTTTGGACGAAGACTGGGATAATCAATCATTGGAAGACGCACAAAAGGAAGATAGTGACTTGAAGACAGTAATCGAATGGAAGAAACGTGGCCAAAGGCCCACTTGGAGTGAAATATCAGCGCTTAGCCCAACAGCAAAAAGTTACTGGGCTCAATGGGACAGCCTCATAATTGATAATGGAGTTCTCAAGAGGAAATGGGAATCGCCCAGTGGACAGAAGGTCACCTTACAGATAGTTGTCCCCTGCGATAAAGTCGCGTCAGTGCTAAGACAGGTGCACGACGGAGTATCCGGAGGACATCTAGGAGTAAAGAAAACCCTGGAGAAAGTGAGGAAAAGATTCTACTGGGTGCATTGCCGCGAAGACGTAGAGGACTGGTGTAGAAAATGCGTAGCTTGCTCCTCAGTAAAGGGACCGCAAACGAGAGCCAGAGGTCTGCTGAAAGTGTACAATGTTGGTGCACCTTGGGAAAGAGTTGCTGTCGATATAGCTGGGCCATTCCCTGTTACTGAAGAAGGGAATAGGTATATCATCGTTATGCAAGACTATTTCAGCAAATGGCCAGAAGCTTTTGCAGTACCTAACCAAGAAGCTCATACAGTCGCCAAAAAGCTAGTTCACGAGGTGTTCTGTCGATTTGGCGTTCCCTTGGAGCTACACTCTGACCAGGGTAGAAACTTTGAGTCTTCGCTATTTCAAGAGGTTTGCCAACTACTCGGGATACATAAGACTCGTACAACACCATATCACCCTCAGTCAGATGGAATGGTCGAAAGATTCAACCAGACGCCAGAGAATCATTTGGCCAAAGTAGTGGAAGAACACCAGAGGGATTGGGACCAATACATTCCACTCTTCTTAATGTCATACCGCTCTGCAATACATGATAGCACAAATTGCACACCGGCGAAAGTCAACTTCGGCCGAGAAATTAGACTACCAATAGATGCACTAACCGGAACACCTCCCGAAACTCCTATCCTAGCCGTCGACTATGTGGCTGACCTGCGGCATAAATTAGATAGAATACATGAGCTAGTGAGAGAGAATGGTCTCAAAACCAGCGAGAAAATGAAGATCCGATACGACCGCAAAGCTAACGTACCCGGATTTGAAGAGGGAACTTTGGTATGGTTACATAATCCCATAAGGAGAAAAGGAAAGAGTCCGAAATTTCAAGCCAAATGGGAGGGTCCGTACACGATAGTAACCAGGATAAACGATGTCACCTACCGGATAAAGAAAGGACCTAGAGGGAAGCTGAAGATCGTACACGTAGACCGCCTAGCCCGCTATTATGGATCAAATCATGCTCGGGACGAGCATGACTAAGAAGGGGGCAATGTTACGAATGGACCTTAAGTCGATGGCATAAGGTTCAATATCGCGTGACATGCAGTGTGTCACTTTTAAGCCCTATTTTTCCTAGATCTAGACATTTTCTAAGCACAATATAAAAACGCATTACTAGACTTAGGACGGCCTATCGAATGGTACATGTCTCAACAGTTTTGTCAACAAAGTGTCGACATCGAAATTTCTAGAAACCCGTTTCCGGGAATTACCGTAGGTACTTCCGAGTGACCTCGAAGTTATGTGCTATTATTATTACGTCTAGAGGGATCTGGAATGTTCGATCAGCTGGACTATATAAAGCGCCGTGACGCCGGCTCAGAGTCAGTCTACACTCGACTAGCGATACGAAAACAGCGACAGTTAAGAAGCGATCTTTGAGAATACCTACTGCGACAACTGTAACGAGAACTGTGAGTACTACGGGAAGCAACACCTGTAGAGTTATTGTGTGTTTACGACACGGACTTCGTGGACGTAAGAGAAGACTTCAGTACGACATCAGCTACGTTCTACTTGTCATTGCCTACAATCGACTGTACCTTCGTTGCCAATAAACTTCGTAACCCTTAACCGGCGTTTAAGTACCCCTAGCCCGTAACAATAGCATGGTGTAAAAATATAGCATGGTGTAAAAATATAACATGGTGTAAAAATATAGCATGGTGTAAAAATATAGCATGGTGTAAAAATATAACATGGTGTAAAAATATAGCATGGTGTAAAAATATAGCATGGTGTAAAAATATAACATGGTGTAAAAATATAGCATGGTGTAAAAATATAGCATGGTGTAAAAATATAGCATGGTGTAAAAATATAGCATGGTGTAAAAATATAACATGGTGTAAAAATATAGCATGGTGTAAAAATGATTGGAATCTACTCGGTGGTAGGCATAACATCGGCTGCCGGCAGAAGTTACCACCCACCAGACAAAGTCTTGCCGCCAAGCGATTCGTCGTGTTCCGGCATGATGTCTGGTGAAGCCGTACGGAGGACGGGTCTGAGCCGTTGTGTTGCGATGTGTGCCGGGTACGATGCGCCAAATGTTGTTATGTCGGGAGTTTGGTCGTGGAGAGTCTCCAGATCAATCTCCCTCTAGCGCAGCTTCGTTTGGTCGCCTTGGTTTTGGGTTTAACATTGCATCACCTCGCTCAACTGCCGTCATCCTTCCTATTCCTAAGTTTTTTAAGTGAATAGGCTTAATAAACTAGTGCGCTTTACCATCAACGATTGTATCACTGCTTACCATCGGGCGGGAATTTTAAACTAGTGCTTGATGCAGTCAAGCACTAGTTTAAAATTATTAAAAAAAAAAAAAAAAAAAAATTGATTCCGTTGCTTATTCTGAACAAAGTGTATTCAGGTTTCGCATAAACTAAAAATAACGTTCTATGAATAAGAGGGACTGAAAGGCTCACAGACATCCAAGAAATGGAAAGAGAGCTATATTCTCAAAAGGAAGCCATGCATAACATCTACTTCCATATCTTATTTAACTTCTCCCAATAATCATATTACACTATATCCTACTGTTAAACAAAGGCCAATTAAATATTTGAAATTGAAATAAACAATAGCCCACATTTCATGATGTCACTCTTCATTGCCCACAAAAATTGTTCAAGTGCCGTGTATTTATATTAACCACTTAATTTATATACATAGTTTGGACCACTGAGCTATATTATACAACTAGCTTTCCGCCCGCGGCTTCGCCCGCGTGGAGTTCGGTTATATCGCGCTTTTTAGATTTCCCTCGGGAACATCAAATTTTTCCGGGATAAAAGGTAGCCTATGTTCTTTCTCAGGGTCTAAAGATTGTCTGTGCCAAATTTCATCAAAATCGGTTGAGAGGTTTAAGCGGGAAAGCGTAACAGACAGACAGACAGACAGAGTTACTTTCGCATTTATAATATTAGTATGGATTACACTGAACTATTAATGATGACATTTGATTTTCGCCATTTTGTGCGTTGATAGCTTTTTTTTTTTTTAGTTTTACAAAATGCGTTTACTCTCATGACGATTCTGTTGAATTCTATAGTGCACTGAAAAAATCTCAAAAGAAAACGAAACAGCTTAGCAGAACTGAAAACTTAATTTTAGGCGATGATAAAAAGCATAGCCTAAGTTTAACCACCGGTTTGCGGCTGCACCTATTTGTAGCGCTGTAATGAAGGCTAAACCTAGTTCTAACCAACCGAAGATAAGTAGAATGAATCTAAGTTTAACCGAAAGTGGTCAGCTGCACTTGGTTGTAACCAGCTGTAACATAATCAATTTTACATAGCTCTTGAGTTGAGACGATCCAGCGAAGTGATTAAATCGGCCCAAAAATCCAGTGTCATTTCGTACGTGTAATACATTTAGTCCATCCGTATATGTTGTAGTATAACTATAAATAAAAAGTGGGCAATTCATTGACAGAGGCCTTGGGTGTCTTTACAGGTAATCATCATCATCTCAGCGTTAATCCCAGTGGCACCCGTAGCTTTTCAGCTTTGGAGTCTGGGGTCCGCTTTAGCAGTCTAACTGCTGATTTTGGCTAAACTTCGATATTTTCCATGAAGCGACTGCCGTCTGACCTCCACAACCCGAAGGCCATATCTAAGCATTGCAGTTAGACCAATTGTTAGACTTTTGAGGGCTCCAACAACCCGTAACGACTGCCACTAGATGTTCGACCAGACCAGTGCAAATATTCATATTCATGCATACAAATATTTGCACTGTGCGGGGATCTAACCCGCGCCTCCTTGCGCAACGGCCGCGTTCGCTACCGCTACGCCACAGAGGCTGTCAATTGTGTCTTTACAGGTAATCTCTACAATAAACTTAAGTTTGAAAGGTTTTCAACCCAATTTCTTATCATATCGATAAGAAATCGGGTTGAAATCCTTTCGACAAACGTCAAAATTATACCCTATGTTTATTTACTTTCTTTTCGCACAAAAAGGTACAAAGGCGGACTTAATGCTTAACCTTTGAACCTTGAAACTGACAGAGCTGTCTCCGTAGGCAGTTTTCCTTAACTTTCCGTTCGAATTTTCCGCATTTCCCTCGGGGTGCGGATTTGAAAGCATATGAGACATATATTTTCATATCAAATACAATTTGAGGCGTGTTCTTTTGTATTAAAAACAATAAAGAATGTATGTTTAAGTTACAAGCTTATCAAGTAATAGGAACGTGTTTAATCACTAATACGTTTATTACTACGCCACATCGTGGCAACTCGTGAGTAAAGACAAACTTCGCAACACAATTCCACTATCAGACAATGTAACTATGAATTTAATATAGCGGTACACGAAGTTGTTCGGCGCGAAATTACACTAGGATACATTAATTAGGGTGGAAGTTCGCCGAGACCCAATTTTATTATCTTACGCATACCGTCATGAAGACGACTGCTAACGAAGCCCTCTAATTTGGACCTTTTCGAGAACAGATTTTTTCAAGCAAATATAACCTTTTTAATTAATTGTCAAGGTATTTTATTCCGCAATAAATGTTAAGAGACTAATCAGGCATACCTCATAACGTCAGAAATATCAATTAACTGCGGATGGACGTATTAAACGAATAGCCGTTAGGGAACAACAGCAATCCCATTCGAGGGCCGGCCACGTATTTAATTAACAGAATAGGATTCTGAATTGTCGTTCATAACACTCACAAAGTTAATTAAAATATCCCTAATTGCACAGTGACTACAGGCGGTAGGACGAACAAACCGTGCCCCGCGTTGGGCGCCAAAATTTCCTACAAGCAATGTTTGTACTTTATTAGAGCAAGTTCCTCCGCTCCTGTTTGCATACAAGTTTGGGCCACTTCCGTTTTATTTACAGACAGTTTGGAGCGTACGCCAAGTTACACGGACGCCTCACTAAATCCTCGCGGGACGTGTGCCTCGGACTCCGGCGAGGGTGCCCTCGCAATCCGCTGCGACATGAATGTATGATTGTTAGCCACGGTTATATTATAGAAACTTAGTTGCTCCGCTTGCTGTATTCATTACGAGCCTGACTAATGAATTGTAGGAGACAGAACTTCCATTCATAACTTTGCATCTGCATTTGCATCCGAAATATGTACATTATGTTTTGACTTTCGTTGTAAAGTTTCCCACTAAAATTTAGAGGGAAACTAAATCACGAGGCATTTTGCAGTATGTAATAAGATAACTGAAAATAAAGGGGACCGCTTTGGTTGAATTTATGCTTCAATTCCGTGTCCGAAAACGTATTGTAGGAATAGAAAACAATAACAGAAACCGAAACAAAGCTATCACATTTCCGAATCCGCCGAACGTAACTGGATACGTCTGATCGCTGTGGCGTACGGCAAAAAATTGAGAAATATCGCTGTCGACGTGACGCCAATCTGAATATGGAAATGGCCGCCGCCCGGATTCGCAATGCGGGTAGATAAGAATTTTATAGCAAAAGTACACCCGGCCGGGTAAACATTGTGCGAAATGTTGCGATAAGTGAGGTACTGAATCGTCATCCGTACAATTCGCCCGATAAACCCCCGCTCATCGTCTCGTATGCCACAATCGAGACACGTCCTCGCTCGGACATACGGTAAATTATTTACTGAATAAATTATTCATTTATGATAATAAGTGAAACGAAGCGACGTCCAAACTTCGTGTTTTCTTCGAGTTTTCGTGACAAATTTTTTTTTAACAACCGTAACTCATTTCGTCGTAAAGACGGTAAGTAATCGGTTGACAACAATTTTTGTACTTTAATGCAAAATCCTCGGCGATGATGTAAGTGTACATGTACAATGAGGTTTAATAACTTAAGTATTTAATTAAGCCGTAAAGCATAATGTTTATGGCTGTAGTCAAATAATAATTTACTGTTGAAGTAGAGTTATTATCCTATTATTTTATAACTACTACATATGTGTTGTTATTAGAATAAGTCGAGCGTAAAACAGAGTAATTTTAACGAAGGATAACCGGGTGGTTAAGTATGTAACGGTTCGTACAAGGTAAATCATTTTTAGAAATTACAAAAAAGTAAACCACTTTTGGAGCCATTATAATTCAACTTAACCAATTCGATAAACTGTTCTCAGCCTTGGGGATGCTGCACTTTTGATAGGGCTTTCATTCGGCTATATTTGTTAAACAAAAATGTCGACCCGAAGAAATTCATACCAATATTCGGCTAACATTCGATTCGAGTCCATCGGGAAATTCTGTGCATCATCATCAACCTTTTATCGTCCCACTGCTGGGCACAGGTCTCCTCTCATACAGGATTGAGCGTAATCACCACGCTTGCTCAATGCGTATTGGCGATTTCAGGCTCAAAGTACAGGTTTCCTCGAGATGTTTTCCTTCACAATCAGTCATTGGTGTCCAAGATATACTTAGAAAGTACATATAACTTAGAAAAATTACATTGGTACTTGCCTGACCTGGAATCGAACCCGCACATCCATAATTGAGAAGCTGGTGTTTTGGGCCACCACGACTTATTAAATTAATTCTGTTCCACTCAACATAATTCGTGCTAAGCCTATGTAGGTATGCCTAAATATATTCGATTTTGCAGTACGGTTTAACAAGTTTGCCCTTAAAGTACCAAAAACCATTACACATAACATTTGCTTGTTTTCCTGCTACCAGGGTCTAAAGATAGAGTTATCATGGCAAAATATGATAATAAACTGTCACGAAACTCCCGCAATTAAGCAACAGAACCACAGAGGTTGGAACAGTGCCCGATTCTGATGTTATACATTGAGAGAGGAACCTACCACATTTATTGTAATAGTGACCTACTGACCTAATGACGCGCATTGGTTTTATGTAACGATTAGTGATTTGGCGATGTTTTTGAAAATTGGGTTTTGGCTTTTAGCCCTACTTGTTTAATTATAATATCGGCTTGTGTTAGTTGGGGGTAAAGTTTTAGGAATATGCAGCAGATTGTTTATGCATGCGTGTCTATAAAAACATATCGTACTGATAAATTTGTTAAAGCTATGATTCAGACCAAAATGTAGACAAAGTGCTTATCTAGTGTTTTTCAGATATTTTTATTTTTAATATATCATCATCACCATCATCAACCCTTTTATCGTCCCACTGCTGGGCACAGGTCTACTCTCATACAGAGAAGGATTGAGCGTAATCACCACACTTGCTCAATGCGGGTTGACGATTTCAGACTTAAAGTCCAGGTTTCCTCAAGATGTTTTCCTTCACCTTCAGTCATTGGTGTCCAAGATATACTTAATATATATATTTTTAATTTGACTGTGCCTGTGATCTTCTTGCTCGAGTCACAAAAAATACTTTCTTTTTCATAAATAATAATCATTTATTGTTATCATGCAGTTTTGGAAAAAAAATACGATAAAGCACTGCAAGTTCTCTTGCATCTTGGATCTTTTAGAATTTCTCTTTAGATAATGGATAATAGTCTCTGGGTCTGGTCTGGTGAAGCCGTACGGAATTTGGTCGTGGAGAGTCTCCAGATCATTCTCCCTCTAGCGCAGCATCGTTTGGTCGCGTTGGTCTTGGGTTTAACATTGCATCACCTCGCTCAACTGCCGTCATCCTTCCTATTCCTAAGTTTTTTAAGTGAATAGGCTTAATAAACTAGTGCGCTTTACACTCAACGATTGCATCACTGCTTACCATCAGGCGGGATTGCAGTCAAGCACTAGTTTATAATTATTAAAAAAAAAAATAGGCGAAGCAATGATAGCCTACTCTTGATAATTTATATTAACATCTATTTAACTCAGAGGTAGGCAGTACAAGAGATCGCACACGACTATAATGCCCTATAGATAAAATCTCAGTTTTATACCATAGCTAAAGCTAGTTTATAACTCTATTAAACCAATAAATAACTAGTGTCACTTCAACAGTTTGAAAACTCTCGAGACATATTAAAACTTGGACAATATTAAAGATCCTGTGGGGTCTGTTCAACGTCGACAGCGCCATCTATCACGCTAAGCGCGAACTACTAAAGCTATAAAACCCTGCAACAGACGCTGACAAAGTGTCTCTACTTAAACTAAAAGTGAAGTGATTAATCAAGCGCTTTTTATTTCATTTCATAAAGCTCTTGACGCTTGAAGATTTCAGGCTTGATTTTTTTGATAAACATTTAAACCTAAAACCAACGGATTCTAGAGGCAAATTAATTTAAATATACTGTCGTTTGATTTGATTGGATTTTAAGATTTTATTCAACCAATCGACTGAGGCAATGTTAGATTTGGCGGTGTTTGTTTAGGTTATCAGAATTTCAACAATGTGTAAACGAAACCTTATCTTCTAATGACAATAATGGTATCTACTTAGGATTTCATACATCATTTAATGGGTTTCAACAATGAAAAAATATATCTGAAGTATGAAAAAAAATTAAAGACACATTTGGTTCATAAAATTCATACACGCAATCAAGCTATACATTTCCAGTACATAAGTTGACATCTCATTGTATAGAGGGCAGCACATTAAGCTACTACAATCTCTCAGATTTCTTCATTAGATTTTCAATTTTATCTCTAAAGCATTATGGTTCAAAAAGTCGTGGTGGCCTAAGGGTTAAAACACCATCAGGCAAGTACCAATGTAACTTTTCTAAAGTTATAATATTTACTTTCTAAGTATATCTTGAACACCAAAACTGAAGGTGAAGGAAAACATCTTGAGGAAGCCCGGACTTATAAGTCTGAAATCGCCAAATTGCATTGAGCAAGCGTGGTGATTACGCTTAATCCTTCTCTGTATGATAGGAGACCTGGGCCCATCTGTGGGACGTTAAAAAAAAAGTTGATGATGATGATTAAGGTAAGTCCTGAAGGTCCTACAGTTTCGGGTAGGTTGACCTGCTGTCGTCCGTACAAAGAACCTACACAATGCGAGGTCCGCTAAGACTGGAAATGTTTAGCTTGATATTGTCACCACATAAAATATTTTTCCGTATTTTTTTTTTTTTTTTTTTTGTTTTTAATACCTTGCATGACAGATAATAACACATGTTGCCAGAACAATGAGATTAAAGAGTTAAATTCGCTTGAATAGCCCTAGGAAATGTGTATGTCAACATCATTATTTAAGAGGGGGTATAAAGGTAAATTGTTGATTTTAGATTTGATTTTTACAGTCCATAATAAGCTACAAATTATTTGGTTTTTCAAATATAGATATTACATTATATTTGAGAGAGACTGGTCTGAGTGAAAACATGAAATTATAATATTTTTTCGATAGAAAAAAATCACAAAGTTGCATCTAATTTTCAACTAAATTCAATTTATTTTCAAAACTATGCCTATTATTGAGTCAATATTTTAATGCACAATATAAAATTATATTACCGAGGGACTGTATTAGGGATTTCATAAAATATTGTATATTTTACGAGTTATTATAAAAAAACTGGTTTGCCGCTTACTACGTTCTTATTCCGCGCAGAACACTCTCGTTCTGTTTCGCCTGGTACATGCGTTACAAGCATGTTTTGTTTCATTGATCAGTTGCGATCGCTCCGTTGAGACGAGAGGACTGTGCTTCTGTGCTCCGTACCCGTAAAAATACTTTGACGAAATTATGGCAAACAAAAAAAAATCAAAAAACCGCTCTAAAAGAGAAAATAAGGAATTAAAACGTCAACTCATGGCTAATTGTCGAAGGTTTGTTTATTAATTTTAATTTATTATGTATTTGTAGGTTTTAATAAGCACAGGAGTAATGGCGGCCAACTAGTATATGCAAAATAAATCGACACCCTGACCATTCGCTTGTTGAAGGGAGTTTACTTTGCGGTTTGTTTGGTTTATATGTGCTCAACTACAAAAAAATATATTTTATACTAAGTATTTGTATGAATTCGAATTATTTTTGATGTATAAATATGAACGAATAGACATAAACGGAGCCATATATTTATTTATTAATTATTTATCCAGGTAAAAATGAGATGCTTCATTTTAGGCCACCACTATGTACGCTATATAGATAAAAAGGAAAAAAGTAGAAGATTTTCATAAAAATACTACTAAATTAATTTAAATAAAAATACTTACAAGTATATGAAATTAATTATTTGAAACGTTTTTTAGTGAGATAACCCCTTTAGTAAGGTAGCCATGACACTTTTTTATGACGTTTGATTGCAGACGACTTTGACAATTCTATTTTCCCGTTGTGTTGGTGTCGAGTGTTGATTTGAGTTGATTGTGTTTTTTTAATGGGCCGTATGTTCGGAATTCATATTTTGTTTTTTTCGTAGTCATATGGTAGATAATATAAATACTTAGATACACGACACGTCAATCAAATGTCACTGTCGAAATCTTATTTCGCTTATTGCTGACCACCATATTTATTAGTAGTAGTGTTGCACTCCTTGACCGAGTTAAATTGAATCTGTATAAAAACTAAGCCAAAATATAGGAAATTAACATTAAAAACAGTTAACTATAGCGTAACTATACCTAGCATTAAGTGTACAATGTGCTGACCCAGGCTCCATACATTTCTGAAACATCTCCATTAAAATTCCCAATTTAAAAAACTATCGAGTTATAATAATCTCACTTTCATGGGTAAAAATGCAAAATGTGCTTTATCTTAAACGTTATAAAGTTCAAGGCATGTATCATCTCGCTACTTGATACGAAAATCTTATCACTTTCATAGGTAAAAATGCAAAATGTGCTTTATCTTAAAAGTTATAAAGTTCAAGGCATGTATCATCTGGCTACTTGTTACGAAAATCTTAGCGGAATATAAAAATAGATTTTTACACTTATTACTTATCAAAACGGGCTTATAATAAGTCGGAAACTGTAGTTATTATCTAAAATGTGAATAAATACCAGTTTTATATGTTAGTTCTTCAAAATACGTTCTTTATAAAGTTTGTTTTTCATTTCATTTTTTAACAGATCCACTTTTACGCCTTTGAACGAACTTGATCCGAATTGTGATGAACTTTTGAACCAAAATGGTACGTAATTATGCTATTTTAATATTTTTTTGTTATGGGTAAAATATTATAAATATAGTTGGTAATTTATCTGTAAATATGCCATTTCTCAAAAGCACCTTATGGAAAAGAATGTTACCTAAGCAAACTAAGTAAAGACTTACATCAGTCATAGTTACATTATACATAACACCAGTACATCTAGATCTGTGGAAAGTTTAGTTCACACCTAGTTTTTTCTGACTTTAGTACCACTATAATATAACAAATATTTGATTCCACAGTAAAAGTCACACACAATGATAAAATGTAAAACCTAATCCATACATAATTATGACAATTTTCGTTTGATGTCAGAAATATTGAACCACGAGTGTATAATCGGGCAAAGTTAGGTACGAAGAAAAAGAAAACTAATGAAAAAACAGCGGAAAATATGTATGACGTAAGTGAACGACTCGTAATAAACAAAGTGTATTTCTTTGAAAGACTTAAAATTATTTCAAATCGTGCTCCTTAATTTGGCTGTAACCTATCCAACGTTCAAATCACTGGCGAAACAAAAGTTGGTTTATATTCTAAATTGAAACTTTTTTGTAATATATATAAAGCTACTTACTTTTATCATAAACATAAAACCTTCAACTTGATATTAATACAGCAGCAGTTTCTGGCATCACAAACGCTGGCATTGGTTTGGAACAATTTCAAGGACTGTGTACAGCAATGAATGTTTAATAAACATCATAATCAAATTTGCGAAGAATAGGAAAAACGGCTAACGAAACTATCATAGCCAAGGCTCAACGTGAAAGACGTGCTGCAGTGGAAGAAGGCAGGGTAAAAGATGGCATAGCGGTAATCGATGTTATTGCTGATGGTTGCTGGTCTTAGCGGTCTTACAATATTAATTATGCGGCACTATCTGGAGCAGCAGCTATAATCGGAAGACAGTTCGTAGAAGTTTTATTTTTAGAAGTAAAAATCAAATAATGTTGTATTTGTAGTCGTGCACAAAATAAAGGTAGAGCAGCAAAAGAACACGTATGTGTATATAGATCAATAAATAAAAATAAATCATAAAAAAGTAAAAAAAAACGAACGTGTAATAAATATTGAAAGTAACTAGCGCGCTTTACCATCAACGATCGCACCACTGCTTACCATCAGGCGGGATTGCGGTCAAGCGCTGGTTTATACTTAATTTATAAAAAAAAATATTTTACAGTATAAAAATAAATGATTATTAACTTTTCGTTTTATTTGTGCACCACAGTCTACTACTAAATTTCTATAGTATTTTTTTATGTTTGAAGTAGGTACATACACATCTTCACCTCATCCATCAAGCAAACAACAGGATTTCTAGTAAAAAAAAACAAAAACAAGTTAACAACAACTAAATAGTAAAACGTTTAATTATACCATTACTTCCCTTTCGCTTTATTTGTCACTAACTGCTGTCTGCGACTTCTTACGCCATGACTTTTTGAATTATAATCAAAGAAAACCATGACATATTTTATTAAAAATTTATATCCGTTATTTCGGATTTCAAATTGTATGTTATGTTCGTAATCAGCACCCTAAAAACTTCGGCCATTGGGTTGTATCTTGTATCCTAAAAAATAATTTAATGTCCATCAGATGGACTTATATAAAATATTGAACACGTATTTTTTTATTTTCGTTATAATTTTAAAAATATTTATTTTGTTTGTTGTTTAGTTCAAAGTACAGACGGATAATCCGACTCGCACTTTGCCAATTTTTATCTGACCTTTTTGCGTTTACTGTGTACTCGTAAATCAAAACATGGCGCGGCGCGGGTAATGTTTTCGATGCGTTGGACGAGTGCGGGGCGTGTGAAGCGCGCGGGTGAAATCCGATTTTTTTCTAGCTATATGCGCCCTCTTAAGGCGCGCTCGCCGCCCGGTAAGAATCAGTGTGGCTACCATAAGTTTTCATTATGAGACTTGATCATATGCATCGATCGCGTTTGACGCTCTCATTGGTTGAGAGTTCTTACAACCTTGAAGCGGGCCAATCGATGAGTCAAACGCGGTCGATATCGATGATGGAGTCTTCGTAATAAAAACTCATGGTAGCCACACAGGCCTGGGTCGACGTTGCGTTCCACGCGTGCCTCAGGGATATCAGCAAATAGACTGGTTCGGCCAGGGCCGATGCCTCCCAGGGTCGCGGGATGTTTGAAAGAAAAACAGTAGCCCTAGGTATAAAGTGAATAGTGAAGTATAATTTAGTCAGTAAAAGTCTGACACGCCCTTCCGCTCCTTCAAGAGCGGTTTGGATCAATTTCCCACCCAAATAAAAGGTTCACAGACGTGGACGTTTTAGTCTGTACAAGTATAATACGCCGGTGAATATGCTGCGGTGGATGCGTGGAGTTACGCGGAAAACCGCATCAGGAACTCTCGCATCCGTGTCGATCTTCGTCAGACAAACTGCAAGAGGGTCGCCTACGCAGGTACGGCCACGTCTTACGCAAACCGCATGTTAGGTGGGTAACAAACGTCTTGCCATGGCGCCTCCGCCTGGTCGAAACAAGCGAGGTAGACCAAAGAAATGCTGGCTTGACGTTGTAAGAGATGGCATGCGTGCCAACAATCTCTTACCACCGGATGCTAAAGATCGCGCGAAATGGAGGAGAATGTGCAGGAAAACGAACCCCGGGCTCCAACGCGAAAGCCGCGGTTGCAACCGGGTTAAACGCCAAGATGATTATCATGAAATATAACTCTCCAATTCGACCTATTTCTGCTATTTTCTCATTAATATCATCTTAATGTCATCGCATAACTAACTTATTATCATAGGACTTACCGTGAACAGTCAGCTCGGAATCCCTGTTGATCTCGTAGAGACGCAGCGCCTCGTCCAGCTCCAACTGAGTCGATATGGTGCATGGATCTCCTTCTTCGTCCACCCACTTCATAGTAAACACCTAGAATTGAAAGATTTAACTTTAATACTTAAACAATTTGTAGGGTCAACATGACCAGAGATCACAAAAAATCGAGGTTTGAAGAGTGCAAAATTATACGAAGTGAATAACGCGACGGGCAAATAACTCCATTGTTGCTAAAAGGAATAGTTGTGCAGTGTGGGAATTGAGCCCACCTTTCAGAAAACATTACCCTCATTAAGGGTCACCGGGGCTATACGAGTGGTGCTGACAATACGACAATAAATTAAACATCGTGTACCTCAACATATTCTCAGACTACCCATAAAAAATCATATAAATATGTCCATTAGTTTAGTCACAGGAAATTAATTTTTCATTTTTCACATTTTCTACGTGATGTACATGTTGATAAGGAAGCGCTAGTAAGCGTAGTGTAGGAAGCGGTAGTAAGGAATGACCGCCGCATCCTGCGGTACCAAACTTTAATACATAATAATGGCGCGAAAAAAGCAAGTCGATACAGGATCACGCTGTCGCCGATCAGAGGTCAGTGAACCAATATTTTTAAAGGATGTTCTATTCCATTTGCAATTTTATGCGATTTAGTTTGTTTGAAATTTTCATTTTTTTTTTTATTTTTGATGCTAGGTTTTTTTCCATGGTTTAGGATACTTAATTAATATGAACCAGCATTGTTCGTGTTTTCATTTATTGTCGTATTGTCAGCACGACTCTGTATATGCATATTTTAACTTTTCTAACATTAAAAGACTCATGGGTCTTTGACAAATACCCTCGGGGCTCTAACATCTACATCAACTTGACTTGTGTCTTGCTATAATATTTATAATTTTTCTAATGATAACCATTATCTTCTATTATATAAAATTCCCCTGTCACAGTGTTTGTCCTCGAACTGTTAGGCCGGAGAATAGGTTTTCATCTATTTTATTATTCACAATTGCCATTTTTTTATAAATAACCGTACTAAAACTACGTACGCGGGTGAAACCGCGAGGCACAGCTAGTATAATATAAATTGTTAAATAAGCTAGTGCAACATTAACCCCTTTATTCATAAACGTTGCTTAAAGTTAACTAGTGATTAGCAACTTTTTAACCATACACTTTGAAGTTTGCATTTCACTTACCTTTAATCATCGTTCATGAATCATCATCATCATCTCAGCGTTAATCCCAGTCGCATCCGTAGCTTTTTCAGCTTTGGAGTCTGGGGTTCGCTTTATCAGTCTAACTGCTAATTTTGGCTAAACTTCGATATTTTCCGTAAACCGACTGCCGTCTGATCTCCACAACCCGAAGGCGACATCGAAGCATTGCAGTTAGACCAATTGTTGGACTATTGAGGACTCCAACAACCCGTAACGACTGCCACTAGATGTTCGTATGGCAACCGGGACCAACGGCTTAACGTGCTTTCCAAGGCAGGACCAGACCAGTGCAAATATTTATATTCATGCATACAAATATTTGCACTGCGCGGGGATCGAACGAACGAACGAAAATCATCGTTCATGAATAACATCTTAAACACTATGGTGTTTAAAGCAACGTTTATGAATAGAGGAGTTAAGTAATTAATAACTGTGATGGCTGATTCAACAGTATTAGAATTATTTTAGTTTACCTGATCAGGCAAAAAGCGACATATAGCCACCATCTCCTGGGTAAACTCCTCGAAGTTGATGTTATGATTGATGTATGTGATCATCACATCACCATTATACACCGTTTTCACTCTCACATCATTCTGGTGGTTATCCTGGTTCACCAGTTGGGTCGGCATCATGACAGGCTTACGTCCCTCTCCGTTTACCGCTATGCCTGGAAAGGTAAAAGAAAAGTTGTTGATAAATTATTCACATTGACCAAACATAATAAAAACCGGCCAAGTGCGAGCCGGCCTCGCGCACGAAGGGTTCCTTCCTTCATCTTTAAAAACGGCAAAAATCTCGTTTGTTGTATGGGAGCCCCCTTCAATATTTATTTAATTTTAAGTAATATATAAACAAATATACTGTGAACATTTCAAGCATAAAGTCAACCGGGGCAATTGCGTCTAATCGAAATTATTTTGAATCTATTTGAAAACCTACTCTCCTGCCATCTTGTTTTGTTTACTTTGAATAAAAACCAATAACATATAGATGGCTGGAGAGGGAGGTTTTCAAATAGATTTAAAATAATTTCGATTAGAGGCAATTGCCCCGGTTGACCTTATATTTATTTCCGCTATTAATATGGAGCAAAACACAGCAAGTAAAATCAGGTTTGTTGTATGGGAGCGCCCTTATTTTTTTTTTTTATTGTTAGTAGTTGTTATTATAGCGGCAACAAATTGCAACTGTCTAGCTATTACGGGTCATGAGATACAGCCTGGTGACAGACGGACAGCGAAGTCTCATGAATAGGGTTCCATTTTACCTATTAGGTATTGAACCCTAAAAAAACAGCATCAAATAAAATTTGGCATTCAAGCTGAATTGAACATTTTGGTGCAGCCAGTCCTCTGGTTGTTGGGTGTCTTTTACCTTCTATACTATTCTTAGTTAGATACGGTAAATACTAAAACAATCTTGTGATAATTTTTTTCTTTCTTTTGGCAACTGAGCCAATGTTGACAATTCAGTTAGAGCCAACCTTGGCAAGTTGATTGCCGATTGCAGTATACTGATATAAATGCAAAGCTTCCCACAGCCTTCTCGTTTGGCATTAATTAACAGTATCTACTGACTTAAAACATTTTTAATTTTAAGTAGAGATGTGCCGACTACCACTTTGACCGACTAGCTTAAAACATTTTTAATTATTTTTAAGTAAAATCATAAAGGTTTATATATATTGGAAATAACAGCAAACAAGTAATTTGCAGTATAATACAACTATTTATTGTTATAGTGTGGATGACATAACAATAGGTATCAATGATAGTAGCATCTGGCTTTATTATGGAAAATCGTAAAGATAGATAAGGATGAAGTATTTATTTATTTATTTATATATTTATATATTCTTTATTGTACACCAAATACCAAACAAAACAATCAACACAAAAAAAAAACATACAATGGGCGGCCTTATCGCTAATGCAATCTCTTCCAGGCAACCAAGGAATGGACAGATTCTTCAGAACCACAAATGGGACTGTCATTGGTGCAATTATTATTATAATAAGATAGATACACAAATACATACATATACATAAATAAATACATAGATACTGAACAGAACAAGTTAACAAATAAATTAGCGAAAAAGTGTTTGTTGGACGAAGATCATAACGACAAATAGTGTTCCTTCACAAGTCTCTTGAATTCTTGCAACAACTGCGCACGTTTTATTTCAATAGTATTGAGAATTGAGAAGTATTGGGTTATTTCAGCTCAATTTCACCGACTTATTGTATCACCCTTTCTAAATTTATTATTATCCTAATTATTTTATATTAGCACCCATTATACACAAAGATTACTTGGGTAAACCTAATTTAATTTACTTTACATAAATGTATGTAAAGTAAATATACAACATTTTTTTTTTTTTTATGTAAAACCTGAATTCAATTTGTTCAGAATAAGCAACTAAATCGACTACAATCATTTTTACACCATATTATATTTTTTCTCAAATACATTTAAAAGTTGTTGCAGAGTGGTTTCGATAGATCATAGTATGTACTTGCGTCGCACGCCACAGTTGACGCCAGAGGTCAACGCACGGTGCGTTGCGTTACGCAACGCGCTTGTCCGCCCGTGCGGAGCGTTGACTATATTTTTGTTCCATGGGACAACCAAGTAGAATAGCAAGCTCATAACTTTGTGATTTTTCATTATTTCTTTTTGAAATTTTGTATTATATACCTAGATTCTTTGCTTAAAAATACTGGACATATGTTTTGGGTTTCACATAAACAAAAAATAATTTTGTATATAACAAAGTTATCAAACTAAGTACAGACACTAGCACATCAAGCAACTACAATCTCTCAAATTTCTTCATTAGATCTTCAATTTTACTGCTAAAGGATTAAAGTGCAATGTTAATTTGGAAAATTTTATGATATACTAGCTTTCCGCCCGCGGCTTCGCCCGCGTGAAGTTCGGTTATATCGCGCTTTTTAGATTTCCCTCGGGAACATCATATTTTTCCGGGATAAAAGGTAGCCTATGTCCTTTCTCAGGGTCTAAAGATTGTCTGTGCCAAATTTCATCAAAATCGGTTGAGAGATTTAAGCGGGAAAGCGTAACCAGAGTTATTTTCGCATTTATAATATTAGTATGGATGGGTATGGTATGAGATGAGTAGCTTGACCTTTTGGCATCAGTGGCGAAGAGTCCATACAAGCCGATTCCCACCGGGTTACCTTTCAAAAATCAGTTCCATATTCATACAAAAGTATTTACATTCTATTTCATTAACAAAGTATTATTAATTAAATGCCTGCGCGATTTACAATAGCAATAGTAATTCTTAGCAATACCCTAAGTATCACATTTCATTTTATAGTCGTAAAGGTAACTCGACGAATTACAGCTTATCTCGGCCAACGTTTTACTATGAGGCGAAAAGAGACAGAGCGTGTCACCATCTCTTTCTAATGCTCGCTAACTGTACGTAAAATTTAAAGAAAGATAGGCTATTCGCGACCGGGTTGCAGTTCTCTCCTCTCCTCTATTAGAAAGAGACAAAGAAATTATTGTTATTGAAGCACGGCACGGGAGAAAGAAAACACGACAAAATTAAAAAGAATTAGCGTTATAATGAAATCCTTCGCAAGTCATATTCTTTTTATTTTGGCATATTTTCGTGTTCCATTTCGTAAGGTTGAAAATAAATTATTGTTAGTATGTGACATGTTGCTATACCACTGGTGCGTGATAATTTCGTTTGTTATATTTTAATATTTGTGTTATTTAAACTGTGACTGATTCTGTAAGGTAATTTAATCGCAGATTTGGTTAAATACTGTGGATTTTGTTTGTTATTATGGCTTATATTATTCTACCGGCAATATTATTCAAGATATCCTGCAGTAGGTAAGTGTTTAAGTGTTTATTTTTTTGGACCGGCTTCCCTTTGTCAAAATTTCACCCTTCGCCACTGTTTGGCATATAGACCCTAGGTGCAGCTCTAATAGTTTAACACACTTTTGCTTTCAATTGGAATAATTTTAAGCATATTGTTAACCCACTAACTTCATATGTTGTTCAAAAAATGTGTTTGCTCAACCATGTAAAAATGAAACCCATCAGTACTGTTAGGACCATATCACAGAACCTTCTTCAAGATTTAAACATTACTTAAAACTAGTTTCTACCAATCAAATAGCTACAACCTAGATTTAAGTAAACCTTAGTGTGTTACGCAATTACCTCAAATGTCAAATCACCTTTTTCAAATAGGAAGAAAGCAAAAACTACAGAATGCCACAAGTTCCAATGCCTTTTTTATCTGATTTAGAGACAATAACTAATCTGCCTTAGGATTTTTATTTGCTGGACTAGAGCAAAAGACTTTTAAATATCTATGTAACAGGGGACCGTTGCAAAGGTCCGTATTACAGAACGTCACTCAAAACTCAAGCTCTACTTAAGTCTCGTTTCAAGCCATTTGATTGGTTGAAACTAGTTTTAAGTAATGTTTAAGCAGAGAATGCTTGAGTTTCCTTCTGGAATATGCACCTAAGACAATCAGCAAAATTATGATGTAGGTAATGTAGAATTATAGGTTTAATTATTCCTTCATAAGATTTTGTGTAAAAGGCATTCATATATATTAAATGTTTAGTATAGACAAGAACTAGTTCCTCAATTTCAACAATTTGGGCAAAATTACTAAACAGTAACTTTTTATGAACCAATTTATACTACACAGTTGAAATAACAATTCATATTCAACTACAATCATTTTTACACTGAGATTTCAATGCATTTTCTTCATAACACTTCATATTGATAAACAATCCATTCCAACTTCTTTCAACAACTTCATGTTGCCATAATCATCCTGACATCAACTTTTAAAGTAGAACCCAAGCATTTTTTAGCTTTATTTAAAATTCAAATATACCAAAACGTTTTTGACAGGACCACTACATAGTAGGTGCATTTCCATATTTGAATACAATGCTGTATTACTACAAGCCCTATTGTTTCATAACTCTAAGGTACATAACTAATCCATCAAACTTTTTAATGGTTTTCAGATGATGTTTCTCTCAAAAACTTCTTGAATTTACTAAAAACACATAAATAATGGACCTATTACATAAAATGCAACAGTAACGATCATAGGGTTTCCAGAGGCCACAACTTGGTCATAACCTAGTGCAAATAGGATTACCTTATTTGCAATCTCTGCAGCACTAAACACTTTACTTGTTTATGATAATTGCGGCTTCGCTACTTCAACTTCCCGTTTAGGCGCGTTTAATAGAGCCTTTACAACAATAACTGTGATAACATTCCCATAACGTGAATCATTTGATTATGTATAATTAAGTACACAATGCAAACCTATAGGAAAATTCACACTTCACGTAACTATGTCCCTCAGTTCTGACACAAAATTGGATTACAATCCCATTGATAAAAGTGTTAATTTATGGAATACACGGTAATTATCGAAATTACATGTAATAACAACAAAACTTTGACACACACAACATTATTCACTAACTGACATTCAACAGGAAACAGTTACATGTTTTCATTGAATTTGACGCTTTCTGTCTTCCTATAGGAATTTCAGCAAGAGAGAATGAAATAGGTATACCGGCGTCTCATAACCCAGGCAACATTGTATTGTATAGTTTATAGTGACGTGCCAGCTGTTTCCGGCCTCATAAAAAACTTTTTCAACTAGGTATTGAAAATCAAAAGACTACTATATTAATGCAGTATATCTGAAAATTTTAATACATCTTAGCTTTCATAACGATGAATGAGGAGAATGAGTCAATAAAAATGACGATGGATTCAAATAATCGGTAAAACTATCGAGAATATTCAAAAACACAACGTTCCGAAACAGACAGGAACTTCACAGTGAAATACTAACCTAAATAAAATTTCCGGACGTTAACCTTAGACGTCAAATTACGTCAAGTTATCAATTCGGGTTGGGATTTCCTAATATTTGGAATAAAACTACTAAGAGTAAAAACACTTGTAATTAATTTTACATATTTATTTGCATTTTATACGTTCTCGTTTAATCATGGTAAGTTTCTCTTATGGTTACTAGAAGTGTTTTACCGTTCTGTAACACTATTTGTTATGATGACTAATGCACCAAAATTAACGGAATTAAACTAAATCTATGTTATGTTTTATGATTATTGCAGACTGACCAACAAATGGATTGTGCGTTGGACTTGATGCGGAGGCTGCCTCCGCAGCAGATTGAGAAAAACTTGACAGATTTGATAGATCTGGTACCTAGTATGTGCGATGACCTGCTATCATCAGTAGACCAGCCACTAAAGATTGCTCAGGACCGTAGTACAGGGAAGGACTACTTACTGTGCGACTACAACCGTGACGGCGACTCTTACAGATCTCCATGGTCAAACACATATGACCCTCCACTCGAAGATGGGTCAATGCCTTCAGAGAGGCTCAGGAAATTAGAAATTGATGCTAATCACGCGTTTGATCAGTACAGAGAAATGTATTTCGAAGGTGGTGTCAGCTCTGTATACTTGTGGGACATGGATCATGGGTTTGCTGGTTAGTTATTCATTGACATACAAGTAGGTTAGGAACAGGAAACAAATTACTTATTGGTATAGCCTACAAAACAAGTAGTTATGAGTGTTATATTTTATGTTTACTACATTATTACATTACAAAGTACAAGCAACACTGTTATTAATAAGTAATTAAACATTGTTCCATCATTTAAAACATATTACACCATTTTCTAGGTGTAATATTGATAAAGAAAGCTGGTGACGGATCCCAGAAGATCAAAGGCTGCTGGGATTCCATCCATGTGGTTGAAGTAATTGAGAAGAGCTCTGGCCGCAATGCTCACTACAAACTCACATCTACGGCCATGCTGTGGCTGCAAACAAACAAGGAAAGCAGCGGGACCATGAACTTAGGCGGCAGTCTAACTAGACAGGTATTCATGACCTAATTTGATATATCTAGAAGCCTACTTTATTTTTAATGAGTCAATCTGTCCAGGGGGCCAAAATCCCCATCGACTCTGCCCTTCTGGCAAGGACAAAGTCTTGTAATTAATATCTGTCAGTTAAAAGTTCTTTTTAAATGTTGGAAGCCTTACCCAAGTCCTTCTGGAAACTCTTTAATCCAGATACTCAGTGTAGAATGAAAAAGAGGTTGATTTTTCGACAAGCAAAAACGAAATTACACCTAATTTAAAAAAAAAAAAAAACAATATGTGAAAGCTACTGGTGCGGGTATTCAATTTTAATGAACAGATAAAAGAATTATAACAACTACAATTACTTAGGTGATATCAACAGGCTTCAGACACAGTAAACAGAACGGGCCGCTCTCGGTTTGAATGTTTGCGTGTGCGCGGCGCGTCGCGTCGGCATGCGATTTCATGCACACGCTGGCATAATATTATACAGGGGAATAACGTGGCGGCAGTACGGGCTGTGCCGCGTGACTGTGAGCACGCGCGTAAATTACATGACCGCTAGCGTTCGTCAACTCTCGCCGACCACTTACGTATAACATCTATAACTAGGTGAAACCAGCTTGGTCCAGCCATCCTTAAGTAAAATGACTGACCACTTTCCTCGTAATAGTTTTCAATCTTTTGCAAGGTACCAATTATTTGATGTCGAATACCAAATAAAACTTGGTCTTGCTCAAACTTCCAAAATCTCTTTTGGTCTAGTCATCTAGACCTATCATGCAGACCTAAGAAGCCAACAACATTTATTTATTATTTAATTATAAAATCAAAGACCGCATTCCCGCCTGATGGTAAGCAGTGACGCAATCGTTGATGGTAAAGCGCACTAGTTTATTAAAACCCTATTCACTCTAGCCTTGAAGACACTCAAATTGTATTCCGACGGAAACACCGGCGCCGGCCAGTTGTTCCAGGCCCTTGATGTACGCGGTATAAAGGAGGAGGCGAAACGCTTCTTATGGATCGTAGTAGTGTTAACAACGTAAGGGTACTCGACGTACGACGGGTGGTCCGATGGTGGAACGGAGATGGGGGAATTAAATCATGCAATTCACGCGCACACTCCCCAAAATGCATCCTATAGGACACAACCAACAACAAATAATAACGTAATGAAATACGAAGCCCTTTCGCAATTTCTGATCTACTTTACGTTTATAACCAGCATTATTTATTGGGATATCCAACAAAGGATACACAAACACAAGAAAAAATTACAATAATAGAGGAAGGCACTTAATCAATGTATGTTTTTGATGTACAATTAAGTATTATATAAATTAATAAATGGTGCATATAATTTCAGGCAGAACAGGACTCAGCAGTGAGTGATGTGACGCCGCACATTGTGAACATCGGCCGCATGGTCGAGGATATGGAGAACAAGATCAGGAACACGCTCAATGATATCTATTTTGGTAACTATTACGTCTATTTTTTATTCCAAAATGAGCCTACTCTTTACCTAGATCACGGTCTATAATGAACGAGCATGCTAAAAGACGCCAGTGGACTTCTATTAAGCTGCTAACTGTATTCTGCAGCTAACAGGTGAATGGGTCAATCGAAATAACTTCGCTCGCTGCACTTGTTTTGTGGATAGTTGACGTTCACACAAGCGACTCACTGCTTGTCTAGTTAATAAAATTTAAATTTCAAACCACTAGAACACATTTATTTATTATCATTAAAAAACTCTATTTAAAGACGTTTCATTTTGGGCCACCACTATGTACGCTATATAGATAAAAAGGAAAAATAGAAGATTTTCATAAAAATACTAGTAAATTAATTTGAATAAAAATACAAGTATATATAATTAATTATTTGAAACGTTTTTTTAGTGAGATAACCCTTTATTAAGGTAGTCATGACAGTGGTTATGACGTTTGATTAGTGACTTTGACAGTTCTCTTGTCCCATTGTGTTCGTGTCGAGTGTTGATTTGAGTTTATTTAATGGACCTTAAGTTCGGAATTCATGTTTGTTTTTTTCGCAGTCATATGACAGATAAAATAGATTACAAATGTGCAGTGTTTTTAGGTTTCTATTCCTAAAGTCTAATAACCCCACTGTCTGTCTGTTTCTAGGATATATTTCAGACAGTGCACACTTGTTATCTATTACCCCGTGTGGTACCGGGCTTAGAATAGTACCAACCCATATCCTCCCGTGGGTGTCGTAAGAGACGACTAAGGGAACTCTCACCAGGGAAGCGGGCAGCAGCGCTTCTCCTGTGGAATATCAAATTACTGCGATCCCAACACACCTGCCAAGCGTGGGAATTATGGCAAAACCCCCCAATGTGGAAAGCCTTGGGGGAGGCCAGTGTCCTGCAGTGGACCTCTATAGGTTGATAAGAAGAAGACACTTGTAATCTATTTTCTAAGCTCCGAACTTTAAAAAATACTGAACTTATAACTTACAGCTTTTTTTTTGTAATTATATCAATAGAAGTTGATTAACACTGTTGTTTACGTAATCTTAATTACTGATCAAAGTATTTTGTTACTCGAAACCGAAATAACATTTAGTTAAAGAACAGCACTCTGATTCTCTCTCTCTCTTTCTTTAACTCTTAGCTTCCACTATAAAATGTCAAAAGTACACTATCAAGTCATATCATGCTAATGGGCTTTTGTTGCTGATTGTTTGTTTAACATTCCCCTCAAAACAGGTAAAACGAAGGACATAGTGAACGGTCTGCGGTCCGTTGTACCAGCCGATGTTGTACGTCGCAAGGCGGCCCTCCAACACGACCTGGCCGTGGCGCTGCAACGCAGGCACGTCGCTCGCGACGACTGAGTAGAAGCCTGCCAGTGTACATCGCCGTGTTTACGTGAGTCTCTTTAGCCAGTATAGTGAGATTTTTAATTCGAATCTATTTTTATTTATGGCAAGTGCAGCCGATGCCAAAAGTGGATTGCAAAAGCAAGTTAATTCGAGAGTTTTTGACGGGAAAGCTAAGATGAGTGTCACACTCATTTTTGATTGGACTTTTAAATTATAGTGTCGTTTACTAAATAAAAGTGCGTGATTTATGGAGTAAAAAGTGCATTCAGTAAATAATTCATAAAGAACATTGAAATATCGCAGCATAATGGCCACATCACTTTGCCTCAAACCTCCCTCGTAGACGGTTCACGCGGCCGTCTTTTTCGACTGTCATTGGCGATATCCGCCATTATTATGAAATAAAATTTTCAAAGAATTTCTATAATTTGTTACACGTGTTATTGGCAAAATGGTGGTATCTGTTCCACAGGGGCCATTAATCAAGAGTTGAAGTTGAAGTTAATTCGAGTCAGTAAAATGACAAGCGCAACTGTCACTGATACATAAAAGGGTGACCCGGTATAATAGTGATCTTCGGCAATCAATAGACTTAGATAATATCTAAGTCTATTGATTGCCGAAGATCACTAACTAAATACTAAACTAAATATTATTTAGTTATGCTTTATTTTATTGGATATTAAAACATTTTTTGATAAGTGACAAAAATGTACTGAGTCAACACAATGAGATATTTAACTTGATGTACTTATTTTGTTTTTATATATATATATATATATTATAAACTAGCGCTTGACCGCAATCCTGCCTGATGGTAAGCAGTGACGCAATCGTTGATGGTAAAGCGCACTAGTTTATTAAGAGCCTATTCACTCTAGCCTTGAAGACACTCAAATTGTAGTCCGACGGAAACACCGCCGCTGGCAAATTGTTCCAGTCCCTCGATGTACGCGGTATAAAGGAGGAGGCGAAACGCTTCGTCCGGATCGTAGTGGTGTTAACAACGTAAGGGTGGAAACTAGCCGTACGACGGGTCGTCCGCTGGTGGAACGGAGATGGGGGAATTAAATCATGCAATTCCCTCGCACACTCCCCAAAATGCATCCTATAGAACACCGAAAGGCTGGCTACTCTACGCCTGTGCTCTAGGCTTTGGAGACCATCTCGAGTTAGATCAGGGTCACCAATCAGCCTCTTCGCACGCCTCTCCACTGAATCCAAAGTGGCCAGGTGACACTTGGCAGCACCAGCCCAAATGTGGCTGCAGTACTCCACACACGAACGGACCTGTGCTTTGTATAACATTAGAAGCTGCCCAGGTGTGAAGTACTGCCGGACCTTTGCGATAACGCCAAGTTTCCTGGCAGCCACCTTGGCTTTGGACTCAATGAACCGCCCAAAGTTAAGGTTCGAGGAAATCTCAACTCCCAAAAGCTGAAGGCGGTCGGAACACTCCAAGGACACATTTCGAAAAGAGACTGCGGGGACGCCCGAACCCCCCCAAGGATCGCCATCGGGTCCTCTCGTCCGGTCGCCAACCGGCACGATGGGGCCACCCTGGGATTTTTCGCAGTTGGCGGGGCAGCCTTTCGTATGTAGCTGGCACACTACTTGGGCCACCAACTACCTACGGTCGGCCAGAGGAGCACCGTGCTTCGGATCCCGCTACCCTTCACGAACAAACTCCCGACACAACACCATTTGGCGCATCGTACCCGGCACATATCGCAACACAACTGCTCAGACCCGTCCTCTGAACGGCTTCACCAGACATCATGCCGGAACACGACGAATCGCTTGGCGGCATGACTTTGTCTGGTGGGTGGTAACTTACGCCGGCGGCTGATGTTGTGGCCTACCACCGAGAAATAGACCACAGACTTAACAGTGTTTTATGTGTTGACAGCCTCTGTGGCGTAGCGGTAGCGAACGCGGCCGTTGCGCAAGAAGGCGCGGGTTCGATCCCCGCACAGTGCAAATATTTGTATACATGAATATGAATATTTGCATTGGTCTGGTCGTGCATCGGAAAGCACGTTAAGCTGTTGGTCCCGGTTGCCATACGAACATCTAATGGCAGTCGTTACGGGTTCTGCCGCGAGATATTGCGGTACGGCGGAAAGAGCTCCGGCGGGATCTCATGGCAACATGGAGAGTGCGATTGTCGCAACCCAGTGCTGGGCACGCCACAATAGCGGCGGTAAGTCCCCTCTTTGAGGAGTGGCTAGAGAGGCGCCACGGCGCCCTCACCTTCCGCCTGGCGCAGGTCCTCACCGGACACGGTTGTTTCGGGAGGTTCCTGTTCCGTATAAGGCGGGAGGAAACGCCAGGGTGTCACCATTGTGTGGATCGCCCTGAGGACACGGTGGAGCATACGGTGGAGGTCTGCCCGGCTTGGGTAGAGCACCGCCGTGTCCTCGTAGCGGCGATCGGCGGTGATCTCTCGCGTCCGACCCTGGTCCAGGCCATGGTCCGGAGCGAGAGTGCATGGCAGGCCGTCACCTCCTTCTGCGAAGCAGTAATGCTGGCAAAGGAGGAGGCGGAGCGCGTGAGGCAACGGGAATCCCAGCGCCCTCACGCCACTAGCCACCGCAGGAGACGCCCTGGTCGGGAGATGACACCAAACTCCCAGCCACCGTAGGCGCGGGCCTGCGGGCGGTGAGCAATGGGCAGCTCGCCGCCCGGTAAGGACCAGGCCCGAGTCGACGGCGCGTCGTGTTTCACGCGCGCCTCAAAGAGATGTCAGCACATCGTGACGGGGTCCACGAAGACCGATGCCTCCTGGGTCAGGGTTGCGGGTTGGTTAAACAAGAAACCGTGGCCCTGGCCGTCCCACAGGCAAGTGAAGAAACACGGGTGGGTTTTAGTCAGTAAAAGTCTGACACGCCCTTCCGCTCCGCCCAGAGCGGAAGAAGTCATTTGATGATTTCCCATCCTAACAAAAAAAAAAAAAAAAAAGTCGTTACGGGTTGTTGGAGCCCTCAAAAGTCTAACAATTGGTCTAACTGCAATGCTTAGATATCGCCTTCGGGTTGTGGAAGTCAGACGGCAGTCGCTTCACGGAAACTATCGAAGTTTAGCCAAAATCAGCAGTTAGACTGGTAAAGCGGACCCCAGACTCCAAAAAGCTGAAAAGCTACGGATGCGACTGGGATTAACGCTGAGATGATGATGATGACTTAACAGTGTTTTATGTAATATTTTATTACTTACCATGAAGTATTCTGTTTAAAAATGTAATTTCAACTTAGTTTTAATTCTCTTAAAAATCTCGAGTTTACCACATTACTATTTATTTAGTAACAAACAAAAAAATCTGCAACACTGGAAATGCCATTTTAGTGACTCGAATGAAAAATCTCACTAAGTATAGGTTTTACTTCTAATCTATACTCCTGTGACGACACGGTTGGTGCAGTAGCTGACCGATCGTCTGCTGCGCAGCGTGTCGTGGGTTCGATTCCCGGACTAAACAAATATTTGTCTGCTCTACTGATCCGGGTCTGACTGTTTGTGTATGTGTATTTAAAACTTTGGTTTTCGCACCCACGATAGAAGAGTAATTCCTAAAGACGGACAACTTTTTTTGAAAAAGACAAGTTTTCATATTAAGATTAGACACAAACCTTTTTTACAGTCTTACAGCATTTATTTCATTAAGAAAAGGACGGAAGATAAATATTAATTACGTCCTGTCAAATTATTTATCTCCTGTCGCATGAAGCATGCCATGGTTATGGCGTCACTAATGTAGGTACGGCAGCTACAGCTTGGCAAAAAGGCTAGAAACGGAACAAATTTTTTGTCTATTGGTAACATTCAGAGATGCGATTTATTTGAAATACTTCTATTTAAAATGCAAATACAAAATGCAAAATAGCTATTTTGTATTTTGTATTTAAATGCCTTTTAGTAAAAAGCATTTTGTATTTTATTTGAAATACCTTTCGAGATATATTTTGTAATTTTAATATTCATTTCAAAATACAAAATACTTTGTGATAAAGTTTAGCCAATATTACGAGTATAACAAAATGAAATTTATGAGCGAATGACGTCTGTATTGCCATTATTCCATATTTTTACTTCAATCAAGTATTGAATACTACTTCAACTCTTGATCAATGGCCCCTGTGGAATAGTTACCACAATTTTGCCAATAACACGTGTAACGAATTATAGAATTTTTTTGAAAATTTGATTTCACAATAATGGCGGATATCGCCAAAGACAGTTGAAAAAATAACATTTTTTACTTCTTTGGTCAGGTTTTTTGGCGGGAAAGTCAAGCAGAGTGTCACGCTCATTTTTCATTGGACTTTTAAAATTATTTATAGTGTTGTTTACTAAATAAAAGCGCGTGATTTAAGTAGTAAAAAGTGCATTCAGTGAATAATTTATAAAGAACATTGAAATATTGCAGTATAGTGGCCACATCATGACTTTACCCCAAACCCCTCCTATAGTGGGATTTTTAATTCGAGTCAAAAAAATGACAAGGGCAAGTGTCACTGATATGAATAAGGGTGACCCCCTACAATAGTGATGTTCGGCAATCAATAGACTTAGACATTTCTTCTTCTTCAGCCTATAGATGTCCACTGCTGAACAAAGGCCTCCCCCGAGACTTTCCACGATGACCGGTCTTGTGCTGCCCGCATCCATCGGCTTCCCGCGACCTTCACCAGGTCATCGGTCCACCTTATTGTTAGACATTTCATCATCAACCTTTTATCGTCCCACTGCTGGGCACAGGTCTCCTCTCATACAGAGAAGGATTGAGCATAATCACCACGCTTGCTCAATGCGGGTTGGCGATTTCAGACTTAAAGTCCAGGTTTCCTTAAGATGTTTTCCTTCACCTTCAGTCATTGGTATCTAATATATACTTAGAAAGTACATATAACTATAGAAAAGTTACATTGGTACTTGCCTGACCTGGAATCGAACACCCGCACTCATACTTGAGAGGCTGGTGTTTTAACCACTAGGCCACCACGACATTTTTACATTTAGTCATGCATTATTTCATTAGGTATCAGAGCGGTTTTTTATTGTAAATATGTAATACATACCGTATT
The DNA here is from genome assembly GCA_017933935.1 of Sesamia nonagrioides. Classification (NCBI taxonomy): domain Eukaryota; kingdom Metazoa; phylum Arthropoda; class Insecta; order Lepidoptera; family Noctuidae; genus Sesamia; species Sesamia nonagrioides. The sequence continues at coordinate 602,919 of JADWQK010000063.1, read as the reverse complement.
TAACAATATGATTTTAGAAATATGGGCCTTACCAGCATATTAAACTCACTACAACATTATCACAAGAGCTGGGGAAAAAATGTTTAAAGAGATTCAGAGCAATTAAGAAATAATACAAATCATTTTATACGTTTTTATTCGTTACTTTTTTATTGATTACCACTCGAATCGGAATCAGTTACATTTATAAATTATGAATCCGCACATTCATCCATGATGTGGTCGAGTTGACACATTTCATCTTCAACTTTTATGGCATGATTGATGCACTTCTCCAATTTTCCGGTGTCAAGTTTTGTTTTTCTTGGCGACGCACTCCTTTGCTTGAGCCCAAACTAAGGTCCGTATTACAGAACGTCACTCAACACTCAAGCTTTACTTAAGTCTCGATTCAAGCCACTTGATTGGTTAAAACTAGTTTTAAGTAATGTTTAAGCAGAGATCAATGCTTGAGTTTCCTTTTGGAATACGCACCTAACTCTATTAGGTTGAGCTCACAGTGATAGGGGGGCAGACGCAGGATTGTGGCACCGCGATTCAGCGGCCAATTCTTCCACAACATAGCGTTCGTAATTAGTTTTTGTTACAATAAACAGTTTTAATCTACCTACTGAAATTATTTATTTTATCATTATTTCAAATATAAACTGACTTTTGTTCCACCCTGTATTTTTATTTATATACATATACGCAATTTGAATTAAAAAGTGCAATCTAGACTAAGCTTTAAGTATAAAATTTCGATTTACCACATCACTATTTATTTGGGACAAAAAACCTGCAACACTGGGGTTGTCATTTATCTGACTCGAATTAAAAATCATAATGTAGTCGGCTCACGCGGGAAACGAAAGGAGGTAGATTAGTTAAGTCAGGATAAGAAGATATATAAATGAAAAAATAGAAAAGGATAAACTTCCTCAAGTCCAGACTGTATGGCGTACCATGCCTTTGCCTTTTCCGTTTAGAAGTACGGAAAGAAGTGAACCAAAAAAAATTAACCAAAACGACGAACATTCATTATATCTATAGATAAGAAACTATTTTATTTTGAAAAAAGTATTTTGAAAATACCTATTTTGCATTTAGCATTTCAAATACAAAACGCAAAACTATTTGGTATTTTGTATTTGAAATAGTAAATCTGAAAAGTATTTTGCATTTTGTATTTAAATGCTTTTTTAAAACCATTTTGTACATCTCTGGTAACATTCCAAAAAGTAATGACGTTTCTTAATAAACAAAGTTTGTTAGTTGTTTCTAATTAATGTTTATTTGTGTTTAATTACTTCCTTTTCTAAACGATTTACGTTTAGAAAATAGAGTAATTAAACACAAATAATGAATAAAACTATTTTTAATTAATAGTGGGTTGCCATACGAACAGCACAGTGGCGCCCCTGTTATTTTCTAGTCTTTTTTGCCAAGCTGTAGGTACAGACTTGACTAAATCAAATTTCTTGATGCATGACATGTTTTGTATACAAAAACTGTTAAACTGTAACATTTATTCCTCTGAAAAATCTTATCCTATTGAAAAAGGAGTTGATAACTAAAAAAAATAATACTTTAAACGTTTGTTTTCAGATGAGGTGGAGATATTGGGTAAATTATGTTAATTAAGGATCGCTCACGAAGAAATGTGAACTTACGAAATTGTGGAAACTTATGAAGGATAATTTAATATTTAAAAAAATATATATTTCTTGTCTATTAATAAATAGTGTATTGAATTTAGAAATAAATCAATGCGGCCAGTATGGTGCTTTGAATAAAATAGTCCGTATATATTTTTTCTTCATAGATATTATTGGACTTGTATAGCATGTAAACTATGTAAAAAATGTCTCATTATGTATAGATTTTGGAATTAAATTCGCCCAAGTATCATCCATCTCATTTACAGTTGCATTTTCATTGCTTAGTTTTCTTTTATTGTAGTATATAAACAATTGTATTTTTAACTCGTGTAAGGTTCTATGTAAGAGATACGGCATACATAATATTATATTAATGGTAAGACAATGCAACAAGCCAATTTTAATGTTGCATTTTATTTCACATAATAACAATAGATTTTAATTGGCCTCTCTAAATATATGTTTACCCGCGTTTCGGCTTTTTATTTGGTCACCTCAATATAAGTATTTCAGTCCAGCACTCTAATTGCGTAATATTCATACTATTACTATCAGTGGGAATCATTCCGAAGCATATTTCTAATACACTGACTCATATATTTGAAAAGTTGTCTTTTTTTATTGGGACAAAACCCGCCACACTGTTCCCAACCCACTGCAACTCCTGAAAGCCAGAATCAACAGTGGAGACCGCCAGAAAAACGCCGAGCAATGAAGCTCGACGAGTCCCGGAGAAACGATTCAACTGTCTTGGGTCCCGCAACGAAATTAATCAGAAAAGAATAGCGGAGGAGTAAGAAAAAAGATATTTTTTTCACTTCCTTCCATAATAAGCAGGAGACAGAACAGAACTAGGCCAATCGGCACAAAGGGACATTATTGCAACTGGAAGAAGCCCAGATTGCCAAGCACCACGGAATAAAATTTGATTAAGTTAATGGGTCCTAAGTAGGTATGTGCTGTTACAATTGATTCCAATAATAGGTATGGCAAAAGCGCCTGAACGCACGGAAATTAGTTCTAGTTTCTACAAGGTCCGTATAATAAACTACTCCGGATGTAACTTGTACACTATCCAACATAATATTGCGTTCATTCTGCCAAAGAATACACTCCCACAAGATGTGATGTGCTGAAAAGTCGTAAATAACGCAATGAATTTTGTTGAACTGTCAAACTGAAACCTATTGATAGTGTGTTACGCAATTGGGTTGTATCCTAAAAAATAATTTAATGTCCATCAGATAGGTTTATAAAAAATATTGAACACGTATTTTTTATTTTTTCTCTCATTCAAATACTTTGGAAGATATATTGATTTGAAATGTCGCATGACGTCACGCCGTGGTACAAAATTTACCACGGCGTGACGTAATTAGCCCCACTCCGCGACTTTAATACGCTATATCTCAGTATTTCTTGGTAATTTCGACAAAATAAAAAATACGGGTCTTAATATTTTTTATTATCTATAAGACGGACTAATTTTTTTTTTATTGTCCCAAACAAAGGGAAGATTTTTTATTGTCACAAACGAACGGACTTGCGCTTTGTACCTATAACATTAGAAGCTGTCCCGGAGTGAAGTACCGCCGGTCCTTTGCAATAACGTCTCCTTGCAGCCATTTTGGCTTTGTATTCAATGAACCACCCGAAAGTCAAAGCCGCTATAATAAAAAAAACAGTATCAATTTTAAGTATTTGTTTAGCATAGGTAGTGTATACAGTTCCACAGAGCATGTAATCACTACGTTTTAATACAGTTTTTAAATTAAATTTTATAGGTCGCCATGTTATGCCACTAAGCGTAGGTACAACTATGTACCTATACCTACCTACCTAGATACGTGCATGCAAAACAAAGAATCTTAGTCAATCATGATGAAGGTAAACACAAGTTAATAAATATATTACTTATGTCAAAATGAAATTAAATTATGATAAATAAGTAACAAAGTTACAAATGCCCTAATTTTTTCACTAGTTAGTCAAATAAATAAGTCTACATTATTTTTTATTCAGAAATTCATCAGTCGTTTAATAACATTTATCCGTTAATAACTTTTAATTTTGTTTTGAATTGTGTAACATAATTTTTTTTATACCAACTGGTATTAACTTCAGAATGCGCCCAACCTGCTAGCGACTTGGCAAGTATCACATCCTTTAGTGACGAAAATGTGACGCACATTTTTATATCCATACTAATATTATAAATGCGAAAGTAACTCTGTCTGTCTGTCTGTCGGTCTGTCTGTCTGTCTGTCTGTCTGTCTGTTACGCTTTCCCGCTTAAACCTCCCAACCGATTTTGATGAAATTTGGCACAGACAATCTTTAGACCCTGAGAAAGAACATAGGCTACCTTTTATCCCGGAAAAAATTGATGTTCCCGAGGGAAACCTAAAAAGCGCGATATAACCGAACTCCACGCGGGCGAAGCCGCGGGCGGAAAGCTAGTTCGCTATAATTTGTGACGGCCTTGGTCTGGACGATATTACTTGTTGAAGCAATGGCTGTTTACACCTTGCGCCTACTAGTTTTCTTATGATTATTAAGTAATTACTTAGTTTTGGTTTCTCGTTTCTTGTTACGATAGCTAAACTCATTTGTCACTGATATAAAATTCAGGTTTCAACCCTGTAAGATTTCAAGTTGTCGAAATATGAGGAGGGCATTTAGGTCCGTATTACAGAACGTCACTCAAACTCAAGCTCTACATAAGTCTCGTTTCAAGCCTTTTGATTGGTTGAAACTAGTTTTAAGTAATGCTTGAGTTTCCTTCTGGAATACGGACCTTAGACTTCGTTACTGTCATTTGGAAAAGTTATGGGATAATGAAAGTTTACCATACATTGAAAAGGGTAACAATAATTTTTGTACAAACATAGACTTAACAAGTCTAAAGTCCGTATTACAGAACGTCACTCAAAACTCGCCCTACTTAAGTCTCGTTTCAAGCCATTTGATTGGTTGAAACTAGTTATAAGTAATGCTTATGCAGATATCAATGCTTGAGTTTCGTTCTGGAATACGCACCTAAATGCTCCTGGCACTAATGTCACATATCCGTCACTGCAGAATAATCAAAGTTTCAAACTCTTTGGTCCAGCCATTGTCGAGATATGAAGAAACAACAAGAAATTAAGTTCGTTTCATTAAACAATGCTCTCATCAATATAACAAAACAAAACCAGGAAATCCAAAATTCGGTTGAGACCTTATCGGTTAAACATGGGGAACTTCTGGAAAAGGTAAAAAATTTGGAGCAGGAGAATACCGAGTACAAGAAACGAATTCTGGAGTTGGAACGTAGCTTAAACCATCTGGAATCAAATGCGCGTACTTCAGCTATAGAAATCCGTAACCTACCCAAGCAGGAAAACGAAAGCAAGCAGGTTTTGGTTGATACCATTCAACAACTTTGCTCGATTAAGGGACTTGAACAAGGAATACTCCAGTCCGAGATTCGGGATATATTTCGTACAAAGTCTGAAACAATCATTGTGGACTTTACCACTACCATGAGGAGGGAGTCATTTGTGTCTAATTATAAATCATTCAATAAAATTAGGCGCGAAAATAAGCAAGCGCAATTGAACTCGCAGCTCATTAACATACCGGGCGCACCTCGCACTCTGTATGTCTCAGAGTATCTGACTTCTAAATATATACGACTTTTCTATCTTGCTCGCTTAAATGTAAAGAATAAACAGCTCCAAGCGGCTTGGGCTTCATATGGATAAATCTATGTCAAGAAGGAAGAAAATGCTTCGCCAGTCCGTATTGATGACGAATCTGATCTCCGGGAACTGTTCTTGTGACTAGTCTTAGGCGGTGTTTGTACCCATTTTTCAATCATTTTAGCATGTTTCTATGTATCCTTACAACTAATGTTAAGTTTATATGATATTTTTTATTTATGTTATGTTCTGTTTGTTTGTGATTACGCTCAATCCTTCTCTGTATGAGAGGAGACCTGTGCTCAGCAGTGGGACGATAAAAGGTTGATAATGATGATGTTCTGTTTTTAAGTTTACATTGCCATTGCGGAACTATATTTTTATGTGTAAACACTTCAACCATTCACTACATTTACAACTACTCGCCAACACTCAACACACTCGATCGATTTATAGATATCTTCCCTTTATGTTGTATTTTGATAGCTAAAGCAATCTGTGTTCCAGAGAAAAGTTTAAATGAAATCACTTTTGTTCCATCAGGTATTACACGTGACTTTCATTATCTTTTTAAACAAAAGAGTAACTCTCATGCAAAATATTGAAATAAACTTGGATCTGGACACATTGCAGGTAGCTAAGACTGTCTCATGCGACATAGAAAATCCAAAGAAACACATTAATAGTCACAAGCACACCATCAATATCCTATGTCAAAATATTCGTAGCATCATCCGCAATATGCCAAACTTCGTCACACTTCTCCAAAGATCTAAAATTTGTTGGGACATACTGGTCCTCTCCGAATGCTGGCTTCCATCTGCAAAGTACATTCCTTCCCTCGACAACTACAACCATTTAGCGACCACTTCAAACAAAACCCAAAATGAAGGTGTTGTAATTTATTACAATAAACACTTGAAAGCCACTGTGGAAGAACCGTCGATCATCGACGCAAACTGTCTACTTTTAAAATTAAATCGGGATGTTTGCGTACTGGGAATATATCGTCCACCTAGTCAAACTAACATTGCTAAATTTATTGATTCCCTGAATTTGCTTATTGACCTGAAATCCTATAAAAACATTTTCCTTTGCGGTGACATTAACATTAATATACACACATCAAAAGTGTCTAGGGATCAACATATATTTTTGCAATAACTTTTCTCCTGATTGATATTAATTAAAATTTTCTTTAAGGATTCATCAAATAAAGTGTTTTCGTTTGTCACAGTAACGATAAACCAAGTCACCTTTGCATTAATAAAGAAATTTGCCATTTTCCTAATAAAGGGATATTTGACATTTGAACCACTAACACAAAAGTTCGAAAAAAAGACTGAAATAACAGTTTTCTCTAAAATTTTATTGGGTAACTTAAACAATTAATAATCCGTGTTTCTACCGCGAACACTAACAACACAAGAACATCGGTTTGGCATACTCAAAATGAGTTCATCCAAATCACGCTGTGGAATGGCCGCCCATGTTCGTTGCAACAACAAAAAAGGTCTTCTTGCGACTGGATACCCTCCATATTCGGCAGAGCTCTTCTCTGTAGCATATCCCATGCATGCTCAATCGGGTTCAAGTCTGGCGACTGAGCAGGCCAGGGCAGGACATTGATGTTAGCTGCGGCGAGAGTCTGTCTTACAACTCTTGCGGTGTGCGGTCGTGCATTATCATGCATTAACTGAAATAAGGGACCGATTTGCACTTGTAGAGGAACGATGACGTCTGATACAATCGTTTCAGCATAAATTTGAGCGTTGAGGTTGCCTCTGATCCAAATCAACTCAGTTCTTCCGCCGATCCAAATACCCGCCCATACCATGATGGTTCCACCACTATAAGGATGGACTTCCTGGCAGGATTTTAATCGCTGTTGGCGTCCAGGGGTTCTCCAGTGTCGTATACGTCTTGTATCCGGTCTCATACCAAAACGAGACTCATCAGAAAAGCACACGAAACGCCATTGTTCTTCTGCCCAATTTCTGTGTTCAAGAGCCCATTGATATCGAATCCTACGATTGTGCATTGCTATAGGTGGTACCCGTAGCGGTCTTCGGGAATGAAGGTTCACTTCATGCAAGCGGTTTCTGACTGTTTGGTCGCTAATTAAGTTCCCTGAAGAGTGATGAAGCCTCACGGCTAACATCATGGCGGTTATTGTTGGAGCTCTTCGAGTTAAGATTTGAATGTATCGGTCTTGTCTCCGTGTGGTGCAGCGATACCGTCCTCCATGGCGCTCAGCCACGGTACCAGTGCTTCGGTAACGTGTCCAAAGTCGACTGATAACACTCTGACTTGTATTCAGAGCTAAAGCCACAGTACGTTGCCGGGAACCAGCTTCTATCATTCCCACGGCTCTGAGCATTTCTTCCCTGCTTAAATGACGTCGCCGCTCCATAATAACGTTGGTTTTAATCAGTAGTAGGGAAACAGTAGCACTAATAATGTCTTCAATGCGTTGTATGTTTTTATAGGGAAAATATTGACAGCTGATTTTCATCTTTTACTCGAATTTGATTCACAGTTCCTGATTCAAATTATGAAATGCACCAAAAAGGATCCATATAAATTTATAAAATCATAAATTTATTACAAAGCCACATCTCAATCTCAAGAAATCCGCATAAAAATGCTTGATCCCTAGACACTTTTGATGTGTGTAGTTCCAAATAGTGCTGATAAACGATCCCATGAGTACCTAAATTTATTGGCTGGCCATGGTATGCTCCCAGGTCATGCTCTTCCAACGCATGGATTAAAATGTCTTGACCACATGATGCTGAGGACCAATATGGACGTATCTTGCTTTGTTTTTGAAACCTCCATTACAGACCACGATAGTGTTGCCATTAGCTGTAAACCCAAATCGCGCCTCCACTACTTAAACGAAACATATAGCACTATAAACTATGAGGGCCTCGATATAGATCTGTTTAATGTTGATTTTCAACGTATCATTGACTCCCAGGATGTAAACATCGCATCCGAACTTCTTATTACTTTCTTGACTGCAGCAATCAGAAACAAAATAAAATAAAAAAATAAAATTCTTTATTGTCACAAGTTTTTACATACTTTTATGGGCTAACTGTCACCCAAACTAAGCCAAGGCTTGTGTTTTGGGTAACAGCGGTCAGCCGCAGGAAGTAGCGCACCATAATTGCGAAAGAATATTACAGCTTTATGTGTCGCTGAGGTAGGTTTAGTGTTCTTAAGAATTTTTCTTAATCTAAGTCTATTTATTACTTAAAACAATGTAGCACATGTGTGTCTGTTGTTATGTGTGTAGTGTGAGGGTGTGTGTTTGTATAGTATGAGTGAGTGTGAGGGTTACAATGTAAGTGTTGTTGTTTTTTGGACGTAATGTATGTATTATGCCAGTAAATGTTCCGTCTTCTGATAGTCGAACAATTGAAGCCATTGGGAAACTTTACTTTTGAGTTCATGTCTGTTAAGAGAAGTAATGTTTAATTGCTTGTGAATTGCGTTGTATAGCTTGCAACTTAAAGCCTTGTACTGTCTCCTTGCAAAGACGGTCTTGCATGGTTGTTGAGGGCATACAGGCATTTTGCTGCGTCTGTTGGGATTGGGCAAAGGCACGCTTCGATGCTTCCTGATTATGGCTCTGAGCACAAAGAGTTGGCGAACTGTAAGGACCTTGCACTCTGAATAGAGCTGAGATGTTGGATGTCGGTATGGTTTCCTTGTCATCACTTTCAACACCGCTCTTTGTGCTCTTTCTAAGCTCAGTAGATGCGTTTTTGCGGCCCCTCCCCATACAGTGATGCAATATTGCACAATAGATTGGCAAATGGCAATGTATACAGATTTGAGTTGTTCTAGGGTTGCACTGTCTCTAAGTGTTTTAAATACATGCATGAGTCGTCTTACTCTGGAATTAACTGTGCTTATATGGTTGTCCCACCGCAAGCCACTATCCATATGTACTCCTAAATATTTAACCGATTCCGTGCGAGTGATTTCTTGGCAATTGCAATTGGTCGATGTGATACAAGTGTGGGCTTGTAAAGAAAAGCTTCGCAGTGGAGCCTTAGTTTTGTTGATGGAGAAGGGAACATATTGCGTTTTGGAGAGATTTAGGGTTAGTAGGTTGTGAGTCAACCAGTTATTTACCTTGGATAGCGCGAATTCTGCTCTCTCTTTAACTGTTTGCCAGTTCGGACCCCAAACAAATATGGCGGTGTCATCAGCATATGTGAAAATGCTAGTGTAAGGTAGGGACATTGTGCAAAGGTCGTTGATATAAAGCTGGAAGAGGGTGGGAGCCAAGACACTCCCTTGTGGAACGCCGTAAGAGACAGTCTCCTCATTACTCACGCAATCCCCAATTATAACGCGTTGTTTCCTGTTTGTCAGGTAGTCTTCAAAAATTTTGTAGCTTATGCCACGGACCCCCATCGTTTCAAGCTTGGATAGTAGGATGGGGATGGAGACTGTGTCAAATGCCTTAGATAGGTCAAGAAAGACGCATAAGCAATTATTTTTAGCGTCTAGTGTCTGAACCACAAGATTGCTTAAATCCATTACTGCGTCCTCAGTGGAGAGACCTGATCGAAAACCATACTGATTATCCGCTATAATGTGATTTTTGTCTAGGAATTTCTTAAGAGAGTGGTTAAGTACTTTCTCTATTATTTTTGATATGGTAGAAAGCACTGTTATGGGGCGATAATTGTTGACACAGTCTGCGTCCCCATTCTTGAAGATAGGGTGGATGATTCTACTTTTGAACGCTTCGGGGAAGACGCCTGTCATTATAGATCAAACAATACCAGGATTGTTAAAAGCAGCAAAAAGGAATGGATTACCAAACCCTGGATCACTAAAGGATTATTACGTTGTATGAGAAATCGGGAAAATCTACATAAAAAACAAAAGCGAAACCCTAATGACGATATTATAAAAACTACATACAAACGTTACCGTAACTATTGCAACACCTTACTCAAAAAAGCAAAAAGGAAACATGACAGACAAGAGATTGAAAATGCTAGGGGCAACAAAAAACAGCTTTGAGATGTAATTAAAAGAATAAGCGGTACTGATAAGAGAATAGATCATTCGTCGTCTCTTTTCCCATCAAACAATCCAGATACTGACATAAACAACGTCAACCGCTTCTTTGCAAACGTAGGAGCATCCCTGGCGAACAGGATCACTAATGTTAATCGGGCTTTAGTCAGTTATTGCAGTGATCACTTACCGACTACCCCTCTAAATTCTATGGTCTTGCTACCCGCTGACGAGCAAGAAGTCTTCGCACTTATAAACAGACTAAAGGATAAATGTGCTGAGGGTCTCGACCTCATTGGTGGTAAAATTATTAAGAGATACGCGAATCTCCTTGTCTCTCCTGTTACCCACATATGTAACCTATCAATATCCACAGGGGTATTCCCAGAGCTGTTTAAAATCGCTCTTATCAAGCCTATCTTCAAGGGCGGGGAAAAAGACTCTGTGAACAATTACCGACCTATTTCCATTCTTCCAACACTTTCCAAAATACTGGAGCGCCTAATTAATAAGCGTCTGGTTATGTTTCTGGAGACCAACAAACTGCTCTCTCCTTCACAATTTGGCTTCAGAACTGGTATGAGTACCAACGATGCCGTGCATGAGCTGGTTAACTCTATCGTGGCCGGTTTAGATGATGGGATGAAATGTCTAACGGTGTTCCTTGACCTCGCAAAGGCGTTCGACACAGTGTCAGTACCTCATCTTCTAAACAAATTAGATCGTCTTGGCGTAAGAGGAATACCTCTTAAATTGCTGGAGGACTATCTTACTGGAAGGAAACAAAGAGTGAAAATTAAAGATAAGTTAAGTGATGAGCTCACTGTCAGATTTGGTGTACCACAGGGTAGTATTATCGGGCCAACGCTCTTCTTAATATATATTAATGACCTCTGTCACCTTCAATCGAAAAATAATCACTTTCGCAGATGATACCGTACTGTTCTTCAGTGATGGTAGTTGGAATGGGGTCTTTGATGCTGCTCAATTAGGCGTTAACGCTGTTAGCGAATGGTTGCACAACAATCTATTGACATTAAACGTTTCTAAAACTAAATACGTAGCCTTTGCTCATAGACCTAACCTTCTTCCTCCGCCAGCCCTCTCTATTTCGGCACACACGTGTGGTTCTCTAAATTCCGAGTGCAGTTGTCCCACCCTCGATAGAACTAATCATATTAAATATCTGGGGATTATTATTGACTCCCATCTTTCTTTTAAATATCATTTTGATGCCATTGTTCCGAGAATCCGTAAACTTATTTATTTAAGAGATTAAGACACACTGCAGATCGAAAGACCATCAAAATGGTTTACTTTGCCTTATGCCAGCCGTTAATTGAGTACTGCATTACAACTTGGGGCGGTGCCGTAAAACCCATCTTATTGAGGTGGAGAGGGCTCAGCGTGCTATTCTTAGGGTTGGTGCGGGTCTTCCCTTTCGTTTCCCAACTACTGATTTATACAAAGAATCGGATATCCTTACGGTAAGACAAACTTTTATTCTGCGTACTGTAACAAAAAAGCATTCCCAGTTAAAGTTTGACAAATCAACCTATAACCAACGACGGAAGGGAAGAGTCTGCCCTTCACTCCAATTCAAATCTTCGCTCCCCCAGAATTTTTTTTGCTTCCTGGGTCAATTATTGTACAACAAATTAAACGTCACTCTCAATTTTTATCCTGAAACCATTTCCCATTGTGAAAAGTCAGTCAAAACTTTTCTTAAATCCCTTGACTATAAAAAAACGGAGGACTTGCTGACAGTTCCCAAATAGATTTCCACCAGCTTGTGGCTGTTTTACATCGCAAACTCACACTCGCACACTTCAACATGCTTTCAAACAGCAACCTATATGCATACTCTCCATCATTCACTCCAACACGACACTTCACTTTCATATGAATCATTAGTTCTGCATTGTTAATTGTTTTTTTCTGTTTTAATTGTTATTTTTTCTGTATTATGTGTTGTTATCATTAACTTTTAACTGATTGTCTCTTTGTGATCTTCTTGGCACTATCAAATGTTACTCAAGAATCTGAAGATCGTATTTTTCCAAACGTGTTACTTAATTGTTTTGCTTCGGGGGGCCCTGGTGACCTGTAACACAGGTTTCTCCAAAAACCTACTTCAGGCACCAGTCTCTTCCAATGGTGAAATATAAGTATAATATTGTTAAACTAATCTTGTGAAGAGAGAAATAAATAAATTGAAATTGAATTGAAATTGAAATAGATACACGGTGGGCGTTACGTTCATAATTATGAACCTTGCGCCCTCCTCATATTTCGAAAACTTGAGATCTTACAGGGTTGAAACTTGAATTTTATATCAGTGACAAATGCGTTTAGCTATCGTAACAAGAAACGAGAAACCGAAACTAAGTAATTACTTAATAATCATAAGAAAACTGGTGGGCGCAAGGTATAAACAGCCATTGCTTCAACAAGCAATATCGACCAGACCAAGGCCGTCACAAATTATAGCGAATATAAAAATGTGCGTCAAATTTTCGTCACTAAAGGATGTGATACTTGCCAAGTCGCTAGCAGGTTGGGCGCAAGGTTCTGAAGTGAATCAACTGGTAATTTATTGTAGATGCGCGGCGCCATACCTAAAATACTCTTTTTCACTAAGGCAGTATAACAACGCTGATTTTTTTAAGCATTTGCATTATGTGTTCATCTTGACAAAAACACTAATTTCATAGATATAAAATGATGGTAAGGATAGAATATGAGCGAATTAAAGAATGATACACAGCTATCGTCACTTTTCAGACCACACATTGATCTTATGCATCTTTATTGTGCCTTAAAAATGATATCTTTATCAGAAGAGTTTTCCCAAAAATAATGCCATGTCGCAAAATTGAGGATACTAAGCCATGATATGCAACTAGTAGGTAGCGCATCCATATTTATTTTTCTAGCAATTTGGAAACGTGCGTACACTGATTTATTTACTCTTTCACTTTGGTCATTTAGATGAGCCTTCCAGTTTAGTTGGTTATCTAGTAATAAACCTAAGAATTTTGCTACTTTAACTTCTTCAATGTCACAGTTTCCATGTCTGATTCACACTTGGTGGTGCAGTTCTTTGATGATAGTGCATTATTTTCTTGTTCTCTAAGTTTACGACTACATTATTTTGATTAAGCCAAGTAGGTAATTAGGTATGTCCGATAGGGTATTATTTATGTCATCTTGATAAAAATTGCGATTAGTACATATGACTATGGCAGTAGAGTCATTCGCAAACATCACCATTTGATGTCGAGTCACATTTGGCAGATCATTCATGTAGATGAAGAAAAGCAGTGGCCCCAGGACGCTACCCTGTGGGACACCAAACTTTACCAATCTAGGACGAGAAAGGAAACTGTTTTCAATTTTTGTTTTTTCTTGCACTTTTACTATAGCTCGCTTCTTCAAGCTTTAGCCCGAAAAGAGCAATCAATATTTTTTTAATATAATTTTCATGCAATAGATACGGAAACTCCGCTTTGCAAAACCAACTTTATCAAATCTAAATACAGGAATAAAATGGGGTTAGGTTAGGTTAGATTAATTTCAAAAAGGAATGACATCTATACTATGTAGCGCCCACAGTGCACGGCGTGGCGTGTCACGTAATGAAAACTCAGTTGAATTGAATGTTGTGTACTATTGTACGTATGTAAAAGAGTACAATGTGTATGGCGTGTATAATAACGTGATGTATCCATACTAATATTATAAATGCGAAAGTAACTCTGTCTGTCTGTCTGTTACGCTTTCCCGATTAAACCTCTCAACCTAATTTGATGAAATTTAGCACAGACAATCTTTAGACCCTGAGAAAGAACATAGGCTACCTTTTATCCCGGAAAACTTTGATATTCCCAAGGGAAATCTAAAAAGCGCGATATAACCGAACTCCACGCGGGCGAAGCCGCGGGCGGAAAGCTAGTAGATTAATATGTACAAGAGTATGAACAGGAACGAGATAAAGAATAAGAATGTCTCTTACAAGAGTTACAAGCAATGCACTAACTTAAATAAACTAGCTATCTCTAAACAATAGTGGGGTAACCAATAGGAAAACAGTTTGCTGTGTTGCCGAAATCCACGTTGTAGCGCGTGCTGATTCGTTGATCGAGGGAGGCCACGGCATGTGATTGGTCGGTGTAGAGAGCGCGCCAATTCACAGTTCACGTGCAAGACAGCTCGCTATGGTTTCCCACGCACATCGACGGTGGTCAACAGATGTGCTTCCGGGGTGAAATTTATAGGCACTTCGCGATGGCCGGTCGCAACGCCCGCCATGACTTCCGCGATCCTAGTGTGATTTATAGGAACCCTTCGCAGCGGGCCGTCGGGTCCTGTCCCGTCGGAATTGTGTGGCAGCTGGCTGCTACAACTACATAATAAAAAACGGGGTGTGAAACGTTTGAGAGAGTTTCGCTATTCACCCAATATAATACAAAAGTGTGGGAGTAATTTGAAATACTCGTTGAAGTTGGCTAAGAACACATGTCAATAAGCCATCAACTTCCGTTTCAGCAAATATAATTGTGAAAGATTTCTATTAAGACTCACACTCATTTTCTGATTTTTCTGTACTTAATACTTTTCAAATAAATAATGTTTAATTTCTTAGATTTATATTTATGTTTTTAGTTCTTTTCCGGGTCTTATGTTTTTAGTATTTTTTACATCAACTTCCCCTCTCACGCAAACAATGCAGCTATATGCACTACTTGCAGCGAATTGTAAAGAACCGCATATCGGAGTGGCGGGAAGCTAGCTGGGATAAGATGCTGAGCGAACTAGAGCCGAACCACTTAGCCTTCAAAGGAAACTCAAATCCAGAGAAGTATTCAATATACTCCAAAGTCCGACCGGATAAAACCATCGCCTTTGACAATGATAACAAGGCTGACTGTCTAGCCTTGGCCTTGAAGCCCAATGCTCTCCCAGCTCTCAACCAGTAGACCCAGCTTACCTCCTGGAGGTTAACGCGGAGGTCGAACGCAGAAGCTCTGCGTTAGACCTCCGCGTTAACCTCCGAAGTCCCAGTCGAGGTCCCTGAAGATCCTCTGCCTCCCGTCTCTCCAGACGAAGTGCAGGACATTATCAGAGGTCTTAAACACAGAAAAGCTCTCCAGCTCTGACGGTATCACCAATTAAGTAATCCGACTTCTCCCAGCCCATCTGATCATCCTTCTGGCCACCATCCTAAATAGAGCTGTGGGGAACAACATCTTCCCATAAACGTGGAAGGAAGCGACGGTCATAGGCATTCCTAAGCCCGGTAAGCCTAAATCTGAGCCTTCGAGCTATCGTCCTATTAGCCTACTCAAAGTTCTCGGTAAAATCTATGAGAGGCTTATTTATAAGCGTCTCAGAGCCTATGCCGCAAACAAGGGCCTCATCCGCAACTAACAATTTGGGTTCCGTAGCCAACACTCCTGTGTCCAACAAGTCCTCCGCATCACCGAACACACACATGCAGAGTTCCTACGAAGTATGATGACAGGTGTTATCTATTTCGATATAGCGAAATCCGTTGACAAAATCTGGCACAACGGCTTTTTATACAACATTTATTTTTTGTTAAGCGAAACCCGAAACTCGTGTTCAGTATTTTTAAGTCAAGAACCTATGTATAAAATTTCCAAAAGATGTAATGAAAAACCATCAAGTTATGAGCTTCCTATTCTACTTGGTTATCCCAACAAAAATATGGTCAAAGGTCCGTACGGGCGGGCTAGCGCAGGCGTTGACCTCTGGCGTCAGCTAGGATCTATCGTAACCGCTCAGTAACCACTCTGCGGTCTCACTCTAAATGTATTTGGAAAAAAATATAACATGGTGTAAAACTGATTGGAGTCGATTCAGTTGCATTTTGAACAAAATGTATTCAGGTTTCGCATAAACAAAAAATAAGGTTGTATAGCCTGTACCAACTCGGCGTGCCGGATCAGCTCGTCCTCATCCTGCGAGTCTTATTTCTGTCAAACCGCACTTTCTGCTATAAGATCGACGGAGCTCTCTCCCTTCCTCCCCACCTCACCCGGACTGGAGTTCCCTAGGGCTCCGTACTGACCCCACTGATTTTCACGGTATTCACCAGCGACATCCCCAAAAGTAAAAAGGCCTTCCTCGTTCGCTTCGCAGACGACAGAACCATTTAGTTTTCTGCGATCACCCTCAATCAAATAAGGTTAAATCTCCAAACCGCTGTCAACAAACTTGCTAACTGCAAGGGAGGGCTGGATCGAAATTTTTATTTTATTTTTATGAATTGAATAACTTCAATTTTCCTGCCCTTCCATTCTTCTACCCTGATAAGAGTCAAGTGGTCCTCTATTCAAAAACCGTGTAACCACTTCATCCTTCCCCGACCAATCGCCATGTCTGGCAAGCCGATCCCTTGGGAAAAGCGAGCCTAGGTGTTATCCTGGATCAACACCTCACATTCGGTGAGCATATAAGAACGGTACGCTCGCCTGTCGCCTACGCACTCTACTGCCTCCACTCTCTCCTCAACCCGCTCCTCAGACACTCCAAAACCGCTTTATTCGTAGAGCAACAAAGGCCCCTTGGTTCGTCCGAAATGAGATCCTCCATCTCGATCTCAAAATCCTATATTATTGCTATGTTTATTGCTGGATAGTGGTATCCAGCAATAAACGCCTTTCCAAGCGTTTCTTTGACACAGCCGACAAATATCGCAACCTTCTGATTGTCGCGGCAGCTAAATAAACAATCACTCCAGAATCAATAAGCTTCGCCGAGCCAGGCGTGTTCTCTGAGCTGAGCCAGTAAATATTAATTCCCGACTATGTTACTGTTTCTTCTCAGAGCTAGTACTAGGAAACGCCGCGGTCATCAAACCGAAATAATAATAAAAAAATCAAACCAGCCGTCCCTTGCTGTTCTCTCCAGCGACGCCCTAACCTGAGGATCGTGCACATTTATTATTTTTTCCGAAATTTATGGTCACCCTACATACAAACAAAATAACTTGTATATGATTAGCGCAAAAACCTTACTTAAAGATGATATTACGCATCCAGAGTATGATCACTATTGCAGACATTAATGGCACCCTTTTTCATCATCTTTTTTCTAATCGAAATTGTTGGTTTCAAACAAAATTACAAAAAATAAATACGGGTAACACTTAGAAAGAGACAGAGGGCTACTGGGACGCTTTCTCCCTCGGACCGTGTTCTCTTCAAATAAAGTTTTATTTCCGATCGACCTTATTGCTCTTGCGATAGAGTCTTCTTTTAAATAAGAAACTTAAGCAAGTTCACATTCCAGTTTAGATATAAATTCCTTGTATCCCGCCCCTTTTCTTAATACCATTTTATTACGGAGTTTTGGCGGGAAAGCCAAGATGAGTGCCACGCTCATTTTTCATTGAACTTTAAAATTATTTATAGTGTCGTTTACTAAATAATAAATAAAAACGTGTGATTTATGTAGTAAAAAATCCATTCAGTAAATAATTTATAAAGAACATTGAAATATTGCAGCATAGTGGCCACATCATGACTTTGTCACAAATCTTCCTCCTAGTGTCGATTCACACGGGTGTCGAAAGGAGATAGGTTTAGTTAGGATAAGTTACAAAAGAAGACAAGATTAACGAAGAAATGTCTCAGAGATATAATTCAAGACGAGGCTATCATGATCTCAGATACTTTTGCCTGCTCAGTGTCATTATTTATAGAAATCAGTGGCCAAGTGGCCACCGATTTCTATAATTACCACTGGATAGGCTGTTCCGTAAGTTTGACAGCTATATTTTTGTGCCTATTTGAAGCGCCACCATTGAGTGTCCACGGAACTAATTTTGACGTATATTGTAAATAGGGACACGGTATCGAATAGAGTCTGAATAAGTCTGAATAGCATCGATAAAAAAGTATCGTACTCGTAAAAGCATCGGTACAAAAGTATCGATACCTCAAAGTATTGAGTACTTTTCTCAAGCAGGGGTCTACGCCATAGATACGTTAGTAGGGACACGGCATCAAATAGAAAGTACCGATCAAGATTTATCGATATATTTTGTTCGCTGATGTCGACATCACTAGTTTTAGTACCACGGACACTCGTTACGTTTGACAGCGCCAAAATGGCGATTATCAAACGGGCACAAAAACACTTTGACAGAATTGAACAAACAACCATTTTATTACAGTACTCTGTGTTCGGGAGTTTGGCAGGAATGTGTGGCGTATTGTGTCACAACACTATTTAATATTAAAACCCTCAACACTTAATGTTTCCGACAAAAAATAAACATAACTCTGCTCGCGGCTACTGCGGCTCGCATCGCGACAGTACGTACACAACCCTTACGACAAACGGTCGTTCCATGCATGCAAGGACAGCCTCTCACAGGTTACCAGATTAGCACATCCTGTACCTAACGTCCCATTGGCGTTATACACAGACGCATCTGGTACTCAGGTAGGCGCGTGCTTACAGCAGCAAACCGAACAGGGCTGGCAACCACTTGCCTTCTTCAGCAAGAAGCTTACGGCGAGTCAATCAATGTGGCCAGCATATTATCGGGAACTCTTAGCTGTATATTCGGCTGTGCAGCATTTTCGGCATATATTAGAGGCGCAACACGTCACAATATATACGGATCACAAACCTCTCTTGTATGCGTTCAAACAACGTAGAGAAAAACTGCCACCCAGCCAACTTAATCAGCTAACTTTTATCTCCCAATTTACTACTGACATACAGCACGTAAAGGGAGACGACAACGTCGTTGCCGACACAATGTCACGCATTGAAGTCGTCTCGCTCGAACCCGACTATATCGCATTGGCTCGAGCACAAGAGGCCGACGATGAGATAAAAACCTTATGTGACACATCTCTCAATATGCAACGTACTTTAATTCCAGGCACAGAGACGACCATCCAGTGCGACGTTTCAACAGGCAAACCGCGCCCCTATCTACCGGCATCGCTGCGCCGCCTCACCTTCGACCGTCTACATGCACTCAGCCACCCCGGCGCTCGCGCCAGCGCGCGTCTCGTGGCACAGCGTTACGTTTGGCCCGGCGTTGCGCGCGACTGCCGCGCCTGGGCGAGGGAATCCACTGTCAACGCGCCAAAGTGACACGCCACGTTTCCGCACCGCTCGAAAACTTCACCCCACCATCATCCAGGTTTCGTCATGTCCATTTAGACATTATTGGCCCTCTGCCAACATCGAGAGGTTATTCATATTGCCTGACAGCGATCGATCGTTTCTCTCGATGGCCCGAGGTTTGGCCAATGGTTTCGATAACCGCAGAGGAGGTAGCTGATCGGTTCGTAGAAGGTTGGATCGCACGCTTCGGCGTTCCTACAACCGTCACGACTGACCAAGGCCGCCAGTTCGAGTCCGACCTTTTCAAACGACTCATGAACGTTGGCGCGACCGATCGAAAGCGAACCACTAGTTATCATCCTCAGGCAAATGGCATGATCGAGCGCTTTCATAGGCAGTTGAAGGCGGCTCTCATGTGCCACAACGACACCTGGCACCGAGCCCTACCGATCGTTCTTCTCGGCATTCGATCTGCCTTGAAGGAGGATCTCGAATGTTCAGCTGCCGAGCTTGTTTATGGGGAGCCGCTGCGCCTACCGGGAGAATTCCTGATAGCCAGTCCACCCCATACCACTGACAACGCACATGATTTTGTGACGACTCTGCGCGCGAAAATGTCTGCTCTGCGTCCAACTCCGGCGTCGCGACACGCGCGACCGACGTCTTTTATTTTCAAGAATCTCCAGGATGCTTCCCATGTCTTTCTTCGAGACGACACCGTTCGCCGCGCACTTCAACCTCCCTACACTGGTCCTTACAAGGTAATGTCACGGACCGACAAGTTAATCGACATCGACATGGCAGGTAAACGCGTGACGGTCACTATCGACCGCGTGAAGCCTGCGTACATCGCACGTGATGAGAACGACCTCTCCCGGGTAACCGCCCCGCAACAGATCGCAGCGCCCGCGCCTGCCGTGCAAGCGCCTCCTGCATCCGCGTCATCCGCGCCCGTGCAGCCGACTGTACCACCTGTTGTTCAACAACCAGTTACCACTCGGTCAGGTCGCACTGTTAGATTTAAGGATAGGTTAGACCTCTAGCTTAAGTTTTATTATTTTTTAAGCTTATATGTTACCTATCGTTTGTTTGTGTGTGTAATGTCCTATTGTATGTGTAATTCGTATTTTTCTTGGTATGTAAATAGCTACTTGTTATTTTCTCCGTAGGGGGGTGGTTGTGGCGTATTGTGTCACAACACTATTTAATATTAAAACCCTCAACACTTAATGTTTCCGACAAAAAATAAACATAACTCTGCTCGCGGCTACTGCGGCTCGCATCGCGACAGTACGTACACAACCCTTACGACAAACGGTCGTTAGTAAAGAGTTGACCCTAACTCTCATAACTTATCTCAGTGTTCAGTGTTTTTCCTACCATAGTTAACTAGCGTTATGTTACGCTTATAATTATTTTGATAGTGAATTAAACTGTTTTTCCGGTATCCACGACTTTTATTTAGGAGTGTACCTCCAAAAATGTAAAGATGAGTGTCACGCTCATTTTTCATTGGGCTTTTAAAATTATTTAAAGTGTTGTTTACTAAATAAAAGCGCGTGATTTACGTAGTAAAAAGTGCATTCAGTGAATAATTTATAAAGAACAGTGAAATATTGTAGCATAGTGGCCACATCATGACCTGACCTAAACTTCCTCCTTCTCGGCCTTACGCGGGAAACGAAAGGAGATAGTTTAGTTTAAGTTAGTATAAGTTAGGGTATAAAACTCAAGAAAAAACATACTGAAGACTAGGCTGTATGGCGTACTATGCCTTTGCCTTTTCCGTTCAAATGAACGGAAAGAATGAAACCAGAAAAAAAAAAAAACTCTGTGGTCGGAGTTTTTGGCGGGAAGCCAAGATGAGTGCCACGCTCGTTTTTCATTGGACTTTTAAATTATTTGTGGTGTCGTTTACTAAATAAAAACGCATGATTTATGTAGTAAAAAGTGCATTCAGTGAATAATTCATAAAGAACAGTGAAATATTGTAGCATAGTGGCCACATCCTGTCTTTACGCCAAACCCCTCCTAATCGAGCTCACGCGGGGAACGAAAGGTGATAGGTTTAAGTTAGATTAAGTTAGGATAAGAGATAGGACAAGTTTTTTTTTTAATAAGGCATCTCGTAGTTGATCTTGAGAGGTCTGTCTGTACTAATTAACCGGACTATCCTGTGGCTGCCTTAAGTGAATTTAAAGCCTCCAGCCAGGGCCAATAAAAGCTAAGCGACTACACGCTAAGGGGGGTACGAACCTCGGCATAAGGTGTCGCTAGAAGAACAGCAGGGGACGGCTGGATCGAATTCTTATTTTTATTTCTATTTTGTTGGTCTTCTTTTTATTTTGTCGGTCTCCGTGGCGCAGCGGTCAACACGCCTGCCTGCGACGTGGAGGCCCCGGGTTCGATCCCCGGCCAGGTCATGATGGGAAACCATCTTTTCCTAATTCGGTTTGATGACCGCGGCGTTTCCTAGTACTAGCTCTGAGAAGAAACGTCCGAAACAAACTCAGAGGTCATAGTCGGGAATATTTACTGGCTCAGCTGCGGCGCGTGCTGGCCTTCATCGGGCAAGGTAGGATAAGTTACAGAAGTTGTAAATTAATTACTGTAGACATGGCAGTATGGTCTCTGACCTTAGCCTGTTCCAAATGGAACAAATAAAATAAAAAAAAAAGCTTTGTGGTCATGTCATGTCAATTGTCAGGCAGGTAGAGTAACAATTGTTATCAATTTCGCTCTAATAAGTTTTATTTATTTCATAATAATGAATGTAGACCCCGTGTTGATAGAAGACGATGATGTTGTTATGGTGAGTTAAAAATTATTATCGTATCTTCATCCTAGGTAAAGGAATTAATTTGTAACGCTTTAAGAGGAAGTTATTTCGACCACGAATCTTTATTTTTTGTGTGTTTAAAGTTTGTATTACTTTAACATGGATTTAAAGTATGTGCGTTTGTATAATATGCTATTACTTCCATAATCATAGTAACAGTTGCCTGGAAAAGATTGCATTAGCGACAAGGCCGCCTATTTTCTATGCTGCAATTCTGCAAAAACTTAAAAAACAACTACTAGTACTAGTAGGTAGAGTCAGGAAAGATTCTACCTACTAGTAGTTGTTTTTAGTAACCTTTTGAAAAAAAGTATCTTTTTCTTTTGAAACCATTTTTTTTTTGGGTGGCACATTTATTATTTTTCTAAAATAAAAGTTGCTTAAGTCACTCCTTTTAATATCAGCTGTCTGCCAGCACAATTTGGTCCAACATTTTCAGAGTTTAGCAGGAACAAACACAGACAGTAAAACAAAAGTGTGTTTTTTTTTTTGTAAATACACATTTACTAAATAAATTAATAAAATAAAAATGATTTATTTCAGACATTGTTATTATCATTTATAGTAATAATTTATTAACAATTTGTGCTATGTTAGTAATATTAGTACTTAGATAATTCTGATTTTTTACCATATTAAGCCTAAAGCCACTAACCACATGGTGCTTGTGCTTAAAAAGCTTTTATTTTGATACAACAAACAAACAGACATTTAAACGTTATTATGTTGTTGATACCTTATTATTTCAGGAACCTGTACCAAGTATAACAATACTTGATGAAGATGGAGAAAACACAATTTGTCAAAAAGTAGTTTGTGCACAAACAGTTGAAACAATAAATCTAGATGATGAATCACCAATAATTACTGAAACAACAGCCAATAATACTATCAATAAGTCAATATCTACAAGTAAATCGGAAAAATCGTTTGTAAACAAACTTTTAATTAATAGATTAATGGATAAAATCATAAAAAAATGTATGAATATGGACAATGCTACCGGAATGCGGAGAGTTATATATAAAACAGTATTACCGCTGTATAGAGATGCAAATAGTACATTTAAGGAATCGGGAACATTTAGAGCACTGTTGAAGAAGACTTATAAACTGTTGATGAGAGATCCTGATCACAAGTTTCTACATATTAAGACATTGTGTGAAGAGTTGAAATCGGGAGTGTTGAGAAGAAAAGTGCCTTTTGTTACACTAGCTACTAACGTTAACAACAATAGATCTCAATGGGATCACCAAGGTTTGTTACTATTCATCAACACATAAACAGCCTATAATATTACCACAGGCCTCCTTTTGATGAAAGGCCTATAATCCACTGTGTAGGTCAGTCATCAGACAGGGATGGCAAGGTAACATAACAAATTTGTGATTTTTCCTAGCATTGAAATTAGGGATATAACTGTATTTTTTAAAGAATTTTATACTTTTACGGCCGTAATCTAAAAGATTTACACAAGTATACTGTGACAGTACAGATTACATTATTCCTTTCAAATTTCTCCTGTTAAAATGAAACTCATTAATAAATGATTTGCAACATTTATGTGAAATTTTAAACATTTTTTTCAGAATTAACTAGTAGTAGTAGAGAAATTAATCAATATGCCGTAGAAAATAGACAAACCTGTAAAGTTAATACAAATGAAAATAACAAGAAAAAAAAAGTTGGAACTACAAGATTCAATAGGAAAGCCAAAGTATCAAAAAAATGTGCAGTCAATACAAAAAAAACAATCAAAACGAGAAGTGTAACTCAAGCTGAAAAGGCAAAGACTGATATTATAGATTTAGATGATTCTGATGATGAATCTGTAGATAGTTCAGAAAATGATGTGATTATCATAGATGAAATAGAACCTAGTCACCAGAGAAATGATAATGTAAACATGGTACCACAAGAAACAGGAGAAGCAGAGTCTAAAGTGGTCGATCAAATTCTACTAGAAACTTTAGAAGCCGAGTCTGAAAATATCAATAAACTTGTAGAAGAAGCTTTGGAAGCTTTAGAAACTACGAGTGAAAAAAGCAAAGAAGTTGTTCACGAGACTTTAGAAATAGATTGTAACATAGAAAATGCAGTTGTAGAAGACACAATAGAAGATGGTTCCACAAAAGAAAATATTTCTGACAATAGTAAATCGTCAGATAATGAAATGGATTATGAGCTTCTGATTCCCAAGAGCCATGTAAAAGTTAAGCCAGTAGTGCAAGAAGTTCCACATAGTTGCCCTAGTGATTTAGAAACAATAGCACAACTTGAAAAGCTAATTAGAATTTATAAACTAAAGATTGATGTATTGGAGAAGACAGAAGTGACAACCGAAAGTCCTTTTGGATCGCCATATTACCTATGTTCGAAGTAAGTTCGATAACAGTTCATTATTACTTTTGGTAGAGCTAAACATTACTGTTGACCTTGCTTGAAAAAAGCATGTTCAGCGTACAAGCCAAAATTAACTTTTGTATTACTTTTTTCAGATACAAAGAAAATGTTGTCTCATGCTACAAGGAAATATGTAAACTAAGAGGAAACTGTGAAGACATAAAAAAACGGCGTGAAATTCGATTGACTGTCGCCGAAGGACATCCGCCTGGACCTGCCAAAAGGCTCGAAGAGTTTCTGAATAGTACAATAAATACGACGGGAGCAGTGGAATTCCCCGACTTTTCTGAGGTGGTACAATGTGTGGTGGAATCTAATTTTGCTGACAATCTTGGCTGGAATAGACATCGAGTTATGCAAGAAGGTAGGAAATAAATTGTTTTGTTTTCGGCTAGATTAGCCAAAAATATTGTGATATTTATATTCCCTCGATAAACTGTAAAATATGCGCACGTTAGGTATACTGAAATTGAAATACGGAGAGAAACCGCGAGCAAGCACAGACTAAATATAATGAAGAGGTTAGACTTACAGGGGGCTTCCGGCGATGTACTCCTGGTGTGCTGGAGTAGATGGAGGCCTCCACCAAATGTTCACATAGCGCTATTATAGACTTGCCGATAAGCTCACCGCCTACGTCTACGGTGTCGTCTCCAAACCAGGGTGTCTCCTGCGGCGGTTAGTGGCGTGAGGGCGCTGGGTTTCCCGCTGCCTCACGCGCTCCGCCTCCTCCTTTGCCAGCATCACTGCTTTGCTGAAGGAGGTGACGGCCTGCCATGTACTCTCGCTCCGGACCATGTACTGGAACAGGGTCGGACCCGAGAGATCGTCGCCGATCGCCGCTACGAGAACACGGCGGTGCTCTACCCAAGCTGCGGAACAGGAACCTCCCGAAACAACCGTGTCCGGTGAGGACCTGCGTTAGGCGGAAGGTTAGGGCGCCGTGGCGCCTCTCTAGCCACTCCTCAAAGAGGGGACTTACCGCTGTTATTGAGGCGTGCCCAACACTGGGTTGCGATAATCGCACGCCGGAGCTCTGTCCGCCGTACCCCGATTTCTCGCGGCAGCGGAGTTATGCCCCGGCGTTTTGCCTCCACCGCCTGCCGCCACTCCCACATGTGGGCGAGGGCTTTGGCCTCCAGATCCCATGGCGGCAATTCGGCAAAGACGCTCGACGCCTCACCAGAGACCGTGCGGTATCCCCGGACCAGCCGAACGGCCATGACCCTCTGGGACGCGATCAGACATCAGGCTGGTCGCTTCCTTAGCGACCGCGCCCACACCGGTGCCCCGTAAAGGGCCATGGATCGCACGGCCCCCGCGTAGAGCGCCCGGCAGGAGACATTTGGTCCCCCTAGATTAGGGCAGGCTTACGGAGAGAAAGAAAAAATGATAATGATGAGTGAATGGACTGAAGTACTTGCATGTTGTTCTTTTAAGCATGTTTTTTGTAATTACAGAGATTTCGATTACGCAAAGTTCAGACGGGTCGTTTCATTACAATATGGACAAAGGTGGAAAATGCTTAACCCCAACAATTTCTAAAGACATGCCACTCGATTTAGAAAGTAGCTGTTCCAAATAAATTGGGGAAGTTTACTTTTTAGACTTTTCTGCAGGAACTGAATCTATGTCATACTAGTTAGGTATAGTTCTTGCAATTCACGAACGCGCGTGGCTCTTAGTTGTGTTCTAGTCGTATCTGTATACATGTAAATGTGTGCGTGCGCGTGGACGCGCTACGCTACGGTTAGCATACAAATACCTAATCAATGTTAAAATTATTTTTTCTTTGAAACCAATAATGATAATAAAACAAATATTTTAATAGTAAGTTTTATTAAAATTAATTATTATTCATCGTCAGAAGTGTCACTATCTTCAAACCTTCAGTGTCGCTATCAGTTGATTCCACATTAACCGTTAACTCGAAGTCTAAATCGAAATATCTGCTATATTCTTCTTCAAGTTTTTCGACATGCTTGCAAGTGTTACGCCAGGTATCATTGTCGATATCGTTCAAACACTCATTTATTAAATTTTGTAAAATAGTCATATTTTGCCCGTAATTTTTTGTAGCAATTTTATTTTTTTTAAATTCCCCAGATATTTTCTATACAGTTCAACTCAGGGTGATAGGGCGGCAAACGTAATCTTTCAAAATTCTTGCTTTTAACTATTTCGTCGATTTTGAATGTCATGAAACGATGTTTATTATTTTTTATTAAATCATAGAGTTCGATGTTTTTTAATCGTTCGTAACATAAAATTCCGTTATCAGTTAGCCATTTTATCATATCGCTCTTCCTTGAACTGGACGTAGGAATTTTACTGCTGCGGGCGTTATGATAGGACGCGTTATCCATCACAATAACTGCCCTTTCTGGTAAATTTGGTATAAGCTTCTCTTCTAGCCACTTCTTATAATTTTCAAAAGTCATATTTGAGCGATAATCTCCAGTTGTGGAGGATGCTTTATATACCAATGAGGCATTTGTAATGAATCCATCTTTAGTACCTGCGTGCACTATAATAAACCGGCTCCCAGTACTTACTTTCTTCATAAATGGAGTATAGGTCCTTTATGCCCCATGTATTTTGTCGAACGTGTAACGTTAAAACAGATGTTTCGTCAGTGTAAACAATAGGCCGTCCTTCTGCACGGCACTGAGAAATCTTTTTCAAATATTTTAAACGCCAAAGTTGTAAATCATGCCTTTCTTTTAACACTCGTCGGTTACTGCTAATCTTTCGCCATCTATAACCCATTTTTATGAGCAAAGAACGTAAAGTGCTTAGACACCCGCCAAAGTCTATCTTTTCTGTGAGAACTAACCGAAGTTTGCCTAAAGTTGGAATTTCCTTGTGTTCGATGTGATAATTTTGAATTGTACTTCGAATCAAATTAGTGTCGAAATTATCAAAATCAAATTTGCTACTTCTTTTACGACGTTTTTTCATTGGTGAAAGAAACTTGGCAGATGTAGACGGCATCTCTTTTTCTTCTTTCAAAATAGAAGTTACAGTATGTTTACTGACCCCTGTTGCTTCGGCAGTTCATTTTCTTACGCAAGCCAAAGGACTCAAATCACAATCATCATTATTATTCGCCTTCATGAAATTATATTCTTCTTGAAGAAAACTCGGGCGATAATTGCACGACCCTACAAATAATAAAGAAAATACAATGTTCATGATCGTTGATCCATACAAAAAGTTTAATGTTAAATTAACGCACCTCACTACGAATAATATTTCGCTTTTTATCGGTATTTGACATGCTGACGGTACTTCGTGGCGGATAGCGACGTGAAAACAATAAGCACAAGTGACCTGAGCGGGCGGCCGCTCGCTACTGAGCTGAGCGCTCCGTTAGGCACTAGAGGTGGTTAATATAGCGCATAGCGCCATTTTATAGCACGCTATTTTTTCATAGCGCATACGCTATAACGCTATTTACGCTATGAATGAAATTGATCTAACGACTCGCACAGCGCGCGCCGGCACTCCGCGGGCGCTGCCCGCTATCTGCGCTATGCGCTATGAAAAATAGCGTGCTATAGAATGGCGCTATGCGCTATACGGGCAGTCAGTAATCGCGTGAGCGCTGTGAGCTATAAATGTATGTTTGTTGTCGCAGCTATTTATATACGCTATATTATTATACGCTATTTGCATCGCGCGCGATCTTAATTGTTAGTGTAAATATTAGTATAAAGTTCTGTTGAAAAACGAACTAGTGACGATTATTTAGTGTCTGCAAAGGTATTATTAGTGTGTGTAAATATTAATATAAAATTTTGTTGCAAAACGAACTAGTGAATATTATTTAGTGTGTACTCTATGTAAAAATGTCTAATCGCAAAGGTGGTGGTTTGCCAATCTGGAACTTTTTTAAAAAATCCGCAGACGGCAGCAAGACTGCTATTTGTAATTATTGTCACTGACAGTTGTCCTTTAAATTTATTTTTTCGAAATCAGGATATACTATCAGTAATCGAGAAACACGGTTGTCTACTACAAAAGTAGTTCAACTAATGTTTTTAAATGTAAATAAAATATAAATTAAAGAAGAACTACTGTATATATCTGTATATAATGTAAATAGTTGTTTTTTGAATATATACAATCAATGAACTTTTAAATACGCCTATATTTGATTTACGATTTATTAAAATTAATGTTAGAATAACCTTTACCAATTATAGACAGTCCTAAGCCTGAAAAGTATGAAAGAGAGTTCATTGATATCTTTCTATATTGCTTTTTTTAGCGTTCCGTTATAGCATGCGGTCTATGTATCGAAGAAGAACGCTATGTAAAGTAACGCGCTACGAAATTTAGCGTGTTGCAAGAATTATCGCGCCTGCTGGACGTCCACGTGCTTTCTTATTTATAGCGCGCTATAAATTAATAGTTTATAGTCTGTAGCGTGCTATTTTTTTATAGCCGTTTTGAACAACTCTGTTAGGCACACACACTAACGCAATGTGCATGTACACAACTTACCACAAGCAAGAGTCATGCGCGCTCGTAAATTGCAAGAACTATACTAGCTAATGTGTGCGCTGTCGTCGACTTGACGCAGGTTGCATTATTAGCTTTCTGAAATGAGACTCGACAGAACAGGTTGCAGAATGAAACTGTAGGTTCAAATACACAGAATTAGTGCCTTGAGACAGAGCGGTGGGGTTACAGTAGACCATGTAGAAAAGGGAGGAAGGAACTGGATAGGTTCTGCCAAAACTGGAACGAGGACGCGCGAGTTCGCATAAGATGAAAGGTCAAAGGTGCAGATGGAGAGCCTTGTCCAGGAGTGGGATAGTATAGACTACCAAAAAAAAAAATAGTGTTGGGTACTAGTCGGCCTAAGTACCGTTGTATGTAATATGTGTGTTATACGTAATGATTGGTGATAAATGTAATATTTATTGATGGAAAGTACGAGATTAAATTGATTGATCCTACGAGATTAAATTGTAAATGGGATCTACATCAGCTAACAAACTGCTCTGCAGTTTGGCAAAAGTATATGTTTTCTTTTAAACTTTGACTGTGCACCACAAATACTTTTTTAAAAATTGTTTTTAATTTTGAGAAATTTTATATTACAGCTGTAGCGTTATTCCGTCAATGCGGGCAGGCGTTGCGAAAGCGACGACAGAAGCGAGAGTACAGAGATCTTTTGAGTTGGGTTCAAGACAACGAAGAAACCGACGACCCTGCCGAAAAAGATCCAATTCTGCTAGCTAAGTTGGAAGAGAATAAGCTCATTGCTAATGTAAAAGAAGAGGAAATTTTAGAAAGGTATGCTTTTGACACTGGCGCCGATTACTTTATCCACAACCAAAGCTAAATATATATAAGTATAGTGCATCTCTTTCTTTATATTTAAATAAGAAAAGGACAGAAGGCAAATGTTAGTTGTCCTGTCAAATTAAGATACTCCATAGCAAGTTTAAACTTGAATAAACACATGGCTACTAAGAATATGTCAATTTATGTCTGGTATTGACCAATTTGACGGAATATATCGAAGTTTAGGCCAAAATCAGCATTTAGACTATAAAGCGGA
Source organism: Sesamia nonagrioides (assembly GCA_017933935.1). Lineage (NCBI taxonomy): Eukaryota > Metazoa > Arthropoda > Insecta > Lepidoptera > Noctuidae > Sesamia > Sesamia nonagrioides. The sequence continues at coordinate 572,617 of JADWQK010000063.1, read as the reverse complement.
CCCCAGACTCCAAAGTTGAAAAAGCTTTAGATGCGACTGGGATTAATGCTGAGATGATGATGATGATGATTGACTAATTTGACAGAACTGAACTAATAATTAAAATAAAAAAGTATGTGTCAGTGGGCCCCGGGGCGCATTGCTCGTAGAACCGATGGCTGATGGGGCAGTAAGGTTCTGGAGTGGCGGCCACGTACCGGTACACGCAGCGTAGGGAGGCCCCCAACATGGTGGACCGATGACCTGGTAAAGGGAAGCCGATCGATGCGAGCAGCACAAGACCGGCCATCATGGAAAGCCTTGGGGGAGGCTTTTGTCCAGCAGTGGACCTCTATAGGCTGAGAAGAAGAAGAACTAGTATTTATCTTCTGCCCTTTTCTTAGTAAGAAAGGAAAGAAGTACCTACTTAACATAAAGGAGATATTTCAGAAATGTATGGAGCCTGGGCCAGCACATTGTACACCCAATGCTAGGTATAGTTACGCTATAGTTAACTGTTTTTAATGTTAAGCTAATATATTTTGGCTTAGTTTTTACACAGATTCAATTTAACTCGGTCAAGGAGTGCAACACAACTATTAATAAAAATGGTGGTCAGCAATAAGCGAAATAAGATTTTGACAGTGACATTTGATTGACGTGTCATGTATCATGGCTATCGTATTTATATTATCTACCATATGACTGCGAAAAAAACAAAACATGCATTCCGAACATACGGCCCATTAAATAAACACAATCAACTCAAATCAACACTCGTCACGAACACAACGGGAAAATAGAACTGTTAAATTCGCCAATCAAACGTCATAAAAAGTGTCATGGCTACCTTAATAAAGGGTTATCTCACTAAAAAACGTTTCAAATAATTAATTATATATACTTGTATTTTTATTCAAATTAATTTCATTTCAGTCTGTGAAAGAGTCAAGTTCAGTTGGTAACAAGAGAATCGGAAGCATATCTACATTTTGATTTTGTAATATTGAGAAAGATAATTATGTGTTTTATTTTAATATTAGCTTTCCGCCCGCGGCTTCGCCCGCGTGAACTTCGGTTATATCGCGCTTTTTAGATTTCCTTCGGAAATAACAATTTTTCCTGGATAAAAAGTTCCCTATTATTTAATCCAGACTCTACCTTTACGTCTGCAAAATTTCATCGGCGTGAAAGCGGAACAAACAACCTCACTTTCACGTTTACAATATTAGTAAGGATTTCAACAATATTCATTGCGTTTTTGCAAGTTCTTGAGCAGACACATTTTCCGAACATTTGGAACAATGGACGGCAATATTCATCAAAATGGTTCCAATTACGCAATTAGTGAGCTGCTCGTAGTTTCTGGACGTTAATTTGTAAGGCTCGCTCTTGATCATCTCTTTTTCAAACTTTTTCATAAAAGGGACGTAATGTTCTTCATTTTAAAGGGACGTAAAGGTTGTCTGTTAAAGATTTCTCTTAGCGATAAGACAGCCCATTGTGTCACCCTTCGTAAAATCTTTATACAGTATGTTAACTAACAGAGGGCGTTCCCGTTAACCCGAAATAGTATAGCATACATACATGCTAAAAAAAATATTTCCATTCGAAAACAAAATGTTTTAAAATTTTTTCCAATATGAAAATATTCAATAAAATTTTAAATTGACATGTAAAAGAAACACACTGTACACGCGAACATGAAAGATGGCAACGTCGCAATTTATTTATACATGACGACTACTATTTTGATTTAAAACAGGAGGTTTCAAATTTATTTCCAATTAGAATTTTTTTTTATTCGGATTTTTTTATGCTTATTTTTCTATGCTGATATTTTTATTTTAATCTATTAATGATATACAGTATGTTAACTAACAGAGGGCGTTCCCGTTAACCCGAAATAGTATAGCATACATACATGCTAAAAAAAATATTTCCATTCGAAAACAAAATGTTTTAAATTTTTTTCCAATTACAAAATATTCAATAAAATTTTTAAATTGACATGTAAAAGAAACACACTGTACACACGAACATGAAAGACGGCAACGTCGCAATTTATTTATACATGACGACTACTATTTTGATTTAAAACAGGAAGTTTCAAATTTATTTCCAATTAGAATTTTTTTTTATTCGGATTTTTTATGCTTATTTTTCTATGCTGATATTTTTATTTTAATCTATTAATGATATATATTAACGAGTTTAAGGGAACGCCCTCTGTTATTTAACATACTGTATATTAACGAGTTTAAGGGAACGCCCTCTGTTATTTAACATACTGTATTTATGTTCTGTAATCTACATTATTTTTCGTTTATGCGAAACATCGATCACTTATACACTAGATACACAGAACAAAACTCTTATCAAAAATGGCGACAAGTATTAAGCAGTCTAAAGTAGTCAAAATAAGTATACATTAATTTAAAATCAGCCTTAAGTGCAGTATATAGAGTTCTTATCACAAAGCAGTACAAAAAAGCCATTATTTTTTACGACCGAGTCTGACATCAAACCAAATTTAACCTTACACGCATGCATTAAAGTGAGAATTATAAAGTACTAAATGAAAGAATCACCTAAGTGCTGCATTGTGCGCTTGTTCAGTTCAACCATTTTTTTTTACGCTGATTGTGAATCTAGTGTATAAGTGATCGATGATGCGAAACCCGAAACACGTGTCCAGTATTTTTAAGTAAAGAATCTGTACAAAATTTCAAAAAGATATCATGAAAAACCACAAAGTTATGAACTTGCTATTCTACTTCGTTGTTCCAACAAAAATATGGTCAAAGCTCCGCTAGGGCGGGCGAGCGCGCTGCGTTGACCTCTGGCGTCAGCTGTTGCTCGCGCACAAATACATACTATGATCCGTCGTAAGGTGCTAACAGCTGTGTTGCACGCTCGGTAACCACACTGCAATAATTTCTAAATGTATTTGGGAAAAAATATAACATGGTGTAAAAACGATTGGAATCGATTCAGTTGCTTATTCTGAACAAACTATATGCAGGATTCGCATAAACAAAAAATAACGCTGTACCATGTCCCTTTTATGTGTTGTTGTACATAATAAAGAGTATTTTATTCTATTCTAATGTGGAAATTGACATAAATATTTCTGTATGGTGTCCCTCAAGGTGGTGTGTGGGTACTCTGATGTTTACTCTCCATCTGACTTTTATAGATCTATGTATTTATATCCATGGAATCACTACGACACTCATCATCAAAAAAAATTATTGTGTCACCATGTTTCTGGTTGCTAGTAGATATTCAAATATTCCGGAAGTGCAGAGCCCAGCAGTGTTTGCTATTATTTTCTATAAGCAGCTGATTATCAGCAATTACTGACGCTTTACCATGTTTATAACCCTTTAATATTATTTACAGATTCGTCAGAATGGAGAAGAACGCGTCACTAAGCGATGGAGTTCTCCAGGTAAACAATGCAGTGGAATTTGAATCAAGCAAGTCTTCTAGTGATTCTAACTCAGACAGTGAAACTGAACACCTTGTACCAAATATACCTACATCTACTGTTAATAACCAACCCGATACGGACGCGAATTCAATAGGTAGCAATAGTTTAGATTTACTACGCATTAATATAAACTCTACATTGAGAAGTAACCTCTGTAATACAAACTTAAGTTCGACAAATCATAGTAATAAATTAAAGGCAAATCCTATGCTTTTGAATTTACTAAACACTCCAAGAAATTGTCTAAATGGAGCAGCCACTAATGATAATCAATGTATAATAAGAGAGAATTCGCTAGTTAGTGGTATTAGTAATAATGGTTCAGATATGATTCCGCCAAATGCTACAGACTTTAATTCCGACAGAGTGAATAATGAAAGTGAAGTATTTGAGTGTTCACAGAAAGAGGGGAACGAAGATTCCAAATTAGAATTAACGACTACAGAAACAGTTGTCGGTTTTAATAATACAACGTCAGATAATAATAGCGAGACCAGTTTAACGAATAATGAGAGATTTGTGGAAAAAACAGAGATTACGGCACACAATGAACCATGTAATGCAAATGATATACAAGACCAAGTTTCCAGTACAACAGACAGTGTTAAAGTTAAGATAGAAGATAATGTTAAAAATGACCCGCAGGATATTCAAAATATGTTGGATGAATTAGGTGATAACTTTGTATGTCAAGTATTTGATATTGAAGATCCGTTCCTTGTTATAGAAATATCATCAGACGATGATACAGATGAAGAGTTATAATAAAAAAAAGTATTACTTTAATGAAGCTTTTATTTTTTCCTTTATCAAAATGTACGGACGACAGCAGTCAATCTGCTCGAAACTGTCAGATATTTCCAATCAACCTTGAGCCTTAATGCTTTAGAGATAAAGGTAAAAATCGAATGAAGAAATCTGACAGATTGTAGTAGCTTGATGTGCTGTCGTCTGTACATGTACTGCACTCTTAAATAAAAATACATTCTTTAGGACTGCACGGTTAGCGCAGTGGTCAAGCTGCCTTGATATTGACTGCTGCGTTGCGTGCCGCGAATTATGAAGGTGGCAGCCGAAGGACTTAAAAAAACCGAAATTACTTGAATAATTATTTAATTTAACGAAAATGGACGATGTAGTACTAGTACCGAAGTGTCGAAATTTTATTATTGATTTATTAATTAAAATTTAATAATCGATTGCAAAATGGAGTAAAATGGGCTGCGGCGTCAGCGTGATGAGAGTAGTGTGATCGGAGACACGAGGTGTCGAGTTAGCAGAGTGCGATGGTTGCAATTTTATGTGGAAACTTCCGATTGACGTAAATAGCAATCATGTCGCTATGCACCTGATTTGGTGTAGACAGAGCACGTAACACGCGGGTTCGATTCCGCACGGATTTGTATGACCTACAAGTAGTTGTTCTTCTTATTTATATCTTTGTAAACGCACCCAATATAGGAAAAGTTCCTAGTGCAAACGTTTTTTTTTTTAAAAAGAAAGACAATAAAAAAGACTACAAACTAGCCAACAACAGCAGCAGTTAATATTTTTAGACAATTAGGAGTCGGTTTCCGGTTTCTTTAATCCTTCTCTGTATGAGAGGAGACCTGTGCCCAGCAGTGGGACGGTAAAAAGGTTGATAATGATGATGATGATGATGAGGAGTCGGTTGCGACCTCTACAGGTGGTCCAACTAGTGACGTCAACAATTTTTTTAGATTCCTCGCACCTGGGGTATCCGAATATACCTTATGTATGTTCTGCGATTTTTCTTAGTTTTCGAGTTATAATTTTTTATGTATTTTTACTGTTTTCTGCCAGCGAGGTTTCAGAAATTGACATCTTTTTTATAGTAGATACTTTGCAGTCTTTTTTTGTGACAATTTTCTTAAATGTATAGTTCAGCTTCCTGAAATTACCTACTTAAAGTTACTCAAAAGTTGAAATTTCAGTTTAGTAGGATTTACTCAAACATTCAACTACAATTTAAAAATACAAAAAGGAAGCTTCTGGCTAAGTTTAAAAACTCCACATGCTTTTAGTTTATACTAAAAAAATCATTTAAAAATATTGTACTTAATCAGCCTATTTTTGTTGTAATTAGCTTTCGAAGGCGGATAGACTAAAAATCATTGAAACACGATTAAAGCATTAAAAATATTTTATCTACTTTTTATCATTTATAAGGTAAATTAAACTTTAAAATGGCACCGATTGGCATAGAAGTGGCGTCGAAGTGGCACTGAAGAGGCACCGAAATGGCACTGCTGTAGCATCAAAGTGGCACCCTAGACGCATCGATGTGGCACTGAAGTTTTTTTCTCGGTGGTAGGCCATAACATCGGCTGTCGGCAGAAGTTATCACCCACCAGACAAAGTCTTGCCGTCAAGCGATTCGTCGTGTTCCGGCATGATGTCTGGTGAAGCCGTACGGAGGACGGGTCTGAGCAGTTGTGTTGCGATGTGTGGCGGGTACGATGCGCCAAATGTTGTTGTGTCGGGAGTTTGGTCGTGAAGAGTCTCCAGATCAATCTCCCTCTAGCGCAGCATCGTTTGGTCGTGTTGGTCTTGGGTTTAACATTGCATCACCTCGCTCAACTGCCGTCATCCTTCCTATTCCTAAGTTTTTTAAGTGAATAGGCTTAATAAACTAGTGCGCTTTACCATCAACGATTGCATCACTGCTTACCATCAGGCGGGATTGCAGTTAAGCACTAGTTTATAATAATTTAAAAAAAAGAAGTACCAGCGAAATGGCACCGACGCGGCAACAATGTGGCACCGAAGCATCCAAGAGGCATCGAAGTGGCACTGAAGTGGTCTTTTGTTAGTTATAAGCATACGGAGGGTTTAAACTTAGCCAGAAGCTATGGGTACTCCTATTTGTATTTTTAAATTGAAGTTGAATGTTTGAGTAAATCCTACTAAAACTGAACTTTCAAGCCTCTTTTGAGTAACTTTAAGTAATTTCAGGAAACTGATTTTTTTTTAAATTAAAACTACCGTCAAGAAAATTATGTCAAAAAATACTTCAAAATATCTACTACAAAAAAAAGATAAATTTTTGAACCCTCGCTTGCGAGTAAAAATACACAAAAAAAATATAACTCGAAAACTAAAAAAAATCGCAGAACATAAGTAGGGTATTTTCGGACAACCCCAGGTGCGAGGAATCTAAAAAAAATTGTTGACGTCACTAGTTGGACCACCCTGTATATTTGCTACATGTTGACGACTCGAAACTTTTCTTTAATACACACACACATGGGCAAAATAATTAAAAAAGCATCTAGGTATTGCCCTTGGTTTTATCTTGAGAAAAACAGCGAACTTAAAAAATTTCAAAACACTCTAAAGTTTCTATTTTCTTTTGTGCTCGCCTCTTCGGAATTCTGTCTACGATACTTACCTACGTCCATCGTATCGAAAGTATCCAAAGGAAGTTTTTGAGGTACAGCCGTTGCAGTAAATTTCAGATTCTTCTGCTAATTGAGAGAAAAAAGATTGCCGACATGGTAATCTTGTTCAATCCGGCTGCGCGGATTTGTTGAGCGAAACTCGTAGTACGGCGACTTTCCACCCTCACGTTGTTAACACCACTACGATCCGGACAAAGTGTTTTGTTTCCTCTTTTATTCATCGTATATCGAGGGACTGGAACAATTTGCCAGCGGCGGTGTTTCCGTTACACTACAATTTGAGTGTCTTCAAGGCTAGAGTGAATAGGCTCTTAGTAAACTAGCTCGCTTTACCGTCAATGATCGCATCACTGCTTACCATCAGGCGGGATTGCGGTCAAGCACTACTTTATAACTTATAAAAAAAAACCTCCATGTTGTCCAAAACTTCTTTTTAATTGTATCTATTACTTGACCACGACGATGTGACACCCCCCCCGGCGCCAAAGCTGTATCCGCCCTTGAGCAGTGATGCAATCGTTGAACGTAAAGTGCGCTAGTTTATTAAGAGCCTAGTCACTACAAAAAAAAAACTGAGTGAATAGAAAAGAAGATGCAATGTTAAACCCAACAACACGACCAACAATGCTGCGCCAGAGGTAGATTGATCTGGAGACCTTCCACGACCGAACTCCCGACACAACAAAATTTGGCTCATCGTACCCGGCACACATCACAACACAACTACTCAGACCCATTCTCCGCACGGCTCATGGTACGGCTCCACCAGACATCATGCCGGAACACAACGAGTAAAACCTCCTTGTTGTTGATGCTGAATAATGATTGAAGTTGAAGCGTAAATTGAACTTTATTGATATAGAAATATTAATGGAGACAATGATGATGGCTATCTGAATGAGCTTCAAAGAGATGTCAGCACATCCTGACGGGGTCCACGAAGACCGATGCCTGCCAGGGCCGCGTATTGTTCGGAAGAGATACCATGACTCCTAACAGACAGGCAAGTGAAGGAACACGGATAGGATTTAATAATAATAATATCTTTATTTCAGACATAGGTCCATAATTTTAAATAAAAAATAAACAAAACGTTAGTAGGGTTGTTAGTATATATAACACATAAAATAAGATCAAAACAAAAAACGTTAGTAGGGTTGTTAGTATAACACATAAAATAAAATCAGTAGGTCTATACAGGCTATTTCCTATTTCTGAGCAAGTGAACACTCGCCCAGTAAACAGTAAAAGGACCGTTTATTTTGCACGCTAACGTTCTGAAGACAGTGTTGGAGCTGCCACGGACCCTGCTCATCATCGATGCGGTTCTTTTCCTAATGATGGAGAAAAAATCATCGATTGAAGCTCCCGCAAACATTTAGCCAGTAGTAAGTCTGAGACGCCTTTCTGCTCCGTCCAGAGCGGAGTAGGTCTTTTGATGATTACCCATCCGCAAAAAAGCCATCTGCATGATGTCGCTGGTCAGTATTAGTTAGAAATAGTAGTCTGTTGATCTGGCTCTTAGTGCCGTGCGAATATTGCATTGGACGGCAACTGTTAGCCATGGCCACTTCGGAGAATTTTTGATCGAAGAATGTCGTGCGAATATTGCGTCGGATGGCAGCTGGTAGCAATGGCTAATCAGAAAAATGTTTTAATCGAACGTGCCGTGTGAATGTTGCATCGGCCGGCAGCTGTTAACCATGGCTACTCTCAGCAAGGGCGGATCCGGGGGTCATGACCCCCCCCCTGGGCTGGATGGGTCCAGGAGGACCCAGCACAGTAGGATTTTATTTAAGTACTTTCAATATTTAATAAATTGATATAATACATATTTTGTTTGACGGCAAACGCATTATTCGGGAACGAACGCATCCAAATTTTCAATTTTGCCGTGCTACCGCCGCTACGGCCGTCTAGATGCTAATGTTACATTTCGTATGACACTTGTAAGCACTTTTTTTATTAATCAGTTTCTTCATTGTGCCAGTCTGTGTGTTTGAACTCAAATATTATTGTTATAATGTTCTTAAAGTACTTCTTAGGTACTGACGATAGCAGGTCAAGCTACCGGCAACTGTCAAATATTCCCAATCAATCTTGAACCTTCATAGTTTAGCAATAAGGTTGAAAATCTAATTAAGAAATTTGACAGTTTTTAATAGCTTGATGTGCAGCTGTCGTCTGTACATCCCTACGTACTTTTTTTTGGGCAAGGGAATTTGAAGGTATTTTTTTCCGAATGTGGAAAAATCCTCGTGGACTATACTCAGCTCGGAGACGCGGAGTGTAGACGTGTGTGTGCCGGGCTCTTACCGGCTAAAAAACTACCTAAGCGTTACTCATCTGCCTTTCTGGGGTATCAGGTCCTCCCAATTCTATGGTAGTCCTAAGCGTACTATTTTTATTTTTGTTTCTGAGGTGGAAAATACTCATGGATGTCCGCCGCCTTGGGGCGGGCGACGGCGACGGGGTCTGTCAGGCTCTTACTGACTGAAACCACCCCGGTGTACCATCTCACACCTACACCGGGGGTTGCGAGAACGAACAGTTTCTGGAACCCCCGATTGGTACTGGCTCGCCACTGTGGGCCTCCTCGGGTCAGGGGAGGAGTCAGGTGTTTGACGTCTAAGAGTGGCGCGCGTGGAATACTTCGTGCCGCCACCTCGGGTCCTGCTGATTGTTCATGGGCGACAGATTCCCCGAGTCTCAAGCCCCTGGACCCATTTAGAGGGGCTAGGAGAGGGCGTTATCCGCCGTCCGCCGACGCCCGGAGCACCTGTTGCGGGCCGGGTAAGAGGACGAGATCTCTCTCTCCCTTTCCGCAGCCTCCGAAACCGAAACCACCGCATCCACTCTTCGCTGCCGACCATCGACTCGATTACAACCGGCACCGACAGGTTACTGCCTACTTTAGAGATGATGACACGGCGCAGCTCCTCCAAAGCGGCACACTCTGCCAGCGTATGCCGCGCGACCGTGACACCGTGACCGCGGTGGTGACACCGGGCATCCAGCTCCTTGTATATGTGACACCGGTACTTTCCGAAGCAACTGTGCCCCGAAAATACCTGTGTCATCCGAAACGTCAGGTAGCCGTGCCTTCTCCTGAGCCAGTCCGCCAGTACCGGCCGGATCGCCTCGATGGTAGTGAGCGACGGTAGGGCGTGAAAGCCTTTCCCGCCGTTCCACCACCAGGACCTCTCGGAGCTGCGACCAACGCTGCTCGAGCTGACGCAGTATCGGCCGGTCACCCCGGTCCCGCGCCTACTTACGCCACTGGAACAGTGACGCGAGGATCTTCGCCACCTGGTCCCAAGGCGGGGATCCAGCCAGTAGGCAGGCCGCCTCATAAGAGATCGTGCGATATTCATGTATGACTCTGATGGCCATCGCTTCCTGCGGTTGTCGCAGTACAGCGATGCTGCCGGCCGTCAGGTCAGAGGCCCACACCGGGGCCCCATACAGGGCCATCGATCGCACGATTCCCATGTAGAGCGGCCTGCAGGCGGCGCTCGGGCCGCCTAGATTGGGAAGCAATGATGAAAGCGCCTCAGCCGCCCTCAACAACATGGGCACCAGCCGCCGGAAGTGAGGGCCGAAGTCCCACCGGCTGTCGAGCACCAATCCCAGGTATCTACTTCATGGTAGACTTGACAGCGATCCAACCCCCCCGTGTGCCGGGTGGCAGCGCCGGCGCCCGCCGGGAACTGTGAAACACCATGGCCTCCGACTTGTTGAAGGCCACCTCCAGGCCTAGGCGACGTATACGGTCCACCAACTGTGATGCCGCAGCCGTCGCCAGCAACGTTGCTACCCTGTGCGAGCTCCCCCATCGTCATCATAATGTGTTTACCCCCGTTTGAGCTCGCCTCTCAGCACCCAGTCGTAAGTAGTCTATGTTAGGAAAAATCAAAGCATGGCAAAAAGCTTCAATGGTTAAAGGCCGTCTAACCGGACTGGCACTTCTCCACGTCCATAAAAACGTACCCTTTGAAGTAGATGAAGTGATAACACGTTTCGGAAGAAGACGTAAAGGAAAAATTGGTGATTTCGTTATTTAATTAGGTATTTTTAAGTTCAGTACTTATTAATAAAACACCTTCTTTTTCATTGTATCTACTATTACCAAAGTTTAATTAAAACTTCGTATGAGGTGACCACGACTATGCGACCCCCCCCTGGCGCCAAAGCTGGATCCGCCCTTGCTACTCTGAAGAATTCCAGTAGGTAACTATCGGAAGTAATCGGCTACTCTCTAGGTACCTATCTACTACCTCGTTGTCCTAGTTCAGGGGTGGCGAACCGTCTGCCATTTTTGCCAACAAATAATCTTGATTAGTAATTACCCGAAAGACTAATTAATCTATACCTACCTACAACATTATTTTTTGTTTATGCGAAACACGTGTCCAGTATTTTTAAGTAATGAAGCTATCTATGTACAAAATTTCAAAAACATAAAATAAAAACCCACAAAGTTATAAGCATGCTGTTCTACTTGGTTGTCCCAACAAAAATATGGTCCATGCTCCGATCGGGCGGGCGAGCGCGGGGCGTTGACCTCTCGCGTCAACTGTGGCGCGACCGCAAGTAGTTACCTACTATGATTTATCGTAACCGCTCGGTAACCACTCTGCAACACCTCTGTACCTATTGATTCAGTTACTTATTCTGAACAAACTTTATTCAGGTTTCGGATGCCTGTGTGGATCAGCCACTTGCGGATGTCCGTTATACGAACGTAAATCACGCAATTAATGTTGTTGAACTGTTAAATGAAACCCATTGCTACTGATTAGTCAACATCATCACCTCAGTGTTGCTGCCGCTAACGCCACACGGAGGCTTCTACTGACCATTGCTACTGATAGTATGTTACGCAATTACCCTGCCGGTTGGTTAGTCTTAATATTAACAGTTTTATATTAAATGGCAATGATGGTGACAATTTTGAAAGAAGAAATATTTACATTTATTTAGCACAGACTAAGACACACAATATAAAATAAACATACATTAGCCCCCTAATCGGCGAACACATTTTTGACAAATGATTGCGACTAGTTGGGATCAGTTGGTATCGTTCGGGCCGCCCATTGGTCCGTTTTGCCCATTAGGGGGCAGGTAGCAACAAATAAAAATCAAATACATAGAATGTCTATACATTCTATGTATTTGATTTTTATTTGTTGCTACCTGTTGTTATATAAAGTTCCGTCGTTTGCATTATTACAACAAAACAATTCTTCTGGCTTCTTCATTTCGTGAGTCTTGTGGGTCGAGTGGTCGCTGTTACCGTAAAACAGTAAAACACGAGGGCTCTGCGGTCAATTCCTAGGTCGAGCAGTGTTATTACAGAGTTTTTTTCAATCAGGAAATCGTGTACCTACTCGAACTAAAGGCAGTTCTGCATTCCAGTACCTTGTGATGTTTCAATCAATCTGACACCCGTCCTTATATGGCGACTCTACCACTAAACAGGGCTTGTCATCATGTGCGTAATCAGTCTAGACTTTGCTCCACGCAGCAATTAGAATGAACTCCGTTTAATTAAGAACTTTTCAATTAACAAGAACAAGTGACTTTCCATCACGTGTAACTCAAAAGTAGCTAGTGAGGTGGGGTAGGTAGGTATTTGACGGTGGAGGAATTCAAATTTCATTTGTCGGCGATAAATATTGCGACAATCATTATTTGCACGATTTTCTTACTTGGCACCCTGTATCTACTTCAAATTTTAAATCTACAAGAGATGTCATGAGTTTTGTTGTCCTCCTATTACATGAAAGCTACACCCCAATTGTTATAAAATAATCTTGGTCCTATCAGAACTAAACGAACGGACGACGCCAAATAAACAGAAAATACTGGCGTCGATTTTTTTCACAAAATTCTAAATTCAAGGTCAGTGCATCTTAAAGTTAGTTTTGTGAAAAATCAGATCAGTGAATCTTCGGTCTCCGCTGAGGAGGTGAGCCTGCTTGCCAGATGTGGTAGTGGCGACAGGAGAACGGAAAACCGGGCATAACTCCGCTGGCGTGAGTACGCCGGAAAGAGCTCCGGCGAGGTCTCATGGCGACCTGGAGAGTGCGATTGTCGCAACCCAGTGCTGGGCACGCCAAATTAGCGACGGTAAGTCCCCTCTAAGAGAAGTGGCTAGAGAGGCCCCACGGCCCCTCACCATCCACCTGACGCAGGTCCTCACCGGATACGGCCGTTTCGGGAGGTTCCTGTTCCGGATAAGGCGGGAGGGACGCCAGGGTTTCACCACTGTGGAGAACGCCAGCATACGGTGAAGGTCTGCCCGGCTGGGGTAGATCATCGCTATGTCCTCGTGACGGCGTCTGCAACTGGTCCAGGCCATAGTCCACAGCGAGAGTACATGGCAGGCCATTACCTCCTTTTCCGAAGCAGTGATGCTGGCAAAGGAGGAGGCCGAGCGCGTGATGGAGCGGTAATCCCAGCGCCTTCACACCTCTAGCCGGCCCAGGAGACACCTTGGTCGGGAGACAACATCGAACTGCCGGCTACCGCAGGCGCGCGCTTGACACGCCCTTCCGCACACCAACAAATGTAACTTACATTGGTACTTGCCTGACCTAGAATCGAAATCGCACACTCATACTTGAGAGGCTGGTGTTTTAAACTAGGCCGACACCGCATCGCCTCACTGTATTTTTATAATGAACTACATAGCTTTCCGCCCGCGGTTCGGTTCGGTTATTTCGCGCTTTTTAGATTTACCTCGGGAATATCAAATTTTTCCTGGATAAAAAATATTCCATTGTTTAATCCGGACTTCTTATCTTTACGTCTGCAAAATTTCAAAGCAATCGGTTCAGTAGCTACGGCGTGAAGGGGAACAAACAAACAAACTCATTTCCCATCCATACTAATATTATATATGCGAAAGTAACTCTGTCTGTCTGTTACGCTTTCCTGCTTAAACCTCTCAACCGATTTTGATGAAATTTGGCACAGACAATCTTTAGACCCTGAGAAAGAACATAGGCTACCCTTTATCCCGGAAAAATTTGATGTTCCCGAGGGAAATCTAAAAAGCGCGATATAACCGAACTCCACGCGGGCGGAAAGATAGTTAATAATATTCGCTCAGCTCTGCTCCACCCCGCTCGTGCTGTATCCATTGAAACGGAGCGGAGATTTCGTGCACCGCAAAGCTCCTCTCCGCCTCGCTCCGCGTCAGTGGAAATGCGGTCTGAGGGCTCTTCTATAAAGTAGAAATTAGCCACAGGGACCCGAGCCGGGACAAGTTACCGGTATGCTCGATAGACGCTTTACACAAAAAAAACTCAGAAAAGTTTCGTAGTCTTTTAATATTTTTGTAATCCTACGTCCATGGTTTAAGTGGTACTTAGTTCAAATTGATAAAGTACAACAAAATAAATCATACAGGTTGTCGACAGCTTGCAACGAGTTCGCGGATAGGTCATGACCCCGTCTCCCCATCTTGGGACCGCGCCTGCGTAGTGCTGATCCAGACCTCAGGTTGATGACGTCAATCAGTTACCGTGAATTTCAGATATGTAGAGCGTGCAGTATACTTGCCTGCTTTGTGTACGTATAGAACTGAAAGATTCTAAAATGATTTTAACGAAAGAAAAATCACGATTATAAATGATTCTCTCTTACCATCATTACTGTAGCGTTATTCCCAGTTGCATCCAAAGCTTTTTCAGCTTTGGAGTCTGGGGTCCGCTTTACCAGTCTGCTGATTTTGGCTAAACTTCGATATTTTCCGTGAAGCGACTGCCGACTGACCTCCACAACTCGAAGGCGATATCGAAGCATTGCAGTTTCTCTTATCATGCATCATAAAATATTACATTTACATGAATCTCTCGTACCATCTACTGTTTTAAATAAGCATCAGTTTTGTATGCTCATCTAAGATAACTGCGCAAGCAGTTGTGGTCAAAAAACTCGTCAACACTAACTACAAAAACTAACCTAAAACGCGGATGGAAAATGACCAAGGGCGTAACGTGGGGTACATTATCTTGTAAGCAGCTCCCAGAGTTGCTAGAATTCTCTATTTTGTATCTGGTTTACAGTTCGGTTAAAATATTTATTGATTTGGCCCATATAGATCAGTATTATTGTTGTACACATACTTGACGATTGTAATTAAATAAAGCAAGGGTGTAAAATAAAATAACAAGCAACTTAAACATGTAAAAAAAACTAAAAAATGTATATAAAGGGTGCTGAATCACAACTCACGTTATTTCATTTTGTACAGATTTAATTCGACAGACTGTTAAATAGGTACTTATTACTGCTTTACATTTATTTATTGGCCGTTGCTACTAATTCGGTGCCGTTTGCTCACAAAATGACAAACATAGAACTGCATCAAGAGAGGGTTTATTGAAATATTTTAACTAGTGTTCATTATCCATCGATCTGTCCAAACTTACGTATATACAGAACTTTAGCACTAAATACCTTCACATTAGTTATTCAACCTGTCCTACGTCCCAATATAAAAAATAATTTTAAGTTACCTAAATTAAAATCCGCAGATATTGGGATCATTACAATTTTTTAACCATCTCTTCATCACAAGGTCTTATGATAATGACCAGCAGTCGACCGTCTCGCACAGCGCTATACGTTTGACACACAAGCTATACACAGGGGTGGCACATGAGTCAGTGAGACACTTCAAATGAAACCTCAGAAAATAATGCCGGATCCAGTGTTATAGCTCGCTTCACAGAATCTACAGAGCATTGTTCTGATATAAGCAACAGACCATGTGTGCAAGAGAATCAATTCCTAATAATAAAAACTTATAGGTGCACCAATTATTAAATTCTAACGGCTATGAATAAATTCACATTTAATCCACAAACGCTATTCTAAACTTCGGATATTATTACAAGATATATCCACAACGAGGAAGGAATACATTGATTCAAGGTTCCATTGGGATACAACAGCTTATCTTTATAGAAAGAAAAGTTACCTTTTTACTAAAGTATTTTATTTTACACCTCCCGATGTCTTTACATATATACTTTAGGTTTTTTTTTTAAATAAAATAAAAACCTGATTACAAGCTGCTTAGTATAAAAACTTTACCAACAATAACGATCATGCAATTTCAAAGAAAAAGAAAACGCTAATGGAACATAACTATTGTCTTTAAACAGCCTAAACTTTTAGTCTAAAACCTGTGATGGTACGACTTTTGAATGCATAAAAAAATATCTCTCCTATAGGGCCTTACCTTACATTCTTACATTAATTTCGTATATCATATCGTCTTTGACAATCTGATGTTAAAAGAATATTGATGAGTCCACTAACATACAAATGAATGGTACCCTATCGAGCCCTTGAAGGCAACACTTGCTAGAGAGTGGTCGTCGCGAATCACTACATTTAAAACATGGAATTTAGGCAATCTTAAGCCACTCGAAAACGTGTATGTAACATCTCATGTGTTCAAATGAGCAAACAAAGAGAGCAAGGAAAGGCCGAGTGAGCACAATTTACATAATAAAATCAACTATTTCTTCTAAAAAATGCATAGTCTCTCCTGAAGATATCCATAATCAGGGACATTCTCAGTCAGTCTTCAATGATTTAGCACGTCAAGGTTTAACTAGAGGAGCAGAACACTGCACGCCATGGAATGCCACACCACAAGAGTCTGTGGATGTTATTTGAACATATGGCAAGTGTTACACATAAAGGGGCGCCGCGTGCGGGTCGCTGGCGCGTAGTCGCGACGCGTGCTTGTAGAGGACTAATCAATCACACACCACATTCAAGAATTTTCTTTATTTCTATTTTTTTTGCGCATTTTCTCGATTTTTTATGTATTCATTAATTTAGCATTAAATTATGGTAATAACTTCAAGTTTGCGTCCATCTCTTTTTTCGGGTTATGTACCGTTATTACTTTAAATATCCACCAAGGGAAATTTACCACACCGATGTTGATCAACAAACGTTCGGCGGCTCGCGGAGCGCAACGTAACTTACGTTTAGTAGACGTTGAAGCGAAAAGAGACCAAACAAAACAAAAACAAACGTGAAGTTCCGGCCGGTCGCACGCGGCGGCCTGTCCCCGACGCACTCCACTTGGGGGCACTAATTACACTTAAGTATAAATAAATTAATGCATCGGCGTCCCACGCACGGTTAATTCATTACATTTATCGTATGCGTGTGCAATAATCGTGCGCTGCATAATGCTGGTCAGCCAACAAATCGCTGTAGTCAAAACTCGGACGCCGAAAACCTGTGGTCTCACAAGTTTGACACAGGATGGAAATGACGAGAGTTTTCAGTACAACGACTAGAGACCCACCCCACACGAGTGAAAACTGACACATATCTCTAGAATGTTATCCTTACAACAATGGGACCGCATCATTGGTGCGGCTGCAGACCATGAGATGCCCCCAGATGCGGAGTGGACGGCGACAAGCCAGCACGTCACACCATAATATTTTATGTTAAATTATACATAGTATTATGTTTTACATTTATGTAAGAGCTGTTGATTGTAAAAAAAATTATATGTATGTATATCCCTATAAATGCTGAGTTGGTTTATTTGTCGAGAGCTGTGTTTGCCTTGACTGCGATCACACACTCCTCACCGCAGGACTTCAGCACAGTGCACTGAAACAATACAATTGAACATGTTAGACTTTTGCCAGAAATTTGTCACGAATCCGTAAAAAGATTAACATACACCGGTTACAATACATTATTTTGGAAATTAGCCACGAGACGAAATAACTGACCTAGCTTATATTACCCACTGCTTAATTGGCTTTATTGTTGACATCCATCCTAATATTATAAATGCGAAAGTAACTCTGTCTGTCTGTTACGCTTTCCCGCTTAAACCTCTCAACCGATTTTGATGAAATTTGGCACAGACAATCTTTAGACCCTGGGAAAGAACATAGGCTACCTTTTATCTCGGAAAAATTTGATGTTCCCGAGGGAAATCTAAAAAGCCCGATATAAACGAACTCCACGCGGGCGAAGCCGCGGGCGGAAAGCTAGTAAACATTAAAAGGATACCAATTACTATTATAAGAAAAATCATAATTCTATTTAACAGGAATGATCAAAATCCTTGGTTAAGTATGGAAAGATAAGAAAATATCAATGGACATAAAATAATGAATTTTAAAATAATGACCTAAACTGCGAATAGAATTTCAAACTCTTATCATATGAAGGAAAACGTTATCGATTCTTTAAGATTGTAACGTGACATAAAGCCCTGACACAAGGCGCTTAGTATTCAAAATGTTCTGAATAATTGATTGCGGTGATCGATACGACTGGGAGGACGTGAATCATGTAAATGCTGTTCGAAGAATTGCTAGCACTTAGCTGTACGGTTGCACATGGAGAAGATTTTTGGCTAGCTTAGTATAGGCAAATGTTCAAATAAGTGCCAACGTAGTACCTAACTAAGCTGTCATTTTTATACAATATGTTAAGAAAACCCTGTCCGACCCGTAAGGATAGTAAAGGTTAGGTAAACACTTGACCAAATAACATATGAAATTTTACATAATCATTGTAGTAACAATACTAGTGAATTTTGAATTTATCTTTTTTTCCCCCGAATTAATTCCAACTTCCCCAAAATTTGGTAATTTTTAAAAAGTGACAACCTTATTTTATCGGTGTAATTCTGAGCGAATAGCGATGCGACCGCATGCCGCGTACCCTGCCCCTTTTCGCCCGCGCCTGGATGGCCTACCGCACATGTATTAAGTTACCTCTTTTTGCGAAATAATATTTATTTTTTAGCGGGATTTTTTTTTTTAAGTTTATCGCGGCTTTGTATCCATTAGTAGAATCAGTTATCGATACCTAACAATACCTTCACGGATCGGACAGGGTTTTCTTTACATATTGTATAAAAGACATTTGAAGAAAACTACATTGGCGCCGATACCGTTGTTCACAAACTAAATATGTGCATCTTTTTCTTTCCATTTCTTTAAGAAAAGGATAGAAGATAACATTTTAATTTAATCCTGTCAAATTAAGATACTCCATAGACAGTTTACACGCGATTATAAACATGGCGACTAAAAATACGCCAGTTTACGTCAGCACACTAATTTGACAGGTCTAAACGACATTTTATCTTCTATCCTTTTCTCAACGAGATGGAAAGAAAAAGATGCACTTAACTTGAAAATTAGTTTGTGAACAACAGAATCGGCGCCATTGTCTAACTTGACATTGATCGTGACAATGTTTTATTCAAGTTCCACCATATTGTGGTTATAGCATAATAAATGATTATTTATTGTTTACAGTAGTATTATTATACAATCTGAATACATAATGCCGTGCATAAGGTGCTTTAAAGGACTCTTAGTCTGTGCGCCTTGAACGCTATCTGAATAGGTCGAAATAATTGCCTGCGCCATGGCGTGAAAATGGAAATTCAACGGGAATTTTCATCATGTTCTAATGTCAGTAGGAAATAAGTTGGCAGCTCTCCAACCACATTGTCAACACGTGGTTGAGAAGTTTAAGGTTTATCCATACTAATATTATAAATGCGAAAGTAACTCTGTCTGTCTATCTGTCTGTCTGTCTGTCTGTTACGCTTTCCCGCCTAAACCTCTCAACCGATTTTGATGAAATTTGGCATAGAAAATCTTTAGACCCTGGGAAAGAACATAGGCTACCTTTTATCCCGGAAAAATTTGATGTTCCCGAGGGAAATCTAAAAAGCGCGATATAACCGAACTCCATGCGGGCGAAGCCGCGGGCGGAAAGCTAGTATATGATACATAAGCTCAAACAAATAGTAAAATTTCGATCCAGCCGTCCTTTGCTTTTCTCTCCAGCGACGCCCTAAGCAGAGGTTCGCACCGCACAGGGGGTGCCCTTAGCGTGTAGTCTTAGCTTAGATTTTAGTTGCCCCTGGCTAGAGGCTTTAAATTCATTTAAAGTAGCCACAAGATAGTCCGGTTAACTAGTCACGACCTTATAGATTAAAATATTAAGAGAATTACTAAATATTGTACTCAAGACCCAACTGTCCATATGGCTAGCAATGGTTACTGGTCCAGGGTATGGGGCAGAGAGTTTATGTACGAGTGGATTTAGCACCAACAAGTTATAGGAACATGTCAGAGACTCTATACTCGATGGTAAGATTTTTATCGCCACCATCCATCCATTACCATATTCTTTAAGTTTTTTTTTGGAAGTTTTCTTTTATTATAAGTAAATATTATTATGGTTATTAAATTTCTGTCTAGGTATAGTGCCACATCACCCTCTGCTGTTGAAACTAGACCAACACTAGCATTGACTGTGGCAAAGAGTTAGCACCATACAGGGTGTATCTTATATCGTAACGCAAACTTCGCGAAAAGGCTAGACCGCATGCCACTAATAAAATTATGATAGTCATTTATGTCGTTAATGAACGGTTACAGAATACACAGTGTTTAAAAAAAAAGTCGGCTCGGCTTTTGAACGTTGCAAGCGTGCCGCCGTGCGAGTTTGTAGGTATGACGTTGATCCCTGACGTGAACTCTATTAAATCAGCTGATAAGATCGTTTTTCGGGTTTTGTTTTCATTGCGCTATTTTATATAATTAGCGAATTATTTAATTTTTACTTTAAAATCTTATTGGGTTATAAATGTATAGCAATTGTGAATGGTCGATAGTGAAAAAAACTACATTTATTTTTTTTAAATCATGAAAACGCCGACAAAAAATTCCACCACTGGGAGGTTCAAAATCATGTACTGGATCCATGGTACTCGTTTGTGCGTCGATGTCAGATACACCCTTTATATTATGGCAAAGATTTGGTGTACACTCTTCATAGTAAATAACACTTGGAGTACTGAAATTAAATTCCTGCACACCTCTACTTAGCACATGGTATCTATTACCAGTTCCAGTAGGGCACTATAATCTTCTTGATGTGAATAAATTTACATCAAATTCTTTAGTTATGTACCATATAACCCCTTTAACCTATATCCAAATACCCTATTCAAGTTTTCATTTTACTTGTGTTACTCGGAAACTAAAACAGTAGTATGAAAGAAAGATGAACCGATGAATTGTATGTGTGTTTGGTATAAATTGTGAACATATAATTAAACTAGCTTTCCGCTCGCGTGGAGTTCGGTTATATCGCGCTTTTTAGATTTCCCTCGGGAATATCAAAGTTTTCCGGGATAAAAGGTGGTAAGCCTATGTTCTTTCTCAGGGTCTAAAGATTGTCTGTGCCAATTTTCATCAAAATCGGTTGAGAGGTTTAAGCGGGAAAGCGTAACAGACAGACAGAGTTACTTTCGCATTTATAATATTAGTATGGATAAACATTTAAAATATCCAGTAAGTCAAACCTACAATTTACAAGATTCCATTACAAATTAACAATTATTTAATATAGGTAATTAATATTCTTTCTAATCGAATGATTAGAAAGACTATTAATCCATACTAATATTATAAATGCGAAAGTAACTCTGTCTGTCTGTTTGTTACGCTTTCCTGCTTAAACCTCTCAACCGATTATGATGATATTTGGCACAGACAATCTTTAGATCTCGGGAAAGGACATAGGCTACCTTTTATCCCGGAAAACTTTGATGTTCCCGAGGGAATTCTAAAAAGCGCAATATAACCGATCTCCACGCGGGCGAAGCCGCGGGCGGAAAGCTAGTTACCTATATTTTAACTTATCGTGACCAATAACTTGTATGTACAAGTTATTGGTCACACATATGTATGTGTGGTGTAAACTGTTTGTTATTAATAATATTAAATAAACAGATTTAGATCCTTTGAGTAAGTCAGAACCTAATACTGTAAATCAATCCTCTATTCAAGATAACAATGTAAATTATCTATTAAGTGTAAACACAAACGAAGTCTTCAAGTATGTGGATTTATACTATGTAGATGTAAGTTTTATGATCTCAGAAATTTAAGTATTTACTAATCAGCATGCGCCACGTGTTGCATTGTTCCGAGTCAATAACATACGGATACAGCCGTCACACTTGTACTAAGAGCAAAGTGTCTTCCTGTACGTTTACTCTAGGTACCTATCAAATTCATAAAACTGAGGCGCTAATACGTAACACATAATCAATTCGAATTGGTTCTGAGATCATTGCGTTATTAAAAATTTTGTTCAGACCAATTTTCCCCACTAATGAAACAATTGTTTAGAAATTTGCTTAAAACTGTTGCAGATTCCGATTAATACCTACTGTCTTACGCAAATATGTTGCAGTTCTTAAAAAACTAGAGTTATGTCTAGTTTGTGTTCAGCCATGTTTGTAACTAAGAAAAACCGAGATTAAAACGTATTAACTTTGAAATAATATGAAGGTTTAATGTTCTATTTATCAAGCCCCCTTAAGTTTAAATGTGTGCTTTTAGACGATATGAAATATTTATAGTTCGATAAGGTAACTATCGGATTCCTACATTATCACAATTTCTTATCTGTTTGAAACTGAATTTATATTTGCGAAATATTAGTCATGTGTCAATGTTTTTACAAATTATCCTGTCCAGGTGGCTTAATACAGTAAAAGATCAAATAAAATGTGAAATAGCCCATCAGAGCCATTGTAGGTTGTTATTATGGTCGAGATGATTTTAAATGTAGGTATTATTTGTTCAGTTATAAGAATGTTTGCCGTCACGTCTTACGTAGACAAAGAGAAGTCCAAGACAAAGCATGTTTACAAGTAACAGAAATTAATAAAATGTTTTTCATTCGCAATATGGACAGATAAATGCTAGCTTATCCGAAAAATCGTAATTGGCAAAAACATGAAAAAAGAAAACACAAAGAGCTTAAAAGGTCAAGTTCAAGGATCACTTTCAAGAGTCAGTGAAAATTTTACAAGAAGGGAAGACGGCGATAATTCCTTAACGACGATCGAACTTCGCGTTCATTTATAATTAGAAGTGTTAGGGTCGCCTCTGGGTCGAAATGCGAGCTTATTATGACTCTAAACAAAGACAAAGTAACTAGCAAGTAAGCAGCAACTAAGTGAAATAATATGAAGACTATTTTCCAAAATGAACTCGCTAGTCCCGATTTTATACGAAAACGAGTTCTAATAAAAAAAAGTCAAAGAAATCGAAAACGCGTAGTTACTTAGTATTCAAATTCCTTAGGCATCTGCCTACTCCATTTCGAATTCCAAGGATGATAGAATCCGGCACACATCAAAGTTATGGTTAATAAGAATACGTCTATGGGGCTGTTTCTTTATCATAATTTATGTTAAATTAATTGACGTAAAATTTAATACCCGTCTAATCCAATTTACTTGATCTAGATAGTATCTATCTAAATGATATGACCCGCCCTAAGATGCATTCCAAAATGGCGTCATTAGTACTCACCAACAGCTCTTTGCCGCTATCGAAGTCAGCACGCAGCTGGGTGCCAAGATCACCATCGGGGATCTTGAGGTCCTCACGCAGGTCACCGTTGTCAGCCATCAGGGTAAGGTAGCCGTCGTCAGAGATATCAGTGAGCTGGTAGTCCTCGCGCTTCACGTGGGGCACGTCCATGTTGTGAGTAGATGGGCAGATATCCTCGTATCTGGTGAAGTGGAATTGAATATGTAGCTTGGTTTGAATAAAGTAATAGTAACAGGTTCAAATGCAGCGTTCAATGCAGGTGACGCGCTCAGACTAAGTCTAGACCAAGCCCCGCCTGAATATCGATCGTTGCACGACTGCGCGGCATATACGTCAAATGACACTGACAGTGATCGGAATGTTGCTAGATAAGACCATACAACCCCCAATGATAATTGACCACCCCCTACTGAAGAAGCGCATTTTTCTTAGAAAGTAATGTCACGAATGAATAATATTCATTGTTACTATGCCAATTATAAATGTACATTCAATTTTAAATTGCATTTTTATAGAACAATATATCTAAAACTGTATACCTGATCGTTGGGATCATTTATTACCATGTAACATAGGTGTTCCTTTTATCACACTTACGTCTAGATATTGCTTTATTGCCCGAATGAATTAACTAATAATTTTGAAAGTAACTTTGTTTATGTGTTACATTTTCGCGCCTAAGCCACTCATTTCGTTTCGACATAATTTGTCAGAGACCGATCTAGAGGAAGAACTTAAGCTACTTTTTAAATTATGGACATCCCTGGTACAGGCAAATGGAGGAATAAGAGTAGCTGTTAGGGAGTAAAAGTATAATACGCGTTTCTAGCTTCATCTAAAGCGGGAAGTCATAAGAGTTTTATCCAATAAAGGGGAACAATAGATGATTTTAAAATTTACATGTATGTATATTTCAAATTTTGATTTTTATCTGTACCTATTTTGAAGCTGAACCTGCTGTTGGAAAGCTAAACATAATTGATGAAATGCATATAGAGAGGACATAATAAAGTAAACCTATACTGCATTCTGTAAAATAAGAAGAGTCACGGAAAAATTATGTGCACCTAGTTATGATCTAAGATTTTACTAAAGAATCTCTGAGTACCTAAACAGCTTATAAACCTAATGAAAACAATGATTCATCACTGTGATTACGTCGCGCAAGATTATTGAATTATGTATCATGCGTGGTTAGCATTTTATTTTCTGGCACTTGGACCTATCTTTTTTAAGTACAATAAAAGCTGTGATCACGCTATTATTACATAGTGCTTAGCAATTGGTAACAATGAAAAATAATAGGTTCAACTTATGATGTAAAGTTTAATCTGAAATGTCATCTATTTATAAGTATTATCGAGTGTATGGTCGGCAGATTTCGCTGTTTAAATATGAACACTTCTACGAGACTGTTAAAGAAATCAATAGTCGGATAAAAATAGTCAACCTGAGGAAAATACGGCTAATGAACAATGGGATATCTGAGAAGCTAACATTGGATATTTATAGCCTAATAATAAAGGTACATAAAATAATAAAACAACTTTATTTTCTTTTGTATCAGTATTTGACATTAGAAGTTGGAAGTGAAGTGAGGAAAAGCTTGTAGAAAACATAAAATTTCAGGTCAATATGAACAAATTACGATAATTTGCAAAATAAATACTAGTGGTTTTTACGCAAAAGCAAGGGGCGCTAACAAATTACTCCTAAGGCTTCAGTACCTAGCATAATCATAGGCATACCATTTCACCAATTTTATAAAATTTTAATAATCCTTCGTAAGAAGATTCGATTTATTAAATTATATTAAGAGCTGTTTTTTTATTTTTTTAACATAATATAGACTATTTTATTCCTGGCATGTTCATAAATTCTTAATCATAAACACGCTAGTTTTTTTGGCATCGGCACACGTGGTTTCGGAAGTCATGTGACCAGGCAAACCACGTGTTGATAACTTAGCTTTCCCTTTGGTGAAACAGCCAAATAATGATTTTATTTTTACTTTCACCAAGCACTTCTTTTGCGATTTTAACATCGAAACATTAATTAGGTACGCTGGCTGCGTAGGATGAAATATTTTTCCGATATTACTATACATTTTATTATTATTAACACGTTAACACACCTATTTTATTATTAACGCGTTTCGGTACGAAAATATATTTTCGTGCCACAAAAGTTTCATCCCACCTGAGAAGCAGAGACAAAAATACTTATGAAGCCAATTAACAGTGTAGGTAAATTTTTATATTTTATTCATAGGGGCCATCCATAAAGTACGTCACACGAATTTCATGATTTTTTGAGCCCTCCCCCGTCCTTGTCACAGATGTTCACATTTCTGAAACCCCCCCTCCCTAGTGTGACGTCACATGTTTTGCAATTTCACATCGAAAAATTATTAAATTAAAACATCGTAAACAAAACAATTTAAACCGTATTGTCCCAAAGATGTTAGAAGTTGGATATATTTTTTAGTTTATAATTAATATTTCAAATTACGCGATTACTACCTCTAGGTATATTAGATTTTGAGATGTGATGTCACGAAACTTACTACCCCACCCACCCCTTGTCACACCATGTCACACTTTGTCGACACCCCCTCCCCCCTTTATGTGTGACGTACTTTATGGATAACCCCATATGTGAAAAGCAAGATGCGTTTTTATCATTCTTGTGGCCCTGGACGGTGATCCCAAAGCACAGTCGTGAAATGAGACGCATAGTCGGGCCTGGAATATGATGTCCGAGTAACCTCAGCACGAACTCAGCATGGGACCGAGTTCGCGACTCTATGGGCTCGGCTTGCGGTTTTGACAGCACTTATCAATGTAAGCATAATTGATAAGACCATGCCTACTTGATAGTGGTTGCTGGTCAAGTGTAATATAATAATAGCAAGATAGTAATGACTTTGTTAGTGAAATGGTAAGGCTAACAGAACTGCTTGACAATACACCACTTTTTAGAGTTGCTGTAGATAAGTATTTGCAATTATGATGCTAGATTCTCTCATATTAAGCTGGAAAGCAAAGCAGCGGTGGCCTAGTGGTATCGGCTGCGACTTACAAGTTGTAGGTCGTAGGTTCGAACCCCAGAAGCGCTTTACTTTGTGCAAATTATATCATCACCACTGCTCTCAAAACGGTGAAGGAAAACATCCTGAGGAAACCGGCATGTCCTAGAGTCAAAAACTTTGAAGGCATGTGACATCTACCAACCCGCACTGGGCCAGCGTGGTAGATTACGGCCCACTCCCTCTTACAAAGAGGAGGCCAGAGTTCCCGTAGTGGAAACATTATAGGCTGATTATGTTATGTAAGCTGGAAAAAACAAAAAATAAAATAAAAGGTACTCACTTCTTTCCGTTAAAAATATCAATTCCAACCAAGTGAACTTTAGCGTGGCCGTGCTTTCCGGTTTTAGAAGTGGACATCTCGACGATTTTGCAGGGGCGACCCTTGAGCATGACGAAACCGTTCTTGCGCAGGGCGGAGCATTGCATAGGAAAGGTGGCGGAGGCTCCGGAGTCTCCGGTCTCGAAGTGTGTATCCTCGATGTCTGCCATTGTGTTGTGTGCCGAGTTTTAGATACGGTCAGGAGTGATCTGGTAAAACATAAAGCAGATATTTTAGGAATTGTTTTCACTGTTCAAATACCGGTTTGGTTAATGGTAAAGGAAACGTAAGGAAACCGGCATGTCCTAGAAACAAAAAAACCGTTGGAGACTTCTATCCATCCACACTAGCTCCACGTGGGAGATTACGATTCTCCCCGACAGGCCTGTGTCCCGGCTGCGGGTTGTTCTAAAGGGATGGGTTTTAGTCAGCAAGTCTGACAAGCCCTTCCGCTCCTTCCACCCCAATGACTTGTCGCCGAAAAAAAGATGTATATTATACTCTGGTTATGTATGTATATGTACAATTTATACCTATTGAAAGTAAATGCGTGACATTGTAAGACAACTAATACTAGATAATAAATTCCGAACGAGTTATATCTAAATCACGTAGTTCAAAGATCAGAACATCACTTTTTATCATCAATGAAAATGAATTGAAATCATACAAATCAGTAAAGTCTCACTGCGTTAAATTAAATATACAATCGCACGACTAGCCTAAATATTGACCAAGACACTGAACTTGACAATACGCAACTGCTGATCATAGACTGTTTAGACGAGTGATGCTAACCAGTGGAACCTTGGCATCAAATCTGAACAATGATTCACACTATGACGACGAAATTTTGCACATGGGTTATTGACCTGCATGTCAATGAACGTGTCCACGTGAAAAATGAAAACCGTAATACACATTGCGAAAAAATACTACATATTTCGACAATTAAAAGTTGCCATGAGGACAATTACAAATTAGGTTGAGAGGTTAATTATAAATGAAGAAATGTTTTAGTGATAACAGCTGACTTGTGCAGACATATTTAAGCACCCGTTTTCATAAGAATGATATGTTTTGGGTTTTACAGCGCATTCTAAGCTTGACGGCATGTGGCTATGTTGACGTTACTTACTCGACATTTCGTGGCAATAGTAATTACCAAATAATAGTAGTGTTATAAACTTGTAGCCCTGTACGGTGATCCCAGATCACAATTGTGAAATGAGACGCATAGTCGGGCCTGGTATATAATGTCCGAGTACCCTCAGCACGAACTAGGTATGGAACCGAGTTCGCGACTCTATGGGCTCGAGTCATAAAAACTCAGAAAACCACTGATTAGTATATAAAATGGTTGACTGATAAGAAGACATTTTGCAAATTTAATCTTGATGGCATTGACAGTAAGACCACCTGTAGGTAATCTTTGACACAACCACTAGTGAAACATTCACAATATATTATAGTGAAACAAGATCAGTCACAGTTACAATTCTTGATTGATTAACAGAAATATTGAAATTAATGCTAATTAAGTCTAAGAATAAAATAAGTATGTGACTGAAACATTTCATGATATTAATTGAACCAAAGTAATACATAACTGCTCTGATACTTTGAGAACACCACAACTAAAACTTTAGTTAGTATTACTACCATATTAAGAAAGCATAGCAATAAGAATATCTAGCTTAAAATGAATGAAATATGTTAATAGCACAAGTGTTATGCCTTATTAAATTTAGAATTAAGTTAATGACTAACAAGGATTTTATTATGACTATGTTATGAACCCAAATCAAATCACATCAAAAGCGAACCTACGGATCCTAAAAATATTAGATCAGTTCTAACATTACCAGGTTCTTTACGACAGCCTAAAAACAACAATGGCTAGGCTCATAGACAATAGAGAAGAGAATATGTAAACCAAAGATTGACAAATCCAATCAATCCGAATTTGCTTGTTTTAAGTGATTACTATTCAATGTGAAAGTCATTGATGATCGACATTTGCGTATGTGAAATTATTTAGGTTATTCAACAATGACACCACAAACATTGATGACATTTCATTAAAGCAGGATATTGAAACAGTTATTCAGACCAATCCAATAAAGTAAAAACACAGCATTCTATTCCTTCTTCATTACATTTTGTTTCAATGGTTGTAATTTCAGGTTGGTCACTTACTGGATACAGGTGGCCTCTTCGCTCTGAGAGCACATTGACATGTTAGTTACAATCAGTATCCTGATTTTTTTTTTAAAAATGTGAAATCTCGCTATATTAGATGATATGGCTAGAAAGCGGTTGCCTACATAGAAAGCAGCTAATAGAAAAGCATGGAACAAAAACATGCACCGAGTGAAAATAAATCGGAATCAACAGAAGAGACGGATGATTTGTGAAATGTTTCATTGAAATCACAACACAATATGACTGACATTTTTGTAACAAAACTTCTTAAAGCCTAAAGTTCCTATAAACATCATCACAATGGAACACAGTCGCAGATATTCAACTGTCTGCCGTTGTTTATTGGCAGTTCCAAAATAAGTACTGATAAATAAAATCTGTGAAACAATAAACTAACAAGATTGGTTCTACTAAGCACTGGATAACTGGAAACCACACACACATCAATACAACCCTTGGTGGGTTGTGTTGACATGTGTGATTTTCAGTCAATAGTCATGAGTTAAGTCCTAAAATAAACAATTACACTGCAAAAAATATGACCTACACTAAGAAACGACATTAAACCTATAGTCCTAGCTCAAAAGCTGTCGAATTATACATAGGAACAGCTATAACTATAACCTTTACAAAACACACACTTGTAGGGTGAAACGTTTGGACAGTTTTTGAAAATTAAGACGACCTAACCCCACCTACAGCACTGCGTTGGAAAACCTTTGTGGGAGGATGTACTTGACATCCACCATAAGGTGACGTTATAAAACGATAACATAAAGGGATGGTGCAAAAACAAAAGTTATTGACTGAAATCAATCCTGACGCACTACGTTGGTGACGACACGGAGTGGATAGTGTGGTGCCCGAACATGTGGTCCACAAGAGACATCTTGACCATGTCGTATTCAGAACAAACACAAAATAATGAAACCACAAACCGTTTTATCACCTCTACACCAATTTAAGCACATAGGAACGCAATAGAATGTGAACTTGATCTTTATTACGAATACGGAGATAACGAAAAAAAATTTGCGATTTGACAAACGTGCCGGCGCCGCGGCACGTTATATTTTCATAAATTACACAGAATCCACACCGCGGTAACGTCGTTTATGCACATATTTATATTCACCATAGAAAATACTTACGAAAACAATAATTATAACTATTTTTAGGGGATTCACGATAAAACTAAGATATTTATCGACACTCACATGTGACCGACGGGTTCTTCAACCGAAAGGTCAATTTGCGCCTGCGTAGCACCTATAATACTCACTTCCTGTCGCGGGGTTCACAAAATGGCCAAACGCCGCCGCGAATTGGCGGTAAATATGAATTTATGCATATAAGTAACAACTTTAACCGGAAATTTTGTGATTTCTAAATTATTAAAACTAAAATAAATTATCATTAAAATTAAAGATATCTTTTAAGTGCTAAATTACATTAACTTCTTTGAATCAAGGGTAAAAGATAGCAAACGATAAACTGTTTTACTGGCAAGAACATCCTGTTATATTTTTAATCCTTAGATGGCGCTGACTTCAGCTTCGGAACACAGATAACATAAAATTTATTTATTGACCGGTGAATGGCTTTTAGTCGTTTTCGTTACCTATTATTTCTTAAATTCTATACACGTTTTATCTTACACTACAACAGGTTTCATGATTATTGTTGTACAAGTTTAAACAGGTCGGTAACTTTCTTTCTTCATAATTTTCTTTGAACATTATTCATAAATACAGATTAAAAAACAGTCGAACAAGCAAAGGAAATTATAATTATGGTAAATACGTGTGTTTTTAGTTTGCAAACAAATAATATATATTTTCATAATATAATCGAAACATTGTTACATAAATCGGCACAAAACGATGACAAGATATGAAACGCAGCATCACAATTCATAGTCATGGTAGATGGTATAGGATTAGTTCAATAAGTTTGCGATAGATGGCGCTACTACATTATTTTATTCTGGCAGCAGCGAAAATGAACACAATTTAGATTTTATCACTTCTGCAATCATAATTTGAGTATTCGAGTACCAGATTATTTACCAGTTATTTAGATGATAGATGGCATAGAATATGAAAATATAATGTCGGTTCACTTACCTTCGTGCTTTATTGTAATTCGTGACTGCTAAGGCAGATGCCGCTACTTTACACAGTCTAAAAAGTGAGTGTACCTACATTCGCTGGATTTTCACATTACAAAAACCACAGTTATACATGAAACCACAAAAAATATTAAAATAATCATAACCAACCATGGCACGTCATCATCATCAGCGTTAATCCCAGTCGCTTTTCAGCTTTGGAGTCTAGGGTCCGCTTTACCAGTGTAACTGTTGATTTTGGCTAAACTTCGATATTTTCCGTGAAGCGACTGCCGTCTGACCGCCACAATGCGAATATCTTAGCAATGCAGTTAGACCAATTGTTAGATTTTTGAGGGCTCCAACAACCCGTAATGACTACCACTAGATGTTCGGACCTATGGCAACCGGGACCAACGGCTTAATGTGCTTTCCGAGGCACGACCAGACCAGAGTAAATATTCATATTCATGCATACAAAAATTGGCACTGTGCGGGGATCGAACCCGCGCTTCCTTGCGCAACGGCCGCGTTCGCTACCGCTACTCCACGAAGGCTGTCAAAACCATGGCACATCTAAGGGCTATATTTCACCGGGACACCATAGCGGCGCAACCAGTCGCCGCTACCAGCAAAACGTATACAGCTCTATAGAGAGTTACTCACCTGGTGTCTGTTTGGTTGTGCTATCAGGTTGGTGGTACGACCAACTTGGACCTACGCACAGAATGTTACTCATTGGTTGCGCCGCCACGATGGTCGCGCCACCACTAAGTACTATAGCGCTGTATGGTGCCTCACCCACTCGGCCGCTAGTCCGGCTGCCAGTGACGCCCTCACCTTCACCTTTTTTTTTGTTGGGATGGGAAATTATGAAATGACTTCTCCCGCTCTGGGCGGATCGGAAGGGCGTGTCAGACTTTTACTGACTAAAACCCACCCGTGTTTCTTCACTTGCCTGGGCGACAGTCAGGTAGATCCTGTGCGAGTTGTGTGGTTTTATGGGTATGCAGATGACAGCACAGTTGTAGAGAGATACCTGCCGGATGCTCGGGCTAGTAGGGAATCAATCCGGTCCGAAAGAGAGGCCATGGTTGAGCGAACGAGTGTTGCACTACAGGCAGTCTCCGAATGGGGCAATGCCAATCTTGTAGCATTCAATGCCGCCAAAACACAGGCGTGTCTTTTCACCGCCAAAAGGAGCCCGTTCACCTTGGCTCCTACTTTTCGAAATGTGTCCTTGGAGTGTACCGACCGCCTTCAGCCTTTGGGAGTTGAGATTTCCTCGAACCTTAACTTTGGGCGGTTCATTGAGTCCAAGGCCAAGGTGGCTGCCAGGAAACTTGGCGTTATCGCAAAGGTCTGGCAGTACTTCACACCTGGGCAGCTTCTAATGTTGTACAAAGCACAGGTCCGTTCGTGTGTGGAGTACTGCAGCCACATTAGGGCTGGTGCTGCTAAGTGTCACCTGGCCACTTTGGATTCAGTGGAGAGGCGTGCTAAGAGGCTTATTGGTGACCCTGATTTAACTCGAGATGGTCTCCAAAGCCTAGAGCACAGGCGTAGAGTAGCCAGCCTTTCGGTGTTCTATAGGATGCATTCTGGAGAGTGTGCGAGGGAACTGCATGATTTAATTCCCCCATCTCCGTTCCATCATCGGACGACCCGTCGTACGGCGAGTTTCCACCCTTACGTTTTTAACACCACTACGATCCGGACGAATCGGTTCGCCTCCTCCTTTATACCGCGTACATCGAAGGACTGGAACAATTTGCCAGCTGCGGTGTTTCCGTCGGACTACAATTTGAGTGTCTTCAAGCCTATAGTGAATAGGCTCTTAATAATCTAGCGCGCTTTACCATCAACGACTGCATCACTGCTTACCATCAGGCGGGATTGCGGTCAAGCGATATTTTATAATTTAAAAAAAAATTTGTATGCATGAATATGAATACTTGCACTGGTCTGGTCGTGCCTCGGAAAGCACGTTAAGCCGTTGGTCCCGGTTGTCATACGAACCCTCAAAAGTCTAACAATTGGTCTAACTGCAATGCTTCGATGTCGCCTTCGGGTTGTGGAGGTCAGACGGCAGTCGCTTCACGGAAAATGTCGAAGTTTAGCCATATCAGCAGTTGGACTGGTAAAGCGGACCCCAGACTCCAAAGCTGAAAAGGCTTCGGATGCGACTGGGATTAACGCTGGGATGATGATGATGATGATGACTGCATCACTGCTTATCATCAGGCGCCATTGCGGTCAAGCAGTAATTTATGACTATAAAAATGTCTTAAAACACAGTATTAGATAGGTAGTTATGTTAAAATACAATAGTAGGTAATAAGTTCTCGGTTTCGTCATACGCCATCTGCAACCAATCTGTTAGTTTCATTATAACTTCTTGTTTACTTAGGGAATTTAGATGGGTATGAATTTTTGTATTCTATTTTACAGTCGAGAACTAGCCGCCGAATACAGGGCTGGGAAACAGGGAATCATAAAAATCAAAAATCAAAGCATTTATTTCAAACTAGCTTTGCGCACGCGGCTTCGCCCGCGTGGAGTTCGGTTATATTACGCTTTTTAGATATTCCTCCCTTTCTCAGGGTCTAAAGATTGTCTGTGCCAAATTTCATCAAAATCGGTTGAGACGTTTAAGTGGGAAAGCGTAACAGACAGACAGACATAGTTACTTTCGCATTTATAATATTAGTATGGTAGTATGGCATCATGGATAAAACAGTTACAGGCACTTTTGAATTGTCAGAAGGTCGGTCAGTCAGTAAGATGAAGCTGGTTGCCCATTCCAAAGAGTAGGTACCTATGGAGAAGAACGGGCAAGAAACTACATGAACAGTCTTTTTTTTTAAAAAAATTATCAAGCTATTGGTACAAATATTTGATTACATCATTCATGTTGAAATCAACCGTGTGAGAACGATGCAGAAATATATTGTACGATGAGAGCGTCCATTATGGAAAACACAAAAAAAAAAAACAACAACAATTAAGAAATTAAAATACACCATGGCATCTAAGAGATGACCAGACCCCTCTGACGGCGTCAGTTCACGAAGATGACGTATGGATCAGCATCATTCAGCTCAACCATATATGTATATGGTTAACATATTATGAATGCCATAAGACTATATCGCATACAGAAGTGCCTTTTCGTATTTTCGTCATTGAATATCTGACATGCGGCAGGCAGAAGTGTCCAACGCAATTACCAGCTTTCCCATTGATATAATTTATATTGTGTGTGACTAGCTGCGCCGCGCGGTTTCACCCAAGTAGGTTTAGATACGTTTTTTTTTATATGCTCCGCTCCTATCTATCGCAGCGTGATGTTATATTCTGTCTTCTTCCTGGATGAATGGACTATCCTACACAAAAAGAATTTTCCAAATCGGACTAGTAGTTCCTGAGATTAGTGCGTTCAAACAAAGAAACAAAGTCTTCAGCTTTAGACAGAGTGGTGCTGACTATCCATACTAATATTATAAATGCGAAAGTAACACTGTCTGTCTGTTTGTCTGTCTGTTACGCTTTCCCACTTAAACCTCTCAACCGATTCTGATGAAATTTGGCACAGACAATCTTTAGACCCCAAGAAAGAACATAGGCTACCTTTTATCCCGGAAAAATTTGATGTTCCCAAGGGAAATCTAAAAAGCGCGATATAACCGAAGTCCACGCGGGCGAAGCCGCGGGCGGAAAGTTAGTACGATAATAAATTAAACATCGTGTACCTCAACACATTCTCAGTCTACCCATAAAAAAATCATATAAATATGTCCATTAGTTTAGTCACAGGAAATTATTTTTCATTTTTCACATTTTCTACATGATGTACATGTTGATAAGGAAGCGCTTACAAGTTAATGACCGCCGCATCCAGCGGTACCAAACTCTAATAATAATGGCGCGAAAAAAGCAAGTCGATACAGGATCGCGCTGTCGCCGATCGGAGGTCAGTGAACCAATATTTTTAAAGGTGTTCCATTCCGTTTGCAATTTTATGCGATATAGTTTTTCATTTTTTTTATTTTTGATGGTAGGTTTTTTTTCTATGGTTTAGAATTATTCCTATGAACCAGCATTGTTCTTGTTTTCATTTATTGTCGTATTGTCAGCACCACTCTGTATTTATTAAGATAGTGTATAATAGATGGAATAGTGTAGTAGATAGAATAGTGTATAATACTGTATAATAGATGGAACGCATTGTTTTACTCTTGCGCTGTGTGTCATCTCTGTGTGTGTCATCGCTGTGTGTCATGTCAATCTCACAGGGAACAAATATATTTATGACCTACAAGTAGTTGTTCTGGGTTTGGATGTTTCTAAATTTAAGTTTAAATGTTTGTAAACGCAGCTACGATACTGTAAAAATGCCTAGAGTGAGGCAATGTTTTTTTTAAAATAAATCTTGTCCACAACCCTGTAAGTACACTTAATTGTCAACGACCGCTGTTCTGTGGATTGTTAACATTTAATATCTAAGTAACTATTGTGACAGCCTCTATGGCCAAGCGGTAGCGGACGCGGCCGCTGCGCAAGGAGGCGCGGGTTCGATCCCCGCACAGTGCAAATATTTGTATGCATAAATATTAATATTTGCACTGGTCTGGTCGTGCCTCGGGAAGCACGTTAAGCCGTTGGTCCCGGTTGCCATACGAACATCTAATGGCAGTCGTTACGGGTTGTTGGAGCCCTCAAAAGTCCAACAATTAGTCTAGCTGCAATGCTTCGATGTCGCTTTCGGGTGGTGGAGCTCAGACGGCAGTCGCTTCACGGAAAATGTCGAAGTTTAGCCATATCAGCAGTTACACTGGTAAAGCGGACCCCAGACTCCAATGCTGAAAAGCTTCGGACGCGAATGGGATTAACGCTGAGATGATGATGATGATGATCTACTTAAATCATCATCATCATTTCTTAATTAGGGGAAGGTGAGGTAATACGATCCCTGGAGGTCAAATGATCCCCCACCTTGAATCAAACATAACTAGTGCTATCTATCCAAATGAGCATGAAACATGTTCCCCGCGTCCCCGCCAGTTGCCTCTCCAAGTGTCATGGCGTTGCAACCACTTGGCGTGATTTTATCAAAAAAATATTAAAAAGTGTGGCTCTGATCTAAGGTAAGCCTGTTTTTAGACTTTCATTACTTTTTACATGTTCGTATTTATTGAAATGTTGTTTTATTTGCGAATATTAATAGCAGTTAGCTAATATTTAAGATGTTTTGATCTCCGTACGCGCCATTCGAAGGGTAAAGTTTTGATCGATATCTTCGATTTTTGTGTTTGGGGCTAAATGATCCCTTCCTGTGTGTTTAAAATGATCCCTGGAATCATTTTACCCCATTAGTATTTTTTGTTTTTACAGATCATACAGAGAATTTATATACCTACCTACATAAAAGTAATCGTCAAAATTGGCCTGAAGAACAATTGCAAAAGGCATTTAACGCCGTCAGAGATGGTAAGCCTTACAAAACCGCAAGTAGACATTTTAAGGTCTGTTTAAGTAGAAAGTTTAAATGATAATTCAAAAATCTCCATAAACACCACAGTCATCACGGCAACCTTCGTCCTTTCCAGAAAACACCTCGGCGTCAGAATCTTCTGAAAGATTATTTATTTGATTATTATCTCCAGCCTTGACTGTTGGTCTTCCATTCACATCGTTTGAGGTTGTTACACCCAGGAAAGTACGACCAACACCAAAGATAGTTGGAAAAAGAGCGACTGCAAAACGAATAAGAGTATTGCTCCATGGAGTCAGAGGAGACACATCAGTATTGACCAGCACACACTACAAAAAGTACCTTGAAGAGGAAGCCAAAAAGAAAACAAACACATAACATAAAAAAGGTGACCAACAAACAGAACGATAAATTGAAAGGTGTAGGGAAAGGAAAAGGAGTCGGGAAAGGAAAGAGAAGCGGAAAGGGAAAAGGCAAAAAAAAAGCAAAACGGTTCAGATTCTTCAGAAGAAGAGAGTGATACCGAATGTCTCTTCTGTACTTCAGTAGCTTTCAAGCCAAAGACAATAAAGGCGAAGGGTGGATTAGGTGCGTTGTGTGTCTTAAATGGGGACATGAAGCTTGTGCGGGAGGAGATAGTGACGATGAAGGCGACTTCATTTGCGATATTCAACTTTATATTAATCAATTTCATAACGTGAAAAAAATAATATTTTTAATTAAGATTTGATTTTTCTATTGCTTCATGACATTGAAAAGAAACTTTTGATAGAAATGAGTACTTACTGCCTATTTTTTATTTAGAAGAGTTTATTTGTTTACTTATTGTCTGACTAGGTATGTTGTTGGTTGTGTAGGTATTGTACCTTTTAAAAGTTTGTTGCAATATCTAATTTTTAGTTTTGTTGATTGAGTAGTAGATAATTACAAAAAATATCTCTAATGAAACTAAAAGTCTGCAAAAGTTTTGTTAAACTTGCTTCATTCTTAAATTGTTATGAACAATACATAATTATGATTAAAATAAGCAGCTGTTTCATTTCGTTGATATTTATTAACTTATGGTATAAAATGATCCCTGGGATTATTTTACCCCTACCCCGGGGATCATTTTATACATAGGTGTGTATAAAATGATCCTTTACTTAACTTTAGCAAAAACCTCTAATACAAAAAAATACTAATTAAATAATAAAAAAATAGTATGCAGTTACATAGTTAAGTAAATTCACTACCCCTAACAATAGAAATTTTGTGATTTTACCTTCAACGTTAGCCACAGTTAAGTTTTCCCCTTAAGGGGATCATTATACCTCACCTTCCCCTATATTATATGGAACAATAGTTACTTAACTATTGTTCCATATAATATAATTAAGAAACATTTAAACATTTTTTTTTAATTATTATAAACTAGTGCTTGACCGCAATCCCGCCTGATGGTAAGCAGTGATGCAATTGTTGATGGCAAAGCGCACTAGTTTATTAAGCCTATTCACTTAAAAAAACTTAGGAATAGGAAGGAAGACGGCAGTTGAGCGAGGTGATGCAATGTTAAACCCAACAACACGACCAACGATGCTGCGCCAGAGGGAGATTGATCGGAGACCCTCCACGACCAAACTCCCGACACAACAACATTTGGCGCATCGTACCCGGCACACATCGCAACACAACTGCTCAGATCCGTCCTCCGTACCCGTTCTCCAATTTTTCCCTCTTTACCTTTAGTCAATGAAAAATCGTGTGAAATCACTCCTCTTATCATTTTTTATGGTCATCATCAATCACTTCGCACACTCCACTACCATCCGAAAACAATTATCACAATGTCATAGAACGAAGGAAATAATGACTTCGCAAAACACATAATATTTCTATAATGCTGGTGTAATTATATCTGTCTATTGTGAGTACTACCCCTAATGTTAGGGGTTTTTTTTCAACCCCTCACCGCAGGCCGTGATTTATTGAAGAAAGCTTTTAAACCCTTGCGGTGTCCATTGTATCTTGAGTTTCTATTATACTCTGGATTACTAGTTGCGATCTGCTCTATTAATTCGTGGTTTTTGAGTAATAGGTCATTTTGTTTGAGGTTTATAGGGTTGTGAAGGTTTAGAATTAGGTAAGTCACCTGTGTTTAAAAAAGGTTTTGGTTTAACGAAACTCATTGTACTAAGTCAACAAGATTAGAATGAGCAATATACTTAATTGGTACGGAAGTAGAAAATAACTCGAAAGAAAAAGAAGAATGTTAACTCTTAGCATAAATTAAGTTGAAAATCGGTTCAACATATTATCATCTGATGTCCTCTCGGTGGTAGGCCATAACATTGGCTGCCGGCGAAGTTACCACCCACCAGACAAAGTCTTGCCGCCAAGCGATTCGTCGTGTTTCGGCATGATGTCTGGTGAAGTCGTACGGAGGACGGGTCTGAGCAGTTGTGTTGCGATGTGTGCCGGGTACGATGAGCCAAATGTTGTTGTGTCGGGAGTTTGGTCGTGGAGGGTCTCCGATCAATCTCCCTCTGGCGCAGCATCGTTGGTCGTGTTGTTAGGTTTAACATTGCGTCACCTTGTTTTTTTTTTTTTCTTTATTTTTTTTTTCGGGGTGGAAATCCTCATAGGATTTCCGCCGCCCTAGGGTGGGCGACGGGGTCTGTCAGACTTTTACTGACTAAAACTGCCCCGGTGTCTCTTCTATCACGAGCGCGCGTGGGGCCGCGGGAGTCTAAATTCTTCCGCAGCCCCACACTCTCGTCCTGGCCCGGTCTGTCCGGGCCTCGTCTCCGGCACGGGGTAGTGGGGTGTTAAGCTACCCCGTGCATCGCCTCAGAGCCGCGCATTGCATCACCTCGCTCAACTGCCAAAGACAAACAAAGAATATGGTGGGCAGAACAGCCAGTGATCAACTTCTTGTAAAGGATCTCTCGGCCACGCACCGTAAGACGTAGCGTGGGTAGGCCCCTGACAAGGTGGACCGACGACCTGGTGAAGGTCGCGGGAAACCGCTGGATGCGGGAGGCGCAGGGCCGGTCATCGTGGATAACCTTGGGGGAGTCCTATGTCCAGCAGTGGACGTCTTTCGGCTGAAATGAAGAAAGGATCTCTCATACTTATGTAAATGGAACCTGCAATTTTTTTGATTTATTGATAATAGAGTCGTGGTGGCCTAGTGGTTAAACACCAGCCTCTCAAGTAGGTATGAGTGTGCGGGATCGATTCCTGATCAGGCAAGTACCAATGTGACTTTTATAAGTTATACCTATGTACTTTCTAAGTATATCTTGGACACCAATGACTGATTACAAGGTGAAGGAAAACATCTTGAAGAAACCTGGACTTTAAGTCTGAAATCGCCAACCCGCATTGAGCAAGCGTGGTGATTACGCTCAATCCTTCTCTGTTTGAGAGGAGACCTGTGCCCAACAGTGGGATGATAAACAGGTTGATGATGTTTGTAGTTACCCACAACAAATTAATGTGCCTATTCATTTGCAAATTATTATAACAAGTTTGAGAGTCATGATCTTTCTGTACTTATTTTGCTGTTGCAGGTGTGCTGAAAGAGATTTCTTATGACTGGCTTTCCGCCCGCATGGAGTTCGGTTATATCGCGTTTCCAAGAGAACTCTTCAAATGTCCGGAATCAAAACTATTCTATGTTATTTCTCAAGGTCAACTCTATCTTTGTACCAAATTTCAATAAAATCAGTTCAGTGGTTTAGACGTGAAAGCGTAACAGACAGACAGACAGAGTTACTTTCGCATTTATAATATTAGTAGGGATTTCTATTTTCGAGATTTCTTGTGGTTGGTGCAGTGGTTGAGCAATCAAAATCAAAAATCAAAATCAATTTTATTTGTCTACCATAGGTAGTGAATACAGTTCTTAAATTTATGTTTATAGGTCGCTATGTTATGCTAAGAAGCGTACAAATATAAATAAACGCATGCAAAACATTAAAAAAATTTTAGTCAATCATGCTAGAGGCAAAAAACAAATTATTAATCAATCGACTGCAATGTTGCGTGTCGCGGGTTCGATTCCCGCACGGAATAAATTTTTGTATGGCCTACAAGTATTTGTTCCGGATTTGGTTGTTAGTGTAGGTATGTGAGTTTAAATGTTTGTAAGCGTAAATTTCTAGTGCGGGGCAATGATTATAAAAAAAAAAAAACATCAACTCTGTACCTGTTCTCTGTTCTGTTTTTTTTTGTCTGTTTATATAAATGTGTGTACATAAATGGTGAAATCAATAAATAAAACTAGATCTTCCAATTATCTTTAAGTTATTAATAAATCAGAGTAGGTATATGACTTACCGATTTATAATAAAAAAAAGCAAAATGACACATACCTACAATCTTTATTCATCTTTTTTCTCATTTAGTTACATTTTTAAATATATTGATTTAAAAAAAAATATACATTACATTACAAAACACACACAAACATACATTACACACACACACACACACACACACACACAACACATCACACACATTACATTTAAAAATATAAAAAAATAGTGTTCCACCGATGACGGGAGCAGGGTCCAAGCTACCGGTGGTTAGGGCTCCAGAGACAGGAACCTCCTCACGATGCGGGCCGTATCGAGGAGTACTGCCTTTTGAATCAGGCCTTTGATCCAACTGCCTAACGAGAGCCTCAATAGATGTTGATCGAGGCTCTTGGCTCTCAAACCATTGGTCGATACGACAATCGGTACAATGAAAGCCGAGTTCACATTCCATATGTCAACAACCTCGTGCGCCAAGTCGAGATTACAATCTTTTATTGTTATGATCTTATGTATTTATAAGAAGGTCACAAAAATCTTGCAGTGTAGATTTTAGATAAATAATCTAATTTACATTAACTTGCAAGGGAGCTTCTAATGTTGTACAAAGCACGGGTCCGCTCGTGTGTGGAGTACTGTAGCCACATTTGGGCTGGTGCTGCGAAATGTCACCTGGTTATTTTGGATTTAGTGGAGAGGCGTGCGAAGAGGCTGATTGACGACCCAGATTTAACTCACAACGGTCGCCAAAGCCTGAAGCACAGGCGTAGAGTAGCCAGCC
This sequence comes from Sesamia nonagrioides, assembly GCA_017933935.1. Classification (NCBI taxonomy): domain Eukaryota; kingdom Metazoa; phylum Arthropoda; class Insecta; order Lepidoptera; family Noctuidae; genus Sesamia; species Sesamia nonagrioides. Next base: position 530,965 of record JADWQK010000063.1, on the reverse strand, counting down.
TTTCGGTCTTCTATAGGATGCATTTTGGGGAGTGCGAGGGAATTGCATGATTGAATTCCCCCATCTCCGTTCCACCATCGGACGACCCGTCGTACGGCTACTATCCACCCTTACGTTGTTAACATCACTACGATCCGGACAAAGCGTTTCGCTTCCTCGTTTATTCTGCGTACATCGAGGGACTGGAATAATTTGCCAGCGGCGGTGTTTCCGTTGCACTACAATTTGAGTGTCTTCAAGGCTAGAGTGAGTAGGCTCTTATAAACTAGCGCGCTTTACTATCAACGATCGAATCACTGCTTACCATCAGGCGGAATTACGGTGAAGCGCTAGTTTAAATTTGGTTGCCATAGTTTTTTTTTAATAAGAATAACTCATAAAAAAACCCTCGTAATTATAAACGTTTAAAATTTAGTTGACATCTCATGTCGGCGACAAACAAATTTCAAAAACTTATAAAAATGTAGGAAATTTTTTGACAGATTGAGATTGAGATCAGATTTTGAACAAAAGATCAAAATCATCAAAATCAAAGCATTTATTTCAAATAAACCAGTTACAGGCACTTTTGAATTATCAGAAGGTCGGACCTATGGAGAAGAACGGGCAAGAAATTGAATGGACACTCTTTTAAATTGTCAAGCTATTGATACAAATATTTGATTACATCATTCATGTTGAAATCAATCGTGTGAGAACGATGCAGAAATATATTGTACGCTAAGAGCGTCCATTATGGAAAAACACACAAAAAAATAAAACAGCAATTCAGAAATTAAATTAAGCCGTGGCAGCTAAGAGATGACCAGTCCCCTCTGACGGCGTCCGTTCACGAACATGACGTATGGATCAGCATCATTCAGCTCAACCATATTGAAGGGAACCTAATGACCCAACACACACGCCACCACCAGCGAGTCCTTTCAGTGAGCATGACATACTCTCAACAGCCAAAGCACAATCAAGTCAATAAAAAAGACTAACCCAACAAACAGATGCTTTACAGCAAGTACATTGTGTTCACACGTGTGCCATGCAATTATACAATACTAAAAATTGAACCTACACAATGCAAAGACGTTCTCAATATTACATCAATTGCCTCTCTAGTCATTACTACGGAATCGTAGCAGCGTAGGCATACTTCGTAGCGACGAAGATATCCCACGTAGCTCATGTGCTACGCGGACGCGGAAACATTCACAACAAGGACAATAACCTTTATTTTAGCACAATAGACAGAGAACAGTAAAACATCTTCATATAAACGAGCGGCTCTCGGTTTGAATGTATGCGTGCGCGCCGAGCGCCGTGTCGGTACGCGATTTCACGCACACGCTGGCATAATATAGGATGGTATAGGATGGTGGCAATACGGGCTGTGCCGCGTGACTGTGAGCACGCGCGTAAATTACATGACCGCTCGCGTTCGTCAATTCTCGCCGGCCACTTACCATAATATTAATTATTACGAGTATCATGACTTCAAAAGGGGGAAAAAAATATTGTAGTGTTTTCGGGTGCCTCAATAATGATTTCGCAAATCCGGACTTATCATTCTTCATACTTCCTACTGAACCAGAAATGTAAGTGCAACTTAAATCTTATTAGAAAATGTGATATATGTATTGTTTGTTTCACAGTTTATTTAAGAGCGTACCCGAGTCGCATTTTTCCGTATAATTGTATTCCCAGATTTACTTCCTGACTACTATGTTTAAAGTTAAGTTTATTTTAAGAAGCCCAGTTTTACTATAAAACAGAGGATTGAGTACGAAATATCGTTTAAGTAAACGTATTTGTCGAGTATAGTGTAATAAGGACAATTTCACAATAATCAATATTGCAAATTACTATTATTTTTTTTTCTATTGTCTTATGTGTTGTTTGATCCAAATATGGCGTCTTAATCATAATATTAAGTTAATAAAATTATAGTAAAATGTGACCGACTAACGCTTAGGGTTGCGTAGAATTTTATTTATAACATTATAACCTTTAATCCCTCCGACGGCGCCTTTGTTGCATTTGAGCTAGCTGTTGCTATCCGATTATATAAACAAACATTACACAGTACCCATATAAACAATCATTATAATTGTAGGTACCTCAGAAACTAATGAGGCTAAAAAGGTTTTGAGGTTTTATTAAAGTAAGATATCATTTGTTAAATATTCGCTACACATACATAATCTTAGCTTTACAAATGTCTACTTTTTCATAAGAACTACATATTTATTGTTTACGTTCTCATGTTTTATATCATTTATGCATTAGTTATTAGCTTGTGAATATTATTGTGTTAGTGTTACATTTAAGTACTCATCACTTACAATCTTCTCTGATAAGAACCAGTTATATCGATTTCCCATATCACACATCACTTAAAATTTATCATTATTTACGAGCTTTAGAATATAATTTAGTGTTACACTTAAGTAGTCTTAAAAATTTTGTCGGTATCAAATTTGTAACTTAATATAATAAATGTTATGTGAATAAAGGCTTTTTATTTTTACTAAATTTATAAATTGGTAAAATATTCAATCATAATATGCTTTATATTCTATAAATTTAGATCAAAGTGACAACCCTAGGGTTCAACGCAAGAGTAGGCAAATAACTCTGCGGGCGGCCTTAGATAATCTACTGTTCTCTGTCTACTGTGATTTTAGATTGTCTTATATGCGTCGTTTTATGTTAATACTAGCTGCGCCCCGCGGTTTCCCCCGCGTAATAGTAGTATAAAAAAATAGATAAAAACCTATTCTCATGCCTAAGGAATGTAAGTAGGTATATAAGAAATTTCATTTAAATCGGTTCAGCCGTTTTGGAGGAGTTCGCGGACAAACACTGGGGCAGGAGAATTTTATATAATAGATAGTATTGTATATGTCTATGCCTTGATGCCTGAAATTAAGAAATAAAATATACTAGATATACTTATTTGCCCGTTAATGAGTTGGATTCCTTCATTACTTTAACAAGAACTGCTCTTTAACACCTTGAAGTGCAGTGTAGTCTATTCTACACCATAAATACATGTGTATTTATGGTGTAGGTAATAGACTACACTGCACTTCAAGGGTGTAGTTGAAGCTATGTAGCTCCAACTACACCCCCCCCCCCCACCCCCCCACAAACACACACAGACACGCAGAACTAGACGTAAACAATTACACCTAGTTATGTGCATGCTTGTTCTCTTTTGTAATTAAAAGAGTACATGTAAAAGAGCCTTTTCTATTATTGTACATCTGTATTGTATATGTACCTATGCCGGAGATCCTCAATAATAAATACAGCATGTAAAGAAAACCCTGTCCGATCCGTGAAGGTATCGATAAGTGGTTCTTCTAATGCCTACAAAGCCGGGCTAATCTTAAAAAAATTCTCCCTTATAATATCAATATTATTTCGTAAAAGGTGGTAATTTAATACATGAGCGGTAGGCAATGCAGTACGGGCGAAATGAAGTCTCGTCACACCGTAAATTCCTTTGTGGAGGGAGTGCCAACTGAGGATCTCGAGAAATTCATGTCTCCAGAATTTTGGCCGAAAGGCGTTATTTTCCGGCGATTCCGTGGCCGGATACCTGACACAGCGCAATACACGACGCCGATGCTGCAAAATAATCGTGTATGAGGGTATTTTTATATAATACTAGCTTTCCGCCCGCGGCTTCGCCGGCGTGAAGTTCGGCTATATCGCGCTTTTTAGATTTCCCTCGGGAACATCAAATTTTTCCGGGATGAAAGGTAGCCTATGTTCTTTCTCAGGATCTAAAGATTGTCTGTGCCAAATTTTCTGCAAAATCGGTTGAGAGGTTTAAGCGGGAAAGCGTAACGGACAGACAGACAGACAGAAAGACAGAGTTACTTTCGCATTTATAATATTAGTATAGATAGTATAGATAGATGTAAAGAAAACCCTGTCCGACCCATAAGAATAATAAAGGTTAGGTAAACACATGACCAAATATAATATAAAATTTTACGTAATTATCATAGTAACAATACTAATGAATTTTAAAATATTTTTTTTTCCCGCGAATTAATTCCAGCTGCCCCGAAATTTGGTGATTTAAAAAAAGTGACAATACCATTTTTACGGTACGCTTATGCGATTCGACCACGCGTCGCGTACCCTGCCCCCCGGCGCCCGCGGAAGGGTGTCCTACCGCACATGTATTAAGTTACCTCTTTTTGCAAAATAATATTTATTTTTTAGGGGGATTTTTTTAAACTTTAGTGAGGCTTTGTCGGCATTAGTAGAATCAGTTATCGATTCCTAACAATACCTTTACGGATCGGACAGGGTTTTGTTTACATATTGTATAGAGTTTATAAAATTAAATAATTATGTATAGTATTTTATATTTGTTTTCATTGTATGTTATAGTATAGTATTATCGTATTTTATTATGAGCCTTTTTTGCCTGAGCCAAATAAATAAATAAAAATTAAGTACCATATTTTGGAGAAGTTAGAATTAATTAGCGGAAAAAAAGATTATTTCAAAATTCACTAGTACTGTTCTTATGATGATTACTTAGGTAAAATTTCATATTTTATTTGATCCTATGTTTAACTAACCTTTACTATCCTTATGGCTCGGCCGGGGTTTTCTTTACATCTAGGTATACAATACAATACTATATAAAGTTGAAGAGTTTGTTTGTTTGAACGCGCTAATCTCAGGAACTACTGGTCCGATTTAAAAAATTCTTTTTACGTTGGATAGCCCATTAATCCAGGAAGGCTTCAGGCTATATAACATCGCGCTGTGACCAATAGGAGCGGGCCATATAAAAAACAATCATTTCGAAACCTACGCGGGTGAAACCGCGGGGCGCATCTAGTTTATTATAAACTCGTTAGTATGTTACTACAGAACATAAGAGAGAGAGAGAGAGAGCTTAATTTAGTGTATTTTGTTCTATGTAAAATTGTTCTAACGTTCTCGACATAAAGCTGTTCGCGTTAGCTTAACTTGCTGAGAGGTATGGAATCAGGAATGAGGAGATCCGCAGAAGAACGAGAGTAACCGATTTAGCCCGAAGAATTGCAACACTAAAGTGGCAGTGGGCTGGACATATTGCCCGTAGGACCAATGCCCGATGGGGCCGACGGGTTCTCGAGTGGCGACCACGCACCGGAAGACGTAGCGTAGGGTAGGCCCCCGACAAGGTGGACCGACGATCTGGTGAAGGTCGCGGGAAACCGCTAGATGCGGGAGACGCAGGACCGGTCGTCGTGGAGAACCTTGGGGGAGGCCTATGTCCAGCAGTGGACGTCTTTCGGCTGAAATGATGATGTTACTACATACCTACTTTTGTAAAATTAAAGTGTTGTTTTCAGAAGTACAGGTGTGTAGTGTAAAGTTAGAGGTTCTATGGTCAAATAACTTACTCATAATACTTAGCTTTTCCAGAGCATTGTAATATTTTTTACATGCTTTTTATTAGCTTCACTCGTATGTTTTCTTGCTTGCTTGTTTGTTTGCTTGCTTGCTTGTTTGTTTGTCCGTCTCTAACTCTTGGGACTACGAGTGAGCGGCTCATTACTGTAAAATGTCCCACCGTTTTCAATACGTTCGTTCGTTCGTTTTTTTTTTTTTAAATAAAAGAATATCGAACTAAAAAGTTGAAAATAGATACAGTTTAAAAAACTAAAAAAACATGCTTTTAAAGAATATGAAACTAAAAAGCTATTTTTTTTTTAAAAGCGTGAGGCGCTTAATACTTATACAAAAATTATGGCACAAAGCGCCTCACGCTTTTTTAAGAATTATTTTTAACTTTTTAGTTTGATATTCTTTAAAGGCATGTTTTTTTAGTTTTTAAACTATATTTATTTTTTTGTCTACTGGTACTAACTCTTAGGCCCCCGCGCGCGTAGCATACTGCCATAGACAAAACCCAAGGGGCAAGTTAATTTTTTAGAGTGGCTAATCTGGGTACACTATAGTCGCAAGCGATTTTTCGGTAATTGGGTTGTATCCTAAAAACTAATTTAATGTCCATCAGATAGATTTATAAAAAATATTGAACACGTATTTTTTGTTTTTTCTTTCATTCAAATACTATAGAAGATATATTGATTTGAAATGTCGATTGATTGAATTGAAGTGAATTGATTTGAGGTGTCGCATGACGTCACACCGTGGTACAAAATATATCACGTCGTGACGTAGCTAATTAGCCAACACGTCCGTAATTTTAATACGCTATATCTCAGTAGTTTTTGGCAATATCGTAAATCGAAAAAGAATTTTGAACTAAAAAGTTGAAAATAAATAGTTTAAAAAAACAAAAAAAAATGCTTTTAAAAATATCAAACTAAAAATTAAAAAAAAAAGCGCGAGGCGCCTAATATACAAAAATTTTGGCACAAAGCGCCTCGCGCTTTTTTTAAAATTCTTTTTAACTTTTTAGTTTGATATTTTTTAAAAGCATATTTTTTTAGTTTTCTAAACTATATTTATTTTCAACTTTTTAGTTCGATATTCTTTAAAAAGAAAAAACGAACGAACGAACGTATTGAAAACGGTGAGACATTTTACAGTAATGAGCCGCTCACTCGTAGTCCAAAGAGTTAGAGATGGACAAACAATCAAGCAAGCAAAAAAAAAATAAGTGAAGCTAATAAATAGCATGTAAAAAATACGGGTCTTATTTTCTTTAATAGGTATCTATAAGACGGACTAAATATATTTTTTTATTTTCATTCCTTGGATACTCTAATTGCGTGGTTTATTTAAAAGTTGAAGATTTGGTCTAACTGCAATGCTTCGATGTCGCCTTCGGGTTGTGGAGGTCAGACGGCAGTCGCTTCACGGAAAATGTCGAAGTTTAGCCATATCCGCAGTTGGACTGGTAAAGCGGACCCCAGACTCCAAAGCTGAAAAGGCTTCGGATGCGACTGGGATTAACGCTGGGATGATGATGATGATTTAAAAGTTGAAGATTAGTTCTCGTTTATACTTTGTTTAGTAATTAGGGGAGTTTATACCTACATGTTCTGCGAAATTTCCAGATGAGGCAGCTGCTTGCCCCTGCCCAATCGGTACCTACACTCAAGAAATAGCCAGCCTTTCGGTGTTCTATAGGATGCATTTCGGGGAGTGTGCGAGGGAATTGCATGATTTAATTCCCCCATCTCCGTTCCACCAGCGGACGACCCGTCGTACGGCTGGTTTCCACCCTTACGTTGACGATCCGGACGAAGCGTTTCGCCTCCTCCTTTATACCGCGTACATCGAGGGACTGGAACAGTTTGCCAGCGGCGGTGTTTCCGTCGGACTACAATTTGAGTGTCTTCAAGGCTAGAGTGAATAGGCTCTTAATAAACTAGTGCGCTTTACCATTAACGATTGCGTCACTGCTTACCATCAGGCAGGATTGCGGTCAGGCGCTGGTTTATAATAAGTAAAAAAAAAAAAAACAATTCCCAAAAGGTAGGGAAGTAAAGGTACATGAGTTTTAAAGTAACGTAACCCAACGAAAATACAAAACAATACCTAAAGAATAACACAAAATTATAAATCACACCAGACCAATAAAAAGCTGCTGGTGTCAAAGGAACATAGTTTCCCTCCACCAGACAGGATACTGAGACACTGAATATGTATGGGCTCGATATAAACGACGATAAAAGCCAAGAAACCTAGCAAAATAAATTCAGTGAGTAAATGAAGCCAGCGGACAATGGACCGGGACTTTCTACGGCCCATTACTCCTCCCGCGCGATTACGTCAAAACGCCAATTCAAATGAAATCATTTACCATATTATTTTCATTTGGTAACACCACCCACCCCAGCAAACTCCATTTCGCCGCCTAAACTCGTACGAGGCTCAGCCAATTTTTTAAATGTACCCGCTCAAAATAAATTATGTAGCGAACTGGGAAGGCGATGCGGACAAACAAGAAATAAAACGGATGAGCGCGACTCGCGGCCAGAGCGGGACGGCGATAGTCGCTCCTCCCCCGGCGCCCCGCTCGCTCCCCCCGCCCCGCTGGCGCCCGTTCGACTTGAAGACGGCCCCGAGAGCTAAGCTCCCGTTTTATTGTCACTTACACCTCGCCTAAGATTTGTTTACCACTCAAATCTTCGCGCTCGCAATCTTCCTAACTATTCTTTCAACCATAAGGCTGAAAATTGCGTGAATTTTTCTCCGCCAACCGCAGAGTTAAGGTTGCGCAAGAGTATACAAGACAAGTAAATTTTGAATCTGAGCTCTGATTAAAGAATCAGACGCAGAAACGATTGCTTATAAAGTATTAAGATGCTTATTTTGGATCGTCCGAGAATATTTGATAATAATATTGTTGTCTTATCGTTTCTTTATAAACTTTGAACGGTTTACGCAAAGAGAATTAAATGCCGGAGTAAGTATAAGTATCTAAGTAGTTATTTTTATTTATTTTTTTGAAAGAAACCCACGTAGTCACTTGTTCGTATAAGAAATGATAATAATTTTATTTGCTCGTAACGAATATCGGTGTAAATGAGTAAATTAGATGTTATACCAATTACAGGAAAACAGCGCTACTACGAGTGTTCGAATGCAACTCGCCACTGTAACTTTTCCGGACTTTCCCGAGCTCGATGTTCATATTTCTTCTTCTTCTGCAGCCTATATGAAATGAAATCGTTTATTATGCAAGTAGGATCACTGATCACTTTTACACGTCATATTTTTTTTAACTAGCTGGAGCCGGCATTTCCTAACTGACTACCTCTGAGAAGAAAAGCTGAAACAAACTCAGGGATCATCGTCTTTTTTCAAGTCTAGACATTAAAAATGAAAATGTTTACAATAACAACATATTGTCATTGTAAACATTTTCATACCAACAAACACATATGTTTGCTTTGTACATAACAATCAATGTACGTGATTAAAAAAAGCAGTGATTAAAATGTCATAATTGTAGCATAATAGCAACATAGCATAAAAGCTGAATTCCAAGCTTTATTTATTTATTTAGATTTACCAACGTTTGATTATATCAATTTTTACAATCATAAACATGATGTTTTAATAATAGTTAAATTTAACAAACACTTACAGGTAAATTCGACATCTTACTAGACAATTACATATTTCTTTATTAAGTATTTTTTAGCTTTATTGTCTTCGTTTTGTTTTTTCGTTTGGTCTTTATTTTTTTCTTACATAGATGTCCACTGCTGGACAAAGGCCTCTCCAAAGGCTTTCCACAATGACCGGTCTTGTGCTGCCCACATCCATGGGCTTCCTGCGACCTTCACCTGGTCACCGGTCCACCTTGTTCGGGGCCTTCCTACCCTGCGTCTTCCGATGCAATGCAATGTCTTGCAACCAATGCAATGTAATGCGAGGTCTTTCCGATGTCTATTTTAATAGGATGTAATAAGTTAACATTCATCTGCTCAAAAAAAATTGTCTGTTGTTTTAATGTAGTTTTAATTTTTATTTTATCATTATTATTAGGTAATTAGCCTATATTGTTCCCACTCCTGAGAGAGAGAGAGTGGGCCGTAATCTACCACGCGGGCCCATTGCGGGTTGGTAGATGTCACATGTCTTCGAAATTTTGCCTCTTAGACATGCCGGTTTCCTCATGATGTTTTCCTTCACCGTTTTGAGAGCAGCTATCAATTGCTCTTTATTTTGGAAAAATGTGTCTGCTCAACAATGTAAATAACGCAATGAATGTTGTTGAACTGTCAAAATGAAACCAATTGTTACCGATAATGTGTTACGCAATTACCCTGGAGATTTCCTGCGCAATGCCCTTCGAATTGGAAAGCCAATACCTACTAATGCGGGAGTTTTGACGGGAAAGCTAAGATGAGTGTCACGCGCATTTTTCATTGGACTTTTTTAATTATTTATAGTGTAGTTTATTGAACAAAAGCGCGTGATTTACGTAGTAAAAAGTGCATTCAGTAAATAATTCATAAAGAACTTTGAAATTTTCTCGGTGGTAGGCAACAACATCGGCCGCCGGCATAAGTTACCACCCACCAGACAAAGTCTTGCCGCCAAGCGATTCGTCGTGTTCCGGTATGATGTCTGGTGAAGCCGTACGGAGGACGGGTCTGAGCAGTTGTGTTACGATGTGTGCCGGGTACGATGCGCCAAATGTTGTTGTGTCGGAAGTTTGGTCGTGGAGGGTCTTCAGATCAATTCTCTGGCGCAGCATCGTTGATCGTGTTGTTTGGTTAAACATTGCATCACCTCGCCCAACTGCCGTCTTCCGTCTTTCACTCAGTTTTTTTGAGTGAATAGGCTTAATAAGCTAGTGCGCTTTACCATCAACGATTGCATCACTGCTTACCATCAGGCGGGATTGCTGTCAAGCTCTGGTTTATACTTATTAAAAAAAAAAAAAAAAAATCGCAGCATGGTGGCCACATCATGGCTTTGCATCAACTCGGCCGTATTTTTCAACTGTCATTGGCGATATCCGCCATTATTGTGAAATAAAAGAAATTCTTTTCAAAGAATTTCTATAATTTGTTACACGTGTTATTGGCAAAATTGTGGTGGATATTCCACAGAGGCCATTGATCAAGAGTTGAGGTTGAATCTCACCTTGAAAAAAGAAGAAGAAGTAGGTACCTACTAAGCCCATGAGTTTATCCATTAAATTCCCTCCAATTATTGCATTTTGCACTTTTAGGTACTCTGATTTTTGGATTGCTTTTGTTCATTTAATCAAAGACAAAGATAAGCCTAGTGGGTTAATTGCTTAGGACACTAGTAGCAAAGATTTTCATCACGACACTTCTACAACATTCATTGCGTAATTTACGTCGATGAACAGACGAACTTTTTAAACATTTAACGCAATGGATTGACAATATCCAAAATTATTCATATTGTGAGTGGTAGTGTAGATAATGCAATTATTGCAGGTCTCCAAATATGTCTTGCTTACTTGCCAAATGCTAACCTTTGATGGTAGGAAGAATTTTAAAAAATAACAAATAATTTTTTTATTCTACGAAAATTCTACAATGTAGAACTCCTCTGGTAGAAATAGTGATGATATTAATTTTACTTGATTATATAAGAATGACATTTGAATATTTGTTCTTACAGCATATTTGTTGTAGCTTATAATGCCTGATGATGATGTTCCCCACCGATTTCGGCCACGGCGACCACTTCGACTCCTAGCCGATGATTTGGCGCTCATGCGCCCGAAGATGGCTTATGTAGCCTATCTTGGCGCCAAAAATGCCTATTTACTATGGAAAGTGATATTCTTACAAATAACTAGGTACACTCTAATTCTAAGAAGAACACAATGAGCAATTTCATAAGTCACTACTTATGAAATTGCTCAACACGGAAATTTCAAAATATTGCGCTACAATTATCTATTTACCTACTACAAAATTATATACAAAATAGTGCCAACCGCGACTTACGAATATGAGAAGCGCCTTACTTTCTGTAAATTATTGATTTCATCATTTCCTACTGCTCTCAAAACACCGAAGAAACATAAGAGAAAAGAGCATCTTTTGAAAGACGTGGCCTTGACCTATCAGCATTGTGCCCGTGTTGTGAATTATGGCCTACTGGCGACAGCCTCCGTGGCGTAGCGGCAGCGAACGCGAACGCTGCGCAAGGAGGCGCGGGTTCAATCCCCGTGCTATGCAAATATTTGTATGCATGAGTATGAATATTGGCACTGGTCTGGTCGTACCTCGGAAAGCACGTTAAGCCGTTGGTCCCGGATGCCATACGAACATCTAATGGCAGTCGTTACGGGTTGTTGGAGCCCTCAAAAGTCCAACAATTGGTCTAACTACAATGCTTCGATATCGCCTCCGGGTTGTGGAGGACAGACGGCAGTCGCTTCACGGAAAATATCGAAATTTAGCCAAAATCAGCAGTTATATTGGTAAAGCAGACCACAGACTCCAAAGCAGAAAAAGCTTCGGATGCGACTGGGATTAACGCTGAGATGATGATGATGATGCAAACAGCGGGGACATTAAAGGCTGATTTACTCAAAACAAAATTACAACAAATAGTGAAACAGCCACAAAACTATCCAATAGTAAGGTCACGGTAACCGGGCACCAACCGATTCCAGAGCTTAGTAAAGGGGTCACGGACGGCATTAGAAGTTAGTTTGGCCACAGATAACACAATGACAACTAATTGGATAGCTTAGCTGTGCTCGGAATTCGCCCAACTATATTTAACTAACTACCCTGATAGATAAATTACGGGCTTTATTTCTGAAGAAACTTTCCAACTGTTTGAGTGGAAAGCTCGTGGGGTTGGATAATTTGAAGATCCGCTTTTGTCAAAGTGAATTTGGATTCGTTAACAGCAAGTAGACTGTGGTTAGTAAGTACTTATATGCTTCATAAAAGTAGATAAATACCTATTAAAAAATAAACACAAGTGTGGCATTCATTTTCAGCGAAGATAGGGCTTGTTTTGTAATCATTCTATTACATAATGACAGTGCGGTGGCACTTACCTAAACGCTTAGGTCCTTCAAGAACATCACGCACTTCACAATGACTGGATGTCCTATATCTCTGTCCTGTATATATATCTGTCCTGAATACCTACCTAATGTTAAAAATAGGGCTGAATGGAATGTTTCTTTGTAAGCAGCTATTTTCTATACCTACTACTGCTACTGTTGCTGTAAGTTCACGATTCTCCAACCTCATGTGATGACGAATTTGTCTTAACTTTAGAAGTAACAAGTCCTGAAAACGAAATGCAGTGAAGTTTGTAAAAAGTTCTTATAATAAACTATATTTTAAAACCACAATACAAATAACTGAAAAATTACTGAAATTTTTTGTGAATTTCCACATGAAAAATCAAAGAAACTAATATCATGAACGTTTGAGTGAACAAGATTAAAATGATTAGCGTCGCCGCGTCCCGCGCCGTAATGCTGGTCACTCACTTAATTCGGCTCGTTTTAAAGCAATCTTTTTCAGCAGCCGAGCATGCCGTTAAAAGTATTTCCAAACGTATAAATAATTTACGAAACGAGGACATAAAGTTTGCGGAGCGACCCCCGCTCGCATGCAAATCGAGTTGGAAGAAAGAAGTGTCCGCGACCGCGGCGCCATCTCTTTCCTCCGTTGAATATCCGAACGCGAGGGAGCGGGAGAGTGGATGGGTAGTGGATTACCGTTTGAGCGGGAGCGAGAGAGAGGCAGTCGGTCGTTGCGTTCGGTTAAGTGAATCAGTGCCCGCGCTCGCTATTAAATCAGGGCGCGGGAGCGGGGAGGCGCGCGTGCTAAAATGCTCTTTACGGCGGGTGGGGTTTTGTTTGCCGAGGGCGGTTTCAGAGCGATTACTCGCAGACCTCGCAGTAGTGTGTCCGCGGCGTTGTGGCGGCAGTCGCGGCGTGACGCGGCTCGCGAGTGATCGTGCGTGTATCGGAACGTGATGTCAGTGACAGCGCGGTGACCGCGCTTTTTTGCACGGAGTTCGGCGGGAAAAGTTCCCGCCCACAATAAGACAACATATTTTCTGACGCAAATAAGGTAATTAAAGGTTTATTTTATTTTTGTTGTGTTTTGAAAGTTACGTTTTTAGTTTTCAAACTTTTCCATACCGACGGATATCGCATATTTATTTATTAATCACAGCAAATAATATTTAAATCATTTATTAAAAAACTTAAGCTGTTGTTTAACTCGGAAATCAGTTTTTTTCATTGACAATACAGATTAAGAAAAAAAGAAAATTAAATTAGGATCAAAAATATTCTAAGCTTATGTTATTGTAAACTGTTTTTTTTAATATCTCGCATCGTACAGGATTTTTATTTATGAGACTAAGTCCTTTTCAGCGACGCCTATGCGTCTGAGGCGCTGAAAATGACGAAGATGACGTTTCATTTTGCGAATCAAGCGAAAGCAAATTAAAAACATTTCGGGAATGTCTATGAATAAGTTATATCTTAATTTAAACTAGCTGTTATATTCTCCTCAATTTAGTAAACTCCAACAAAGTAGTTAAAGTAGATCAGTTAATTTAAAAACTTGCTTCAAACATTGTCTGTTGTCGAAGATTAAAAAAAAAGCTAATTTGAATTGCTAACTATCGTTCTTTAGAAATTTACCACCTGTCTCTGACTTAGGGATACCAAAGAAAGGCAAAAAAAAATATTATAGGTACCTATATTTTATAATACAAGTAGGTTTTAAACTAGCGCGCTTTATCATCAACGATCGCATCACTGCTTTCCATCAGGCGGGATTCATCGCTCAACTGCCGTCATCCTTCCTTTTCCTAATTTTTTTTAAAGTGAATAAGCTTAATAAACTAGTGCGCTTTACCACCAACGATTGCATCACTGCTTACCATCAGGCGGGATTGCAGTCAAGCACGAGCTTATAACTATTAAAAAAATAAAATGTAAGCGTGCATACTTATTTAAGTAATTGACACGTTTCCGATATGCATGACTCGTATGAATCAGTTGGTAATAAAGATTTTATACTAATAAAAATACAGGAATTAAATGTACTGCGTATATCTAATGACGTTCAAATTTCATAGTCATCATGCAAAAATTACTTAAATAATTGTTTATTTTTCGACAAATTCGTCGGCGTCGCTGTTAGCAGCTCTTGGCGCTAAGACCGCCCATTTTGTCACCTTTTGTAAAATTTTCATATTTATGTTCTGTAATTTAATTGGTGTGCATGACAGCCTCCGTGGCGTAGCGGTAGCGAACGCGGTCGCTGCGCAAGGAGGCGCGCGTTCATCCTCGCGCAGTGCAAATATTTGTGTTTATGAATATGAATGTTTGTACTGGTCTGGTCGTGCCTCGGAAAGCACGTTAAGCCGTTGATCCCCGTTGCCATATGAACATATCTAATGGCAGTCGATACGGGTTGTGGGAGGCCTCAAAAGTCCAACAATTGATCTAACTACAATGCTTCGATATCGCCTTCGGGTTGTGGAGGTCAGACGGCAGTCGCTTCACGGAAAATATCGAAGTTTAGCCAAAATCAGCAGTTAGGCTAGTAAAGCGGACCCCAGACTCCAAAGCTGAATAAGCTTCGGATGTGACTGGGATTAAGGCTGAGATGATGATGATTTATATGGTGTACATAATTAAGAATATTCTGTTCTATTCTATTCAACAGAAAAACTGTGCAGTAGTATAATAGTTAGCTATATGATACTTGTATCTACGCATCCATAGACTTAATGATTATAATCGATTGGCGCGTTACCGACGTCACGCTGCAATACTCGTCTCAATCAGTTCCTCCTAACACAATAAAAGCCAATAACGTTCCACTCGAGCAATAAGCTCAATTACTAGCAAATATGAGCATTATATTGATATGCAATCGTGGACGGCGCCCGGAGCAATTATTGTGGCGCTTCGAACTATATACCTTACACGTAGGTATATGGAAATGGCTGATTGAACCATTTAGCGATCGGTTTTGAAAAGATCGCTGTTTGTAGAAGACAGGACGAATTTGACACTGTTAATAACGCTAATCGAACACAGCATAATGATTTAACATCAGTATTAAATGAAGTTTCAGTCGTAAACGTAACGTAAAATACCAAGTGTGAAGAAATTAATTTAAAATATTTAAATCCGCGTAGTAACGTGCTACGAAACGCCTACGAAGGTGCTACGAAACGCATAGGTGAGAGCTACGTAAATAGTCACTTCGCTTTAATAAAAACAAGTTAAAAAAAATATGTAAATAAAGGAGATGTTTCATTTTGGGATACCACTATGTACACTGTATAGATAAAAAGGAAAAAATAATAGATTTTCACAAAAATACTACAAAATTAATTTGAATAAAATACAGGTACCTGTACATAATGAATTATTTGAAACGTTTTTAGTGAGATAACCTTTTTTAAGGTAGCCATGACAGTGGTTATGACGTTTGATTGACAACTTTGACAATTTTATTTTCCCGTTATGTTCGTGGCGAGTGTTGATTTCAGTTAATTGTGTCTCGGAGTTTTTAGTGATTGTTTTTTTTTTTGTGTCCGTATGTTCAGAATTCATGTTTTGCTTGTTTTCACAGTCATATGGTAGATAATATAGCTGCGATAGTCTTAGATATATGACACGTCAATCAAATGTCACTGTCAAAATCTTATTTCGCCTATTGCTGACCACCATATTCATTAGTAGTTGTGTTGCACTCCTTGGCCGAGTTAAATAGATTCTATTGTATTAGTATACACATAGTTATGTGTATACTAATATTTACATTAACTGTACATAGTGCTGGCCCAGACTCCATACATTTCTCAAACATCTCCTTTTTATATTAATGTTTTTTTTTTTTTAATTTGATTCTATTTTGGGGCTTTTGTGGGGATATGTTAGCCCCATCGTTCCCTTTACACTGATCTTACTTACTAATTACAGTATAAAATCCTATAATATATATATATTAATATAAACAAATTAAATTAAAAAAGAAAAAAAAACTAGAGCTATTCATATAGAACCTTAATTAAGCAACACAATTTTTTCGTCATCTCCGATAATGGTACTGACAAAATGGATTGTATTAAACCTATATCTAATTTATTTAACTTAAATTCCCTTATGTAGAGCTCCAGTTCATCTTTATTCCTTGTACACTCCATCAACAAATGTTGCACATCCTCAATTTGATTTTATATTAATGTTCATTTTTAGGTCTTTCAACTTATTTCTAGAATACAAACATAGAGAAAAACAAAAAGAAAGATTGTGGAGTAAGCTGTAGTGGGGACTTCTGACCATCATCTTCACAACGTGTGGTAAATAAGATGCGTGATACTTATCCATCATCGTACTTGGGATACTGTTAGACCTAGACCTCATATTATGGCAGAAAAATCACCGATATGCGCGAATGCAAATATACCGGAGGCAATACAATAGCGCATTGGTGTATTCTGTAAATATATGTATACGTACAAAGACGGTAGCAATGTGAAATATTAATATGAATCTTGTCGGTCAAAACATAAATTAGGAGGGAAGAAGAACAATGGGATAGAGGAAGAAGGTTAACAATATAAGCAATTAAACATTATTTTAAACTAGCGACCCGCTCCGGTTTCGCACGTGGACAAATGATATAGGTACCTAAGCCTTTCTCAAGAAACTGTGGCCCTTCAATAAAAATAATGTCTACTGTGCCGCCCATCAGTCAATATCTGACTCTGCAAGATAAATCGACCTTATTGTCCATGGATAGCCAGTTCAACCACCTTCAAAACGAATGAAAGCCTATCGGGGTAGCAACTTTGTTCGAAATAATGGTACCCGCTCCGGCCCACTTACTCCGCGGTTTAGGCAGAGAAACACAGGCGAGCGGCACGCGGATTTTTTTGGTGTTTAGTTTTTAATAAATCGATATCTTCTGAATGAAACAACCAATTCCAATAATTCAAAAAGAGATCTGCTGCTACTAAAATTATCTTTGATGTGACGTAATTTATTTGGATAAGGATTAATAATAAGGAACAAAATATAGTGGGCTCTGATTTCGACTGGCACTTTAATTAACTTTTCAAACATAAAAAAGTAGTCATAATGAAGAAACTGTAGTGGGTAGACATATAGTGTCGGAGACTTTTTTGTAGGCATTTTTAAAGTCTACAATACTGCCGCTAATATCCGCTGTCTGCTAATATCTATCTCACAGGGTGTAGCCAGCGTTTACAATGTAAGCTCAAAAAATGGGTTTATTTTGCGACATGTGTTAGAAACCTCAAAAATTATCAGTGTTCCTCTTATGTATTATATATGTTATATACACAAAAACCTTCCTCTTGATTCACTTTATCTATTAAAAAAACCCTATCAAAATCTGTTGCATAGTTTTAAAGATTGAATCATATAAAGCGACATAGGGAAAGTAAAAGTGACTTTGTTTTATAATATGTAGTGAAAATTAGATATGTACGGCCAATAAACGTATTTCTTTTTTACTTTCATAGGAAAAGTCAATACAGTCTACTCGCCCCTATATCAAAAACTTTATACTATTATCTTAGTCAAAGAGATATGTTAGACATCCTATTTTAATGCGTATACTGAATATCTTATGAATTACAAGACTAGATGAATGTAATTAATAGCAAGGCTGTAGTTAAAGACATGTCTTAAAAACATTCTTCAACAGCAATGAATGGAAATTCAATCCAGTCAAACTAATAACAGCAAAAGGTTGTTTTGAGATTCATTATTGATTGATTCATTATTTAATCACGAAGGTTTGAAGGTAATTATGAGCATATGGGATTATTCATTACCATTTTATTTCATTGCCAAAAAAGAACAGAAGAAAAAGAAAATGATGTCTGAAGTAATGAGTCCCGATACAGATCCAGGAATAGGATAAGAGAGGAGAAAGTGAGATAACTAGTGAGTTTTCTCACGAGATTTTCCATTTTTCCTGTTTTTTGTCTGTAATCCTATCCCACTACTAATTACAAACGTGAAACTTTGTGAGGATGGACCGATATTTCTTATACTACTGCACACAAAAACTACTGCATGAGTTCGGAACAAATTTTGCAAACAGATTGTTTATCGTCATCATCATCTCAGCTTAAAGTCCGGTTAAGTAGTTACGGCCTCTAATAACCATCTACGAGATGCAATATAAAAAAAAAAAAAACATCTTATCATTAATCCCAGTCGCATCCGAAGCTTTTTCAACTTTGGAATCTGGGTTCCACTTTACCAGTCTAACTGCGGATTTTCGATAAACTTCGATATTTTCCGTAAAGCGACTACCGTCTCACCTCCACAACCCGAAAGCGATATCGAAACATTATTGTTAGAACAATTGTTGGAATTTTGAGGGCTCCAACAGCCCGTAACGATTGCCACTAGATGTTCGTATGGCAACCGGGAGCAACGGCTTATCGTGCTTTCCGAGGCACGACTAGATCAATGCATATTCAACAACTACAGATACACTGCATATGCAATTGATATTCATGTATACAATATATGCACTGGGCGGGGATCGAATCCGGGCCTACTTGCGCAGCGGCCACGTTCGCTGCCGCTCCGCCACGGAGGCTGTCAATACAAATTGGCAAACAGATTGTTGATACGTCTGGGATTAACGCTGAGATGATGATGACTTGTCTATCAGTAGTCGTCTCGGTAGTCACCTTTCTAACTACATCATCATTCAAATACTCCATCCATTGTTTCTTTGTACTTCCTCTACCCTTACAGATACCGACATTCATACTCTCCCTTCATACTCTGTAAGTTTCCTCAGGACATTTTCTTAATTTCTTTGTAACACATGCCCAGCGATAAAGACATCCCACGGCAACCGATTTCCACAAAACTTTTCTGCTAGCGGTGCCACATTCAACCCGTCTGATGTTCCAAAATAAGTAACAATTGGATTGAAAGCTCGGCAACCGCCCGATCACTACATCGACTAGACCACCATTAGTTAGAATCAGTCAATTTTCAGATTTACACTATTACATTGATTGGTTAACTAAATTTGGTTAGTTTTAGAGCAATTTGGCCAAACTTAGTTGGTCGTTTTAACTTTGTGTTTAGTTTAATGTTTGGAGTTGTTGGAATACCTCTGCTTTTGTGTCAAAGTTGGTATTGAAATGGCGAGCTGTTGGATTTTTAGATCTAGTTTTAATTAAACAGCTACAATGACTCTGTTGCATTGAAGATTATTAAAAGTTTTCTTATAGAGGATAAAAATACTGAATTTCGTTCGGTGGTAGGCCATAATATTGGCTGCCAGCAAAAGTTACCACCCACCAGACAAAGTCTTGCCGCCAAGCGATTCGTCTTGTTCCGGCATGACGTCTGATGAAACCGTACGCGAGACGGGTATGAGCAGTTATGTAGCGATGTGAGCCGGGTACGATGCGCCAAATGTTGGTGTGTGGGAGGTTTGGTCGTGAAGGGTCTTCAGATCAATCTCCCTCTGGAGCAGCATCGTTGGTTGTGTTGTTGGGCTTAACATCTGCCGTTGCATCTGCAACTGTCGTTTTCCTTCCTATTCAGTCAGTTTTTTTGAGTGAATAGGGTCTTAACAATTATTATTGCATTATTGTTTCCCATCAGGCTGGATTGCGGTCAAGCATTAAGTAGTTTATAACGGTAAAAAAATGAATATGTCGCAGTCAGGGACGGGGGGCGGTAGTGTCCTCAGTATCGTGGTGTGGTGGTACGGCCTCCATTTCGTAGTCGAGTTTTTAAATTAAAGCACGACGGGTAAATATACCCTCCAATCTTGACAATAACAATTTGAATAGGTATACCGACAGTGTCTCCTCAGAGCAGTGCACTGGTCCGCGTCTCAATCCGAAGTGACCGTTCGGCAGTCCCCACTTTCCAAACTGACTCAGTTCACGTGCCGCCATTACAATATAACGTCATAGCGTCGACCCATAGTCTACCCCACTACTATGTAGGTAACTCAAATGAGCAACGTTTCTTCAAATAATTAAGACGATCCACGACAAATATATGTATACTAAATAGACGTTCTTATTCAACAAATAATCTATACTACTAATATACAACGTGTAACATAAAGGGTATATACATAAGAAAGGCATGGCATCTTAACATGATATCAAACGATATTGGAAAGGTTTTTTAATCCTATCTTTTTATGTTAGGAAATTATGAGGAAAAACACCGCCTGTGATAGGCAGGGGCGTGCACAGACATTTCGAGTGGGGTATGCATATTCACTACCGAAATGTGTGCTTATACAAACTTATTTTTGCTTTATACGAATCCTGAATATAGTTTGTTCAGAATAAGCAACTGAATCGATTCCAATCATTTTTACACTATGTATGTTATATTTTTTCCCAAATACATTTAGCCATTGTTGCATCATGGCAACAGCTGACGGAGGTCAACGCCCCGCGTACCCACCTGATCGGTAGATTGGATTGCATATTTTTCCTATAATAAGCGAATCGTCGTGACCACGGAACGCAAAATTTTGTTTACCTAAAAAGCAGACGATATCGATTAACCTTTTGAAATTTTTTTGTGTTTGAAAATGTTTATTTTAAATGTCTATTCAAACTAGACTCTATTCTACCAAAAATTTGGTACTTTAAACAAGAATCTAAATGTTTTTCCGACGAATCGTATTTAGAGGAGGCTTTGTGAAAATATTTAAATCTGAATATCCATAACCCCAAAACATTTTATTAACATGTTTTGAAAATAATATACACGGAAAACAAAATAATTTGTGTGTATACCCCTGCTAACCAGTTATAATTATCATAATACTTTTTATTAAAACAACGTGTGACATTACCTTTCTTTTGAGTTAAGTTCAAGTCGCGAACACAACGCCCTTTTACAACTATTTTATATTTTTGCTCAAAACTTAATGTTAAAAAAGACACTATTTTTAGTTTACCTAAACACACATCACCATAAGAGAACAGAGCTCACAAGAATAATTTTCCATATTTTAGAAAGAAATACTTATCTAAAGTAAATAAACGAATTCAATTCAGTTTGCACTCAAAACGACACCCAAACATCAATATTCAATATGGCCACAAAAAGATTACGTAATTTATTATTGTGAGTCTGGTAAAATAAAAACGTATCTTAACGAAAAACAATTAAGTACGCAATTTGTCAGCTTTTTGAATTGGCCGGATTATAATAAGCACTGCCTAAATCGGTTCATTTTCTCAATGAAATTGCACAGTCGCACACGAGAAGCTTACGCACACATTCAAACAATTTCATTCAAAATACGACCACACACGCTAACCAGGGAGGCATTTTAGTTCGTGCTTACGTCGCTCTTTCTCCGTGGCGCTAGAGTGACGTGTATAGATGATAAGCATAATATGTGTTAGCTAGTTCGCGCTAGCCCCAAAAGATGGCAGTGTTTTAGACTGTAGTGTTTTTTAAATAAAATTTTACTGTACTACAAAAATTATATTTTAATACGATTTGGGTGTTCCGAATTAGAAAATTATCAGGGTATGCAGTGCTTATATGCCTCTATGGAGCGCACGCGCCTGGTGATAGGCTACTATCATACTAGTCGCACAGAGATATTGAAGACATTTATCGGATTTTGGCAAGTACCGTCACGTGTAACGAGTAGTTATTAACGTATGTAGTGTGCTGCCAGGTTTGTTATGATTTGATTTTAAGAAACACACGAAACCGAAAATTTGGTATTAATTTTTTGAGTATTTAATTTGAGTTGAAACCCTTCCGATATCGTTTGATATCATCTAAAGATGCCATGCCATTGGTATGTATATACCCTTTTTGTTACACGTTGTATAAAGCTGAAGAGTTTGTTTGTTTGTATGTTTGTTTGTGCGCGCTAATCTCAGAAACTACTGGTCCGATTTGAAAAAATATTTTTGCATTGGATAGCGCATTAATCCGGGAAGGCTTTAGGCTATTTAACATCACGCTGCGACCAATAGGAGCGGGGCATATAAAAAAAAAACGCGGATAAAACCGTGTGGCGCAGCTAGTACCTATATAAAGCTGAAGAGTTTGTTTGTTTGAACGCGCTAATTTCAGGAACTACGGCCCCGATTTGAAGAATTCTTTTTCGTTGGATAGTCCATTAATCCAGGAAGGCTTTAGGCTATATAACATCACGCTGCAATCAATAGGAGCGGAGCATATAGGAAACGCGGACGAAGTCGCACGCGTGCGCTAGTTATAAAACACGAATGTACAAAGTTTTATAAAACTTAAACTCAAACCTCCCTTCTCTACAAACTTCTACAAGGGTCGATAACAAAAAAAAAAAAAGAAAAATAACGTACAACCGGCCAGCAAAGTGCGTTCATTCGATATAGCGGTATCGACGTCAATTGGGTAGCGTCGCCGCGTCCTCTCGATAATTGCATGTAATTGCTCGACCAAAGGGTACCACAGACCGGCGAATTATTCTTAGTAATGCGTTTGTCTTGAAGGTTAAAGGTGACAGGATATTGGTAGCGTAGTGTGGAATTAAAGCCATCTTGACAGCCTCCGTGGCATAGCGGTAGCGAACGCGGCAGCTGCGCAAGGTAGTGCGGGTTCGATGAAATGAAATGAAATCGTTTATTAAGCAAGTAGGATCACTATTCACTTTTACACGTCATATTTTTTTTAAACTAGATGGAGCCGGCATTTCCTGACTACCTCTGAGAAGAAATAGCCGAAACAAACTCAGGGATCATCGTATTTTTTCAAGTTTTCCCCGCGCAGTGCAAATATTTGTATCCATGAATATTTGTACTGGTCTGATCGTGCCTCAGAAAGCACGTTAAGCCGTTGGTCCCGGTTGCCATATGAACATCTAATGGCAGTCGTTACGGGTTGTTGAAGCGCTCAAAATTCCAATAATTGGTCTAACTGCAATGCTTCGATATCGCCTTCGGGTTGTGGAGGTCAGACGGCAGTCACTTCACGGAAAATATCGAAGTTTAGCCAAAATTAGCAGTTAGGCTGGTAAAGCGGACCCCTGACTCCAAAGCTGAAAAAGCTTCGGATGCGACTGGGATTAACGCTGAGATGATGATGAGTGTGGAATAAAATCCCAATATTAACAACTATACCAGAATACAAAGTCCTTTAATAATTAAAAACGTTCAAAATCTGGTCACAATCTCAACCTATTACACTTATTATTATACTCTTTGATCTCATATCAGTGTCAATCGCCTGTGTTTTCCTACTAATAACGTACATCGAAGGACTGGAACAGATTGTCAGCGGCGGTGTGTAGCTCGATGTGCTGTCGTCTGTACAGCGTGCAATAAGTGCATTACGTAAGTTACACATAATATTTTTATGCACCATGGATACGATAACATTTCATGCTACACTTTCTCTTTTGGAGTAGCGATGGACAAGTGATATCGGGCGAGACATAAAAAAGGGTCACAGGTTCAAACCCCATCAGGCGATTTACTTTATGTAAATTATTTCATAACTACTACTCTCAAAACAGCGAAGGAAAACATTGTGAGGGAACCGGAATATCCTTAAGGCAAAACTTCGAAGTTTATGCTACAATTATGACATTTTATAGTTTTACAGTGACAAATAATTTAGAAACAATAAAAAACAATCATTAATAAACATTCTAGAAGTTGTTGTTTCTGTAAAATCTCCTAATGGGAGAGGGCTGGCTCTTGTAACACAGGTGTATCACCTAGCACAGGAGTCAGGGAATTCACACTTTTTTGTACCAATTTTTGTGTAATAAAGATTATTCCTTTATTTCATTATATACACTTATAAATTACATTTTTAAATATTTCCACATAAAAAATATATAAAAAAACATTTAAAAATATAAAAATAGTAGCCCACCGGTATCGGGAACAGGGTCCAAGCTACCGGCGCGGTCAGGGCTCCAGAGAGAGGAACCTCGTGACAATGCGAGCCGTGTCTAGAAGTAGAGCTTTCTGAATCAAGCCCTTGGTCCAGCTGCCTAAAGAGAGACTCCTCAGGTGTTGGCCGAGGCTCTTGGCTATTAAGCCATTGGCTGTTATGACTATCGGTACAATGGTTGCTGAACCCACTTCTTACATGTCCACAACCTCTCAAGATACCTACTTGATTTGTTTATCTTTCTCGGCTATCACGAGGTTCTCATCATGTGGGATGATAATGTCAACAATCATTGCACGCCGCTTATTATTATTAACATAACCTGAATTAAATTAAAATTAAGCCACTTATTTACTAAGGTTAATTTTCATAGCAGGAGCGTGCAAGAGAGTGCACAGATTAGTGACTCTGCTTGGAGGTAAGGGATATGGTAAGGGGTGAGTGAGTGTATGTATGCGTTGTTTATTTAGCACTCGCTGTGACCCGCGGTTTCACCCGCGTAAGCTTCTAGCCGAATGAGCTTAGTTCATATAAAATAAGCGCCTTTTAAAATAATGGGAGCAAAATGTAGTACGTCCGCGTTTGCTCCCGTTTCCGCAACATTTTTTGTTCCTGCTCTGCTCCTGTTGGTCATAGCGGAATGTTTTTATAACCTATGTCCTTTCTCCGGCTCTAGACTATCTGTGTACTAAATTTCATTACAATCGGTTCAGTAGTTTTGGCGTGAAAGCCGGACAGACAGACAGACAGAGATCCTTCGCATTTATAATATTATAATGGATTGGTAATCATCATAAACCTTTTTGTCGTCCCAATGCTGGGCACAGGTCCCCTCTCATACAGAGAAGGATTGAGCTTAATCACCACGCTTGTTCAATGCGGGTTGGCGATTTCAGACTTAAAGTCCAGGTTTCCTCAAGATATTTTCCTTCACCTATTAATCAACCATTAGTGTCCAAGATATACTCAGTAATCAACTTTAATAAGAGAAGTTGTTATTCTTTTGCACTTAATTTTTGTTACATCATGGATGATGCTGTTTTGTTGATTGATAAGGTTGTAGAGACGAGAACTATTTCTTCTTCTTCTTCTTCAGCCTATAGATGCCCACTGCTGGATAAAGGCCTCCCCCAAGGCTTTCCACGATGACCGGTCTTGTGCTGCCCGCATCCATCGGCTTCCCGCGACCTTCACCAGGGTATCAGTCCACCTTGTTTGGGGCCTCCCTACGCTGCGTCTTCCAGTACGTGGCTGCCACTTCAGAGCCTTACTGCAACATCGGCCATCGGTTCTAGGTACTAGCAATGTGCCCTGCCCACTGCCACTTAAGTTCAGCGACTCGAAGAGCTATGTCGGTGACTTTGGTTCTTCTACTTACATAAAAAAAAAAAACTACTGACGAGAGCAGTTTTAAGCGGTCTAATTTCGCACACTATGTCGTTCCTGTGCATGTTGTTCGGATTGTGTTACTGCTTACCGTCAGGCGGGATCGCAGTCAGACACAAGCTTTAATATCCATTAATATAAAGTGCGTATGTTTGTATGTCTGTCTGTATGTATGTGCCCGAAGTTGCTCAAAACCCTCACCACTATAGATAATCATATAGATCTGGATGCGCTGAGAAAAAACAAAAAAAAAAAAAAAAATTGTTTCTGTCTCGGTCCTTAAAAAATAAAATACGTACACAATTTAATCAAGAGTAGCAGTGAGTGTGTATCGTCGTTTAACCCGATTAAAGCCCAGATAGAGCCGGTTACACAAATGATGACTGACAGGAGCTGGTAGGGCTGTGCTGATCACAAATTAACATTTTGCTACATGTTCTGGGGGCACGCAAACGTTTCAAATGTGTTAGAACAATTTGTAAAAGCATTGTAACTGATATCAAAACTTTTGGTTGTTTAAGATAATGAAAATGTCAAGAACATTGATCGTATTAAGTTTTCAGATTTATGCATGTCGCCATTTTTTGACAAAAATATCTACCCAATTTGTACACTATTTTTTCTGCATCGTATGATATACTTCGACGCTTGAAAGGCAATCATATTTATGCGACAAAAAATCGTAAATTGAGTTATATACACCAAACGACTGCTTGTTGGCGTGCCATGAAGGAGGCCTATGTTCAGCAGTGGACGAGTAGGAGCTGATGATGATGACACCAAACGACGCAGAAAAATCTGGCGGTTCGAATGGTGTATATAACTCAATTTATGAATTTTTGTAGCTTAGATATGATTGCCTTTCAAGCGTCGACTTGAAATAATTACTTAGAAAGTTTAAATTAATTTCAATTTCTATACAACAAGGTACAAAAAGGTAAGTCGTGGTGGCCTAGTGGTTAAAACACCAGCCTCTCAAGTATGAGTATGCGGGTTCTATTCCAGGTCAGCCAAGTACCAATGTAACTTTTCTAAGTTATATGTACTTTCTAAGTATATCTTGGACACCAATGACTGATTAATAACTGACACCAATGACAGATAACAAGGTGAAGGAAAATATCTTGAGGAAAATTTGAAGTCTTTTTGACTTTAAGTCTCAAATCGCCTACCCGTATTGAGCAAGCGTGGTGATTACGCTCAATCCTTCTCTGTATGAGAGGACACAGAGTCCAACAGTGGGACGATGAAAAGGTTTTTGATAATGATGATGTCATATAAAAATTAGGGTTGTAACGGAGCTTCGCCTCCGCTTCCGTTACTGCGGAAGTTCCACAAGAAATCGTATCTTCGCTTCCGCCTCCGCCTCCGCACATTTTTTTGCGGAGTTATAACGGAGGTTTATTTACCATTTAAAAAATAAATAACGCGCACACTGCAACGCTCGACAACCGTCCGTCCGCGTTTGAGCGCGAAATGGTCAAGAATCAACTAGTGCGACTGTGCGAGGCGGGAATGCGGCAAACACAATTTGTTTCTCCTTAATTTTCATTACAAGAAGGTAATATTTTTGTACCAAGTATACTACTATTAATGTACGTATTTTAGATAAAAAAAAAATTGTTTTAATTAACCATAAATTTCAATATTTTTCTATATCTACTTTCACCTCCGCCTCCACCTCCGTTAACCTCCGAATCCGCGGAGGTGAGACTCGTCGCCTCCGCATCCGCCTCCGCCTCCGCTAACAAGCCTCCGTTACAACCCTAATAAAAATAAAAATCGAGGCGCAGAACCGGTCGTCGTGGAGTTCCTTGGGGGAGGCCTATGTCCGGCGGTGGACGTCTTTCGGCTGAAATGATGATGATGATGATGAATCCCTACACTGAGGAGTCTGAAATCATGTGCTGAATTCATGGTTAGTTAGTTTGGTAGGGACATGGTCGAACTTACACATTTATCAAAGGAATCCATACCCTTACCAACTGCACCAACACAATATTTTTATATCATTCCACCGATTGGATTGTCGTGGCGTGATTGAACCATTGGCCACCGTTAATAGTTAATTTAAACTGTTCAATTGATCTCCATTACAATTGGTAAAAGTTCGATATCAAATGAACGAGCCAGTGGCACTGTGATTAAATATTATTGATTGTTACTTAGCGCCAAGCGGGTTTGAATCGTAAAATAATTTGTTTCAATTGAATTGAATTTTTGATTTTTTCTTGTGTTTAGATGTTGTCTGTGGTGGTTGTTTTGGGTGCATTCAATTGATATAAATAGGTTGTCAAAAATAGATATTATTCGATATAAGAACAATTTCTCTTTTTAACCGACTTCAAAAAGGAGGAGGTTACTCAATTCGACATGCTATATGCTTTTTTTTTTATGTTTGTTCGCGCATAACTTCGTCGTTTATGAACCGATTTTGATAATTCTTTGTCTGTTAGAAAGAAGACGTTCCCAAGGTGGTCCCATGATAAGGATATCAGGATTTGATGGTGGAAGACCAGAGAAAACAAGGGAAACTTTCAAAAATTGCAGGGGCGACTAGTGCATTTCTTAGCATTTTCATTAAGTATTTTAAAGCACTACAATTTAATAAAGGGCTGGAGTAGATATGATGATGGAGCCGGGAGACAGTCGAAGGAACTCCTCAACAATTCACAGCAGCTACCTTGTGTTTGTGCTTGAATAATTTGTATTGACAAGAACCTTACACCTAGATGGGTGGTGACTGTCATTAGGGAGCTAATGATGATGACAAAGGTCAGTTCAGGGAACTCCTAAACGATTTACAGTAGCTACCTTGTATTTGAACTCAATTCATTTATATTGATGAGACCTTTGCACCCATTGGGTTAAAATAATGGTCTGCAGTAAATTTGATGATGAAGACCATTGGCAGTTGAGGGAATACTTACGGGTAAAAATTAAAGTAAACAAAATTGCGTCGTTTCCCAACTATATTTGCGTCAGCTTCCAGTCTGACCGGATGCAACTGAATAGATGTACTTTTAACAACTAAAAAGTGTAAAATAAAAACTTTTTTACAAAAAAACAACCGACTTCCAAAAACCACTACAAAGTGAAAAATAACTTATTTCGGAAGTCGGTGTCTTTGGTTTTGTATATTCATTTTTGACACCGACTGCCGAAATTAGTTATTTTTCACTTTGTAGTGGTTTTTGGAAGTCGGTTGTTTTTTTGTAAAAAGTTTTTTTTAAGTCTACACACTATTTGCTCTCAAACCATCTATATCTATACTAATATATAAAGCTGAAGAGTTTGTTTGTTTGTTCACGCTAATCTCGGGAACTACTGGTCCGATTTGAAAAATTATTTTTGCGTTGGATAGCCCATTAATCCAGGAAGGCATACATAACATCACGCTGCGACCAATAGGAGCTGACCATAACTAATTCCACGCGAATGAAGTCGCTGGCGGCCGCTAGTTAATATATAAAGCTGAAGAGTTTGTTTGTTTGAACGCGCTAATCTCAGAAACTACGGGTCCGATTTGAAGAATTCTTTTTGCGTTGGATAGCCTATTTATCCAGGAAGGTTTTAGGCTATATAACATCACGCTGCGACTAATAGAAGCAGAGCATATAAAACAAAAACAAATCGAAATCTACGCGAGTGTTAGAAATACTTGTCTTCTCAATAAGGCAATCCATTGGTAATGATAGTCTGTTACGCAATTATCTAGCTGTACTAGATTATTCTATAGAAGCTCCTTTTCATGCATACTAATATTATTAATGCCAAAGTAACTCTGTCGTCGGTCTGTCTGTTACGCTTTCCCGCTTAAACCTCTCAACCGATTTTGATGAAATTTGGCACAGACAATCTTTAGACCCCGAGAAAGAACATAGGCTACCTTTTATGCCGAAAAAAATTGATCTTCCCGAGGGAAATTTAAAAAGCGCGATATAATCGAACTCCACACGGGCGAAGCTGCGGGCGGAAAGCTAGTATCCTAATAACGTGAAAGTTTAGGTGGATGGATACCTATTTGTTACTCTTTCCTGCACGATAAAACGAATTTGGATGAAATTTGGCAAAACAGATGGTATATGAGCACAATTACAGGAATTAATCTATGACACTTTTTATCCCTATATTCCCACAGTATTGAAACTTATGACAGTGAAACCGCTGGGCGCTGCTACCTACATATATTTTTAAGGACTGTATTAGCATATTTAAGAGAATTAATCATATTTGTGAGACTGATAACTCATTTGAGAATTAAATCTTTTAACCGACACACACTTCTCTGTGTATTTGTTATTCTAAAGTAAGGCACTTGTGTGTAGGCATTTCCGGCGGTGAGCAGTGGGCAGCTCGCCGCCCGGTAAGGACCAGGCCTGAGTCGACGGCGTGTTGTGTTTCACGCGCGCCTCAAAGAGATGTCAGCATATCGTGACGGGGTCCACAAAGACCCATGCCTCCTGGGGGTTGCGGGTTGGTTAAAAAAGAAACCGTGGCCCTGGCCTAGGCAAGTGAAGAAACATGAGTGGGTGTTAGTCAGTAAAAGTCTAACACGCCCTTGCGCTCCGCCCAGAGCGGGAGAGGGGTTTTGATGATTTCCCATCCCAAACAAAAAAAGGCAGTCGTGTATCGCAGCTAAAAATTAGCGTCATATAAGTCACCTGTCACCTTGATTTGTCATCTGACATTATGCTAAAGCCGAAGCTCGTCTTTATTTTCTATTTTATCTTCTCGGCGCAGGGTTCACCAGCGTAGGTTTCTATATGTTTTAATTATATGCTCTGTTCCTAATAGTCACAGCGTGATGTAATACCTATAGCCTAAAGCGTTTCTGGATTAATGGACTATCTAAGGCAAAAATAATTTTTCAAATCGGACCAGTAGTTCCAGAGATTATCGCGTTCAAACAAACGAATAAACAAACAAACTCTTCAGCGTTATATATTAGTATAGAGTAATGCCAATGAATGCGTTATTTTCATTCAAAACTGATTTGATGATGTAAATATATAAAGATACATCATTTATTTAGAAGTCGCGACAGCCCTGAGCGTGAATAATTTCTCGAAAACTCAATAACATATACTTACTTCGACGGGCATCGCCATTCCAATTCATTAAAATTTCACTCGTTAACATTTAACTTCGAACTCTGTACTAAATTATGTTAGATAACAGTAAATTTTTATTTATAAGATGTTAGTAGAAAAGAAAGAAAGCATTTTGGTTGATTTAACACTTCTATCCAGCCTGGAACCTCAATTGTTCGTATATTCAAATCATACCTGTCCTTCTTTAACAATTATATGAAACAGGCTGCGCCCCGCGGTTTCACCCGCATAAATAGTATTGACATAAAAAGTAGATAAAAACCTATTCTCATGCCTAGCGAATGTACAGTATTCCCAAATTAATAATGCGCATGCAGATCTTCGCTAATGATCGTATTCCCGGAAATACCCGAATCATTGAATCGTAAGAGCCCTAAACATTGCGCTTGCATTTTGCACCTTGTTTGAATGAAATAGAACTCAATATCATGTGTACACAAATCAAAAACAATTCAATTAATTCAATTCATTTTTTTTTGTATATACGAAATTTCATGAGAATCGGTCAAGCCGTTTCGAAGGAGTATGGGAACGAGAACTGTGACACGAGAATTTTACAGGGGTCGGCACTCGAAGTGTTACCAATTCAAAATGCTGTAATTCTGTTAAATATGAGCATATTTATTTAAAAACTTCAGTATCGGAAAAAGACAATGTACAATAAATAAAAAAAAGAAGCTATTGTCCGATATGGCCACATTTAGCGCGGATAACAGCATCGAGTCTGACCGAGAAGGCTTCACACGCTGCACGAATGTGGTCTGCTGGTATTTTGTTCCATTCTCGGCGAAGCGCAATCTTTAAGGCGTCGACCGTCTTATATTTTTTTGTTGACACTTTGGCTTCTAGAATTGACCATATGGAAAAATCTATTGGGTTTAAGTCCGGGGAATATGGTGGCCATTGTTGCGAAGAAATGAAGCTCGGAACATTTTCTTGTAAAAAATTTGGGTTTCACGAGCTTTGTGCGATGGTGCCGAGTCTTGTTGAAAGGTCCAATGATTTCTACCAAATTGCTTACGTGTCCAAGGTGACAAAGCATCGTTTAAAATCTTTTTACGGTAGATCTGCTGGTTTATCTTTACACCCTGGTCAATGAAAACGAGAGGTGAGCGTCCCATGGCAGTTACCGCCGCCCAAATCATCACAGATGCTGGTGCTTGGTGCTAAATTTTTTCATTGGAAAATACCTAATTTTCAAGCAAGCTATCAACGTGCAAGTGCTTTAAGTTCTTAGCTCTTTCTAGACGAACTCTCTTTTGTGCAAGTGTCAGATCTTGTACTTTTTGTAATTTGTAGGGCTTCAGTTAAAGTTTATTTTTTAATATGCGCCCTATGCTCCGGGCAGATACATTAAGACTTTTCGCCAATTTAACTGGGCTTTGTCGTGGATTTCGTTCAATTCTAGCCTTTACCTTTCGAACCATTGCTGATGATGTTGCTGTTGTTGGATGTCCACCTCCATGGCGTTTTTTGATGCTACCCGTATCATTGTAACGCGTGATGGTCCGATACACAAACATTTGGTTCAAATGTAAAGGTCCTAGCTCATTAACGATGGCTACCTGCGATTTTCCAGCCAAATACAAAGCAATGACACTGTTTCGTTTGACTTCCATCTGCAAAACTTTTTTTAACAACGACGAAAAATAGTAGGCTTTTGTTAGTTTATTAACAATACCATACACTAAGGAATGTGAAAAAATGGGCGCCATATTGTAAACAGTTTAGTTGCTATAGCAACGTAAAGTTAGTAACACTTCGAGTGCCGAACCCTGTATATATAAGACTAGCTTTCCGCCCGCGGTTTCGCCCGCGTGGATTTCGGTTATCATCATCATCATCATCACAGCGTTAATCCCAGTCGCATCCGAAGCCTTTTCAGCTTTGGAGTCTGGGGTCCGCTTTACCAGTCCAACTGCTGAAATGGCTAAACTTCAACATTTTCCGTGAAGCGACTGCCGTCTTACCTCCACAACCCGAAGGCGACATCGAAGCATTGCAGTTAGACCAATTGTTGGACTTTTGAGGGCTCCAACAACCCGTAACGACTGCCACTAGATGTTTGTATGGCAACCGGGACCAACGGCTTAACGTGCTTTCCGAGGCACGACCAGACCAGTGCAAATATTGATATTCATGCATACAAACATTTACACTGTGCGGGGATCGAACCCGCGCCACGTTGCGCAGCGGCTGCGTCCGCTACCGCTACGCCACGGAGGCTGGCGTGGATTTCGGTTATATCGCGCTTTTTAGATTTCCCTCGGGAACATCACATTTTTCCGTGATAAAAGGTAGCCTATGTCCTTTCTCAGGGTCTAAAGATTGTCTGTGCTAAATTTCATAAAAATCGGTTGAGAGGTTTAAGCGGGAAAGCGTAACAGACAGACAGACAGAGTTACTTTCGCATTTGTAATATTAGTATGAATAGCAATTTTTAAGATGTCAACGTGCTAAAAAATGGCTGATTACATAAAAATTAAGTCCCCTCTCACTCTTCATAACTTCCCACGAATAAATACACTGTGTTTTACACTACCGATAGATAAAAAGCAAACGAAAATAAGTACGCTAACAAACATAATGTACGCTCATCCGCTCATAATTTCCAGTAAAATAAACACAATTCAGCAAAGACTAATTAATACATTAACAGCTAAAGGTATACCGACACTTAATTACTCGATTTGACTCGGTTAATTGATTAAATCGTAGTCGATTCCAAATTAAACGGTACAAATACGATTTCGAAGTAAATTGTGTTTGCACACGATATCGAACTGAGTCCATGTTTACATTGAAACGGTTGCGTATTGGCTGCTTTTAAAATTGTACTTGATTGGAGTTTTGAAGGTGAAATAAAAATGTTTGACTAGACTAGTCAATTTAGATTAAAAGTTACTGAGCTAAGTTTGTAGATAAGCTTGTTAAATAATGAGGTTTATACCTATAGCAGTGTTCATAATCTCAAATAATTTATATTCCATCAGTTATCTACTTTATTTAAATCGATTTGCTTCTTCACTTTCAACTCACGTAAATCGTGAGTTGAAAGAAAACATCATTGATTTTGAGTCACACTTTTCGTAAAAAAAAAGGTTCTATCTATTCTATTCTTTTTTTATTTATGGCAAGTGCAGCCGCTGTCGACTATTCTGTCAGTGTCAAAAGTGGATTAGAGAAGCAAGAGTGTACATAAACAATAATAATAATAATAAAAACAAAACCTTACGATGTTACATTGGACAAAAGGTTCTATCTAATAATGCATTTTGCAATGGAATTTGAACCATATTTATTATGACATTCCGTTTGTTGTTCCTTCTTCTTCTTCTCCTCAGGCTATAGAGGTCCACTGCTGGACATAGGCCTGACCCAAGACTTTCCTCAATGACCGGTCTTGTGCGACAATCAATCATATATCAATCGGTTTTCTGCGACCTTCACTAGGTAATCGGTCTACCTTGTTCGCCACTCCTGAACCTTACAGCCTCATCGGCCATCGGTTCTACGTGTAATGTGCTACCACTGCTACTTAAGTATTAGCGACCCGAAGAGCTATGTCCGTGACTTTGGTTCTTCTGCGGATCTCCTCATTTCTGATTCGATCACGTAGAGAAACTTCGAGCATAGGTCTCTCCATTGCCCGTTGTGTGACCTTGAGCCTTCATGTGAAGCTCATTGTGAGCGACCACGTTTCAGTCCCGTATGTGACTGGTTAGTCATTGAACAGTGTATGTTGTTTCTTAATTTGAAAGTAATCTCTTTCTTAATTCAAATAAGTGTCTATAGGTATTTTTTTTTGTACGATGTAGTAGATTAGGTTTTTTTTTCAATTCTATGGTTTGGGTTAAATGTAAGCTTTTGGAAAATATTTATATTAAGTACTACTTATTTCCCAAGCAACCTCTGTTCCACTATACAAGTTCAACATTATCAAGGTCCTCTATTATCCGTCTCGTAGATTCAAAATAAGCTCTTAATATAATAAACATGAAAAGGTTTACGAGATAAATCATCAGTTCCCACATTTGGCGGGAAATCACAATGGGCCCGGGGCCCTCTTCCCTCCTCCGGTGTTATGCGAGTGACGATAATCTCACCTCGACAAGACGGGAATGCGAAATGAAGTGCTTTTGCCAAATAAAAAAAAAAACAACCTTTTGAAATTCGAATGCTAATTCCTCTGTGGTTTTATTTAAAATTCTATTCTTTTTAATGACGTAAGTGGCTGGATGTGATTTAAAGTAAAAGGGCAAAGACAAATAAGAAATAAACTGGAAGTGAGATATTTAGACATTGAGGACCAGTCTATTATTAAATAATGCGCCATTTATAAATCTCGACGAGTAGTTTTCTTGTTTGTTAATGCCATAATAGAGGTTTCAGGATATAGTCAGTTTACTTTGGCGGTCTGACCTAGGCGACATATCTGAGGTAGTTGGGAATTGTTGCAAACAACATGATTGGGTCACACTTGTTTACCGAGCATTATATTGCATAAGAAACCGTTCCGTGTCCATTTTATTTGTATCTTACGTAAAATTATTATTTGTAGTGTTTTTTAAATTCTAAACTGAAAAGAGTTACATAACACCAATAAAAATTGGTTTTTGGTATTTCAATCTTTTACTGAATTGTATATTTTAGCGTAATATAATCTAACCTGTATGTGTAAATAAAAATTACTAACATGTACCTAATAAACATTTCATATTTCTTTCTCTTCTTTATTTATTTCTCTCGGTGGTAGGCAACAACATCAGCCGCCGGCAGAAGTTACCACCCACCAGACAAAGTCTTGCCGCCAAGCGATTCGACGTGTTCCGGCATGATGTCTGGTGAAGCCGTACGGCGGACGGGTCTGAGCAGTTTTGTTGCGATGTGTACCGGGTACGATGTGCCTAATGTTGTTGTGTCGGGAGTTTGGTCGTGGAGGGTCTCCAGATCATCCTCTGGCGCAGCATCGTTGGTCGTGTTGTTGGGTTAAACATTGCATCACCTCGCTCAACTGCCGTCTTCCTTCCTATTCACTCAGTTTTTTTGAGTGAATAGGCTTAATAAGCTAGTGCGTTTTACCATCAACGATTGCATCACTGCTTACCATCAGGCGGGATTGCAGTCAAGCACTAGTTTATAACTAATAAAAAAAAAAAAATTTCATTTAAAGAAAGTTAATTTAGTTTTTTTTTTCTATAAAAAAGTATTTGCTTTGTAATGCGAAGGTTATAGTTGCAGCGCGGATGCGGTCTTCGGTGGGTGTAATACGGTAATGACACGACAATATAAATAGGATTAGTGTATCAGGACCCCACGCGCGCAGACAGGACGAGCCAATACACGCACAGGCACTGTGTTCTGACACGGACTATAAGGTGGACGAAAATAAAAGACTTAAAGTGGATCGGATAAAAAAAAAAACTACCACTTTTTTATTTTTTGTTTAAAATATACAAATGAAAGAAAATTCAAAATGATTAGTACAGACGACAGCAGATCAAGCTACCCGAAACTGTCAGATATTCCCAATGAATCTTGAGCCTTATTGCTTTAGAGGTAAAGTTGAGAATCGGATAAAGAATTCTGTACAATATATACGGTTAGACTGGAAGCTGACCCCAACATACATAGGTAATTGGAAAAAAGCTAGGCAGATGAAAGCGATAGTTTTAATTCGTCGCTCATAAAAAGTGGTACTTCAGGCTACCTACATGATATTAAAAACTAGCGCCTGCCAGCGACTTCGTTCTCGTGGTTTAGTCATGCTCCGCTCCTATTGGTCACAGCATGATATTATTATCCTTTCTGGGTTAATGGGCTACCCAACGCAAAAAGAATTTTTCAAATCGGACCAGTAGTTCTTGAGATTAGCGCGTTCAAACAAACTCTTCAGCTTTATATATTAGTGTTACGAATGGACCTTATGTCGATGGCATAAGGTTCAATATCGCGTGACATGCAGTGTGTCACTTTTAAGTCCTATTTCTTCAGATCTAGACATTTTCTAGGTACAATAATAAAACGCATTACTAGACTTAGGACGGCCTATCGAATGGTACAGGTCTCAACAGTTTTGTCAACAAAGTGTCGACATCGAAATTTCTAGAGACCCGTTTCCGGGAATTACCGTAGGTACTTCCGAGTGACCTCGAAGTTATGTGCTATTATTATTACGTCTAGAGGAATCTGGAATGTTCGATCAGCTGGACTATATATAGCACCGTGACGCCCGCACAGAGTCAGTCTACACTCGACTAGCGATACGAAAACAGCGACAGTTAAGAAGCGATCTTTGAGAATACCTACTGCGACAACTGTAAAGAGAACTGTGAGTACTACGTGAAGTAACATCTGTACTGTTATTGTGTGATTACGACACGGACTTCGTGGACGTAAGAGAAGACTTCGGTGCGACATCAGCTACGTTCTACTTGTCATTGCCTACAATCGACTGTACCTTCGTTGCTAATAAACTTCGTAACCCTTAACCGGCGTTTAAGTACCCCTAGCCCGTAACAATTGGTGTCAGAAGCGGCATGCCGGTCACGCCAAGGGAAGACGAAAGGGTTCGCACGCGACGACAAGCAGCGATGGATTTGGCGCGTCAAGAGGAAGAATCGGTCGGTGTCCCTGCACCCGGAGTAGATGCGGCCGTCGTAACACCGACGAATGTGAGTGCGCCTACTACCACCACTATTCCCGGAAGCAGTGGATGCGATTTATCGGCGTTGCTGGCTCACTTGACGCTGCAAATAAAAGGTATAGCAGAATCCCAGGCAGAAACCCAGGCACAAATAAAACAATCCCAGGCAGAAACCCAGGCACAAATAAAACAATCCCAAGCAGCAACTCAAGCAAAAATAGAAAAATCCCAGCAACTGGTATTAGAATTAAATGAAAAATGGAAAAAAACCAAAGAAGAGGTCAACGAACTTAAAATAAAAACAGCACAACAAGATACCCGTCTGGACCAGCAAGATACGCGCATAGGCCAGCAAGACGCTCGTATAGACAAACATGATGCGCGTTTCGATAAACTAGACAATACCATCATGGAGTTTGGAAAGGAAGTAGAATTTTTGCATGAGAAGGTACAAAAAGGAGTTATTAAAGGGGTGATACCTAGTGCTTTGCCGACGTTCCAAGTACCTCATTTTGATGGAACAACGTCATGGGTGGCCTTCCGTCTACAGTTTGAAAAAGTCGCAAAAGGCAACAATTGGGATGACGATCAAGCGGTAACTGCTCTTACGCTTGCTCTGCGTGGTGATGCGGTACAAATTCTCGAAAATATTTCCGGCGATTGCAATACCCTAGCCTGTCTGCTAGAAGCGTTGGAGTCTAGATACGGGGAGAAACACCTCGAACATGTTTACAGGGCTCAACTCCGCGACCGCACACAGAAAAGCAGTGAGGGTTTGCAACAATGGGCATCGGAAATAGAACGTATTGTTCGGAGGGCGTATGCTTCAACGCCGGGAGCAATTGATGCTACTACGGTGCAAGCTTTTACTGATGGAATCCGAGATGCAGAAGTCAGGGCTGCAGTTCGTCTGGGTCACCATCAGACTCTGAAGGCAGCCTTGACACACGCTCTGGAGGTGGAAGCAGTACGCCAAGACGGCCGACAACAGCACCGCATTCGCGAGGTAATCCCAATAATAAAAACTCGGCAAGGACCAACCTGCTATGAGTGCGGCGAAAAGGGTCATATTCGGATCAATTGTCCCAGGAAGTCTAAGGGAAGAAGTACTTCTGGGACACAGGTGGAAGCCGAGGATTTAAACTAAGAACAGCCAGGGCTATGGGGCGAGTACTGGCTGGTCGACCTGAAGCCCCCATTATAACAGTATCACAAGTGGGCGATGGAAACAGTCTTATTATAGAAGGAGAACTGAATGGTAAGTCATGCAGTTTCACGTT
Source organism: Sesamia nonagrioides (assembly GCA_017933935.1). Lineage (NCBI taxonomy): Eukaryota > Metazoa > Arthropoda > Insecta > Lepidoptera > Noctuidae > Sesamia > Sesamia nonagrioides. Next base: position 492,157 of record JADWQK010000063.1, on the reverse strand, counting down.
GGATACTGGTGCATCAAGAACTATTGCACGACCGGAGCTATTTCCTCGGACCATAGCATGGAAAAGAGGGTTTTCACAATGCCGATTACAAACCGCCACCGGCCAACCAGTACTCGTCCTTGGTGAAACGAATGTGACCTTGAAAATGGGTGATAAGACATTTACGCACCCTGTTTTAGTAGCGAATATTACAGATGATTGCATAATAGGACTGGACTTTTGAAGAAACAACAGTGCATCCTTAATGTAGCAAAAGGAGTATTGAGTTTCCCAGAACAAGAAGTATTTCTTCAAGGTGGAAAACAAGGGTCAGTGTACTGTTTAAGGAGAACGGTATTACCACCAAGATCAGAAACCTTAGTAGATATTAGACTATCACCAATAGGATGCCATAAACGTTGCATTATAGTTGAAGATTCTGGAGATCACCCAGACTGGATAACAGCAAGGACACTGATGATGATTTCCGATAAACCAAAAGTGCGCATTATCAACGTTAGTAACAAAGAAATAACTCTTGAAAAGAATTGCATCGTGGGTGTGTGCGACCATGTAGCATCGTTGAGAAAAACAGAGGCGCACGAAAAGGAACGTGATAAGCAGTGGCAGGAACATGTATCGACACTACTCGAAAATTGTAAGGGCAATTTAAACAAGTTCGAAAGTCACAAAGTTAAGCAACTGTTGTATAAATTTCATGACATCTTCTCTAAGACCGACAGTGACCTGAAGGCAGTAATCGAATGGAGGAAACATGGACAGAGGCCCGCTTGGAGTGAAATATCAGCGCTTAGCCCAACAGCAAAAAGTTACTGGGCCCAATGGGACAGCCTGATAATTGATAATGGAGTTCTCAAGAGGAAATGGGAATCACCCAGTGGACAGGAGTTCACCTTACAGATAGTTGTTCCCGGTGATAAAGTTGCGTCAGTGCTACGACAGGTGCACGACGGAGTATCCGGAGGACATCTAGGAGTAAAGAAAACCCTGGAGAAGGTGAGGAAAAGATTCTATTGGGTGCATTGCCGCGAAGACGTAGAGGACTGGTGTAGAAAATGCGTAGCTTGCTCCTCAGTAAAGGGACCACAAACGAGAGCCAGAGGTCGGCTGAAAGTGTACAATGTTGGTGCACCATGGGAAAGAGTTGCTGTCGATATAGCTGGGCCTTTCCCTGTTACTGAAGAAGGGAATAGGTATATCATCGTCATGCAAGACTATTTCAGCAAATGGCCAGAAGCTTTTGCAGTGCCTAACCAAGAAGCTCATACAGTCGCCAAAAAGCTAGTTCACGAGGTGTTCTGTCGATTTGGCGTTCCCTTGGAGTTACACTCTGACCAGGGTAGAAACTTCGAGTCTTCACTATTTCAAGAGATTTGCCAACTACTCGGGATACATAAGACTCGTACAACACCATATCACCCACAGTCAGATGGAATGGTCGAAAGATTCAATCAGACGTTGGAGAATCATTTGGCCAAAGTAGTGGAAGAACATCAAAGGGATTGGGACCAATACATTCCACTCTTCTTAATGTCATACCGCTCTGCAACACATGATAGCACAAACTGCACACCGGCGAAAGTCAACTTCGGCCGAGAAATTAGACTACCCATAGATGCACTAACCGGAACACCTCCCGATGCTCCTATCCTAGCCGTCGACTATGTGGCCGACCTGCGGCGTAAATTAGATGGTATACATGAGCTAGTGAGAGAGAGTGGTCTGAAAACCAGTGAGAAAATGAAGATCCGATACGACCGCAAAGCTAACGTGCCCGGATTCGAAGAGGGAACTTTGGTATGGTTACATAATCCCATTAGAAGAAAAGGAAAGAGTCCAAAGTTCCAAGCCAAATGGGAGGGTCCGTACACGATAGTAACCAGAATAAACGATGTCACCTACAGGATTAAGAAAGGGCCTAGAGGGAAGCTGAAGATCGTACACGTAGACCGCCTAGCTCGCTATTATGGATCAAATCATGCTCGGGACGAGCATGACTAAGAAGGGGGCAATGTTACGAATGGACCTTATGTCGATGGCATAAGGTTCAATATCGCGTGACATGCAGTGTGTCACTTTTAAGTCCTATTTCTTCAGATCTAGACATTTTCTAGGTACAATAATAAAACGCATTACTAGACTTAGGACGGCCTATCGAATGGTACAGGTCTCAACAGTTTTGTCAACAAAGTGTCGACATCGAAATTTCTAGAGACCCGTTTCCGGGAATTACCGTAGGTACTTCCGAGTGACCTCGAAGTTATGTGCTATTATTATTACGTCTAGAGGAATCTGGAATGTTCGATCAGCTGGACTATATATAGCACCGTGACGCCCGCACAGAGTCAGTCTACACTCGACTAGCGATACGAAAACAGCGACAGTTAAGAAGCGATCTTTGAGAATACCTACTGCGACAACTGTAAAGAGAACTGTGAGTACTACGTGAAGTAACATCTGTACTGTTATTGTGTGATTACGACACGGACTTCGTGGACGTAAGAGAAGACTTCGGTGCGACATCAGCTACGTTCTACTTGTCATTGCCTACAATCGACTGTACCTTCGTTGCTAATAAACTTCGTAACCCTTAACCGGCGTTTAAGTACCCCTAGCCCGTAACATTAGTATAGATTAAAACTCAATGCAAAATTATTTTACAAAATTTTAATTTTGTATCTCAGCAGAATCTGAGTTTGGACCAACTTTTTTGCAATTTGGAAGCGTCTGTCACGTAAACTATTCAGTTTAGAAAAAAAATATTTTAGAAACCTCGATATCATTTTTGAAGACCTATCCATAGATATCACACAGGTGGTGTATATGTTTGATGAAAAAAAAAATTGCGTTTCAGTTCTAAGTATGGGGAGCCCCCAATATTTATTATTATTTTTTATTGCGTCAAAATCTTAATGCGGTTCACAGAATACATCTACCTACCAAGTTTCAACAGTATAGCTCTTATAGTTTCGGAAAAAAATGGCTGTGACATACGGACGGATAGACATGACGAATCTACAAGGGTTCCGTTTTTTGCCATTTGGCTACGGAACCCTAAAAATCTGGTTTCGTGTGTAATTTAGAGAGTGTAGCCTCTCCACCGTGGTATCCTTAAATGAAAAGGTGTAATCGTTAAGTAGATTGGCCGCCTGATGTTTATAATCCGACCCAGATTATCACAGAGACTTCATTTAATGTATAACTAACGACCTCCCTTGTAACGCTTTTTACGATGAGACAACACATCGAAATTTCTTTATTAATTATATTCAAAGAAAGAAATAAAAATATTTATTGAGATTCTTACAAGAAGATCATAAAAAGAAACTACGCTATACATAAACAAAACTTTAAAAAAAATAAAACAATTTCCAAGGCCAAAAGGCTCCTATCTCTGCATTATGATGGAATACCATTTAAAAAATTGACATATCACGTGACTTGTAGCCGCGTTCTTTTTTCAACGCTGTCAGTTCTCTCTTCCGGGCAAGTTTCCGTATGACAACGATGCGGACGAATACTTCAACACCTAAACTATCCCTTTGTTTTGTATTTATTTATAAAGTTATTCTTTTAATTTAGTATCTAGTGTTAATATTTAGATGATGAGAGATTATGAAAATAAATAAATCATGTTCAAATTAATTTATTAAACATATGTAATTAATGAACATGCAAGTATTGGCCTGTCATTTTAACCAACAGTAAACTTGAACTGATTTAATAGCGTATCCCAAATTAGGCTCAGCCTGTATCTGTTCTATCTGCTGTATTGCTCCTTATGTTCGAAAATGTGTCTGCTCCACAACGTATATAACGCAATGAATATTTTTGAACTGTCAAAATAAAACCGATTGCTACCGATAATTTGTTACGCAATAAATATTGAACTGTCAAAATAAAACCCATTGCTACCGATAATTTGTTACGCAATAAATATTGAACTGTCAAAATAAAACCCATTGCTACCGATAATTTGTTACGCAATAACCCTGCTGGACTAATAACTTAACATTTCTGCGAATTTTAGTGTTAACAGAATTAGTTATTAACATTATTAGAACGGTAATGGATTCATGTAGACTTTGTGTTAACTTTGAGATGGTTTTAGTTGCGAATTATTAAAATGTATTAAAGCTTAAATATTAATTTTGAAAGGATTTAAGTTTCCTGGAATTATTAGAATTTAGTAGGCAATATAAGTTTATAAAAATATTAGATTGTCTAACGGCCGCGAGTTACGATTTTACGGTCCGAACCCAGCCAAGCAGATTATTTTGAGGGAATTGATTAAAGGTCGCGGGAAGCCGATGGATGCGGGCAGCACAGGACCGTTCATTGTGCTTTGGGGGAGGTCTTTGTCCAGCAGTGGACCTCTATGGGCTGAAGAAGACGAAGAAGATTCATAATCACCAATGATGTCAAAACGGTCTTGGAATCAAAAATTCAACGAGATTTGGAATAGTTTAACCTAATCAGCACAAGGTCTGTCTGGTGGCAACGGCCCACTCCCTCTCAACCAAGATGAGGCGGATTATTCTTGAATTGTTGTTTTTAATGACAAAATGCACCGGAAGACGTAGCGTGGGTAGGCCGCCGACAAGGTGGACCGACGACCTGGTGAAGGTCGCGGGAAACCCACAGAACAGACAAACTATTCCGTGGGGAAACCGCTCGATGCGGGAGGCGCAGGACCGGTCGTCGTGGAGAACCTTGGGGGAGGCCTATATCAAGCAGTGGACGTGTTTCGGCTGAAATGATGATGATGATGATGAATGACAAAATGTAATAAACGCCTGCAAACCCTGAAGGTTTAGGCAGAATTAACTTACAATACATCCATCATAATCATCATTTGGCCAGGTTTTTCCAATCATGTTGGGATATGTGCCGGGTACGATGCGCCAAATGTTGCAGTACCTCGCTGAAGTAGCGCTTGCCTCCCTAATCACTCCGTTTTTTGAGTGAATAGGCTGCTAATAAACTATACGTGCTTTACCATCAACGATTGCATCACTGCTTACCATCAGGCGGGATTGCGGTCAAAAAATAATTTATACTTATATAAAAAAAAAAGTGTTTGTGTCAGCTCCGACGCACGACTGGAGTTTACTCCTTAAGTACGAGTATCTAACTAAACGCAAAAAGAGTTTAATAAATTAAAAATTATTATTTATATTAATAAAATAATAATAAAAAAGTAAATAAATAATAATTAATTAATAATAATTTATTGTTATTTTTTAAATAATAATTAATTAATAATATTTTATTATTATTTTTTAAATAATAATTAATAAAAAATAATAATTTTAAATTAATAATTATTTTTTAATTAATTAACATGTTTTTATCTTTTTTTTTTATTAGTTATAAACTAGTGCTTGACTGCAATCCCGCCTGATGGTAAGCAGTGATGCAATCGTTGATGGTAAAGCGCACTAGCTTATTAAGCCTATTCACTCAAAAAAAACTGAGTGAATAGGAAGGAAGACGGCAGTTGAGCGAGGTGATGCAATGTTTAACCCAACAACACGACCAACGATGCTGCGCCAGAGGATGATCTGGGGACCCTCCACGACCAAACTCCCGACACAACAACATTAGGCACATCGTACCCGGCACACATCGCAACACAAATGCTCAGACCCGTCCTCCGTACGGCTTCACCAGACATCATGCCGGAACACGACGGATCGCTTGGCGGTAAGACTTTGTCTGGTGGGTGGTAACTTATGCCGGCGGCTGATGTTGTTGTTGTTGTTTTTTATTTATATATTTTTTCTAAATAATAATTTTTATTTTTCAATTATTATTTTATTATTATTTTTTTTAATTTATCATTCAATTATTTTCATTAAATCTTTTAATCAAGCCCAATAACATATAGTAGGTATAGTCGCCTATACAGCATACCCTATGTACGTCTTAATACACTCACAGCCAGATTAGAAAGTTGCGCACCGAAGGTGCGCACTAAAAATAACGCTTAAAATTCGTTACTCGTTAGTAGGTTTTACCCCTCGGATTTTTCTCATGCCGGGCGCCTTATATATGAAAATCGATTCTTAAGGAGTAAACTCCAATATAATATTTTTGTTCAAAAAAATCCGTGATGGACCCACTGTGTGCTGACGTCAGTCGCAGCATCGAATGCGCCCGCGCATCGTTTAGGCGATTCATTGCTCCATTAATGCCATTTATACCGACGCCTCGTCTACACGTGGGTCTCTGGTTAGATGTGCAATTGGATTTTATTGTCATTTTCCTCTAGCAAATAAAGTTATATTAGTGTGCGGATTAAGATTGAACTAAATAAAGTTATCATATTATCGCAAACTTTTACGCGTTTTGAGTCATTCAATTTAAAAAAAAAACGGCTCATTTTCAGTAATAACAAAAAATGTAGTGAAGTGGAATACAAGTAGATATTATAATATTAATAATAATAAAAAAAATGCAATATCAAATAATAATATAACATGATGATAATTTATAACAAGGTAAATATTTAAAACACAAAGTTTCTTTCGCATGTTTACTTTCATCTATTCTTGTAATTTAATGTTTTTTTTTAATTAAAAATTATTTCATAATTTTTCTCTACTTTTACCGCTGGTACAAAATTGAATTTGGAATAGAACGATAGAGGAAGGGGGCCGGGCTATTTTTCTATTCCCATTTTACAAAAAAAAAAACCGCTTTTGGCTAAATTTACAAGTAGGCATACCTATTGCTCTCGATTACAATCAATTTGAAGCATATTGCTAATTCATTGCTCCATATGTTCGAAAAATATGTTTGGTCAACAACGTAAGCAATGAAATGAATGTTGATGAACTGTCAAATTGAAATCCATCATTCGATAATGTGTTACGCTATTACCCTACATGGCTACCATGAGTTTTCATTACATGACTCGATCGTCGATATCGACTGCGTTTGGCGCTCTCATTGGTTGAGAGTTCTTACAACCTTGAAGCGGGCCAATAAATGAGTCAAACGCATGAATGAGTTTGAATTTAATAATAAGGAAGCTAGAGTTTAAAGTAGGTGAAGTAATAAAAGTTATTTTTTAAGCGTATTCACTACCTACAAATATAAGTTAGCCTTATATTCAAATGATATGTGACATCCACCAAGACTTACTGAGCCCGGGTGATGGAGTACGGCCCATTCCCAGTCACCACAAGGAAGCCTGTGTCTATATTAAAATTAAATTTAATTGTGTTTGAATTTTGTTGATTAAATTTCCCTTTTTTTTTTGGTGTGGATGGGAAATCATAAAATGACCTCTCCCGGTCTGGGCAGAGCGGAAGGGCGTGTCAGACTTTGACTGACTAAAACACACCTGTGTTCCTTCACTTCCCTGTGCGCCAGGGACACGGTTTCTCTTTTGACCAACCCGCAACACTGCCCCAGGCCTTCGTTTCGTCTGCACTTTACTAAATTTTCTTTAAAACTACCTAAGTATCTGATGACGCATTTGGCACCTTGCAGCAGTACTCAGAACATCGCACGGTGCACTGCAATCTAGCAATTTATTCATCGAAATTAATTGATTTATAGCCAGCGCGTCCTTACTTCTGTCCCACTGTGCGCTTGCGGACGTGCAAACGACAGTTTCATAAAATTGCTCATACAATATGTAAAGAAAACCCTGTCCGATCCGTAAAGATATTGTTAGGTATCGTTAACTGATTCTAATAAAGCCTACAAACACGGGCTAAACTTAAAAACAACCACTTAAAAAAATTAATATTATTTCAAAAAGCGAGGTAACTTAATGCATGTGCAAAAAATTCAAATATCTTCGTATTGTACATTTCTATTTTATACTTTAAGTCTCTCAAATTCATAAAAAGTCAGTGACAATTTTGCTTTTGGGAACCCCTTAAGTCCTATCATTATCTAGTATTTTTGACTGATTTGAATCATCATCATCATCATCCCAGCGTTAATCCCAGTCGCATCCGAAGCCTTTTCAGCTTTGGAGTCTGGGGTCCGCTTTACCAGTCCAACTGCTGATATGGCTAAACTTCGACATTTTCCGTGAAGCGACTGCCGTCTGACCTCCACAACCCGAAGGCGACATCGAAGCATTGCAGTTAGACCAATTGTTGGATTTTTGAGGGCTCCAACAACGCGTAACGACTGCCACTAGATGTTCATATGGCAACCGCGACCAACGGCTTAACGTGCTTTCCGAGGCACGACCAGACCAGTGCAAATATACAGTGCAAGTATTTGTATTCATGCATACAAATACTTCCACTGTGCGGGGATCGAACCCGCGCCACCTTGCGCAGCGGCCGCGACCGCTACCGCTGCGCCACGGAGGCTGTCGTTGACTGATTTGACTGATTTGAATGTCCCACAAAAATTTCAATCATCGGAGTTATAAAAAAAAAAAAACGTTTTGAAAACTAGGAATTTATAAAATACTAGCAGCACTGCGCGGTTTCACCCGCGTAGGTTTCGATATGTTTCTTTCATATAATGCTCCGCCCTATTATTCGCAGCGTGATGTTATATCATATTTAGCCTTCCTGGATAGCTGTCAACGCTAAAAGAATTTTTCAAATCGGACCAGTAGTTCCTGAGATTAGCGCGTTCTAACAAACAAACTCTTCAGCTATATATAAAATCACGCTGCGACCAGGAGCGGAGCATATCGAAACCTACGCGGGTGAAACCGCTTGGCGCTGCTAGTATCAGATATTTTAATAACAATATCATCATCAACCTTTTATCGTCCCACTGCTGGGCACAGGTCTCCTCTCATACAGAGAAGGATTGAGCGTAATCACCACACTTGCTCAATGCGGGTTGGCGATTACAGACTTATAAAGTCCAGGTTTCCTCAAGATGTTTTCCTTCACCTTCAGTCATTGGTGTCCAAGATATACTTAGTAAGTACATATAACTTTAGTAAAGTTACATTGGTACTTGCCTGACCTGGAATCGAACTCGCACACTCATGCTTGTGAGGCTGGCGTTTTAACCACTAAGCCACCACGACTTACTAAATACTTAATAACAATATATCTCTATTTTAGTGTTAGACGCGTCACTATGTGTCCGACGTCGGCCATTATTCACCAGATCTATAATAACTAGAGACAGATTGCTGTCTGTCATATTTCGTTGTGTTATTTATGGGAACTAAATTGAATGAATGGTTTTAGACTGTAACTGTGTTGTTCAGTAGATACGTAAAAGAATTATTGATTGAATAAAAACTTTTTACAAATAAATAGAAACCGACTTCAAAAAAAAAAAAACTTAAAAGGAAAAAAATATTTTACTTTTGTCGTGGCTCTAGAAGTCGGTGTCTAGAGGTTTCTTTTGTTTAGCTCGAGACCCTAGATCCTCCACGATCGAACTCCTATAACAGCATTTGGCGCATCGTACCCGCATACATCGCAACATAACTGCTCAGACCTATCTTCCGTACGGCGTCACCAGACATCATGCTGGATCAAGACGAACTTCAATTTATTTAAAGCCGTTTCATCTAATAAATAAATTTAAAAAAATTAACATATATGACAATAGTTTAAATATATGTATACGGGTTCTTTAAGTTAGTAGCCAATTTGCCGAACAATTATTTCTCCTGACTTTACATTCTACAGCTAGCTTCAAATTAATATCGGGGTAGGTACTCAACCCGTACCTCGCCAACGTGCCAAAAGACGCCGCACGTTTAACATTCCATTTTCACCTGTTCATCTGTCACAATTCAAACTTAATGGACAATCATACCGCGATCGTAAGGGTTAAGTAACTGCCTATGATCACAAGCGAATACCGTCTCAATCACACACAATCACAATTGCATACACTTGTAAGGGTACGCGTACAACGTTCCTCTTTGCTATAACCGCGCGTTTTGGCGACAATTCATATTCGATAATTTATTTTTTTAGTTCTAAGACACATTTGTTCCTTTAACATGTTTTTTTTTATTCTTCACTGTTTTGAAAGCAATGATCAATCAATGAATGATGGTGTTAGGCCGCTTTCTAAGTAGGTATGGATAATGTGGTCATCTCTTAGCTTGAACTGCTTATCTTATGTTTTCTACGAATAAACGTATTAATAGACGTTTTAAACATGTACGTCTTTCTGCATCGTTTCATTATTCAAAATGAAAAATGTCAATCAATCAAACCTCAACTTTTTTTTTATCATCCCACTGCTGGGCACAGGTCTCCTCTCATACAGAGAAGGATTGAGCATAATCACCACGCTTACTTAATGCGGGTTGGCGATTTCAGACTTAAAGTCCAGGTCTCCTCAAGATGTTTTCCTTCACCTTTTAATCAGTCATTGGTGTCCAAGATATACTTAGAAATTACATATAACTTAGAAAAGCTCGAGTGGCTTGTGATTTAACCACTAGGCCACCACGACTTCAATGCATTGATTTTTTTAATTCATGAAAGATGTAATTTTAAAAACATGTGATTATGAAACAATATCTGTGGAGTTTATTGGTTGTTGTACTCCATTATAGAGACCTATGCTTCACAATAGGCTACTAACTTCATTTTACTGGCTGACCAATCCTTTGAGAATTCAAAAGTGCCTATAATTGGTTTACTTTGAAATAAATGCATCATCTAATAGTAGAGTTTATCAACTGTCACTTCTTCAACATGTACAGAATTGCTAGTTACTTATTATTTTTCGTCAGTGTCAAATAGAATAAATGCATGTTTAACCGCGCGGGTCATAAACGCGTGCTGAATTTTCCGCCTTTGAATACATACCGCGCGTGATCACGCGGCACCGCGGCCATTCTTGTAAGTGTGTGCACACCCTAATTTTAAATTCATTGCGCATGCGACGCTGAAGGATTCGATTCGTCGCCTTATTATTACGCGGTGTCATTTCTATGTAAATTCCGATAGTATTAGATCGTTAATTGCTGTTGTGATATTGTTCTGAATGCGTTGCGGTGTTTCTGAGATTGTGCGACTTTCTATGGCATTCTATCACGAAGGTATGTCATGAATTTTTATTGGAAGACTGGATTGATTTGATTGTTATGCCGACTTGAATCTAGCTGACAATTGATATTGAGATGGAGATTTTTTTATAATTATGAACTAGTGTTTGTGTTTTGTTACTATACTGATTGTAAAAACTGACAGTCTCGGTGGCGTAGCGGGAGCGAACGCGGCCGCTGCGTAAGGAGGCGCTGCGCGCTGGTTCGATCCCCGCGCAGTGCATATATTTGTATGTATGAATATGAATATTTGCACTGGTCTGGTCGTACCTCGGAAAGCACGTTAAGCCGTTGGTCCCGGTTGCCATACGAACATCTAATGACAGTCGTAACGGGTTGTTGGAGCCCTCAAAAGTCCAATAATTGGTCTAACTGCAATGCTTTGATGTATCATTCGGGTTGTGGAGGTCAGACGGCAGTCGCTTTACGGAAAATATCGAAGTTTAGCCAAAATCAGCAGTTAGACTGGTAAAGCGGACCCCAGACTCCAAAGCTGAAAAAAACTACGGATGCGACTGGGATTAACGCTGAGATGATTTTAAAAACTGAGTATCAGATAAAAAAATACTTTTGTAGAAACTGATCAATATACAGTTTATTGGGATCTCTATTAATTTATATTTGTATGTTTGCCTTAAGCATTGTCTACCACTGCCAGGGCTGTGGGTTGTTTGATAGATATCCCCGTGGTCTCTGGCACACAGGCAAGTGTAGGAATACGAATGCTTTTAGTCAGTAAAAATCTGACACGCCCTTAAGCTCTGCCCAGAGTGGGAGAGGTCATTTGAAAACTTCCCATACTAAGAAAAAAACCAGATAATCTACGGAACTACCAGTCAGATTTAAAAAATATCTATTTTTCAACACACAAAACAAAATTAAACACACAAAATTAAATTCGGCCTAGAGCGGGAGAGGCCATTTAATGATTTGAAAAAAGGCGTTTTCTACCAGTCACCCAGAAATGTTGAAGAGATTAGATGCCAGGTGCTTTGTAGCTTAAAAGGAATAATGATAAACAAGAAAAAAAAACTTAAATCTAGTACTCTCTGTATACTAGCTGCGCCGCGCAGTTTCACCCGCGTAGGTTTCGATGCTTTTTTTTATATGCTCCGCTCGTATTGATCGTAGCGTGATGTTATATAGCCTAAAGCCTTCCTGGATTAGTGGGCTATCCAACGCAAATATATTTTTTCAAATCGGACTAGTAGTTCCTGAGATTAGCGCGTTCAAAGAAAGAAACAAACTATTCAGCTTTATATATAAGTATAGATAGATTTATCTATCCTTCATCATCATCATCATTATCAGCCCCTACTCGTCCACTGCTGGACATAGGGCTCCTTCATGGCACGCCAACAAGCTCGATCCTGAGCAGTTCTCCGCCAGCCACTACCAGGTACCTTGTTGATGTCGTCGCTCCATCTCGCCCAAGGGCATCCTACGCTACGTTTGCTGAGACGCGGTCTCCACTCGAGGACTCGTTTACCCCATCGGTTGTCGGTCCTGCAGCATATGTGACCAGCCCATTGCCACTTCAGCTTTCTAATCAAGCTCTCAGCTATGTCGGTGACTCTGGTCCTCTGTCGGATCACCTCATTTCTGATGCGGTCCTTCAGAGAGACGCCCAACATAGCCCGCTCCATAGTTCGCTGAGCGGCTTTAAATTTATGGACTAGTCTGACCGTTAGTGTCCACGTCTCGGCTCCGTAAGTCATGACGGGTAGAATGCACTATCTCTCACTATCTATCTCTATCTATCCTTACAATTGTTTATTTGTGTTGTTCCAGCTGGCGAGCGGTGGTGGTGGCGGACGCGGCCTGTTCTGCTACCACTGCCCGCCAAGCTTGCCGCCGCACCAACACCGCCTGCCCACCTTGGAGTACCCCTTCTCAGCATCACACCCTTGTAAGTATCTGAACTATTTGCTTTATTTTTTTTTTTCAGCTACAATGTGTGATATACTCATGGCACAAACTTAAAAAGATTTGGACCTATCAATCTGCCTAGCCGTAACCCAACAAACTGCATATTGCACCTCGCTCTGTGGCGTCATTCGGACATACCGTTTATAAAAAATGAGAGTTACTATGTTATAAAAATATAAATAACATTTTTTTTATGTTATCAAAACATCATGTTGATGATAAAGCGTCATAATACTAGATCATTTTACTCATGACGTTCTGCAATTAAATTGATACATATGGACTGAAATAGAATGTTGGTGCAAACAGCAGGCTTCACTAATCCGTCGAAAATGTAAATAACAAAAAAAAAAAAACTTAATAAAAAATAAACTTAACAAAGCAAAAACTCTACAGAAATAGTAATAGCAACAGGTGATTTAAACTGTATTTAGACAATTGTAACAAAGATGTAAACATCCCACTGTTGGGCACAGGTCTCCTCTTATACAGAGAAGGAGTGAGCGTAATCACCAAGCTTGCTCAATGCGGTTGGCGATTTCAGACTTAAAGTCCAAGTTTCCTCAAGATGTTTTCCTTCACCTTCTAACCAGTCATTGGTGTCCAAGATATACTTAGAAATTACATATAACTTAGAAAAGTTACATTGGTACTTGCCTGACCTGGAATCGAACTCTCACATATGTGAGAGGCTGGTGTTTTAACCACTAGGCCACTACGACACATTACGATGACGATTAGATACGTTTAGATTATTATTCGGATGCACCTAAATACCAGAGTATTTTGCGTGGAGCGATTTTCTACCTAGTCAGTTACTGAATTGTGGAGAAACATTGCTAAGAAGCCCATTCAAGAATTTTACGTCATGTCCTACGTTCTGAACAGTTTATAAAGACACAAGAACTTATTAATGCAGTAATTTCAACTATAATCTAATAACAAGCAGAATATTAAACCAACTTCATGTTTATAGTCCGTAAATCGACTTAAATTTTAAAGTTTCAAGTGGCAGTATAACCGCATAGTCCAGGAGTCGCGTCGATTTCACTTATCGGCACAAACTTGTGTAACTCAGTTAGCAGGCCGACTCCGGGCCTAATGGCGTTATTCTTAGTTAAAGTTCCTTGTCTAGTTACCGATTTACAACTCGGTTATTTTACTCGATTCGATAACGATTATTGATACTGGTTGAAGATTCAGTGTTTTTTTTTAAATACTTAACCTACAGAATAAAAACAAATGCGAGACACCATTTGTTTTTATTTTTGAATTGAGAATTTAGTTTTGAATTTCGAAAATCGGTAATGGTTAGATACTCAATAGAATTTTTATATTTATGGTGGATATAAGTTACGTTCATTGTATGAATGAATGTACTTTTTGCATAGATTACTTTTTTATTAGTGATGTTATGGTGAATGGTTAAAAAAACTGTGAAAGTAAAATTAAAGTACCTACTTTAAGCAATTTTAGTTAAGCTTCGACTCATTATATTTTATTACTGCCAAAAATTCATTCTCTTATAATTTTTTTGTTGCAGTACCTAATTAATTAAGGAAAAAGGGGTAGGTAGATAAATGTACTTTCTTTTACTTAACAGCACTTAAGATAAAATTCGCCAAGTTCTCATCGAATCAGCGAACGGGTTGTAAAAAAACCTTTAGAAGGCAAAAATCAGTTTCTTACCAATCTTACCCCAACTGACTCGCGTGCCTAAGGGGTGGTAATGTGCTAATGAATAGAGAAGGCAGGCCGGGGGTTGCGGGGGAGTGCGCGGGGGCGGGTGCGCCGTACGGGGGCGCGGTGGGCGGTGCTCCCCGGGGATTGGTCGCCGGCGGCGCCATCTATTATTCATAAAATAGTTTTTGAGTCGCGCCGCCGGTCGCTTTAACACGGTTATTTCGACTAACTTAATAAGTATCATGTCACTTTTGATTACTCCCTCAGCGTCACAATTTTTTACTTAGCACAACACCGATCAAAGGACCCTTAACAGAGTTATGAAGCAGCGTTATTTCATTAGGGTCCTCGAAAATGACAGTCTGTCCGTCCGTAATTGCGTAAAAGTATTAATTTTTAAAATCTATTAACGTATTGCGGGTGTACTTACCCGCTGGTGCTCAAGGTGGGGAAGGGGTTTTAAGGAGGGGGGAGTTGTAAAGCGCTGAGGATAAAAAAGCTAGTGGATAAAAAAGCGGCTTAAACGAATCTATTAAAAATGTATAAGGCAATTTCCAGTGCGATGTTGGAGCGGGCGCTCATTAGCGCGCAATCACACCGACGTGGTGCGGCGCGGTACGGTCGACGATCACCTTTATTAATTCTAGGTACATTGTATGAGAATGTGTGTTTAATTAGCTGACGAGTTGAAAGGGTTATGTTACGTGATAGCCTCCAGGTATTAAACACATTTTGTGGAATTCAACCAATGAATAAAGTTGAGGCAATTGTCAATACAATTTTGCGTATTCTAATTTCTTTCAAATCAACTGCATAACACATGCATTGTAATACTTTCAAGTACCCATGGACTAAGTATAATATCTATAGTATATAGGTATGTATAAAAAAATAACCTATTAGGAAATTAGCTTACATGTGTGTCATATTTCATTCAAATCGGTTAAGCGTTCAAATCAATTAACGGTCCTATTCCGGTTTCTATGCAAATCATAAATATGTAAACATAAATTAACTGTTTACATTAGTAGAAAGTAGGATTATTAGGACTTTTATGAAAATCATCTATGTAGAAAAGGTTGTTAACATCTGTCTTTTAGGCGTAAACTACTCGTTGCCTAGCAACGGTTTGTTTACCTCTATACCTATATTCTTTATCGAATTTGGCTCAAATATAGGTGGGTGTAGGAAAGATCGGCTGCGCGATTCTTTAACCTCATTTCTGTGTAAATTTAGTTGATGGGAACGTGGAAGGAGTTATTATTTATTAACTAAAGCTAGGGACACTAAAGACAGCCTAATCAAAGCTCACTTCTGACTTCATACGGTAAGATTTTCACAGAATGTAAGCTCAATTTTCACCTTAATTACTGAATCTAAGCTCAGTTTTCACCTTATTTATAGAATATTTAAAAGTTCAATTTTCACGGTATTTACAGAATCTAATCTCAGTTTTCACCTTATTTATAGAATATAAGTTGAATTTTCACCATATTTACATTGCTATAATATTTAACTAAGGTAGATATGTCACTAGCGCACTAAAAATGAAGCGTACAAAAGGAAGTAAGTTCTATATCTCGCTTTAGTCACTCTCGATACACTCGTAAAAACAAACGACAAACACTAACAGCGCAAACGACAAACACTAGCCATCTTTTTCTTCTCTATGCTTTAGATTGCGCCCCATCTCACTCACACTGTACCAATGTATGCCGAATAAAAAAATGCATGTGTGCTGCTGCTGTGTTCGGCACATTTTTTTTGGTCAGTTTGTTAGAATATATCGTATCTGTTTAATATTTTATCAATGCATATTTACAGAATCTTAGCTCAGTTTTTACTTTATTTACAAAAAAACTACTAAAATGTAGGTATAAAAAACCCAAAACACTGTCTTTTTACATGCTTTTTATTAGCTTCACTTGTATGTTTGCTTGCTTGTTTGTTTGTTTGTTTGTCCGTCTCTAACTCTTTGGACTATGAGTGAGCGGCTCATTACTGTAAAATGTCCCACCTTTTCAATACGTTCGTTCGTTCGTTTTCTTTTTTAAAACAATATCGAACTAAAAAGCTGTAAATAAATATAGTTTAAAAACCTAAAAAAACATGCTTTTAAAAAATATCAAACTAAACAGTTAAAAATAATTTTAAAAAAAGCGTGAGGCGCTTTGAGCCATAATTTTTGTAGGTATATTTAGCGCCTCACGCTTTTTTTAAAATTATTTTTAACTTATTAGTTTGATATTTTTTAAAAGCATGTTTTTTAGTTTTTTTTTTTTTTTGGAGAATAATTTCTTTGACTTACTACTTCATTTATCACGTCAATCTTATATTACTTATAAGAAAATACATATCTTCAAGTTTATAGATAAATTTAAAAATTGCCGGAGTCCGAAACTATTTGTTTTAGTGTATGAGGGGCGAAAAATGGCTCTTATCAACTTACCTTCATTACTTAGCGTAGAATCTATACTAATATATAAAGCTGAAGAGTTTGCTTGTTTGAACGGGCTAATCTCAGGAACTACTTACGGGTCTGATTTGAAAAATTCTTTTTGCGTTGGATAGCCCATTAATCCAGGATAGCAGATATACAACGTGTTACATAAAGGGTATATACATAACAAAGGCATGGCAACTTTACATGATATCAAACGATATTGGAAGGGTTTTTTAATCCTATCTCTTTATGTTAGGAAGTTATGAGGAATAACACCGCCTGTGATAGGCTACTATCATACTAGTCGCACAGAGATATTGAAGACATTTATCGGATTTTGGCAAGTAACGTGACGGGTAACGAGTAGTTATTAACGTAGTGTGCTGCCACGTTTGTTATGATTTGATTTTAAGAAACACACGAAACCGAAAATTTGGTACCAATTTTTTAAGTATTTTATTTTGAGTTGAAACCCTTCCGATATCGTTTGATATCATCTAAAGATGCCATGCCCTTGGTATGTATATACCCTTTTTGTTACACGTTGTATAAGATTACGGTGCGACCAACAGGAGCGTAGCATAACAAAAGTTTAAAATATATGCTGTATATTTTTGGTAAAAAAACCCTTATTCATAAACGTTGCTTAAAGTTAACTAGTGCTTAGTGATTATTTAACCATACATTTTTGACCTTTTAACGTTACTTAACTTTAATCATGGTTTATGAATAAACATCACAGTGTTTAAGGGGTTTATTCATAAACGATTATTAAAGTTAAGTGACGTGCAAACGTCTAAAATGCATGGTTAAACAATTGCTAATGACTAATTAACTTTTGGAAACTTTTATGAATAAGAGGGTATATGTTCAAATAACTAACTCCACGCGAACGAAGTCGCGGGCGGCCGCTAGTAATGTAATAATTCCAAGTCTCATGTATTTCATTTCACATGAGAACCACTTAATTCCTCGTTTCGTAGTGCTATTTAGTTAATATTTTATAACTATTTAACATGTAAATTGTGTAATATACACGCAGTCTGTTATATTAGTTTTGCGAATTTGGCGTCAGGTCGCAGGTATTATAGCTAATTTTCTCTTAATAAATTAAGGTTTTCTTAACATGTAATGTTAAGAACTTAACAGCGCTGTAATGGGAGTGTATAAATGTAAAAAAATACTTTTTTTTTTAAATTATTTCCAATTATTTCTTTTTTATAGCACCGGTGGCCTATTGCTAATGGGTCCTAGCTGACTCGTGGGGACTTGTGGGTTCGAACCTAGTTAGGCGCTTTACGTTTGTGTCAATCACTCTTAATCACCAGTGCTCTCAAGACGGTGACATCTACCAACCCCCACTGTGCCCGCTCCCTTTTGAAGACAGGCCAATTTCTCAGTAATGTCTTGGCTAAGCTGAATTGCATCGAACAGATTGCAGTAGCTCAAAAAAATCATCAAATATGTATTTAGGATGGTTTTCTTGGTATCCCGTGAATCATGAAAACTTAGTTGAAGAGAAGAAAAAAAAAAGAGATTAGAACTATTAACAGTTCGCCTAAGGTCATCATCATCATCATTATCAGCCTCTACTCGTCCACCGCTGGACATAGGCCTCTTCCATGGCACGCCAACAAGCTCGATCCTGAGCAGTTCTCCGCCAGCCATTACCAGCCACTTTTTTAATGTCGTCGCTCCATATCGCCCAAGGGCGTCCTACGCTACGTTTGCGGAGACGCGGTCTCCACTCGAGGACTCGTTAACCCCAACGGTTGTCGGCTCTGCGGCATATGTGACCTGCCCATTGCCACTTCAGCTTGTTAGTCCTCTCAGCAATGTCGGTGACTTTGGTCCTCTGTCGGATTGCCTCATTTCTGATGCGGTCCTGTAGAGGGATGCCCAACATAGCCCACTCCATAGGTCGCTGAGCGGTTTTAAACTTATGGACTAGTCTGACCGTAAGTGTCCACGTCTCGGCTCCGTAAGTCATCACGTCACCTAAGGTCACGCCAAACAAATTTTTCACAGTGATATTATTACAGTTTCGGTCGGCCTCATATAGCCCCCACCACAAAGACCCCCACACACAAAGGCAGAGTCAAGGAAGTTTATATATTATTGAAAAAAGTGTGTGAGTTGGTTCACCATAACTTTTTCAGCCTAAAACGTAAATTGCTAAGAATTGCTATATAATTATCGCCGCATTGAATTGGTATAGGCATAGATTCTTATAACACGGCAAATTGACGTGAAGTTGTCGTTTGCTTAAAAATTAATATATCTAATTGTACTTTGTAAAAGTGTATAACTTTAAGAGTGTATAAAAGGCTTATCTTTTACCTAAATAAATTAAAAACCCGAAAAAAATTATAAGTAATTCTCGAAAAATTTCATAATACTTATAAATATCGAATTATTATTAGCACAGCGTTCCATTAAACGTGAAAGCTAGTTAATCCAGCCGGTTTCGACCAACTTTTTCCGCTGCACTCAAGCTCAGACCGGACTCACTTCCGGCGGATGTGAAACACTTTTTAATTTCCGCTGCGGAGGGATTTTTCTACACCGAAGTTGATGGGCGCTCAATTATTCACATTCAATTAATGAAAATATTTATAATCTGTGTAATCTGGACGTTGAGGATGCTGTCTTGTTCTAAACCGTGTACTTTAATTACGATATAATTAAGTAATTATCAATTTAAGGAACTTTGTATAAATATACTAGTTACATATTTTTTCCTTTTATAACCGGCGAAATATGAACGCGTATATGTCGTCGATCGTCAGTGTAATTTTGATAAGAGTTGTTCATTTGATTTACGTAGTAGTGGGGCAAACGCGGTGACGTTATTTTGTAATGGCGGCACATGGATAGAGTTGTTTTGGAAAGTGGGGATTGTCGAACAGTCACTTCGGATTGAGACGGGACCAGGGCACTTCTCCGGGGCGAAACAAAAAGGATCCAGCCAGTAAACTTACTTTTGAGAAAATAGAGTTTGAAGTAAAATTTATATACTAAAATAACATGAGAGTAGATTTAAATTACCTTTTAAATAATGGGTATTTTCCTTTACTTTTTTGCGGCTTTGATATTTTTTGCATATATTAAAGTTGATGTGTAGATTTTAGACATTTATGATAGTAATTTAAAAAACGGTTTTTGTGTGTTGGATAACTACGTCCAATTGTGATTGCTAAGTTTGGAGGGTATATTTACACTTCGTGCTTTTAATTCAAAACTTCACCTACTAAATGGAGATCTTAACACCACACCAAGATGCCTATACCTATCACTGCGCCGTCCCTGACTCCGACACCTATGTCGTGTGTGTGTGTGTGTGTGTGTATGTGAAATGATGATGATGAATTCTGACACTCTTCCGCTTCGTTCAGACCAGGAGAAGCCTTTTGATGACTTCCTCTTGGACCACCAACTCAGTAACTATCTACAGGGCAATACAATACTTCTATGGTTAGGCAACTTACAAATTGTAGGTCGTAGAAATTTTTTCATCACCACTGCTATCAAAACGGTGACGGAAAATATCGGTAGGAATCTGGCATGTCTTATAGGCTAAAACTTTACAGACATATATAATAACCCGCACTGGATCCGCGCGGTAGATTACGGCCCAGTCCAACTTACCGACAGGAGGCCTGTGTCCCAACTGTGGTAACATTATGTTGCTAAGACTGGTTGTCAGATTTTCCTTTTTTTTTGTCAGAGCAGACTATCCGTATAAATAACTGTCAGAAATCTACGATTGACAGTCGTTATCAACGGTTTAACGTGCTTTCCGAGGCACAAAGGAGTAATTTTAATTAAATTATTATGAACTAGTGCTTAACTGCAATTCAATTGTAAAAAAAACCGAGTAAATAGAAGATAGAAAGAAATAGAAGACGGCAGTTGAGCGAGGTGATGCAACGTTAAACCCAACAACACGACCAACGATGCTGCGCCAGAGGAAGATTGATCTGGAGACTACACGACCAAACTCCCGACACAACAACATTTAGCGCATCGTACCCGGCACACATCGCAACACAACTGTTCAGACCCGTCCTCCATACGGTTTTAATCTGTAAATATTTGCTTACTCACAAATTAAACTAAATTTATACAATATAACTATACAACACCACTATAAGCTGACTTTTCATTGTACCAAAAACCTATACAATACGAGGTCAGTTAAAACTAGAAAGCTATGACGCTCTGTCTACTAGTGCAAATGTTAGCAATCTACTCAATTAATCACTTTAGCTCAGTTCAACTAATGAAAACAAATACAATTTGTGAACTAAAATAAAGCCAAGCTCACACATTGCAACTAAAGCAAATAATAGAATTCAATCGCTAATTGAGTCGCATCGATACAAATTGGCCCAATTAATTCATGCTACCAAGTTGATTGTTGTAGCAAGAAAAGGATCTTTTATTTATTTGAAACACTGTACAAACTCAAAATGGTAATAAAAGAGGTTATATAAAATTTGAATTGGCGATCTTTTTGCAAATTATTTATTTCTTTCTGAATAAAAAAGACTTCACACAACATTGAAGGCGTTTATTTAAACTAACATAAAAAAAAGTGTGTGTGTCAGCTCCGACGCACGACTGGAGTTTACTCCTTAAGTACGAGAAAAAAAAATATTAGAAATAAAAATTAAAAAAAAAATAAAATTAAAAAAAAAGAAAAAAAAATATATAAAAGAATATTATTATTATTATTTTAAAAATTCTTTATAAATTAAATCATAAAAAATTTAAAAAATTATAAATGCATATTTATGAAAATTTTAACCAATTTTAAGAAAGTTGATAATAATTTTTTTTATAAACATTTTTTTTTAAATTACACACATCAAAAGTGTCTAGGGATCAACATATATTTTTGCAATAACTTTTCTCCTGATTGATATTAATTAAAATTTTCTTTAAGGATTCATCAAATAAAGTGTTTTCGTTTGTCACAGTAACGATAAACCAAGTCACCTTTGCATTAATAAAGAAATTTGCCATTTTCCTAATAAAGGGATATTTGACATTTGAACCACTAACACAAAAGTTCGAAAAAAAGACTGAAATAACAGTTTTCTCTAAAATTTTATTGGGTAACTTAAACAATTAATAATCCGTGTTTCTACCGCGAACACTAACAACACAAGAACATCGGTTTGGCATACTCAAAATGAGTTTATCCAAATCACGCTGTGGAATGGCCGCCCATGTTCGTTGCAACAACAAAAAAAGGTCTTCTTGCGACTGGATACCCTCCATATTCGGCAGAGCTCTTCTCTGTAGCATATCCCATGCATGCTCAATCGGGTTCAAGTCTGGCGACTGAGCAGGCCAGGGCAGGACATTGATGTTAGCTGCGGCGAGAGTCTGTCTTACAACTCTTGCGGTGTGCGGTCGTGCATTATCATGCATTAACTGAAATAAGGGACCGATTTGCACTTGTAGAGGAACGATGACGTCTGATACAATCGTTTCAGCATAAATTTGAGCGTTGAGGTTGCCTCTGATCCAAATCAACTCAGTTCTTCCGCCGATCCAAATACCCGCCCATACCATGATGGTTCCACCACTATAAGGATGGACTTCCTGGCAGGATTTTAATCGCTGTTGGCGTCCAGGGGTTCTCCAGTGTCGTATACGTCTTGTATCCGGTCTCATACCAAAACGAGACTCATCAGAAAAGCACACGAAACGCCATTGTTCTTCTGCCCAATTTCTGTGTTCAAGAGCCCATTGATATCGAATCCTACGATTGTGCATTGCTATAGGTGGTACCCGTAGCGGTCTTCGGGAATGAAGGTTCACTTCATGCAAGCGGTTTCTGACTGTTTGGTCGCTAATTAAGTTCCCTGAAGAGTGATGAAGCCTCACGGCTAACATCATGGCGGTTATTGTTGGAGCTCTTCGAGTTAAGATTTGAATGTATCGGTCTTGTCTCCGTGTGGTGCAGCGATACCGTCCTCCATGGCGCTCAGCCACGGTACCAGTGCTTCGGTAACGTGTCCAAAGTCGACTGATAACACTCTGACTTGTATTCAGAGCTAAAGCCACAGTACGTTGCCGGGAACCAGCTTCTATCATTCCCACGGCTCTGAGCATTTCTTCCCTGCTTAAATGACGTCGCCGCTCCATAATAACGTTGGTTTTAATCAGTAGTAGGGAAACAGTAGCACTAATAATGTCTTCAATGCGTTGTATGTTTTTATAGGGAAAATATTGACAGCTGATTTTCATCTTTTACTCGAATTTGATTCACAGTTCCTGATTCAAATTATGAAATGCACCAAAAAGGATCCATATAAATTTATAAAATCATAAATTTATTACAAAGCCACATCTCAATCTCAAGAAATCCGCATAAAAATGCTTGATCCCTAGACACTTTTGATGTGTGTATTATAATTATTTTTTTTTAAATATAAAATTATCTTAATAACTAACAAAATATAGTTGTAAAAAGATAATTATGCCACTTTTTTAGAATAGAAACTTGCGCACCAAAGGTGCGCACTAAAATAGTAACGCTTAAAATTCGTTACTCGTTAGTAGGTTTTACCCCTCGGATTTTTCTCATACCGGGCGCCTTATATATGAAAATCGATTCTTAAGGAGTAAACTCCAATAAATAAAATATACTTATAAATATTTTATTTTTTTTTATTTTGGTGTAACTACTATAAAGGATAAATAAATTATAATAAATGAATTATTTTATTATTTATTTATATATCATTTATAGTAGGTACACCAAAAATATAATTATGTACATTGATAAAATATATTCAACACAAGAAAACATACAATGGGCTTTATCGCTAATGAAATCTACTCGTATACAAGTCCCAAAGAAAATAATCCACCTCGTTAAAAATAAAACCGTATGTGACGTCACAAATTCCCGACTCTAAGCGAATAACACATTTAATTCGTTGAGTGAATCGCAACGGTCCAAATTGGACCAATTAATTTGGTCCATTAGGTCGTCGGTGCCTTGCTTTGAAGTTGAGCGACATAAGTTTAATGCGAGCTTTTTATTATCAACGAATTGATTTCGGTGGTCACTGCAGATGGAGTGGTACTGAAAAGACATTATTATGTTATTCTGTTTCAATTTAATCCTATTTGGCTTGTTTAATAGTCATCTAACTTATGATAACACTATAGGTCCACTGCTGGACAAAGCCCTCCTAAAAGGCTTTCATTCCATTTGCATTGCCATAATGCCCATGCTTGGCAGGCGGGTTGGGGATCGCAGTAATATGTTATTCCACAGGAGAAGCGCTGCTGCCCGCTTCCTTGGTGAGAGTACCCTTAGTCGCCTCTTACGACACCCACGGGAGGATATGGGTTGGTACTGTTCTATGCCCGGTACTACACTGGTGATATTGTGTCACATTCGCCAAAATGTAAAAAAAATATGTGATTAAGGAAAAATAACTATAATTCCTAAACAATTAAGTTCCGTTTACACTACAATTTAAAAAAAATATGACTTTTCCTATTTTGCTAATCATTTTGAAGTCAATTTAGTTACCATTAAGCAAAGTTGGTATTTGTTCAACTTGAAATGACGTCAATTTAAAACAAATCCTATTTTGTTTTTAATAATAAAAATAAGAGTAGTGCTTGTCTAGAGGCATTGGCCTCGACTTATCAAGTTGTTTTGTAGTTATTTGATTATTTTCCCACTGCGAGGTTCGAGGGCTTCCCTATTTGAGAAGAGAGTGCTATATTCCACCACATCTCCGAAATTTTTAATTCTCGAACATCTAGAGCTTCTTACGATCATTTGTTTCACCGTTTGAGATGAATAGTGATGATATTATTTACACAAAACAAACAGAGCCCTTACTTCAAACCCGCGGTCTACAACTCGTAAGTCGAAACTATTTCCACTGGACCAACACGGCTTTATTATAAAGTATCTAGCCATAGTATTTACAATACAAACTGTACAATAATATGTATTAGTAGGGAATATCATCTAAAATAAAAATGACGCCAACACGTATACAACGTGTAACAAAAAGGGTATATACATACCAAGGGCATGGCATCTTTAGATGATATCAAACTATATCGGAAGGGTTTCAACTCAAAATAAAATACTCAAAAAATTGATAACAAATTTTCGGTTTCGCGTTTCTTAAATTCAAATCATAACAAACGTGGCAGCACACTATATACGTTAATAACTACTCGTTACCGGTCACGTTACTTGCCAAAATCCGATAAATGTGTTCAATATCTCAGTGCGAATAGTATGATAGTAGCCTATCACAGGCGGTGTTTTTCCTCATAACTTCCTAACATAAAGAGATAGGATTAAAAAACCTTTCCAATGCCGTTCGATATCATGTAAAGATGCCATGCCTTTGTTATGTATATACCCTTTATGTTACACGTTGTATAAACGCAGTGACATATCTAACACACAGAAAAACATTAAGAGAGTATTGAAAAGGATTTAGATAAATAATAGGAAAAAATCAAAGAGCATCACAAAATTCGTCCGCAAATCAAATCAATCAAATCAAAAATGTTTATTTGCTAAAATACGGTACAAAGGGTGTTACAATGCATTTTTTCCAGCGTATCCTGCCATATATGGCGTGCAAATTTATTAGTAAAATTACGTTATCTAAATTCCATCAATTTGTCTTCTAAATAGTCCTTAATCCTATAATAATTTTTTGACAACAAAAATTTAAATAGCATTTTCTTAAATAATGTCAAAGGTAATTCTTGTAAACTATTTGGTAATTTATTATAAATGATTATGCACATACAATATACATTTTTCTTAAATAATTTTAATTTTATTTGTGGTAAACGAAGTTTGTTTTTATGTCGTGTTCGGCTATTTGGCCTGTCTTCCAGAGTTTCAAATAAATTGTAATTTCTTTTTACAAAAGTGCATGTTTCAAAAATGTATAGACATGGTAAAGGCAGGATGTTTAATCTTTGAAACAATGGCTTACAGCTGTCTAAAAAATGAGCTCCACAGATTGCTCGGATGCATTTTTTTTGGGATTTAAATGCTCTATCAACCTCCACTGAGTTCCCCCAAATTATTAGACCGTATCGAAGTACGGACGATACATAGCCATGGTACGCAAGCATTGCCGTATCATGATTAGTTGTTTGTCGAATCCTTTTTAGCACATAGACAAAACGATCAATTTTTACAACAACTTTGTCAATATGTGGTTTCCAGTTGCAATTTTTGTCAACTGTTATACCCAAAAATACACAATTATCCACAGTAGTTAAGTAAGAGTCTTTGTATTGGATGTCTAGATTATTTATTGTATTCGATTTGTATGTTTGAAATTGTATTATATTTGTTTTAGTCATATTAATTTTTAAGTTATTTTTTATTAGATAATTTACTGCATTGTTCAGCGCTAGGACGGTATCCTTTTCCAAGTTTGTATTATTTTCACTCTTGATTATTAAAGTAGTGTCATCGGCGAATAATATGCAATCTTTGCCTACTGCTTCGGGCAGGTCGTTAATGTATATCAGAAAGAGAAGCGGGGATAAAATCCCTCCCTGTGGTGTGCCATAATTATTTTGTTTGTATCCCGACCGAAACATTTTTTGCTCCTGTTTACAGGTTTTGGTTATTTCCACGTATTGTACTCTTTCAGCAAGATAGCTTTTGAACCAGTCGTTGGCTTTCCCTCGGATTCCATAATGTGCAAGTTTCGTGAGTAGTGTTCTATGACAGACATAGTCAAAAGCTTTTGTCATGTCTAGAAATACACAGCTTATTTTTGATTTTTGATTTAGGCCTTCGGTTATATGTTTCAATAGCGAGAAACATGCTAAAGCCGTGGAGCTACCCCTCCTAAAACCGAATTGTTCTTTTTTGAGAATCTCATATTTTGTCAAAAAGTTCTCCACTTTAATACACATAACTTTTTCAAGTATTTTCGATAAAATGGGGGTTAGAGTTATTGGGCGGTAATTGTTCATGTTCGTTTTGTCACCTTTCTTATATATATAGGTTTTACAACCGATGTTTTTAAACGATTTGGGAATACTCCTTCTGTTAGGGAAAGGTTTATAATGAAAGCTAGAGGTGATATTAGACTCTTCGCACATCTTTTTAGCACTTTAGTACTTAGGTCGTCATACCCAGTCGAGTTAGTGTTTCTTAAATTATGGATTATTTTGTAAACATCGGATTCATCCACTGGTGTAAGAAAAATGCTATTTGGATTTTGAGGAATTGTTATTTTAGTGTCCTGGATATTTTTATGAGTAGTTTTTGTGAAATTGGTTAGGGATACAAAATATTCATTAAATAAATTACAAATTTCGTTTGGGTTGTCATACATTTTACCATTAATATTAATAATGTCAATTTCAGAATTATATGTCATATTATTTGTCTCTGTCTTAATCATGTTCCATGCTGCCTTGCATGTATTTTTGGCTTTATTAATGTAGCGCATGCTATTAATCTGCTGTGCATTATATATACATCTTTTCAGTATTCGCGCGTAGTCGTCATATTTTTTTTTATTTTGTTTTTTATTATGTTTCTGAATGTTATATTTAAGGTACAATGTCCGTTTTTTTGTGCAGCATCTTTTTATGCCTTTGGTTAGACCCCTATTTTTTATTGTTTTTAAAGTATTTTTGACTTTCACTAAAGGGAAGCATAAATTGTAAAACAAGGTAATTGTATCGTGTAGTTTATCGAATGCGTCATTTGTATTTTGGGCTTCGTATATTTCAGAAAACGATAGGTTTGTCATGCAGTTTTTAAATTTAAGTATATTTTCGTCACTGAGTTCTCGTATACTTTTAAACCAGAAGTTGTGCATGTCTTTAACTTGATAATCAGTAACTAAGTTAACTGTTATTGTTTGTGCAGTTTCGTGGTCTGAAAGCGCTAGATAGTGAAGTCCAGGTTTACCGTCATGTATGTTACTTACAATTAAGTCCAAGCATGCGGTTTTTCTTGTAGGTAATTTTATATGGTTTTTAAGATTGTTATTATTAAGAATGGAAATTAGCTCATTAGACGTTTTGTTTGTTTTCAGTATGTCTATATTCCAGTCGCCACATATGATAACTTTTTTGCTTTTTTTCCTACACAATTTATTGGTTACTTGTTCCAGATTGTTCAAGAATATCGACGTATCACGCGTAGGTGTTCTATATATACATACCACTATAAGATTAAATTTAATAATTTCAATAGCACAGCATTCGAATTGAAGGGGGATAGGCTGGGTGAGATTTTTAATTTCTCTGAATTGTAGGTTGTTTTTCAATAGGATACATGAGCCTCCCCGGCGTTGGTTTGCTCGAGAAAAGAAGGATACCAGTTTATAATTATTAATCCTAAGGTTAGATTCACAACCGCTTTTAAGGAACGTTTCTGTTAAACATATAATATCTACGGAACCAAGTTCCTTTTGTAAGTTCGCGATGGCTACCTCGATGAATTCTTGTTTCTTAAGTACACCAGCAATATTTTGATGTATTAAGGTGAGAGCCGTTCTATTATTTTCGTTCGAGAAAAAACCCAGTTTCCTTGGTATTTTTGTATTGCCTTATTTTGTCAAAGAAGGCAGTAATTTTGGTTTGTGTATGTTTTCGCGGTGCCGTATGTGTATTTATTTTGTTTTGGATATCGTGCTTCTTTTTAAATTGATTTAGTATCTCCACTTGGTATTTTTTGTAATCAATTCTAGTGTTCAATTTTAAACATAAATGTGCCAGATAATTCTGGTGATAATTTTTCGTGAAAGTATTATGTTGGAATTCAGAATTGTGTATTTTTATGTATTTACAATTTCTGTAGTTTTGTAGAATTAGCTCAAGATTGTAATTGATTGTTGTTTCGTTCAGGTAAGGGTTATATTGAACGTTAGTAATGTACACAGTATTATTACGCAGTTTATATAGTGTGTTACATAATTCCGTCATAAAAGAGTAAGGGTTTTTATCATTGGACCCTATCACTAAGACTATAATGTCATCCCTGGTCAATGTCTTTAAGAGGCCGTCGTTGCAGCTATTTAGAATCTGAGCACTTGTTGCATGGGGCTTGATGAAAGAAGTAATTTTATAGATGTCGTTCCATTTGTATAATCTAGTACGAGTCATAATCTTATTCAGTCCCTGGGCCTGCTGGTCACCGAAGATTATAATATTATGTTTGTCACTCTCTTTTTGTATGTCAATTAAACCTCTATGGGCAATATCTTCCGTGATGTTGTGGTGGGACTTTCGTTGGTCCATAGAATATAACCTTTTAAATTCGTCTTTCTTGCTCTTTTCACAAAGTTGTGGTTGAGCGGGCTGCATTGCGTCAAAACTAGATGTTGAGCCGGCTGTATTAAAAGAGATGTCCCCAGCATCACTTGACGCCTGTATTGTTGCGGCATTGTCTGATTGGTGAGTCATTGAAGGCGCAAGACTTAGCTTGGTCGGAGTAGAAATACAGCTTGTTCTTAGCCTGTTTCTATTGCGCGCTGACCTCGGCGAAAAGGTCTTAGTATCTAATAGGTTCACCTTTTTATAAGTTTCAATTATTCTTTGATATTGACCTATATCCATTTTCAGTTTAAAATTTTCGCTATTTAGATTTTCGATTTCTAAGTGGGCGCCTTCTAATTCCATGCTTAACTTTTTTATGGTTTCTTTATAACTAGTAACATCGTCGCTATCATTCATTGTAGTACTTGGCAAACTCATCATTGTACTATCGAGTATTGCGCTGTTATTGCTTATGTTGGTATCTAGGATATTATCAACCGACTTTGCCCTTAATGGTTTGCGGAAGGTAATATTATCAATTTCCATATTCGCCATTTTCTGTCACCCGCAGCTCTTAATAATAAGCGATCAGTTATTGGACTTTATTTGAACTAATCCGCTAAAACAATTTGAATATTCACTCTAAATATACCAAAAAAAATATTACAACTTGCGGGGTTTGATCACTATTAATCCTTATATCCTTATATATTTATTATCGCATCACTATTAACACGAATAGTGAAAAAGGTTAGCAGCATTGCTACGTGGTATGGAGATGCTGGTTCTTCACATCCTCCTCAAGTTGTTCTCCTCATTACTGAAGGTCGTGATTATCTTGTCTTGAGGGACGTTGGTCTTGTCAGTGGAAATGCTACTGGTATCAGCAATAAAATATCTATACGCCAACAAAGACGTATTAGCACATGGGATGTCCGAGGTTTGTTGGCCCCGGGAAAATTGGAGATGGTAGACAGGGAGACGGAGTGCCACAAAATCTCACTCCTTGGTTTGTGATTCTTCACAGTAAACAATAGATTGTAATAAAAAAAAACCAGCAGCTTTTACCAAACTACATGCATAATTACTTGAAATCTATTAACACGAACAAATAAAAGTAAAGTCATTACCAGTAATACGGCTATTAGGGGCGATTCTCGTCAACTAATGTTCGCAACGACATTACCCTAAGAATAATAGAAATTTTGGGGTGGATAGCCCCAGCGATTGTCACCCGATATATTACGTCACTGTAGGGTGTCCACAGATATGGGAATTGCTTCTAAGCTCGGATGTATTTATTTAATATTAAAAAAATAAGTACTTTATAAGGTAATCTTGGAAATCACTTATATTGGAGAAAGGATTTATCGTGAGAAAACGTCTGAACGTGGTATAGTCGTGGTGGCCTAGTGGTTAAAACACCAGCCTCTCAAGTATGAGAGCGCGGGTTCGATTCCAGATCAGGCAAGTACCAATGTAACTTTTCTAAAGTTATATGTACTTTCTAAGTATATCTTGGACACCAATGACTGAAGGTGAAGGAAAACATCTTGAGGAAACCTGGACTTTAAGTCTGAAATCGCCAACCCGCATTGAGCAAGCATGGTGATTACGCTCAATCCTTCTCTATATGAGAGGAGACCTGTGCCCAGCAGTGGGATGATAAAAGGTTGATGATGATGATGATGATGAGTGAACGTGGTGATTAAGGCGCGAGCTTTCTCTGTACATGAGTAGGAGTGTGATCCTTTTTTTATAATTATAAATTACTGCTTGACCGCAATCCCGCCTGATGGTAAGCAGTGATGCCATCGTTGATGGTAAAGCGCGCGGGTTTATTAAGAGCCCATTCACTTTAAAAAACCAAATGAATAAGGAGGAAGACGGCAGTTGAGCGACGTGATGCATTGTTAAACCCAACAACACGAACAACGATGCTGCGCCAGAGGGAGATCTCGAGATCCTCCACGACCAAACTCCCGATACAACAACATTTGGCACGTCGTATCCGGCACACATTGCAACACTACTGCTCACACCCGTCCTCCGTACAGCTTCACCAGACATCATGTCGGAGCACGACAAATCACTTGGCGGCAAAACTTTGTTTGGTGGGTGGTAACTTCTGCCGGCAGCCGATGTTATTATGGCCTACCACCGAGAAAACCATCTCATCTGTCCATCTCACCATGAAACTTTAGGTGAAGTGAGCTGTTATTATGACTAACTAAATGGATGACTGACACTCTCTTCTTCTTCTTCAGCCTATAGATGACTCGCAGAGCAATGTCGGTGACTTTGGTCCTTCTGCGGATCTCCTCATTTCTGATTCGATCACGCAGAGAAACTCCGAGCATATCTCTTTCCATTGCCCTTTGTGTGACTCTGAGCCTTCGTATGAGGCCCATTGTGAGCGACTAAGTTTCCGTTCCATAAGTCATCACTGGCAACACACACTGGTCAAATACTTTAGTCTTGAGACACTGTGGTATGACTGACACTATTGGCAGGTTATTCTAAACTCACTCACTCACTCAACTTTACACTGTGTGAATTTTACAGATTGAAGTGGCTTATTTCCGATCATTGTAGACAACTAAAAATATCTAACGATATGAAATGCACATAGATAACGAATGAAAAACTTTATAAATTAAGAGGTATATGTAGAAGAAGTACTGTAATCCTGTAAGACCAATGTGATTCATCCCGAACAAAAGTTTAGGAAGATCTATAAAACATACACAATAAACCTAGTACATAATTAACATGCCCACGAACACCGTAGACGTGCTACGTAGCTCGTAGCGCTTGCGTAGCACGGCTGTTTTCAGGTTTGTCAATGGTAGAAACCGTGGCCCTGGCGTACAGGCAAGTGAAGGAACACGGATGGGTTTTAGTCTGCTAAAGTCTGACACACCCTTCCTCTCCGCCCAGAGCGGGAGAAGTTATTTGATGATTTCCCATTCCAACAACGAAAAAAAAGGCTTTTTAATGGTGACGTATGCGAAGCGTAATATAATTACGCACAGCTTAAAAAAGTAAAATGTGTTTGGGAGGTTAAAGTCTCTATTCCCGTGTAACTGTATCATCATCATCATCATTTCAGCCGAAAGACGTCCACTGCTGTACATAGGCCTCTCCCAAGGTTCTTCACGACAACTGGTCCTGCGCCTCCCGCATCCAGCGGTAGAATCTTCTCGTCCGAAATACCACAGTGTTGAGCCAAAAGTCTTCGACCTGTGTGTATTGAAAGTGATGACTTATGGAATTGAGACGTGGTCGCTAACAATGGGCCTTATAAGAAGGCTCAAAGTCACTCAAAGTGCAATGGAGAGGGCTATGCTTGGGGTTTCACTGCGTGATCGAATTAGGAATACGGAGATCCGTAGAAGAACGAGAGTAACCGACATAGCCCGAATAATTGGAATATTAAAGTGGCAGTGGGCTGGGCACATTGTTCGTAGGACTGATGCCCGATGGGGCCGACAGGTTCTCGAGTGGCGACCACGCACCGGAAGACGCAGCGTGGGTAGGACCCCGACAGGGTGGACCAATAACCTGGTGAAGCTCGCGGGAAACCGCTGGATGTAACTGTATATGCAGATAAAATTCAAAGAACCAACCTCATTTCTTTTCTTTTTTTAAAGCGAGTCCATTGATTGATGAATTAATCTCATATTTTTTATTGCATAATTTTTAATATGTATGATGTAATATTATTTTGATTTAAAAGAGTATCCATGGTGTTTCTTACCCGTTCTTGTCTATAGGTAATGGAAACACCTATTAGCTTTGGAATAGATCGCTAGCTTCATCTATTTGAGTGACCAACTCTGACCGTTTATTTGAATTAAATGCTAATAATGAAAAATATTCGTATATAAGTCGTGATGTATAATAATAAGTCGTGGTGGCCTAGTGGTTAAAACACCAGCCTCTCAAGTATGAGTGTGCGGGTTCGATTCCAGGTCAGGCAAGTACAATGTAAGTTATATGTACTTTCTAAGTATATCTTGGACACCAATGACTGATTAAAAGGTGAAGGAAAACATCTTGAGGAAACCTGGACTTTAAGTCTGAAATCGCCAACCCGCATTGAGCAAGCGTGATGATTACGCTCAATCCTTCTCTGTATGAGAGGAGACCTGTGCCCAGCAGTGGGACGATAAAAAGGTTGGGTGATGATGATGATGATGAATCAGCAATCAGAAATATTTTATTTGTGATACATAGGTAAAGTGGTTATTCATATTTGAGGATAAAATGCGCTAAGATCAGCCTATTATAGGCATACAAATACAAAAAATAAAATAATAAATAAATAAAAAATAAAATAAAAAAGCCTTATACACACATCAAAAGTGTCTAGGGATCAACATATATTTTTGCAATAACTTTTCTCCTGATTGATATTAATTAAAATTTTCTTTAAGGATTCATCAAATAAAGTGTTTTCGTTTGTCACAGTAACGATAAACCAAGTCACCTTTGCATTAATAAAGAAATTTGCCATTTTCCTAATAAAGGGATATTTGACATTTGAACCACTAACACAAAAGTTCGAAAAAAAGACTGAAATAACAGTTTTCTCTAAAATTTTATTGGGTAACTTAAACAATTAATAATCCGTGTTTCTACCGCGAACACTAACAACACAAGAACATCGGTTTGGCATACTCAAAATGAGTTCATCCAAATCACGCTGTGGAATGGCCGCCCATGTTCGTTGCAACAACAAAAAAAGGTCTTCTTGCGACTGGATACCCTCCATATTCGGCAGAGCTCTTCTCTGTAGCATATCCCATGCATGCTCAATCGGGTTCAAGTCTGGCGACTGAGCAGGCCAGGGCAGGACATTGATGTTAGCTGCGGCGAGAGTCTGTCTTACAACTCTTGCGGTGTGCGGTCGTGCATTATCATGCATTAACTGAAATAAGGGACCGATTTGCACTTGTAGAGGAACGATGACGTCTGATACAATCGTTTCAGCATAAATTTGAGCGTTGAGGTTGCCTCTGATCCAAATCAACTCAGTTCTTCCGCCGATCCAAATACCCGCCCATACCATGATGGTTCCACCACTATAAGGATGGACTTCCTGGCAGGATTTTAATCGCTGTTGGCGTCCAGGGGTTCTCCAGTGTCGTATACGTCTTGTATCCGGTCTCATACCAAAACGAGACTCATCAGAAAAGCACACGAAACGCCATTGTTCTTCTGCCCAATTTCTGTGTTCAAGAGCCCATTGATATCGAATCCTACGATTGTGCATTGCTATAGGTGGTACCCGTAGCGGTCTTCGGGAATGAAGGTTCACTTCATGCAAGCGGTTTCTGACTGTTTGGTCGCTAATTAAGTTCCCTGAAGAGTGATGAAGCCTCACGGCTAACATCATGGCGGTTATTGTTGGAGCTCTTCGAGTTAAGATTTGAATGTATCGGTCTTGTCTCCGTGTGGTGCAGCGATACCGTCCTCCATGGCGCTCAGCCACGGTACCAGTGCTTCGGTAACGTGTCCAAAGTCGACTGATAACACTCTGACTTGTATTCAGAGCTAAAGCCACAGTACGTTGCCGGGAACCAGCTTCTATCATTCCCACGGCTCTGAGCATTTCTTCCCTGCTTAAATGACGTCGCCGCTCCATAATAACGTTGGTTTTAATCAGTAGTAGGGAAACAGTAGCACTAATAATGTCTTCAATGCGTTGTATGTTTTTATAGGGAAAATATTGACAGCTGATTTTCATCTTTTACTCGAATTTGAT
This sequence comes from Sesamia nonagrioides, assembly GCA_017933935.1. NCBI lineage: Eukaryota > Metazoa > Arthropoda > Insecta > Lepidoptera > Noctuidae > Sesamia > Sesamia nonagrioides. The sequence continues at coordinate 457,006 of JADWQK010000063.1, read as the reverse complement.
TCACAGTTCCTGATTCAAATTATGAAATGCACCAAAAAGGATCCATATAAATTTATAAAATCATAAATTTATTACAAAGCCACATCTCAATCTCAAGAAATCCGCATAAAAATGCTTGATCCCTAGACACTTTTGATGTGTGTATTTCCAGTAAACATTAAACATTTTGACTATTGTATAGCATTAAGGTATTGTACCTACTTATGTATCCTAGTAACAAATTAAGAAAAAAGTATAAATTGAAGTAGTTAGTTTCTAGGTATGAATTATTTGAAAATAAACTCAATTTTAAAATACTATAAAAAACATGTTTAAATATTTATTCTATTTTTCTACTGGAACCCCCCTCAGGTAAAGGCCTCCTCCAAAGCTTTCCATTTTTCGCGGTTTTGAGCTAATTGATGCCATTGTGGGCCAGCTATCTTCTTAATTTCATCATCCCATCTTGCGTATGGTCTTCCTCTACATCGTTTGCCTGATGGACTTCTCCATAACTTGACTGTTTTTGTCCATCTTTGATCTTTAAGTCGCGCTATGTGACCGGCCCATTTCCATTTTAATTTCTGGCTGTAACTAAGTGCATCTATTGTTTTCATTTTAGATCTTATTTTTGTGTGGTTAATTTTCTCTATTTTCTTGATGTTCATCATACTACGTTCCATACCTCGTTGATATGTGACTATTTTATTTTTTATTTTGTTAGTAAACTTCCATGTTTGACATGCGTACGTAAGACAGGGAACGAGACAAGAGTCCATAATTGTTTTCTTTATTTTGATAGACATTTCGGTTTTAAATATTTCCTTGTAACTCCAATACTTGTTCCATGTATGTTTGACTCTTCTCTCCACTTCTAGTGCATTACTTTCCCTGTTAAATCCAATTTGTTTCCCCAAATATATATAATGATCCACATAGTTTATGAGGTCATTACCAATTCTTATATTAGACTTTTTGAAATTCGTCATTACTTTGGTTTTTGTGATGTTCATTTCTAGGCCAACTTGTCTGAGACAAAATAATAAATATAACTAAATAAATGATAATAATACATTAAAATAGGGACAATTAAAGTCAAAAGTCTAATAATTTCTTAAGTTAACGTCAAAACCATTCTGATTTAAATACAGTATTGCCATATAAGCAAATCACATAACGTTGTCACAATGAAGTCAAAACAATTAGTTAAAGTTAAGTCGAAGAAAAAAATTACAATTATACAATGTCAAGATTTGTCCAATAGAAAGTCCGATACACTATAATAACATTTTTGACACAGCATACTTCTTAGTTTTACTTTAAATGAAAATTCATTTAAAGTAAAACTAAGAAGTATGCCGTGTCAAAAATGTTATTATAAAAAAAAAAAAATAAACAAAAAACTCACAAAATACAAAATACAGGCAATTTTTTTAAGCTCTTTCGGCAATTTATGAAACGTTAAAGATATACAAAGTTTTCGTCTTAATTACAAAACTCTGTCCTGCTTTCCTCCTAGCTCATGGCCACCCCTCACTGTCTCTACCTCATCAATTCCCATGGACATGCGTTCAGATAGCTATAATAAATGCGGGGGAGGCGATTTGGCACTCGCAACGTAATGGGCCGGCACTTCCTGGTACCACTACTGATTGTCTAGGCAACCGTCGGGGACGCTGAGACAGTGATTTGGATCTTTAACAGAAGGAAATGGTTTCAGTAATGAAATATGTAGATAATTCAATTGCTTACACAAATCTCGTTGATGATAAAGCGCGCTAGTTTATTAAGAGCCTATTCACTCAAAAAAACTGAATAGTAGTTGAATTGTAGTTTATTAAGAGCCTATGCACTCAAAAAACTGAGTGAATAGAAAGGAAGACGGTAGTTGAGCGAGGTGATGCAAGTTATACCCAAGAACACGACTAATGATGCTGCGCTAGAGGGAGATTGATCTGGGGCCCTCGACCAAACTCCCGACACAACAACATTTGGAATATCGCACCCTGTACACATCGCAACATAACTGCTCAGACCTGTCCTCCGTACGGCTTCACCAGACATCATGCCGGAACACGTTGAATCGCTTGGCAGCAAGACTTTATTATCTGGTGGTTGATAACTTCTGCTGCAGCCGATGTTATAATCTACCACCGAGAAATATGCACAGACCATACAGTATTTGTGTTGTAATCGACGTAAAAAGTGTTTATCGTAAATGCACGACTTGAGGAGGAGCCTTAAGGCCGTTGGCAACAATATGGTACATATATTGTTACATACACGAAGAAAGCCGATGCCAACGGCCTTAAGGCTCCTCCTCAAGTCGTTCTCCTCATTGCTGAGGATCGTGATGTCCCTGCTATCCTCTTCTTCACAAAAGTTCGCCATTTGTTACGATCCCTGGCCGCGAGTATAGCATCATGCAGGCCGGTGTCCAGAGAGGAACGGATTTGGTGAGCCCACCTTATTGGACTGCGACCTCGGGAACGTCGTCCATCCACCTTCCCAGTAACCATTAGATGTTCGAGGTTGTCTCCATCCTTTCTGGCAATATGGCCAAATAACTCCAAAATTCTTCGAAGGCAGATAGAGGAGAGTCATATTGTGACATCCAGCTCTCGAAGGATTGATGCATTTGTACGGAATGCTGTCCGAGGAATCTGAAGCATCTTCTTCCAGCACCACATCTCGAAAGCGTCAATGCGGTCTCGATCGGCTTTCTTGATTGGCCTTAACACATTGAACGCCGAGCATATAATGGCAGTTAGTCATTTGGGCCACGGGGGACACCGGTGAGCCACCCTGTATTGTGTAGTGACCGGAGCGAGGTGTTTACTTCAAACGTTGATTACAAGCCACGGGGCAATAAAATTGAATGAAAACAGTATAGACGTGACCCGCGTGGCCCTGCCCAACGACCAAAACAGCTTTGGTTTTTTAATATTTGGAAAAGATAAAAAATTATAGCGAATTTCTTAAGAGATGTTAGGAAGTGCTCTAAAACAAAATAAATTTTTTATAATTTTTCTTGTGTTTATTTATGTTTAAAAATGGCTAACAATTAAGGCTATGCAAACGTTTTATCGTTTGCGAATCGAAACGTGACCTGAAAAGCATTGTGCAAGTGTGTCAAGCAAATCGCAATCTTCCATAAATGTTGTTAAATCATGTATTTAAATAACAAATTTCTTCAACAGACACGAGTTACTCGTATCACCCGGCGATACACGATGATACGTTCGTTCGTCGGAAACAGCGACGCAACCGCACAACCTTCACGCTGCAGCAGGTAAATAAATATGTATCGACAGACATCATATCAGCATCATCTATCATAAAAAAGCATTGCAATGCATGCCGCCAGATATTGGCGCTGATTCAAATCAAATCAAATCAAAATTGTTTATTTCAAATTAACCATCACTTGGTACTTTTGAATAGTCAATGTCGGTCAGTCCAAGAAAAGTGAAGCTAAATTGCACGTTCCAAAGCGTAGATCTCTATGGAGAAGAACGTGCAAGAAACTCCATGGACACTCTTTTAAAATCATAATATGGGTTACATTTCTTCGTTATATATTTATGCTGCTTCTATCATGTGAGCACAATATACATACACCCATTTTTCATTAAGATAGGTATAGAAGATGGTTTAATAAAGAAATAGATGTACTGTACTTGAATTTTGTGAACATTAAAATTGGCGCCATTAGGTAGACGAATATAATTTTTCAATTTCACATTTTCTTATCTGCCATTTGATACAAATAATTCGGCTCTTAAGAGGGGACTCTAGTGGCGTTGTCTCCATATAAACGTATTCCGTGGTTTTCTTCGTGGAAACCGCTTTTAGAGCAATGATTTTACAATTTCACACCTTGATTATACGCACCCTTATTATTTGATTTTTTCGAAAACTTTAGTAAAAGAAATATGATGTTTCAAAATCTCGAATAATAACCCATTTTTATCGCGATGTTCAGACGACTATTATACAAATGTGATAAGTTTTTGACAAAAAAGAAAATAACAGGTTTACTCATTCTCTAAATTTTTATATAAAAATAATTGAGATCTGTCGTGTTTTGAAGAAGATAATAGCGAAATACGAAACATCATTTGGTCAACGTTTTTGTAGGTAAAATCAGCCTGAGTTGCAACTGTCCCTTTCGCTCTTTAGGGGGAAAGGTTGAAAGCGGTGCGACGGCAATAGTTTTTTCAAATACCTATTTCTCAAATTCCTCGGCACTAGAGTCCACTCTTAATTAATTTTAAATCAATTTCAAAGTAAACTTTTCCTTTTTTTACTTCCTATTTATTGTTAGCTTTCAGACTGTAGTGAATTTTCTCAAGTACAATATCTAACACTTCTTACCTTACAGTTGGAGGAACTGGAGACTGCCTTTGCGCAGACGCACTATCCCGACGTGTTCACGAGAGAAGATCTTGCGCTCAAGATCAACCTCACGGAGGCCAGAGTACAGGTCAGTCACCAGATTTTTATATCTTAGATTCGAAATTTAATTTATTTATTTGACAGCCATCGCCAAGCGCTTAGTCGACTCTTCACGTGACCAGAGGGTTGGGCTACTGTTTGGCCAAAGAATCAGCATCGCCATTTTGGGCACATTTCCATTTGATGCCCTCTAATTATGTCCATTCTTACTTTATAAACTTATCAGTATACAATATTATTTTTAAACTTTTTAAATTATGTTTTACAGTAACACTTACAATATATTAAATAGATTACTTTAAGCGGACCGCGGGGTCTAACGCGAAAGCCGAATCATGCAACCGCGATTTCACGTGGAGATGATGATGATGATATTAATTAGATTAATTCACACTCTGAGCTTAGAATTTCTATTATATTATATATACAAAGATTTGAAAAAAAAATAACAAGCTGGGTGGATAAAGGAAAATTTGCCAGATTACTTAAAATGTTCTTACTCAGTAGTCTGTAAGCGATGTAACACTTAATATTTGTAAATAATGTAACTTCTTTGCTAGATACTAATTTAAATGTCCGCGCTATAAATAATAATTAATTATTGTTGATATACTTTGTTCCGTTCCCACAGACAAACCGTGGAAACGGTTTTGCGGGGCATAGCTTTTATCTCAATGTATTGTAAACTAGGTTAAGAAAATAAATAAATAATAATATTAAGAAACACTGCGCCATTTCTCAAAGCATTCCTCCTAATCTTATGAATTTATATGTCTGCCCTCTTTTTACTGACGCTTTTTCGTTTTATCGACTTTCAAATCACAACAATACTAAAGAAATGTTCACTTCAAAATAATGTTTTATCGTTAAGGGCCGTCCAGATTTTTTTTTGCTGGCAATCGAATTGAAATCGCCTGACGTAAATTAAAGTATTTTCAAGTATTAATCACGCCTAAACTGTCTATGGGATCATCACAAATCAGCAGTTAGACTGTGAAGCGGACCCCAGACTCCAAATCTGAAAAGCTTCGGATGCGACTGGGGATTAACGCTGAGATGATGATGAAACTGCCTATGGAATATCTTAGGTTGACAGGACTAATATTTTATCTTCTGCCCTTATTTTAATGATATCGAATGAAGAGGACGCACTGAACTGGTGAATACTAAATTTAATTTGCATGCACAAACATGACACACCCACACAAAACACACATACACTTACATGCACCTCTGTAGGCACTAACAGATACCGTTTATTTGTTTTTATTTTATTTTTTTTTTCTTAATTTTGTTCTGATGGTGTCTAGTTTTGCACCTAAACAGTAATATTAATTATTGCCTTGTATCTAAAATCCAAATAATTATAACTTAAACTCATCTAGGCAATGGAAATTATTCAATTGAGTAGTACATAGTTTATATGTTATTTTGATACCTATAATTACAAGATATTTAGTTAAGTATCTTAGCTTAGGTATTGGTTGCAACTCTAAAATACAACTTTACTTACCTTAGGTCTATTTTTATTGTAAAACAATTGTGTTTCTTTACTTTAAGGTGCAAATAAACGATTTTTATTTTATTTTTATTATTTTTATTAATTTAGTTTGTGAATAAAGGTGTCGGTGTAAATATTTCACCAAATACGTTTGAATCCCATGTAATAAGGTGATATTCAAAATGATTAAATTATTCATTGGTATTTAGTTGTATCGTGATTCGTGGGCAAATAGTAATTAATAACGGTGTTGAGTTGATTCATTACAGGGTTTCACGTGGTCATAGGAATTATTAATAAATTCCTAACACATCGGGTGTTACTAAGCTGGTTTAGTTAGCATTTACAATATCTATTCAGTGACAATTGCGTCAAATTATTGAATATAATATAATACTTATATAGATTAGCGGAGGCCTAGTGGTACCGGTTGCGACTTACAAATTCTAGGTGGTAGGTTAAAATCCCATCAGGCGTCTTACTTTGTATAAATAGGGATGTTTCATGGGTAAAAAAAAATATTCTATTTAGTCCGTCATTCAGATTATACAAAAATATTGGATACTTAAGTATATTTCTTTTTATCAAATCAATAAAAATTGAAAAATATAAAAGGCATCAAAGATCAGGAGTGGTGGCTGGTGACGTCACTCCTCGCTAAAAAGTGTAGCGTGCAGTGACGTCACACGAGTTTTCAACACACTGTGTCGTCTTCATTTTTTGTTTATATGAAAAAAGAAAAAATACGTAGGTATCTAGTATTTTTTGGAAATCTGACTTTTTCACATCTTTTTTTTTAGTCAACTACCCTATTGCATCACCACTGCTCTCAAAATAGTGAAGAAAAATATCATGAGGAAATCGGCATATCCTAGAGGCAAAACTAACTCCCACTGGGCCCGTGTCAATATATTTATCCCTATTTGCCCATGTGATCGAAATTTGAAACTGGTTCGACCGATTGAGATGAACAATCAATGACCACTGGTTATATACTTGAAATTTGAGTTGGAGAAATCTGTTTTCGCATTTTAAAATTTTTCGCAACTGAAACATGGTCGCTCACAATTAGCTTCATACGAAGGCTCAGACTCATACAAAGGGCGATGTAAAGAGCTATGCTCGGAGTTTGTCTGTGCGATCGCATCAGAAACGAGAAAATCCGCAGAAGAACCACAGTCACCGACTTCGGGTCGTTAAAATTAAGTGGTAGTGGCGGGGCACATTGCTCGTAGAACGGATGGCCGATGGAGCAGTAAGGTTCTGGAGTGGCCACGTACCGGAAAACGCAGCGTAGGGAGGCCCCCAACAAGGTGGACCAATGACCTGGTGAAGGTCGCGGGAAGCCGATGGATGCGGGCAGCACAAGACCGGTCATCGTGGAAGCCGTGGGGGAGGCCTTTGTCCAGCAGTGGACCTGTTCGGAGCAATACAACGAACAGCTGAGCACTTTTGCTTTCGTGAATTTCTATAAAACTAGCACAATTAATTATTAAAGTCAGTGCGTATTCGGCCGTCGATCGCGTAACTCAAACATACCAGAACCATACAAACCATCTTTTAGATTAAACCAACATAGCTTTCTCACTTATAACCATTATTTTGTCTAAACCATAAAACCATAACCAAATTAAAGTCGTATCATTTAAAACCAAACCAATACCAAACCATTACCATCAACTAAACTAAAACCATCATTCAATCTAGAAAGTTGGTATCGCGCAGAAGCCGTACTTTCTACAGGACCTCTCTAGGCTCAAAGAGAAAAGAAAGAGAAATGAATCGCACTTCAACAACGCTATCTTATTGTCAATTCCACCAAACACACTTGTAACTTACATAACACCCACTTCACTTACCCCCACAAAGTCATACTCCAGCTCTACCCCCAAATTCTACATAAAATTTGAAATTTACGCGCGTCGCCACCGGGCCACGTGTAACCTGTCCGCCTCAATAAGGATCACAAACGTCGGCAGCCTCATATCGTCCAGGAACGTCGTCTGCCTTATACAGTATGACTGGTTAAGCCAGAGATGTACTCGAGGGGATTAAAATGTACCTATATCCATCCTTCTAATATTATAACCGTGAATATGGATGCAGGTATGTATTTGTTCGCTTAATCTGGGGGTGGCCTGAAACACAGGCTTTTACTAACCTAGCTCACGTAGGTGGCGCATAGGCAAGTGAACAAACACGGGTGGGTTTTAGTCAGTAAAAGTCTGACACGCCTTTCCGCTCCGCCCAGAGTGGGAGAGGTCATTTGATGATTTCCCATCACTAATAAAAAAGGTAGGTCGCCACGAGCTATGCAGTCAGTAGGTACCCATGCACCATACGTAGATTCATTGCATTGTTAAGGTTGTTGAGCAATGGATTTGCGATATGCTTCAAAATGATTCCAATTGTTAGCAAAAGTGTGTTACTTAATTAGAGTCCATATGTTCTCTGATATACCTAGATGTTTATTTAAAATGTTTCGTGTATAATACATATACCATAAATAGATTTTATTATTCAACTAGCTGCGCCACGTGGTGTCCCCCGCATAAGTCTTGATCTCGTAGGAATATCGGATTAAAAAGTAATCCAGGATAAGATCTACCCATGAGGTATCATCCAAATCCATTTGACTCTGACTGACTGACCTTCTGACTATTCAATAGTGCCTGTATCTGGTCTATTTGAAATAAATCCTTTGATTTTCATTTAGCTGTTTTAATGTAAAAGCATAACAATGCTTAACATAATTGTTTGTTATGCTCTTTTATTAGTTTAGATTCAGACAACATGACTGAAAGACGATTTTAATAACTTTAAAGTATACTCAACGTTATCACAATTTACAGAAAACTTCAAGGGAAAAATCCATTTATATTCAATATGTAGTTTGCAAACCGAAATTCATTTTCGATTTGTTTTTCGCTAGAGCGTGCAATGTGGAGAGTGAATGATATTGAACTGAAGACTGAATGTAATGCGAGTGCTTCGTAACCCGGACGTGAACGAGGGTACGATTGGGTCAAAAAGCCTTTTTGGAAATTGATCCGAATGAATGAAGGTTATGTCTTCAACTTGTTATTTGGATATATTTAATTTTGTAGTTGAGCGAAGTACAAAATAGATTCTTCTTTTTCATTTTTTTTTTATATAATTTTAAACTAGTGCTTGACTGCAATCCCGCCTGATGGTAAGCAGTGATGCAATCGTTGATGGTAAAGCGCACTAGTTTATTAAGCCTATTCACTTAAAAAACTAAGGAATAGGAAGGATGACGGCAGTTGAGCGAGGTGATGCAATGTTAAACCCAAGACCAACACGACCAAACGATGCTGCGTTAGAGGGAGATTGATCTGGAGACTCTCCACGACCAAACTCCCGACACAACAACATTTGGCGCATCGTAACTGCCACACATCGCAACACAACTGCTCAGACCCGTCCTCCGTACGGCTTCACCAGACACGACGAATCGCTTGGCGGCAAGACTTTGTCTGGTGGGTGGTAACTTCTGCCGGCAGCCGATGTTTTGGCCTACCACCGAGACTAAATTTGACTAGATGTAATTTGTCTATAAAGTAAAATATTTATGTTATGACGATTAGGGGCTACTACAACTTTAGTTCCAGCCTTAACCTTTAAGTTAATATTTCTATTTTGAACTTCATTAAGGTTAAGTCGAAATTCGTAATATAAAAGTGCCAACTTAGTACCTAACTAAGCTGTCATTTTTATACAATATGTAAAGAAAACCCTGTCCGACCTGTAAGGATAGTAAAGATTAGGTAAACACATGACCAAATAACATATGAAATTTTACATAATCATCATAGTAACAATACTAGTGAATTTTGAAATAATCTCTTTTTCCCGCGAATTAATTCCAACTTCCCCAAAATTTGGTAATTTTTAAAAAGTGGCAGCATTATTTTTGGCGGTATAATTCTGAGCGAATAGCGACGCGACCGCGTGCCGCGTGCCCTGCCCCTCTTCGCCCGCCCTGGATGGCCTACCGCACATTTTTAAGTTACCTCTTTGTGCGAAATAATATTTATTTTTTTAGGGGGATTTTTTTTTAAAGTTTAAATCGGTTTTGTAGGCTTTAGTAGAATCAGTTATCGATACCTAACAATACCTTCACGGATCGGACAGGGTTTTCTTTACATATTCTATAGGTAAAGGACTACCATTTCGATAATGGTTAGATGCATAATTCAATAACCATTTTAGTGGTTTAAACATGATCTTAATACAATCCATGTTTTGTTATAGAGAGTTACTTATATTGTCCATCTCCTTCATCTGCTTTAACATTTCCTTTTTTAAACATCGAAGTATTATGCTGAAATAGGAGCCTTTTGGAATCGTATACTTCCGGAAGTTTTATGATATTCCTGTACCAGTCACAGTAAATATTTTTTCTTACATTCTTTCTTCTCCTGACTTTAACATCAGATCATCTCTAAGATACCAAATTGTATTATTGACATCCAAACTATACACTTGTACATATTACAACATTAGGTGTATTTTCAAAGACCAGCTAAATTTAAGAGGGTGGTACAGATCATTAACCTGATCAACTTTCTTCATGGAACTAATAGGTACCGCAATCTGAAGGATATTGGTAGTTATAGTCTAAACCTAAAGGGTACTTAAGAAGAATATAATTGCGATTATAGTAGGTATGTGGTAGGTATATGGATATTGCTTGTTTTTGATTTTAGTTTTATTTTTGTAGTGTTTGTTTTTTTTTATTTTTTTTTTATAAGCTAGGGTGCTGTGTTGTGTTGTCCACACTATCTTTGTATAATCTGTCTTTTATAAGTGATGACTTATAATTGGCTGTCAGTCTCACATACATTTTTTTTTTAATCTGTTTGTTTTAGCTGTAAGTTGTCCATAGTTATTAAATAAATAAATAAATAAACATATAAATAAATAAATAAATAAATATTACGGTTAGGGCTGTGGTTAAGCTTTTGACTGCTGCGCTGCGTGTCGCGGGTTCGCTTCCCGTATGGAGCAGATATTTGCATGACCTACAAGTAGTTGGTCCGGGTCTGGGTATTTTTGTATGTGAGTTGATATGTTTGTAAACGCACCCACTACACCGGAGAAAATGCTACTATGGGGCAACTTATTTTATAGAAAAAAAAGAAATAGTCAATCCATTGCTTCATATGTAAAAAAAAAGCTTTGCTCAATAATGTGAATAACGCAATGAATGTTTTTGATCTGTCAAAATGAAAGCGTAGGTACTCTTAGTGTCCTAAACAATTACCCCGCGGTCCTAAAACATTAAAATTATGTAAGGAGATGTTAGATCTGAGCATTAGGCTGCTTGTCGCCCGGTAAGGACCAGGCCGGAATCAATGGCGTGTTGTGTTTCATGCGCGCCTCAAAGAGATGTTAACACATCGTGACGGGGTCCACGAAGACCGAGGCCTCCTGGATCAGCGTTGTTGGTTGGTTAAAAAAGAAACCGTGGCCGTGGCGCACAGGCAGGTGAAGAAACACGGATGGGTTTCAGTCAGTAAACGTTTGACACGCCCTTCCTCTCCGCCCAGAGGAGGAAGAGATCATTTGATGATTTCCCATCCTAAAGAAACAAAAAAGGCTGAATAGCGAAGCGACCTCTTTTGTCATTGAGCTGAATGCATGATGTCTATTGCCAGTATGATGGTTAGATATACGCGATCTTTTTGAAAGACTGAGGAGTTTGTTTTTTAATTACTTAGCGCCCTAGGGCTATTCTAGCTGCATTATTATCCTAGAGCGCTAATTGGTCACCTAGAAGCCCTATTTTGGGGTAATAGGGACCTACTCATCATACACTAGTCATGGTGGCCTAGTGGTTAAAACACCAGCCTCTCAAGTATGAGTGTGCGGGTTCGATTCCAGGTCAGGCAAATACCAATGTAACTTTTCTAAAGTTATATGTACTTTCTAAGTATATCTTGGACACCAATGACTGAAGGTGAAGGAAAACATCTTGAGGAAACCTGGACTTTATAAGTATGAAATCGCCAATCCGCATTGAGCAAGCGTGGTGATTACGCTCAATTCTTCTCTGTATGAGAGGAGACCTGTGCCCAGCAGTGGGACGATAAAAGGTTGATAACGAGGGACCTACTTACCGAAAGAGAAATTTAAAACATTATAATTAAGTAAGATGTTAGTTGTAACTACTTTATCCATTTTCCAAACGACTCCAACAGTTTACATAACCGTCTGGGAACCTAATCTCCCCGGTGCCTCTCCGCGAGCCGAGCAACACGGAGCCTGTTTTAGTCAAATTGCTCGACGCTACCGGTCCTGTTTTATTTATGCCCAAATAAAAATTGCTCAATTCCGTCGTACCGCCACAGGTACAATTTAGTGGCAGGCTTGCTACACTTTTATTGCACATATCTGCTGAATCATAATGCCAGTTAAGTGGACGGTGGAAACCTTGTTTTATATTGGTATGATGCACATAAAATAAGATCTTTGACATTTCTTTCTGGGCATTGATTTCTGAACGCATGGTATAAAGTTTCTACTGAAAAATGAAAAACTGTTACTGGAAACGCTTTACGAACACACCTGGCCAATCTGAACTAATTCAACTGATTGAAAGGGCTCTAGTGCTTGATTGCAATCCTGCCTGATGGTAAGCAGTGACGCAATCGTTGATGGTAAAGCGCGCTACTTTATTAAGAGCATAATCACCCAAAAAAAAAAAGTCTGTGTGAATAGGAAGGAAGACTGCAGTTGAGGTTGGAGGTGATTCAATGTTAAATCCACCAACATTATCAACGATGCTGCCGGAGTAGGCTGGCTGAAGCCAGGGGGAAATTGATCTGGAGACCCTCCACGACCAAACTTCCGACACAACAGCATTTGGCGCATCGTACCCGGCACACGTCGCAACACAACTGCTTAGAATAGAATAGAATGGAATACTCTTTATTATGTACAGACAGCCTCCGTGGCGTAGCGGTAGCGGACACGGTCGCTGCGCAAGGTGGCGCGGGTTTGATCCCCGCACAGTGCAAATAATTGTCTGCATGAATATGAATATTTGCACTGGTCTGATTGTGCCTCGGAAAGCACGTTAAGCCGTTGGTCCCGGTTGCCATACGAACATCTAGTGGCAGTCGTTACGGGTTGTTGGAGCCCTCAAAAGTCCAACAATTGGTCTAACTGTAATGCTTCGATGTCGCCTTCGGGTTGTGGAGGTCAGACGGCAGTCGCTTCACGGAAAATGTCGAAGTTTAGCCATATCAGCAGTTGGACTGGTAAAGCGGACCCCAGACTCCAAAGCTTAAAAGGCTTCGGATGCGACTGGGATTAACGCTGGGATGATGATGATGACTCTTTATTGTGTACACCATTTAATTAGAGGACATAAATATGATATATTTTGCTCAGAATAGAATAGAATGGAATACTCTTTATTATCCATACTAATATTATAAATGCGAAAGTAACTCTGTCTGTCTGTTACGCTTTTCCGCTTAAACCTCTCAACCGATTTTGATGAAATTTGGCACGGACTATCTTTAGACCCTGAGAAAGAACATAGGCTACCTTTTATCCCGGAAAAATTTGATATTCCCGAGGGAAATCAAAAACCACGCGGGCGAAGCCGCAGGCGGAAAGCTAGTGTACATCATAAATTAGAGGACATAAATATGTAAATTTTTACAAACATACCAGTGCTGATTAATTTTCTAAACCTAGAGATAAAGTCCAAAGTATTTAATTACTAGCTTTCCGCCCGCGGCTTCGCCCGCGTGGAGTTCGGTTTTATCGCGCTTTTTAAATTTCCCTCGGGAACATCAAATTTTTCCGGGATAAAAGGTAGCCTATGTTCTTTCTCAGGGTCTAAAGATTGTCTGTGCCAAATTTCATCAATATCGGTTTAGAGGTTTAGGCGGGAAAGCGTAACAGTCAGACAGACAGACATACAGAATTACTTTCGCATTTATAATATTAGTATGGATTTATTTCATAGTGTACGGTATTGGCCCTATTCCTTTGTTCACAAACTAAACTTTATTATTTATATTATTATTTATAACTAAATTATTTATTATTATTATTATAAACTAAATTTAAGTTAAGTGCACCTTTTTCTTTCTATTTCATTAAGAAAAGGACAGAAGATAAAATGTTAGTTCTTTTCTTTCTTTCTCTTATGGCTTCGCACGGTTTGTCCATTTAGCCAATGTCACGTAATGAATTATTCATGTCGAAAAAGACGGCCGCGCGGACCGAACACGGAGGAAGATTTGGTTCAAAGCCATGATGTGGCCACTATGCTACAATATTTCACTGTTCTTTATGAATTATTCACTGAATGCACTTTTTACTACATAAATCACGCGTTTTTATTTAGTAAACGACACTGTAAATAATTTAAAAGTCCAATGAAAAATGAGCGTGGCACTCATCTTAGCTTCCCGCCAAAACTCCAAATGTTAGTTTAGACCTATCTAATTAGTCCGCTCCTGACGTATGTTTGGTCGCCATATTTATAATCGCGTCTATGGAGTATCTTAATTTGACAGGATTAAACTAAAATGTTATCTTCTATCCTTTTGTTAATGAAATAAATTGAAAAAGATGCAGTTAACCTAAAATTAGTTTAGTTTGTGGAATTTCATTCAATTTCGCACACTCTCCAATATTAATCCTTTAGAACAGGCCCGTCCAACATACGGCCCGCGGGCCACGATGTGGCCCGCCTAAGTCGTTGAACCGGCCCGCGACGACGTCTCGTCGCCCAGCGCGGGTTGGATAATATAAGCAGTGATTACATTACCGATCGTGTAAATTCGTTAAAAAATTATATGATCGGTCAGCAAGCAATGTTCAAAATACCAAAAGAAAACTTCGAGACAGTTACAAGAATATGCTTCATGATAACAGAAGCCATTGCCAAGCGAAGCAAGCCCTTATCGGACGGCGAGTTCGTCCAGGAATGCTTGTAGATATTTACTTCAGTAGCATGTCCAGAGCAAGAAGAATTGATGACATGCCCAACGAAACCAAGTCGTCTTTAAAAACACAACTGACGAACTGCGTTTTCTATAATTTCGCTCTCGACGAAAGTACTGGTATGTCCGATACAGCGCAGTTGGCAGTTTTCGAGGTGTAACAAAAGATATACTGTGATCGAAGAATTGCTTGATTTGCATCCAATGAAAGATACAACCACAGACAGTTCCAAGCATTTCTGTCAGATGTAGGGTCAGTTCACGAAGACATTGTGTACTTCAGCCGTGTTCGCTGGTTCAGCAGACAGCCACACTGAAGCGATTCTATTTGTTTCTTGCTGAAGTGAAGATTTTTCTTGAAAACAAAGGTCAAGAAACTACATACTTTTTAAACTGATGAACAGTGGTTGGCTGATTTCGCTTTCCTGGTTGACATAACTATCTGTCTGATCTTAACCTAAAACTGCAAGGAAAAAATCAACTATGTTTGCAGCTATATGAACATGCTCAAGCTTTCACTAAGAAGCTCATATTGTTGGAGAAACAAATGGAACAAAAGGCTGTTAGTGCATTAGGAGATCTTATCGTCCAGAAATCAAGAGACATTGGACTTAACAAAGTACACAAAATCACAAATGCCCAAAATGAATGTCTTTCAAAATTCGTTTGATGTTGAAATTGAAAGTGCTGGACTAAACCTACAGTTGGAATTGATTGATTTACAAAGCAATTCTCTTCTTAAAGCGACATGCAATGATTGCCTTCCAAACGGGTTGCTTGAATTTTACAAAAAGTATATTAGCTCCAATCCAAACCAGCCTTAGCCCCAAACCTTGCTGAATTAGCTTTTCAACAAATTTCCTTATTTGGAATCCATACACTTGTGAACAGCTTTTTTCATGTATGAAACATAATAAATCAAAAACCAGATCATCTTTATTAGACAACCATCTTACAGGCATTCTCGTCGGTCTCCGTGGCGCAGCGGTCAACCCGCCTGCCTGCGACGTGGAGGCCCCGGGTTCGATCCCCGGCCAGGTCATGATGGGAAAACGATCTTTTCCTAATTGTCCTGGGTCTTGGATGTTTATCTATATATGTATCTATTATAAAATATAGTATCGTTGAGTTAGTATCCCATAACACAAGTCTCGAACTTACTTTGGGGCTAGCTCAATCTGTGTGATTTGTCTGTATATATATATATATATATATTCTGCGCATAGCGACTTCTAAAATACCGGCTAACACAGATTCACTGTGCAAGCAAAAAAGATGTTGGTCATCACATTAGGTTTTGATTTTTAATTAAGCTTCCTTAGCTAATAAGTAGCAAAACTGAGTTTCTTTTTTTAATAAATCATCTATGATGGAATATATCTGTTTTATTTTTACATTTTATTTTTGTTATATTCATTTAGCTTGAAGAGTGTTTACTTAACCTAAACTTTGGACATTTCTTTTGGCCCGATACGGTTACAGAAAGCTAATCCTGGCCCTCCACAAAATTATGTTGGACACCCCTGCTTTAGAACATCGACAGGCTGGTTATTATTCACCTGTGCTCCAGGCTTTGGAGACCGTTTTGAACTAAATCTGAGTCGCCAATTAGCCTCTTCGCACGCCTCTCCACTGAACCAAAGTTGCCAGGTGGCATTTTGCAGCACCAGCCCAAATGTGGCTGCAGTACTCCACACACAAACAGACCTGTGCTTTGTAGATATAACTTTAGAAGCTGTCCTGGTGGGAAGGTCCGCCTGACCTTTGCAATAACGCCAAGTTTCATCGCTGCCACTGTTTCATTGTTGTCATTTTTTTTTAAATGTTGCTCCACACAGTTTATTACTCCTGTATCGTGCGTGAGTTTAAAAGCATACAAACACACATACGCAAACAGCCAGACCCGGAACAACTATCTGTAGGCCAAACAAATATTTCTTCCGTGCGGGAATCGAACCCACGACACTCTGCGCAGCAGTCGATCGCTCAGTCAATGCACCAATCGTGTAAATACTAGGTATTTGAATAATATATGCCATCTTAATCCATAAAGGACTCCATTCAATTACAATAAGCGCTCCTATTTGTAGCTGCAACTGGAGGCAACTGTAACCGAAGTAATTACAATCACATGTCACACGTCAGCATTGACCAGCCTCCTCTCGCTAACCCGCCCAATCCAACAGCCACGTAAGACAATATCCAATTTCGTTTGTCCGCGTCGAACATCCACTTCCATTAGTTAACTACCATTGTCAAAACCCACTCTACTCTAGTTCATTGCCAAAACCACCAAAACAGTTGAGAATTGAACGTAGCAGCCATGTTAGATTGGTCCTCGATAGTTCATTGGTTTGTTCAAATATCGGCGGATATGTGAGTGGTCCGGGGGACGGGGGAGGTCAGATAGAAGTGGTGGTCTGTAACGCGTTTAAGTCGCTCATCTCGGAATGGTATTACGGTATGAGGCTGTTACCCCGCGCCCGCGCACCGCAACTCCGCTCACACCGCACGTGCTACTGGGATTAGGGGTGTCGCGTATGAAGAGGACGCAGGATTAGAGAGTCCGCACAGAGAAGGATTTTATGGTTCATGCAGGAGATGCATATACAATGTGTACATAAAGAAAACCCTGTCCGATCCGTGAAGGTATTGTTAGGTATCGATAACTGATTCTACCAATGCTCACAAAGCCGGGCTGCACTTGAATAAAACATGTTATTTCGCAAAAAGAGGTAACTTAATACATGTGCGGTAGACAATCCATGCGCGGTCGACGGGGGGCAGGGCACGCGACACGTGGTCGCATCGCTTATAAAAATGTGATTTAACTTTTTAAAAATTACCCAATTTCAGGGAAGTTGAAATTAATTCGCGGGGAAAAAAAAGATTATTTCAAAATTCATTAGTATTGTCACTATGATGATGTAAACGTACGTAAAATTTTATATTATGTATCTGACCCGGCGAACTTTGTTCCGCCTTAAAGGCAATATCACATGATCTTATTTTTTTTTTAATTAGGATAATTAGGGTAGCACAAAAGTATAGAAGTCGAAACAATGAAGCTCATCATCATCAACCTTTTTTATCGTCCCCTGTTGGGGCACAGCTCTCCTCTCTTAAGGAGAAGGATTGAGCGTAATCATCACCTTTGCTCAATGCGGGTTGGCGATTTCAGACTTAAAGTCCAGGTTTCCTTAAGATATTTTCCTTTACCTTGTAATTAATTTGGCTTGTAACATTTCATCATTATTAAATCACAATAATAATTAATACATAGAAGAAATTTCATTTTCTCTACTTTGTGGGGGTGCAAGGTACCAGGGTAGCACAAAACTGGAGGTGAAGTAGAAACAATGAAGCTCATTTATTCCCACGGGAACGACGGGAACTGGTTAAAAGTATCCTATGTCCAACCTATGCAAGGTACCAGGGTAGCACAAAACTGTAGGAGAAGTCGAAACAATGAAGCTCATTCATCATTAATCCATAATAATTACATGGAAGAACTTTTATTGTGCCTAGTTTGTAGAGGTACACGGTACCAGGGTAGCACAAAACTGTAGGAGAAGTCGAAACAACGTTTCCGAGATCACATGCTTTTTCAAGCAATCAGCTCCATCAGCCGGGCTGATTTGTGAATCTAAACCATCCACGGCACCACTCAAACGCATACAGAAAAATTCATTTAAATCGGTCAAGCCGTTTAGGAGGAGTTCAATGACACACACGTACAGCAGAATTATAAAGATTTGATCATGTGTTTAGCTAACTTTTATTATCCTTATGGGCCGGACAGGGTTTTCTTTAGTTATTGTATAACACAATATAGAAATCAGAAAAGCAATTTTAGCATTTTATCTACTATTATTTTAACGGGCTTTGACAATGAGCTATACTAATGATAGAATTTGCTCTTCCACCATATACCAACATCAGATGGTGTTCGGCAACTTTGACAGGCTGGTACATTATCTATTAACTTAAACATGAAATATCAAACATCAGACGGCCATCTTCGACAACCCTAAAAGAGCTTGGTAATATAATTGAGTCGGCTTTCAATTTGATTCGCATCCTCGTCCGGCTGCAGAGTGTCGGTGATAATTCGCCCGAAAAATATAAAAAGGAAGCTTTTGGGAGCAGCTGTCAGACATATTGGATTACAGCGAGGTGGGTGCGAACGAGCGGCGCCAAGCGGAATGTACCTGCTACTGTCTCTCGTACGGTCGTACGCGGTAAGTGATTGGACTAAATTGTACTATTTTAATGTCACTTTTCGAAAATTAGCAAAATGTGATACTGGACTATAAACTGTAGGCTAAAACAGAGGACATGCGCTGATTGTTTTGTTAACAAACTAAACTAAATTTAAGTTTAGTGCATCTTATTCTTTCTATTTCATTAAGAACAGGACAGAAGATAATTTTTAGTTTAGTCCTGTCAAACTAATCAGCGCCTGACGTAAATTGACGTAATTTTGGTCGCCATGTTTTTAAACTTGTCTATGGAGTGCAATCAATTGGAGTTTGGCGGGAATGTCAAGATGAGTGTCACGCTCTTTTTCATTGGACTTTTAAAATTATTTATAGTGTCGTTTACTAAATAAAAACGCGTGATTTATGTAGTAAAAAGTGCATTCAGTGAATAATTCAAAAAGAACAGTGAAATATTGTAGCATAGTGGCCTCATCATGTCTTTACGCTAAACCGCTCCTTATCGTCCAAACGCGTAAAACGAAAGGAGTTAGTTTAGGTTAAGTTATGCTAGGATAAGTTAGGATAAATTAGGATAAGTTAGGATAAGTTAGGATAGATATTTAATGAAGAAAAAAATTACTGAAGACTTGGCTGTATGGCGTACTATGCCTTTGCCTTTTCCATTCGCCCGAACGGAAAGAAATGAACCAAAAAAAAAATGTCTATGGAGTATTTAAATTTCTTCTGTCCCTTTCATAATGAGATGGAAAGAAAAACCTGAAACACACAAACAGACATACACTGAACTTAAATATAGTTTAGTTTTTGAACAAGGTAAGCAGCGCCATTATCTGTAATAGAAAGATGATTAAACTTTGGTACAATTGCAGCCTATCATCATCATCATCACAGCGTTAATCCCAGTCGCATCCGAAGCCTTTTCAGCTTTGGAGTCTGGGGTCCGCTTTACCAGTCCAACTGCTGATATGGCTAAACTTCGACATTTTCCGTGAAGCGACTGTCGTCTGACCTCCACAACCCGAAGGCAACAGCGAAGTATTGCAGTTAGACCAATTTTTGGACTTTTGAGGGCTCCAACAACCCGTAACGACTGCCACTAGATGTTCGTATGGCAACCGGGAACAACGGCTTAACGTGCTTTCCGAGGCACGACAAGACCAGTGCAAATATTCATATTCATGCATACAAATACTTGCACTGTGCGGGGATCGAACCCGCGCCACCTTGCGCCGGAGGCTGTCAATTGCAGCCTATACCTACATTAATTAAAGAACTTCAAAAGATTATGATTAGCACATTAATTAACACACTATTACTATCAGTTGGAATCATTTCGAAGCATATTGCTAATCCATTGCTCCATATGTTGGAAAAATGTGTTTGCTCCATAACGTCAACAATGTAATGAATTTTGTTGAACTGTCAAAATGAAACTCATTGCTACCGATAGTGTGTTACGCAATTACTCCGCAGTGTAAAAAATCAAATGAATATGAAAAAAACAATTAGTAAAATTATTTAGGTATGAGCTTCTGTTTTGTAATCCAATTTTATTGTTTGGTATAATTATTATTCTAATACATAAATACATATTAATTTAAATTTTTCAATGTAAAAAATACAAAAAAAAAAACATTAAAAATATAAAAAACCAGCTGTGCCCCGCGGTTTCACCCACGTAAGCTTCGAACCGAAAGAGCTCAGTTGATATAAAATAAGCGCCGGTTAAAATAATGGGAGCAATATGTACGTCCGCGTTTGCTCCCGTTTTCGCAACATTTATTGTTCCTGCTCTGCTCCTATTGGTCATAGCGGGATGTTTTATAGCCTATGTCATTTCTCAGGCTCTAGACTATCTGTGTCCCAAATTTGATTACAATCGGTTCAGTAGTTTTGGCGTGAAAGCCGGATAGATTAGTATGGATAAGCACACGAGATTCTTGACACGTGGAATGTGAACTCGGCTGTCATTGTACCGATTGTCGTATCGGTGAATGGTTTGATAGCCAAGAGCCTCGACCAACATCTATTGGGGCTCTTGTTATGCATTTGAATCAAGGGCCTGATTTAAAAGGCAGTACTTCTCGATACGGCCAGGTCCTGTCTCCGGAGCTCTAACCACCGTTAGCTTGGACCCTGCTCCTGACATCGATGGATCTTTTTTATATTTTTATTTATTTATTGTATTTTATTTTGTTTGGTTTTATTATTAAATTTTACGAGTATGGTAGAAATGATTTGCTTTGGGTCTAAACCCAAACAACTGGTTGAACAGACTTGAAATATTTTCATAAAACTTGAGACATTTCATAAAATCCTGGCTCAACCAAATGGCGATGAAGCGAAGTTTGTTAATGTTCATGGCCCAAATATGAGAAATGTGTATTTAGGGTACGATGGGATTATAAATGTCCCTAAATTAAAACAGAATAAAAAAAAAATATTATTGAATATTTTTTTTTTACAAAACTTTAAACTTACAGCTAGCATATATACAGGTAGAAGATTAGTGAAAGAACTTCAATTAATTTTTTAATTTTCTCGGTGGTAGGCCATAACATCGACTGCCGGCAGAAGTTACCACCCACCAGACAAAGTCTTGCCGCCAAGCGATTCGTCGTGTTCCGGCATGATATCTGGTGAAGCCGTACGGAGGACGGGTCTGAGCAGTTGTGTTGCGAAGTGTGGCGGGCACGATGCGCCAAATGTTGTTGTGTCGGGAGTTTGGTCGTGGAGGGTCTTCACATCAATCTCCCTCTGGCGCAGCATCGTTGGTTGTGTTGTTGGGTTTAACATTGCACCATCTCGCTCAACTGCCGTCTTCCTTCCTATTCACTAAGTTTTTTTTAAGTGAATGGGTTTAATAAACTAGCGCGCTTTACCATCAACGATTGCATCACTGCATACCATCAGGCGGGATTGCAGTCAAGCGCTAGTTTATAAATATAAAAAAAAAATATATTGGTAAAATGTGTTTGCTCCATAACATCAACAATGTAATGAATTTTGTTGAACTGTCAAAATGAAACGCATTGCTACCAATACTTAGGTCCGTATTCCAGAAGGAAACTCAAGCATTGAACTCTGCTTAAGCATTACTTAAAACTAGTTTCAACCAATCAAATGGCTTCAAACGAGACTTAAGCAGAGCTCGAGTTTTGAGTGACGTTCTGTAATACGGACTTTAGTGTATTACGCAATTACTCCGCAGTGTAGTAATCAATTAGTAAAAATATTTTCGGTATGAGCTTCTGTTTTGTAAGTCAATTTTATTGTTTGGTATATTATTATTCTTATACATAAATACATATTAATTTAAATTTTTCAATGTAAAAAATACAAAAAACCAGCGAGCATACTTATATACAAGTAGAAGATATTAGTGAAAGAAGGCCAATTAAAAGTTTCCACAGACAATACTAGGTTAGCACAAGAGACAGTAACAGGTACAGCACAGGACAGGAAAATGAAACCAAGAACAAGTAAGCATTTGGAGAGTATTTAGCAAAGACTGAAAATGTTTTAGTTCTTATTTACAATGAAGTCATCGATTTTTTTAGTTTAAGAATTACTTTGCGTTATTATTTTGGTCAAGATCGTTATAAGCATTTAAGGGCCATTTAACCTTTATTTGCTTCTGCATCAACTGTATAATAAACCTAAAAGTAGATATATAACGTCGATACTTATCGTTGGCTATAAAGAAAAACGTCCCGTATTAATAAGTAAGAAACAGTTGACAAATTCTCCATTCAGAACAAAAACTGACAGATCCAAATTAAAAAATAAACACAAACAACAAGCGCTCCAAAAACAAAAAAAAAAAAAAAAAATATGACTCCCCCAATGACGTGTAGAGGCACTCGTGTAAAACAATAGGGTTGTCAAACATGTAAACAACACAACTTTATAATGGTACTCGATGTACTCGAGAATAGGGTTGCCAGTAACGAGTACTTACTTAATTATTATTTGTTACTAGTTTGAGTGGTACCTAAGGTAAATTGTTGAGATTAAATATGTTTATAATGTGAACATTTTTGTTATATGTGTGTGAAAATAGCAACTGATTTGTTTATAAAAGTTCCTTACAGCTTAATATGATATTATGACAGTGGTACAATTGTTTTGAAGTAGTTTTCTCTCGGTGGTAGGCCATAACATCGGCTGCCGGCAGAAGTTACCACCCACCAGACAAAGTCTTGCCGCCAAGCGATTCGTCGTGTTCCGGCATGATATCTGGTGAAGCCGTATCGAGGACGGGTCTGAGCAGTTGTGTTGCGATGTGTGGCGGGTACGATGCGCCAAATGTTGTTGTGTCGGGAGTTTGGTCGTGGAGAGTCTCCAAATCAATCTCCCTCTAGCGCAGCTTCGTTTGGTCGTGTTGGTCTTGGGTTTAACATTGTATCACCTCGCTCAACTGCCGTCATCCTTCCTATTCCTTAGTTTTTTAAGTGAATAGGCTTAATAAGCTAGTGCGCTTTACCATCAACGATTGCATCACTGCTTACCATCAGGCGGGATTGCAGTCAAGCACTAGTTTATACTTAATTATTAAAAAAAAAGAAAAAGAAGTGGACGCATATACCTATGCTTAGATACAATTTAGACAAAGTGGTTGTAATCTATTTTATTATAATTAGAAATAAATAATCCAAAATAATTTGGTAATTTACATGATGTAAATGGATTTATGATCTACTAGCTGACCAATTATTTAATGTTTAAAACTTTTAATAGTCTAATAACTTTTATTTTAGGAATAAAATATATTTGTAAAGAAAACATGGCAAACTGTCATCATTATTATAATACTAGCTTTCCGCCCGCGGCTTCGCCCGCGTGGAGTTCGGTTATATCGGGGTTTTTAGATTTCCCTCGGGAACATCAATTTTTTCCGGGATAAAAGGTAACCTATGTTCTTTCTCAGGGTCTAAAGATTGTCTGTGCCAAATTTCATCAAAATCGGTTAAGAGGTTTAAGCGGGAAAGCGTAACAGACAGACAGACAGAGTTCCTTTCGCATTTATAATATTAGTATGGATTAGTATGGATGGATAAAAGTCATTTGACTATTCTAAAATCAGTCCTTAATAAAATTACTGTCCATATTTTATTTCAGCTCATTTCTTTTTTTGCTGTTAACATGACCCTTTGCTAATTGTTCACCAATAAAAAAAATTGTGTTGTGTTAATAATGAAGCCAGTTAGCAACAATCCCGGGGGCGTTCATACGTCGTCGCAACCCTACCGGCGTGCGAATAAAGCTAACGACGCGTCATGTTGAACTCTTGTATACACGAAAATTGTAAAACATACGACACAATATTACGAACTGTAACGTCGCGTGCATGACTTCCCTCGCCGAGTAGCGAGTCTAAATTACTCATGGATGCTTTTTCAACAGTAGACGCCCTAACTGTATGTAAGAAGTTCTTTTTTGATGAAAAACCAGCCGTTCTCTGAAATTCTAATTAGACACATATTTATTGATATCCTTTAAAGAAAAATAATAATACAATAAGGCAATAAGGTAGCTAAATAATTAGCTTGTGTCTTGATCATCTCATCGTGCAGGCAATGCACCACTTTTCTCTTTCCAGTCAACTCGATCTTGAGCCAATATAGACCAATCCCTTCTACAAACACTAAGTTCGTCCCTCCATCTACGCCTGAACTCTAGAATTACAGTAATAGAACTTAACTACTACTAGCTTTAAAACACCATTGTACAGGAAATATATAGAAACTTGTCCAGCTAGTCGATTTTGTAAAAAACCTCACTGTGAAAAGATTGGTAAGTGAACTGAAAGTGAGTTGTCAATAGTGTTAATCCCGGAGCATTAGTTATGATGAGTTTTCAGGGTGAGATTGTTAGAGAATCGCACTACAGAGACCTGTACATCATCATTATTTCAGCCAAAATACGTCCAGTAGTGGACATAGGGGAGCCCAAGGATCTCCACGACGATCGGTCCTGCGCCTCCCGCATCCAGCGGCTATACTTGGGGTTTCACTCCGTGATCAAATTAGATATGAGCAGAACCGCA
This sequence comes from Sesamia nonagrioides, assembly GCA_017933935.1. Classification (NCBI taxonomy): domain Eukaryota; kingdom Metazoa; phylum Arthropoda; class Insecta; order Lepidoptera; family Noctuidae; genus Sesamia; species Sesamia nonagrioides. The sequence continues at coordinate 431,806 of JADWQK010000063.1, read as the reverse complement.
GAAGAACGAGAGTAACCGACATAGGCCGAAGAATTGCAACACTAAAGTGATCGTGGGCCGGGCACATTGCCCGTAGGACCGATGCCCGATGGGGCCGATGGGTTTTTGAGAGGCGACCACGCACCTGGTGAAGGTCGCGGGAAACCGCTGGATGCGGGAAGCGCAGGACCTGTACATGTTTCTATGTAAGCCGGGGCTTGGTGACGGAAGCAGGCCGCACCTTTGTATTGTCTAATTTTCACCGCGGTACCACTCCAATTACTGCTCCCTATATTTCTAATCATCTTCATTTTCTTTTTTGTCACTCAAGCTGTGACTTCACGCGGCAAGCACTTGGCTCATTCTACTTTATCAATCATTTCCCTACTCAAATCAAATCAGGGGTGAAAATGAAATATGTCACATTTTCCAAGTTGAATTTAAGAGGGACCTCTAGTGGTGCTTTCTCTATACAAACGTTCCGCTGTATTCTTCATGGATAATGCTTTTGGAGCAATTTTTTTCCTACAATTTTACAACGTGATTATACGTGCCCCTATCATTTGATTTTTTCCAAATTTTAATTAATAAAAGAAATACGATACTTCAATATCGCTAAAAATAACCCATTTTTACCGTGATGTTCAGATGATTATTAGAGCGACTATTTATACCGACTAGACGACTATTTATACCGAAAAAAAAAGATGTTCCCGAGGGAAATGTAAGAAGCGCGATATAACCGAATTCCACGCGGGCGAAGCCGCGGGCGGAATGTTAGTTATTTATAATTTGGAGAAAGATTTTTGCGGAATTAATCCTCCGATCTCCGATCATTCCTGCTTAGCTATAATTTACTAGAATGTTTAAAGAAGACGTTTCAATACTAAACCCTTCAACGATCCCGGTCTCAATCAACCCTTCCAGCAACTAAGTTTTATTATCATCTGTCATAACACGAAATGAAGAATTAATACAATTTGTCGCAACACTACACCCGTGTGACGGAGCTAGTTACAAGTGTCTGATGGTTTGGTGGGTGTTACCCTCGCTGGGGCCCTCAGTGTACTCTCATTGTAACCCCTTCGGCACGCGTGTCAGCCTGCACAAATTACCATCGACAAATATTTGTCGTATGATACTCGTGATAATAGACAATAAGAATAATTGGAGTTGTATAGGTATATTCTTTTTATTTTTTTTCAAATAAAGGACAGTTTTAAGTAAACGTTTTTGAAGTATTTAATATAGTGTCTAAAAACTGTCGTGGTGACCTAGTGGTTAAAACACCAGCCTCTCAAGTATTAGTGTGCGAGTTCGGTTCCAGGTCAGGCAATGTAATTTTTCTACGTTATATTTACTTTCTAATTTCCTATATCTTGGACACCAATGACTGATTAAAAGGTGAAGGAAAACGTCTTTAGGAAACCTGAACTTTAAGTCTGAAATTGTCAACCCGCATTGAGCGAGCGTGGTGATTACGCTCAATCCTTCTCTGTATGAGAGGAGACCTGTGCCCAGCAGTGGGACGATAAAAAGGTTGATGATGATGTATATAAACACATAAAATAACAAAGGTAAATACTTTATTTGTCAATCAATAGTTCTTATAAGCTTGCCTGTCAGTTTTGCCTGTGGTTGCTGTCCTTAAACGAGCAAAGAAAAAAATTATAATTAAGATAACCACTTCACGAAATCAAGAGAAACTGCGCTCATAAAGTGTCCAACTTAATTAGCTAGCAATTTTCGCAACGTGATAAGTAAACGCGATGAATTGATGTGTTTTTCTTGTATCAAGGGCCATTGTTAGTGCTAATAAACTTTAAGCAGTTAAGAAAAAGAGATTTTTAGTTTTATGACGTTTGGTATCCCATCACATCCTCCAAAATGATGCAGAAAAAAGACTTACTATTACAGTTGCGGGGATACCCTTTAAATAATAACAATGTTTTTTTCTATTATCATTTTATCGTCTTTAGATATACCAATACTTCAACATAGTTCCGCTAGATAATTTAATTCGACCCTGTTCATGGGTAACGAAAAGGGTATATACATAGCAAGTGGAAGGCTTCTTTGAATGATTTCAAACAATATAAGGAGGCTTTTTTCATCCTATCTCTACACGTACGCACGACGTACGTCGTACGGAGGACGGGTCAGCTTCACCAGGTCATCGGTCCATCTTGTCGGGGCCTCCCTACGCTGCGTCTTCCGGTATGTGGCAGCCATTTCAGAACTTTACTGCCCCATCGGCCATCGGTACAATGTGCCCAGCCCACTACCACTATCATCAACCTTTTTATCGTCCCACTGCGGGGCACAGGTCTCCACTCATACAGAGAAGGATGGAGCGTAATTACCGTGCTTGCTCAATGCGGGTTGGCGATTTCGGACTTATAAAGTCCAGGTTTCCTCAAGATGTTTTCCTTCACCTTCAGTCATCGGTGTCCAAGATATATTTAGGTCAGTATTACAGAACGTCACTCAAAACTCAAGCTTTACTTAAGTCTCGTTTGAAGCGATTTGATTGGTTGAAACTAGTTTTAAGTAGGTAATGCTTAAACAGAGATCAATGCTTGAGTTTCCTTCTGGAATACGGACCTTAGAAAGTACATAAAATTTTAGAAAAGTTACATTGGTACTTGTCTGACCTGGAATCGAACCCGCGCACTCATACTTGAGAGGCTGGTGTTTTAACCACTAGGCCACCACGAAATATTTGTTATTAACCAAGGAATGTTTGTTATTAATTCGAGTATTTTATTTTGAGCTGAAACCCTTAAGTTAAAGTTTGATATCATCTTAAAAAATCGTGTCCTTAGTATGTAATACCCTTTCCATTACACCCACCATAAGCCACTTGAGGACAAACTACAAAACTAGTTATCAAACATAGAAGACATGAAACTGTCACTAAGTCACAACTACCTACGACTGCAAGCTAATCCAGTCGATATGATCCCGCAGATAATTTCACGTAAACATATTATTTGCGATACATCTTCCATTTTGCGCGAATTACACCACTCTGCGACGGAATCTAATTACGAGGCGGTCGGACCGCGAAACGGATTAAACATGGAGGCGGTATTTTGAAAATGGAATTATGCATGAATCTCTTTTGTTTCTTTTTTGTCGGTTGGCAGTGATTTTTTGTCTTTGGTAATGTTTTGTTCGGATTTCAAATGGCGACTCTGCTCGTATTTCACTGATGGACTTTGTAATTGATTTATAAGTTTAGAATATAATTTCCGCTAATAAAAGTGAGTTGAAACCATCAATCTAATTGTCAGAGACAAACAGTCCTTGTCGTTTTTTGATATTCAAGCTTTGGTGTATGATACATTGAAAAGATGAAACCAGTTATGAGGTCGACTATACCCATAGCTAGAATATGATTTTTGAACGTTAGCAATTTAATAACAGAAGTTTGAGTAACTAAGAGAACCAACGTAGATTTATCATCTGCCTAGCCATTTCGTAACTACGTTGGTGTCGGCTTCCAGTTTAACCGGATGCAGCTTTTTTTAAAATTATAAGCTTGTGCTTGACCGCAATCCCGCCTGATGGTAAAGCGCACTAGTTCACTCTAGCCTTGAAGACACTTACTTAAATTGTAGTCAGACGGAAACACTGCCGCTGGCAAATTGTTCCAGTCCCTCGAAACGCTTCGTCCGGATTGTAGTGGTGTCAACAACGCAAGGGTGGATTCTCGTGCCAGTACCACTACTCTACATGGAGCGACTCCCTATCTGACCTCCACAACCTAGGTAGTTCGATACCTCTATGTAAGATGGGTCGTCAGAATTCCGGGCTTCTGTACCTAAAGACTGGAAAAGATTTTCGAATAACAGCTGGTACCAACGGCTTAGCGTGATGTCTGAGGCACGGACTTGCCTTGGTATGTAAAGCTAGTCACACACCCACAGACCAACCGCGGCTAGTGTAGCTTAGCTAGAAGGGGTTTTACGCAATTAAGCGGACCCGGGGCTCCAACGCGAAAGCCGCCCATGCAACCGGGATAAACGCTAAGATGATGATGATGATAATGACTATCAGTAGCAATGGGTTCCATTTTGACAGTTCAACAACATTCATTGCGTTATTTACATCATCCCAGTTGCATCTTCAACGTCAGCTTGGAATCTAGGGTCCGCTTTACTAGTCTAACTGCTGTTTTTGGCTAAACTTCGATATTTTCCTTCGATATTTTCCATTACTGCCGTCTGACCTCCACAACAAGTAGGCAATATCGAAGCATTGCAGTTAGACCAATATTGTTGGACTTTTAAGGGCTCCAACAACTCGTAACGACTACCATTAGATGTTCGTATGGCAACTGGGACCAATGGCAACGGTAACGGCAGAACAGTGCAAATATTCATATTCATACATACAAATATTTGCACTGCGCTAGGATCGAACCCGTGCCTCCTAGCGCAGCGGCTGCATTCGCTATCAAGTTCTTTATTTCATAACAAAAATACATTTGTGTTGAAATGTTTACATTAGGTATACAAGAAAAAGCAACATAAATATTAAAATATAAGCAATCTCAAAGTGCAGCATTTATACATAGCAAACATATTAATTGTACATAGCAATTTATACATTGCCTCTAGCAATACCAGAAAAATACAATTAAGTCGGTTAATTAATTAGAAAAAAAAAAAAAACTATTTATAAGTCAAACAATGTCAAACAAAAAAAAAATCAAACAATGTCAAACAAAGTCAAACAAAGAGTACACACAAATATAGTTTAATGTCAATATAACATTAATTTTAAGTTTTTGTCATTACAAAATTCGTCAATACTGTAATCGCTGTAGTCAATAATGTATCGCTACACCACGGAGGCTGTCTACTTTTGCTGTATGCTTCGTCTCTATTATATAATGTAATCTACTGCAATCTGTCAAATTTGAGCATATATTTTCCAAATATATAATAAATGTAATAGTGTGTTAAGCAATAAATTAGAAGACAAAAAAAAGTTTTCGACCAGTGTGTGTTCCCGGTGATGACTTATGGAACTGAGAAGTGGTCGCTAACAATGGGCCTTATAAGAAGGCTCAAAGTCACTCAAAGGGCAATGAAGAGGGCTATGCTTGGGGTTTCACTGCGCGATTGAATCAGGAATGGGAAGATCCGCAGAAGAACGAGAGTAACGGACATAGCCCGAAGAATTTCAACACTAAAGTGGCAGTAGGCTGGACACATTGCCCGTAGGACCGATGCCCGATGGGGCCGACGGGTTCTCGAGTGGCGACCACACACCGGAAGACGCAGCGTGGTTAGGCCCCCGACAAGGTAGACCGATGACCTGGTGAAGGTCGCGGGAAACCCCTGGATTTAACTGTATATGCAGATAAAATTCAAAGAACCAACCTCATTTCATTTTTTTTTAAAGCGAATCCATTGATTGATTAATTAATCTTTTTTTTATGTATTATAAACTAGCGCTTGACCGCAATCCTGCCTGATGGTAAGCAGTGACGCAATCGTTGATGGTAAAGCGCACGAGCGACGAGGTGGACCGACGACCTGATGAAGGGGGAAACCGCTGGATGCGGGAGGCGCAGGACCGGTCGTCGTGGAGAAGCTTGGGGGAGGCCTATGTCCAGCAGTAGACGTCATTCGGCTGAAATGCAAATGTTATTCCCAAGCTATTGTGTACCTATTTTAACAAATTTAAATGCCACCTCAAATCTTAACACATCTTCGAACCGCGAGCTAAGAAAGCTCCTCGGGTCTTAGTGGGGATAACGGTAGATTTGCCGGATCCCCAAGGGGGAGGGAGGGGGGCAATTTGCCCCTAATCATGTGATGAAAAACTTAACGCCACATGAAACGTCAGTCGGTTCAAGTAGATTTTACGTAATACAGTTTGGGAATACGTTAGTAATTTATTATCTTAAATTTAATGTATATGGGATTAATTTGCTTAAGCTTAAGAGTGTAGGATGGTAAATTAATTTCTTGCTTGATGCCTCCTAAATATGCAATGTTATTAAGGGTTTTATAAAAACCTATTGTATCTTTGTTTTTTTTTTTAAGTTTTGTTATACTAAGGTAAGTAGTGATACAACTGTTAATTGCAAAGTGCACTAATTTATTATGAGCTTTTTTATTTTAGCTCTGCTGGGATAACTGTTGCGTGCAAATTATCCCAGTCCTTCAATGTACGCGGTTTAAAAGACGAGGCGACACGCTTCGTCCGGATCGTAGTGGTAATGGTTAAAAATCAAATTAAAGGTCAATGTAAAGTTCTTGAAAAAATGTTACCGCAGAAATAAGCAGATATGAATCGACGTGTAGGCATAAGTTTAGCTAACCAATGGCTAACCAGCTTAGCATGGCTCGTTTTCGTAATAATGTACAAATGCTGACATCATCATCATCTCAGCGTTAATCCCAGTCGCATCCAAAGCTTTTTCAGCTTTGGAGTCTGGGCTTCCATTTACCAGTGTAAATGCTAATTTTGGTTAAACTTCGATATTTTCCGTGAAGCGATTGCCGTCTGACCTCCACAACCCGAACGCGATATCGAAGCATTGCAGTTTTGAGGGCTCCAGAACCCGTAACGACTGCCTTTAGATGTTCGTATGGCAACCGGGACCAACGGATTAACGTGCTTTCCGAGGCACGACCAGACCAGTGCAAATATTCATATTCATGCATACAAATATTTTGACTGCACGGAGATCGAACCCTCCTTTGTCTTCCCCTTTCAACTCCTTGCGCAGCGGCCGTGTTCGTTACCGCTACGCCACGGGGGCTGTCAAAATGATGACATATCAAGCTATTAACAGGCATATATAATACTTATTAACAGGCTTACTTCTTATTGAACGAAAAATCTAATCAATGCGATGTAAACTAAAACTAGAAATCTTTTGATATATCGTCGGTACTATCGTGAGACTTTTTTGTTGTCTTCCTTGAATTATCTCCTGGATCAAGGCTCCTGGATGTGCTTCATCTCGAGAAACCCCTCAAGATAAGACTTTTCGCTGCCAGGGTTGTTCGAAAGAGATACCTTCACCCCTGGTGCACAGGCAAGTGAAGGAACACGGGTGGGTTTTAGTCAGTAAAAATCTGACACGTCCATCCACTCCGCCCAAAGCGGGAAAGGTCATTTGATGATTTCCTATCCACAAAAAAAAAAAAACTAAGACTTCTTAAAAAAAATAGATCAGGTATTACTAAATCTGATGATTCGACGTATGATCATCATGTAGGTACCAATTTCATTGTTTCGGCTGCAAAAATAACTTAATGTAATTTCTAAGTAACAGCTGTACATGCGACGTAAACTGTCGTTCAAAGTTAAGTAATGACTTAACCGCTACGCTAAGTGATCGAGTACACGGCAGATTGGCAAGTTGTTCAAATTAGCAGCCGGTAAGACGGTGACGTCACGGTGCCGCCATTACGGTCTTTTAATAATGTCAGCGAGACGCGGTCGTCAGTGTGTCTCGGGTCTAAGACGTTAAGGGGGCGTGTGTGACTTTACCATCTTATTAATTACATATACCCTCTCCATTAGGTAAACCTTTTTTGGCAGATGGAATACTCTTAACAATTATATATTTTTGACGTGGCAACGTCTTATAATTCGATGGAGCCGGCTGCACGCACGAAAAAACATGACTCATGCGGCGTTACCTCGCGTTCCATTTAAGGCCTACGCTGCACTACGGTTAAACCGCTGCGGTTTTTTTCCGCGACTGATTTTTTTGCTACACAATACTCGCGAGAAAAAAAAAACGCAGGTGCGGCCGCTTGCATTAGTCTTCTAGGGGCACAAATTCACGCGATTAAAAACCGCCGCGGTTTAACCGTAGTGCGGCCTCAGCCTAAGGCTTGAAGTGCAAGCGAGAGCGCGGAACCAGCGACAAAGAGGCACAATCGGCCTCCGTCTTCGGCAGCGTTCGACATCTGTCTCTCTCCTACTTAAGTGAGCGATGCGTCCGAGTGGACAGCTGCTATACAATAATACATTAACATGTTTTCGTCAAGTATGAAGTGCAGTGAAAAGTTAATGTAGTGTCAATTGTTCATAGCAACGATAATCACGGCGATAAAGGTTTGTAAAATGCAACTATTTCATCAGTATTTTCTTATGACGTTGTCACATTCAACTATCGTCAGTGAACAGACTTAACAGACAACAAATTTTTTGATAAAACTGGTACAAGTACTGTACTATAGTGATTGCAAGAAGTCATTAATAAAGTGAGAAAGTTTTTAATTAATTTTTACACATTTTGAAGGTAACTTTTGGGTACTTAATCTGGAATAGTTATTTTCTAAGGCAGCTGTCAAAAAATTGTAAACATACTGGAAACTCTCTGAAGGACCGCATCAGAAATGAGGTGATCCGACAGAGGACCAGAGTTACCGACATAGCTGAGAGGATTAGCAAGCTGAAGTGGCAATGGGCTGGTCACATATGCCGCAGGACCGACAACCGTTGGGGTAAACGAGTCCTTGAGTGGAGACCGCGTCTCGGTAAACGTAGCGTGGGACGCCATTGGGAGAGATGGAGCGACGACATCAAAAAGGTGGCTGGTAGTGGCTGGCGGAGAACTGCTCAGCATCGAGCTTGTTGGCGTGCCATGGAAGAGGCCTATGTCCAGCAGTGGACGAGTAGAGGCTGATGATGATGATGATACTGGAAAAGGTAAAACGTTTTATGTAGGTATGTCTTAGAACTAAAAAGTGTAATAAATATTCGTCTGATTAGCACGAGAATGACAAAGATAATTGTTTTTTATTTATTGTATTTTGACTTGGCCTACTACGGCGGTCTGAATAACTTATACATAAACTATTTTTTTTTTTCTCAATACATACCTAATTACTTAATAATATCTAAATACAAATGTGCTATTTATTTTGCTTAGTCGTGGGTATCTAGCTCCATGATATTTGTTCTTTTGTTGCAATTGTTATTTCTTTTTCTTTCAAAACAAAATTATCAACCAACAATATTTTGCTACAAAGAAAAATACATCCTGTAAAGTAATGGAAATCTTTTACGCTTCGCAAGCAAATTCACCGCTACGCAATTTCGAAATTGTTATGCGCATTTTACGCCTATGCCGTTAAAAACATCGACATATTTAACATCAAGCAAAAACAAACCACCGTAGCGTATAATCACTTAACGTAAACCTCCCCTTAACACACGAGCTGTCACTTAAAACGAGTCGCGAAAACATTCCCTGCTACTTAAACAGTTTCGTCGCGGTTTCTTAACATATTTCCATGAGTCTTTAACGTTAACTTTCACGTTAACTCCTCGTATGAAGTGTTTTAAAACATTACCGGTGGTGACGCAATTAAGGGGTAGTAACTTTTAAGTAGGTGATGCATGCGAGTTATATGCTCTAAGTGGTGAGTTTGAATAAAACTTTTATGTTTGAAATTAAATTTTGTTTTAAATTCATGTCTGCGCTTTGAAATGTGTTTTCTAACTAGGGAAATTAACGTTGAAATATAATTTTGGTTTACAATGTGTAGTCTAATTTTGAATGAAGTTTAACAATAAATAAATTTTATATAATACTTGATTGTTAAAAAAATTTGTTGAACCTATACAATATGTAAAGAAAACCCTGTCCGACCCATAAGGATAATAAAGGTTAGGTAAACACTTGACCAAATATAATATAAAATTTTACATAATCATCACAGTAACAATAATAATGAATTTTGAAATAATCTTTTTTTCCCGGGTATTAATTCCAATTTCCCCGAAATATGGTCATTTTTAAAAAACTGACAACACCATTTGTGACGGAGCGAATAGCGATGCGACAACGTGCCGCATGCCCCGCCCCCCTTCACCCGCGTATACATGCGCGGGTGAAGGGGGGCGGGGCTATCGGGTTGTCTACCGCACATGCATTAAGTTACCTCGCTTTTTCGAAATAATATTTATTTTTTTTGGGGGATTTTTTTTTAAGTTTAGCCCAGCTTTGTAGGCATTATTAGAATCAGTTAACGATACCTAACAATACCTTCACGGATCGGACAGGGTTTTCTTTACATATTGTATACAGTTTGTTAAATTTAAAACATAAATACATGAAGTCTTGAAGAAATGTAGCAACCTATTGAACGAATGAAAATGAGTTTAATGTTTTTTTTATTTTATCATCAGCCAGTAGGTATTCTAAAATCAAAAGTCATTTATTATAATTAATAATAATAATCATTTATTTCAAGTAACACTGACTCATAAACAATTAATACACACATAGTCACATTACCCATACAACACTCAAATCAAAAATTTCAATACATTAAAAAACAAAATATTACAATATAAAATCAAAACATTATTAAATAAAACAATAAAAAGACATAATTACCATAACAATTGAGTCACATCAGCCAACCACATGCCGCTTACAACAGTGGGAGATGATGGAACAATCAAACCTTACCACAAGCGCGGCCAACAAGCTGTTGTTGTTGTGTTGTGTATAATTAGGCTGAGAATCAGCACTTTTTGAACGTCAGTATTACATAAGACAGTCCCCCAAGATTCTTCTCAGAAGCTCTTCGCCTTGCCTTGCTTGTAAGAGATATTATTTCTTTTTTATAATTACAACTTGACCGCAATCCCGCCTGATGGTAAGTAGTGAAGCAATCGTTGATGGTAAAACGCGCTAGTTTATTAAGAGCCTATTCACTCAAAAAACTGAGTGAATAGGAAGGAAGACGGCAGTTGAGTGAGGTGATGCAATGTTAAACCCAACAATACGACCAACAATGTTGCGCCAGAGGGAGATTGATCTGGAGACCCTCCATGACCAAACTCCCGACGCAAAACATTTGGCGCATTGCACCCGGCACACATAGCAACACAATTGCTCAGACCCGTCCTCCGTACGGCTTCACCAGACTTCATGACGGAACACGACGAATCGCCTGGCGGCAAGACTTTGTCTGGTGGGTGGTAACTTTTGCTGGCAGCCGATGTTATGGCCAAACACAGAGATCGCCGTGCATATTTTTTGAAATTGGAATCGTACAGAATAATCATAAAACTAAACTAAATAGACACAATTTAATATAAAAACTAAGTAGTTATAATATAAATAAATAACAATAATCATAAGGTCTCTTACGAGGCCAAAAGGCTCTTTTCTCATCATAATGCTTCGACATTTAAGAGTAAAATAATATCGCAAAATCTCAATGATGTCAAAATTCGCATAATATACCATTCATTAGTTTTAAAACATGTATGTGTATATAACTTTTCAAACCATTAGATCGTTGCCACTATAGGTACCTACATATTATGACATCAACACTTCAGAACAAAATCACAATGTCACCCATTCGCAAGCACCAGCCCTATTGTCCCAAACAAAACAAGTAATTAAACTGGCCACCGTTAAGCGTTGTTCACACACAAACAATATTTGTTATTATTTAACACAAGCGCACTCAATGCGCCGTGTAAAGGATGACAAACAACCCACGTTTAGCAACAGAAGGTAATTACTGCACCCCTAGTGTGCACACCCCTTAATGAGAGGAACCCGACCGGCTTTATTGACCCCTGTCATAGAATAATCTATATATGCTACTGTTTAATGACTTCTTACTTCTGCAATTTCGTCCGGGTGAAATTCAAAATCATTGCGAAATCTTTTTAGAATTTAAAAGTGCTATGTGGCTAATTTAAATTAATGTTTATTCATTTTTTTTTTAATTAAAAATTAGTGCTTGACTGCAATCCTGCCTAACGGTTAGCAGTGATGCAATCGTTAATGGTAAAGCGCGCCAGTTTAGAGCACAAAAAAAGAGGGATGAAGAAGGAAGAATGTTAAATCCAACAACACGACCAACGATGCTGCGCCAGAGGGAGATTGATCACGACCAAACTCCCGACACATCAAAATTTGGCGCATCGTACGCGGCAAAGACAGCAACACAACTGCTCAGACCCGTCCTCCGAACGGCTTCACCAGACATTAGGGAATCAACGCTTTTAATATGTATGCCAAAATTACATAAGACAACCCCTTCAAAACTGATGCTCTTAACCATTTCCTTGTGGTTGTACTGAAAACAACTGTATATATACATATAACAGTACCAAACTCCACAGCATTCGAAGAAAGTAATACCAAATACCAATATTAGATATAACATTGCATCACCTCGCTCAACTGCCGTCTTCCTTCCTATTCACTCAATTTTTTTGAGTGAATAGGTAGTTTAGTCTAGTTTATAATTTAAAAAAAGTATCTAAGTATATATAATATTTTTACATTTCATCGTCTCTTTACAAAAGTTCACATACCTATTTATATACATTGACAAGAATATCCTAGCGTTTTGACAAAAATGCACATAATATTAGCACATTTAGTGCGCAGTTACATTTTGGGTGAAATTTTGTCGGTGAAGAAGGGTGAAGAAGGTCATTTAATATTGGTTGTGGGATCCCGACATGTGTTTTTGGGCTGCAATGGTGTTGATGGGGTAAATTGGTTTGTAAATCGTGACATCGGTAATTTTGTGCTTAAAGTACCTATTTGGTGAAGTAATTGTGATGGATGGATTGGGGCTGTTTAGTGGGTATTTATCTTACAAAGAAAATTTGTCTTAAAAATTACGCCCATTTACAATACATTATTGGCGACTTTTTGATTCAGATTGGTGACATCGTTAATGCACATTAAGCAGTTGTTGAAATGATCTTAATAAAGACAACTTTTTCAATCATCTGATTATTTATTCAGGCAATAACTTTAAAATTTTGACATTATTTAATACAAAACTATCATGTTACTGAAGACGAGGCTTCTGCCTTACTTTTTAACAAAAATATTACTGATGAAGAGGTGGTATTGGTCTATGATCTTAGCCTGCCCAAAGAGGGAGAAGTAAAAAAAGAAAAATTGTTAAACGTCAATTTGTAATCCTAGAATAAAAGTTACCAGGCGATAGAAAAATCAGATCTAAATTAATTAACTAAGTACTTATTAACTTAAATTCGTGTACAGGTGCCAGCAGATCAAGATGGCTAGATAAAGGTGACAATCTATTAAAGATATTCTATCGATTCTTGTAGCATGCTGCACTGGCGTCTGTACATGGGGGGTTATTTTTACTCAAAGAGATTTATATAATTTTAATGTCTTTGTTTTTACTGATTAGCTTTTTTTATTAATTAATACGTTGCCCCACAATAGTAATTTCTCTTGCATCTTATAAACATTTGAACTCACATGCACAAACAGCCAGACAGATTATACAAATTTTTGTTCGGGATTTGGCCTGTCCCAGCCTGTACCTGCTACTCCAGCTTTTAGTGACGATTATGTGACGCAGCCAAGGAGTTTGTGACAGAACAGTTCGAAAATTCGAAGCATTTATTTATGACTGAACTATCTGATATTGGAATGTTCTACCAACCTGAATCTCCATAACGGAGGACTTTAGAGAATCTGTTACTGATTAAATATTTACTGACAACTTACTGACAAAAACAACCAATGCTTTACTGCGCACGCATCGCAGCAGTCAATCGCTTAAGAGTGGACTCTAGTGCCGAGGAATTTGAGAAATAGGTATTTGAAGAAACTATTGCCGTCGCGCCGCTTTCAACCTTTCTCCGTAAAGTGCGAAGGGGACAGTTGCAACTCAGGCTGATTTTACGTACAAAAACGTTGGCCAAAAGATGTTTCGTATTCCGCTGTTTTCTTTTTCAAAACACGTCAGATCTCAATTATTTTTACATCAAAATTTAGAGAATAAGCATACCTATGCTTCTAATAATTTCTTTTTTGTCAAGAACTTGTCACATTTGTGTTAAAGTCGTCTGAACATCGCGGTAAAAATGGGTTATTCTTCGGGATTTTGAAACATCATATTTCTTTTTTACATTAATTACATTAATTAATTACATTATGGGCTAGGTAAACTTGCGCTCAGCTTGGTGAAATCTTATTTAATTGATAGACAACAGCAAGTTCAGATAAATGGTGTCAATTCTCCGGGTTTGAAAGTCAAAATGGGTGTACCGCAAGGCTCAATTTTGGGTCCTTTCCTCTTTTTGGCCTAAATAAATGATCTACCGCATCTATTAAAAAAACAACCACATATTGTATTGTTTGCTGATGATATTTCGTTAATTTTTAAAATCAATAGACGTTGCTCAAACCTTGAGGACGTAAACAATGCTTTACAGCAAGTCCAAAATTGGTTTACCGCTAATAATTTAGTACTAAATGAAAAAAAGACAAAGTGTATGAGATTTGCGTTACCAAATGTTAAAAGTGCTTACTCCGATATTATATTGAACAAGGAGAAACTCGAATTCGTCGAAAACACGGTTTTCCTGGGGATCACGCTTGACTCGAGGCTACAATGGGGTCCTCATTTAACATCTCTGGCAGGACGGCTTAGTTGAGCAGCATATGCTGTTAGAAAAATCCGTCAATTTACTGATGTAGATACTGCGAGACTAGTCTATTTTAGCTACTTTCATAGTATCATGTCATACGGTATTTTGCTTTGGGGACGGGCTGCAGACATAGAGTCTATTTTTATTCTGCAGAAAAGAGCTATCAGAGCTATATACAATCTCCGCAGACGCGGTTCTCTTAGGGAACTGTTTAAAGAAATAAACATCCTTACGGTCCCTTGTCAATACATTTATGAAAACATTATGTATGTTCGGAAAAATATTGATCTTTTTAAGAAGATAAGTGACAGGCACAATTTTAATACTAGGAATAGAAACAATTTAGATAACCTCGGTTTAGACTAGCTAAAATAAATAGTTCGTTTATGGGGTACTGTGTAAAATTTTATAATAAAGTACCGCTAGAGATTCAACAGCTCACTGAATCCAAATTTAAAACATGCATTAAACGCATGCTGTGTAAGCAAGCATATTATAAACTGGAAGATTATATCCTTGATAAAAATGCTTGGATAAATGCCAGTCCTGCTCCACAGCCACAGACAATTTTGTAGGTTTGGAAGAGATGCCATGCCTTTTTGTTGTTTTCTAAATATTCCTTTTTTATTTTATTTGTTTATTTCAACGTTGTGCACAATATTTTGCAATAGTATTGTATAATGTAAAAGCACTTTTCAAGTTTGTAAATGTGAGGCACCATGGACTATAGTTTTATATATATATATATATATATATATATAACTTGTTTGACATTGCGAGATTGGCAGTTGAGAATTGTCATGCTCACTCAAATGTCTTGCTGATGGTGGCGCGTGTTGTTGGGTCATTTGGTTCCCTTCAATATGGTTGAGCTAAGTGGGGCTGATGCGCGCGTCATGCTCGTGAACGGGGGCCGTCAGTGGAGACTGGTCATCTCTTAGCTGCCAGTGGGCTTAATTCATTTTTATATTTTAATTAATTTTACATTGTGCTCACATGATAGAAGCAACATAAATATGTAACGAAGAAATGTAACCCATATATTATGATTTTAAAAGTGTGTCCATGGAGTTTCTTGCACGTTCTTCTCCATAGAGATCTACGCTTTGGAACGTGCAATTTAGCTTCATTTTTCTTGAACTGACCGACATTGACTATTCAAAAGTACCAAGTGATGGTTAATTTGAAATAAACGATTTTGATTTGATTTGATTTGACTTTTATTACCTAATTAAGTTTTCGAAAAATTCAAATAACAGGGGCACGTATAATCAAGGTGTGAAATTGTAGGAAAAAAAAATCATTGCTCAAAAAAGAGTTAACCACGAAGAAAACAGCGGAATACCTTTGTATGGAGAAAACGCCACTAGAGTCCCCTCTTGAGCCGTCAGGCTGAACTCTGACGCGTAGGATATCAATATCTGAACACGATAAAATCCATGATATCGCATCTGCAGCTTGATACAATAATCCAGTATAACTAATCTGTTAAGTAAACATAATTAACGCGGCCATAAACCCTCAAGCTTCAAGGCCTCAATTTTGCACGAAAATTAATAACCAAAAAATACCACAAAATACATTTTCCCTCATAACAATAAACTCACAGGGGTGGTACAGCAAGGGTGTTCGACACGTTCAAATATTAATTCTACCCTCGTAAGAGATAAAAACTATTAGGCGGGTCGGGATTATGGCAGATTATTATTTTAACGAAATTAGCTTACTGGTGCTAAGGGACTGTGGTGCTGTTATAGAGCAAAGATTAATTTTAGAAGCGACTGGCGTTTGGTTTCAATTGTTTTCTCGGTGGTAGGCCACAACATCGGCTGCCGGCAGAAGTTGACCACCTGACAAAGTCTTGCCGCCAAGCGATTCGTCGTGTTACGGTATGATGTCTGATGAAGCCGTACGTAGGACGGGTCTGAGCAGTTGTGTTGCGATGTGTGCCGGGTACGATGCGCGAAATGTTGTTGTGTCTGGGTTTTGTTTTTGGAGGCCCTCCAGATCAATCTCCCTCTGGCGCAGCATCGTTGTTCGTGTTGTTGGGTGTAACATTGCATCTCAGTCAATGCAATCAAGCAAGCAGTCAATCTATAACATTTTTTTAAAATAATTATAATCTAGTGCTTGACTTCAATCCCGCCTCATGGTAAGCAGTGATGCAATCGTTGATGGTAAAGAGCCTATTCTCTCTAGCCTTGAAGACAATTAAATTGTAGTCAGACACCGCCGCTAGCAAATAATAATATCTAGATACAAAATAAAACGGAATTAAACGATTCTGTATAACGCGTAAAATTTATTGAATCTTATACTTTTCTACCTACTGCCGCAGCCACAATGTCCCCATTCTCCCCTAGATTTCGCAGCACTCATCCACCGAAGCTTATTAAAACTAAATTGCGAAAATTGCAGCGCAAATGTGGCCCTGGCGTATTTTGCTAACCGGCTTACAAGCTCCAAAATTACAGGATCTACTGTATAAAACAAATTGTTTTACAGCAGGGGTCTTGCTAAATTGGCTTGTATTAAGACAGGGCTGGTATAAAAAGACCTTTTGTGTTAAAGAAATTGTTCTGGGGTATAGGTCTACATGGTTTGGTACCTGATGCCCTTATGCGATAGGGTGTCGTGATGATCTGTTATCTTAGAGTTATATCGAGTACAAAATGGGGTGTAATGATGTGCTGTTAGTGGGTTCCGTGTTGACAGCTCTCCTATTGAGGATTACTAAGATGGCCTGTAAATTCTATCTAGTTTTATTTATGATGACAATAAAACTTTATTAGGGTTATAAATGATGGTTTTGTTGAAAACGAATTACGTTTATTTTAAAATGACACGCTTCTTAGTCACAACCAGAAAATTATACATTCAACACTACAAAATATACAACGTGTAACATAAAGGCTATATACATAACAAAGGAATGAGTTATGAGGAAAAACACCGCCTCTGATAGGCTACTGTCATACTAGTCGCATAGAGATATTGAAGACATTTATCGGATTTTGGCAAGTAACGCGACGGGTAACGAGTAGTTATTAACGTATGTAGTGTGCTGCCACGTTTGTTATGATTTGATTTTAAGAAACACACGAAACCGAAAATTTGGTTTTTTGAGTATTTAATTTTGAGTTGAAACCCTTCCGATATCGTTTGATATCATCTAAAGATGTCATGCCCTTGGTATGTATATACCCTTTCTGTTTTTTTTTTTTTTAAATATTATAAACCAGCGCTTGACCGCAATCCTGCCTGATGGTAAGCAGTGACGCAATCGTTGATGGTAAAGCGCACTAGTTTATTAAGAGCCTATTCACTCTAGCCTTGAATACACTCAAATTGTAGTCCGACGGAAACACCGCCGCGGGCAAATTGTTCCAGTCCCTCGATGTACGCGGTATAAAGGAGGAGGCGAAACGCTTCGTCCGGATCGTAGTGGTGTTAACAACGTAAGGGTGGAAACCAGCTGTACGACGGGTCGTCCGCTGGTGGAACGGAGATGGGGAATTAAATCATGCAATTCCCTCGCACACTCCCCGAAATGCATCCTATAGAACACCGAAAGGCTGGCTACTCTACGCCTGTGCTCTAGGCTTTGGAGACCAACTCGAGTTAGATCAGGGTCACCAATCAGCCTCTTTGCACGTCTCTCCACTGAATCCAAAGTGGCCAGGTGACACTTGGCAGCACCAGCCCAAATGTGGCTGCAGTACTCCACACACGAACGGACCTGTGCTTTGTACAACATTAGAAGCTGCCCAGGTGTGAAGTACTGCCGGACCTTTGCGATAACGCCAAGTTTCCTTGGCCTTGGACTCAATGAACCGCCCAAAGTTAAGGTTCGAGGAAATCTCAACTCCCAAAAGCTGAAGGCGGTCGGAACACTCCAAGGACACATTCCGAAAAGTAGGGGCCAAGGTGAACGGGCTCCTTTTGGCGGTGAAAAGACACGCCTGTGTTTTGGCGGCATTGAATGCTACAAGATTGGCATTGCCCCATTCGGAGACTGCTTGCAGTGCAACACTCGTTCGCTCAACCATGGCCTCTCTTTCGGACCGGAAACCTTTGTTACACGTTGTATAATGGACAGCCTTTTTTTTTGTTGGTTTGGGGAATCATCAAATGACTTCTCCCGCTCTGGGTGGAGCGGAAGGGCGTGTCAGACTTTTACTGACTAAACCCACCCGTGTTTCTTCACTTGCCTGTGCGACGGCCAGGGCCACGGTTTATTGTTTAACCAACCCGCAACCCTGACCCAGGAGGCGTCGGTCTTCATGGACTCCGTCACGTGACAATGGACAGCCTTGCCTTGGGATGCAAATTAATCCAAATACGTTCAATAGTTTTTGCGTGAAAGAGTAACAAACATGGATACATGTGTACTTCCTCACAAATTTTCGCATTTAGTAGGAATAGTATACTAGGATTAATAAATAATTTATTTAATTTATAATATTAAGTAGGATAGGATAGTAAGAAGTAGGAAGTAATATCGCAGAAAGAAGCAAATAAACTGAACTTGTGGTTTTCCTTGTCACCAGGTGTGGTTTCAAAACCGACGAGCGAAGTGGAGGAAAGCGGAGCGTTTGAAGGAGGAACAGAGGAAGCGAGAGGGCGACGTGCTGACTAAGAGGGACCCCGCCGATGATAAGGTACGATAACAGAGAACAGGGAATGTTTATTGTGACAGTGTTAAGCTTGCTGATTTGCGAGATATCTTCTTCGCTTTTAAGGGGAATATGTTAGTGATTTAAAAGGCCGGCTGGAACTACTGAAAACAATGAGTTTTTGGATCAGCTATAGAGATTTAAACAAAATATTTGATTTATCTAAGACTAGCGGCCACTAGCGACTTCCTTTGCGTGGAGTTAGTTATGCTCCGCTCCTATTGGTAGCAGCATGATGTTATATAGCCTAAAGCCTTCCTGGATTAATGGGCTATCCAACGCAAAAATAATTTTTCAAATCGGACCAGCAGTCCTGAGATTAGCGCGTTCAAACAAACAAAAAAACAAACAAACTCTTCAGTTCAATTAGTATAGATGTTATACTGCACAGGGAAAGAATGTTATTCTATATAATACCTATAATATTTGAATACTTTAATGTGGAGATATCAAAAGTCTTCTGATCAAAATACTTGGGTTGATATACAGCTGGTCACCTACATACTTATACTTATTCAAATATCGAATACTTTTGCTATAAAATTAGCAATGATGTTACTAGCTTTCCTAATATGTCATCCAATCAGAAGATTTACCTTCGAATAAACGAAGGATAGGTGAAAACTGAAGATAATGCTACAAAAATCAGTGTAACTCTTCTACTGAAAAAGTAATGGACGGTTCCCCATAATTATGTTGTCCACGGACTACTTACATTTTGTAAGGGGATTAATCCATCATCATCATCATCTCAGCCTTAATCCTAGTCGCATCCGAAGCTTTTTAGCTTTGGAGTCTGGTTCCGTTTTACCAGTGTAACTGCTGATTCTGGCTAAACTTCGATATTTTCCGTGAAGCGACTGCCGTCTGACCTCCACAACCCGAAGGCCATATCGAAGCATTGCAGTTAGACCAATTGTTGGATTTTTGAGGATTCCAACAACCCGTAACGACTGCTATTAGATGTTCGTATGACATCCGGGACCAACGGTTTAACGTGCTTTCCGAGGCAACGACCAGACCAGTGCAAATATTCATATTAATGCCTACAAATATTTGCACTGCGCGGGGATCGAAACCGCGCCTCCTTGCGCAGCGGCCGCGTTCGCTACCGCAACGCCACGCAAGGAAACGAAATATCCATCTCATTGTAATCTTCTCCTTCAGGGTTCATCAGAATGCGGCATGTCTCGTGGCTCGGCGGAGGCGTCGCCGGTATCGGGGGCGGCAGGTTCGCCCCGTGCCTCGCCTCCGGTCACCCCTGGCTCGCCCCGACGTTCGCCCCTGCGATCGCCGAACAGGTCGCCGAATAGGTCGCCGAGACATGAAAGGTATTGGATATTGAGATAGACTCATGATAGCACAAGTTCAAATCTTAGTGTTAGCATGGGTCCGTACTCTTTTTGGTAGCTATTTAATTTGAATAATCTGGCAAATCGGTTTAAAGGACGCAGAGGCGAAAGGCTTCGTCCGCATTGTAGTGGTATTAACCACGTCTAATGGAATGTTTATATCTTTCCAGATTCGAGTAGGTATTTAGTTTGTTCATCAACCTTTTTTATGGTCCCACTGCTGGGCACAGGTCGCCTCTCATACAGAGAAGGATTGAGCGAAATCACTACGCTTGTTCAATGAGGGTTGGCGATTTGAGACTTAAAGTCCAGGTTTCCTCAAGATGTTTTCCTTCACCTTTTTTAATAAGTCATTGGTGTGTAAGATATACTTAGGAAGTAGGACATATAACTTAGAAAAGTTACATTGGTACTACCTGACCTGGAATCGAACCCGCACACTCATACTTGAGAGGTTGGTGTTTTAACCACTAGGCCACCACGACTACATTGGTATTTAGTTTAGTGAATTCTTATCGTGAATACTAAAAATTCGACTGTTCTGTCCAGGTCTGAAGCCAGCTGTCCGTCTCCTGCTCCATCTGTCGGCAGCGCTGGCTCCAGAGATGGAGCCATGGACCAGCGCCCACCTCACCACATCTTCTCACCTTTTGACCAGTAAGTACCATTATACTTTCCAGGACGATATAGATATGACTTTAAAATAAGGAATATAAGGATCGTTTCTCACCCACGCGTATATGTCAAATGTGAAGCTAACTATCGTCATAACTCATACCAAATAGAGCGTTATTTTAAAATACAAAATTATGCGGCCGCTGCGCAAGGTGGCGCGGGTTCGATCCCCGCACAGTGCAAGCATTTGTATGCATGAATATGAATATTTGCACTGGTCTGGTCGTGCCTCGGAAAGCACGTTAAGCCGTTGGTCCCGGTTGCCATACGAACATCTAGTGGCAGTCGTTACGGGTTGTTGGAGCCCTCAAAGTCCAACAATTGGTCTAACTGCAATGCTTCGATGTCGCCTTCGGGTTGTGGAGGTCAGACGGCAGTCGCTTCACGGAAAATGTCGAAGTTTAGCCATATCAGCAGTTGGACTGGTAAAGCGGACCCCAGACTCCAAAGCTGAAAAGGCTTCGGGTGCGACTGGGATTAACGCTGTGATGATGATGATGACTTTTTGATGTACACAGTTACGATAACCAGCCATTTGAAACAACTGGCCCTCAGTAAGTAACTTCATGTAAATTATTCCTCGTTTGCTGTTGATTGAACATGTAGATCTTGAATCTATACTAATATATAAAGCGCTGATCTCAGGAACTACTAGCCTTTTTTTGTTTTTTTTTTTGGGTTGGAAATCTTCGTAGGTTGTCCGCCGCTCTGGGGTGGGCGACGGGGTCTGTCAGACTTTTACTGACTAAAACCACCCCGGTATCTCTTCTATCAGGAGCGCGCGTGGAGCCGCGTGAGTCTAAATTCTTCCACGGCCCCACCCTCTCGTGCTGGTCCGGTCTGTCCGGGCCTCGTCTCCTGCACGGGGTAGTGGGGTGTTAAACTACCCCGTGCATCGCGTCAGAGACGCGCACCGACACTCGTGCGCGCCTCCGCCTCGGGGTCCATCGAATAGGGACTACTAGCCTCCCCCAAGGCTTTCTTGCATTTTGGTTGCCATAATCCCCACGCGTGGCAGGAGAGTTGGGGATCGCAGTAGTTTGATATTCCACAGGAGAAGCGCTGCTGCCCGCTTCTCTAGTGAGAGTTCCCTTAGTCGCCACTTACGACACCCCCGGGAGGATATGGAATGGTAACATTCTAAGCCCTGTACCACACAGGATAAAATACATGTAACAGAACAATCAATTTGAGAGTCATATTCTGGCTTACAAATGTATTGTTAAACCTATTATTGCTTTTGTTAACTGTCCTATTAATGTTGGTTTCATTTAGCAATTTTTTTGATCATTAAACACCGCAGCACATTATTCAATTTCTTTGTAATTAATACGACTATTCTGTTGGCTCAACCGCTAACCGGTTTTATGAAGTAATCTATCTAATGCTTTATTTAAATACAGAAAGCTTAGAGTGATGACAACAAGTGCGCTCAAGTGTGTGTCATCTTTCACAAGGTACAAATAAAGCAGAAGGTTCACTTACGAACTCTCAAAGCTAATTATAAGTAACACAATCTTTAAATTAGAGTCAGTTTGAAAGATTTCTAAATCCATTGCTTCATATCTTCGAAATATGCGTCTGCTCGTCCATATTAACTACGCAATGAATATTGTTGAAGTGACAAATTGAGACCTACTGCTGTTCCATTTTTACCCATTTACCCCGCAATTATTACTTCGTAGGATGGGTTATGGGATTACGACATAGGATTTTTTTTATTTGGTTAAAAAGATTAAGTATAGCTGAATATGTAGTCTTTCAATATCGATCGATCTATCTTTCTTGTCGGTCTCCGTGGCGCAACGGTCAACACGCCTGCCTGCAACCTGGAGGCCCCGGGTTCGATCCCCGGCCAGGTCATGATGGGAAACGGTCTTTTCCTAATTGGCCTGGGTCTTGGATGTTTATCTATATATGTATCTATTGTAAAATATAGTATCGTTGAGTTAGTATCCCATAACACAAGTCTCGAACTTACTTTGGGGCTAGCTCAATCTGTGTGATTTGTCCATATATATTTATTTATTTATTTTATAATATTAGTCATCTAGTATCGTGGGTGCATTTACCTACGGACCATCCAGATGCCTAAACGTAACATTGTGGGATTAACTCATTTTTGCAAACTATGCAGATCTCAGATCATGAATTATGTCGTAAGATGTTCATGATGGGTTCAGTGTTTTGATGATAAATTCCTGTGTGTACATAAGATTACATAATTGACATACCGTTGCCAAATAGCCAAATATCTACTTTAGTGAAATGTACTCTAAATTATTTTTTGAGTAACCATCTGTAACGTAAAGTTTTTAGTTGAAATAGAATTTGTTTCTACTTTGTGTATCAAAACATAACGAAAAAAACACTAAGTTTTTTAAGTGATTGGGCTTAACAAACTAGCGCGCTTTATCATCAAAGATTGCATCACTGCTTACCATCAGGCGGGATTGCAGTCAAGCGCTAGTGTATAAATGTAGTAGCTGCTCGTATTGTTTAAGCCCTTTTTTTCCGCGCCTGTGTGTTTTCTTTCTCTGAAGTTGTTCCGAACAGATCTTCTGCATCTCCTTTCAAACATCTTCGGTGGTCTCATGACGAGTTGAGTTTATGAAGGCAATTACTGAATTAAGAGCGCGCTGCCCGCCCCGCGCTAATCAACGGTAATTATATTGCGCTTGCGCTGCCATACTCGAGCATTAACATGGTATCCACTAGCTAGGATGTCGAGTGTGTATTTAACTTGATCTGTCTTTCTATTATGGTTGCAAGTTATAAAGGCATGTGATCCGACGTTTCGTATTTTTAGTATGAATTTTATGTAAATAGTCTTTTACTGATTTCTCGGCCATAATATCGGCTGCCGGCAGAAGTTACCACCCACCAGACGGAAATCTTGCCGCCAAGCGATTCGTTGTGTTCCACCATGATGTCTGGTGAAGCCGTACGGAGGACGGGTCTGAGCAGTTGTGTTGCGATGTGTGCTGGGTACAATGCGCCAAATGTTATTGTGTCGGGAGTTTGATCGTGGAGGGTCTCCAGATTAATCTCCCTCTGGCGCAGCATCGTTGGTCGTGTTGTTGGGTTTAACATTGCATCACCTCGTTTAACTGCCGTTTTCCTTCCTACTCATTAAGATTTTTAGGTTGAATAGGCTTAATAAACTTGCGCGCTTTACCATCAACGATTGCATCACTGCTTACCATCAGGCGGGATTGCAGTCAAGCACTAGTCTATAATTATTAATCAATCGAAAAATATTTTTTTTTCCTTTTTTTGACGTTACCTCGGTATCGCAGATAGAATGTTACTTTGCCTCGATCTTCTGGCCCCTAATCGGCGAACACATTTTTGTCAAATGATTGCGACTAGTTGGCATCAGTTGGGTTCGTTCGGATCACCCATTGGTCCGTTCGGTCCAAACGATCCCAACTAGTCGCAATCATTTGACAAAAATATGTTCGCCGATTAGGGGGCAGGTTTGAGGCTTGAATGCCAATTCCCATAATGATTGTCGCTGATGCTGCCAAATCTGTCGATTTAGCAGCGATAGTGACAATCATTATGGGAATTAACAAAAAAAGAAATCATCAGCTCTTCAATTGTTATTCCATTTGAAACCGATACAATATGTAGGTAACTGAAAATATTATTATCAAAACACTACCAAATTCAGTGCATTGATATCAAAATCAGGAGCACAGCATCAGTGTCTGATTGACATTGATTCGACGGCCTCCGTTTAAATTAATTTGTTGTAGCAGCCGGTATGTAGGCCAAAGACTAACGCATATCACAGACAAGTCAATTAGGGGTCGATTGAATTGATCGTATTTTGTTATTGATTACTCTATTTGTTTTAGGAGCGTTTCAACTAAGTCCGTCCTAGTAGTAAACAAGATTTGTCTTTACAGCCAGCATCCTAATTACGTAACACACTATTAATATTAATTTGAATTCGAATTTCGAAGCATTTTGCTACTGCTAATGTGTTTCGCAGAGTTTTTTGGCGGGAAAGTCAAGCTGAGTGTCACGCCCATTTTTCATTGGACTTTTAAAATTATTTATAGTGTTGTTTATTAAATAAAAGTGCGTGATTTATGTAGTTAAAAGTGCATTCAGTAAATAATTCATAAAGAACCGTGAAATATCGCAGCATAGTGATCACATCATGACTTTTTCTCAAACCTCCCTCGTATGACGGTTCACGCGGCCGTCTTTTTCGACATGAATAATTAATTATGTGACATTGGCTAAATGCACAAACCGTGCGAAGCCAAAAAAGGAAGAAAGAAGGAAGAAACATTTGTTTCGCAATACCCCTGCCAGTTTAAACCATTTTTAAATTTCGAACTACATATAACCCGATATAGTTCTTAATACGAAAACAGACAATTGTACCGAGCCTAAGTTGCCACTAAAGGATATTGATGGCAATGGCCCGTATTCTCTTACAGGTGATAATAATTATCCAGATGTGTAAGTAAGTACAGTAAGTTCGCTTTTGTGTTCGAAACATGCAGACGTGTCGTGGCTATGTGATAAAAGGTATCCAAATTACTTAGTTGGCATCTGTGATTGTGATAAGTATCTCTAACTTTGGATCTATGGCTAGCAAAGTACCACTACTATAAATCCTTGCACTTCACTTATCTTTATGGTCTATCTATAATCAAAGCTATTGCCGCCATCTTGTTAATAAACAAAATTGAAGTGCTTGTTCGAAAAGTCAAAACAACAACTTTTTACTATATCCATATGAAAATATTCACGATAAGTCGTTGGTCCCGGTTGCCATACGAACTTCTAGTGGCAGTCGTTACGGGTTGTTGGAGCCCTCAAAAGTCTAACAATTGGTCTAACTGCAATACTTCGATATCGCCTTCGGGTTGTGGAGGTCAGACGGCAGTCGCTTCACGGAAAATGTCGAAGTTTAGCCAAAATCAGCAGTTAGACTGGTAAAGCGGACCCCAGACTCCAAAGCTGAAAAAGCCGCGGATGCGACTGGGATTAACGCTGAGATGATGATGATGATGATGATGATGATGATGTTATTGTTTCCCGACACCCGGCGACACCAATGTATCACTAACAAAATCTCGGCTAGGACAAAATACATTAACAAAATTCCACCCTCCATTGACTTGCACCTCATTTCGCGAGTTTAAGCTCGGTCCCGTCAAACTCCCAAGATTGAATTTAATCAAATCAGACGAAGTTTAATTCTCGATAATAATGATCTTGGGTTAACTCTGTTTCACTTGAGAAATTAACTTGAAAGTTAAAGCATAATTAGTTAAGTATTGATTCACTTCATTATTGGTTAATTCTACTTCTGGGAGCTGTTTAATTATAGATATCATGTCGTGGTGATTAATTGAAATAGAAGACATTAAATGTTATGTTTTAATGTAAGAAATAAATAAATAGTGAATAAAAAATGTTATTTGGGACACACAGAGGGAATACTAATAATAATAACACCCCGTTGTTGTTTGAGTAGTGCCTCGGAAAGCACGTTAAGCCGTTGATCCCGGTTGCTATACGAATATCTAATGGCAGTCGTTACGGGTTGTTGGAGCCCTCAAAAGTCCAACAATTGGTCTAACTGTAATGCTTCGATATCGCCTTCGGATTGTGGAGGTCAGACGACAGTCGCTTCACGGAAAATATCGAAGTTTAGCCAAAAATCAGCAGTTAGACTGGTAAAGCAGACCTCAGACTCCAAAGCTGAAAAAGCTTCGGAGGCATCATCATCATTATCTCAGCGTTAATCCCAGTCGCATCCGAAGCTTTTTAAATAAAGAAAAAGCTTCGGATGCGACTGGGATTAACGCTGAGATGATGATGGTATTGTTTGGGGTTGCAAAGGAGAATTTAAAACTAACAAAGTTGTTTTAAAAGACGTCTACGAAGCCAAAAACGTTCCTATCTCACTATAATATACTTATGAGATCTTTATAAGTATATACCAATATTATAAACGTGAAAAGAATAGATATTGCGATAAAAAGTATTTTAAGTGTGAATATTTGTGTGCCCTAAATCGTGGTGGCCTAGTTGTTAAAACACCAGCCTCTCAAGTATGACTGTACGGGTTCGATTCCAGGTCAGGCAAGTACCAATGTAACTTTTCTAAGTTATAAGTTCTTTCTAAGTATATCTTGGACACCAATGACTGATTACAAGGTGAAGGAAAACATCTTGAGGAAACCTGGACTTTAAGTTTGAAATCGCCAACCCGCATTGAGCAAGCGTGGTGATTACGCTCAATCCTTCTCTGTATGAGATGAGGCCTGTGCCCAGCAGTGGGACGATAAGAAAAAAGGTTGATGATGATTTGTGTGCCAAATTTTATCCAAATCAGCTTAGTAGTTTTTAGTGAAGGCCTATCTGGCTTCCAGAACCCATTTACCTACTGGGTAACACAAGACCCCTTGTTGTTACACTTTCGGGCTTCTGAAGACCCGTACGGCTGCCAAAGGTCCACGATTGACAGCCAATAGCTTAAGAGGGGACTCTAGTCCCGAGGAATATGGAAAATAGGTATTTCAAGAAACTATTGCCGTCGCGCTGCTTCTAACCTCTCTCGGTAAAGTGCAAGTGACAGTTACAGCTCAGGCTGATTTTACCTACAAAAATGTTGACCGAAAGACGTTTCGTATTCCGCTGTTTTCTTTTTCAAAACACGACAGATATCAATCATTTTTATATTAAAATTTAGAGGAAAAGTATACCTATGCTTCTATTATTTTCTTTTTTGTTAAAAACTTATCGCGTTTGTCTAATAGTCATCTGAACATCACGGTAAAAATGCAAATATAAAAATAAAATAATATTGATTTAATTTCTACTTTACCAAAGTAAAAACCAAATTCGTTCATACTACTCAAATCTTCAAGCAGAGCTTTGAACTTGGCTCTAGATCCGGCCGGACCGGATCCGGACTAATGCGATATGTAGCGTTGAGCTCAGCTTATAGCACTTTGTGTGGAATTATCGCACTTGCTTTACATACAGGTGGTTTTGGTAACTGCGATAGATTAGGATTAGAGATCTTGGTGGAGTTAAAGGACTGGAACAATTTGGTGGAGTTAAAGGACTGGAACAATTTGATGGAGTTAAAGGACTGGAATAATTTGGTGGAGTTAAAGGACTGGAACAATTTGCTTGCGGTGGTCTTCCCATTAGGTTATAATCCGGACGAAGCGTTTCGCCTCCTCCTTTATACCGCGTACATCAAGGGACTGGAACAACTTGCCGGCGGCGGTGTTTCCGTCGGACTACAATTTGAGTGTCTTCAAGGCTAGAGTGAATAGGCTCTTAATAAACTAGTGCGCTTTACCACCAACGATTGCGTCACTGCTTACCATCAGGCGGGATTGCGGTCAAGCGCTAGTTTATAATTTTATAAAAAAAAAAATTAGTGTCCTCAAGGCTTAGATTGAGTAGGCTCTTAATGCGATTTACTGCTTCACTGCTTACCATCAGGTGGGTTCGCGGTCAATTATAAACTAGTGGTTTATAATTATAAAAAAGTCCCTTCTAGTTATTATTGAATAGGAAAAATATTAATATGCGTATCGTTCGCCGAAACGTGGATCCACGCGAGACATATTTCTGTAATTACGTCATTCAACCGATTAATAGTCACCATCAATCATTCGACTGAGATCCTAATATTTCAATTACTCCATCAATTGAGTCCTTTCTAACCCACCACCTAATTTAGGTAATTCGTACTAAAAGTTAGTGTCACTGACCTTTGAGACTGTAACCCTAATAACCATACATTCTTAGCTATCACTGTAACGGCCATTGTTTGAATTTCGAACGAATGGCGGCCGGCGCGTGCGCATACGATCAATTGTTTAGTGGAGCCTGTGGGACATGGAGGTACTCGTATTATGGGCATTTTTATTTGCTTCATAATGGGGATTTGGAAAAAAAAACTAGGCACTTTAATAAACATTTTCGAGTTGATTTACATTAGTAGCACTTGGTATATAAGTTAATTATCACAAATTAAGCATTAATCACAATGGCGCCGATTCCTTTATTCACAAACTAACTAAATTTAAGTATTTTAGTTCAGCGCATATTTTTTTCTATTTAATTATGAAACGGACAGAAGATAAATAAAATTAGTCCATGCCTAGGGTTGCCATTTTTTTTTACAAGGAATAAAGTATATTCAAGGCTGTGAAGAATATTAAACAGTATTTTAGAAAAATGAACAGTATTTTATTCATTTAATTTTTTACATACATATTTTTTGGAACTCCTCGCACAACTTACTAAATTTAAATCGTTTTTGAATATTTCGTATAAGTATATCACATAATGTGTTTGCATGCTGAAAACAGTGTTTTTTATACTTTATTTTTGTTCAACAGTAAAAAGTATAATTTAGTGAAAAACAGTATAATACTGTTCAAAACAGTATAGTTGGCAACCCTATCCATGCCTGACGAGTTCACGCGAGAAACGAAAGGAGATAGGTTTAGTTAGGATAAGTTTAGGATAAGTTAGGATAAGTTACAAAAGAAGACAAGATATAATTAAGACTTGGCTTAAAGGTCTTAGAAACCAGGCCATAAAATCCCCAAAAAAAAAAAAAACGTAAATTGACGTATTTTTAGTACTATATAAATTGATGTAGGTATTTTTAGTAGCCATGTTTTTAATTCCGACTAAACTGTCTATGAAGTATGTATATTAATTTGACAGGACTAATACCTTTAATTTTCTGTTCTTTTCTTCATGAAATGTATTGAAAAAGATACACTAAACTTCAATTCAGTTTGTAGGCAAGGAAACCGGACCTTAGTCTGTAACAAAGCCTAGATAGATACCTTTAACTAAAAAATGTTCCCTAATAACAACCTTTTTTAACTTCTATCTAATGCTATCACAGATGGAGTATCTATAGGTATTTTTTTTTTTTTTGACGCTGTGGTAATGCATTTACGCACCGTACCCCGAAGGGCGTGTGTGGGACTCGCCCAGTCGAAGCCGGGAATACCCACTAAACCCACAGCGGCACAACCACATCGCCTGAGTGGCGGGGTCATAGGAAATGGCAGAGCCTGTCTACCAATCCCCCGCCGGCGATTCCCGCCAAGAGGCGGGCCCACAATGGTCCCCCCATAAGGAGGGGCCGGACTGGGTACGTCTTCTAGTGCGAGAAGACGCAGCAGCCAAAGGTTTTTTAGCGAGGTGTCCTTCCTCTTGGGGCTCGTTTGCCCGGAGGCAAACGGGCCCCCAGCTCCTCTCAATGAGGTGACCGGGTTGCCCGACGGTGGCCCGGAGTTCGGGTCACGTCAGCCACCTAGAGTGGTGGCCGACCCGCCGCTCATGAGACCGCCGAAGCGGTCCCCACTTCTGGTTTTGGTCCGCGCCGGTAAACCGCTAACCCCCATATCTGGGGGCCGTTCCCCTATCCGCCACCTGGGGACGCGTCCGATGGCAGGCCAGAAACTGCGCACGGAATCTATAGGTACCTTCACTAACAAACTCAACCCTACAAATTTCACCGGTGGGTACAAACATACCACATGATGATTTGGCGGGACTTTTAAAACTATTTGTAGTGTTGTTTACTAAATAAAAGTGCGTGACGTATGTAGTAAATAGTGCATTCAGTAAACAATTCACAAAGAATAGTGACATATTGCAGCACACATCATGACTTTACCTCAAACCTCCCTCATAAGACAGTTCATGCGGCCGTCTTTTTCGACATGAATAACGAAAGAACGAAACCGCCAAAAAAGAACGAAAGAAGAACTTTTTAACATTTCTATTTTACTTGAAATTGGTACAAAGTCATAACTAGAGCCACCCTACAAAAAAAAAAAAAAAAAACATACCACATCCAAATTTCGCTCTCCGTGTAACTGAGCACTTTCAATTACACAACAGTTTCACACGCGCGATGAATTATCATAATAATTGTATCAACGCCGACGGACGCCGAACGATGCCGAGCGACGCCGAATCAATTGAGCTCTTACTTGTATTCAATTATATCAATGAGAGCTAAAACGAAAATGTATAGGTAACTAATATTTCGAAAGTGAGCTTGATTGTTACGCTTTCACGCTAAAATGGCTGACCGGATTTGCATAAAATTTAGAACAAATATTTGACTTTTGTAAGGAGGAGAAGGAGGTTATTTTTCATTTTAGATCGCAGACGAAGGTGTGGGCACCATCTAGCATCCTCAACCTTTTTTATCGTCCCACTGCTGGGCACAGGTCTCCTCTCATACAGAGAAGGATTGAGCGTAATCACCACGCTTGCTCAATGCGGTTTGGCGATTTGAGACTTAAAGTCCAGGTTTCCTCAAGATGTTTTTCTTCACCTTATAATCAGTCATTGATGTCCAAAATATACTTAGAAACTGACCTTGAATCGACCCCCATACTCATAATTGAGAGGCTGGTGTTTTGACCACTAGGCCACCACGACTACGTCAACACGGGCAACATCTAGTTAGAATATAATTAAGTTTTTTGGTACAATAAAATGTCTTTACATAATAACCTATAATAGCAACCTGCAGTATAAAAGGACTCTTATTAACATACCATCATTCTCTTGCCCTTCATCACCTGCCTTATGTATTGCCTTATCTATCCTTAATATGTTATGGTCGGCTACCAGTCCAACTGGATGCAGCCAGATCTAGCGGTGCACCATATTGCTATACCACTATACCTACCCTTTCCATTATTATTATTTTTAAAATTGCGTTTTATTTAGTTTAGTTTTATGATTTTCCTATACGACACATACCTAATAAATATCTTTTATTTTTCTTTTCTTTCATATCTACCTAGTATTCGAACAGTTTCAGTTCGAACGAAAATGATACGGCTATATACATAAATAATAAATATAAATAAA
This sequence comes from Sesamia nonagrioides, assembly GCA_017933935.1. Classification (NCBI taxonomy): domain Eukaryota; kingdom Metazoa; phylum Arthropoda; class Insecta; order Lepidoptera; family Noctuidae; genus Sesamia; species Sesamia nonagrioides. The sequence goes on along the minus strand of JADWQK010000063.1, from coordinate 399,768 downwards.
TATAAATATATACGGACAAATCACACAGATTGAGCTAGCCCCAAAGTAAGTTCGAAACTTGTGTTATGGGATACTAACTCAACGATACTATATTTATAATAGATACATATATAGATAAACATCCAAGACCCAGGCCAATCAGGAAAAGATCGTTTTCCATCATGACCTGGCCGGGGATCGAACCCGGGGCCTCCACGTCGCAGGCAGGCGTGTTGACCGCTGCGCCTTTTGTCCAGCAGTGGACCTCTAGAGGCTGATAAGAAGAAGATGTATATAGCCGTATCATTTTCATCATCCTTCCCAAGGCTTTCATTTCATTGGGGGACATTGCCATAATCCTCACGCTTGGCAGGCGGGTTGGGGATCGCAGTGACTTGATATTCCACAGGAGAAGCGCTGCTACCCGCTTCCCTGGTGAGAGTTCCCTTAGTCGCCTCTTACGATACCCACGGGAGGATATGGGTTGGTACTAATCTAACCTACATACATATATAGGTTAAAACACAACACAATATTAGGTAAAGTGGTGTTTGTGATTCACTTGTTTTTGGTAACTGTAGATGCCCATGAATGTCACTTATTTACTTTTATTTTTTATATTGTATACAGAAGCTGTTGGCGTACTTTTATGATGAACTAAACAAAATTAATCCAACTGGACAATGACAAAAGTAATTTCATACTCGTTTTGTTTTATTATTTTTTTAAAACACTATCGTTGTCAAATCTAATTAGACGCGATTAAAACGCCATCACTGTGTTGAGTCACGAAATAAATACCAGCAGAAGGTTTATTTAAAAAAATCTTTTGTTTATAAGCCCTGTAGCAGTTTAGGGTTAAATATCTGCTGCTTACACACTCACTCTGTTTGGTTTCCAATAGCAGAAGCACTTCTTTAAAAAATATTTTAACAAGATGATTTATTTTTACTCTTATCCCATACTCCGTAAATTGGAAAGTGTTTGCCGAAACCTGTACTATATTATGCAGTCCAAGGTACCAGGTTTTTATTGTTACCTTCAAGAGAAATTCTGATAAACGATTTTTAAAGACCTAATCAAGGATATCCCACTTCGAAAAATAATCGCTTGATTTCATGCTAAATATCTAACAACGATTTAGCATCGCTAAACATATGTATAGACAGATTTATCATCAGTACAGAGCAAAAAAAAAAAAAACATTTAATTAAGGCAAAACCACTTCGTCATCGTCATCAACCTTTTTTTATCTTCGCACTGCTGGGCACAGGTCTCCACTCATACAAAGAAGGATTGAGCGTAATCACCATGCTTCCTCAATGCGCGGTGGCGGTTTCAGACTTAAGACGCTGTGAATAGCAAACTTTTAGGTATTTGAGGGGGTGAAGCAGACGAAGTGGGACACGACTAGCCCCGCCCACTGCGGGGCGCTGGGCGCTCCGCGCGAGTACATCGATGCGTGAGGTGAGGCGTCGTGCATCGAGAAATACGCACGTTCTATTAAATCTATACCAACCATTCTCTTCCATCTACATTTAGAAGCGTAATTTCACAACCCAACCGCGACGTATGGTTGGCTCTGTTCGTTACAGTCCCGGTTCGCATTAGACGAGCAGCAGGTTCGAATCCCACATCCGTTCACTTTACCTTGCGATTTTCGAAAATGTGTATTTTATACATATTTTCATTTTTTATTATTACTTTTGTTTTCTTTTTTATTTTTATAATGCGCTTTGTCCGTTCTGCTTAAATTTTTTGTGTTATGTCCAGTGACGGATTAACCCTTAATCAAATTAAGCAATTGCCTAGGGCATCACGTCTGGGGGGGCACCAGAAGAAGCACAAAAAAAGTCCGTCCTTAGGGCATCACGAATCACGTCTCACTCTCACGTCACCAAAAACCACACCAAAAAAAGTTTCTAGGACTAATTTATTTATTTATTTATTTAAGGTTCGCCAGCAGTTGCCACAGATTGTTCACACATTACAAATACATACAAATTATTGACTTAAATCTAACTGCACAACCAATTACAGGCAAACACCACATGCTAAGTGCTCTTTGTAATTTTTAAATTCGCGCGATTTAGGTTGACATAGAGTCATATCTGCGCTCCCGCTTGCCCACACGCTGCCCGCTAGTGCATTCGGCAATTCGAATGTACCGGAATGTGCGGTGCGACTTTTATTTTTTAGAAGCCCGCGCAAAAGAAAAGCTACCAGATGTGGAATACAAAGACACCCGTCAAAGACGAAGAAAGAAAATGCCCAATGATGGTTCAGCTCCTGAAGTAAGTTTCAGCCCAAGAGAACAATTCAAAATAACGTGTTATTATAGCATCATTGATAAATGCGAAAAAGAGGAGAGATATACAAAGAAACAGCAGACAAATTCTCATTCTTGAATAAAATACCCGATGCCGATAAAATTATATGTCCCGATCAAACTGCAGAATACAGTCAGCACAGTACAAATCTAGTAAACACATACCCAGAAGACCTTAACACCGAATTAATAACAGAAATTCAACAGTTTCATTCATATATCATAAGTGGAATAAGTTCCAGACCCAGTGATTCGGCTCGCACAAGTTTACATCACATGGACAATGGTATAAAATAATACATGATGATAAAATTGAATCAGCTTTCCCTAATGTGGAAACAACTTCCTGCGCATATTTTTATCGCTTATGATTACAAATTGCTCAGCTGAACGTTCTTTTTCAGAATTAAAAATATTAAAAAATGACAAAGATGATACAAGAAAGGCTCGATAATTTATTGATATTATACATAGAGTCCGATATGTTAAAAACATGAGACGTTAATACTATCTTGCGTGAATTCAATGCCTGAAAAAGCCGCAAGGCGCATTCCAATAAATAAATAAATTATGCTTTGGTTTTTATTGTTGTCGCACCTACTCCAATTCTAAGGTACGTTAGATCAAATACAAAAGATCAAATGGTCTGACAGAGTGCGAAACACCGAAATCCTGCGACGAGCCAATGTCGGTGGCATTGAGGCTTATTTATTGCGTCGGCAGCTTCGGTGGTTCGGACACGTATCACGTATGGCGGACGAAAGAGTGGCGAAGCGCATCTTCTTCTCTGAGCTGAAGGAGGGCAAGCGATAGCATGGTGGACAACTCCTCCGGTTCAAGGATGTCTTAAAACGACACATGAAGAGATGCAATATAGAACCCTCTGAATGGGACGTTTGGCAGCAAAGCGGTCAGAATGGTGTACGGACAAGTACGCGAGTTTGAGGAGCAGCGCAAAGCTGACCTCGATGCCAAACGCGACCAATTAAAGGCCCGCCCACCTGCTGCCATCACATACAACTACGTCGACGGCGTGCTTACGTGCCCTCAGTGTGCACGAAGTATCGCCGCCAAGATAGGCTACATTTTTTTTTTCCGGGGTGGAAGTCCTCAATGGATGTCCGCCGCCCTAGGGTGGGCAACGGGGTCTGTCAGACTCTTACTGACTAAAACCACCCCGGTGTCTCTTCTATCACGAGCACGCGTGGGGCCGCGGGAGTCTAAATTCTTCCACGGCCCCACACCCTCGTGCTGGCCCGGTCTGTCCGGGCCTCGTCTCCTGCACGGGGCAGTGGGGTGTCAAACTGCCCCGTGCATCGCCTCAGAGGCGCGCGCCGACATTCGCGCGCCTCCGCCTCGGGGTCCATCGAATAGGGGGCGGGCACTTCCCCATGTCCCTCGCCCCTGGACCCATTCATGGGGGGCGGAAGAGGGCGTTATCCGCCCTTCTTTGGCGCCCGGTGCGTCTTCTGCGGCCCAGGAAGGGAGTTGAGATCTCCCTCTCCCGTTCCGCAGCTTCAGCTCGATCTGCTGCTGCGCCGGACTGGAGCCTCGTGTCAGCTCTTCCTCGCGCCATCGGTACAATGACGCGAGTACTTTCGCCTCTAGGTCCCAGGGCGGGGATCCACCCAGGACGCAAGCCGCCTCGTAGGAAATCGTGCGATACCCGCGGACGACCCTGACGGCCATCGCCCTCTGCAGCTTGCGCAGAATGGCGAGTGTTCCGGCCGTCAGATCCATCGCCCACACAGGGGCCCCATATAGGGCCATGGACCGCACGATTCCCACGTACAACCGCCTACAGGCGGCGCTCGGGCCCCCCATGTTGGGAAGCAGCGTTGATAGCGCGCCTGCTGCACCCATCAGCTTGGGCGCCAGCCGCCGGAAGTGGGGCCCGAATTCCCATCGGCTGTCGAGCACCAATCCCAGGTACTTCATGGTGGACTCGACAGCTATCCGGGCCCCATTGACCACGATATGTGAACCCGGCGCTGGCGCACGCTGGGGGCCATGGAAAACCATGGCCTCCGACTTGTCAAGGGCCACCTCCAGGCCCAGGCGCCGGATGCGGTTCACCACCTGTGGCGCTTCCCTGTGCGAGCTCCCCCGGGCAGTGACAAGCGTGTCGCCCGCATAACACGTCAGGTCGGCGCCCGACGGGAGCTCGCCTCTCAGCACCCAGTCGTAGCCAATGTTCCACAGGAGTGGCCCCAATACCGATCTCTGTGGGACACCGCACGACATTTGGTGCCGACCGGCACCGTCACGTCCCCGATAAATGACGCATCTATCCTCCAGATAAGCCTCTACTATACGGCGGAGGTAGGGAGGCACCCGATGGTATTTCAGGGCCTCCCTAATACAACTCCAGGGTAGGGTGTTGAAGGCGTTGGAAATGTCTAAAGACACCGCCAACACCACCCCACCCCGGGACACCGTATCCTCCGCCAGGGCTCTCACGTGCATGATGGCGTCTATGGTGGAGCGCCCCCGACGAAAACCAAACTCGTTGTCGTCCAGGTTCGGCCCCTCTCTGCACAAGTGGCTGACGAGGCGATCTGCGATAATCCGCTCGAACAGTTTGCCCGCCTCGTCAAGCAGCACTATGGGCCGATACGCGGACGGCGAGTCCGCAGGGCGCCCCTCCTTCCTGAGCAGGACCAGCTTCCCCACCTTCCACACACTGGGAAACTGACCCCGCTCGAGGCATGCCGTGAAGAGCCCCCTCAACTGGGGCTCTAGTTCCTTCAGAGCCAGGACGAGAGCTCGGCCAGGAATTCCGTCGGGTCCTTGCTTTGTTCTTGGCCCGAAGCCGCGACACGGCCGCTCTCGTCTCTGCTTGCGTCACCTCGGGGACATTGGTGCCCTCCTCTTCTGGAGAGTCTGTGGCTGAGGGTGAAACCATCGCCGGGGGAACGTGTCCCGCCCGCTCAGGAAAGAGGGTCGATACCACCGCCTCTAGCAGCTGGGGTTGCATACTTTGCACCAGTGGGGGCGCCCAGGGACGCAACTTGCCCCGTACCCAACGGTACGGGCGCCCCCACGGGTCCCGATCTAGGGACCCCAGCAGCTCTTCCCTGGCTCGCGACTTAGAGTCGCCGATGGCCAGCCACAGAGCCTCCTGGGCAGGCTACATAAGCCATCTTCGGGCGCATGAGCGCCAAATCATCGGCTAGGAGTCGAAGTGGTCGCCGTGGCCGAAATCGGTCGGGAACATCATCATCATCAGATCTCATCATCTTATTTTACAAAAAACTAATGTTTTTAGGCCGTAAAGGTCTAAAGACCGATTCTAGTTGGCATACGGATGGGGGGGCCCACAGGCGTGGATTGCTTAGGGCATCAAGTAGTCTTAATCCGTCACTGGTTATGTCCTTTTTTCATGAAACTGTTAGAAATATATCATTTCTAGAAATTACTCTTTATAAACAGCTGTTTAGAGTAACTGTTAAAAAAAATGCATTTTCGGATATTTAAAAAAATAAAAGATTTTTTCTTCAAAACTGCAACTCTTATCGAAGTCGGGTTTGTACGAGTGCTTACAATAACACAACACAAAAAGATTGAAATAGATGGAGGCACTTGGAGGAGGCCTATACCATAGAATAAAGAGAGGGAAGTACGTTATCTTCATACAAACGGACCGCGCGCGGCTTGTATGTGTGCGCCATAGTATCTATGCGTCGCCGCACGCACACCTAAACACAATATTAGAGTGATAGAGTGCCTATGACTGCGCTAGTCGCGGCTAGCACGGAACGAGGTTCGCGCGTCACGGCTTTTCGGCACATTAGCTTTTAAAAAATGATCACATAAACTGCAAAGTTGGTATGTCTATTTATGAACAAATAAAAGACTTATATTTTTCAAATTATATTTCTAAAGGTTATTTACAAGGATACGGATATATTACACATTAAAGTTTAATAACAACGCGTTTCGTAATAGTCGAAACCGAAGAAAGTAGGTATTTTTCTGTAGCTAATTTGTAATTTTGTATTAAATGTGTGATTCAATAGATGTTATGTTTGTATTATTTATATTTGTATTAATTAAAAATAAAAATAAATATGGTTCTTTATGTGTACAAAACTAAAAATAAAAATTACAAAAAAAAAACTGATTAGTATATGTAAACTAAATACTAAGCAAATAATTTAAACATAAGCTCTTAGTCTATAAATATTTGTTAGCGGTTTGGGCGACAACCGTAACCGACGAAGCGCTACCCTAAGACAGTAGGCAATTAAATCGCGGATTGGGTCGCAGATAACCTACTTCCCCTCTTTATTCTATGCCTATACTGAAAGGGGCCATGAATAATGCAACAAAATGAAATCTAAATTTACTGTTTTGAACTATTATCAAATCAACTGTTATTTTTATTGTTTTTCTTTTCTATTCCATCTACATTTAGAAGGGTTATTTCACAACACAACCCCGAAACATGGTTGGCTCTGTTCGTCACAGTCCCGGTTCGCATTAGACGAGCACCAGGATCGAATCCGACTTTACCTTGCGATTTTCGAAAATGTGTATTTTATACATATTTTCATTTTTTATTATTTTTTTTGTTTTCTTTTTTATTTTTATAATGCGCTTTGTCCGTTCTGCTTAAATTTTTTGTGTTATGTCCTTTTTTCATGAAACTGTTAGAAATATATCATTTCTAGAAATTACTATTTATAAACAGCTGTTTAGAGTAACTGTTAAAAAAAATGCATTTTCGGATATTTAAAAAAATAAAAGATTTCTTCTTCAAAACTGCAACTCTTATCGAAATCGGGTTTGTACGAGTGAAATATTATAATACAAATTAACTGTTATTTTTATTGTTTTTCTTTTTTTAAATTATATTATGAACTAAGAAATTCATGGTTAAATAAAGGCTTATTATTATTATTTATTATTAATTTCTAGAAATTTGTAGAAAGAAAATTATAACGAATTGATTTTAAATATTAGTTTGCATTATAATTGTTACAAAAAGAATATATTTAAAAAGATGGAACAATTACTACAAAAAATACAGAAAATCGGATAAATTAATAATAATTAAAAAAAAAACAATTGCAAATAAGAAATCCAACAAAAAGCATACAACGTAAAGCTGGGGTTTGAACCCGAACACATACAGGTGAAGAAAAATGTGCCGGGAAAAAGTAAAAAGAATAATTACAGAAAAAAATCAAATAAAATATCGGCAAAAATACAACAGTAAATTAAAAAGCATTTATTTCAATTAAAATCTACAAAAAGCATATAATGTAAACCTGGGGTTTGAACCCGGGCAAAAACGAAATATGATTATTCATCAACAAACAGACACGTAAATATAATTATTTTCTGTGCGGGGTAAAGCAAAAAGTGACATAGGTCCGACAAGCACAGCGCCTCAGCGGTCACTGTCGCTAAGCATAGAAGTGAAAGAGAAGGCAATGGACGCCGCGATGGAGCGACGTTTCGTTCACGTTATTTATCATTAAATACATTATTTATTTTAGAATATCTTAGTTAAATCGATAAACAAAAACAATGGTTTCATTTACTATTATATTTTACATCGCTCTTCTCAATTTTATCAAGATTTGATGATTAATAATACAGTTACAACTGTTATAAATTCAATTTTAGGGGTTACTTTAGGATTTTTTTCTATCGAGAAAATTAATTCAAAACGTGTTTTGAAAACAATGGTTTCCTGCTACATATAATCAAGATTAACATATAAATTTTTGGCTGCTCTGAAATGTATACATTTGGCTAAAAAATTGTTTTAAGAAGCCTATTTTTACTGAACACAGCGCCTTAAAGTCCAGGTTTCCTTTTTTTTTGTTGATATGGGAAATTATCAAATGACTTCTCCCGCTCTGGGCGGAGCGGAAGGACGTGTCAGACTTTTACTGACTAAAACCCACCCATGTTTCTTCACTTGCCTGCGCGACGGCCGGGGCCACGGATTCTTGTTTAACCAACCCGCAACCCTGACCCACGAGGCATTAGTCTTCGTGGACCCCGTCACGATGTGCTGACATCTCTTCGAGGCGTCGACTCGGGGCTGGTCCTTACCGAGCGGCGAGCTGCCCACTGTTCACCGCCCGCAGGCCTACGGTGGCTGGGAGTTTAGTGTCATCTCCCGACCAGGGACGACTGGACGCATCATCATCATTAACCTTTTATCGTCCCACTCCTGGGCATAGGTCTCCTCTCATAAAGTCCAGATTTCCTCAAGATGTTTTCCTTCACCTTCAATCAGTCACTGATGTCCAAGATATACTTATAAAGTACATATAACTTAGAAAAGTTACATTGGTACTTGCCTGACCTGGAATCGAACCCGCACACTCATACTTGAGAGGCTGGTGGTTTAACCACTAGGTCATCAACACTCAAAACCAAAACCATTCACAATAATAATATTCCATAAATACCATCAGAACAGACCAAAAAATGCTTTATATCTGAACTTTATTTAACAATTGTATGGTAAACGTAAGAACAGAGAAGAAAAAAGAACTACATGGTCCTTCTGATTTCCCTTTAACCCGCGTTTATATTGCAGTGTGGTACAATCGGGCGGTGTAATGAACCCCGCGGCGGTTTCGCGCGCAAGGGTTGCCGCCCGCATTCGTCGTAATTGCCCACATTAATATGACAAATAGATTTACATCGGTCGCTTGTACCCGACACCGGCGCGAAGGGGGTTCGCTGTCAGTGCAGCGGATTTGATACTCATTGAAAAGAATTTGAAGTTTTTGTTTTATTATAGTAGCTGAAATTGATTGTAAAATCAAATTAATTATAAACTAGTATCGTGGTTCTTGAAGTATTCAAAGGCTTGAAAATTATTGATAATAAATATTGCTTATGGGTTGCAAATATCCAATAATAAATCCCATTTTTTTTTGTTAAACTTTGTCAACATAAAGTGGCATGTGGCGGTACAATGTAGGAACCTCTTACGTTTTATGGTGTAATATTATACATATACTAAGCGTATTATGGTGGTATACTGTAACATTGGCTGAAGTTACCACCCACCAGACAAAATCTTGCCGCCAAGCGATTCGTCGTGTTCCGGCATGATGTCTGATGAAGCCGTACGGAGGACGAGTCTGAGCAGTTGTGTTGCGATGTGTGGCGGGTACGATGCGCCAGATCAATCTCCCTCTGGTGCAACATCGTCGGTCGTGTTGCGTGTTGTTGGGTTTTAACATTGCATCACCTCGCTCAATTGCTGATTGTCTTCCTATTTACTAAGTTTTTTTGAGTGAATAGGCTTAATAAACGATTGCATCTCTGCTTACCACCAGGCGGGATTACGGTCAAGCACTTGTTAATAATTATTTAAAAAAAAAAAAACATAATAGGCTTCTTCATTTATCGTTTTCTAGGAAAGACATGTCCTCTCCAGATTCTAATATTTCCTTCTACAAAATGTGTCATCATTTCGGTAAACCACAACCAGCAGCTCCAAATGGCCTTAAATTCATTAACATTATTGCTCTGGCAACAAATCCTTCGACATGACAGCGCACAACGCGATTGTCGCGGACAATTCGACATAAATACATTAGGCGTCCATTGTCGACGCGTTCGCTAATTCCCGCCTTGTTTAAGCGTATGTCGAGCGACAAATCGCTTTGTCCATTTGTATGTTTCACGCCTATTGCTGCCATTGTTTGGTGTTTTTTAATGTTGATAGGTTCGATCAACATAACATCACGACTGAAGCCCTCTTAGGGTTAGGCAGATATAGGTGTGTGGACTGTTGTAGGTACTTATATTTTATCGTTTATAGAACTTTATTTATTTTTGTTTAAGCGATATTGATATAATATTAAATATCAATGATATGCGAAACCCAAAACACATGTGTAGTATATTTAAGTAAAGAATTTATTTTCAAAATTTCAAAAAGATATTTTGAAAAATTACAAAGTTATGAACTGGTTGTCCCAACAAAAATATGGTCAACGCACCGCTCGCCTGCCCGCGCCTGAAGCGATGCGGCGCGGAAATGGCTGTCTCACTGTGCGCCTAGTACTATGATCTACCGTCTACTGTGTTGTACCTACGCTCGGAAACCACACTGCAACTATTTCTAAATGTAGGTATTTGCCGGTGGTTTCTAAATATACAATATGTAAAGAAAACCCCGTCCGACCCAAAAGGATAATAAATGTTAGGTATACACATGACCAAATAAAATATGAAATTTTACGTAATCATCGTAATGACAATACTAATGAATTTTGAAATAATCTTTTTATACCGCGAATGAATTCGACTTCCCCAAAATTTCATAATTTTTAAAAAGTGACAGCACCATTTGTGACGGAGCGAATAGCGATGCGATCACGTGCCGCCTGCCCTGCCCCCCTTCACCCGCGCATGTATGCCTAACGTGTTGCCTACCGCACATGCATTAAGTTACCTCGCTTTTTTTAAATAATATTTACTTTTTTAGCGGGATATTTTTTAAAGTTTAGCCCGTGTTTGTATGCATTATTATATATAGCAATACCTTCACGGATCGGACAGGGTTTTCTTTACATATTGTATATAAGATGGTGTAAAAATGATTGAAATCGATTCAGTTGCTTATTCTGAACAAACTGTATTCAGGTTCCGTATAAAGAAAAATAACGTACAAGCGGTACCTATATTGGAGACAAAGAATGCTACGGTGAATTGCCTATTCAAAAAGCTGTGACTTCAAACATACGTTAAGAGTGGACTCTAGTGCCGAGGAATTTGAGAAATAGGTATTTAAAGAAACTATTGCCGTCACGCCGCTTTTAACCTTTCCCCCTAAAGTGCGAAAGGGACAGTTGCAACTCAGGCTGATTTTACCTACAGAAACGTTGACCAAAAGATGTTTCGTATTCCACTGTTTTCTTTTTCAAAACACGACAGAGCTCAATTATTTTTATATCAAAATTTAGAGGATGAGTATACCTATGACTCTATTATTTTCTTTTTTGTCAAAAACTTACCAGATTTGTGTAATAGTCGTCTGAACATCGCGGTAAAAATGGGTTATTTTTCGGGATTTTGAAACGTTATATTTCTTTTATTACTTAATTAAGTTACTACACGCCACTAGAGTCTCCTCTTAAAGGAGAACGAAAATTTTGATTCCATAATCATCGCTCAAAAACCTAACTTTTGAAAACTTTCCAAAGATCTAAATAAACACCATAACTTTAAATGGTGCCTGTTGGATCCAAAGGAAACATATATTTTTTTTAATGAGTTATCATTGCCCCACTTTAGGATTTTTTCCTGTGTCGTGGGTGCGTTTAAAAACATATAAACTCACATACAAAAACAGCCAGACCCGGAACAACTAATTATAGGCCATACAAATATTTGTTCCGAGCGGGAACCAAACCCGCGACATCCAGACCAGCAGCTGTCAACGCACGTTGTAAGTAGGCTATATAGCTGCCAAAAGAAAAAAAAAAATCTTTTGTATTCCTCGCCTCTTAAATATAGATCGAGTGATACATTGGCGTAATATTACCACTCAAATCCTCATATTTGTATTCTTTTATACTATCAAGTTGAGGTAGCCCAACCATACTGGGTTATTCCACTTACAGCACCGATTTCAACAGAATGGCACCACTAAATAAAAATACTATCCTACTAATATTTCCTACTAACATAAGATTGCATAAAAATAAAAAAAAGCTTTTGTTTATTGAATTCCTAGTCCATCTTCTTCTCCGCCGACCGGTCTTGTGCTGCCTGCATCCATCGGCTTCCCGCGACCTTCACCAGGTCATCGGTCCACCTAGTCCATAACGTTGCATAATTAAATCTTACGGACTTATTCATATATTGTGATGTAAAGTGAGCGCTTGAAACACAGGTTTAATAAACCTAGCTCGGGCATGTCGCTAACTTTACACAATTCGAGGTATAATAATACGTTCTGTATGACCATAAGTATATTTTTAGTCACACATAATACTTAGCTGTTATTTAGGCACTAAGATAGGTATGTATTTGTATAAGAATATTTTTGTAGCTTTTATTTTACAATGTTGTGTAAGTTTTTTGAATATATTATTATTACTAGCTTTCCGCCCGCGGCTTCACCCGCAGCTTCGCCCGCGTGGAGTTCGGTTATATCGCGCTTTTTAGATTTCTGTCTGTCTGTTACGCTTTCCCGCTTAAACCTCCCAACCGATTTTAATGAAATTTGGCACAGACAATCTTTAGACCCTGAGAAAAAACATAGGCTACCTTTTATCCCGGAAAAAATTGATGCTCCCGAGGGAAATCTAAAAAGCGCGATATAACCGAACTTCACGAGGGCGAAGCCGCGGGCGGAAAGCTAGTTTATAATATTAAGTATGGATTATTTTCATGCGAAAATTTGTAAAGATGTATGTGTGGATAGGCGTTTGTTACTCTTTAACGCAAAAATTGATAACCTGGATTAACATACTTTTTATCCAGATATAATATACACCTAGTTCCGGTGCTATTGGTGGAATTGCTTATCGGTGCTATCGTAGCAGCCAAGTGCCATTAAAGTAGATGTAATATCTCGTCATTATAGCCGCATATGGGTTAGATCAACTTGTAACCCATAAATTATTATTATTTCCACAATATTTACCATTTACAAGCTAGATAATGTCCTTGTAGTACCTACTTACAGGGTTCAATTACAAAGGTTCGCCCACAGTGTCGTTGATTGTCGCGCTACTAATCGCATGTCTGTTTAAGTCAATTCGACTAATTAATGCTGTAATTAAACGATGAGACGCACTCCGCTCCCGATGTATGTACCTACAACTTGGTATGTCAAGTTAGGAATAGGGAGGATAGGAATGTTTTAAAGTTCGACCGAGATCTCGGTCTCGGTTTGTTGGTATTTTGGCGTGACTAGCTGGCATATCTATACTAAGCTGGCGACCGCTAGTGATAAATAATTTCATTGTTGTTGTGTTTTCTTGTGTTCATTGCTGTACCTACATAGTATTGTATAAAGTCATGTGTTTTTTTTAAATGAACAGAGAGCTGTGCTGCTACGGAGTTTGTTTCGCCACTTCTTCTTCCCAGCTAAAGCACTAGGAAGTGGCGAAGGACGGGCGTTTTGGGGAGACTCTTTTATATAATATTGACGTTCAAAAAGTACTGATGCTCAGCCTAATTTGAATGACTTTTGATTTTGATTCGGTCTCGGCAATCTCGGCTATAAATGTATCCGAGAAATTTGTCTCGGTTCTCGCCTAATTAAAGTCGAGATTCTCGGTTATGGCCGAGACTATAAGTAGCTTAAAACAGTAAAAACGGTTTTTCTATTCTCGGTCTCGGTTGAGAACGAAAAACTTATCTCGGTCGAGACTTAGAATGTTTAGAAATCTTATTATGTTGTTAAATTGTGGCTCATTTACGTGAGGGATTGTTTCGTCGATGCTAAAATGACTTGATGAGGATAAGTCCTGTTCCAGCACAACAATGTCACTATAACAACTTGTCATCTTAAACGGACTACAGTAGGTCAAGCTAACCGAAACTGTCAAATATTCCCAATCAACCTTGACCATTAATGCTTTTGCGATAAAGCTGAGAATGTAACAAAGAAATTTGACAGATTGTAGTTGCTTGATGTGATAGATTATGTATATATGTATTAGATTACATTACATAATAGAAATGAAGTTGACAGCCTCGAACGCGGCCGCTGCGCAAGCAAGCGTGGGCTCGATCCCTGCACAGTGCAAATATTTGCACTGGTCTTTTCGGTCCTCGGAATCGTTGGTCCCGGTTGCCATACGAACATCCCAAAAGTCAACCCTCAAAAGTCCAACAATTGGTCTAACTGCAATGCTTCGATATCGCATTCGAATTGTGAAGGTCAGACGGCAGTCGCTTCACGGAAAATATCGAAGTTTAGCCAAAAATCAGCAGTCAGACTGGTAGAGCGGACCCCAGACTCCAAAGCTGAAAAGCTTCGGATGCGATTGGGGTTAACACTGATATGAGGATGATGAAGAAACGGAAAGTCGATGCCAATCCATACTAATATTATAAATTCGAAAGTATCTCTGTCTGTCTGTCTGTCTGTCCGGCTTTCACGCCAAAACTACTGAACCGATTATAATGAAATTTGGTACACAAATAGTCTAGAGCCTGAGAAAGGACATAGGCTATAAAACATCCCGCTATGACCAATAGGAGCAGAGCAGGAACAAAAAATGTTGCGGAAACGGGAGCAAACGCGGACGTACTACATATTGCTCCTATTATTTTAACAGGCGCTTATTTTATATCAACTGAGCTCATTCGGCTAGAAGCTTACGCGGGTGAAACCGCGGGGCACAGTTAGTATCAAATAAATCCCACAGTACAAACTGTCGACATCACTAACCTACGTTTAACCACGCTACAGTACATCTATCGTGTGCCGGGATGCATGATCCAATTGCCGTCCGCTAAATTGATACTCTATTTGGCTCAATTAAACATTAATTAATACAGTTAATGAACAGTATGAACACTGAGCGGTCTATTGTTCTGCGTTGACTCAACCCGCTTGTATTCGAGTTTGTTGGCTATTTTTGGTTTGATAGTCATGGGACTTTGTAGGGTTTTATTAAGATTTTTAAGTAATAATGTGCAGAGTTACAGTGTAAATAATTTTTGGAAATTAATATTCAAACTAGTGTGTCTTTAGCTTTACAAATCTATACTAATATATAAAGCTGAAGTGTTTGTTTGTTTGTTTGAACGCGCTAATCTCAGGAACTACTGGTCCAATTTGAAAAAAATCTTTTTGCGTTGGATAGCCCATTAAGGCTTTAGGCTATATAACATTACGCTGCGACCAATAGAAGCGGAGCATAAGTAACTCCACGCGAACGAAGTCGCTGGCGGCCGCTACTAGTATAATAGCATTTTTTGTAAAATTTATTTTGTATAAGTATATTATAAAGTAGCGCTTGACCGCAATCCAGCCTGATGGTAAGCAGTGACGCAATCGTTGATGGTAAAGCGCACTAGTTTATTAAGAGCCTATTCACTCTAGCCTTGAAGACACTCAAATTGTAGTCCGACGGAAATACCGCCGCTGGCAAATTGTTCCAGTCCCTCGATGTACGTGGTATAAAGGAGGAGGCGAAACGCTTCATCCGGATCGTAGTAGTATTAACAACGTAAGGGTGGAAACCAGCCGTACGACGGGTCGTCCGATAGTGGAACGGAGACGGGGGAATCAAATCATGCAATTCCCTCGCACACTCCCCAAAATGCATCCTACAAAACACCGAAAGGCTGGCTACTCTACGCCTGTGCTCTAGGCTTTGGAGACCATCTCGAGTTAGATCAGGGTCACCAATCAGCCTCTTCGCACGCCTCTCCATCGAATCCAAAGCGGCCAGGTGACACTTAGCAGCACCAGCCCAAATGTGGCTGCAGTACTCCACACACGAACGGACCTGTGCTTTGTATAACATTAGAACCTGTCCAGCTGTGAAGTACTGCCGGACCTTTGCGATAACGCCAAGTTTCCTGGCAGCCACCTTGGCCTTGGACTCAATGAACCGCCCAAAGTTAAGGTTTGAGGAAATCTCAACTCCCAAAAGCTGAAGGCGGTCGGAAGACTCCAAGGACACATTTCGAAAAGTAGGAGCCAAGGTGAACGGGCTCCTTTTGGCGGTGAAAAGACACGCCTGTGTTTTGGCGGCATTGAATGCTACAAGATTGGCATTGCCCCATTCGGAGACTGCCTGCAGTGCAACACTCGTTCGCTTAGTTCGCACCATACTTACCTGTCGCCATTTTGAATTGAAAAAAAAGAAACAAAATTGCGGGATATTAGATAGGTATATCAGGCTCCATATCTAAATCATCAACGGCCATACTAATATTATAAAAGCGAAAGTATCTCTGTCTGTCTGTTTGTCTGTCCAGCTTTCACGCCAAAACTACTGAACCGATTGTAATGAAATTTGGCAAACAGATAGTCTAGAGCCCGAGAAAGGACATAGGCTATAAAACATCCAGCTATGACCAATAGGAGCAGAGCAGGTACAAAAAATGTTGCGAAAACGGGAGCAAACGCGGAAGTACATATTGCTCCCATTATTTTAACAGGCGCTTATTTTATATCAACTGAGCTCTTTCGGTTCGAAGCTTACGCGGGTGAAACCGCGAGGCACAGCTAGTAGCTTATAAAATAGAATATTCTTTATTATATTATGCACCTTTTTTACTTTGCCCCACACTAGGAATTTTTCCTGTTTCGTGTTTACAAACATATAAACTCACATACACAAACCGATAGACAAACACCAACAACCCCACAACAACGACAACTACCTGTAGGCCATACAAATATTTATTTGTTTCCTGCGGGAATCGAACCCACGACACACAGCGCAGCAGTCGATCACTCATCTATTGCGCCAAACGTGTCGTCAAATTATAAAAAAAAAAAATTAAAACATAAACATGAATATTTTACAAAGGATCACAATCATATTAGGTAGGTATTATCACTAAAAGCATTCTTTTAGAGATAACCTTTAATAAATGTGTAAAAAATCTTATAATAAAGATACATACCTAAGTACAAAAGAAAATATCCATCATATAACATTAAACTGTTTTAAAATAATGAATGATAAAAAGGCAAATTTTTAAATGCCCAAGTTGATTTGTGTCCTCTGTTATGGCGTAAACATAGATAAATCTGTGGCCAGTATTAAAGGAGGATGAAGCGATTGTATACAAACTTAGGACCGGGTGTAACACGATGAAAATAGCCTATACTGATAGCTTAATCTTCACTGAAAATGTTGAATGTTTTGGCGATCTGTGAGCCGACTAATTAAAGGTTTAGCTAAAGTGAGGTTAAGGTGAGGTAGTTCTTAGGCTACAAGAAATATTTTTACGTCACTCGATTGCATTTTGGCCACAAAACTGGATAACGAATATAACGCATACACGCCAGCGCGCCACTACGCTCGAGTCCGCTGTTGTCCAGAGTATTTTTTTTCTCTTTGGCTTCGCACGGTTTGTGCATTCAGCCAATGTCAAGTCCAGAGTATAACCTAATATATTTTACAGAAGATAGAACTGTCACTGTCATCGATCCATAGACAACTGCTGTTTTGTTCGGCCTGTATCATGGAAGCAGTATCGATAATAAATATTTTATTTAATCGATTACGAAAGTAAATCTGTTTTTAATTAGTTAGTAAACCATTTGAATAGCTGAAATAATTCAATATATTTTTATCGACGCAGTTCTCGCCTGGCATAAAGCAGAATTCCTTTTTTAGATGTATAATCTATTCATAAAAATCGATATTTCATTTAATCGATTGTTTCGAGAATGCTTATAAATCTTTTCATACATATTTTTAGGTTCTAGGTAGAAAAATAGGGTGATCTTTTGTGTATTAGGATAAAAAATATGACCATTTCTTTGAGCTATATATCAACTAGCTACAAGGGGGCCCAGAAGTTTCCATCTCCTTTGGTGTCTTTTTTTTTGTAAAAAATATATGAATCCAAATTATCGTTTTCCAGACATCTTTGAAATTAATAAACCTATGCTTCTGTAATATTTCCTATCTGATTATGGAAACTCTATAATTGCCTTTCTTTCTTTATCAGCGGACATTCGCCCAACCTAGCCAATGGGCAGACTCCTCTCCAATGCTTCGCTACTCTGTTTGATATCCGGTTTGTAACCCATTCTATTTAATTTTCTAATTAATTAATCAAAAGTTCATTCAGTAGAACTTCCATAAGTCTACATAGAAAGTATTTAGTCATATACAACATGTAACATAAAGGGTATATACCTACATACTAAGGGCATGGCATCTTTAGCCTCTCGTATGCCGTCTGTTTATATATTTAAATGACATTTTAGATTCACACGTTCATAATCTGAATTATTGAATGCGTTCAAACTGATTTAAGACTCTGTTCTACCCAGAAAGTTAATTTTCAATATCACATATTTTTGCGCAGATATACGCTTCGCCAGACTACGATCATTTATTTTGAACATAGATCTACGTTCCGGTATACGACAGGTTAGATGATATCAAACGATATGGGAAGGGTTTCAACTCAAAATAAGATACTCAAAAAATTTATACCAAATTTTCGGTTTCGTGTGTTTCATAAAATCAAATCATAACGAACGTGGCACTATACTACATACGTTAATAACTACTCGTTACACGTCACATTACTTGGCAAAATCCGATAAATGTCTTCAATAATTCTGTGCGCCTAGTATGTTAGTAGCCTATCACAGGCGGTGTTTTTACTCATAACTTCCTAACATAAAGATTTAGGATTAAAAAACCCTTCCAATATCGTTTGATATCATGTAAAGATGCCATGCCTTTGTTATGTATATACCCATTATGTTACACGTTGTATATACGCTTCCTTTTAGATTACCTACCTAACTATTTAGTTTTAGTTAACTGTAGCATGTGGCACTGTTGGCTTGGATGACGGAAACAATCCCACGAAAACTTATTATCGGAATAATAAATACCTATAATTTGTCCTAATCTGGGTATGTGTGATTTTCCAAATTTTAATCCTACTTACCCCATACCCCATCATCAAACAGTTTCTACATTGGAAGTGTTTTAAAAAGCTATTATCACTAATAGTCCACACATCAAGCCATCGTTTATAAATCAACGCTTCCACACGCTCGCCGCCCAAAACGAACCTATAAAAATAAAAATGTCACACAAACATGGCTTTAATAGCGGAACCGATCTCAATCAAACAACAAAAATCGTTCGGACAATAGAGCACATTCACACTGTCCGTAATAAATCGCGGCGACCCGTCGCGACACGATTAAAAAAGCGGAAAGCCGAGGGTGTGGCCCTACAGTCGCAATAGGCGATCACTTAACGCTAAATTGAGTCGAATCTGGTGGATAAACAAAACGCACGGACGCCACGTGACTCGAGCGTGTGCCCAAGTGGACTATTGATGCTAAATGAACCGTAATTGGATCTTGATTTTGTTGCGAAGACTAAATTACGTTTAATGACTCATTTTAAACGTATTGGTGCTGTCTTAATAGAGTTATCTTAATGGGTATCGCAGAAATCTTTAGACATTTTACTTTACAGACATTTTATGTCTCAGATATTTTTTACTTATCCATACTAATATTATAAATGCGAAAGTAACTCTGTCTGTCTGTCTGTCTGTCTGTCTGTCTGTCTGTCTGTCTGTTACGCTTTCCCGCTTAAACCTCTCAACCGATTTTGATGAAATTTGGCACAGACAATCTTTAGACCCTGAGAAAGAACATAGGCTACCTTTTATACCGGAAAAATATGATGTTCCCGAGGGAAATCTAAAAAGCGCGATATAACCGAACTCCACGCGGGCGAAGCCGCGGGCGGAAAGCTAGTAGATAATATATATATGGAGTAAGTACCTATACTACTTGTTTTGTTTCGTTAATCTGTTGATCGTAACTACTTGCAAATAGTTAATTTCATTCATTCATCTGATATTTTTTCTCAACTTTAAGATTTATGCTTTAGTTGTCAGTAATCTGACTATTAATAAACCGACCAAGTGCGATTTCGACCGCAGGGGTCCTTAACAGCCTTATAACTCCTGACCCAACAAAGGTATCTAATCTATACATACTAATATATAAAGCTGTTTGTTTGCTTGTTTGTTTGAACGCGCAAATCTCAGGAACTACTTGTCCGATTTGAAAAACTCTTTTTGCATTGGAAAGCCCATTAATCGAAGAAGGCTTTAAGCTATATAACATCACGCTGCGACGAATGGGATTGGAGAATAACTAATTACGCCGCCGCCAGCAGCTAGTCCATTATATTTTTTCTTTAAAGTTCATCATATAGACTACTGTCACGATTTTTTCCAGCATTATCAAGCCAGCCGTTTAGCTCATTTTAATAAAAAAAAATCGCTTTAAATTTGAATATCGCGCATACAGATACTTTTAGAGATAGTTTTTAGAGATCTATGTAATGATGATTTTGCAAATTTTATTTTTCATGATTATACATATTTTAGCACTTTGTAGACGTGGTGAATATGTATATACAGAAATAGACATAAACTATGGAACCCTAAAAATCAGCCCTTAGTCTAATACTACCCTATTAATTTGTAACTAAAAAAAAAAAAACTAATTAGTCCGTCAGTCAGATTTCCAAAAAATACTAGACACGTATTTTTTCTTTTTTCATGTAAACAAAAAATGAAGACGACACAGTGCGTTGAAAACACGTGTGACGTCAATGCACGCTACACTTTTTAGCGAGGAGTGACGTCGCCAGCCACCACTCCTGATCTTTGATGCCTTTTATATTTGTCGATTTTTATTGATTTGATAAAACAAAATATAGTATCCAATATTTTTCTATAATCTAACTGACGGACTTAATAGAATCAATTTGTTTTACCCAGGAAACATCCCTATTATAAACATTTCAGTTAGTGAATAGGTTTTGTTTACAAGCTTTTTACCTGCAGATTTTTTTACTGTTTACATTTTTACATCAATATCCCATATTTTAACCTCAAGATTTTTACACTAACCATTGCTACTGAACAAAACACAATGAGCGTCCCACCCGCGGTGCGCTGCGGGCATTTGACAATATTTAGCGATAACACGCGCGTGCCGCAGCGATCTATGCGACAGCGTGAAGTCGCCTTTATAATGCTAATGAATAGGCAGAAAAAACTGTTTTATAGATGTTTGTGTTACGTTTTTGTAAATGATATTTGACCTTTAGAATGTAATTGTTTCATCCACCTTTTTTTTATATCGTCCCACTGCTGGGTACAGGTCTCCTCTCATACAGAGAAGGATTGAGTGTTGCGTTGGATTTGTTTGAAGAAAATATATTGGCTGTCTTCTTCTTTTCGAGTCCATGGTAAATGTAATAGTTTTAATGTATATACTTATGTCGCAGCCAATTGGTAAAATTAGCCGTTTAGTCAACAGCCTGGCCTTTGGAAGCAACTCGCTTAGCTCTTTCAGCTTGCTCGCGGTTGATCACAGTTCTAAACTAGCCCATTTGATCAAGGTGCCATGACTTAGTTACTGCTATCAATTCGCCTCGCATGTGATTGGTTACAGTCCTTTCTCGGTGGTAGGTCATAACATCGGCTGCCAGCAGAAGTTACCACCCACCAGGCAAAGTCTTGCCGCCTAGCGATTCGTCGTGTTCCGGCATGATGTCTGGTCAAGCCGGACGGAGGACGGGTCTGAGCTGTTGTGTTGCGATTTGTGCCGGGTACGACGCTCCAAATGTTGTTGTGTCAGGAGTTTGATCGTGGAGGGTCTTCGATCAATCTCCCTCTAGCGCAGCATCGTTGGTCGTGTTGTTGGATTTAACATTGCATCACCACGCTCAACTGCCGTCTTCTTCCCTATTCACTCAGTTTTTTATGAATGATGCGGCTTTTAATAAACTAGCGCGCGTTACCATTAACGATTGCATTACTGCTTATTATGTATACATGTGAGAACGACGCAGAAAGACGTTCACCTTTAATGAATGGCTTCTAACCACAACAATATCCAGAAAGTAAAATCAAAACACTCAAACACAAGTAGTTATATTTCCTCTTCCAGAAACGCCAATTGTACAATTCAATGAAACATAAAAATACCCCTTTACGCATATTAGCCACGCCTGCATACAATTGCATAGACGCATAGATCTGTAGACTCAAGTGGCCATAAAAAATAAATCAAATAGCTCACTGATCGGCCACGGGTCGAGATTGAACGGTGTCCTAACCCTTCACTGACCATATGCGGGTAAAATCGTACAAGGGTAATTAAATACTCTTTTTATTACTTTTGCCCTTTTTTGTACTTAAATGCTGTTGATTTTTCTGAGGGCTTGAACTTTTCATTTTTATAGTTATTAAATTCATTATATTATATTCAGCCTATAATGTTTCCACTGTTGGGAAACAGGCCTCCTCTCGGTGAGAGGGAGTGGGCCGTAATCTACCACGCTGGCCCAGTATGGGTTCGTAGATGTCACATGTCCTAGTTTTTTTTTTATCTAAGACATGTCGGTTTACTTACGAAGTTTTCCTTTACCGTTTTGAGAGCAGTGGTGATGAAATAATTTACACAAAGTAAAGCGCCTGATGGTGTTCGAGCCTACGACCTACAACTTGCAAGTCACGGCTGATACCACTAGGCCACCAGTGCTCTCAATGAAATTCAGTAGTTTAAAAATAAAAACAAGATTTTAGGTAATATAAATAAATATATAAGGACAAATCACACAGATTGAGCTAGCCCCAAAGTAAGTTAGACTTGTGTTATGGGATACTAACTCAACGATACTATATTTATAATAGATACATATTAGTTAGATAAACATCCAAGACCCAGGCCAATCAGGAAAAGATCGTTTTCCATCACGACCTGGCCGGGGATCGAACCCGGGGCCTCCACGTCGTAGGCAGGCGTGTTGACCGCTGCGCCACGGAGGACGACAAATCGGCAATATCTACTAGATGTTTAGCTTTAGTAACTTTTTTCATTTATTTTATTGTAGCAATTCTAACACCACACAACACATTCTATTAAGTTTTTGATGAGTTTAAATAGACCTGTTTAATATGATCGGTTTAATATGCAAGTCGTGGTGGCCTAGTGGTTAAAACACCAGCCTCTCAAGTATGAATGTGCGGGTTCGATTCCAGGTCAGGCAAGTACCAATAACGTAACTTTTCTAAAGTTATATGTACTTTCTAAGTATATCTTGGACACCAATGACTGAAGGTGAAGGAAAATATCTTGAGGAAACCTGGACTTTGGGTCTGAAATCGCCAACCCGCATTGAGCAATCGTGGTGATTACGCTCAATCCTTCTCTGTATGAGAGGAGACCTGTGCCCAGCGGTGGGACTATAAAACGGTTGATGATGATGAATATGATCGGTTATACCGTGACTGTAGTGATTATTTTCCACGTTTTTTATGTTTCATTTCTATTCATGCACCTATAATGTAATGTCATCCCTTCTTCCTTCATGTGACTAGAGGGCTGGCTTATTTGTAGGACCAAGGATTGGACACTTTTCCCGTTTATGGTGATGACGATATTTTTATTCCCAACCTCCTCTCTCCTTTATTATATACTAGCGGCCGCCAGCGACTTCATTCGCGTGGTTTAGTTATGCTCCGCTCCTATTGGTCGCAGCGTGATGTTATATAGCCTAAAGCCTTCCTGGATTAATGGGCTATTAAATGCAAAAATAATTTTTCAAATCGGACCAGTAGTTCCCAAGATTAGCGCGAACAAACAAACAAACATACAAACAAACTCTTCAGCTTTATACATATACTAGCTTTCCGCCCGTGGCTTCGCCCGCGTGGAGTTCGGTTATATCGCTCTTTTTAGATTTCCCTCGGGAACATCAACTTTTTCCGGGATAAAAGGTAGCCTATGTTCTTTCTCAGGGTCTAAAGCTTGTCTGTGCCAAATTTCATCAAAATCGGTTGAGAGGTTTAAGTGGGAAAGCGTAACAGACAGACAGACAGACAGACAGAGTTACTTTCGCATTTATAATATTAGTATGGATTAGTAATATAGATTTGCATAATTATATTGCCTTTATTTTACGAAAATACACAAAAAAAAAGTTTAAATAATTACCAAGTAAGTATAAATCTCCGCAAGATTCAAGGTTTTACAAAACTCACTACGAATAGTTAAAAGGCAGCAATCTCCGCTTATCTCCTAACTAAATATTGGTTGAACGCTAAACTAAATTGAGTTCACGGCCCGACTAGTTACCTTAGCGAAACTAGACGAGGCGACACCGAGACGGGGACCTAACGACTTTATCTACCTTCGCTTGTTATGCTAACTCTTTTTACTTTCATACGAGTTTGCACATTATGTATAGAACAATAGGGTGCAGTTTTGTATGTTAAATAAAGCAGAGGGGAGTGTAAACGGTTGTCATGGTAACTCGGATACCTACGATTAAGTGTAGGTATGAAGGGGTTGTGTTGGCTATTAGTGTAGGTATTTTAATGATTATTTTGAACTAAACCTATGAATGTAGTCACCAATATGAAGTACAAAAATTCCTAATTATTATGTTTGACTGCAACCCCGCCTCAGCAGTGATGCAATCGTTGATGGTAAAGCGCACTAGTTTATTAAGAGCCCATTCACTCACAAAAAACTGAATGAAGAGGAAGGAAGACGGCAGTCGAGGTGATGCAACTTTAAATCTAACAACACGACCAACGAAGTTGCGCCAGAGGGAGATTGATCTGGAGACCCTCCACGACCAAACTCCCGAAACAACAACATTTGGTGCATCGTACCCGCCACACAACGCAACACAACTGCTCAGACCCATCTATGACTTTGAAAGACTTTGTCTGGTGGGTGCTAACTTCTGCCGGCAGCCGATGTTATGGCCTAGGTACCATCGAGACAAACAAATTCGGTTTCCTGTGGAGAATAATGTAGTAGCCATACTAGAATTGCACACTTAACGCTACGCTTGCAGCGGAGGGTACAGGCATAGGCAACCATCTTCATAATATATCAACACTGCTCCGAAACTGCCTCCGAAAGCGTTATAAGCAATTTGTCCCGGCTGTCTTTCGATGTCAGAAGGTCGAAAGTCTGACAACAGTCTTACCAAGGGGTATCGTATTACCCAGTAGTGGGTTGTGGAGGTCAGATATGTAGTCGCTTCATATAGACGACTGGTTGGTTTTCAGCAACGTATGTGTACAGTAGAAGCCGAACCGACGGAGTTATATGTATAGGTATTCAATATAACTCTTTGAAGCGGTCCCTACAAACGTCACATGCGACCAACGCGTCAAACTGACGTCACACGGATTCTACATCTTGCAAGCAGAGTTTACCATGCAACTAGCATATGAACGTTTTCCAAAAATTAACCACAATTAACATTTTACCTGCGGCGGTGTTTCCGTTGGACTACAATTTGACTGTGTTCAAGGCTAGAGTGAATAGGCTCTTAATAAATTAGCGCGCTTTATCGTCAACGATTGCATCACTACTTATCATCAGGCGGGATTGCGGTCAAGCACTAGACTATAATTTCAAAAAAAAAAAAAAAATAACCCTTCGGCAAGTGCCCGCCAGACATAACGCCCGTCTGGTCGGAGGATCCTCCCTTTTCTGTAGGATGAATGAATTTTACTCCCTGTTCCTCATGCCTCCACACTCCTATTACTTTTAACTAGACTTATCGAAAAGGAAAGTAGTTTCCACCTTTTCAAAAGAAACTTAAGTACAGAAGCTAGCAGGTCCAGCTACCAACCTGCAACCTTCAACCTTAATGTTTCAGCTTTAGCAGCAGCAGCAGTCTGGCCTATGGTTAGGTTGTTTACAACTGTATTGTTTTCCTTATCATCATCAGTCTGTAGTAGACCACTGTTGTTTTCGGCAACTCTCACCCCAGGGATGTGACATTAATGGAGAGTAATTGATTTAATAAAATTCGATTATTATGACTTTGAAAATCGATTAGAAAAAAACGGATATACGAAAATAATAATCGATTAAAAGAAAAATCGATTATTTTTTTAACATCCCTAATCTCATCCACCTGTTTCCAGCCCCCCTGCAAAGATCGACGCTCCACTGAGCCTAAGGGCGTCCCCACCTTACGCTTATTGATTTCTCATTTACAGAGAAAATCTTATTTCCATATTGAATCATTAAGTTACCCAAAACTTCTAAAGAAGCCATTGATTATCTTATTTCGCATCACAATCAAATAACAATATTAGAATCGCATTAATCAAATGAAGTCGCTACGTCATATCCGTTTGATGTCGAAGTCGCTTCTAATTAATTGGGGCGCCGACTAGCAAAATTAGAACTACCCTCGAATTGCGAAGTCGAGTTTTCATTGTTTTTGTATTAATTCCGTAGAGATTATTGTGTGAAGGTCTTTTATAATTGATTTGTCTATGGTTTATCCACCGCCTTATCTACCAGAAAGTCCATATAAAATTTTCTAGGTGGTAGGAAATTATATGTCCCATAGGTCATCAGAATGTCCATATTATGTTTCCATCATAGTTTCTAGAGTAGATACTTGCTATCATCAGCTTCTTCCCGTGTCAAATTTTTGGTTTTCATCGATGGCCTGATACTGACAGGAAGTTTCAGAGATTAGGGCAGTCAAACCAACAAACTTTTTAATGGTATAGATCACCTAAACTCTATGTAGTACAGAATTAGGGAGAGGAGAACGGGAGATATTTAGTATTTACGAGTATGCAGTACAGACATCAAGGTACTAAAATCTGTCAAATTCCTTTATTACATTTTCAACTATATCTCTAAAGCATTAAAGCTCGAGATTGATTGAGAATATTTGAAAGTTTCGGATAGGTTGACCTGCTGTCATCTATATCAAAGAAACGACAGATATGAAAAGGAAGACATGCAAATGTTAACAGGGCCGACAACCGTTGGGGTAAGCGAGTCCTCGAGTGGAGACCGCGTCTCGGCAAACGTAGCGTAGGACGCCCTTGGGCGAGATGGAGCGACGATATCAAAAAGGTGGCTGGTAGTCGCTGGCGGAGAACTGCTCAGAATCGAGCTTGTTGGCGTGCTATGGAAGAGGTCTACCTATGTCCAGCAGTGGACGAGTAGAAGCTGATGTTGATGATGATGATGATGAAATGTTAACAATCATCATCATCATCATCTCGGGCGTTAATCCCAGTCGCATCCGAAGCCTTTTTCAGCTTTGGAGTCTGGGGTCCGCCTTTACCAGTCCAACTGCTGATATGGCTAAACTTCCACATTTTCCATGAAGCGACTACCGTCTAACCTCCACAACCTGAAGGCGACATCGAAGCATTGCAGTTAGACCAATTGTTGGACTTTTGAGGGCTCCAACAACCTGTAACGACTGTTCTTGTTGTTGTTGTTGAATGTTTAAATACAGACAATTGGGTTAATAATTATCAGCCTTTCACTGTCCCGCTGCAGGTCATACATGACCACCACGCTCGCTGAAGATTGGCACTGAGTAGGTACGCTGAATAGTATGAAGCCATCACAGGCCCCATTTGATGTCGGTTGATGTATGCTATCGGTAATTGGCTGGAGATGGCAAAACATTTATTATATTAGGTAAGATAAGAGTTAGCAAGGCTTCGTTCGATTATTAAACTCACAAGAAAAAACAACTAAAAAGAACTTGTAAGAACTCAAAAACATAATATTCTAGAGCCGACTCAGCGCCAGACTTCTTAAACTAAATAAACGAATTGATTTGATATCGCATTAGTTTGCAGAACACGCTAAATATTCATCGGGGTCGTATTAGATTTTTCACTTTTAGACGTAGACAGATTGTACACGTATCGTAACGGGACGAGTAAGACGAGTGGGGTAAACAAGCGCCTTGTACCAACAAGTCGTGACTCACGTCAAAGGCACGAGCGATTCCTTGCAAATTGTATTTACGCGTCCCGCGGGCGTGCCCTTATCGAGTTTTCTCTCAAAGAGCTGCCATTTTTAAAACTTCCATCGACTCAGGTAGAGGATCCACGGCCAATTGTGGTTCCGCTTTGTTCTTTACCTCCTTTATAGGGTTGACGAAGTTAGCCAGTTTCGGCGCACGAATAATTTGTGTTCCCGGCCGCGCGATGCGATTACGAGTTTCGCCCGAATCCGATCCGCCGCTTGTCGGAATCGAATTGTGCCGAGCCGCTTGAGCGACTTGCCGAGCGAGAACTTCGTTTGTAATAAACATAATGTCCTTCCATCTCAAATTATATTTGGACGAGTTTGACAGAGCTATGCTAATGTAATGGAAATAACTCGAGACTGTATAAGGTTTATGATTAAATACATAACGCTGCTGTATAAATAAGATATATAAAATAATCTCTACACAACACACGGGCGGGTGCACGAAATGAGCTCATTTCTATTCCCTACACAAACAAATTCATAACTCGCCGAAACTCATAAAATCATCCGCGAAACACACTTTTATTAAACGAAAACAGAGCTAACGCGGTCTGCGCATAAGTTAACATAACATTCCATTCCTTGTTAAAAGATAAATTAGAGCGGGCGCGTCCGGCGTGCAAATGTATTCTCGTAGCCAATCTCGCGCTCCCTCGGGCTGACTCGTAATTGCTTAAGAGAAAAATCCAAATGAGAAATGAAAAGGGATTCCCTTTTCAGAGGAAAAATTATATAATTGAATATCTTTTCGTAAGTATTATGAGGTATAAAATATGATAATTGAGTTTTTGCTTACGGTGAGCGGAGGCTGCGCGTCGCTGGCTATTACAGCGTACAGTTTGATCATCTCGGCAGCTTCACTCCACTTTTATAATCAACGCTGTTTGTGTCGCTTGCGTTTTATCATTTAGATAATCGCATCAAGGATATTGATCGTCGCGATGTTTGATGTCGAAGATTTTTCGCGTGATTGTTTGGTATATATAGATAGGGTTTGATTTTAAAGGATGCGCATTATTATAGTGTCCTGTACAATCTTTCGCTCTCTAGCTCGGTTCTGACTGATGTAATGCTCAGATCTGGACGGTTGTAGTTTGCAGAACTAATTATAAATATGTATTTGAGCAACAAGAAGAGAGAAATCAAAGAAAACAAAATAAAATGCGATCAACAGTAAATTTCTTCTTCTTCTTTTTTCAAGGTGAGATTCAACCTTAACTCTTGATCAATGGACTCTGTGGAATAGATAGGTACCACAATATTGCCAATAACACGTGTAACAAATTATAGAAATTCTTTAAAAAAAAAATATTTCACAATAATGACGGACATCGCCAATGACAGTAGAAAAAGACGGCCGCGTGAACCGTCTATGAGGGAGGTTTGAGGCAAAGTCATGATGTGGCTACTATGCTGCGATATTTCAATGTTCTTTATGAATTATTTACTGAATTCACATTTTACTACACGAATCACGCGCTTTTACTTAAAAAACGACACTATACATAATTTTAAAAGTTCAATGAAAAATGCACGTGACACTCAGCTTTGCCGTCAAAAACTCTCAATAGTATATTTGACATTATAAGTAAAATCAACATATTTTAAGTAATCAAGTCAAAATGACAGCCAAGTTATCTACGTTTCGTTCGTTAAATATAAATCTGGGAAAGAGGTTAACAGTGACACAGTATCGACTATTTAAATACATTTACACATGTTTTATACTTTACTGTTAAATACTTATTTATTTATTTAAATATTTGGCTCAGACAACAAAGGCCCGTAATAAAATATGATAATACTATACTACAACATACAATAAAAACAAATATAAAATACTATACATATTTAATGAAAACTACCACTGCTATACATATTTGATGATTTTTTATAAAAATGGCAGATTTTTATGACGATTGTTATCCATACTAATATTATAAATGCGAAAGTAACTCTGTCTGTCTGTCTGTTACGCTTTCCCGCTTAAACCTCTCAACCGATTTTGATGAAATTTGGCAAAGACAATCTTTAGACCCTGAGAAAGAACATAGGCTACCTTTTATCCCGAAAAAATGCGATGTTCCTGAGGGAAATCTAAAAAGCGCGATATAACCGAACTCCACGAGGGCGAAGCCACGGACGGAAAGCTAGTAATATTATAAATGCGAAAGTAACTCTGTCTGTCTGTCTGTTACGCTTTCCCGCTTAAACCTCTCAACCGATTTTGATGAAATTTGGCACGGACAATCTTTAGACCCTGAGACAGGACATAGGCTACCTTTTATCCCGGAAAAAAATTATTTTCCCGAGGGAAATCTAAAAAGCGCGATATAACCGAACTCCACGCGGGCGAAGCTGCGGGCGGAAAGCTAGTAATATTATAAATGCGAAAGTAACTCTGTCTGTTACACTTTCCCGCTTAAACCTCTCAACCGAGTTTGATGAAATTTGGCACGGACAATCCTAGACCCTGAGAAAGAACATAAGCTACCTTTTTTTGAAATAAAAAAATGATATTCCCGAGGGAAATCTAAAAAGCGCGATATAACCGAAATCCACGCAGGCGAAGCCGCGGGCGGAAAGCTAGTAATAAATAAGTACCTAAAGAAGCTGTAATTGTCGACATTCGCTCTTATGTAACGATCAATTTACTTATTGTTCAACTAGAGCCGTTTAAATTAATTTTAGCTAGTAAATGTCAACTGATCTAACCCTTCTATAATATCATCATCTTTACAATACTTGTATACGTACGTTGTCTCGTAAGAACGCTTTGTTTTTACTGACTACATGAAAAAATCATAACTTTTTCTTCATCATCATCAACCTTTTTTTACCGTCCCACTGCTAATATTGTTATTTGATTGTGATGCGAAATAAGATAATCAATGGCTTCTTTAGAAGTTTTGGGTAACTTAATGATTCAATATGGAAATAAGATTTTCTGTGTAAATGAGAAATCAATAAGCGTAAGGTGGGGACGCCCTCAGGCTCAGTGGAGCGACGATCTTTGCAGGGGGGCTGGAAACAGCTGGATGAGAGTTGCCAGAAGTCGAGTTAGAGAGGCTTATGTCCAACAGTCTACCTACTGTAGACTGTTGGACATAAGCCTCTCTAACTCGACTTCTGGCTTTTTTTTTTTTATTATGTCCAACAGTGGTGTGCTATAGACTGATGATAAGAAAAAACAATACAGTTGTGAACAAGTTAACCATCAACCGTTTTATCGTCCCACTGCTGGGCACAGGTCTCCTCACATACAGAGAAGGATTGAACGTAATCACCTCGCTTGCTCAATGTGGGTTGGTGATTTCAGACTTAAAAGTCCAGATTTCCTTAAGATATTTTCCTTTACCTTGTAATCAGTCTTAGAAAGTACATAATAACTTAGAAAAGTTACATTGGTACTTGCCTGACCTGGAATCGAAACCGCACACTCATACTAGAGAGGCTGGTGTTTTAACCACTAGGCCACCAAGACCCGAACTTTTTCTTAGTTAAAGAAAACTGCACTTTCAAGATCATCGCAATTGCCACAGTCATAAATGCCTAATTTTAACTGACTTCTACTCATCAGCATCATCTCAGCGTTTATCCCAGTCGCATCCGCAGCTTTTTCAGCTTTGGAGTCTGGGGTCCGCTTTACCAGTCTAACTGCTGATTTTTGGCTAAACTTCGATATTTTCCGTGAAGCGACTGCCGTCTGACCTACACAACCCGAAGGCGATATCTAAGCATTGCAGTTAGACCAATTGTTAAACTTTTGAGGGCTCCAACCAACCCGTAACGACTGCCACTAGATGTTCGTATGGCAACCGGGACCAACGGCTTAACGTGCTTTCCGAGGCACGACCAGACCAGTGCAAATATTCATATTCATTCATACAAATATTTGCACTGTGCGGGGATCGAACCTGCGCCTCCTTGCGCAACGGCCGCGTTCGCTACCGCTACGCCACGGAGGCTGTCGGTTTAACTGACTTTTAGTATTGATGGTTTTGTAAAGAGTTAGCTTTTGTCTTCGACTTCATCCGTGTGAAATTTCTTATTCCCCTGACACACTCCGTCGCATCGCATCGCCTGCCCGCATTGTTACTTATTTCTTGCTTAGTGCTCTTTTTTCATTTTGCTTGGCTCGTGAGAGGCCAAGCTTAATGTCAAATAGCCTATAATATAAGCCTTTGTCGAAAATTGGGATATCCACTGCTAAAATACTTTTACATGTCCGAACAGTTTTTTTTTTTTTTAAATTATAAACTACATAGTTCTTGACGCAATCCCGCCTGATGGTAAGCAGTGATGTATTCGTTGAGGGTAAAGTGCGCTAGTTTATCTAGAGCTTTGATTCTAGCCTTGAAGATACTTAAATTGTAGTCAGACGGAAACACTGCCGCTGGTAAATAGTTGCAGTCCCTCGATGTACGCGACATAAAAGGCGAGACGAAGCGCTGCCTTCGGATCGTAGTGGTTTCAATAACGTAAGTATGGATACCTACTCGTCGTACGACGGGTCGTCCGATGATGTTTCAGAGATTAGCGCGCTCAAATAAACTGTCAGATTATTTTCAGCTAGTACTGATAAGAAGTCTTGCCATAGCGCCTCCGCCGGGCCGGAACAAGCGGGGTAGATCAAAGAAGTGCTGGCTTGACGTTGTAAGATATGACATGCGTACCAACAAGCTCTTAACACAGGATGCTAAAGATCGTGCGAAATGGAAGAGAATGTGCAGGAAAGCGGACCTCGGGCTCCAACGCGAAAGCAGCGGATGCAACCGGGATAAACGCTGAGATGATGATGATGATGATAAGAAGTAGAGTCATTTAGAAGCATAAAGAGAGAATACTTAGAGCAGATAGATTTGTTATATCTAAGTAAGTGAAGAGATAGACTTATATATATGTATATGTCAATGAGCAATAAAAACCTAAAAAAGCACCCGAAATACAAAAATACGAACTTCTAAACAAAGCTAACTAATCCTCCCTTAGAGAAAAACGTTAGATTCAATTTCCCGTGTCGTCGCGTCGCCGTGTCGGTATCGTTAGCAATCACGAGTGTTTGTGTCGTAAGCAGGTTAGCTGGCGACAGTCGCAGCGGGCCGTGACTCGGTTTCTAAGTCGGGAAGATGGGAAGATTGGAAAAGAGGAAGATGGGAAGACGGAGATACCAGTACCTACGGCTCATAGATTTAAAGGATATTGTAGTTTTTTTTTGTTTAAATAGGTTTTTGAACGGAGGATTTACTTAAGAAAAAGTGTCTTTGTGACTAGTAGGTTTATGGTAATTATATAGTTCATTTCGTGGAAATATATTTACGTCTTTGCTAAAAGGAAAGTATGTTTCAGAGGCGTGGATTAACACTGATCGTATTTTCACTAAAATTGAGTCCAAATTCAGACTTTTACAACTTTTACTTTTTAAAACCTATTCTAGTTAGTATTTATTTAGTTATTTATTTGGGACAATCAAACAGTTCCACTTTACATCTGAGCAAATGGTACCTATTTCTAAAACTAAAGGTATACAAATGTGAAACCCACACCTTTTTTTTTAATTACAGAAGTTCTCATTTATAATATACATAAAATTAAAACGGAGCGCTGTCCGGTTCAATTGTACAATTTCATAGAATACAAAATCTTAAAAAAAAATGTAATTAAAAGTGGGCATTTTTCCTGTCCGTATTGACTTTTGAGTAGGGTAACCAAGAGACAAGCACTCGATTTGATGGACATACCGCGTTATCCACAGTGCTTACGTACAATTCATATTATTAACACTATTGAATATTTAATGCGAGTAATTATACATAATAAAACCCACTGTTTTTTAATAATATTACAGTTTTGAAAAAGAATGTATTCACAAACTGTTATTGTGCAGCAATACCTATATAATGACGCAAAGTTACCGGACCGAACTCAGGTAGCCGCCCGCACATAGATACTCGGTGGTAGGCCATAACATCGGCTACTAGCAGAAGTTACCACCCACCAGACAAAGTCTGGCCGCCAAGCGATTGGTCGTGTTCCTGTCCGGTGTTCATGTCTGGTGAAGCCGTACGGAGAACGGGTCTGAGCAGTTGTATAAATGCGCCGTGAGTGTGTGTGTTGTGTCGAGAGTTTGGTCGTGGAGGTTCTTCAAATCAATCTCCCTCTGGCGCAGCCTCGTTGGTCGTGTTGTTGGGTGGTAACATTGCATCACCTCGCTTTCTTCCTACTCATTCAATTTTTTTTGAGTGAATAGGGTCTCATCAATGATTGTATCACTGCTTCCCATCGGCCGGGACTGCTGTCAAGCACTAGCTTATATTAAAAAAAATAAACCATAGAGCTAAGAGGATATCAATATAAAGGCCATAGTATGTCTTTGACACTCAAGCCATAGAGGTTAATGAGGTTTAGTATGTCTGGAGTGGATTAAATGAATATTTTGTTTTATTTGCTCATACGTCTATTTTATTATCGTACTTATTTATCTGTGTAACTGCCCCGTGATATCACAGCGGGTCCTTTAACAATACCAGCACATTAGAAGACGTTTACCGACATCTTGTTGAGATAGCAGTCTTTTGGCTTCGATCAGGAAATTTTTCAGTTTTGTTACTTTAAAAAAATATAGATTTTATCGGCGTGTTTACTTGTCCAAGGTATAGGTAAATCGTTTGCACTCTCTAAACGCCAAACACTTTATAAACGTTTCATAACCTATAAACAATAAATAACAGCACTTAACCTAACTTTAGCACATCGAGTAGGGCGGGGCTTACACCCCAATAACTGTTATTACCCGGAACGAGTATAAATAACAGTTCCGTTCACAGGTACCGGGGAAGGAGCAATTTCACTCATGAATAATGTAGCGCAGTCCGCCCAGTAAACGTGTTACGATTTTTCATAATAGCCCTCTTTTGATGTTAGTATCGCTGCGAGTTCCCTCCTCCCGCATAATTCAAGTTTTATGTTATGCAATTTAGTTTTATATTCCACTTCTAGAATAAATCGGTTTGGGTTATGTTGTAGTTTGTGAATTTCAAGGTATTTAGCTTGTAGCTAATGTACCTATTTGTAAGGTTTTAAGTTCATATACAACATGTAACGTAAAGGATATATACAAACCAAGGGCACGGCTTCTTGGGATGATATTAAACGATATTGAAAGGGTTCTTTAATCCTATCACTTTATGTTAGTAAGTTATGAGAAAAAACATCGCTTCTGATAGGCTACTGTAACCGTACTAGGCGCACAGAATTATTGAAGACATTTATCGTGATTTTGACAGCCTCCGTGGCGTAGCGGTAGCGAACGCTGCCGTTCCGCAAGGAGGTGCGGGTTCGATCCCCGCACAGTGCAAATATTTGTATGCATGAATATGAGTATTTGCACTGGTCTGGTCGTGCCTCGGAAAGCTCGTTAAGCCGTTGGTCCCGGTTGCCATACTAACATCTAGTGGCAGTCGTTACTTGTTGTTGTAGCCCTCAAAAGTCTAACAATTGGTCTAACTGCAATGCTTCGATATCGCCTTTGGGTTGTGGAGGTCAGACGGCAGTCGCTTCACAGAAAATATCAAAATTTAGCCAAAATCAGCAGTTAGACTGGTAAAGCGGACCACAGACTGCAAAGCTGAAAAGCTATGGATGCGACTGGGATAGCGCTGAGATGATGATGAGATGATGATTCATCGTGATTTTGGCAAGAAACGTGATGTATAACGACTCGTTATACATCACGTTTCTTGCATGATGCCTGGTGAAGCCGTACGGAGGACGGGTCTGAGCAGTTGTGTTGCGATGTGTGCCAGGTACGATGTTGTTGTGTCGGGAGTTTGTTCGTGAAGGGCCTCCAGATCAATCTCCCTCTGGCGTTGGAAGTGTTGTTGAGTTTAACATTTCATCACCTTGCTCAACTGCCGTCTTCCTTCCTATTCCCTCAGTTCTTTTTTTCTTAGTGAATAAACTCTTAATAAACTAGCGCGCTTTACCATCAACGATTGCATCACTGTTTACCATCAAGTGGGATTGCGGTGAAGTACCAGTTTATAAATATAAAAAAAGATCGAAACTTACGCGGGTAAAATCTAAATCAAAAGTCATTTATTCAAATTAGGCTGAGAATCAGCACTTTTTGAACGTCAATCCATACTAATATTATAAATGCGAAAGTAACTCTGTCTGTGCGTCTGTTACGCTTTCCCGCTTAAACATCTCAACCGATTTCGATGAAATTCGGCACAGACAATATTTAGACCCTGAGAAAGGACATAGGCTACTTTTTATTAAACCTTTGATAATCTCGAGGGAAATCTAAAAAGCGCGATATAACCGAATTCCACGCGGGCGAAGCCGCGGGCGGAAAGCTAGTATTACATGAGACAAAACCTCGAGGCGCAACTAGTATGAAATAATAATTGACTACGTTACTCAAATAACTGATACAAATGCCTCATCATATTACTATCAATTTCACATTAACACAATATTATATCAAGTATAATTAACAAACAAAATTAAAATTATGCTAATGACCCATATACTCAGAACAATGGTGGCGGGTTCCGTAGCAGCTAAAATGCCATTTAATTGTGACGGAACCCTTTCAGTCGCGCACTAATTAATACAATTTAAGCGCGTAATTAGAGAACACGTGTGATGAGCTACAGTGATGGGAAACAACATTCTTGTTGTCGATGTTTTTGGAATTATACAACTGACCTTAAATAACATATTTTATTTATCGATAAAAATAAAGGCGGCCACAGATTATTTAATTACTAAAACAAATGTTAAAGATTTTTTTTTAAACTGGGTATAGTGTTAATAATTACGACTACTATTTGTATATAATATTTGTTCCGCGCGGGAATCGAACACGCGACACACAGGGCAGCAATCGATCGCTCAGCTACTGCGCCAACCGATGGCACGGTTTGCGCAGTAACTGTTAGCTGAGCATTATTAACATCAACCTTTTTATCGTCCCACTGCTAGGCACAGGTCTCCTCTCACACCGTGCCATCAATTCATAGTATCCTGGGGCCTCTTAGCTACTTATATTATGAAAGTGTTTAGGTTCTAACATAAGTTAGAAGACTGATAGAGTGACACCAAATACTTTTGAAATTAAGTTAGACTTTTCATTTCAATTGTCAATAACTTTTTTAAGTTACTTCCAATCCATACTAATATTATAAATGCGAAAGTAACTTTGTCTGTCTGTCTGTCTGTTACGCTTTCCCGCTTAATCCTCTCAACCGATTTTCCGAAATCAACCGAAATCTAAAAAACGCGATATAACCGAACTCCTCGCTGGCGAAGCCGCGGGCGGAAAGCTAGTTACCTATAATTCACATTTCTACTTCAAATAATCAGATGAATGAATAAACTCCATATATGAAAGCAGTTCGATTGAAGAGCATATTTAATAACCGCCCGACACATTGCTTATGTTAGTTCGCGAATCATAATGGCGTTAGTTCTAAGTGGCTAGATGTGCATTTTATTAAACCTAATTTTACGAGCGCCCTGAGTAATGTCCAGTTTATTACGTGCATATTACTGACGACACATTAACATACTACAATCTGTCAGATTTCTTTATTCGATTTTCAACTTTATCCTTAAAGCATTAAGGCTCAAGATTGATTGGGAACGGATTGATATTTGACAGTTTCGGGTAGCTCGACTTGCTGACATACATGGCAATATTTATTTGAGTACTAGAGTCCCGTCAGTACCTATAATGTATGTAGTTTCGCAAATTAAGCAAGCTAAAACTTGAAAGCTAATGGGGACTTCCACGAAATCCCAGTTAGTAACTATTGTGTAATCTAGGAACTAACGTAGGTACTTGTTTATTCAAAAGATTTCATGTAATATTGCAAAATATCACCTTCTTGCAATATTAACCCCGTTTACTGACTTTTTTTTCTGCCAACCAACATTTTTCGTCAGGAAATATTTATTTTATTAGATTATATACCCACATACATACATAACATAATTAGCCTATAATGTTCCCACTCCTGGGATGGACCACCTCTCAGTGAGAGGGAGTGGGCCATAATCTACCACGCGGGCTCAGTGCGGGTTGGTAGATATCACATATCTTCGATGTTTTGCCTCCAGGATATGCCGGTTTACTCATGATGTTTTCCTTCACCGTTTTGAGAGCTGTGGTGAAGAAATGTTTACACAAAGTAAAACGCCTTACTGGGTTCGAACCTACGGCCACCACAGCTGCGATGGGTACAGCGCAGTGATAATGGAGAATGAAGTTGCATTATGCCTACACCGGTGTCATCCCGATCCTTGCTCAGGTAAATCAATTAGTAAAGACTCTTTTTTTTTTTAAATGTTCGAAACCTTATTCAACGTTGAACGGTTTGCTCCATTGACATTTAAAAAAATCACACAAAATGCAATATATATCGATAGCTACAAAACACATGAATTCGCAAAAAAAATCACACCATCGCTACCACGTTCCCATCACTACGTCACTTGTCATATGTCACATGTTTTCCCGCCGGAACGCACGACTAACGCATTAATTTATGCCTTTTTTACGCAATAACGCTTAATTGGACTTTATTTATCACTTTTAATTTTTCTAATTTGATAACTGGCGATGTTCTCATTGAAATTTATGAGTCAGGACGACAATGCTGTCTCAATTCTTATGCGTAATGTGAACGAATGTGTTTCGATTCCGTTTATGAGTGTAGCTCAACACTCTGGTTGAGAATAACCCTCAATTAGATTAATATGTTTGGTATTTTATTGATATTAGTTACGGTTATTTTGATCGGGCGTTGGCATTTGAGGTTTAATAGCCGATGTTTTAGCTAAATGGTGAAATTCAAGGGCATACAATCTGTCTAAAGATTATGAAGTGTTCTGTTTTTTTTTTTGGCAGGAGTGGGAAATCCTCATGGACGTCCAGATGGCCTCACTATTGAGCCAGTCTGGGTAGTGCCGGACTGTTACCGGCTAAAACCACACTCCTGCCCCAGGACTCGATTCTCTCCGATGTTCTGATCGGAGGTTTATTTTATACTAGTTTATCGCCCGCGTGGAGTGAAATGAAATCTTCTTTCTTTCGCCTCGCCTTTTCCCGTTACGCGGGGTCGGCTTTCCTGGTTCCGAGGCGCCACTTATTCCGCTGATATACGTCGTCATCTGAAAGCCCCAACTGCTTCATATCCTTGCGGATATTCGTCATCCATGTAGTTGGGGGCCTTCCCCTCCCTCTCATTTTTGTAGCCATGGAAAGGCACTTCTTCACGACATGGTCGTCCGGCCTTCGCTTTACATGACCGTACCATCTCAGTCTAGCCTCCGTGATTTTATCTGCAATTGGTGCAACCTTAAAGGTACCTCTCACATAGACATTGCGCACCCTGTCTCTAAGCGTAACTCCGCCCGCCCAGCGCAGCATTCGCATCTCGGCTGTGTGTAGCTTCTGTACGTGATTTTTCTTCGCAGCCCATACCTCGCTGCCGTAGAGGAGAGCCGGTCTAACAGCTGCTTTATAGACCTTGCCTTTTGTTCGAATTGGCATTTTGTTATCACACAGTACTCCTGTAAGAGTTCGCCATTTACTCCACCCACAGGTTGTCCGATGAGCTACATCCGCTTCAATGGATCCATCCGTCGAGATAACGGAACCCAAGTACTTAAAGGTGTTTACTTTAGGCAGAGCTATGCCATCCAACCTGACGTCCGCGTGCTCTGAGTTGTCCGGATCGAAATTAAAGAACATGTATTCTG
The DNA here is from genome assembly GCA_017933935.1 of Sesamia nonagrioides. Classification (NCBI taxonomy): domain Eukaryota; kingdom Metazoa; phylum Arthropoda; class Insecta; order Lepidoptera; family Noctuidae; genus Sesamia; species Sesamia nonagrioides. The sequence goes on along the minus strand of JADWQK010000063.1, from coordinate 360,154 downwards.
TCTTAGTTCTACTGATGCGCAACCCATTTGACTCAAGTGCCTCCCTCCACTGCTCCAAATTGTCTTGTACATCTTGGAAGTTATCAGATATTAGTGCTACGTCGTCGGCATATAAAAGGTTCCACGGAGTGGGTTTTTGTATTTTTGCGGTAAGGAAATCCATTACGATGTTGAATATCAAAGGGCTCATGGCGCTTCCTTGATGAACACCCACTCCAATATCGAAGCTGTCTGATAGCCCAGCTGCACTTCGCACATGTGTTTGGATATCTTTATACATGTCTGCAATCAGTCTTATGTACATTTCTGGTACATTCTTTGCTCTAAGTGCCTGCCATATTATGGATCTTGGTACACGATCGAAGGCTTTTTCTAGATCTATAAAGACTATCCATATGTTTTGCTTATTAACTTGAGCTTTTTCGATGATAGTACGTACCGCATGAATTGCATCAATAGTTCCTTTACCAGCCACAAATCCAAACTGATTTTCTGTCAAAGTGATATGCTGTAGAAGACGCTCGCTTAAAACCCTCTCCCATATTTTGAGAGTATGTGAGGTGAGTTTTATACCTCTGAAGTTCCCACATTCACGTACATCTCCTTTGTTTTTATAAAATGGTACTAGTGTGCTTTTCCGCCAAGCGTCGGGCATGGTTTCGCTTGTCATGATGTTATTGAACAAACGAGTAAGCCACACTTCACCGTCCTGTTTAAGGAGCTTCCAAAGTTCTGCTGGAATGTCGTCCGGTCCAGTAGCTTTACGGTTCTTCATTTTGGAAATTGCTTTTCCGACTTCTGCTACGGAAACTTCATTCACTGGTCCTTGCGTCTTCAGTTGTTCTGATTCCGGTTGGCGTGGAAATTCTTCATTCAGTAACCTACTGTAGTATTCATACCATCTCTTACATATTTCTTTATCTGTCGTTAACAACGTACCTTCCTTGTTCTTTATGTACTTTGTAGAAGTGAAATCTTTAGTATTTGTGTGTCTTTGCCTTGCTATTTTGTATATTTCGTTATCGGTTGCCTCTTCCAAACGCTTGTATAGATTTTGTTCAGCTCTTTCCTTCTCTATTGCGATAGTTCTTTTAGAGATTTTTTTAGCCTTTTTATATGGAGTGAAATGAAATGAAATCGTTTATTAAGCAAGTAGGATCACTGATCACTTTTACACGTCATGTTTATTTTTTATTTTATTTTTTTAACTAGATGAAACCGGCGTTCGGTTATATCGAGCTTTTTAGGTTTCCCTCAGGAATATCAAATTCTTCCGGGATAAAAAGTACCCTATTATTTAATCCGGACTTGTAACTTTAATAATACTTAATAATACTTAATACTTTAATTTTCGTCTACAAAATTTCTAAGCAATCGGTTCAGTAGTTTCGGCGTGAAAGCGGAACAAACAAACTCACTTTCCCATTATAATATTAGTATAGATTATTTCCTTTGATATTCTTTATTTTTCTTTATCTGCTGCCGATGTTTGGCGGTGTCTTCAATTTCATTGTTGCACGGCGGGTATCTTTTGGCTTGAGTGAGCTTGACAATTGGTGTTCTTGTTCCTGGGTCATCTATTTTGTTTTTCTTTGGAGTGATCTGTTTAGAGCCAGAGTCTTCTGTAAAAAGTCACCGTGATAAATTGGGTGAAATAAGCTGTCATTTTCCCATGTGGTACCGGGCTTAGAATAGTACCAACCCTGAAATAAGCTGTCATTTTCCCATGTGGTACCGAGCTTAGAATAGTACCAACCCTGAAATAAGTTGTCATTTTCCCGTGTGGTGCCGGGCTTAGAATAGTACCAACCCATTTCCTCCCGTGGGTAGAGAGGCGACTAAGGGAACTTTCATCAGGGAAGCGGGCAGCAGCGCTTCTCCTGTGAAATATCAAACTACTGCGATCCCAATACACCTGCTCAGCGTAGGATATGGCAAACCCCACCAATGTAATGAAAGCCTTGGGGGAGGAAGCCTTTGTCCAGCAGTGGACTTCTATAGGATGAGAAGAAGAATTGTCATTCCACCAGATGCTAGGAATTTACTCTATTGATATGCAGCTCATTTCACTCTAGTTGAAAAACAAAAAAAAAACAACTATTTACAGAAAACATCTGCTGGTCCGGCTTAAAATTATAGCTACTTAAAATTGTATCTTCTTCTTCATCTTCAGCCTATAGATGTCCACTGCTGGACAAAGGCCTCCCCCAAGGCTTTCCACGCTGACCGGTCTTGTGCTGCCCGCATCCATCGGCTTCCCGCGACCTTCACCAGGTCATCGGTTCACCTTGTTGGGGGCCTCCTTACGCTGCGTCTTCATCTCCGTCTTCTTCTTCTTCGTCATAAAATTGTATATGGCTAAGAAAAATCGGGGTTTAGAAAAGTTCAAATCATATTTTTATATTCAAGAACTCAATAAATAAATAATAACAAAACACATTTTTTATAAAAACGTATCTGTATTGTTGTGGAAGAGCTCTTACCGAACGGCTTATAAGCTCTATTGGGGAGGTCGGGGATTTTTAAACCAAATGTAAGCAGTTTAAAGTCCGCGGGGAAACGCGGCTACATTAGCAGCGGTGGATTTGGGCAAATGTTATTATTTGTTTCTGGCGGATTATCGCTGACGGCTGACGCGACTTGCTATAGATTGTATTTTAGCAGTCGAAATAGATAGTCGATTTTATTTTTATTTGATTTGCTCTAAAAACAAAACACGTGAAGAGCCGTAAATATTGATACTTTCTGTCGTACTATGAGACTTTTGGTCAAGCTATTGACTGCTGCGTTGAATGTAGCGGGTTACCGCACCCACGATACAGGAGAAAATCCTAGTATGGGTCAATATTTATATTTTAAAAAAGCACTTCTTGTCGTTTTCATTTTAAGGTTCGGTTTATACATTAGGGTAATTGTACTGAAAGAGAGAGTATTTATGAAATCAAGCGACAAACGCTGCCTACAAGCAATAAAATTGGTCTGAAAATGACAGTTGCGTTCCAAATTTAAAAAGTCTTATTTTATTGACATTCCCGTGATTTTATATTTAAAAAGTGCTCTTTTTTACGTAACATATTTTTAACTATAGCGAAAAAGCATGCAATAAGCACTATTCTGAAGAAATTATATTCAGCTTTTTTATAAAGAAAAAATAAATATGTATAAATGTTAGTATGTATTTTGTATCGGATTTTCTAACTGATACATTTTGGTTCTATAAATGTTTGTAGATATACTTGCGAAATGATCAATACTTGAATACCAAAATTGTGTAATGTACAGAAGACAGTCAGCCATGCTACCTGAAACTGTCACATATTCCCAAACAACCTTGAGTCTTAATATTTTAGCGATAAAGACGGAAATCTAATAAAGAAGTTTGGAAGATTGTAGTAGCCCGATATGCTCTTGTCTGAACAAGGATGATAGAATCAAAATCAAAAGTCATTTATTAAGCTTTTGAATCAGCACTTTTTGAACGTCAATATTACATAAGCCAGTCCCCCAAAACGCCCACCCATCGACACTTCCGAGTGCTTTCGCTGGGAGAAGTGGCAGAACAAACTCCGAATAGAAAAATATTATATTATAGTAACTAAGAATGTGGGTTACTATTATAGTAACCCACATTCTGAAGGTTATTCATGAATATTCCAGTCTATTCTTATGACAAGGAAGAAATACATCGTGATCTACTATACTGGCATGTCCTACAATCAAAAACTAGATGGCATGTGGCAACAAATCGAAGGCGTTTGATATCTACCCACCCGCACTGGATATGCGTCGTGGACCACGCTCCACCTCTTGCCACCGACAAGAGGCCTGCACATGGTGCATTGCTATTGCATATTGCATATTGGTGTGGTATTGCTATGGAGCAATGGAACCTAAATCATTTTATAAGCTCAACCAATTCTGGTCGTGGTTTAGGGTCCCGTATCAAAAGAGTAAAAACGGAACCCCTAATACTAAGAATCCAGCGTCTGTTTGGACGCCTTTAGGCAGTGTCTTATGACCCGTGATAGCTAAAAATTTAAACGTTCACAAAAGATAGAATAAGTATTTTTGTAGCCGCTATAATAATAAAAAAAAAAAAAACAAAAAAAGAATAAAATAAAATAAATTTTAAAAACAGATTAAAAAAAAACATTTGTAGGTATAGGCAATGGTACGGAACTCTTCGTACATGAGTTCGACTCGCATTTTTTTTTTTTTTTTTTAAATATACACTTTACAGCATTCAACATTTTAACAACCCGCCTGCTACAATCACCAGTACAAAGGCCCGATATTTTTTTCTCTCAACCCCCTCGTATTAGCGTTGTTATCGACTTTTGATATACCCTCGAGCAGTTTGGGGTTGACTGCGGTGGGTTACTGTTGCAATCAAGTGGGGCTGATGGAGTTCATGCTTCGTCAGTTAGCATTAGATACACTTTGTACAAGTATTTGTTTAATTTTTATACAAATTACTTGATTTAAAAATGAAGTGCAATTATGAAGAGGGTTATATAATTACTACTGAGTTTTATTTATATGTTGTGTTTTATTTGGTACAACTAGACAACGCTTTTTTATGAGTCATTAGAAACAGTAATGTTTCAAATGAGTTATGTTTAACTTAGACTAAACTCTAAAGGAGATGTTTCAGAAATGTATGGAGCCTGGGCCAGCACATTGCACACTTAATGCTAGGTATAGTTAACTGTTTTTAATGTTAATTTCCTATAGTTTGGCTTAGTTTTTATACAGATTCAATTTAACTCAGCCAAGGAGTGCAACACAACTACTAATAAATATGGTGGTAAGCAATAAGCGAAATAAGATTTTGACAGAGACATTTGATTTACGTGTCATGTATCTAAGGCTATCGTAACTATATTATCCACCATATGACTGCGAAAAAAAACAAAACATGAATTCCGAATATACGGCCCATTAAATAAACACAATCAACACTCGACACGAACACTACGGGAAAATAGAATTCTCAAAGTCGCCAATCAAACATCATAACCACTGTCATGGCTACCTTAATAAAGGGTTATCTCACTAAAAAACGTTTCAAATAATTAATTATATGTACTTGTATTTTTATTCAAATTAATTTAGTAGTATTTTTATGAAAATCTTTTATTTTTTTCCTTTTGATCACATCGTACATAGTGGCGGCCCAAAATGACAGCCTCCGTGGCGTAGCGGCAGCGGACGCGGCCGCACAGTGCAAGTATTCGTATGCATGAATATGAATATTAATATTTGCACTGGTCTGGTCGTGCCTCGGAAAGCACGTTAAGCCGTTGGTCCCGGTTGCTGTACGAACATCTAGTGGCAGTCGTTACGGGTTGTTGGAGCCCTCAAAAGTCCAACAGTTGGTTTAACTGCAACGCTTCGATGTCGCCTTCGGGTTGTGGAGGTCAGACGGCAGTCGCTTCACGGAAAATGTCGAAGTTCAGCCATATCAGTAGTTGGACTGGTAAAGCGGATCCCAGACTCCAAAGCTGAAAAAGGCTTCGGATGCGACTGGGATTAACGCTGGGATGATGATGAGTGGTGGCCGAAAACGAAACATCTCCTTTATTTATTTGTCCACATAGGTACACCAGATGGTATTGCAAAAACAAAAATACAACACCTGCTTGGAACAACTACTTGCAGGCCATACAAATATTTGTTACGTGCAGGAGTCGAACCCGCGACATGCAGCGCAGCAGTCAATAGTTTAACCACTGCGCTAACCATGCTATCCAATTCTGTATCCACTATTTATTCTCTTCGTTTAGTACAGGATTCTAAAACAAGTACCTAAACTGTACTAGCATGTCCTTCCGCCTACCACATCTAATTTGTCCCAGACATACATATATACACATAGGGATATATAGATAGGATACATATACATATATACATAGGGATATCTATATTACTAATATATAGAGCTGAAGAGTCTGTTTGAACGCGCTAAGCTCAGGAACTTCTGGTCCGATTTGAAAAATTCTTTTTGCGTTGGATAGCCCATTAATCTAGGAGCGCTTTAGGCTATATTATAACACACTGCGAGCAATAGGAGCGCGGAGCGTAACAAAAATTTAAAATGTATGCTGTATATTTTGAGGTTAAAATAAAATGTTTTAAATAACTAACTCCACGTGAACGAAGTCGCGGGTGGTCGCTAGTATAAAATACAAAGTACAACAGGTTCTATGTTACGGATTTAGTTTCCGCGCTTAGTCCTTCCAGTGGAACACCATGGCCATGGCGGCCGTTGGGTGGTTATTCCAACCAGCCCACCTCCCTCAAGAAGCCTATTAAATCTTCTGGCTGGTTAAGAACATCTGTGTAAGATCTTGGTGCCCCCAAGGGTTTCACTTCTAATTTGGATAACGCCTGTACACTCGAAGGTCACATGTGCAAAGACTTCATCAGCCTCCATGCAAGCTCTGCACAGAGAGCTGTCTGTTATGCCTCATCATCATCATCTCAGCCACATGAAATCCACTGCTGGACATAATAATAATAATAATCATTTATTTCAAGTAACGCTGACTCATAAACAATTAATACACACAGTCACATTACCCACACATATAACTACAATATAAAATCAAAACATTATTAAATAAAACAATAAAAAGACATAATTACCATAACAATTGAGTCACATCAGCCAACCACATGCCGCTTACAACAGTGGGAGATGATGGAACAATCAAACCTTACCGCAAGCGCGGCCAACAAGCTGTTTGCGCTCCCCCGCACTCGCCGCACCAGCGAGGCACTCCTCTTGCGCATAGTGGCGTGGAAGCAATCCACGCGCGCTTCCGCAAACATGGCCGAAGCACTGCAATAGCGGGGGAGCGCCAACAACATCCTGAACGCGTTCCCCCAAGGATTTCCAAAAAGAATGGTTGGATGTGGCCTGCATCCAGCGCTTTCCTGCGGTTTTGGTCAGATCATCCGACCACCTAGTCGGTGGGCGCCCGACGCTGGGCTTGCCGGTACGTGGTCGCCATTCAAGAGCCTTTCTGCCCCATCGATCATCGGCTCTACGAGCTATGTGCCCCGCCCACTGCCACTTCAGAGAGCTAATCCGCTGGGCTATTTCGGCGACTTTCGTTCCTTTGCGAATCTCCTCATTCCTAATTCGATCACGTAGAGAAACACCTAGCATAGCCCTCTCCATAGCTCTCTGTGCGACCTTGAGCTTTCTTATGAGGCCCATAGTGAGGGACCACGTTTCTGATCCATATGTCAGCACCGTGCTATGTGCCGTGTTATGCCTATTATATGGTAATGTTTATTTAGCGAGCAGTGAGTGACCCGTGATGACCCCCGTCACCAATCGTAAGCAGTAGAACAGGTTCGTTTCGTATTGCATTAAAATATCAAAATTGTATAAACGCCAACGGTCATAATTCGAAATAAAGCTGTTTATTTCAGTTGTTCACTCTAATTTATGTGAGTGCTCCTCTAGCGTACTGCAGCTCCAGACTTCTACATAATATAGATGTACCACCAAACATAATAATAAAAAAGTGAACAGAACTCAAGACGAGTGCAAAAGAAAGCTGGATTATTTATAAGGTCGCGTCGCAAACGCATTACCGGATTACCCCGGTCTACCCTACGCGTAATTCCGCAAATGGGTGAAACTTGAGCCCGGCCGGTTTAAAATTGAAATTTATATGCACGCATTATACATGAGGCCGGATTATGGCGGACTCAAAGAAAATGATCGCGGACCACGACCCCTTGAGAGATAGTTGTGGAGGGAAGTCAGACGCGGGTCATATTTCTAGATTTTTAGGAAGTATCTACACCTTATAGTGATCATTAGCCCTATTAGAATACCAGCGATGCGGCACTTAGTTTTTAAATATCTAAGCAGTATGATAAGATAACCATTTTGCTCTGTCTTATTAATTTTGTTGATTTTTGATTACTTTTATTTTATATAATTTGTTTTTATCTTTGATTGAGTTTAGTTTAATTTGATGAAAGACATGGTGACATCTAAACCATAAAACCCGCATTGGGCCCGCGTGGTAGAACACGGCCCACTCCCTCTCGCCGAGAGGAGGCCTGTGTACCAGGAATGGGAAACTTATAGACTAATTATCTATACTAATATTATAAAGCTGAAGACTTTGTTTATTTTTTTGAACGCGCTAATCTCAGGAAGTATGGGTCCGATTTTGAAAATTCTTTTTGCTTTGGATAGCTCATTAACCTAGGAAGGCTTTAGGCTATATAATAACATCACGCTGCGACAAATAGGAGCGGAGCATATAAAAATATCGATAACTGCGCAGGTGAAGCCGGGGCGCGCAGCTAGTGTTATATATTTGAGCTCAATTAATGAAGTAAAAAATACTTAAAACGGTATTCAAACAGAATGGGCTGATTGATACGGGATATTGATGCCACTTAAAACCCTGCTGTGAACTCTTAATGTTATTCACTGGGTGAATCCAATAGGTATGCAATTACCCTGAGAGTTATATTATTGATAGACTATTATATTATGGTGGCAGTCGGGCAATATTATTTAAGACAGCCTCCGTGGCGTAACAGCAACCGCTTCGCAGGAGGACGCGTGTTCGATCCCCGCGCAGTGCAAATATTTGTATACATGAATATGAAAATTTGCCGTTGGTCCCAGTTGCCATACTAACATCTAATAGCAGTCGTTACGGGTTGTTGGAGCCCTCAAAAGTCCAACAATTGGTCTAACTGCAATGCTTCGATATCGCCTTCTGGTTATGGAGGTAAGACGGCAGTCGCTTCACAGAAAATATCCAAGTTTAGCCATAATCAGCAGTTAGACTGGTAAAGCGGACCCTAGACTTCAAAGCTGAAAAAGCTTCGGATGCGACTGGGATTTACGATGAGATGATGATGAGTCGGGCAATATTATTTATGCTAGCTTTCTCGCTTTTTTTCGATGGCACGGTGGGTTCAGTAGTTAAGGAATTGACTGCTACGTTGCGTGTCGCGTGTTCGATTCGTGCACGCAACAAATATTTGTATGTCCTGCAATTACTTTTTTCGGCACGGGATGTTTGTGGATGTGAATGTTTTTAAACGCACCCACGATACAAGACTAATTCGTAGTGTGGGGCACCGTAAATGATATAAATAGCTGTATATAGAAATATATATATTAGAAAAACGTAGCCCACTAGGAATTATTCTGTACTAGCTTTCCGCCCGCGGCTTCGACCGCCTGGAGTTCGGTTCTATGTTCTAGGTTTGGTTTCTGCACTCAATCCCTCCAGCGGACCATTGTCCGTGGACCATGGCGGCCTTTGGCGGTTATTCCAGCCAGCCCACCTCCCTCCAGAAGCCCATCAGGTCTCCTAGCCTGTTGAGAACATCTGTGTAAGATCTTGGTGCTCCTATGGTTTCGTTTCTAATTTGGGTAACGTCTGTACACTCGAAGAGTACATGCGCAACTGACTCGTCAGCCTCTATGCAGGCTCTGCACAGAGGGTCAGCTCGTCAGCTGCGTCATTACCCAATGAACCTGGAGTTCGGTTATAACGCGCTTTTTAGATTTTTCTCGGGAATATTAAATTTTTCCGGGATAAAAAGCCCTATTATTACCCTATTATATAATCCGGAGTTCTCACTTTGAGTCTGCAAAATTTCAAAGCAATCGGTTCAGTAGTTACGACGTGAAAGCGAAACAAACAAACTCACTTTCCGATTTATAATATTAGTAACGATTAAAACATCGTAAGAAAGCCGTATATACCAAATGTAGGATGTCTTTAAACCGAAAATTCCAAGACATGTGATAGGTATGCGTTTCCAACCCGCATAGGCGCGAGGTCGATTATGGCCCACTCTATCCTATGGAGAGACCTGTGCCCAATCAGTTGGAACATTATAAACTGATCAGCTGGAACATTATCGCTGTCAGATGGCAGTCGCTTCACGGAAAATATCGAAGTTTAGCCAAAATCAGCAGTTAGACTAGTAAAGCGAACCCCAAACTCCAAAGCTGAAAAAGCTGCTAATGATGATGATGATGCCGCTGATCCACGATACAGAAGTAATTCCTAGTGTGGCGAAAGGATATTAATAATTTAAAAAAGATATGAGAAGTTTAGTCTCTTTCATTCTATGCTAGTGTATATAATGTAATATAGGTAGGTATGTCTTACCATGGCGCCTCCGCCGGGCCGGAACAAGCGGGGTAGACCAAAGAAGTGCTGGCTTGATGTTGTAAGAGATGACATGCGTGCCAACAAGCTCTTACCACAGGATGCTAAAGATCGCTCAAAATATAGAAGAATGTGCAGGAAAACGAACTCCGGGCTCCAACGCGAAAGCCGCGGGTGCAACCGGGATAAACGCTGAGATGATGATGATGATGATAGGTAGGTATGTTAATGTAATATGTTATATGTAATATAGTAAACAGGTCTACATATAAGATTGATTTTTGCTATAAAGTTTGCCCATTGTCCTACTGCCATAGACAATAGGTAGCCTAGAATCAAACCCGTCAAAACAAACTCACCATCCTTCGCGAAATAAATTACGAAGGACTAGATAAACAAATTGTATAATTTAAAAACATACCACGGTATTTAAAAGAGGGAGTCGGTGGCTTGTAATATCTTGAGAGGGAGAGGCGATTACAGCTATTAAATATGCATTAACGAATTTTTCTCCTTAAAAGCTGAAAAAATGGCGTAAAGAGAAAATTGGCAATTAGACCCCTCTCCGCGAACCGCCTCCCACCTTCGCACAAGAATTAAATTTGCTCCTTAAAGATATACATAAATTGAGTGTTAGGATGCTTTAATATTTTCCCTTTGAAAGTAACGCTGCAGATTAGCTTATTTAAATGTACAGGACTCGTGTGGTTACTCTGTTTTCAGCCTCCCCTTGTTTCCATTTTCATTGGGTTATTTCTTTGAGTCATTCGAGATTTCGTAGTTACGCGCGTAGCAAATTTCGTAGCACCCACGTGCTACGCGCTACGAAAGCTTCTGTTTCGTAGCGTGAAGCAATCAAACATTTTTATCCTTTTTTAGCTGCATATAAATAACGGGTAGTGGGTAATTCGAGCTTTGAGTAGTGTGTTTAATGTAACACAATATTTTGAATGAAAAATGTACGTTTTTCTAAGGAATATACGATTCGTAGAACCAAAAAAAACCGGTAACAATATTCACAAGTCATGTGCACAAGAATTAAACGATGATAACGCATTGGCTATTTTACAATACTGGCGGCCGTCAGCGATTTTGTTCGCGTGGAGTTGGTTATGCTCCGCTCCTATTGGTCGCAGGCTGATGTTATATAGCTTAAAGCCTACCTGGATTTTTGGGCTATACAACGCAATAAAAATCGGACCAGTAGTTCCTGAGATTAGCGCGTTCAAATAAACAAACAAACTCTTCAGCTTTAGGTATATATTTATACAATATGTAAAAAAAAACCCTGTCCGATCCGTGAAGGTATTGTTAGGTATTGATAACCGATTCTACTAACGCCTACAAAGCCGGGCTAAACTTAAAAAAATCCCCCTTGAAAATAAAAATATTATTTCGCAAAAAGAGGTAACTTAATACATGTGAGGTAGGCAATACATGCGCGGCCTAAGGGGGGCAGGCCACGCGGCATGCGGTCACATCGCTATTCGCTTATAATAATACCGTCAAAAATGGTGTTGTCACTTTTTAAAAAATACCAAATTTTGGGAAAGTTGGTGTTACTATGATGATTATGTAAAATTTTATATTTTATTTGGTCATGTGTTTACCAAACCTTTATTATCCTTATGGGTCGGTCGAGGTTTTTTTCACATATTGTATAGATGAAAAATAATACACAAAAACACATCAACATTTCCCAAAAACAGCAAGAAACACCAAAGCGGGCGTGTATCTATTCTCAATTATTTGATTATTTATAAAAAAAAAAAACTATTTATTTCAGGCAACATGCCCATATACTGTTAGTGTACAACTTAAAAACTATATTAGTAATAAATAAAGAAAAGAAAGAAATTAATTAAGGTATTTGCCTCCTTCTGAGGCACCAGGCACACTCACTTATGCTTGCTTTTATGCCTTTGGTATTCAGCCTCATGAAATGCCTGACACGTCACCATGAATAAGTGATAGAGATATAGTTGGCCTACTAACTGAATACACACTTACCTCGCATACTGTTGCACAAATGAAAATTAATAATTCAGAGTGATAAATTGACAGTAATTACGTGATACCGGGTGGCGACGGCTTTACGGTCCTGTTTCGAGTTTCATGTGTGCATTTTCTAGTATATGTTTTGTGGAATTAGTCTGTTTTAGGACTTAGTGGCGTTGGGTGTTGATTAGTGATTGGTCTGATGAAGAATGTATTGTTTGGATATTTTTGTCACTATATAGCGCTTGACTGCAATCCCGCCTGATGGTAAGCAATATTGCAATCGTTGATGGTAAAGCACGCTAGTTTATAGGAAAATCTTAGTGAATAGGAAGGAAGTCGGCGGTTGAGCGAGGTGGTGCAATGTTAGACCCAATAACACGACCAACGATGCTGCGCCAGAGGGAGATTGATGTGGAGACCCTCCACGACCAAACTCCCGGCACAACAGCATTTGACGCATCGTACCCGGCGCACATCGCTTATGAAGACCAGTATGATACGTATATGTCAATAAGAGTTACTCATTTGACTTCTGTAGTAGTGGGGTAAACGCCATGGCGTTATTTTTGTAATGGCGGCACGTGGACCCAGTTGTTTTGGAAAGTGGGGACTGTCGAGAGGTCATTCCGCATTCAGACGTGGACCAGGGTACTTCTTCGGGGCGAAACTGTCGGTTTGCCTATTTAAATTGTGATTTCCAAGATTGGAGGGTATATTTACAGTTCATGCTTTAATGCAAAACTCCACCTACGAAATGGATCCTTACCACCACACCAAGATGCTGTCGACCCTACCGCTCCGCCGTCGTTGATTTCGACATCTATTTATGTCGAGCAGAGTGTCTTTGGTAAGTCGTGGTGGCCTAGTGGTTAAAACACCAGCCTCTCAAGTATGAGTGTGCGGGTTCGATTCCAGGTCAGGCAAGTACCAATGTAACTTTTCTAAAGTTATATGTACTTTCTAAGTATATCTTGGACACCAATGACTGAAGGTGAAGGAAAACATCTTGGGGAAACCTGGACTTTATAAGTCTGAAATCGCCAACCCGTATTGAGCAAGCGTGGTGATCACGCTCAATCCTTCTCTTGAGAGGAGACCTGTGCCCAGCAGTGGGACGATAAAAAGGTTGATGATGATGAACGTAAGTGACTAAACGTAAAACCAGTTCTATTCAGTTTTCATTCTACGTCACATTTATACTATTCAATTTTGCAATGTTATCTTCTTCAGCCTGTAGATGTCCACTGCTGGACAAAGGCCTCTCCCAAGGCTTTCCACGCTGACCAGTCTTGTGCTGCCCGCATTCATAGGCTTCCCGCGACCTTCACCAGGTCATTGGTCTACCTTGTTGGCGGCCTCCCTACGCTGCGTCTTCCAATACGTGGCCGCCACTCCAGAACCTTACTGCTCCATCGGCCATCGGTTCTACGAGCAAAGTGCCCTGCCTACTGCCACTTAAGTTTAGCGACTCGAAGAGCTATGTCGGTGACTTTGGCAATGTTATAATTCATCAATAACGTTGCTAACTTGCTAACGACATCTTCTTCTTCTTCTTCTTATCAGCCTATAGAGGTCCACTGCTGGACAAAAGTCTCCCCCAAGGATTTCATTCCATTGGGGGCAATAACAAGGTGAAGGAAAACATCTTGAGGAAACCTGGACTTTATAAGTCTGAAATCGCCAACCCGCATTGAGCAAGCATGGTGATTACGCCCAATTCTTCTCTGTATGAGAGGAGACCTGTGCCCAGCAGTGGGACTATAAAAGGTTGATGATGATGATGAGAGTGTCTTTGTGTCTTTATACGCCTCCACGATGGACGTTTCGATTACGATTGCAAAAGTAGTGGTTGCTTACTGGCTCCAATCACGCTCGGTTTGAAACCAAACACGCTTTAAATCATTTTACCAATACTATTCTCAAACCTGTAAAAGAAAACAATGTCAGGTAAACGGATGTTCGACATACATTTCACTGCAAGGAGGTCGGATTGATGTCCCTGCCAACCTGTATAAGATTTATCAGCATACATTAATAAGAGGGACGAGAACGACACTAGACGACAGCCTCCGTGGCGTAGCGGTAGCGGACGCAGCCATGTGGCGCGGGTTCGATGCCCGCACAGTGCAAGTATTTGTATGCATGAATATAAATATTTGCACTGGTCTGGTCGTGCCTCGGAAAGCACGTTAAGCCGTTGGTCCCGGTTGCCATACGAACATCTAGTGGCAGTCGTTACGGGTTGTTGGAGCCCTCAAAAGTCCAACAATTGGTCTAACTGCAATGCTTCGATGTCGCCTTCGGGTTGTGGAGGTCAGATGGCAATCGCTTCACGGAAAATGTCGAAGTTTAGCCATATCAGCAGTTGGATTGGTAAAAGCGGACCCCACACTCCAAAGCTGAAAAAGGCTTGGGATGCGACTGGGATTAACGCTGGGATGATGATGATTAATAAGAGGGACGATCAATTTTCATACGCATTTAGTTCATTGGACGTTCCTTTTTCTTCACAAGTAGAGCTGATAAAACGGCAATCACAACAAAGACTATCAAAGCCATATAAGCCATATACCATACACCTATATAACAGTACTATCTACTAGTTGCCTACTTACCCCGGGATAGCGGAGAGGGAGGGGGGACGGTTGGAGTGTTGCTATAATCAGTTAATTGCATGAATAATTGAACGGCATCATTACCGTGGCGACCGCGTGCCGTCACACACAACTAAATATAGATTACACGACCGATTGCTGAATATTAGCTAGATATCTAGCTGGTTTCACTGTAGATGGACTGAGATGTGGAAGTATTTGAGGGATAAAAATTTCTTATATTCTATTCTATTTTTATATTATAAATTCTTATATATTATATAATTCTTATATTTTTATTTGTGGCAAGTGGAGCCGATGTCGACTATTCTGCCAATGTCAAAAGTGGATTGGTGAAATGAAATGACATGAAATCGTTTATTAAGCAAGTAGGATCACTGATCACTTTTACACGTCATGTTTTATTATTTTAACTAGATGAAGCCGTCATTTCCTAACTGACTACCTCTGAGAAGAAATAGCCGAAACAAACTCAGGGATCATCGTCTTTTTTCAAGTCCAGACATTAAAAATGAAAATGTTTACAATAATTTACCTTGTAATTACGCATATTGCTTAATAACAATGCTTAACAGAGCGAGCAGCTCAGTCCCAAGCTTTTTGTCTTCTAAATAATCTGTGATTTTATAATACCCCTTTTTGCAAAGTTTGGCCTTTATATGGAAAATTACTTATATAAAATGTCTTATGAATTATATATTATATTAACACTTTACCTATTACATTCTGACAGTGCGCTTAATGGATAATTATATGTATTCTAAGTTATGTATAAAGTATTATTTACATATATATTTTTACATACATTTAAACTCAGATACACAAACGAATAGACAAAAATAAAAATGTCAACGGGATACAGGTGTCCTAGCTTCGGCATCGGTCTCTGATAAGTCACCAGTGTCAGTCAAGTGGTCAATTCAATAATGACACATCGTCCAATCTAATCAATGTAAGATATTATAAGTTATTTATTATTATTTTATACTTTGACCCACTTGTAATTACTCCTGTACCGTGGGTGCGTTTACAAACATTTTTCTCGGTGGTAGGCCATAACATTGGCTGCCGGCAGAAGTTACCAGCCACCAGACAGCCTTGCCGCCAAGCGATTCGTAGTGTTCCGGAATGATGTCTGGTGAAGCCGTACGGAGGACGGGTCTGAGCAGTTGTGTTGCGATGTGTGCCGAGTACGATGCGTCAAATGTTGTTGTGTCGGGAGTTTGGTCGTGGAGGGTCTCCACATCTATCTCCCTCTGGCGCAGCATCGTTGGTCGTGTTGTTGTGTTTAACGTTGCACCACCTCGCTCAACTGCCGTCTTCCTTCCTATTCACTAAGCTTTTTTAAGTGATAAGGCTTAATAAAATAGCGCCCTTTACCATCGAGGATTGCATCACTGCTTACCATCCAGCGGGATTGCAGTCAAGCGCTAGTTTATAATTACAAATAAAAAAAAAAAAAACTCACATACACAAGCAACCAGACTCGGAACAACTACTTGTAGGCCATACAAATATTTCTTCCTTGCGGGAATTTGCTCGGCCACTGCGCCATCCGTGTAAAGTGCTTATATTGTGGTAAGAAAAAATGCACTCTACGATTTCCTTTTAGATGTTACTAGCGGCCGCCAGCGACTTCGTTCTCAAGGAGTTAGTTATGCTCCGCTCCTATTGGTCACAGCGTGATGTTATATAGCCTAAAGCCTTCCTGGATTAATAGGCTATCCAACGCAAATAGAATTTTTCAAATCGGACCAGTAGTTCCTGTGATTAGCGCGTTCAAACAAACTGTTCAGCATTATATATTAGTATAGATTTCGGGCATCAACTGCCGCGCTGAGTTTCTCTAGCCACTGATCCATTTCATTATTTTATAATACTCATTTTTGTTTACTTTACTGCTTAGTTTTAACTGCTGAACTAGTTATTAAACATCTCATATATTTAACTTACCAAAACGGCTATTTGCAAATGCCTCTTTAAATTAGTGCCCTTAATAATTGGAAAATAGAAACAAATGAAAGCTACATACTGTGTAATTCACGCTATTATCGTCTCTAGACCAACAAAAGCGACATGATAGCAAACCTCCGTTTACAAATAGGTACTTAACATCTTATATGAATATTACATGCCACTCAATTTCACCAGGCGCTTCTTAATCAAAACATTAACGCTATTAGCTGTAATTATAATTCTCTTTGTTCCAACCAGGCCGCTTCTACTCTAGTTGAATATTCATATTAGTGGAGACTCAAGAAGGACATTTTACAAATGCCGCACCTCCCCCGGCCCTCTAAAATCAATTAATAGAGACCCGCTTCGTTACACAATCCTAACTTGACCCCTGTTGTATAATGGAATTGGTTGTAAGGAGAATCATTGATGTTGAATACTTTGCGGGCGAAAAAGATTTTTTTTTATTCTTAGGGTGATTTAGAGTGTAAGGGTTGTTTAAATAAAGCTGTAGCTTTTGTTGGGTTGTGTCTTGGTGGATTAGACTACATTGAGAGGGGCTCGTGGCTAACTCACAGCCGCATGGGTCGATCGATCAGGTTAAGTTAGACTAGCCGCGGTTAGTTTGAGGATGGGTGCTCATTTTTGTATACTGGTCTTCTCGGTGGTAGGCTATAATATCAGCTGCCGGCAGAAGTTACGACCCACCAGACAAAATCTTGCCGCCAAGCGATTCGTCGTGTTCCGGCATGATGTCTGGTGAAGCCGTACGGAGGACGGGCCTGAGCAGTTGTTGCTGAGGAGTTTCGTCGTGGAGGGTCTCCAGATCAATCTCCCTCTGGCGCAGCATCGTTGGTCGTGATTCTGGGTTTCGCATCACCTCGCTCAACTACCGTCTTCTTTCCTGTTCACTCAGTGTTTTTGAGTGAATAGGCTCTTAATAAACTAGCGCGCTTTACCATCAGGCGAGATTGCCGTCAAGCACTAAGTAGTTATTAATTACAAAAAAAGTTTAATATTGTTGAGCAAAAATATTAATGAAACCATTTGTATTAAATTCGCTACTGAGACCAGACCAATAGGGATGTTTCCTGGGTAAAATAAAATTGATTCTATTTAGTCCGTCATTCAGATTATAGAAAAATATTGGTTAAGTATATTTTGTTTTATCAAATCAATAAAAATCTACAAACATCAAAGATCAGGAGTGGTGGCTGGTGACGTCACTGGCCGCTAAAAAGTCTAGCGTGCAGTGACGTCACACGAGTTTTCAACGCGCTGTGTCGTCTTAATTTTTTGTTTATATGAAAAAAGAAAAAATACGGGTCTAGTATTTTTTGAAAATCTGACTGACGGACTAATAAGTTTTTTTAGTCAAATACCCTATTGTGCTTGTAATTAAACAATAATGTTAAAATTAAGCTGATTAAAGCCATTGATGTAATCAAATATTTGTATCAATAGCTGGACAATTTAAAAGAGCGTCCATGAAGTTTCTTGCCCGTTCTTCTCCATAGGTACCTACTCTTTGGAATGGGCGACTAGCTTCACCTTACTGACTGACCGACCTTTTGACAATTCAAAAGTGCATATAATTGGTTTATTTGAAATAAATGCTTTGATTTGATTTGATTTGATTGGATGTTCGTAGCATAATCAGCATATAATAGCATTGCTCTCTCACTGCTGGGACAATGAGAGTGGGAGGTAATCGACCACGCAGCCCAGTGCGGGTTGGTGGATGTCATATGTATGTCTACAAATGAAGTTTTTTCTTTTTCCGCCTGATGGTAAGCAGTGATGCAATCGTTGATGGTAAATCACGCAAGTTTATTAAGCCTATTCATTAAAAAAAAACTGAATAGGAAGGAAGACGGTAGTTGAGCGAGGTGATGCAATGTTAAACCCAACAACACGACCAACGATGCTGTGCCAGAGGGAGATTAATCTGGAGACCTTCCACGATCAAACTCCCGATACAATAACATTTGGCGCATCGTACCCGGCACATATAGCAACACAACTGCTCAGACCCGTCCTCCGTACGGCTTCACCAGACATCATGACGGAACACGACGAATCGCTTGGCGGCATACTTTGTCAGGTGGGTGGTAACTTCTACCGGCAGCCGATATTATGGCCTACCACCGAGGTTCTAGGACATGGCCGTTTCCTCTCGATCTTTTCCTGCCATTTCAAGCCCAGTGGTGATGAAATGATTAATGTGGAGACTTATTAATAATAATCCGTTGGTACAAGACAAATGACCAGTCGTATAGATTCGGAAATCCAAGCAATTCACGGTATGTGTTAACAAAAAATCTGCACAAAAAATCCAGCTACCGACGAATATGAAGTGCCAATACCGATGTATGGCACAAACAAGTAGTCGAAGCTAAAAGCGTTAGTGTCGCGGGCGCACATCAATTATTAGAGCTGGTAATGAACGCAAATCCTTTGATTCCATTGAACGGGTGCCAGAGGGAATTTGAGTGATGATGTGCAAGCGATGAGCGGACGCGGGGAGCGATTTTGATGCGAAGAACAAAGGGCAATGCTCGTAATTTTGAGAACATTGTTTCCAATCTAAGTCTCAGTCTGTAACAAAAACTCTCGAATTTTCCTACATTTTGGCATTTGTATGTCGT
The DNA here is from genome assembly GCA_017933935.1 of Sesamia nonagrioides. Taxonomy (NCBI): domain Eukaryota; kingdom Metazoa; phylum Arthropoda; class Insecta; order Lepidoptera; family Noctuidae; genus Sesamia; species Sesamia nonagrioides. Next base: position 340,762 of record JADWQK010000063.1, on the reverse strand, counting down.
GGTGGCCTAGTGGTTAAACAATAACCTCTCAACTATAAGTGTGCGGGTTCGATTCCAAGTCAGGCAAGTACCAATGTAACTTTTCTAAGTTATATGTGCTTTCTAAGTATATCTTGGCCACCAATGACTGATTATAAGGTGAAGGAAAACATCTTGAAGAAACCTGGACTTTATGTCTGAAATCGCCAACCCGCATTGATCAAGCGTGGTGATTACGCTCAATCCTTCTCTATATGAGAAGAGGCGACTAGATTTAGAAATGTTATACATTACAAGAATTGCCCCTCACGCTGGTGATTGCTCTTAAGGTCGTTACTATTAAATTGTTTGTGACTTTTTCTTTAATTAGTGCTTGACCGCGATCTCGCCTGATGGTAAGCAGTGATGCAGTCATTGATGGTAAAGCGTGCTAGTTTATTAAGGGTCTATTCATTCAAAAAAACTGAGTGAATAGGAAAGAAGACGGCAGTTGGGCGACGTGATGTAATGTTAAAGCCAACAACACGACCAGCGATGCTGCGCCAGAGGAAGATTGATCTGGAGACCCTCCACAACCCAAGTCCCGACACAACAACATTTGGCACATCGAAACCGGCACACATCGCAACAATGCTCAGACCCGCCTTCCGTACGGCTTCACCAGACATCATGAACACGACGAATCGCTTGGCGGCAAGACTTTGTTTGGTGGATGGTAACTCCTGCCGGCAGCCGATGTGTTTATAGATTACTGATTCACTTTTTTGCGTGTCATCTACCATTATTTACAGTAACCATCAAACTTAATCGGTTTCATATGATAGCTGTACCTAACCTGAAGCATTGTTTCATCCTAGTGACTCAATTTTCATTGTGATATTTATTGTAAATATCCCCTTAAAACTATTTTATTATATTCATTTATTTATCAGAAACCACGGTGCACAGCAAATTATCAGTAGCAATGGGTTTCATTTTGACAATTCAACGACATTCATTGAATTATTTATATACGTTGTTGAGGCAACAAATTTTTTGAACTTATGCAACAATGGACTAGCAATATGCTTCGAAATTATTCCAATCGATGGTAGTTGTGTGTTACGCAATTAGGGTGCTGGTCCTTATATTGGTCGCTCCCGCTTGTGTCTCGTCCCGTCCTCCGTCGCGGTACATCAAGTATGCACTGAGGGAATGCGGGAGCGACACGACACCTCGGCACAACGTTCATTTCATTGTCTCTGTCTGGCCCACCTCCCCCGACGCCAGCGCCACCTAGCGCTAAATTTTGCAATAGTTTCTGTATACAACGCCGTGTTATGTGTTTTAGTTTTGTATTTAATTGAAAAACATAGGTATATTTATAAAAAAATCTATTGAAGTTACAACTTTTTATGGAGATTGAAGAACTCTTATTATTTTTGTATAATTGTTTGTATTTTAAGTGCTTACTATTGTATCGAATAAAGTTTTTAAACTGTATAGACAGCTGTGCAGCTATGGAGTTTGTTGAGCCACTATTTTCTAGGAACTAGTGATGAAAGCGTTTTAAACGACTGTTTTGTAACTTTATTATTCAAATAGTGCTGACTCTTAGCCTAGAATGAATAAATTACTCTTTTTACTCAATTAATTCAATAAATAAGTAATAAATGTCTCATTTGGTGAACCGCCATGGACTTACTTCATGTGCATCGATCCGATATTCGTTGTAACTGGTACATAGAGAGACTCGAGCACCGCTGGACCTTTGCTAGGCAACTTATAGTGTGTTAGCGCATGTTGGCTTCAGAGTTGTGAATACCTCTTACTGCCTATTAATACAACTTTGAATGAAGCTCGTTACTCATGGACTTGATTGAAGTATAGGTTTAATTAGCAGAGATAGGCAAATATCATTTTGTATGGTATGATAGGCAAATAAATGGGCTTAATAAACTAGCGCGCTTTACCATCAACGATTGCATCACTGCTTACCATCAGGCGGGAATGCAGTCAAGCGCTAGTTTATAATTATAAAACAAAAAAAATATAATTTTGAAATGCCATGGCGTTTTCCCTATGTGGGAACAAAATACAAGTGCAAACGCACAGTTGGTCCTTGAGTAGCGAAAACGGGCTAAGATTATTTTTCAATCATATCAAAAGAATAAACACAATTCTATACCATTAGATAAGATAATACAATTCAATCAGACTAATTTGTCGTATTACTTGTTTCTTGTAAGTATTCCAAGGCGTCGAGTCACCCCGGCCTCTCTCAAATGGCGCCGCTCGACTGCCCACAAATTTCGTTTGCAAGATCAAAGCCAGTCCTCTCACATCGATATCGCACACACTTTCAATGTAAAACTCATTTAAATAAAACATTTTATTTATATAGACGTATGGAAATTCGAAAAGGTTGTGTTTTAAACTAAACTGAATAAGTACACTTTTTGATAAAATTGCATCTGTGGCGTAGTGTGGTGTGATGCACAGAGTACATTATTGGTGTGATGTGTGCGGTTGTGTTTTTATAGTGCCAGGTGTGGTTTTTATATAATTTATTTTTGTTATGTAAATATTTAATCTATTCTTTAATGAAATTCGAATTAAGTTTAATTATTCTTCATAAAACTTACAGATTAATATCTATAATGTCTTTTACATTATCAAGAAAATATTGATAAACCTTGGGAGCGCATGATCAATCTGGTTGTTCAGTAAAAAATAACTTAATCAATGGAAAAAGAATAAATTCCGTGCTTGGACAGAACTGAGAGTTGCTGCAACAGCAACTCTCTAGTATAGTCCGTTGCGTTGGCACCGACTCCAGTGCAATCATTATAGAGTCGACGCTTTGTGTTTCACGCGCGCCTCAAAGAGATGTCAAGCATATCGTGACGTGGTCCACGAAGACCAATGCATCCTGGGTCATAGTTGTGGGTTGGTTAAAAAAGAAACCGTGGCCCCGGCGCACAGGCAAGTGAAGAAACACGCGTGGGTTTTAGTCAGTAAAAATCTGAAACGCCTTTCCGCTCCGCCTAGAGCGAGAGAGGACATTTGATGATTTCCCATCTCCTGCACTGTTGTGCACCTATGCTGCACAGCCTGTTTGATGCATATATTACAATAATTATAATATGGCATATTTTCTCGGTGGTAGGCCATAACATCGGCTGCCGGCAGAAGTTACCATCCACCAGACAAGGTCTTGCCGCCAAGCAATTCGTCGTGTTCCTGCATGATGTCTGGTGAAGCCGTACGCAGGCCGGGTCTGAGCAGTTGTGTTGCGATGTGTGCCGGGTACGATGCGCCAAAGGTTGTTGTGTCGGGAGTTTAGTCGTGGAGAGTCTCCAGATCAATCTCCCTCTGGCGCAGCATCGTTGGTCGTGTTGTTGGGTTTAACATTGCATCACCTCGCTCAACTGTCGTCTTCCTTCCTACTCACTAAGATTTTTAAGTGAATAGTCTTAATAAACTTGCGCGCTTTACCATCAACGATTGCATCACTGCTTACTATCAGGCGGGATTGCAGTGAAGCACTAGTTTATAATAATTAAAAAGAAAAAAAATGTCATTACTATTTTATTTAAACTAACAGAACATCTTTGTTTGTCGTAGTACGGGCGCGTTCCGCACGTCTCCGGGCGGCGCTGGTGAGCCGCCCCCGGCTCCTCCACCGCCGCTGTTCCTGCCGCCGCATCTGTCACATCTTTCGCAACACCTCAACCACTTGTCGCAACCATTCTTTCCGCTAAAAGGTAAAGTACCTACTAAAGATTATTCTATCAAACAAATTTTCAACAACTAAGTAATTGTGAGGCTACGGCCCAAAAAGAAGTGCCATAACTAAACGTGTATTGCAAAGGCTGTTAAAACGTTACCTGGAAGAACTTGGGAGAAGTTTGTGCCCAGAATTGAAAAAGGATTATTTAAAAAAAATGGAATAAGTAGGTTCAACATTCACACACACACATGAGAGTTGAACGTTAGCTATATTTTAAATCCAGTCTGCCAGTAGTAACAAGTCTTCTTTTGATATCCTAAAACCAGTCAGATTTCCTTAACACAAGTCTACAAAAAAAAGCGGCCAAGAGCTTGTCGGAAGAAACTATTGCCGTCGCGCTGCTTCCAACCTCTCCCGGTAAAGTGCGAAAAGGACAGTTGCAGCTCAGGCTGATTTTACCTACAAAAACGTTGACCAAAAGAAGTTTCGTATTCCGCTGTTTTCTTTTTCAAAACACGACAGATCTCAATTATTTTTATATCAAAATTAAGAGGAAAAGTATCCCTGTGCTTCTATTATTTTCTTTTTTGTCAATCACGTTATCACGTTTGTCTAGTGTTGCCCAAATTCAGTCTTGGTCTTGCAGTCTTGGTCTTGTTCTTGCGTTTTTGCAAGACCAAGACCAAGAACAAGACCGCGTATTTTTAGCAAGACCAAGACCAAGACTGACCGTGCAAGACTTGAGCAAGAACAAGACATAGCCTGCAAGACTCTTGCGTCTTGCAGCTAGGACTTAGCGCTATTTCACTGAGTAGTTAGGTGTAACAGTTCGGTGTATAGGTAGGTACGCTTAGGAATTCTATGAGACGCAAAAAACTGTATCAAAGAATATGAAAAACTGCGCATTACGACTAATACCATAAACATAGCGAATAAAAAAATATGTATTAAAATCAAACTGAGTGCATGCATAGTTATGTTTTAACCATCGGCACTTTGATAATGCGGCATCAATCAAAGGTTTTATACTTACTTCTCAAAGAAATTTGCCGCTTTTCGGAAGTACATGGTTATGATACACGCGCCGGCGGCTTCTTTTGAAATCTAAAACAATCGTTGCCGCCACGCCGAAATCATAACATTTGACACTATTTGATTGCCGCCATAGGGCGTAGGTATACTCATGCAAAATAATTTCGAATTTTAAGAGTACCTACAGGTGTTCCAAAGAATAAATAAGTTTCAGAGTGCTTAGAATGAAAATGAATACATTATACTGATCACGCAAGTAGTATTATGATTAGGATAAAATGGTAAGGATAGGTAGTAGATGTCATATTAATTCATTCTAGTAAGTATATATTATAATATTGATTACTTATATGGTTTTAAACTAATTACTTAGGTACTATTATTGTACATTTAGTCATTATATTTCTTAAGTTTTTACAAGAAAAAATAGCAAAAAAGTGTTCAAATATCACCCGTTTAATAAATATTGTAGCCACTTTTAAATATACTTGAAACGTGTAAAAAAATTCTACAAAAAATTGTTTTTTTACATGTTTTAGCAAATGTAAGCTTATAAATCATAAATGTTTATTAAGAAACAGTTACTTCCATGGAAAACGACATATAGGTCAGTTGATTTTTCGAATTTCTTATCAAATCTTCAGTTATTTATTAATCTGCTTGATCTTTACTATGGCTATGTTAATTCAAGTTCACAATGTTCCAATTCTAATACGTTTTTTTAAGATTTAAAGTAAACTTTAATAAATAGTAATAGACTAATAGGTAATTGCAAGACTTGCAAGACTCTTGCTGCAAGACCAAGACCAAGACCAAGACTGGGAGCGCAAGACCAAGACCAAGACCAAGACCAGGTGTATTGGCGCAAGACCAAGACCAAGACTGGCTAAGTCTCGTCTTGTTCTTGCATTTGGGCAACACTACGTTTGTCTAATAGTCATCTGAACATCATGGTAAAAATGGGTTATGTTTCGCGATTATGAAGTATCGTATTTCTTTTATTAATTAAGTTTCGGCAAATATCAAATGATAGGGGCACGTATATTCACAGTGACAAATTGTAGAAAAAAAAATGCTATAAAAGCATTATCGACGAAGAAAACAGCGGAATACGTTTGTATAGAGAAAGCACCACTAGAGTTCCCTCTTAATTAAAAGATAAAAAAAATAGGCTACTTGTTACATTGAGTTGACATACTAAGTACGGAATATAAAACCAGGCCCACTAAAGACGGTGATAATTAAAGAAAGAGTTATAGCACAGTATAATAATCATACAGTAGGTCGACGCCTTTGATCTCGTGTAAAATGCCGACATCGTCTAGACAGTAACGCATCGGCCGGGGTTGTCACAAATAAACAATATTTATAAAATTATTTATTTATTGCAGATCAACATCGACAGCTGTTATTTAATTAATTTGTTATTTTTACTAAGGGAACAACTCGAGACAGATTTAAGTTATTTAGATGGCATTTTCGTAACCAGCACCCCAATCCACCTCGGAATTAACACCCATATCATATTAATATACATTTAAATTGGCGTCCACCATCTTGGATTTTAAAAAGGATAGCTTTTTCGTAACAAGCACCCCAATTATATTTATTTAAAATTAACACCCATATTAAATTATAAATAAATTCCGTCTGCCATCTTGGATGTCAAAAAGGATGGCGTTTTCATAACAAGCACCCCAATTATACTCAAAATTGACACACATATCAAATTATAAAAGAAACAAATACAAAAACAAACACCCTTAATGATAGATACCGAGCTACGAACATCGTTTTGTTCGCAGCTCGGGTGCCGCTTACCCGCGTCTCGTCCCTCGCGCCCCGCACGATTGCTCTGTCTAGACGTCTTCGTCGGACGACTCTATGATTTTTAGACTGTGGTTATAGGTTCAAACTATTAAATAGCTCATACGCAACTCTACTCCAACAACTCAGGAAAAATCTTAACAGTGCAAAGTAGCTCAAACTATCTCGGGGAATTGGGTTACTAATTTATACAAACTAGATGGATTGTGTACTTATATTGAATTTTCGGTGGTAATTTTGGATCGCGTGCAGCGATTTTAATAATCATTTTTTATTTGAAATACATACATTCAGGATAATAAAACATGTAAAATAAGATAGGAAAAAATGCTTCCATATACCGTATAAGCAAGCATTATTTCCATTATAAACTTATTTCAGAAATTCTATTTAAGCGCAAACGACAAACACTAGTCACCTTTTTCTTCTCTATGCTTAAGGTCCGCATTACAGAACGTCACTCAAGCATTGATCTCTGTTTAAACATTACTTAAAACTAGTTTCAACCAATCAAATGGCTTGAAACGAGATTTAAGTGGAGCTTGAGTTTTGGGTGACGTTCTGTAATACGGACCTTAGATTGCGCCTCATCTCACTCACATTGTGACAACGTGTGAAATGTACGCAGAATAAAAAAAAAATGCATGTGTGTGCTGCTGCTCCGATCGGCACATTTATTTTGGTTAATTTGTTAGAGCATATCATATCTGTTTAATATTATATCAATGCTCCCATTGATATAATATTATACAGATACATATTTATTTTTAGTTTAAACAATATAAAAAATATTTTAGTAACCCCTATTCATTTTTAAATATCTATCCAACAATATAGTGTATCACACGTTAGGGTAGAAAATGAGTAAAAATAATAGAACTTTCTTTTCCACTTTTTATTTTACCTTTTTGTTGGCGTAATTAATATACATAGGTATTGATACCATATTTCAGCTTACTAGTGCTAACGGTCACTGAAATTATCCGCGGACAGACAGATAGACTAAGACTAATATTCTCGTGAGACGGGTAATTAAAATAAACATATACCCTAATTGTTACTCTAATGAACGCTTATTTCCCTCAGGTTGGGGCGCCCCCTGCCCTTGCTGCCCAAAAGAAGAGGCTCGCTCATCCAGCGTCGCAGAACTCCGTCGCAAGGCACACGAACATTCAGCAGCGCTGCTCCATCAGCTCGCGAGTTTCCAGTCGCGGGCTCTGCTTCCCCTGCCACTACCGCTGGCCTTGCCACCACTGCCAATGTTGCCACACGACAACCCGCCGACGTCGCAGGCGCATGAGCCGCCTAAACATCATGAATAGATTAGATAGAGAGCGTTTTCGTTATACAACAATATTTTTTGTTTATGCGAAACCCGAAGCACGTGTCCAGTATTTTTAAATAAAGAATCTATGTACAAAATTTAAAAAATATATATCATGTAAAACCACAAAAGTAGGAGCTTGTTATCCTACTTGGCTATCCCAACAAACATTTATGTTCCACGCTCTGCTCGAGCGGTCGAGCCATGCGTTGACCTCTGGCGTCAGCTGTTGTTCGCGCACAAATACATACTATGATCCGTCGTAAGGTGCTAACAGCTGCGTGGCGCGCTCGGTAACCACACTGCAACAATTTCTAAATGTATTTGGGAAAAAATATAACATGGTGTAAAAATTATTAAAATCGATTCAGTTGCCTATTCTGAACAAACTATATTGAGGTTTCGCATTTAAAAAAAAATAACGTTGTATAAGGACAAGTGGAATAAGGATTGGCGAAAAGGCTGGTATCCACGACATATCAAACATTAGCAAGCATGTTTCCAGTACACCTCATTGTACATAATGATTATAACCAACTAGCGGCCGCCAGTGACTTAGTTCGCGTGGTTTAGTTATGCTCCGCTCCTATTGGTCGCAGCGTAATGTTATATAGCCTAAAGTCTTTCTACATGAACGGGCTATCTTAGGCAAAAAGAATTTTTCAAATCGGACCCGTAGTTCCTGAGATTAGCGCGTTCAATTAAACAAACACACTCTTCAGCTTTATATATTAGTATAGATGAGAAGTCACCTAATATTGGACACGTATAGCTTGATGTGTCGTGTGTACTATCTGTGCCCATCCATTTAGACGCGATAATATGCTTTTGTAATGAGTGTGATGATAGAAGGTAGGTTCATTTTCATCAGCTTTGTGTATTATTTTAATTCTTTACAAATCTGTAATATGAAAACATCAGCGACAGGCCTATTCTGTAAGAATGTTACCGTTCAAACGTAGATGAATTGAGATCTCAATCCACCTTTTGGATGTCAATCTCAGTTGTCATTCATTCATTCATTTATTTCATTCATAAAAACAATTTACATTGTGTTGAATATCTACATATGCGACCTACAAATATAAAGAACTGAGAATTATTCATTTACATACATTATAAGCGAAATTTATATATAGTGCCAAACAGTTTTATATATAGTGCCAAACAGTTTTAAATATAATGTCAACCAAAATCTTTCTTTCTTTTCTTTAGAGTGAATACTACTTCATCTCTTGAATGGCCTCTGTGGTTTGATACCACAATTTTGCCAATAACACGTGTAACGAATTATAGAAAGTCATTAAAAAAATATTTCACAATAATGGCGGATATCGCCAATGACAGTTGAAAAAACGGCTGCGTGTGCCAACTAAGAGAGATTTGATGCTAAGCCATTATGTGGCCACTATGCTGCGATATTTCAATGTTCTTTATGCACTATTTACTGAAGGCACTATTTACTACATAAATCACGCGCTTTTATTTAGTAAACGACACTATAAATAATTTTAAAAGTCCAATGAAAAATGCGCGTGACACTCATCTTAGCTTCCCGTCAAAATCCCCTATCACTCTCAACCAAAATGAAATACAAATAATACAAGTCAAAAACAGTTACTAATTGAATGTCAAAAGTTGTAAATATCATAAGTACTAATGTCTAAATATAATGAGTTTTCAATAGGCTATTTGACAGATTTATAATTTTTATCTTGAATTACTTGGTTGCGGTTAAGAAGTTCACCGAAAGTATTGATTTTAATTTTAAATACATTTTTCGTAAGAAATATGCAAATAAAAATTCAAAATTCAAATAAGCCGCGAAAACGATATATATATAGCAATATGTCGTCGCGCTTTAGTGACGTCACAAGCGGTTTTCGGTTCTCAGTGGTGTTTGTTTTTATTTATTATTTGTTGTTGTTATCTAATAAAATGGTTTACAAGTGGTGTGCTGTACTGGGTTGTACAAAGAAATCGATTAAAACCCCCCAAAAAACAGTTTATAAGTTTGCCGAAAATAAGCGTTGATGCGCGTATGACGTCATAGCGACATTAGCCAATCCGAATCGTTTCACAATGTGTGGCGCGATATACAAAAAGCCAATCATATTTTTGTGTTTTGGATATATTAATTGTTATTATTTTTTATTAAAACTCATGTAAATGACATAAAGAACCCTCATTTTATGCAATTAAAGCAAAAAATCACAAAAAATAGAATACTGTCAAATAGCCTATTTAATGTCAAAACAATTTACAATATAATGTCAAACAGTTTTATTTCAAAAGATTCTACTTAGATTCAGAAAAAGACGGACAGATATTTGCAAAATAGGCTGTAGCTTATAATTTTGTCATCATATATGAAATACTGTTTGGACTTTGGAGTCTATAATAGCAGTCTAGATTTGTCACACTGCTTTTCTATGTTTAGCATCAAATATATGAAACTATAGGTACGTAATATTCTACCTTGTGAAGTCATGTGCCATAATACCTATTAATAACTGGTATAATTAAAGCCAATACATTTTGACAAGAAGCGCTAACGATTTGTGCCATAACTTTAAATATAAGAAAATTCTATATAACCGTATCCTCAGAACAGATAAAAGACATGTAGTATCTAAGTTATCAACATTTTTCTGTACTGTTTAATTCTTTCCCCCTTATGCATAAACGTTGTTTAAAGTTAACTAGTGGTTAGCGATTCTTTGAGCATACATTTTTGACATTTTAACGTCACCTCACTTTAATAATCGTTTATGAATAAACACAACAGTGTTTAAGGGCAGTGTTTAAGGACGTGCTAACGTTTAAAATATTATGGTGAAAAATCGCTAAACACGCGTTTATGAATAAGAGGGTTTATACTATATACATATTGTATTTATTTATTCGAAACAATTTAATTGGTTCATTAGTGCCATATTTTTTTAATAATTTTAATAAAATTGTTTTTGTTCATTCTTTTTTTTATATTTTTAATTTGTAAATCACTTACATCGCCGTTGCAGTATTTGACCAACTGTTGTGAATATTTCTTTTTAGGTACTTTATTTTAATGTTAAGAAAATTGTAAATAAATATATAATTATTTAGTTATAAAATTCGATGTTCGTACGTATGTAGATCACAAAATTGTATATAAATAACACAGTTTAAATAATATAGTTAAGTAATGATAAGAAACACAAAATATGGAAAACATTTGTTATTGAATTAAGCTATAATTAAGATAATTATAACACATTTTCTTGTATAACTTTATTGGTCAAGTGGTTTACGTACGTTTAGTTGCTTTCAAGGACCAACATTATCGTTCTAAAACGCCCAGTCGTTAATAAATGCTAAATACAGTTATAATTTTAACCGAAAAACGCAGAAAATTTCTAATATTTTATTCTGGCATTTAATAGAAAAGTCCTTCTTCTTGAAATACTAGAATTCTGCTTGAATACTACATTAGAAGGTATAAAAAAAAAAACAAAAAATATATTATATTTTTCCTCAAATATCTTGCCACATTCCATTTTCCTATCCTTACCATACACATACCTAATAGTGATAGTATATACATAATATAGCCCGCGCCTAATTTGTACATAGAGAGAAGACGGCTTACACTGCATTATGCACAATCCGTGGAATTGTCGGCGCGGGCATGTACATGCGTTATATATAATATATACCACTAGAGATGTACCATTAGTTGTTTTAATTATTGCGAAATATAATATTACGTAATGATAATTTGTTGGTTTTATTTTGTTACCTTACATCTTGAAATTACGGCCTGAAAATCATAGATTAAATAAGCTTGAGGAGGCACGAGGCACAGGGAGTAAAGTTCACTCATCGTCCGTTGAAAAGGGAGGAATCCTCGGACTCACTCATTTTGTGGTCAGTACCCGTTGTAGCCTTGAGTGCTGGCCGGCTGGGTGACTCGCCGCTAAAGCTTTCAAGAGTGGTGATGACGTCACGCTGAAGTTGATCATGAACAACAGACTCGGTAAACTCTGTTTGCGAGATGTAGAATTCTTGTGACGTCAGTATGACACGTTGTTCCATGTGGCGTTTGTAAGTACCGCAGCACGTGTTTACTAGTTAAATTGTTAACGTAAACAATACATATCTCACCTATTTTTGGCTTCTTGAAATTCTTTAAAGCTTTGCTTGGATCATAAGTTTTTGATCATTGTCCTGGAAAGATAGTTTTACCTGCTGTGGGATAAAACTGGGTTAAAATGAGTTCAAAAGAAAACTAACGACATAAATAACGCTCATGATCGCAGAGCTCCGGATTTAAGCTCAAAGAAGAGAGCCTTTAACCGTGCTGCCAAGTCCTATAAAAAGGCGCTTAAGAAGGCTCGCTTCGACCGCATTATCCATATTGGCAACAAGTTAGCGCAGCCATCCGGTAGTAGATCTTTTTGATATTAATATACGGCGAGAGAGAAAGCAGGTCTCTTTGCATCTCTCTTGGCCCATAATTCACTTCCTGATACTGGCAGTGCTACTCCACCTAATTCACCTCATTGCGGAGCTTCAAATGCCAGAGGTTCGCATTAGGAACAAGGAGGTTCTGAGAGTACTGTGTCCTTTGGACGTGAATAAGGCTAGTGGTCCAGATGGTATACCAGCGATTGTTCTTAAAGCATGTGGTCTCCTGTATTGACGCGCCTGTATCGCCTCTCATTTAGGACTGGTATAGTGCCCAATTCCTGGAAGATTGCCAATGTGCAGCCCTTCCCCAAAAAGGGTAGTCGTGCCGATGCTACCAACTATCGGCCGATTTCGATCACCTCCATACTTGGCAAAATTGTGGAGCGTGTGTTGAAGCGCCTCTTGAGTTGACATACCTGGAAGGTAACGATCTCCTCAGTAACCGACAGTACGGGTTTCGCCGCAATCGGTCAACGCAATCGGGCGAGGCCCTCGAGAGAAACGGGGAAGCGATTGCTGTCTCCCTTGATGTCTCGAAGGCCTTTGACCGAGTATGGCACGTTGGCCTTTTGAGTATGTTTCCAGCGTACTGCATTTCCCCTAGCCTGACTGGCTGGGTAAAAGATTTCCTGACTGAACGGTCCCTCCGAGTTGTTGTCGACGGATGCTCATCTGAGCCCATGTCGACTAATGCCGGTGTTCCTCAGGGGTCTGTTCTCTCTGCAACTCTGTTCCTGCTGCATATTAACGATCTGCTGATGCCTGGTATCTATGGATATGCAGATGGCAGCACAGTTGTGGAGAGATACCTGCCGAATCCTCGGGCTAGTAGGGATTCATTCCGGTCTGAAAGAGAGGGTGATGGTAGAGCGAACGAGTGTTGCACTACAGGCAGTCTCCGAATGGGGCAATGCCAATCTTGTAGCATTCAATGCCGCCAAAACACAGGCGTGTCTTTTCACCGCCAAAAGGAGCCCGTTCACCTTGGCTCCTACTTTTCGAAATGTATCCTTGGAGTGTACCGACCGCCTTCAGCTTTTGGGAGTTGAGATTTCCTCGAATCTAAACTTTGGGCGGTTCATTGAGTCCAAGGCTAAGGTGGCTGCCAGGAAACTTGGCGGTATCGCAAAGGTCCGGCAGTACTTCACACTAGGGCAGCTTCTAATGTTGTACAAAGCACAGGTCCGTTCATGTGTGGAGTACTGCAGCCACATTTGGGCTGGTGCTGCTAAGTGTCACCTGGCCACTTTGGATTTAGTGGAGCGGCGGGCGAAGAGGCTGATTGGTGACCCTGACTTAACTCGAGACGGTCTCCAAAGCCTAGAGCACAGGCGTAGAGAAGCCAGCCTTTCGGTCTTCTATAGTATGCATTTTGAGGACTGTGCGAGGAAATTGCATGATTTAATTCCACCATCTCCGTTCCACTATCGGACGAAGCATTTCGCCTCCTCCTTTATACCGCGTACACCGAGGGACTGGAACAGTTTGCCAGCGGCGGTGTTTCCGTCGGACTAAAATTTGAGTGTCTTCAAGGCTAGAGTGAATAAGGCTCTTAATAAACTAGTGCGCTTTACCATCAACGATTGCATCACTGCTTACCATCAGGCGGGATTGCGGTCAAGCGCTAGTTTATATTATATAAAAAAAACTCACATACGCTGATAAATTAAAAGCTATAGAAGCAGTGAAAAATATATTGAAAGAAGTTGAGGCTCAGTTTGGAATACCTACATTACCAATCTTCATTAAAAAAGAAGCTGTAATTTTGAAGATACAAAAATCAGGAGAAAGTCTTAAAGTAAAAGACGAAAAATTGCCGAATTCCCTAATTTAGAACAATGTTAGTAATATAAAAAATACGAACAAGGGTACATACATACATATGAACATACCTAACTCTATCATCATTAGAAAAGAAGGTGAAATCTTGAAGCAACAAGAATCAAAAGAAAGTCTTAATGTAAAAGACGAAAAATTGTCGAATCCCCTAATTTAGAACAATGTTAATAATATAAAAATAAGAACAAGGGTACATACATATATATGGACATAGCTATCTCTATATTAACCTATACCTAACTGTTGGAAACTTCTTCGTCTAAATGACTCCTGTCACTTTAAAGAAATAAAATGACACCTAGACTCTGAAAAATAAATGGCGATAACTTCTTAAATCTTAAGGTACATAACTTCCGCTTTTTCCTTCATCTGGCGACCGTTAAATAATATGGAAATAATAAAAACAGAGCGTAGCATCGCGAGAAGATTTTTTACCATCGCTAAAAATGTCGTTTGAGTCGTGTTTAGAGTCAAATGTCGACGAGCTTACTGCGGCCTTCAACAAACTCCAGTTGCGAGCACAAACGTTGTTAAACGTAGATCAACGTATTAAAGAACAATGGCGGATTAAACTGAAGACGAAATTTTCGAGGACTGCTTGACCAGCGATAAGTATCAAAGCGACTGGGAGTGTATAAAAGTAAAGTACGAGAACGTTACCCGGAAGAACGAACGCATAACCAGGTCTTGCAAATCCAGCTGCAGTGATGTGACGAATAATTTTGATAAGGCACATACATGTTGTGAGAAGTCGACATGTAGTAACGCACGCCATTCAAGACGATTTCGACTACTGAAGTTCGAAATAAGGAAGTTCGACGGAAATGTTAAAAATTGGCTTGGATTTTGGTGTCAATTTCAGAAAATCGACGGTGACGAAACAATTGACGACGGAGATAAGTTCCAGTATTTATACCAGTGTACTGTTCCAGATACTCCAGCCCGAGAGATCGTCGAAAGCTTTCCGCCATCGGGAGCTAACTATAAAAAGGCTATTGAACAATTGAAGTCCAGGTTTGCACGCGACGAGATGTTGATTGATATTTATGTACGGGAGCTGCTCAACCTTGTTTTAGCACAAGCCAAAGGTAATACTTCGACTAACGATTAGGCCACTTATATGACAAATTAAATACGCAATTACAAGCGCTGAAAAGCTTAGGTGTCACTATGGACAAATACGCTACTTTACTTTTTCCTTTAGTAGAGATCACAAGTACTCGAGGAGAAAAGCGACGATCATCTGAACCGGCTCATGCTATTCCTAAAACGCGTAGTGGAATCCGAGGAGCGGATACAGACGTCACGGAGCAGTATAGCATCGGGTGACAGTTGTTTACCTAGCGCTTCTACTCAACCCACCGCGACATGTTTGGTGTCTACGGATGACGCAGGTAAGAAGATTGCTTGCGTTTGGTGTGAAAAGGCATCACATACCAGCTTCGAGTGCTATAAAGCTAACAAGATTTCATATGAAGCTAGGAGGGACGCGCTAAATAAAATGGAGCATGTTTTATTTTTTTTAAGACTGGACATAATTCAAAAAAGTGCAAGAATTTCTCTAAATGCCTTTTCTGCTCCAAACGTCATTCTGTGTTTATGTGCCCTGACATTAAAACGTCAAATCAAAACAAAACCGAAAAAAGTTCGAAAGTCGAAACGTCAAGTTTGATTAATAACGTAACCCAAAATAAGGCCAAGACCATACTGTGTTGCTTATGGTCAATATCATAAGCGATAATAAATGTATGCAGGTACGGTGCTTTATTGATACGGGTGCACAGAGGACTTACTTACGCCGTGATATAATCGAAAGCTTGAATCTTAGGCCGGGCAGCAAAGAAACTTTATCGAATTGTCTTTTTGGCGCGATTGAAACCAAACAAGAAACGTTTCATGCCTATAAGTTCACTATAGAAGTTTAGATAAGAAGTTTCAATGCAAGATGACTGCGTTAGGCAAGAGCAAGATCTGCGGGTTCGCACCTCGTTTAAATGTAGAACATGAGATTTTTAAGGAGTTACAGAGACATAATATCACGCTGAGCGACGTCGGTGATGCAGCCGCACCTGACATCGGATTGTTAGTAGGCGCGGACGAGGCCGGCTTTTTGCTCACGAAAAGTTTTTTAGAACTAATTAATGAAGCTCTTGTGGCAGTAAATACAAAGCTTGGATGGACGATTCAGGGACCAATGACGAAGGCATGCAGTGTAACGACTAATGTAGTATCGGTTAACTTGCATTTATCGGAGCTTTGGAACTTGGAAGCGCTCGGCATACGGGACCCAGTAGATGCCGCTAATAAGTCAAAGGCAGACACTCTGATAATGAATCAGTTTCGAGATTCCATCAAGATGAATGACGAAGGACGATACGAAGTGGACTTACTTTGGAAGCCACATCATGGAGAGCTTCTTGACAACAAAACTTTAGCTGAAAAAAGGTTGATGTCAACAACGCAAAAACTTTTGAAGCTAAATGAGTTTGATAACTACGGTCAAGTCGACGAGGTTGACGACGCAGCGAAGCCTAAACATTTTCTCTGTCACCATGCTGTCATCAAAAACTCCAGCCTGACCACACGAGTACGTCCGGTCTTTGACGCGTCAGCTCGAGATTACAACGGGAAATCTCTTAACTCTTACCTAGAAAAGGGAATAAACTGCCTAATGAATCCTGCGACTTACCATCTAGAGGCTGTAATGCCAAACAACTCTTGAAGAGTAAATGGTGCGAGGGTCCTGATTGACTAAAAGCAAAGGAGAGTGAATGGCCTAAATCTCAATTGACAGTTGATGAGAGAGAAGTCAACAAAGAGACAGACAAATTAGTTCTCGTTAACAACACCACAGATAATGGTACGTTTATCTCCACGCTGACTTACTTCTCTAAATACACAATGATAGTGAGGACGGTTGCTTGGATTTTAAGGTTTTCGTACAACTGTAAGAATATTAATGACAAACGAAGAAGTGAATTGACACGTGAAGAGTTCCAGAGTGCTGAAAGATACTTTTGAAGATGGTTCAGGCCGAGATGATATCAAATGCCGAAAAGAAGAAGACAAAAGATCTGAAAATGTTTAAAGATGAAGAAGGTTTATTGAGGATTCGCACTAAACTTGTTCTTAGCGATGGTCCTGCCGATTTCATCTGTCCGATATACTTACCGGGCAAACATATAATAATACAAAGATTAGTAGCTTCTAAGCATCGTCTAATGCTCCATGCCGGCCCTGGTATATGGCAGCACTCAGAGAGATACTGGATCACAGGAGTGAGAAGACTCATAAAATCAATTACTTCAAAATGCATATACTGCAAACGGCTATCCGCTAAGCATGCTGATATACCATTACCACCTTTACCTGTTGACAGAATAAAACCAGCTGCTGCATTTGGAGGTCACAGGCATTGACCTAGCTGGTCCTCTTTTTTTGCGGAATTCCGTGCATCTGGAATTGACTAAATCGCTGTCGACAGAAGACTTTCTCATGGCTTTACGAAGGTTTATCGCGAGACGTGGAAGAGTCGACACAATTTACACGGATAATGCTACAAATTTCCACGGAGCTGATAACCTTCTGAAGACTTTGGACTGGCAAGAGATCTCTGCTTATTCCAGAGTGAATAACATAAAGTGGAAATTTAGTCCTCCTGCAGCACCATGGTGGATGGATGGTGAGAGCGCTTAATACGGTCCGTAAAAGATCTTCTGAAAAGAAACTTGGGACATAAAACAGTTTCTTCAAATCAAATCATTTATTTCAAATAAACCAGTTACAGGCACTTTTGAATTGTCAGAAGGTCGATAGAAGGAAAAGATAAGATGAAGCTAGTCGCCCATTCCAAAGAGTAGGTACCTATGGAGAAGAACGGGCAAGAAACTCCATGGACACTCTTTTAAATTTTCAAGCTATTGTTTAAATATTTGATTACATCATTCATGTTGAAATCAACCGTGTGAGAACGATGCAGAAACATATTGTACGCTGAGAGCGTCCATAGAAAACACACAAAAAACAATTCAGAAATTAAAATAGGCCATGGCAGCTAAGAGATGACCAGTCCCCACTGACGGCTTCCGTTCACGAACATGACGTATGGATCAGCATCATTCAGCTCAACAATATTGAAGGGAACCCAATAACCCAACACACACGCCACCATCAGCGAGACATTTGAGTGAGCATGACATACTCTCAACAGCCAGAGCACAATCAAGTTAATAAAAATGACTAACCCAACAAATAAATGCCTTACAGCACATTCGTTCATTGTGCTCGCACGTTTGCCATGCAATTATACAATACTAAGAAATTGAATCTACACAATGCTAAGATAGTATTGTCCAAGGTTCATCCGCTCCAACAGTGTTCCCGAATACTAAGTTTAGCTCCTGTATAGCTGTACAAGTGCCGAACACCTCTGTCAGCGATACAATTCCGTAACGTACAATATGCTTGGCTACATAGTGTGTAATACAGGCTTTGAATTAATAACATAAACAATTACATATTAAAACTACAAGAGGAAAAATCAAAGAACAATCAGTGTATAGAAATCGGATGCAGCTCAAGCCCAAGCCTTTTTGTCCTCAATATAATCCTTCACACTATAAAATAATTTATTCAGGCTCAGATCTTGAACCACCGCTGGAAGTCCATTGTAAAATTGTATACATTGGCATCTGAAAGAGCCACCTATTTTTTTGAGCCTTGTTATACAATAAATTTGTGCCTGTTCCTAGTATTTATATCATGGACATCACTGTATTTTTTAAACAATTTTATATTTTTATGAGCATACAAAAGATTTTCATAAATATATTAAGACGGCACGGTCAGTACATTAATCTCTTTAAATTTTTCTCCGAGTGTCTCGGACTTAATTTATAAATTGCACGAACAGCTCGTTTCTGCAAAACAAATATTGTTTGAATATCGGCGGCATTTCCCCACAACAGAATGCCGTACGACATTACGCTATGGAAATAGCCAAAGTACAATAAACGGGCCGTCTCAACATCAGTCGAATTACGAATTGTCCTAACTGCGTATGCAGCAGAACTTAGTTTTTTTGACAATTTTTCTATATGTGGACCCCATTGAAGCCTAGCATCCAGAGTTATACCCAAGAATACTGTGCTGTCTTCAGATTTCAATTCTTCGCCCCTTATTAACACTTTAGTTTCCACCTGCCTAAGCTGAGGTAGAGCAAACTTAATGCATTTGGTTTTTTCCTCGTTTAAGAGTAAATTATTAACATTAAACCAATGGACTACTTTGGAGATCGCGCTATTTACATCATCAGTAACCTGCTGCTGACGTTTCAGTTTAAATAAAAGTAAAGTGTCATCTGCAAACAACACTATATCGTGGTTATCCTTTATTAGGTACGGGTCTTATGA
The DNA here is from genome assembly GCA_017933935.1 of Sesamia nonagrioides. Taxonomy (NCBI): domain Eukaryota; kingdom Metazoa; phylum Arthropoda; class Insecta; order Lepidoptera; family Noctuidae; genus Sesamia; species Sesamia nonagrioides. Next base: position 321,186 of record JADWQK010000063.1, on the reverse strand, counting down.
TGAACTGCTGACCCTACTTCATGATTGTGAAGCTCTTATTAATGCAAGACCTCTAACATACATGGCGGATGACTCTGATAAACTGAGGCCCCTTACACTGGCCTGCTTTTCACAGGGACTCCCTCCGAACGAGACCCCGGATCTGGACCAAATCTACCGTGATTCTTGTAACCGGCGACTGAGGTATCTGCAAAAGGTAAGGGAAGATTTGAGGGAACGTTTTAGAAATGAGTACTTGGGTTTGCTCATACAGAAGGGCAGGGAGGCTAACTCTAGTTTAATGGTAGGCGACGTTGTTCTAGTCGAAACTGAGGAGAAGCGTATAAAGTGGCGGCCTTTAGGAAGAATTTTAGAAACCTTTGTTGGCAAAGACTGCCACGCAAGAGTGGCAAGAGTGCGTACAGCCGACGGCGAGTACTCGAGAGCTTTTCAGCGCCTCTACCCTCTTGAGCTGCAGCCCGGCGACATCGTGTGAAGAAGAGTTTGGGTCTCCGCCCCAAAGGTGGGAGAATGTTGGAAACTCCTTCGTCTTAATGACTCCTGTCACTTTAAAGAAATAAAATGACACCTAGACTCTGAAAAATAAATGGCGATTCGGTACATAACTTCGGCTTTTTTTTTTTTTTTATTAGTTATAAACTAGTGCTTGACTGCAATCCCGCCTGATGGTAAGCAGTGATGCAATCGTTGATGGTAAAACGCACTAGCTTATTAAGCTTTATCACTCAAAAAAACTGAGTGAATAGGAAGGAAGACGGCAGTTGAACGAGGTGATGCTATGTTTAACCCAACAACACGACCAACGATGCTGCGCCAGAGGATGATCTGGAGACCCTCCACGACCAAACTCCCGACACAACAACATTAGGCACATCGTACCCGGTACACATCGCAACACAACTGCTCGAACCCGTCCTCCGTACGGCTTCACCAGACATCATGCCGGAACACGACGAATCGCTTGGCGGCAAGACTTTGTCTGGTGGGTGGTAACTTATGCCGGCGGCTGATGTTTTTCCTTCACTAACATAGACCCTTGATAACTTAAAACCTCTATAACTTAAAATATTTTGTGTTTCCCTTGGATTTAACTTATCGAGGTTCTACTGTAATGTATATAGCAATAAGTACAGTTAAGTGAATAAGTACCTAAATGAATATCTTGACTATAATGAAATATATTCATAAAATATGTTGATACATGTACTAGAACATTGGTGAGCTATTTTACGCAATTTTGTTTTAAAATAAGAGATAATATCGCCGATTCTGTTGTTCACAAACTAAACTAATTTTAAGTTATGTGCATCTTTTTCTTTCCATTTCGTTATGAAAAGGACAGAAGATAAAACGTCAGTTTAGATCTGTCAAATTAGTTCGCTCCTGACGTAAACTGGCGTATTCAAGGCGTATTTTAGTCGCCATGTATAAAATCGCGTCTAAACTGTCTATGGAGTATCTCAATTTGACAGGATTAAATTAAAATGTTATCTTCTATCCTTTTCTTAACGAAATGGAAAGAAAAAGATGCACATAACTTAAAATTAGTTTAGTTTGTGTACAACAGAATCGGCGCCATTGGCGCCGATTCTTTTGTTCACAAACTTAAGTAAATTTAAGTTAAGTGGATCTTTTTCTTTCTATTTAATTATTTCTTTCATTATAATTTAATCCTGTCAAATTAAGATACACCATAGACAGTTTAGACGCGATTATAAACATGGCGACCGAAAATACGACAATTTAAAATACGTCAGGAGTGGACTAATTTGACAGGTCTAAACTAACTTTTTATCTTCTGTCCTAACAACATCAGCCGCCGGCATAAGTCACCCGCCAAGCGATTCGTCGTGTTCCGGCACGATGTCAAATGAAGCCGTACGGTGGACGGGTCTGAGCAGTTGTGTTGCGATGTGTGCCGGTTACGATATGCCTAATGTTGTTGTGTCGGGAGTTTGGTCGTGGAGGGTCTCGAGATCATCCTTTGGCGCAGCATCGTTGGTCGTGCTGTTGGGTTAAACATTGCATCACCTCGCTCAACTGCCGTCTTCCTTCGTATTCACTCAGATTTTTTGAGTGAATAGGCTTAATAAGTTAGTGCGCTTTACCGTGAACGATTGCATCACTGTTTACCATCAGGGATTGCAGTCAAGCACTAGTTTATAACTATTAAAAAAAAAAATAGAAAAAAAAAGATTTAGTTTAGCACTGAACTAAAAATTTAGTTTAGTTTGTACCTAAACAAGGGAATCGGGGCCATTGTTCAACATCTCACAGTCACTAGTTTCACCGAGTTATAGGTTGGTGCAGTCTTAACACATTGTACTTCTTTTCTCGACGTTTAAGGTAGTTCTTCACCATCGTCAACAGGATCCGGCAATTGGGACTCGAGGTGGCCCTGCAGCAGTCCGAGGCCGTGCTGGTGCCGTGCCGATGAAGTGCTTTCATGGTCCTCGGAATGCGCCACCGTCGGGTTCCCACATAACGGTAGGAGGGGTTCACATCGGCGTCGGGTCGACGATGAAGTACCTGGTGGGACTAGTCCTCGACAGCCGGTGGAACTTCGAGGAGCACTTCTGACGTTTGGCACCCAGACTGGAACGGGCCGGGGCCGCTCTGAGGTGGCTCCTCCCCAATCTAGGGGGACCAAACGCTTCCTGCCAGAGGCTCTACGTGGGGGCCGTGCGGTGCATGGCCCTTTACGGGGCACCGGTGTGGACACCGTCATTAAGGAAGCGACCAGCCCGATGCCTGACCGCGTCCCAGAGGGTCATGGCCGTTCGGCTGATCCGGGGATACCGCACGGTCTCCGCTGAGGCGGCGAGCCTCCTTGCCGGATTGCCGCCATGGGATCTGGAGGCCGAAGCTCTCGCCCACATGTGGGAGTGGCGAGAGGAGGCAAAACACCGGGGCATAACTACGCTGCCGCGAGAAATCGCGGTACGGCGCACAGAGCTCCGGCGGGATCTCATGGCGACATGGAGAGTGCGATTGCCGCAACCCAGTGCTGGGTACGCCACAACAGCGGCGGTAAGTCCCCTCTTTGAGGAGTGGCTAGAGAGGCGCCACGGCGCCCTCACCTTCCGCCTAACGCAGGTTCTCACCGAACACGGTTGTTTCGGGAAGTTCCTGTTCCATGTAAGGCGGGAGGAAACGCCAGGGTGTTACCATTATGTGCATCGCCCTGAGGACACGGTCTGCACGGACGGAGGTCTGCCCGGCTTGGGTAGAGCATCGCCTGTCTTCGTAGCGGAGATCTCTCGCGTCCGACCCTAGTCCAAGCCATGGTCCGGAGCGAGAGTGCATGGCAGGCCGTCACCTCCTTCTGCGAAGCAGTGTAAAGTAAATATCTGTGCATCACTTGTCTATGTCAGTTAACAATGAATCTGTACCCAGAACTATCTATGATTATCTATGGTCTATGAGAACGCCAATAAAACCGCTCACTTGTATTCAACTTATATTCAGTTTTAATATTAAAAACCCACATCACATGGTGTCAGAAGTGGTTAAATAAAAACGAAAACTGTTAATAAAGTGCCTAACAAGAAAACAAAGTGAGAAAGTTGTTTTTATACAATGGCGACAAACGACGCAGTATCGGGTATCAAGCCGCCAGCCAATCTGCAAATCAACGCAGACAAAGCAACGAGCTGGAAAAAGTGGTTACAACCATTCGAATTTTATGCAACAGCCATCCAATTAGAGAAAAAACCAAATAATGTTCAAGCTGCGACATTTATGGCTGTAATAGGCCCAGAAGCCATTGACATTTACAACAGTTTTAACCTAAATGATGCTGAGAAAAATAATTTACAAATAATCAAAACTAAATTTAAAGATTATTTTACGCCGAAAACTAACATATCATTCGAAAGATATATATTCTTTAAAATTGAACAGAATGAAGACGAACAGTTCAACGAATTTTTGACAAGAATACAAACACAAGCAAGTAAATGTGAATTCGAAACCTTGCTTGATCAAATGCTAAAAGATAAAATAGTATTCGGGATACAATCAAGTCAAATAAGAGAAAAATTGTTAACGGAAGACAATTTGGACTTGACCAAAGCGATAACCATCTGTAAAACAAGTGAACAAGCTTCTAAACAATTGAATGAGTTTGAAGGCAAAAACAAATCAGAAGAGGTTTCAGTGGTGAAAAATTTAATTGCAAAAAAAGAACAAAGCAAGAATTTTGACTGCATAAGGTGTGGTACAAATCACAAGCGTAGAGAATGTCCAGCCTATAACAAACCGTGTACAAAGTGTAACAAAAATGGTCATTTTGCCAAAATGTGCAGAACCAAGAAGAAACAGTACCCTAAACAAAAAAAAAAGAGTGAATGTTTTAGAAGAAAGCTCAAATTCTGAACATGAGGTGTACATATCTACTGTATGTGCTGGACAAAAGAAGAACTGGACAGAAAAACTACAAGTCGGCAATGTGAAGTTCACAGTAAAACTAGACACAGGAGCAGAATGTAATGTGTTACCAAGACACTTAATAGACAAGGTAAAAGCTCGTTTGAAATCAAGCCGAACAAAAAATTTAATAAGTTATACGGATGATAAGATAGCAGTTCTAGGCGAGGCAGAGCTACTGTGTAAATTTAAAAATGAAGAATCAAACATTGTGTTCAAAGTAGTTGATGAAAAAGTTACACCAATTCTCGGACTTGATACCTGTGAAAAATTGGGATTTATTGCACGAGTTAAGACATTAAAGGAAAGTCAGTGTTCCAAAGATGATATATTTGAAGGCTTAGGCTGTTATAAGAACTATGAATATGACATCGACCTGATCGATAACCCAAAATTCGAGATTAAGCCATCAAGAAGAATTCCACATGCTATACGAGATCAGGTAAAGCATGAACTTGACAGAATGGTGAAGCTAGATGTCATAAAACCAGAAACTGAGCCTACTCCTGCAGTGAGCCCTATGGTAGTTGTCAAACAAAAAAGCAAAATTAGAATCTGTATAGATCCATCAGATGTAAACAAAAATATTCTGAGACGTCATTTTCCGCTAACAACTATAGAAGAGATCTCAGCTGACATCAAAGGTTCAAAATTTTTTGCACTATTAGATTGTACAAAAGGATTTTGGCAAATAAAGCTGTCAGAAAGAACACAAAAGATTTTAACATTTGCTACCCCATGGGGAAGATATTCCTTCAAGAGACTTCCATTCGGTGTATCTTCCGCACCTGAAATATTTCAAGAGATATTAACGAATTTGCTCAGCAAATTTAAAAATGTGCGAGTATCCATTGATGATATATTTATACATGCGAAAAGCCAAGAGGAGCTACGCAAGACTGTTGGAGAAGTCATCATAATATTAAATAAAGCTGGTTTCAAACTAAACAAAAATAAGTGCATTCTGGAAGCACAAAGAATAAAATTTCTGGGACATATAGTTTCAGCCAATGGATTAGAAGCAGACCCAGATAAAGTAGAAGCCATACAAGCTATGAAGACACCAACTAATAAAACAGAACTACAAAGACTACTAGGGATGATCACCTATTTAAATAAATTTATACCTAACATGTCTGACCTAACCAATCCACTAAGAGATTTGTTACATAAAGACACAATTTTTATATGGGAAAGCCAGCATGAAGAAGCGCTCAACAAAATAAAACAAGTACTTCAGAGTCCTCCAGTACTAAGATTATATGATGTAAACAAACCAGTAACTTTAACGGTAGATGCCAGCTCAAAAAATCTTGGAGCTACACTTCTTCAAGAAGGACAACCGATAGCCTATGGTGCAAGAGCATTGACTAAATCAGAACAGAATTATCCACAGATAGAGAAAGAAGCACTTGCTATAATGTTTGGATGCAAGAAGTTTCATGAATATGTTTATGGTCAAGAATTGACAGTGGAATCAGACCATAAGCCACTCGAGACAATTTTTAAGAAAAACATTCAATCCGCTCCAGCGAGACTGCAACGCATAATGTTTAACCTTGCACCTTATGCACCTAAAGTAATATTTAAAAAGGGCACAGAAATACCCCTAGCAGATTTTCTTAGCAGAGATTGCGATTCATCCAATCTGAAATATGAACAAGATGAAGATTTAAAAATTGCTGTCATACTACCTATGTCGTTAAATGCCAAAGAAGAATTCATTAATGCTACAAAGGACGACCCACAATTACAACTACTTCTTAAGACTATAAACCAAGGATTCCCAGAAAATATGAAAGACCTGCCTAAAGAATTGCAACATTATTTTAACTTTAAAGAAGAACTAAGCTATTTCAAAGGTATTATTTTCAAAGGTGACAAAATTGTAGTACCAAAATCACAAATACCTAAAATGTTAAAGAATATTCATCAAGGTCACCTAGGAATTCAAAGCTGTCTAAGAAGAGCCCGACAATTCCTTTACTGGCAAGGACAATATCAAGACATTATCAAACTAGTCAAAGGATGCTCTGTCTGTGAGCAAACACAGAGAGACAATATCAAAGATACCGTGCTAGTTAAAAGAATTCCTACACTTCCATGGCAAATAGTTGCATCAGACTTGTTCGACTTAAAAGAAAAAAGTTACTTAGTAATTTGTGACAGCTACTCTGGATACTTAGACTTTCAACAGCTAAAAGGTCAGTCATCATATGATGTTATTAAACAACTTAAAAAATGGTTTTCAGTACATGGTGTACCAGAAGAGCTTCAAACTGACAATGGAACTCAGTATATGTCTAGAGAATTCAAAACCTTTCAAAGAGAGTGGAAATTTAACCATGTCACCTCCAGTCCACATCATCATCAAGGCAATTGTCTTGCCGAAAGGGCAGTTCAAACAGTAAAGAATATACTAAGAAAATGCAGTATTGACAAGTCAGATGTTCAACTTGCTCTATTAAATTGGAGAAACACACCTCGTAATGATAAATTAGGTTCACCAAACCAACGTCTTTTCAGCAGAATTACTAGATCTCTAATACCTACAACGGACAAGAACCTAAAACCGAAAATAATACATGGTGTCTCAGCTGAACTAGAACGATTAAGAGTAAAACAAGCTAACTACAGCAATAAACATACCACAAAACCAGAGAAACTTGAAGTTGATGATAGAGTTGCTCATCGACAATGGGAAGGGGCAAGAGTGCTAGAAAAGCCTGATGGTCTACCAAGATCCGACGTAATCCAAACGGATAAAAACCAAATCTTGCGAAGAAACTTTAGTCATCTGCACAAGACCCAAGCAGACATAACTAGCAACAAAGAGGCAGTGCCTGAAACCAAATACATAGATGAACCAATAGTAGAACAGGTTCCAGTGCAACATCAATCTCCAGCAGCTCCCAAGTCCCCTCCAGCACCAATTCATTCCTTACCGAGCAGCTCCAATTATGTGCAGAAATCAGACCCAACTCAACCTGTGCCTGTGATAGCGCCACGAACATCAAGATATGGTAGAATAATTAAACCAATCAACAGACTTGATCTTTAATAATCTTAATATTGTGCAGTGTGCATATGATGTGTGTAACTGTGTGAGTGATTACTCGTGTATTCAAATTTGTGTTTTCTCGGATTTAAGAATAATCCTGTAATAGAACTTAAGAAATTCTAAGCTATGCTAAGATGTCATGATAGTAATTAGATTTTGTCAGTAGTTAGCTATAATTAGGAATAGACAGTTTGTTGTGCATTTCAATCAGCACCTACTTTTGTAGTACTGTGTATGTACTCTTCAATTATGTATGTGGTAGTTATGTAATACTTTCAAAGAAAGGGAGATATAAAGTAAATATCTGTGCATCACTTGTCTATGTCAGTTAACAATGAATCTGTACCCAGAACTATCTATGATTATCTATGGTCTATGAGAACGCCAATAAAACCGCTCACTTGTATTCAACTTATATTCAGTTTTAATATTAAAAACCCACATCACATGATGCTGGCAAAGGTGGAGGCGGAGCGCGTGAGGCAACGGGAATCCCAGCGCCCTCACGCCACTAGCCGCCGCAGGAGACGCCCTGGTCAGGGAGACGACACCAAACTCCCAGCCACCGTAGGCGCGGGCCTGCGGGCGGTGAGCAGTGGGCAGCTCGCCGCTCGGTAAGGACCAGGCCCGAGTCGACGGTGCGTCGTGTTTCACGCGCGCCTTAAAGAGATGTTAGATAGTTCTTCACTTGGATAACAACAGAAAAAGTATCTTTAGTATTAGTTGAGTTCTTACGGGACCTACATTTCGTCATCGGTTGACCAAAAAGTCCACAAAATTTTCAAAAGGCTTCAGAAATCAAAGAATCCTCCCATGTAAATATTCTTGCAGCACTTTACTTCCAAGATTACTCCATATTTTCCGTGTCGACAACAATTTCAACTTGCACTCAAACTTGTATACTTAATCACTTGTATTTGACAACGAAGATGTAACAAGAATCGTAAATTATGTTTCCGATGTATTTATGAAGGAAGTTTTTAATAAAACGTCTTCTATGGCGGCTGTTTTAAAGACTTTATTAATATTCACAAAGTGCGATGATACTTACGAATGGGGGAATTAATTTATGTTCAGTTGGCATTGAAAAGTTTCTTACCAAGAATATGTGGGTAGTCGAAATGTTTTACATCTTGATGTTGATTAGGTATCTAAGAAGACTGATTAAAATTTATTTTTCACTAGCTTTCCGCCCGCGGCTTCGACCGCGTGGAGTTCTGTTATATCGCGCTTTTTAGATTTCCCTCGGGAACATCAATTTTTTCCGGGATAGAAGGTAGCCTATGTCCATTCTCAGGGTCAAAAGATTGTCTGTGCCAAATCTCATCTAAATCGGTTGAGAGGTTTATGCGGGAAAGCGTAACAGACAGACAGACAGAGTTACTTTCGCATTTATAATATTAGTATGGAATAACAGAAGTGCAGTAGAATACTGGCCCTTTTTTTGAGGATGGGAAATCTTCAAATGACCCCTTCAGCTCTAGGCGGAGCGAAAGGGCGTGTCAGACTTTTACTGACTAAAACCCACCTGTTTTCCTTCACTTGCCTGCGCGTTAGGGCCACGGTATGCGGTACGCATGGAATGCGGTGCGGTTCGCGGGTTGTTCGACAAAGACTTTCGAACAAGCCGCGTAATACACTATCGGAAGCAATGGATCTAATTTTGACAGTTCAACAGCATTCATTACCTTGTTGGCCAAACACATTTTTCAAACATATGGAGGAATGGATAATTACTTAATATGCTTCAAACTGATTCTAATTGATAGTGTGTAGGTACCCCAATTAGGGTTCAGATGTTATGATAAGTAACGATTGCCGATATAGTAAAAATATTAACCGTAGGTACGCGTCATAATAACAGACTATAAAAAAGACAGCACTTCCAAAAGTACCAAAAACACCACGAAGTGAAATTTGAAATTGAAATTTATTAAAAAAAAAAAAAAAAACATAGAACAATAATGAATATACAAAAAGTCACTTTGTATAGTAATAAAAATCTTAATAATAACAATCGTAAAATCTAACTTATTGTAGTCTAATACATCTATATATATAAAAATGAATTGCTGTTCGTTAGTCTCGCTAAAAGTCGAGAACGGCTGAATGGATTTATCTTATCTTAGTCTTGAATTATTCGTGGAGGTCTAGGGAAGGTTTAAAAGGTAACAAAAATTCGAATAACTGCCGGGAAAATCCTCAAAACAGCATTTTTCTATTTCCCATACAAAAGTTCTCTAAATAAAACGGAGAGTCAATTTGTAATTTATTACCGCTGCATAAAGTTCAAATTCGCGTGCGCGTTAGAGGATCTAATATCGCGTTCTGAAACTCAACAAAAGTGAGAGTGAATCGCGAACGCGACAAAATTGCATAGTCTCAAAATACATATATAAATAAATAGTGGTCGGCTTCGAGAAACTCAATTTTAGCTAACTTCAGTTGTTAATTAATCTGTTAACCAGGGTAGCACAAAAGTGTAGGAGAAGTCGAAACAATGAAGCTCGGAGTTGCAAGGTACCAGGATCGCAGAAAAGTGTAGGAGAAGTCGAAACAATGAAGCCTCATTCATCAACATTATTAATCTGAAGTTCTATTTTGCCTACTTTGAGGAGTTGCAAGGTACCAGGGTCGCATAAAAGTGTAGAAGTCGAAACAATGAAGCTCATCATCATTATTATCTATCTATCTAATATTACATGGATGAAGTTTTATTTTGCCTACTTTGAGGAGTTACAAGGTACCAGGGTCGCACAAAAGTGTAGGAGAAGTCGAAACAATGAAGTTCATTCATTCACACAGGAACGACGGGAACGGGGTAAAAAGGATATCCTATGTCCTTCTCCCAGTTCTTAGCTACCTCCCTATCAATTTTCAGCCAAATGGGTTCAGGCGTTCTTGAGTTATAAATAGTGTAATTAACTCGACTTTCTTTAATATATATAGATTATCCTAATTTAAAAAGTAGTAAATAAGACCATGCCATATTGCCTTTAAGGCGGAACTTTATTGATAAAACTTTAATTTTATTTTCCTTTTGGCCAGTAATATCATAATGTCCCATCAATGACCTCTGAGTTTGTTTCGGCGTTTCTTCTCAGAGCTAGATGCATTTATGCAAGGTGAAGGAAAACATCAGGAAACGTGGAATTTACGTCTGAAATCGCCAACCCGCATTGAGCAAGGGTGGTGATTACGCTCAACCGAAATAATGAGCTTCATTGTTTCGACTTCTCCTACACTTTTGTGTTACCCTAATTTAAAAAGTAAAAATTTGGATCATGTGATATTGCCTTCAAGGTGGAACAAAGTTCGCCGGGTCAGCTGCCACTTTCTTTGTAATTTTATAACTCAGGAACGGACTCACCTATCCAAACCAAATTTTTAGGCTTTGTTGTGACTAATTAGTAGATGGTTTGTGTGAAGTTTGAATAAAATCCGCCGAGCGGTTCTTCATTTATCACGTTTTCACAAATGAATTCAATGAACGGTGGATCATCATCTCATCTTCTATATATATAAAATTCAATGCCAATTTCTTTGTATTTTTTTTTTATCCACCAAAACTGTGTAATGGCACCAGATTGACACTGAAAAACTTATTGCGAAATTTAATTGAATCTACGATTTCAACTGGTATATCAAAAGGAGAAGTTTGTATGTTACGGAGTATCCCTATGATCCCAATTGATATGCCATTTGAGTTCAAACGATTACAATATCCTGTGCGTTTATCATTAATGAATGAACTTCATTGTTTCGGCTTCTCCTACATTTTTGTGCTACCCTGGTACCTTGCGCCTCCTCAAAGTAGGCAAAATAAAACTTCATCCATGTAATATTAGATTAATAATGATGAATGAGCTTCATTGTTTCGACTTCTCCTACACTTTTGTGCTACCCTGGTACCATACACCGTACATCTTTTAAAAAAAAAAGTCTCACCCGTTGATGCATTCGGTTAAAGCAAGAAAGAAATCCATACTAATATTATAAATGCGAAAGTAACTCTGTCTGTCTGTCTGTCTATCTGTCTGTCTGTCTGTCTGTCTGTCTGTCTGTTACGCTTTCCCGCTTAAACCGATCCTCTCAACCGATTTTGATGAAATTTGGCACAGACAATCTTTAGACCCTGAGAAAGAACATAGGCTACCTTTTATCCCGGAAAAGTTTGATGTTCCCGAGGGAAATCTAAAAAGCGCGATATAACCGAACTCCACGCGAGCGAAGCCGCGGGCGGAAAGCTAGTAATCTATAAAGTTACGATCTAGGTTTATTTAATTAAACCTGCGTTTCAGGCTGTCATAAAGAAGTGAAAAATAATTGTAATTCCGAAAGTCGGCGACAAAAACTAAATTAAAAATTAAAGACTTATTTTTAACTTAAGTTTGTTAAATGCCTAATAAGTAGGTACTTATACTTGTTAGGTAGACGGGTAGACGCTGGTCTCAACCATCGTCTACCCTTTAAGTCTGGGAATACATAAATACACACATCAAAAGTGTCTAGGGATCAAGCATTTTTATGCGGATTTCTTGAGATTGAGATGTGGCTTTGTAATAAATTTATGATTTTATAAATTTATATGGATCCTTTTTGGTGCATTTCATAATTTGAATCAGGAACTGTGAATCAAATTCGAGTAAAAGATGAAAATCAGCTGTCAATATTTTCCCTATAAAAACATACAACGCATTGAAGACATAATTAGTGCTACTGTTTCCCTACTACTGATTAAAACCAACGTTATTATGGAGCGGCGACGTCATTTAAGCAGGGAAGAAATGCTCAGAGCCGTGGGAATGATAGAAGCTGGTTCCCGGCAACGTACTGTGGCTTTAGCTCTGAATACAAGTCAGAGTGTTATCAGTCGACTTTGGACACGTTACCGAAGCACTGGTACCGTGGCTGAGCGCCATGGAGGACGGTATCGCTGCACCACACGGAGACAAGACCGATACATTCAAATCTTAACTCGAAGAGCTCCAACAATAACCGCCATGATGTTAGCCGTGAGGCTTCATCACTCTTCAGGGAACTTAATTAGCGACCAAACAGTCAGAAACCGCTTGCATGAAGTGAACCTTCATTCCCGAAGACCGCTACGGGTACCACCTATAGCAATGCACAATCGTAGGATTCGATATCAATGGGCTCTTGAACACAGAAATTGGGCAGAAGAACAATGGCGTTTCGTGTGCTTTTCTGATGAGTCTCGTTTTGGTATGAGACCGGATACAAGACGTATACGACACTGGAGAACCCCTGGACGCCAACAGCGATTAAAATCCTGCCAGGAAGTCCATCCTTATAGTGGTGGAACCATCATGCTATGGGCGGGTATTTGGATCGGCGGAAGAACTGAGTTGATTTGGATCAGAGGCAACCTCAACGCTCAAATTTATGCTGAAACGATTGTATCAGACGTCATCGTTCCTCTACAAGTGCAAATCGGTCCCTTATTTCAGTTAATGCATGATAATGCACGACCGCACACCGCAAGAGATGTAAGACAGACTCTCGCCGCAGCTAACATCAATGTCCTGCCCTGGCCTGCTCAGACGCCAGACTTGAACCCGATTGAGCATGCATGGGATATGCTACAGAGAAGAGCTCTGCCGAATATGGAGGGTATCCAGTCGCAAGAAGACCTTTTTTGTTGTTGCAACGAACATGGGCGGCCATTCCACAGCGTGATTTGGATGAACTCATTTTGAGTATGCCAAACCGATGTTCTTGTGTTGTTAGTGTTCGCGGTAGAAACACGGATTATTAATTGTTTAAGTTACCCAATAAAATTTTAGAGAAAACTGTTATTTCAGTCTTTTTTTCGAACTTTTGTGTTAGTGGTTCAAATGTCAAATATCCCTTTATTAGGAAAATGGCAAATTTCTTTATTAATGCAAAGGTGACTTGGTTTATCGTTACTGTGACAAACGAAAACACTTTATTTGATGAATCCTTAAAGAAAATTTTAATTAATATCAATCAGGAGAAAAGTTATTGCAAAAATATATGTTGATCCCTAGACACTTTTGATGTGTGTAGTTCCTAGAGCAATTTCTATGTGAGTGTGTTGTGTTTATTTGTGTGTATGGGTGTGATATGTGTTTGTGTATGTTATGTTTCTATGTGTATGAGTATCTTTAACAGTTGTTATCCCAACAAAGGAAGGCTCAAGTCACAGTTGTGCTTAAAAACACTTTATTTGATGAATCCTTAAAGAAAATTTTAATTAATATCAATCAGGAGAAAAGTTATTGCAAAAATATATGTTGATCCCTAGACACTTTTGATGTGTGTAGTTCCTAGAGCAATTTCTATGTGAGTGTGTTGTGTTTATTTGTGTGTATGGGTGTGATATGTGTTTGTGTATGTTATGTTTCTATGTGTATGAGTATCTTTAACAGTTGTTATCCCAACAAAGGAAGGCTCAAGTCACAGTTGTGCTTAAAAACACTTTATTTGATGAATCCTTAAAGAAAATTTTAATTAATATCAATCAGGAGAAAAGTTATTGCAAAAATATATGTTGATCCCTAGACACTTTTGATGTGTGTAGTTCCTAGAGCAATTTCTATGTGAGTGTGTTGTGTTTATTTGTGTGTATGGGTGTGATATGTGTTTGTGTATGTTATGTTTCTATGTGTATGAGTATCTTTAACAGTTGTTATCCCAACAAAGGAAGGCTCAAGTCACAGTTGTGCTTAAAACCATAGAGCAATAAAACTAGATTAAAAAAAAAGCTTGAGGAATGGGCGTAGAGATTTGGCGCGAAGGTAGGATATAGGATAAGGACTTTCCCTGACCAGAGTAATGCATTTTTCCTTGGGTCCAATATGGTTGATCTCATTATATTGAACGTATAAACAATCATCATCATCATCTCAGCGTTTATCCCGGTTGTATCCGCGGCTTTCGCGTTGGAGCCTGGGGTCCGCTTTGCTGCACATTGTCCTCCATTTCGCACGATCTTTAGCATCCTGTGGTAAGAGCTTGTTGGCACGCATGTCATCTCTTACGAAGTCAAGCCAGCACTTCTTTGGGCTACCCCGCTTGTTCCGGCCCGGCGGAGGCGCCATGGCAAGACATTTGTTACCCACGTAACATGCCGGTTTGCGTAAGACGTGGCCGTACCAGCGTAGGCGACCCTCCTGCAGTTTGTCTGCAATGTCACGGACACGAAGGCTGCCCCGGATGCGGGAGTTCCTGATATACACAATAACTATTAACATTTAATATTTATGTTCAAAGTTATTAAGCTCAGGTGGTAAGCAGACAAACGGCACAAGTTTGAAATTTACTGCAAATCCAAGTACCTACTGTGATATTATTGGTATTATACTTCACGTTTAGATAGATAACTAAAGGTAAACAAAAAATCACGTTTTTTTTAATAAATTATAAACTAGTGCTTGACCGCTATCCCGCCTGATGGTAAGCAGTGATGCAATCGTTGATGGTAAAGCGCGCTAGTTTAACAAGAGCCTATTCACTTTAGTCTTGAAGACACTTAAATTGTAGTCCGAAGGAAACACCGCCGCTTGCAAATTGTTCCAGTCCCTCGATGTACGCGGTATAAAGGAGGAGGCGAAACGCTTCGTCCGGATCGTAGTGGTGTTAACAACGTAAGGGTGGAAACCAGCCGTACGACGGGTCGTCCACTGGTGGAACGGGGATGGGGGAATTAAATCATGCAATTCCCTCGCACACTCCCCGAAATGGATAGAACACCGAAAGGCTGGCTACTCTACGCCTGTGCTCTAGGCTTTGGAGACCAACTCGAGTTAGATCAGGGTCACCAATCAGCCTCTTTGCACGTCTCTCCACTGAATCCAAAGTGGCCAGGTGACACTTGGCAGCACCAGCCCAAATGTTGCTGCAGTACTCCACACACGAACGGACCTGTGCTTTGTATAACATTAGAAGCTGCCCAGGTATGAAGTACTGCCGGACCTTTGCGATAACGCCAAGTTTCCTGGCAGCCACCTTGGCCTTGGACTCAATGAACCGCCCAAAGTTAAGGTTCGAGGAAATCTCAACTCCCAAAAGCTGAAGGCGGTCGGAACACTCCAAGGACACATTCCGAAAAGTAGGGGCCAAGGTGAACGGGCTCCTTTTGGCGGTGAAAAGACACGCCTGTGTTTTGGCGGCATTGAATGCTACAAGATTGGCATTGCCCCATTCGGAGACCGCCTGCAGTGCAACACTCGTTCGCTCAACCATGGCCTCTCTTTCGGACCGGATTGATTCCCTACTAGCCCGAGCATCCGGCAGGTATCTCTCTACAACTGTGCTGTCATCTGCATACCCATAGATACCGGGCATCAGCAGATCGTTAATATGCAGCAGGAACAGAGTTGCATCTCTCACATTCGGTAAGTAGGTCCTTATTACCCCCAAATGGCGCATGTAACCGACCAATTAGCGCCCTAGGGTAATAATGTAGCTAGAAAAGTTAAACAAAAAATCACGTTTTTTTTTTTTATAAATTATAAACTAGTGCTTGACCGCTATCCCGCCTGATGGTCAGCAGTGATGCAATCGTTGATGGTAAAGCGCGCTAGTTTAACAAGAGCCTATTCACTTTAGTCTTGAAGACACAAATTGTAGTCCGAAGGAAACACTGCCGCTTGCAAATTGTTCCAGTCCCTCGATGTATGCGGTAAAAAGACGATGCGAAACGCTTCGTCCGGATCGTAGTGGTGTCAATAACGTAAGGGTGGAAACTTGCCGGGTCGTCCGATGATGGAACGGAGAAGGGGGAACTAAATCATGCAATTCCCTCGCACTCTCCAAAATACATCCTAGAGAACACCGACATGCTGGCTACTCTTCGCCTGTGCTCTCCCGGCTTTGGGGACCGTTTTGAGCTAAATCTGGATCGCCAATTAGCCTCTTGGCACGCCTCTCCACTCAATCCAAAGTAGCCAGGTGGCATTTTGCAGCACCAGCCCAACTGAGTTAACCGGCGTCCCAACGTCGATCCAATTGGGTCACTATTTACAAAAAATAATACCAGTCCCTTTAAGTTCAGTTATGATGCTACGTCACAGTCGTACTCTTCAATCTAGCAACATTATTAAAGAATTTTACATCTCTCATATTCGGTAAGTAGGTCCTTATTACCCCCAAATGGCGCGTGTAACTGACCAATTAGCGCCCTAGGGTAATAATGTAGCTAGAAAAGCCCTAGGGCGGTAAGTAATTTAAAAAAACTACACTCTTTCAAAAAGTTCGCGTACGTCTAATGTAATCATCATACTGGCAATAGACATCATGCATTCAGCCCAATGGCAAAAGAGGTCATCAATTTTAAATATCGGACGGCGAACATCAAAATAGACCTTCAAAAAAAAAAAAAAAAAAAAAGGCGGGAATAGAAATCTTTTACTTGTTTTTGGTATTTTTTTTATAATTACGTGTTAATTAGGAAAAACCACAAGTTCTGCAAGTGATGAAGATATAAGCTGCACTCCTGATTCAATTAAAATGAAAGATGATGCAGTAATTAACAATATTTTGCCTGAAAATTCTAAAATGTTTTATTCTTGTAATGCCGGTTTTTTATCTACTTACCTGACAATCGATATGTAAAGCAGAGTAAGCATCAATTGCACCCTCGAACTATAGGTGCCCTAGCTGTGCTCGCATGCCTAAACATCTCGGGCTGCAATTGATGCCTTACAACCCTTGGTTACTAATCTACTAATATTGTTACAAACTGTGATGTTCAAGTAATTATTAGTTTTCAGGAACATTATAAATGTTTAAACTTTTTATTAGGTCTCAGCATTCTTAAAGAAGTATCGTTTATTGTGGATATACCAGAATATAAAAAACAACCTGTATGAAAAAAAAAAATATATACATTAAAATATTGCAACACAATTGACAGAGCATTTATTTGTGGTTTGACATTCGTTCCTTAATCATCAATATGATTATTTTACTGTATAAAAGTAATTCAATTTCATTACACTATACTTAAAACCACATTACATTTACATTAACATTACATTTCGCTTAGATTCCATGATCACCATCACAATTTAATAAAGTACATATTTTTTATTTTACAAAATATCGCGCACGCGCACATTTCTTCGCACAGCGTTGTTGAATCCTTCTTGGTAATGATAGAACACGCTGCTCGATGATATCACGTCGGCAACTGGATCTGTTAAAAACATATCAAAATGTAAGTAAAATAAAATCTTATTTTAATGCGAGGCTTACAAAGTTCTCAATTTTTTGTTTGATATGTTGAAAGACCAAAAATTTCATTTTTTATTATTAATTTATTAAAACTTTATGCACAAAAAACCATTGCACAATGGCGGACTTAATGCCTTAGGCATTTTCTACCAGTCTACCTTAAGGTGATGCAGAGACAAAACATGGTAGGTGCAAAGATATAAAAGAGAAGTTGAAAGAGAAACAAAAAAAATATTATAATAAATACAAAATACAAACAGTAGAGAGAGATAAACAAATATAGACAGAGAAAAAGAATAAATTATATGTTTGATGAATCTGCCAATTTTTGCGTAAGTATTCCCGAGCTTTAATTTTAAATTTGTACCGACTGGTCAACGTCCTGATATTCTTTTTCATGATTTTATGTTTGATACATTTATAATACATAGTATGGTAGGTAATACAGCAAAGCTTCGATTTCGCATTCCGGTTGTGAAAGTCAGACGGCAGTCGTAAAATTACGAAGTTTAGCCAAAATCAGCAGTTAGACTGGTAAAAGCGAACCCCAGACTCCAAAGCTGAGAAACCTTTGAATGCGACTGGGATTACATTGACATTATGATGATGATGAGAATGGTAGGTAATAAAGAGGCACGTAGGGAGAGCAGTGGTGAGTCTGAGTGGTAGCTGCGATTTACGAGTTGTGGGCCGTAGATTCGAACCTTGACGCACGCAATATTTTGTATAAATTATTTCATCACCACTGCTCTCAAAATGGCGATGAAATGAAATAAAATCGTTTATTAAGCAAGTAGGATCACTGATCACTTTTACACGTCATATTTTTTTAAACTAGATGGAGGCGGCGTTTCCTAACTGACTACCTCTGAGAAGAAAAAGCCGAAACAAACTCAGGGATCATTGCTTTTTTCAAGTCCAGACATTAAAAATGAAAATGTTTACAATAATTTACGTGATTTAAAAAGAACAGTGTTTAAAATGTCATAATTGTAGCATAATTACGCATATTCATTTATTCCTTCATCATCAACCTTTTATCGTCCCACTGCTGGGCACAGGTCTCCTCTCATACAGAGAAGGATATTGCTTAATAACAATGCTTAGCAGAGCGAGCAGCTCAGTCCAAAGCTTTATTGTCTTCTAAATAATCTGTGATTTTATAATACCCCTTTTTTTCAAAGTTTGGCTTTTGTATAGTTTTTAAATCGTTTAATGGGGAAGTTTCGAATGTCCATGGGAAGCTTGTTGTAAAAGTGTATACATTGACCCATCAACGAGTTGCCTACTCTGTGGAGACAAGTGTGATGTACAGCAAGATTGTGTCTGTTCCTGATATTTATATTACAAATATCGCGTATTTCTTAAAATTCGATATATTTTTATGTATGTAGATACATAAGATTTTCAAATGTATAATGTGAAGCTACAGTCAGAATGTTCATCTCTTTGAATTTTTCTCTAAGAGAATCTCTAGGACCAAGGTTGTAAATGGCTCGAACAGCCCTTTTCTGTAAAACAAAGATGGTATTGATGTCCGCACAAGTTCCCCAGATAAGAATTCCATAAGTCATAAGACTATGAAAATAACTAAAATAAACAATCCCGAGGAAACAGACATGTCCTGGAAACAAAAATTCGAAAACTTGACATCTACAAAAGCCCGCGTGGTGGAATTAGGGCCCACTCCCAGTCCCACTAGTGAGAAAGTTTTAGAGTGATTATAACAGGTACAAGAAAGCAGTAGTAATCATGATAATGAACCATTCTGTTATGAAATCAACTCCAAAATGAAAACAAATAAATGACAATACCACTTGACAGTATATGCATTATTTTACCAACCGGACTATTTTTGAGAATATTTGTTTTGCGTAACACACTTTTACTAAATTTTGGCAGAATAAGCAACTGAATCGATTCCAATAATTTTTACACAATGTTATATTTTTCCCAAGTGTATTTAAAGAATGTTGCAGTGTGGTTATCAAGCGCACGACACAGTTCATAATGCGGACATAGTGTCATCGGGCTCCCGCCAGGGGTCCCCGCTGTAGGCGTGAGCGTGTGAGCAGGGGGCAACCAGTTGACATAACAACCTCATAACTTTGTGATTTTTCATGATAGCTTTTTGAAATTTTGCACATAAATTCTTTACATAAAAATACTGGACACGTGTTTCTGGTTTCGCATATACAAAAAAATTACGTTGTAGATAAGGAAACATAACATAATAATGCCGAAGAAGCCGAAGCCGTACGGAGGACGGGTCTGAACAGTTGTGTTGCAATAATGTCTGCCGGGTACGATGCGTCAAATGTTGTTGTGTCGGGAGTTTAGTCGTGGAGGGTCTCCACATCAATCTCCCTCTGGGCCGCATCGTTGGTCGTGTTGTTGGGTTTAACATTGCACCACCTCGCTCAACTGCCGTCTTCCTCCCTATTCACTAAGTCTTTTTTATGTGAATGGGATTAATAAACTACCGCGCTTTACCATGAACGATTGCATCACTGCTTACTATCAGGTGGGATTGCAGTGAAGCGCTAGTTTACAATTATTAAAAAAACTAGCTTTCCGCCCGCGGCTTCGCCCGCGTGGAGTTCGGTTATATCGCGCTTTTTAGGTTTCCCTCGGGAACATCAAATTTTTCCGGGATAAAAGGTAGCCTATGTTCTTTCTCGGGGTCTAAAGATTGTCTGTGCCAAATTTCATCAAAATCGGTTGAGAGGTTTAAGCGGGAAAGCGTAACAGACAGATAGACAGACAGACATTTATAATATTACTAGCTTTCCGCCCGCGGCTTCGCCCGCGTGGAGTTCGGTTATATCGCGCTTTTTAGATTTCCCTCGGGAACATCATATTTTTCCGGGATAAAAGGTAGCCTATGTTCTTTCTCAGGGTTCAGAGATTGTCTGTGCCAAATTTCATCAAAATCGGTTGAGAGGTTTAAGCGGGAAAGCGTAACAGACAGACAGACAGACAGACAGACAGACAGACAGACAGACAGACAG
This sequence comes from Sesamia nonagrioides, assembly GCA_017933935.1. Taxonomy (NCBI): domain Eukaryota; kingdom Metazoa; phylum Arthropoda; class Insecta; order Lepidoptera; family Noctuidae; genus Sesamia; species Sesamia nonagrioides. The sequence continues at coordinate 300,465 of JADWQK010000063.1, read as the reverse complement.
ACAGACAGACAGACAGAGTTACTTTCGCATTTATAATATTAGTATGGATTATTAAAAAAATAAATAAAGCGCAGTATGTAGAGAATAAAGAGATGTTTATTAAGCGACATACATTCATACATACGACATGGCGGGGAGTGTACAAACACAATGGCGGTATTTACCGTTGTTAATTACTGCGGCGAAACGCCTCCCCCGTACCGACGTATTATGTGCTAAGTTACAAAGAGATTCATTAATTGTTAGTACCTATTATATACTCGTATAATGTAAGTAATGGCTTGATTTTATGCCTAGTTATAGTGACTGTTGAGAGAAAATGGTGTAAGTAAATAGTAAATACTTAAGGAGAATGGGTTAAGAGTTCCTCGGTGGTAGACCATAACATAGGCTGCCGGCAGAACCATGGCCTGGTTCTGCCGGCAGTTCAAATGATAGGGGCACAAATAATCACGGTGAAAAATTGTAGAAACAAAAAATGATTGCTCCAAAAACATTATCCACGAAGAAAATAGCGGAATACGTTTGCATATTGAAAGCACCACTAGAGATCCCTCTTTTTTTAATAATTATTAACTAGCGCTTGACTGCAATCCCGCCTGATGGTAAGCAGTGATGAAATCGTTGATGGTAAAGCGCGCTAGTTTATTAAGCCCATTCACTTAATAAACCTTAGTGAATAGGAAGGAAGACGGCAGTTGAGCGAGGTGGTGATTGATGTGGAGACCCTCCACGACCAAACTCCCGGCACAACAATATTTGCCGTATCGTACCCGGCACACATCGCAACACAACTGCTCAAACCCGTCCTCCGTACGGCTTCACCCGACATCATGCCGGAACACGACGAATCGCTTGGCGGCAAGACTTTGGTGGTGACTTCTGCCGGCAGCCGATGTTATGGCCTACCACCGAGAGTAATTAAGAAAAGGTCAGAAGACAAATATTAGTTTAATAATAATAATAATAATTTAATTTATTAAATGACAACAAAGGTCCAATGGTTAGTAACTTAACTTATCAACTAAGGGTTAGTTATACTTAAAAAAACTAATCAAGACTGCCGCACAAGCAATGCTAACCAGTGTCTTAGCACTGGCGCATCGAGCTTGTCGGCCATGGCTTGTAGGATGCTGTTGGCGCTGGTCCTAGTTCTACCGAGCAACGAGGCCGCCTTCTTTCTCACGATGGCATAAAAATCATCCACTCGCGCCAAAGCGAACATGCCCGACGCACTGCAATACCTAGGCAACCCCAACAGCACCCGAAAACCATTATTATATTGCACACGCAGGGCGTCTAGAGCTTTCCGCGTACAGCTAACCCACAGACCGCCCGTGTAGAACGACTGACAAAACGCTTTGAACACAGCGATTTTGACCCCATCACCACAACGAGCAAATCTGTGGGCCAACATGTTGCATCAAACTGCTAGCGCCCTGCGCTCGCGTTCAATGTCTACTTGATCTTTGAGGTCCACAGTCAAATAATGGCCTAGTTTAGTCCTGTCAGATTAGAATACTACATAGACAGTGGCGCCAATTTCGTTGTTCACAAACTAAACTAAATTTAAGTTCGGTGCATCTTTTGCTTTCTATGTCTTTAAGGAAAGGACTGAAAGTAAATATTAGTTCTGTTAGAATAGGGTTGTCTCTTGGGTAAAAAAAAAAAATATTCTATTTAGTCCGTCATCTATACTTAATATATAAAGCTGAAGAGTTTGTTTGTTTGTATGTTTGTTTGTTTGTGCGCGCTAATATCAGAAACTGCTGGTCAGATTTGAAAAATTCTTTTTGCATTGGATAGCGCATTAATCCGGGAAGGCTTTAGGCTATTTAACATCACGCCGCGATCAATAGAAGCGAGGCATATAAAAAAAAAACGCGGGTGTAACCGTGTGGCGCAGCTAGTTCTTTATATGTCTTTAAGGAAAGGACTGAAAGGAAATATTAGTTCTAGTTAGAATAGGGTTGTTCCCTGGGTAAAAATAAAAAAAATGATTCTATTTAGTCCGTCATTCTTTATATGTCTTTAAGGAAAGGACTGAAAGGAAATATTAGTTCTAGTTAGAATAAGGTTGTTCCCTGTGTAAAAATAAAAAAATGATTGTATTTAGTCCGTCATTCTTCATATGTCTTTAAGGAAAGGACTGAAAGGAAATATTAGTACTAGTTAGAATAGGGTTGTTCCCTGGGTAACTGAGGACGGCCGCAGCCGCGCTATCGCGGCTGCTGCCGAACTTGGGGGGGCCCGACTCATCGTGCCGGAGGTTGTACCTAGGAGTCGTGCGGTCAATGGCCCTTTACGGGGCCCCAGTGTGGGCGGATCACCTGGCGCCTCGCAACTTTGCGGTCATTCACGGGCCGCAGCGAGCGACGGCTGTCAGGGTGATAAGAGGATACCGCACGATCTCCTACGAGGCGGCCTGCCTCCTAGCCGGATCGGCGCCCTGGGATCTCGAGGCCAGAGCCCTCGCGTCGCTTTACAAGTGGCGCGGGGAGGCCCGAGAGCGGGGCGAAAGATCGTTTCTGCCGAGAGTTATCGAGGCGAAGCGATCTGAGCTCCGCCAAGTCCTGGTGGCGGAGTGGTGTGCGAGACTTGCGCAACCCAGTGCGGGGCACGCCGTCATAGCGGCGGTAAGACCCTGCATGGAGAAGTGGATCGACCCGAAGAGGCATGGGACGCTCACCTTCCGTGCGACGCAGGTGCTGACCGGACACGGGTGTTTCGGCAGTTACCTGTGTCGTATCGGTCGGGAGCCGACACCGGCGTGCCATCACTGCCGTGGCGGGGCAGAGGACACGGCGCTGCACACCCTCGAGGAGTGTCCCGCATGGGACGAGCAGCGCCGTGCGCTCACCGCAGCGATCGGCGGGCGCGACCTCTCGCTGCCGGCCGTGGTCAGAGCCATGGTCGACAGCGGGGAGTCATGGGACGCGGTCGTCTCCTTCTGCGAGGAGGTAATCTCCGCGAAGGAGACGGCCGAACGGGAGAGGGAAGCTCTGAGCACTCTCCCGTCCCGCCGACGGCGCGCTGGCCGGAGGAGGAGGGAAGCCGAGGTCGATCCGCTTCCTCCATAAGGAGAGGCCGACGGGCCGAGGACCGGGGGAGCCCGACGTCCGTCACTAGGGCCGGAGTAGGCGTGTAGTGGCTGTTCCTACACGCCTACCTGATGGAAGGAGAGGAGGAAGAGGGACCCGCCGAACTCGCGCGCGGCGGGTCAAGGCCTGCCGGGGACGCGGTGAATGCAAACTAGGCCCCGTACCCCCGGCAATAGGCAAGAAGAGGAACGCTCCAGTGGGTTTAGCCGGTGAGAGCCCGGCACACCCTCCGTCGACCCTCAGACGGAGGACGGTCTGGTAGAGATTCCCACTGGGTGAACAAAAAAAAAAAAAAAAAAAGGGTTGTTCCCTGGGTAAAAATAAAAAAATGATTCTATTTAGTCCGTCATTCTTTATATGTCCTTAAGGAAAGGACTGAAAGTAAATATTAGTTCTGTTAGAATAGGGATGTTTCCTGGGTAAAAACAAAAATGATTCTATTTAGTCCGTCATTTAGAATATAGAAAAATATTGGATATGTATGTTCTGTTTTATCAAATCAATAAAAATTGACAAATTTAAAAGGCATCAAAAATCAGTAGTGGGAGCTGGTGACGTCACTCGTTGCTAAAAAGTGTAGCAAGGAGTGACGTCACACGAGTTTTCAACGCACTGTATCGTCTTCGTTTTGTTTATATGAAAAAAGAAAAAAATACGTGCCCAGTTTTTTTATTTTTTTGGAAATCTGACTGACAGACTAATTAGTTATTTTTAGTCAACTACCCTATTCGCCTGAAACGTCATGATTTCATAAAATCTTCCAATAGCACAATATGAACTTAGCGATAATGTACGGATGATTCATATTTTGATAATTATTTATCGAATCTTAGTTTGATTAACATACAAACTGAAAGTCAAGGCCCGTAATGAAAAATATTTATAATATAGTCGGAATCTCACCTCGACGACAAGCAATGTCAAAAAATTGTCAAAATGTAAATGAATTAGAGGTATTTTTGACAGATTGAAATCAGACTATAAACGGTCTTTATAGTACCTACAAAAACAGCTCTTTTAACACTGAACTGCAAATTAAAAAGGAAAAGTAACATAGGAATACTTCAATATCCCGGGCTACCCTACCTGCCTTAACAAAGCCTTCAAAGGGTAACAGTATAGGCAAGACAATTGTAAGTCGCTGTTGTTGATTAGTATGTCTAGACGTCGGTATATCATTGTCAGTGAACAGGGCAATTAATAAATATGAGAATTGAATTTGGCAACAGCACAAATTCGTCTACCAAGAGAGGTTTTACGATAATATTACATAATACTATCATCATCATCATCAACAACCTTTTATCGTCCCACTGCTGGGCACAGGTCTCCTCTCATACAGAGATGGATTGAGCGTAATCACCACGCTTGCTCAATGCGGGTTGGCGATTTCAGACTTAAAGTCCAGGTTTCCTCAAGATGTTTTCCTTCACCTTCAGTCATTGGTGTCCAAGATATACTTAGAAAGTACATATAACTTTAGAAAAGTTACATTGGTACTTGCCTGACCTGGAATCGAACCTGCGCACTCATACTTGAGAGGCTGGTGTTGTAACCACTAGGCCACCACGACTACTACTACTAATATACTACTAATAACTGACTATACTAATTAATAATTAATTAATAATCAGTTAATGTTTACGATATTAACTAAAACTTTAAGGCTTTATTCGACATGTTCTTCGGACTTCGGACGAAGTCGTTTACTGGCTGATAAAACGAAATAATATTTTGCGACTGCCGTGCGCACTATTAGTGTTAATTACAAGTCTATGCTAATTATACTAATAATAAAGCTGACAGAAGAAAGAAGGCAATTTATAGCGCGTTAAAAAAATCTTTTTTAAACGCGATTTAATCTGTCTCAGTCGGATTTCTATTTTTTTTTATTAGTATCCCAATTCCTGAGAAAAGCTAATAGGCTATTTAACATTACGTTAGGATTCTTAGGATCCAAACAAAATAAAAAAAAGATCGAACGGTAAGCTTAAATGAACTATTAGCGCGGACGAGCGATGCGATACGACAAGGTGGGTTGTGGAACAAGATATTTCATGCGGAAATTATCCTTACTAATATTATAAATCGAAAAGTAAGTTAGGTTTGTTTGTTTGTTTGTTTGTTCCGCTTGCACGCCGTAACTACTGAACCGATTTCTTAGAAATTTTGCAGTTGCAAAGTTAGAAGACCGGATTAAATAATAGGTACTGTTTCATCATCATCATCACATAGGCCTCCCCCAAGTTTCTCCACGACGACCGGTCCTGCGCCTCCCGCATCCAGCGGTTTCCCGCGACCTTCACCAGGTCGTCGGTCCACCTTGTCGGGGGCCTACCCACGCTACGTCTACCGGTGCGTGGTCGCCACTCGAGAACCCGTCGTAACGAGGAGATCCGCAGAAGAACGAGAGTAACCGACATAGCCCGAAGAATTGCAACACTAAAATGGCAGTGGGCTGGACACATTGCCCGTAGGATCGATGCCCGATGAGGTACTGTTTATCGCGGAAAAATTCGATATTCCAGAGGGAAATCTAAAAAGCGCGATACAACCGATTTCCACGTGGGCGAATCCGCGGGCGGAAAGATAGTTTTAAACAAAACTAAAACCCCAAACCAATTACCATAGAACCAACATAACAATTTAACGGTTAACGTGTAATCCACGACGTCATAACAACATAATATAAAGTGGGCGCAAATCAAACAGCGAGTCGATTTCAAGCGTCGGTGCGCACACGACGAACAATTAGTTTATACAGGGACTCATTATAACTTTGTATTGTATTGTACCGACAGTAAGAATGGTCGGAGAGTTATGTGAATTTAGAATGTAAGAGAATAATGAAGTTCATTTTGAATATAAGCATAAATTTTTGGAATAAAATGTATATGTCGCACGAAACTATTTTAATTTGCTGATTAGTTAACCGCCTAATAGCTAGATTTTGTACCAAAGGTGAAATTGATAGAATTTTTTTTTTTTTTTACATAGTATAAACCAGCGCTTGACCGAAATCCTGCCTGATGGTAAGCAGTGACGCAATCGTTGATGGTAAAGCGCACTAGTTTATTAAGGGCCTATTCACTCTAGCCTTGAAGACACTCAAATTGTAGTTCGACGGAAACACCGCCGCTGGAAAATTGTTCCAGTCCCTCGATGTACGCGGTATAAAGGAGGAGGCGAAACGCTTCGTCCAGATCGTAGTGGTGTTAACAACGTAAGGGTGGAAACCAGCCGTACGACGGGTCGTCCGCTGGTGGAACGGAGATGGGGGAATTACATCATGCAATTCCCTCGCACACTCCCCGAAATGCATCCTATAGAACACCGAAAGGCTGGCTACTCTACGCTTGTGCTCTAGGCTTTGGAGACCAACTCGAGTTCGATCAGGGTCACCAATCAGCCTCTTTGCACGTCTCTCCACTGAATCCAAAGTGGCAATTATTTGTTAGGACCGAGACAAAAACAAAATTCTTTGTTTTTTTTTTTTTTTGTGTTTTTTTTTGAACTCAGCGCATCCAGATCTATATGATTATCTATAGTGGTGAGGGTTTTGAGCAACATCGGGCACATACCTACATACAGACAGACATACAAACATACGCACTTTATATTAATGGATTATCAATTCTATTACTATTAGCTTCTACTATTACTACTATTACTATTGGCTTTTATTACTATTACTATTAGCTATTATTATCAATTTATTATTTTTGCATTATGTATAATGCAAAAATTTCACCATTACCTACTATTTTTAACAATTGGTTTAGTATCTATACTATCTATACTAATATATAAAGCTGAAGAGTTTGTTTGAACGCGCTTATCTCAGGAACTCCTGGTCCGATTTGAAAAAATATTTTTGCGTTGGCTAGCTCATTTAGGCTATATAACATCACGCTGCGACCAATAGGAGCGCAGCATAACTAACTCCACGCGACGAAGTCGCTGGCGGCCGCTAGTAAATCTATAAATCCTATTTTTTTTTTTGCAAAATGCGTTTTTTGGATAAGTATCTAAAGAACTACGGATACCGGGAAGCGGACCCCGGGGTGCTGAGGTGATGATGATCTAAAGAACTACCGATCAAAATATCGGCCCTAAGAAAGACCCTTCAATAGCCTACTCTATCATTTAACGTAAGTAAGAAGTGTCCCTGGCCCTATATGTATTTAAAATCCTTCGAGGCATGGTTCATGATCCGGCCGTTTTGTCACTGGTAAAGTTGTGTGTCCCGGACGAATACATAGGGCGACGGAGACGGCCGCCACTCCTGGTGGTGCCGCATGCGCGCACAAACTTGTTGCAACTTGCGCCACTGATGCGTACGCTGCGTGTGCTCAACTCGGGTCGATTTATTTTCATGCTCAGTTGGTGTGTTCACAAAGGCCATGTATTCTGTTGTGTTTGAATTGCAGTAGGTAAGTGATCATGTGTTGCATACACATGATCACTTACTTATGTTGTAGGTACCTATTAATGTATTTTTATTTTCTTTTATTTTTGATGGATATGTGTATATTGTATTGTATGGGTGTATGGTTAGATATAAGTATATTAAATGGTACAACCATTGCATTAGGTTAAGGTTACCTGTAATGACGGCTGTATATGTTAATAAATAAATAAATAAATAAGTCTCTGTGGGTAATAGCTATTATTAGAAAACCTAGCAATAATATCTATAAAAACAAAACAAATAATAATATTATTCAATCAACTTAAAGTACATCCAAACAAACGAAAAGATTAAAATAGTACAAAGATGTTTGAACAATAAATCGTAGCGAGTTATAGTCCGTAGCGACTCGGCGTAGCAGATTCCGTAGCACCAGCTACGAACGTAGACTTCGTAGCGCTTACAATGAATTAAATACGAAGTTTGCTTTAAGTCATTTTTCTAGTTTTCCCTTTATGGCACAATAAAGTTATTGAATTGATTATTATTTAGCATAAGGGAGTGGTGGTGGACCAACTCACAAATTGTAAGTTATGTATTCTAGCCCAGGCAAGCGGTGTCATTCATAAAGAAACCAGCATTTCCTAAAAGCAAAAATTCAAAGACATGTGACTTTAACCAACTCGAACTGCGCTCAAGAGGTGGATTACCGCTCACTCCCTCTTGGAGAGATGAGGCCTGGTTAACCTTTTGAACGCCAATCACTTTTATACAAGTTCGAGATTTTCGTGCCCTCAGCGCCACTACTTGATTAGAAGTAATCACAGTATAAAATAAATTTACGACTTTTACAAGACCTTTTATTTTGTTTTTATGGAAATTTGCCCTGTTATCAGCCATATTTTTAACTTTTTCACACATAATAAGTTCTTATTTGTTTTATTTTCAATAGAAACAAAAATGCCAGAAAATATTTTAACGCCCCCAGCGCCCCAGCAATTACTTGATATCAAGTAAGCCAGTGATGGGACACGATGAAGACCTCGCTATATTTCATTTCGTCGAAATGATCATAAATACTATTATTGCAAGAAAATTACGTAAATATATAATATTTTATAAATATTGTACACTATAAACTAGGTTTTATTCACCTTAATCAAGAATTATTCGGTTTTCTAATCAATGTCGATAGTGAAACCCCGTTTGAAAAACCCATCCCTACAAAGTTAGTTAGTTATCAGTCCGCACGCGCCACCGACTTGTATAGAAGTAAATCTGTGACGTCATAAGCGGACGGGTTTCAAGGTCATAGTGACTTTGTGCATTTTAGTGTAGTGCAATGTTTACATCGTGCGTTGGCGCACGTGTTCTTACAAAAAACAATTGTGACGGTGAATATGATGAATTATTGCGAGTTGTTCAAGTCTGAATCAGAATTTTGAAATGTCGAAAAAAAAAACCAAGAAAAGCCGGTGTACCAGTGCAATAAGTTAAAAAATTCGTGTAAATAATTACTGTACTTTGCATCTGAATTAGAATTATGTGACCTCTGATTTTGTTTCGGCTTTTCTTCTGAGAATAGTCAGATAAGAAACAACGAACTCCTTTAAATTAAAAAAAAACATGATTGACATTATAAACTAATGCCTCACTGCAATCCCGCCTGATGGTAAATAGTGGTGTAATCGTTGATGGTAAAGCGCGCTTGTTTATTAAGCCTTAAAAACTTAGTGAATAGGAAGGAAGACGGCAGTTGAGCGAGGTGACGCAATGTTAAACTGAACAACACGACCAACGATGCTGAGCCAGAGGGAGATTGATCTGGAGACCCTCCACGACCAAACTCACGACACAACAACATTTGGCGCATCGTACCCGGCACACATCGCAAAACAACTGCTCAGAGCCACGTCCTTCATACGGCTTCACCAGGTTTTTGTTAAAACGTTTCATTTTTTTACTATGCTCCTTAATTTATATGCTAAACGATTGTAATAATAAGTTTAAAACTAAATAAATATTAAACACCCAGCAATCTAAAGTCTATAGACAGCTTCAAAATTCTAAATCTATGCCTCAGAAAATTAATATTAACACAAAATTTGAATAATATAAAATCAAATTCTCCGACGGTACTCAGTTGTAGAAACAATAATATAGCTTAAGGGACTTCTCCTGCGAATTTCAGCTCAATCCCATTACATTTCGCGTTGAGATTATTAAACAGTCACCTTAACGAGAATTGTGACGGCAGGGGGGTAGGCGAGGGGGCGTGGGAGGGGTGAAGGGGGGAGATCCACTTTAGGATGAATACACAATAGAAGGTTGCTTGTCTTTTAATTGGGATTTGGGTTTTGGTGATAGGTCTTGGTGTCTCATCATTCACCTTTCTTTTTTTTATCGTCCCACTGCTGGGCACAGGTCTCCTCTCATACAGAGAAAGATTGAGCGCAATCAATACGCTTCTTCAATGCAGGTTGATGTCAGACTTAAAGTCCAGGTTTCTTGAAGATGTTTTCCTTCATCTTTTAATCAGTCATTGGTGTCCAAGATATACTTAGAAAGTCTATACAATATGTAAAGAAAACCCTGTCCGACCCATAAGGATAATAAAGGTTAGGTAAACACTTGGCCAAATATAATATAAAATTTTACATAATCATCACAGTAACAATAATAATGAATATTGAAATAATCTTTTTTTCCCGGGTATTAATTCCAATTTCCCAGAAATTTGGTAATTTTTAAAAAACTGACAACACCATTTGTGACGGAGCGAATAGCGATGCGACCACGTGCCGTGGTCGCATCGCAGCGCAGTTACCTCGCTTTTTCGAAATAATATTTATTTTTTTTGGGGGATTTTTTTTTAAGTTTAGCCCGGCTTTGTAGGCATTAGTAGAATCAGTTATCGATACCTAACAATACCTTCACGGATCGGACAGGGTTTTCTTTACATATTGTATAACTTGGAAAAGTTACATTGGTACTTGCCTGACCTGGTATCAAACCCACACACACATACTTCAGAGGCTCGTGTTGTAACCACTAGGCCAGAGCTAGACTTGGTGTCTATTTTTAAAGAATTCGGCTAAAGATCCTTTAGATTTGTCGTTACGGCTCGTCAGAAGGCCTAAGGTCAGACAACCAGTCTTGCACCAAGTGCGAAGCTTAGGATGGCCTTTTTTTTCCGTGGTGGAAATCCTCAATGGATGTCCGACGCCCTGGGGTGGGGCTGGGACCCCACACCCTCGTGCCAGGTCTGTCCGGGCCTCGTCTCCTTAGCTTAGGATCACCTGTGGTAACTGCGTAACATTTAAAACACCTCGAAATTTTCGAACCAATTTCAGATATTTTGCTTATAACTTCTGAGAGGCGCCTCAGCCCAGCTACAAATTTGTAGGTTTCATAGAACCGAGACACAACACATACACAAGTTTTTTGAAGCTGCAAACTTGGTTTAACACTATCGGTGTCTAACCTAAAAACATCCCAAAAAACAGTTAAAGGTATTTTTTGCGAACTCATCTTTTGTGCCTACCATGATGGGCCTAGTTCAAAATTACATGACAATACTTTTTTACTGAGAAAATAACGGTCTTATTAGATACATAGTAAGAAGATACTCTGTTTTCTCGGTGGTAGGCCATAACATCGGCTGCCGGCAGAAGTTACCACCCGCCAAAGTCTTGCCGCCAAGCGATTCGTCGTGTTCCGGCATGATGTCTGGTGAAGCCGTATGGAGGAAGAGTCTGAGCAGTTGTGTTGCGATGTGTGCCGAGTACGATGCGTCAAATGTTGTTGTGTCGGAGGTTTGGTCGTGGAGGGTCTCTACATCAATCTCCTTCTGGCGCAGCATCGTTGGTCGTGTTGTTGGGTTTAACATTGCACCACCTCGCTCAACTGCCGTCTTCCTTCCTATTCACTAAGATTTTTTAAGTGAATGGGCTTAATAAACTAGCGCGCTTTACCATCAACGATTGCATTACTGCTTACCATCAGGCGGGATTGCAGTCAAGCGCTGGTTTAATTATAAAAAAAAAAACATAATATTCGCAATCAATAATGTATGATTGCGCGTCGCTCATATGTATAAAACATACAAGCGTCAACGACAGAGAAAACCGGTCGGCTGCAGCCGGCAACATGAGTCTGCGGCAGTCGCCATTAATATGCCGCTCGTGTATTTAATCACCGTATTCAAATATACGGGCGATACGTTGTCGACCAACTACCGTAGACGCGTGTCGACGACACGTGTGGTTCGCGTTACACTAAGTAAAAGGAAATAAGAATGATCACCATGTATGGACGACCAGACGGCGCTTCTGGACTTGCTGCCATACCTACGTGCAGTATTACTGCTTACCGTCAGGCTTTGCAGGGATTGCGGTCAAGCACTTCTTTATAATTATTTAAAAAAATGGCTTTAAAGTGTACACGGTTAAATTAAATTTTCTAGTGAAACTTTAAATACTTAATAGGTATACAAAAAACTTAGTAGAATAAAACGGCTTTGATATTTTTTTAAGCTGACGCTGATAGTGTTGTAACTTGATGTATGAGTTGACAGTATTATGCCCCGTGCCATCATACTGCATTCATACTCGTTTCACTGACTTTTAAAAGTTACCACAAATATAGAAATAAGATCAAAAATAAGTAATCCCTTATACCCCAGCCTTACCCAAGTAAAATACAATTCTCAATCTATTAAAATTTCGCCATCCGTGACGTAATTACGGTACTAATACCACAATGTCAGACAAACGGTAGGCGACCGTTATTACATCTTGCGGTTCAGGTGCGCCTGTGTTCGGCTGTCGGCCAAACGAATATTAACAACCCTTTGAGCAGAAACGGGGGTAGTAATTGAAAATAATAGAGGAACGTGTGATTAACTTTATGTGATAAACGCTGGGGAAGTGCTGTTTAATGGGTAGGGTGTGTGGGAGTTTAATTTTGATTGTTTTAATGTTCAGAAAACCACCTATGGTAGGATGGCTGTTATGTTTTTTTTTGATTGGGAATAAAAAAGTTGGAATTCCTTTATTCATTACTAGCTGCGTCCTGCGGTTTCACCCGCGTAGGTTTCGATTGCTGCGCTCCTATAGGTGGCAGCGTGATGTTATACAGCCTAAAGCCTTCCTGCATTAATGGGCTATCCAACGCAAAAATATTTCTTCAAATCGGACCAGTAGTTCCTGAGATTAGTACGTTCAAATAAACAAACAAATTCTTCAGCTTTATATATTAGTAATATAGATTTATGTATTTTTGCCCTTTAATGTCCCACTGTTTGGAAAATCGCTCCGTACTCCATGCTTCATAGCTGCCAAGGACCAGGCTTTATCTTAGAAGTCCAGCTCATTCCGACATCCCTGTCTGGACCTGCCGCAACACCATTTGCCATTCACATCTATTAGTAACTCGTCAATATCGTTTATTTTTATTCATTATCGGTGCTTACGGTTAAGTAGTGATTGGCATCGATATACAGAGTGGTGCTGACAATACGACAATAAATTAAACATCGTGTACCTCAACACATCAGTCTCAGTCTACCCATAAAAAATTATATAAATATATCCATTAGTTTAGTCACAGGAAATTATTTTTCATTTTTCACATTTTCTACATGATGTACATGTTGATAAGGAAGCGTTTACAGGTTAATGACCGCCGCATCCTGCGGTATGAAACTTTAATAATAATGGCGCGAAAAAAGCAAGTCTATACAGGATTGCGTTGTCGTTGATCGGAGGCAATGAACCAATATTTTTAAAGGATGTTCTATCCCGTTTGCAATTTTATGCGATTTAATTTGTTTGAAATTATCAAGTTTTTATTTTTGATGCTAGGCTTTTGTCCATGGTTTAGGATTATTCCTATGAACCAGCATTGTTCGTGTTTTCATTTATTGTCGCATTGTCAGCATCACTCTGTATACTATTGGACATGCCTTAGAGATGAGAATTGTGGCACTCCGAAAGAAGAGAGGGAACGAAGTTTCGTCTATATTTATCTCTCTCAAAATCATGTATGAGGAAAGAGATAGTGCTAGATCGAAAGCATAGGCCATCTATCTCACTCTTTTCAAACCAAAAAATTACTGCAGATTATACGCGTATAGCATAGCACAGTATAGTATATATGTCTATGGTGATTAGCGACTGTTTTACCATGCTTTTTTGAATTTAATCATCATTTTTTAAATAAATCCATGTCTGTAGTTTTGTTTTCATTTGAATAGTAATTGCTATCAGCGATGAAATCATATTCAGCTAAGGCTTTTAACGACTATATTAAAGCCGATTTATTATACTTCATCGGTGTTTGTCAATGACACAGGATTTTTATTTTTTAGTCTTCAAATCTCACGTCAGCATGTTCATTTTGATAGTTGAACGACATTAATTGTGTTATTTACTATGTGAAGCAGATACATTTCTTGAATATATGCCGCGATGGATTATCAATTTGCTTCAATATAATTCAAATTGATAGAAGTTTTGTTACGCCATTAGGTTCCTTTTTAAAACATTAAGGAGTCTATAATTTTAGTCTTCTAATCTAACGTCTATTTGGGTTTTCATCAGGTTTACTGCTCACGTTTTTTGGACGGTTCGTAATTCGCGCTTTTCTCCTTTCTGAGATTTCTTCCATAACAGTTTTAATACAGAAGCCGAGATGGAGTGTCTTTTTTGAGATTATAGCAAGAAGGTTTCGTTATAATTCTTAATTTTTTTGACAAATGCAATATTTGAAACCTATGTAATGATTTCCATATTTAAATTTTGCACTTCATTTTGGCCTATAATTTTGGGGCAGTTGTAAGGCAAATGTCCATGTAGGCGTTATTTTGTGTTTATGTAGCAATAACAAGGAACTTCTAATGAGCTTCTTACATACAAAACCGTACAATACCAAACATATTATTCTGCAAGATTTGCATATTAAAAAAATATATTAACGCACTCATTTTAAACCGAAACTAATGGCCGGTTTGCGACGACCAGACGTCAATGTACCTGCTAATTATACGACAATACCTATTGCTGGAAAATGTGTATAAACAATTCTATTAATATAATGTACTGACCATTTCTTTGTACTTGTGACAGAGGAACTATACGACCGAAGAAGTCCTTGTGTACCTGTAACAAAAAAGTTTAATTAGTGACCTTACTTTGTTTCGATTTAAATTGATCGATAATGATCGTCCAAATATCAATACTCGTCATTTGTAATGTTAAAGTCTAGATGCAGTCACACTTGTAGGATACTTTCAGATAAATGGACCAGTCGCCACACAGTGGGTGTCTGAAGATGGACGTTGTCACCAAGGCAGGCATTAGAAACGTCAAGCCCAAATTGTCATGCCTGCGTTCCCAATAGAAAGGGCGATGGCGCAGCGCAAAAAAAAAAATGAAAAAAAAGATGTCAAAAGCTAGAAAAATTGGAAGGCCTCTCTGGTGACTGCACGCGAGTCACTAATTTTGAAAACAAACCTCTATCATACTTTTAGAGGAAGACATGTACCTAAAATTTAAATTTTAAAGTTAGAAATTATCTTGACAATACTCGTAAGTTGACTTCATGGCTGATCTTAGTACTGGAGCCACGCGTCTTAAAAACATAATGGTTTTCGGGTGCTGTTGGGATTACCTAGGTACTGCAGGGTGTCGGTCATGTTCGCTTGGGGAAGGAATCATGAGGAAGAAGGCGGCCTCGTTGCTAGGTAGAACTAGAACCAGCGCTAACAGCATCCCACAAATCATGGCCGACAAGAACGATGCGCGGTGTGCGGCAGTCTTGATTACTTTTTAAGTGTTACTAACCCTTAGGACTGTATTACAGAACCTTACTCAAGATTTAAGCGTTACTTAAAACTAGTTTCAACCAATCAAATAGCTTCAAACGAGATTTAAGTAAAGCTTGAGTTTTGAGTGAGGTTCAGTAATACGGACTAAGGTCAGTATTACAGAACCAGTTACTAACCATTGGACCATTGTTGTCATTGAATAAATTAAATTATTTTTATTATAAAAACTTTTTTGGCCTCTATTATACTTTTAAAGGAGGTAACTCTTAATAGCTAAGTTCTAAATGATTTGATGACAGAAAGCTGACTCTCTAAATTTAAAACTTTCGAAATGTAGTTTAATAGTAAAACAAATTTTAAGAATATCCCTATATTCTTGAAATTTGTTAGGGGAATTGAATTTGAGTTAACTGAGCTCAGACTGTGAAAATCGACGAATTTTTTCTCATGTCTTAAGGTCTTGTAACTTTTAATTTTGGGCCGATTCGTTATTTATCTTGTTAAACCTTTACTAGAATTGAAAATAATAACCTTCAGGTTAATTCAATAGTGAGCGATTGGCTTTTGTAGTGGAGACACGCAATTTTAAAATAAAAATCCTTTGTAGCTTCTCTCACAAGGATCCTACTTTTAGAGGGAGACACATCTATCATCCACTACCAAGTCATCATAAGAGTCTCCAGTGACTAACTAGTAAAAAAAACCGACAAGTGTGAGTCGGAAATAGCATGAACGGTTCCGTACAATTATCTTTAAAAACGGCAAAAAATCACGTTTGTTGTATGAGAGCCCCCTCAATAATTATTTTATTTAATTATTTATTTTTAATTTTAATATATGTATAACCAAATATTCTGTAAGCATTTCAAGCGTCTCTCTATTTTCGTTATTAATATGGAGCACAAAACGGCAAAAAAAAAAACACGATTGTTGTATGGGAGCCCCTTAAATATTTTTTTAATTTTTGGTATTTGTTGTTATAGCGGCAACAGAAATACATAATCTCTGAAAATTTCAACTGTCTAGGTATTACGTTTCATGAGATACAGCCTGGTGACAGACGGACGGACAGACGTACAACGAAGTCTCATGAATAGGGTTCCGGTTTACCTTTTAGGTACGGAACCCTAAAAACAACTGTTGCCACAAAGACACTAACGACACTTACATCACACTCACACACACACACACACACACACATTTCTTTACCTTCCTACACCTTTGCCTTGTTCTTAACAGAGGTCATTACGCGGCTGTTACTCTCAAGAGACAATTAAAAAAACCGTATTTATTGCACATAACGTTGTCTTAAACTCTAAGCCGACATCAATTAGTGAAAATAGATATAATACACTGGGCCGCAAAAAATCGCTTATAAAAAGTGTGATAGTTTTTTAACTACACAACACTAATCCGTGAAACTGTATTATGTAAAACTGACTTATAGCACCTATAACGGCTTCCTAGCCTGCTATAAGTCAATTTTAAAGTACTGGTCTGATCAGCACTTCAAATAAGTATTGTTGATTTTTTCCCACTTGTTCAATTATTACTTAATTATGGTTTTTATCGACTTTATACTAATTATTGACACGTATTTGCCATAAAATACATGTGAGCAACGTGATAATCGCCAGTCTAACAGACATTTATCTTAAGCAATACAATTCGGAAACTATCAGCACAAGTTCGTAGTTTAGTCTCATGCACATTGAGATAATGACGTATCATCACCGACTCGCCACATCCTCGTTAATGATGTCGTTCACGCAAACAACACTTGGTACACTTGTATCTCTAACGTGGAAACTGACGAGATGAGCCAACGAGTTTTAGCTTACAAGAAAAATAAGGCACAACGGTGTCTTGCGTAGCCAAAATATGCGTAGCAAGGTTCGTGGCGCTACGAAAATTCGTAGCACTTATTCGTAGCGTTTGAAGTACAGGTGGGGGGTTTTTGGCGGGAAGCTAAGATGAGTGCCACGCGCATTTTTCATTGGACTTTTAAATTATTTATAGTGTCGTTTACTAAATAAAAACGCGTGATTGATGTAAAAAAAGTGCATTCAGTGAATAATTCATAAAGAACAGTGAAATATTGTAGCATAGTGGCCACATCATGGCTTTGTACCAAATCTTTCTCCTAGTGTTCGGTTCGCGCGGCCGTCTTTTTCGATATGAATAATTCATTGCGTGACATTGGCTAAATGCACAAATTGTGCGAAGCCATAAGAGAAAGAAAGAAGTACTTTTGAAGATTTTTATTTTACTTGAAATTCGCACAAAGTCATAACTAGTGCCACACTACAAACGAAAAAAAAGGTGGGACAAGTTATTAATATTAATTGTGATCGCTAAAATGCCTGTATTGTCTTTATTTGATTCACTTACTATTAGCATTTGAACTGGCCCTTGATCATGATTTCTTATAAGCACAATTTCTGGTAAGTACCATTACCCACTGAGTGTAGTATTTATTACAGCTTATAAATATTGGTTTATTTTATAGATTACTTTTTGTTAGTAAGTTTAACAAGACAAAGATAGAGGGACGTCATGATTCCTACCATAAGGACTGGTTCGTAATGGCAGAGAGCAGACGTGTGTGGAATAGCTAGATTAAGACCTTTGCCCGACAGTGGGATATTATAGACTAACTATACAGGATGACTTGTAATTCCCGTATTCCTTCCAGGATCTGAAAGTGTGATCCATTTGCAACAATAAAACGCTTTATAATACCTGATCTAAAATCCATGAAAAACCAAAGGGGAATGCCAAGTCGCCATAGTAATTTAGGCCCACTGTGCACACAAATTTAAAATAATGATAATAATAGGGGGCAATTGTAATAATTAATTAGTAAAAGAAATGCTTTACAAAAAACTTAGCATTTCAAAGTTATTTAAGATTCTTATATTCCTTCAATACTGTTTACATCAATACACTTGGAGTCAAATAATACAAAATTCATTGTAGTTTCACATCTTTATTCATTTTGTTCATCATCACTAAATATTGTGCCGGTGGAAAAATATTATTCTGATGCCGTGCCCATCCTAAGTACCATACTGTTATAACATGGGCACGTCATCCTACAGTGTGGCGGCCGACAATACGGTTACAGCAGAACAGCTGTATTGCTGCGTGGCCTGTGTTAGCAGTGCTGACTAAAACATAGGTACATGTAGTATACTGTGCGACTAACATAATAGCTAGCGATTCTGACCCTCGCCAGTGAACAGTTATGTCCAAATATATTGCCATTCAAGGTTCTATTTCTAGCATTAGTGCACACTTCAATAATAATATATTTAAATAGTATAATATAATTAAATAGGCTGCAAGTGCAAATGTGTCCTCTATGCTATCTCGGTACTTCTGTAGGAATTTTCTCAAATTGCTGTTTGGAAAATCCTAAATAATACTGAACAATATGATTTGCCATATTCTGAATGTTGTCAAAATCTAAATGCATTATCATATTATCTTTCAGTAAAGAGAGTAGTTCTTCCATTTGTTCAGAGCTAAATGTTCTAATAGGATTCAATATTGATTACAACAATTAATACCGGTCAAGTGATATGAGCAGATTCTACAATCTGAAGGCACATAGTAATTATATATAATCTCAAAGTAAACTTACGCGTAGTGATACTAGGACTAAAAGTCTTTCAACACCGTTACAATCAGGGAAAAAACAATGCCATTGTGTACTTGAGGCCCGTATGTAATTTGGCAGTATTATTTGATCACTGGTATGTATATCTGCATTTCTTTCTTGTGCTTGGGTAGAAGTCACAATGCATGCCTCAGATTCTAGAGAAAGACTGTGTCTTGTTGCTTCAGGGTCACATTCTTAAGCAGAAAGTGATAATGCTCTGTCAATCCTTTGCCAACATGTATAACAGAGAAGTGTTGTTCTTATTAACTGCAACAAAAGTAAACAGTTGGTGTAAAGAAATACACACATCAAAAGTGTCTAGGGATCAAGCATTTTTATGCGGATTTCTTGAGATTGAGATGTGGCTTTGTAATAAATTTATGATTTTATAAATTTATATGGATCCTTTTTGGTGCATTTCATAATTTGAATCAGGAACTGTGAATCAAATTCGAGTAAAAGATGAAAATCAGCTGTCAATATTTTCCCTATAAAAACATACAACGCATTGAAGACATTATTAGTGCTACTGTTTCCCTACTACTGATTAAAACCAACGTTATTATGGAGCGGCGACGTCATTTAAGCAGGGAAGAAATGCTCAGAGCCGTGGGAATGATAGAAGCTGGTTCCCGGCAACGTACTGTGGCTTTAGCTCTGAATACAAGTCAGAGTGTTATCAGTCGACTTTGGACACGTTACCGAAGCACTGGTACCGTGGCTGAGCGCCATGGAGGACGGTATCGCTGCACCACACGGAGACAAGACCGATACATTCAAATCTTAACTCGAAGAGCTCCAACAATAACCGCCATGATGTTAACCGTGAGGCTTCATCACTCTTCAGGGAACTTAATTAGCGACCAAACAGTCAGAAACCGCTTGCATGAAGTGAACCTTCATTCCCGAAGACCGCTACGGGTACCACCTATAGCAATGCACAATCGTAGGATTCGATATCAATGGGCTCTTGAACACAGAAATTGGGCAGAAGAACAATGGCGTTTCGTGTGCTTTTCTGATGAGTCTCGTTTTGGTATGAGACCGGATACAAGACGTATACGACACTGGAGAACCCCTGGACGCCAACAGCGATTAAAATCCTGCCAGGAAGTCCATCCTTATAGTGGTGGAACCATCATGGTATGGGCGGGTATTTGGATCGGCGGAAGAACTGAGTTGATTTGGATCAGAGGCAACCTCAACGCTCAAATTTATGCTGAAACGATTGTATCAGACGTCATCGTTCCTCTACAAGTGCAAATCGGTCCCTTATTTCAGTTAATGCATGATAATGCACGACCGCACACCGCAAGAGTTGTAAGACAGACTCTCGCCGCAGCTAACATCAATGTCCTGCCCTGGCCTGCTCAGTCGCCAGACTTGAACCCGATTGAGCATGCATGGGATATGCTACAGAGAAGAGCTCTGCCGAATATGGAGGGTATCCAGTCGCAAGAAGACCTTTTTTTGTTGTTGCAACGAACATGGGCGGCCATTCCACAGCGTGATTTGGATGAACTCATTTTGAGTATGCCAAACCGATGTTCTTGTGTTGTTAGTGTTCGCGGTAGAAACACGGATTATTAATTGTTTAAGTTACCCAATAAAATTTTAGAGAAAACTGTTATTTCAGTCTTTTTTTCGAACTTTTGTGTTAGTGGTTCAAATGTCAAATATCCCTTTATTAGGAAAATGGCAAATTTCTTTATTAATGCAAAGGTGACTTGGTTTATCGTTACTGTGACAAACGAAAACACTTTATTTGATGAATCCTTAAAGAAAATTTTAATTAATATCAATCAGGAGAAAAGTTATTGCAAAAATATATGTTGATCCCTAGACACTTTTGATGTGTGTATTATACCAAATTATTTTGTGTTTTTAGTTAGACAATCATAAAAAAGATGAGTAAAGTTTTAAAGTTAGCTCTTAAAATACGTCTAGAATAGTATTGTTAAATAAGATTTCTAATAAATACATAAGTAAATTATATTTACCTGACCAATCCATCATTGTATAAGACATCGAACTTCAGCGATTTCCAAAGAATATCTTCGTATTCTGGATATATTCAAACCGCCGTTTACACAAGTAAGACTTTGACATAACAAAAGCAAGTTGCCATAAAAAGTATTTATATATTTTTCGAAAAGGTCGATTTATAGATATACATATTTCTTTATTAATAGTAATTGGAATAATAATAATTATTAAAGGAGATTTTTGTTAATTAATAAATGTTTGCTTAGAAGAAAATGACCGGTTATTAATAATAAACGAAAACTGATTATCCGGATTAATACCTGCCAACATTTTTTTTGTAAAGGCAACATTTTGAGCTCAAGTTTTATTCAAGTCAGTTCAAGTTCCATTAGTTTAGTCGGTTTAATGCTTATTATTTTTGAAAAAATGTTGCTGTATTGCTTAGACTAATGAGTACGTGGAAGATATTTGAAAAATATCAACATATTTTTTTTGTAAAACCAAATCCCTGTGCTCGTCTGGGCCTAAACCTGGCATTCCCCTTTTGGTATTTTCTGTAAATATCTCAGAACTCAGACACAAAAGGCCCTAGAAGGAATACAGCAATTTACAATTCCTTTGTATAGATAGATAGCAAGATCCCCATTTGATGACATATTGGGTACAGTAGCAAAGCGATCGATTACTGTGTTGCGTGTCGCCGGTTCGATTCCTGCACGGAACAAATAGTTGTATGAACTACAGGTAGTTGTTCCGGATCTAGCTGTTTGTGTATGTGAGTTTAAATGTTTGTAAACGCACCCAGGATACAGAAGTAATTTCCAGTGTTTTATATAACAAAAAAAAAAATATGGATAAGTAATCTATACTAATATATAAAGCTGAAGAGTTTGTTTGTTTGTTTGTGCGCGCTAATCTCAGGAACTAGTGGTCCGATTTGAAAAATTCTTTTTGCGTTGGATAGCCCATTAATCCAGGGAGGCTTTAGGCTATATAACATCACGCTGTGACCAATAGGAGCGGAGCATAACTAAACCACGCGAACGAAGTCGCTGGCGGCCGCTAAAACATAACATGGTCAATATTCAATGACGAAGAGTGCTCAAATAAAAATAACAAATACATTTACAGTCACAAACTACGATATTACAAAAGGTATCTACGATCAATTGGCAATACAAACTAATTTAGTAGTTTTTTACGGAGTCATAGTAAAACTATCGAAAGTACCAGCAGATGCGGCCGCTATCACTGTGCGATACAAGTTATAAGCGGGAACGTCAAATCAAATCAAATTAAAATCTTTTTTTAATGTGGATCATAGGTTTGTACGGACGACAGCAAGTCAAGCTACCTCGGAAAAACAAAAAAACAGCTGATTTGAGGGGCAATTTTGGTAATTTTTAAAACGCCTACAGACTGGTCCTAGTCTCAATCTACTAAAACTACCACTATCCACATTTTTGACATTAATTGTCGCTGAGAGGAGCCCTTTGTGTGACCTTCACACAAAGGGCGAACGGAAAGAGCTACGGTCGGAATTTCTCTGCGCGCTCGAATCAGAAATGAGGAGATCCGCAGAAGAACCAAAATCACCGATGTAGCTCTTCGAGTTGCTAAAATTAAATGGCAGAGAGCGGGGCACATTGCTCGTAGAACCGATGGCCGATGGGGCAGTAAGGTTCTGGAGTGGAAGACGCAGCGTAGGGAGGCCCGCAACAATGTGGATCGATGACCTGGTGAAGGTCGCGGGAAGACGATGGATGCGGGCAGCACAATGCCGTTCACTGTGGAAAGCCTTTGTCCAGCAGTGGACTTCTACTGAACATTCAAATTAGGAGAATTAGCGTTCCTATGTGTGATTCTGAGGCTGTACCCGCTGCCTCTTATACCTCACATCACACCCTAACTTCGTTCGCGTGCAATATTTCCGATTACGCGGCGTACGAGCGGCGCGGACGGCGGTAAATCGCACTCCGATGTCGCATAAACACAATTTCGCACTCATAAAAGTTACCGCCGGTGGTGTCACCTTATAGAGGAGGTGTAACAACAGATGTGCCGATATTGTCAATTACCTATATAGGGGGAGGCGTATTGTTTTCATTACTTTATATCGTTTTGATGGGAAAAGGATTTTTTTTATGATAGGGGTTTGTGAAGGTCCTTTTTTGGGATAAATATGTTCATGGAAATGACGGTTGGGAGTTAATTGTCGGTTTTAGATAGGTACTATAAGAAATAAAAAAAACTTTATTGCAAATATTTGTACAACTTTTACAGTAAATAATATAAGTATATACCTCCGAAGTAAAATATACATAAAATAAATTTACTGTTCAGGAGGCCAAGCTCTTCAATGACAAATAATAAGTAAAAATGGTGTACCAAATTAAAAAAATAATTAAACAAATGTAAAGAATTTTTGATCTTTGAATTGTAAGAAAAAGAACTAGGGCCCTAGCCAATGTAACATTGCTTCATAACGAAACGAAATCGAATCCAACCAAAAACGAAAACGATTGACCACGTGATTTATCTCGTCACGTGGTCAATCGTTTTCGTTATTGGTTAGTTTGGTATTCGATTTCGTGTCGTTATGAAGCGATGTTACATTGGCTACAGGCCCTGGAGGAGAGAAGTCAGGTGAATATGATAATAGAGTACGAATCCAAGCCAGCCAAATCTAATTAATTTTTTAACCCATATTCATTCAGTACTATATACATATGTCTCGTCCTATCGCAGTTACACACAACTACATAACATACAACAATCAAAAACCCAAATCGCACCAACCTCCGGAGAACCGACCGCAAAACTAATGTCCGCACGAAACAAATTTAAAAATCCATTCTCCTATCAAATATTTATCGCAAACATGCGATATCACGTTGTAGATAACATTTTTCCGCTCGGCTGCACCCTGTGGGGCGGCGGGGGGTAGTGCGGGATGCGGGGGTTCGGGCCCCGGGTATCAATGCCCCGCCCCGCCGCAAACAATACAATCAGAGCCAATCTGCCGCGCAAATAGGAAAATAGAGTGCGCGCCGACACAGGGACGCCTCGGGCTTGAGTACAGACGAGCATTGGGATGCCACTGGTGATCTTTGACGGTTGAATCTGGTCGTGGAACGAGGTTTACATAACTAAGGGGTGATTATGCTGGTTCTTAATCGAGTACTTGGTAAAATTAGGAGAAGAATGATGTAGTGAAGGTGTTTTGAGATTTCTTGATGGACAGTTTTTTTTTTATAATTATAAACTAGTGCTTGACTGCAATCCCGCCTGATGGTAAGCAGTGATTCACTTAAAAAAACTTAGTGAATAGGAAGACCCTCCACGACCAAACTCCCGACACAAAAACATTTGGCGCATCGTACCTACCACACTTCGCAACACAACTGCTCAGACCCGTCCTCCGTACTGCTTCATCAGACATCAAGCCGAAACACGACGAATCGCTTGGCGGCAAGACTTTGTCTGGTGGGTGGTGGACCAAAATCGAGATTCTTATGACATTAAAAAAGTCAACGGTAACAGACAAGGATGCTCAATTGCGAACGAATCATCTAATTTCCACAAGCCCGCGATCAGTATTTTTTTAAAAGGTTCTCAGACGGCCTATATCATGAACCACATGCACAACCACAAGCTGCCAGGAAACTTGGCGTTATCGCAAAGGTCCGGCAGTACTTCACACCTGGGCAGCTTCTGTCTTATGTTGTACAAAGCACAGGTCCGTTCGTGTGTGGAGTACTGCAGCCACATTTGGGCTGGTGCTGCTAAGTGTCACCTGGTCACTCAGGATTCGGTGGAGAGGCGTGATAGAGGAATTGGTGACCCTGATTTAACTCGAGATGGACTCCAAAGCCTAGAGCATAGGCGTAGAGTAGCCAGCCTTTCGGTGTTTTATAGGATGCATTTTGGGGAGTGTGCGAGGGAATTGCATGATTTAATTCCCCCGTCTCCGTTCCACCATCAGACGACCCGTCATACGGCTAGTTTCCACCCTTACGTTGTTAACACCACTACGATGCGGACGAAGCGTTTCGCCCCCTCCTTTATACCGCGTACATCGCGGGACTGGAGCAATTTGCCAGCGGTGGTGTTTCCGTCGGACTACAATTTGAGTGTCTTCAAAGCTAGAGTGAATAGGCTCTTAATAAACTAGTGCGCTTTACCATCAACGATTGCGTCACTGTTTACTATCAGGCGGGATTGCGGTCAAGCGCTAGTTTACAATTTATATAAAAAAAAAAGCATCAACACAAATAGATAACAGTACCTATGCGGCGAATTCAAGCCTAATCTCAGGTCCTCTAATTCGAAAAATACATAAACAAAAAGTATTGCTTCCGCGCGGCGGTACCAGCATCAACCTTGATACACGAATACAGCAATACTGATTGTCAGCAGATGCAACTTCTTTGGTTTCTTAAACTTTACGACAATTTGAATTATTTTGAAGCATATTGCTAACCCTTTACTCCTTAAGTTTAAAAATGTGTCTCTTCAACCATTGTGACGAATAACGCAATGAATGTTGCTTAATTGTCAAATTAAATCTATTAATCTATACTAATATATAAAGCTGAAGAGTTTGTTTGTTTGTGCGCGCTAATCTCAGGAACTACTGGTCCGATTAGAAAAATTATTTTTGCGTTGGATAGCCTATTAATCCAGGACGGCTTTAGGCTATATAACATCCCGCTATGACCAATAGGAGCAGAGCAGTAACAAAAAATGTTGCGAAAACGGGAGCTAACGCAGCCGTACATATTGCCAATAGGAGCTGAGCATGACTAATTTCACGCGAACGAAGTCGCTGGCGGCCGCTAGTAATTAATACTGATAGTGTGTTACGCAATTACTCTGTAGACTCATCATCATCATCTCAGAGTTAATCCCAGTCGCATCCGAAGCTTTTCAGCTTTAGAGTTTGGGGTCCACTTTACCAGTCTAACTGCTGATTTTGGCTTAACTTCGACACGATCAATTACCCTGTAGACTACTTTCGTGAAAACAATGACATAAAAGTCTTAAAAACACCATAAAACTAAACCCTTTCAAATCACACCCAACCACTCCGTCCCTGCACTGTTCCTTAAGCAGCGATCGCGTCGTCCCCACTCGGATTGCGTTCAGAATCCGCGCAATTTTCCGCCGGTCATTTCTCATTGTTTTCCTGTCCTCTCCCGCCCTCCTCCGATACTTATTTGTTCTGTATCGTAAATAGAGCACGGATAAAGAAGAGTTTGTGTTTACGACTCGCACCGATATGAGATAGAAAAGAGTTTGAAAGGCTTTATGGTATGATTGCTTGTTAGACTTTTTGTTTGGCATTATGGGATTGGTTGTTAGAAGCCGGTTGTAACTTAAATTTCACTATTAATGTGGTATGTAGGGGGATCCTGAAATTGTAGGCAACTACTGTAATATTCACTTGATAATGATCTCCTTAGCGTTGATTGGTCTTTGTTTTTTTTTTTTTTTTTGGGCTCGCGGTGGATATCTTTGTTAGATTATAAATTTTATAATAGGATTTATGTCTTGTGTCCTTTGCCACAGATGACAAGTTTGAAAATAAAAATGTTTTGTTTTACTTCCGCTTGAGGCGTTGTTATTCCTTTTTCGTTCTGTTGTCAATATATTTTTGTTACTTAGAAAGAAATAAAGAAATCTTACTTAATCGGACGTATTAATTAAAATAACCTGAATCCAATAATCCTCAAGGATTTCCTCCATGGTGGAGATAACAGAGGGGTAGGACTCTTATCGGCTAAAACCACTGCGGACCTCTACCTATGGGGTGTACCGCACCTGAGCTGATTCGAGACTGTTTTAATGCCATACGCTTGCAAATATTGTGTTATTCATGTCATTCGTGAGGAATGTCTTAGAATCAAAGTTCGAAGATACATGACGTCTATGAACCAGCACTCGGCCCGCGTGGTGGATTATGGCCCACGCCCTCTAATTAAGAGGAGGCCTGAGGCCTGATTATGAAATCAAGCCTAATCTCAGGTCCTCTAATTCTAACAATACATAAACAAAAAGTTTATTTGCTCAGCTAGCTTTAAGCCTCCCAACATCTGGTCCTGAAGCTGTCACTGGGCGAATCAAGAGCATTTAGTTCCCCCATCCGACGACCCATCGCACGGCGAGTTTCCAGCCTTACGTCATTGACACCGCTAAGATCCGGACGAGGCGTTTCAGGCGAAACGCCTCGCTGCAGGTACGCGGTAAGAAAGAGGAGGCCCTCTTTCATACCGCGTACGTCAAGGGACTGGAAAAATTTGCCAGCGGCGGCGTTTCCGTCAGACTACAATTTGAGTGTCTTCAAGGCTAAGGTGAATAGGATCTTAATAAACTAGTGCGCTTTACCATCAGCGATTGCGTCAGTGCTTACCATCAGGCGGGATTGCGGTCAAGCGCTATTTTATAATTCATAAAAAAGTAAATGAAACGTCTTTTCTAGTTTTGTACTTCAGACCCTTTACAAAGTCGACCTACTTGTTTATATATAATAAACTTGTTATATAATATACCTATAATACGCCCACTGTATGCCAATATAATATTTCAAGTTGGCAGATATATACGTAAATACAAATAGCCCATTTATTATCTAATGCTGGCCGTACATCGTGCCTCCTAACGCTAACCTATTCGATATTTATTTAATGGCGTACGGATAGACATAGACGTTGGATTGCGGTGTACGGTGTAGCGGCGATTGGAAATGAAATGAATCTATGATTCAATGTAACCTATTTTTCAAATAAGTAGGTTTTATATGTTTATATTGATGGTAAAATTGAAGTAACATTTGGTACATTGGCAGTTTTAAATATAACTTTACTTATCATCGTCCCCCTAGCTCTTTACTATAACAACGCTAGGTATTTTTTCGCCTAAATACCTACGAAACCTGAATATAGTTTGTTCAGAATAAGCAACTGAATCGAATCCAATTATTTTTACACAGTGTTATATATTTCCCTAATACATTTAGAAAGTCTTGCAGTCTGGATACCGAGCGCACAACACAGTTCACGATAGATCATAGTACAAGGCGCGTGCGCACAGTAAGACATCCCCTGCCCTGTAAGTGCCACTTAAGGCTGAATTTACAGATAATATCTACTACACTTGACCGTTACGAGAATCCAAAGCCGGCAAGTGTGATGGAAAATGTTATCATAAGTTAATTATAAACAAACAGAAATTATTATCAATAAACGCAAGACAACGCCGCACCATTGCAGGCACGGGCGGGCGAGCGATGCGGTGATCACGTTAACGACATAGCTCATAACTTTATGATTTTTAATGTGTATATACGATTCTTTACTTAAAAATACTGGACACATGTTTCGGGTTTCACATATACAGGAAAAAACGTTGTATAGCAGACGGTTTCTAGTCTTACTGCCTAATAACAAAAATATAACTGATAATATAGGCCTAAACAATAACAATGAAGACGTGGTGATTACGCTCAACCCTCCTCTGTATGAGAGGAGACCTGTGCCCAGCAGTAAGACGATAAAAAGGTTGATGCTGATGAACATGCTGATATTAATAACGGCAACAGATAGACGCTTGAAATATTCACAGACTATTTAGTTTTATAGAATAGAATACTTTTATTTCAGACCGGAGTCCATAAGGTTAGTAACAATCTTGCTTAACTTCTAGTGTTAGTAGGTTACAGACACAGATATACATACATAAAATTAACTTAACACTTAGCGTGAGAATACTGCTGTTACTGCGGCGAACACGCGTCATCAGGGATGCGCATCTACTCGTAATAATGGCAGTAAAACCTTTATGTTCACTTTCATCTTCTTCTTCCTTAGCCTATAGATGTCCACTGCTGGACATAGGCCTCCCCCAAGGCTTTCCACGATGACCGGTATTGTGCTGCCCGCATCCATCGGCTTCCCGCGACCTTCACCAGGTCATCGGTCCACCTTGTTGGGGGCCTCCCTACGCTGCGTCTTCCAGTACGGTGGCCGCCACTCTAGAACCTTACTGCCCCATCGGCCATCGGTTCTACGAGCAATGTGCCCTGTCCACTGCCACTTAAGTTTAGCGACTCGCAGAGCTATGTCGCAGACTTTGGTTCTTCTGCGGATCTCCTCATTTCTGATTCGATCACGCAGAGAAACTCCTAGCATAGCTCTTTCCATTGCCCTTTGTGTGACTCTGAGCCTTCGTATGAGGCCCATTGTGAGCGACCACGTTTCAGTTCCGTAAGTCATCACTGGCAACACATACTGGTCAAAGACTTTAGTCTTGAGACACTGTGGTATCTTGGACGACGAGAAGATGTAGCGTTCACTTTAAAATTATATAATTAAAATAAGCCAAAATATAGCCTCCATGCAACAAACATGATTTTTTTATAGATATTGCTATGGAAGCCTTCGTGCGCGAGTCCGGCTCGCACTTGACAGGTTTTTATTCTATTTACCAAACATTTTACCATAAACAAATGACCAGTCGCTACCCATTAAATAACAAACTAAGACCACATAAGTCCACTTCTCTCTGACATCATTGTATCCTTTGTTCTTAAAAGCCTTACTGATAGTTATAATAGAGCTTTTATTTCATAGTGAAAGAACAATAAAAGTATCAGTTGACAGGGCAGCTAAATAGCCTTTAAGTCCATAAAGTATTCAGAAGAGGTTCCTGTCGTTAGGGGCGTAATGTTCTTCTTTGTGATACACTTTGTTGTTTGTTAAACAATCTATTTTTGTTTGGCTTTTAAATGATTTTGTTAGTGATGTTACTTGGGCTTGTGTTTAGTTTGACCGTTCATAAAGAGCTGTACAAGCTTCAGTAAAACACTTAAATAGTACTATATAATTTCCGAAGTAAATCAATCCAATATACAACGTGTAACAAAAAGGGTATACAGTATGTTAACTAACAGAGGGCGTTCCCGTTAACCCGAAATAGTATAGCATACATACATGCTAAAAAAATATTTCCATTCGAAAACAAAATGTTTTAAAATTTTTTACAATAAGAAAATATTCAATAAAAATTTTAAATTGACATGTAAAAGAAACACACTGTACACGTGAACATGAAAGACGGCAACGTCGCAATTTATTTATACATGACGACTACTATTTTGATTTAAAACAGGAGGTTTCAAATTTATTTCCAATTAGATTTTTTTTTATTCGGATTTTTTTATGCTTATTTTTCTATGCTGATATTTTTTATTTTAATCTATTAATGATATATATTAAGGAGTTTAAGGGAACGCCCTCTGTTATTTAACATACTGTATACATACCAAGGGCATGGCATCTTTAGATGATATTAAACGATATCGGAAGGTGTCAACTCAAAATAAAATACTCAAAAAATTGGTACCAAATTTTCGGTTTCGTGTGTTTCTTAAAATAAAATCATAACAAACGTGGCAGCACACTACATATGTTAATAACTACTCGTTACCCGTCACGTTACTTGCCAAAATTCGATAAATGTCTTCAATATCTCTGCGACTAGTATGATAGTAGCCTATCACAGGCGGTGTTTTTCCTCATAACTTCCTAACATAAAGAGATATAATTAAAAAACCCTTCCAATATCGTTTGATATCATGTAAAGATGCCATGCCTTTGTTATGTATATACCCTTTATGTTACACGTTGTATATTGGGTTATATATATATATATATATATATATATATATATATAAAATAATAGTTTTTTACACAAGATTGCATAATTATGCATGAAGAAAATGCACTGAACCACTATACAACGTGTAACATAAAGGGTATATACATAACAAAGGCATGTCATCTTTACATGATATCAAACGATATTGGAAGGGTTTTTTAATTCTATCTCTTTATGTTAGGAAGTTATGAGGAAAAACACCGCCTGTGATAGGCTACTATCATACTAGTCGCACAGAGATATTGAAGACATTTATCGGATTTTGGCAAGTAACGTGACGGGTAACGCGTAGTTATTAACATATTATGTAGTGTGCTGCCACGTTTGTTATGATTTTATTTTAAGAAACACACGAAACCGAAAATTTGGTACCAATTTTTTGAGTATTTTATTTTGAGTTGAAACCCTTCCGATATCGTTTGATATCATCTAAAGATGCCATGCACTTGGTATGTATATACCCTTTTTGTTACACGTTGTATACATATCTTCTTCCGAACGCTCGGGGAATACGACCGTTGCCGAACAGTGACGAAGATTTCTATGCGCATTATCACTTTGGGAGATCTGTAACTGTGTGGGCTGTGCTGTGTATGTGTGCTCAAAAGAATAGATATGGTATTTCATTTATTCTTTTGAGTCGAAATATGACCATACCCTTTAATAAAAAAAGGTATGTTAGCAGGTTGATTACGCTCAATCCTTCTCTGTATGAGAGGAGACCTGTACCCAGCAGTGGGATGGTAAAAAAGGTTGATGATGATGTTCATCATGGATGATGATGTTAGCAGGTGAAATTATAACTAAAAGGCGTTTAGTTGGGTTGGTGCTGCAAAATGCTACCTGGCATCTTTGGATTCGGTGGAGAGGCAAATACGCGACCCAGATTTGGTTCATAACGGTATCCAAAGCCTGGAGCACAGGCGAAGAGTGGCCAGCCTATCGGTGTTCTATAGGATGCGTTTTGGAGAGTGCGCAGAAAATGCATGACTTAATTCCCCCATCATCGGACGACCAGTCGTACGACGAGTAACCCTTAAGTTGTTGACAACACTACGATCCGGACGAAGTGTTTGTATGACGCCTCGTCTTTTATACCACGTACATCAAGGGACTAGAACGATTTGCCAGCGATGGTGTTTCCGTCTGACTACAATTTAAGTGTCAGTTTACTGCTTACCATCAGACCGGATTGCGGTCAAACACTAGTTTATAATAATAAAAAAAACGGATACATCTACATGGCAGAAATCAAGTTTCATTTGACACATTCATAACTTTGTTTGAAAAAATACTTAAATAAAACAATAGAACAAAGGTTAGAGGTTGCCTCTCGGGATGAAAAAGCTTTTGATCTGAACCAAGACTGATTGCCAATTCAATCCAAAAAGTATGGGCTTGGAAGACCGATTTGATTTCGATTTTTAGTGTACAGAATACAATCATATTTAGGAAAACCTATATCGTCTAATATTAAATGCGTTTAAGTGAGCTAATCTCTGGCACTACATGGATGATAAAGGTTTGAATTGAAATTATATTACCTACTAGCCTCTGCCAGCGACTTCGTTCGCGTAGAGTTAGTTATGCTCCGCTTTGACTTCAGTTTTCGCAACATTTTTTGTTACTGCTCTGCTCCTATTGGTTATAGCGGGATGTTATATAGCCTAAAGCCTTCCTGAATGAATAGGCTATCCAACGCAAAAAGAATTTTTCAAATCGGACCAGTAGTTCATAAGAGGAAGTCTGAAAGTGGCACCGGTAGCTGAAAAGTTGTGTGGAAATCGGTTGTCATGGTACGGGCATGTGTTACGGAGAACTGAGGAGAATGTCGTGAGGAGAGTCTTAATTATGGATGTTGATGGCTATAAGAGTAGGGGAAGACCAAAGAAACGATGGATGGAATGTGTGAAGGATGATATGGCTAAGAAGGGGGTGACTGCCGAGATGGCTTCTGGGAGGGATGCATGGAAGAAAAAGACATGTTGCGCCGACCCCAAATAAATTGGGATAAGGGCAGGAGAATGATGATGATGAGTTCCTGAGATTAGCGCGCACAAACAAACAAACTCTTCAGCTTCATATATTAGTAGTATAGATATTTAGGTATATGTTTAACATGCGCTACAAATAGCTCGTGATTGCATTACTTTGGTAAAGTCAGAGCTAAGACTTTATGCTTTTTCAAAATATAAACTTCATTACTAGCGTTCTGGGATGGTTAAAAAATGTTCAAGCTCGGGTTATGATACACGTCTCCTAACGCGAGTTTAACATTGTACTGTAACATTTTTCAGGTCACAACCTGATCGAAAATGCGTAAGACGGAGGGAGATTATACCGGTGACGCGGTGTAGTAGAGGAAGTAATATCCCCCTCTCTTTCTACCGGGCGGCAAAAATGTATGCATGCTCCTGCTGTTTCGTTTAAGCAGCGCACGGTGCTTGTGCGAGTGTGCGTGTGTATTTGTACTTACTATAGCTTGTTCCGCGCATCGTTTTAAAA
Organism: Sesamia nonagrioides; assembly: GCA_017933935.1. Lineage (NCBI taxonomy): Eukaryota > Metazoa > Arthropoda > Insecta > Lepidoptera > Noctuidae > Sesamia > Sesamia nonagrioides. The sequence continues at coordinate 267,253 of JADWQK010000063.1, read as the reverse complement.
TTGCCATTTGTGTACAGGTACACGATAACCGCGCAATATTTGAATATTGTATTTTATCACATACCTAAATATTGATTATTCCCTAGCCATTCCAAAATAGTTTTCACTTTTGCCGGCACCTCCGGAGTGAACCGAAGTTCCTTTTTAATGCTGGTTTTTTCTCCTATCTATTGGTCACAAATCACTTTAACAATCTGTATTTTGAAAACTAAACATTTTGGCGTCTAATGATAAAATTACAATATATTTGGACATTAATATGTGTGACTAGAGCTAGCTAATTATAGACAGCCTCAATGCACATCGGAGATCTGCATAAGTTTTACGCCGATTAGGCAAGTATGGTGTCACTGTAAATCCATCTAAGTGTGTCTTCGGCAGCGAAACAGTCAAGTTCCTAGGTTACGAATTATCAAGTAAGGGAATCAAGCCACTTCAAGACAAAGTCACTGCAATGTCTGCAATCACAGAGAACCCCAAACCGAAAACCATTCAAGACTTACGAAGATTTATGGGGATGATAAATTTCTACCGCAACAGCATTCCAAACGCAGCCCACATCCAAGCACCTCTCAATGCGTTCCTTCATAATTCAAAAAAACGGGACAAAACGGAAGTAAAGTGGGACAATCAGTCGACAAAAGCCTTTGAGTTGTGCAAACAGAGCATAATAAACGCTGCTTTATTGTCTTACCCATCCAGTTCGCCTGACGACGTTACGTGACGACGTTTAGGTCATGTGCGATCGTGTGTCTGCGTGCGCGGGGTTTGCATGACTTAATTCCCCTACCTCCGTTCCATCATCGGACGTCCTGTCGTACGTCGAGTGTCCATTCTACCATCCAGGCGAGATTGAGGTCAGGCACTAGTTTAATATATGTTAAAAAAAATACATGCCCCGTGGTTAGGCCACAGCGCACGTTTTGTAAGCACTTTTTTTTTTAACATAATTTTGCATTTGATAGCATATTTTTTGAGTAAGGTGATATTTAATTGACCACGACCCTTAGAAGATTAGTTTAACGAAGCAAAAGTCAGAAAGGATTCAACGAAAAAAAAATGTTGCGCGGCCAAGTAATGCCATGCGTGTGCCCCCAGAACGAGAAATTTCATGCGGACGAGTTTGCGGGTTAGTTATAATATTACAAATGAATAACATAATCAGCGTATAATGTTTCCACCCGGCAGGCACAGGCACAGGTCTCCTATCGGTGCGAGGAAGTGGGCCGTAAACCTACAATGCGGGCCCAGTGCGGGTTGCTAGATGTCACATATAACACCAGATATAACGGTGGTAGGCCATAGCATCGGCTGCCGGCAGAAGTTACCACCCACCAGACAAAGTCTTGCCGCCAAGCGATTCGTCGTGTTCTGATGAATGATGTCTGGTGAAGCCGTACGGAGGACGAGTCTGAGCAGTTGTGTTGCATTGTGTGGCGGGTACGATGCGCCAAATGTTGTTGTGTCGGGAGTTTGGTCGTGGAGAGTCTCCAGGGTCTCTGGGTCTCCCTCTGGCGCAGCATCGTTGGTCGTGTTGGTCTTGGGTATAACATTGCATCACCTTTTTTTAAATGAATAGGCTTAATAAACTAGTGCGCTTTACCATCAACGATTGCGTCACTGCTTACCATCAGGCGGGATTGCAGTCAAGCGCTAGTTTATAATTATTAAAAAAAAAAAAAAAAAACATGTCTTCGAAGTTCTTGCCTCTAGGACATGCCGGTTTCCCATGATCTTTTCCATCACCGTTTTGAGAGCAGTGGTGATGAACTAATTTACAAAACGCCTGACGGGGTTCGAAGCTACGACCTACAACTTATTACTCGTGGCCGATACCAGCAGGCCACCGGTGCTGGATATAATTGAATATTAAAATCAAATCAAGACTTTTGGAATAAGCTAAGTACGTAATAAGTAAAGCAAGTTCAGCCATCAAACCTGACGGACGCTCGAATTTTCTCGTAAAAGCTACTTGATTCCTACACTCCCAAACCATAAAAAACCTGCTTGAACATACCTTCCCAACTTTATAAATACATAATAAACGAAGGCAAGCCAATGCTCTCACGCAAATTACATTCAGCGGCGAACGATTTGTTAAACTTAAAATTGTATTGATACTCCCCGGGGAAGGTGATCGATCGTCTATCACTGTCAATAACTTGGATTAAGAGGTAATTTTAAGAAAATATAACGTTGAGCTATATTGGAGGATATTAAAAGAGAAAATGTATTTGAGAAATTGATTATTAGATAACCTCATTTTCTTATTCTATGACTTAAATACGAAAAAATAAATATCTGCAATAAACTTAATACTTACTTACTTACTTATACCAGCTGCGTCTGGCGGTTTCACCTACGAAAAATTTCCATCCCATGCGATATTGGGATAAAAAGTCCTATGTGTTTGTTATTCCTGGATATAATCTACCTGTGTGTCGAATTTTATCCAAGTACGTTCAGTAGTTCAGGCGAGCAAGTGGAACAAACATACTTCTTATGGTGCACATAATAAAGAGGGCTCTATGCTATGACCACTTCTAAACCGTCAGAAGCTAGATGAAAATAAATATTCCCAATTGATCTTTTTCTATGTAAAAAAGTCGGCAGAAAACTTAATAAAAATAAATAATATAAAGAATTGAAAAACCCGACTGCGTTACGCAAACTACGTACGAAATAAAAATAATACTGAAAAGAGACAAAAAAAATGTACTGTAATCTGTGTTTTTCTTTTTATGAACAATAACTATCGAAGTAATTCAATAAAAAATAAGTCTTGAGTAACTTAGACAGTCGGACCCATTAATGGCCAATTTTGAGCACACTTTGTTTTTTTTTTAAATTTTGTATTGATTTATTATCATATTATATCGTATTATTTTATTATCTTTTTTATATAAATAAATAGTCACTCGAATCGAAAACTGATGAAAGAAAACTGTTAATAATTTTTAAATACCTATTCGACGATAAACGCCAACCCACTTGATATTATGTTGATTTTCTTTTTAACAACATTGCGTCTGATTTTGATTTTTTCTTAATTCGATGTCTTTAGTGGCACTCGCAGGACTAAGAGGAACCAGAGGGAGATTTATCTGGAGACCCTCCACGACCAAACTCCCGACACAACAACATTTGGTGCATCGTACACGGCACATATCGCAACACAACTGCTCAAACCCGTCCTCCGTACGGCTTCTCCAGACATGACCAGTAAAAATATTTGCTTTTCACGATGTTTTCAAATTACAAAGTTAATAGGTATGGGAGGAAAGTTTAGGCCCGTCAATAAGTCCCAATTGTGGAGGTCAGATAGGGAGTCAGTCCATGTAAAATACTGGTATTCAGCTGAATTCGCTTAGACTGGAAGCTGACCTCAACATAGATGGAAAATTTTTGCCAGATGATGATTCGATTCTAAAATAAATACTAAATTACCATACGTAATTGTAAAAACAACCCAACTGTCGGTATGTCTTATGGCCCGTCTACACGCTCCGTCTTACCTACGAGCATGCCTGTATAAATCAGTGTGCGCACTTGCGCAGGCAAGCGCGTGTGTATGGACGGCAAGACGGTAGCTCGCGCAGTCCCGGAAGCGCGGCTTGTGCAATCGTTGACATGCTGAAGATTTGGACTGCACTAACTTGGCCTGCACGTTATTACTTGCAGTTGTGGCCGGTCATTCAAGCGGCGCATCAGTCCTACGAATTATTTTACGACAAATTACACGTCAGAAATCCAAAAATGACCGATGTTAAGAGTTATTCTAAGGAATTTTTAACACAATTCATAGAATTTTACAAATCGTTGCCAGCGTTGTGGAAAATAAAAAAGCAAGAAATAAAATAAAAATAAATAAATAAAAAGTGTTTATTTCTCACCACAAGCCAAAAAAACAAAACAGGTATAAAAACAAATGTTACATACAAAGAATAGCTTTTTTTCTTTTTGTGTTGAAATACTCAGATAGAAACAAAAAGTAAATGAAGCATGTCATTTAATGATTGAAAAGTTAAAAGAGGTACCTATGTATTATTATATTAGGTACTAGCTGTTGCCCGCGACTCCGCACGCGTGGACTTCAAAATAGTTCCAACGGAGCTATTTTGCTATAAAATAAGCGCCTGTTAAAATAATGGGAGCAATATGTACGCCCGCGTTCACTCCCGTTTTCGCAACATTTTTTGTTACTGTGGCGGGATGTTATATAGCCTATGTACTTTCTAAGGCTCTAGACTATCTGTGTACCAAAATTCATTACAATCGGTTCAGTACTTTTGGCGTGAAAGCCGTACAGACAGGGATACTTTCGCATTTATAATATTAGTATGGATTTCCATGTATATTTACACGAGCTTTCAAAACACAATTAGGACTGCACAGTCCAGTTTGCACGAGCTTACCTGCACGTGAGGCCACTGAACGGTGTTCCGTCTTTTTGTTCAGTCATGACTGCACAGGCCTGAATTGCGCAGGCAAGACGGAGCGTGTAGACGGGCCATTAGACCCAGAAGTTCAGAGACACGTGACATTTACCAACCCGCACTGCGCCCGCGCGTATAACGGCCCACTACCTCCCCCAAGAGGAGGCTTGTATCCCAGTAGTGGGAACATGTTAGGCTACTTATGCTTGTCATTCTTATGTCAATGGAAAGAGAGAGCAATAGGAATTATTTTTTAGTAGAAAATGACTATCATTATGTACACATATACAGTAACTGAATCTGCATGCTAAGTTTTCCTTTGCGCGATGACCTAGCTGGTATAATTTCATAGTTTTATCGCGAGGTCGACCGTTCTAAGAAAACCGTTCCAGGTGAAATTGCTATTTCATGGACGAGTATCTTGATGCTCTTCACAGTTCCGAGAACAGTTACCTAGTTATTACGTTCGGATTGTTTTTATTTTTCACTATTTAAATAAATATATATAAGAAAAGCCAATTGTTTCGCCATAACGAAATGAGTCCTCAGATCGTGGCCGAAATATAAATAAGTCAAAACTGTAATTTTGGCTAAAGATCAAAATATCAGACACAGGCGCCCTTATTCATAAACGCTGCTTAAAGTTAACTAGTGATTAGCGATTCTTTAACCATACATTTTTGATTTAATCATCGATTATGAATAAAGCCCTTAAACACTGTGGTGTCTATTCATAAAGGATGATTAAGGTTAAGCGACGTTAAAATGTCTAAAATGTAAGGTTAAAGAATCGCTAATCATTAAACTTTAAGCAGCGTTTATGAATAAGGGGATTAATCTCGCAGCACTATGCTGAGATAGAAGTATGAATTCTTTGGCTTGAATGCTTCTGTTTTTTGTTGACTTTCAATTTCTATAAATTTCTGCTTAGATATACCTACACAGCATGCAAACAGAACACAGATCTACTTCAAGCATCAAACACCTACGTCACATCAATCTTAGCGTATAAAAGAAGAAAAAACGCATAAAAGAGGTCCATTATAAAACATACCTATTAACCCTTATATTCTGTGAAGTCATTAGGCTCGCGGGTACCCTGACTCAAAGCCGCTGCAGGAGTGGGGTGCTCCGCAAATTGTTTGGCTAATCAGATAGGGCTCCGCAATATGCCACATGTTTGCACTACGCACAAAAGATGATTACCGCACAGCTTTATAGATAAATGTGGGTTTTAATGTTTTAGTTTTTAGCCTGAGGTGGGTTGTTCAATGTTTGTTCTAGTAAGGGTAGTTGTGTGGGTAGTTAATGAGATAATATTGGGTGTAATATGTGGAAGATATGAATAAAAAGGATTGAACATTGCTTAAACATGTGCATTTATCGCAAACCTGGGCAATATTGATTAAGAGACATTGTTAAACTTGGCTCGAGATTGGGAAACCGGTTGAAATTCTATAAAACAATAAGGTAGTAGATTTGAAATATAACCAGATTGTGTAACTAGGTACGTCTCTTCTGATCATTATAAATCTTTCAGCCAATATAACGATGACAGTAATATATAACTTTCGCATGACTAGTCTCCAACAAAAATAGTAAAAATATCCGAACGAACCCGCTTTATCAGCCAAAAATTCTCTAATAAAATATTCAAATTACTTTACCGAAAAAGAAACCAAGTAACAATGTTGGCTCAGGCTCAGACACAACGGGATAAAGCCAATAAAACCGTTTATTATCCGCTCACCCCACTCGTGAATACATTTGTGTTCTTAATGCTCGTTTAACGGGTGTCAGTAGTGCGTATCCGAACGGGTGCGACTTTGTGGCGCCAAAAAAAAACTTCGCCTCTGGCAATACATATGGCATCCACTTTTGAAAATTATACGCGTGTTTAAATTTGGAACCGCATTATTTGAGCCTATTTGCTACGTTCGAATAATCGGACTAGGGTTTCGTGACAAGATTAGTTACAATAATAGAAAGGGGAATACGGAAAATGGAACGTAATCCTTGTCATGCAGAGTGAAATGAAAATTACAGTGTTATTTATGATGTTCATAAATAATTTAGGAGGATAATGAATGAGTGTGTTTCTCGTAATTAGTCTACGAATTCCGCTTTGCGACGATTTTAAGCTGAATGTGGAAAAAGGATAACTAATAAGGTCATAATTTTACTTAAAGCATGTATAAAAGCTGGTTGGGGCGAGACCATGGAGAGCAGTGGACGTCTTTAGGCTGGAATGATAACGATAATGTACCTACAAAAAATTATTGGTACAATGTACGGACGGCAGCAGATCAAGCTACCCCAAACTGTCAGATATTCCCAATCAACCTCGAGTCTTAATGTTTTAGAGATAAAATTGAAAATCTAATAAGGAAATCTGACAAATTGTAGTAACTTGATGTTTCTCTCAGAGGTTTATAAATTCTGTAGTAGTATACAAAGATTTAATATTGTCATTAATTTTGAGTGAAAAATAATTCTTCAATCGGAAAATACACACATCAAAAGTGTCTAGGGATCAACATATATTTTTGCAATAACTTTTCTCCTGATTGATATTAATTAAAATTTTCTTTAAGGATTCATCAAATAAAGTGTTTTCGTTTGTCACAGTAACGATAAACCAAGTCACCTTTGCATTAATAAAGAAATTTGCCATTTTCCTAATAAAGGGATATTTGACATTTGAACCACTAACACAAAAGTTCGAAAAAAAGACTGAAATAACAGTTTTCTCTAAAATTTTATTGGGTAACTTAAACAATTAATAATCCGTGTTTCTACCGCGAACACTAACAACACAAGAACATCGGTTTGGCATACTCAAAATGAGTTCATCCAAATCACGCTGTGGAATGGCCGCCCATGTTCGTTGCAACAACAAAAAAAGGTCTTCTTGCGACTGGATACCCTCCATATTCGGCAGAGCTCTTCTCTGTAGCATATCCCATGCATGCTCAATCGGGTTCAAGTCTGGCGACTGAGCAGGCCAGGGCAGGACATTGATGTTAGCTGCGGCGAGAGTCTGTCTTACAACTCTTGCGGTGTGCGGTCGTGCATTATCATGCATTAACTGAAATAAGGGACCGATTTGCACTTGTAGAGGAACGATGACGTCTGATACAATCGTTTCAGCATAAATTTGAGCGTTGAGGTTGCCTCTGATCCAAATCAACTCAGTTCTTCCGCCGATCCAAATACCCGCCCATACCATGATGGTTCCACCACTATAAGGATGGACTTCCTGGCAGGATTTTAATCGCTGTTGGCGTCCAGGGGTTCTCCAGTGTCGTATACGTCTTGTATCCGGTCTCATACCAAAACGAGACTCATCAGAAAAGCACACGAAACGCCATTGTTCTTCTGCCCAATTTCTGTGTTCAAGAGCCCATTGATATCGAATCCTACGATTGTGCATTGCTATAGGTGGTACCCGTAGCGGTCTTCGGGAATGAAGGTTCACTTCATGCAAGCGGTTTCTGACTGTTTGGTCGCTAATTAAGTTCCCTGAAGAGTGATGAAGCCTCACGGCTAACATCATGGCGGTTATTGTTGGAGCTCTTCGAGTTAAGATTTGAATGTATCGGTCTTGTCTCCGTGTGGTGCAGCGATACCGTCCTCCATGGCGCTCAGCCACGGTACCAGTGCTTCGGTAACGTGTCCAAAGTCGACTGATAACACTCTGACTTGTATTCAGAGCTAAAGCCACAGTACGTTGCCGGGAACCAGCTTCTATCATTCCCACGGCTCTGAGCATTTCTTCCCTGCTTAAATGACGTCGCCGCTCCATAATAACGTTGGTTTTAATCAGTAGTAGGGAAACAGTAGCACTAATAATGTCTTCAATGCGTTGTATGTTTTTATAGGGAAAATATTGACAGCTGATTTTCATCTTTTACTCGAATTTGATTCACAGTTCCTGATTCAAATTATGAAATGCACCAAAAAGGATCCATATAAATTTATAAAATCATAAATTTATTACAAAGCCACATCTCAATCTCAAGAAATCCGCATAAAAATGCTTGATCCCTAGACACTTTTGATGTATGTAGTTTTGCATTCATATAGAAGAAAAGCAAAAATTATACTTATCAGTTTTTACTGAATTTTCCAGTGCGCTTTAGGTGTTATCAGTCCTGTTTTAACATTTTATGGAATACTTAACAATTCTAAAATGAACATATTATTTTTGTTTTTTTATAAATTACAAACTAGCGCTTGACTGCAATCCCGCCTGATGGTAAGCAGTGATGCAATCGTTTATGGTAAGGCGCGCTAGTTTATTAAGCCTACTCACTCAAAAGAACTGAGTAAATAGGAAGGAAGACGGCAGTTAGAGCGCGGTGATGCAATGTTAAACCCAACAACACGACCAACGATGCTGCGCCAGAGGGAGATTGATCAGGAGACCCTCCACAACCAAACTCCCGACACAACAACATTTCGCGCATCGTACCCGGTACGTACATCGCAACAACTTGTAATGAATCAGTGTAATAATGCTACGGACAATTATGAGTATGATTACATCGCGGCAGGGTACCGACGCCCTCTCAGGGCGTGTTTTATTATATCATTTGAATGCTCAAAACGAACAGCCCACTACCCCTGAGGGCAAGTAGTAGCATTGTCGCTACCGACAGCAGTCATAATATTAATGAGTTGAAAAATAATATAAGCTTTTGGTACAATGAATAAAAAAAAAAAAAACAAAAAGATTATTTGTCATTGCAACATTTTCACATTTTATAAAAGATTAGATTCTGCCTGCAACATCGTCAGCGGAAATTTCCTTGTTTTTCTGACTTGTTCTTTCTCACTTTTTTTTCTTCCTTGAGAATTGGGATTTCACATCTAGCCGGTAGTTCCTGCGATTAATGAGTTCAGACAAACATCCAAACACTTCATTTTTATTCTTAGTATAGAAAAATAATTTTCAAATCCGAGATTAGCGCAGTCTATAAAAAGCTTTATTAATAGCATACATTCAAGAATAGAATAAAATATTCGAAATACACCTTCAAAAAATTATGAAGTTGAAAACAGCAATAAAAAGAATATCATAGCAATCTTTCCGCGCGGTCTAAATAACCGACTACACAGTGCAATACAGCATTGATGCAATTTCCCTGACAAAGGGGTTGCCAGCGTAAAAACTAGCTAACAAGCGGTGGTGCGGTGCGCCCGCGGCGGTCTAATTCACAATTTGCCGCGGCGGCCCGCGCTCCCCGAACGCGTTCTAAATTCAAATTTTCCAACGTGTTGCCAGCCGCAAATGAATTCGTTCGAAAAACTAAATTGTATTCAAATGTTATATGCTAGGTATGGAGAAATCTAATTCTGTGACGTAATTAGAGGTGATCCGGTTTTGTATTATTTGAACTGTTATTTTAACATGATTCTAATCAAACAAATTGGAACAAAATAATAACTTTGCTGGAACATATTCCCATCACTATAGAAACAAGATTTGTTAACGGCTGTGTCTGTTCTTCCGTTGACAAAATTGGAAATAATTGTGCGGGTAACCAATCTTACCTATATTTATTCCCTGAGATTACTGTGAATATATGTCTTATTAGAGTACTGTATTTCAATCCATAACTGAGCAATACCGAAAAATTCACGCGAAATATCACAAAGAGCAAGAAAATAGAGACATCCCTAATTTCAAAACCGTCAATATCACTCACATATCGCGAAAAACCAATTGCCAGCGTCCCAAACCACGACCTTATCAATATAAATAATTGGAATGAAGCCGTCACATCAGGAGTCATTACGCTATCGCCTTTTGAGGATTACCAGTAATCCTTGCGGATGACGGACGGTTTGCCAGCGGTCGGTCGACATGGAAAAATCTCACCCCTAACCGAATAACTTGGGATCGAGAAAGGGGGAGAGAGTGGGCAATGTAAACGACTCCGGAATAAGGCACTTGGGTGGAACTGTTTTATATGTAAAAAGTTATGAGTTTTTTTTTGTAGCTTGTTTTGCAAGAATTGTAACTGAAATCTGAATATCATCATCAGGTGTTTTTGATACTTGGCTATGGGCCCAAAAAAATCATCAAATGATTTAGAACAATGCACACTTTTTCAATTCACTTCAGTCTAATTTTATTTTGGAATGTTATATGTATATTTTTAATCCATACTTCCATAATCCATACCTACTATACTAATATTATAAATGCGAAAGTAACTCTGTCTGTCTGTCTGTCTGGTACGCTTTCCCGCTTAAACCTCTCAACCGATTTTGATGAAATTTGGCAAAGACAATCTTTAGACCCTGAAAAAGAACATAGGCTACCTTTTATCCCGGAAAAATTTGATATTCCCGAGGGAAATCTAAAAAGCGCGATATAACCGAACTCCACGCGGGCGAAGCCGCGGGCGGAAAGCTAGTAGTCCATAAATAATTTAAATGTATTTTGTACATGTATTGTATGTTGATGTAAATAAAAATTATTATTGTTATTAAAGCACGCCAATGACGACCATTATGCCAACTTTTGAAGTGAATAGAAAAATGTGTGCACTGTTGTAAATAAAAATAAATAAGTAGGACGATAAAAATTCTGGATGATACATTTGCTCTTGCGGGGTCATTGATGTTAATAAATACGGTGAATCGTTAAGATGATGTCATTGACAGATTACTGCTGCTGAAAACTGACCCACAATCCCAGTTTTTAGAAACTTTCGTGACTCTTTATTACATTATCTAAACTAAAGTCTAGACTAAATCTCTCTCTCTCTCTTGTAGACATCGACCTTTCTTCGCTGAAATGTTTATAACCCTATGTGTTGCACTCAATTCCTGACAGTCTGATCCGTATTAATCTTCTGTCAAATTGGATAATAATGAGCTGAAGTGATTGGCTTAACTAACTTCCAATTGTCTTATTTATGAATATTGCGGTTTGACAGCTTTTATATACTATTGATTGTTAGTATTGTTTTGTAAATTATGTCAAACGGTCATACTTATTCTTCAGATAGGATAAATTTTTCGATGAGCCCTAAACTAAAAAGGTTTTTATAAACAGAAGTCAGAATCAAAGGCACTATTTCATATAAAAAAAAAAAACTATCTACAAATATTAATAAAGTATTTCTATTACTTTTCAAATCAAAAATTACCAACACAAACGTTCATCAATGACCAATTACACCGTGGCTCCCCTTAACACAATCCAAGCTAACCCTTCTCGCGCGGGGAGAGGGGGGAGCACGCCGGCTTCCGATTGGTGGAGCTCCGGAAGGATATAAACCTATAGTTTTTCTTCTTAAGAACTTCCCTCGTCCATTGTACGCGTGATTTACGATGTAGGGGGGAGATTGATGATTGCCCGTATCCGGGCTCTCTCAATCGCATCTTCGCTCGCTCCCGAGCAATTTCCCCACATATTCGTTTACCCAACGCATTATAGAGGCACTCTTTCCTATTCGGAGTGTTATTGCTTTTATTACGAGCGAGTCGAGTGCTTAATGTCTGACATTAGTTATCTGACGTAATGTAACGCGATTTTTTTCTGTTTTAGGTTGAATAAGATCCGGTTTATCGGTAAATTATGTATTTGAAGTAGGTTTGGTGGTGTTCAAAGAAACGTTATTGGATAATGTTTTTTTCACCAAGGTGACGTACGTACAACAGACAATCAAAACGGTTTTAAACAGTCAACAGTTTTTAATCATTGTATCTTTTCAGCAAAAGCATTTGCCATCTAATCTTTTAGCCACTAGATATTGGTTGACTGGTAGAGAATGCCTCGGCAGTAAATCTGCTGTCGTATTATTTTGTGCGAAAATTTTATATTAAAAATCTATACTAATACCTATATTATGCTGAACAGTTTGTTTGTTTGAACGCGCTAATCTCAAGAACTCCTGGTCTGATTTGAAAAATTCTTTTTGCGTTTGATAGCTCATTAATCCAGGAAGGCTTTAGGCTATATAACATCACGCTGCGACCAATAGGAGCGGAGCATAACTAAATCTACGCGAACGAAGTCGCTGGCGGCAGCTAGTTAAAAATAAATCGTAATAAAAGTTAGGAATCTGCAAACACTTATTTTATTACATGTGATACTGAGATTTGAGTTAGAACAGAGCCCAACATGCCATGAGCGATGACGATAAAATAAGAATGGGAGGCTCTAGGAAAAATATATTCTCTAAGATGAGTAGAACCTTTAAATCTCAAGAGAAACGTCCTAGCCCTATTTCTGACTTTGAGAATATAGTTATATTATTAATATAATATAAACACATTTTTTTTTAGTAAATATTATATCATTAAAACTATGGCATACAGCATCTTCAAGATGACCGACAGGTCAAGGAAATACCACAGTTATAGATACGTAAGTCACCATAAATGGTTTTATACTTAACAAACAATTTGAATCAAAACCCAAAGCAACTACCGAGTAACACTAAACCTACACATAAGTCCATTTAATTGACCCAGCCATTACTACAGTGTATCGCATCAAATGCTCTAATCGCGGAACATAAAATCCGTACAAAGCACTCAGCGGATCCAGCTAACCATCCACTTTGGGTCGCGTGCGCGACGTAACTACCGGTAAATTTATTAGGTGGGCGTTATACATTTTTGTGCTCGCCAGTGTAATGGGAAGGTCGGAGCTTGCTCTAATAGACGCTAATAAACTGGCCGAATGGGGTTTGAGTATTTTTTTTTTTTTTTGTTTTTTTACTTAGGTATAGGGTTTGTTTTATCTCTATCGTTGTGTTGTTCGATTAATGTTTATGTACAATTTGATATACGGTCAGCAACACAAGTAGACTTTACTTATCGAAATCTTGATTATTAGGAATATAAATTATCTTTATACTAAATTCGATAAGGCAATTTTGTTCAGGCTTATCTTATCATTAAACTTTTTTAAATCTATCAGAACCAACTGATTCTGGGAAGCATAGACAACATCTCGTGAATCAAGGAAATTATTAATTTATAAGATGAGAATACAAAGAAAGAAGAAATATTAACTCACAAAAGAAGGAAAAGGTAATTAAATGACGAAATTGCTTCATTATTTAGCAACTAATCCATACTAATATTATCTTTTTATTATTATTATTTTCTTTTTTTATCTCTCAGCCGATTTTGATGAAATTTGGCACAGACATTCTTTAGACCCTGAGAAAGAACATAGGCTACCTTTTATCCCGGAAATTTTTGATATTCCCGAGGGAAAACTAAAAAGCGCGATATAACCGAACTCCACGCGGGCGAAGCGGCGGGCGGAAAGCTAGTCCTTATTATAAATGTGAATGTTTGTTTGTTCCGCTTTCACGGCTATCGTATTGAACGAATTGGGGTGAAATTTGGCATACATATGCACATAGGATACTTTTTATCCGGATATTCCAATGGGATAGAAAGTATTTGATGATGATGATATTCGCGACTGATTTCGGCCACGGCGACCACTTCGACTCCTAGCCGATGATTTGGCGCTCATGCGCCCGAAGATGGCTTATGTAGCCTATCTTGGCGGCGAAACTTCGTGCACACTGAGGGCACGTAAGCACGCCGTCGACGTAGTTGTATGTGTGTCTTTAATTGGTCGCGTTTGGCATCGAGGTCAGCTTTGCGCTGCTCCTCAAACTCGCGTACTTGTCCGTACACCATTCTGCGCCATTCTGACCGTTACAAAGTATTTACTGAACAACTGAAAGAGTTTAGACCGACTTTTCGAATTCTGGGGTTCAATTCCCCGTGTTTTTAAAAACATTCGCATTTAAATTTGTACGAATCATGATGACAAACTTTTAACATTTACTGTGGTTGAGATAAGTTTTCGACTAGATTAATGCACCTTCATTTTAATTGTTAATCATTTGTTGTTTTATAACTGATTTGTAGTTACTTGATATTATATTATTTTGACGACCTCCGTGGCGCAGCGGTCAACGCGGCTGCCTGCAACGTGGAGCCCCGGGTTCGATCCCGGTCAGGTCATGATGGAAAGCAATTTTTTCCAGATTGGCCTGGGTCTTGGATGTTTATCTTATATGTATCACTTGTACAGCTACACAAAAGCTAAACTTAGTATTCGGGAACACTGTTGGAGCTGCTGAACCTTGGACAAAACTATCTTAGCATTGTGTAGATTCAATTTCTTAGTATTGTATAATTGCATGGCAAACGTGTGAGCACAATGTACGAATGTGCTGTAAGGCATTTTTTTGTTGGGTTAGTCTTTTTTATTGACTTGATAGTGCTCTGGCTGTTGAGAGTATGTCATGCTCACTCAAATGTCTCGCTGATGGTGGCGTGTGTGTTGGGTCATTAGGTTCCCTTGAATATGGTTGAGCTGAATGATGCTGATCCATTCGTCATGTTCGTGAACCGACGCCGTCGAAGGGACTGGTCATCTCTTAGCTGCCACGGCGTATTTTAATTTCTGAATTGATTTTTGTTGTGTTTTCATAATGGACGCTCTCGGCGTACAATTTATTTCTGCATCGTTCTCACACGGTTGATTTCAACATGAATGATGTAATCAAATATTTGTAACAATAGCTAGAAAATTTAAAAGAGTGTCCATGGAGTTTCTTGCTCGTTCTTCTCCATAGGTACCTACTCTTTGGAATGGGCGATTAGCTTCATCTTATTGACTGACCGACCTTCTGACAATTCAAAAGTGCCTGTAACTGGTTTATTTGAAATAAATGCTTTGAATTTTGATTTTGATTTTATCTATTATAAATACAGTACTTATCGTTGAATTAGTATCCGATAACACAAGTCTCGAACTTACTTTGGGGCTAGCTCAATCTGTGTGATTTGTCCGTATATATTTAATTATTTATATACATTTCCTCTATATGACATGACATTTACTAGAAATTCATCAAAGTATGTTTTCATTAGGTATTATTTTCTCTTGTGTTTTTATTGTATTCCATCTTCGACCCGATAGACTGTTAACGTTATGTACGCCATTATTGTCACATGCATCAGGCCATAAATTAAATAGTTTAAGTTATTTTCAATGTTACATTTCTCAGTACTTTTTTAAATAAATAAATAGATTTTGAACGTTTTGTAAATATGAAACTTAGCCATCTATTAATACCTCTGGTACCAAAATACTCTAGCACAGTTGGACCCAACATATCCACATGGAAACACCGCAATAATTACTGCGATACGAGTAGCATTAGGCGTCGCGGCGGCTAAGTGCCGGGCGTCTGCCCAAACTAATTGCTAACTATCGCTTTTAACCACTTTTATGTACCAACTATAAACTCTTCTCCTATTTTCTAACAGAAATTGGAGTAAGTATAGGTAGAAGTAAATCAAAAGTTCCCGCAAATGACGCTTTATATTCGGCACATGTCATGGTGGCCTACTGGTTAAAACACCAGCCTCTCAAGTATGAGTGCGCGGGTTCGATTCCAGGTCAGGCAAGTACCAATGTAACTTTTCTAAAGTTATATGTACTTTCTAAGTATATCTTGGACACCAATGACGGAAGGTGAAGGAAAACATCTTAAGAGAAGGGAAGCATCTCAACCCGCATTGAGCAAGCGTGGTGATTACGCTCAATCCTTCTCTGTATGAGAGGAGACCTGTGCCCAGCAGTGGGACGATAAACAGGTTGATGATGATGATGATTCGGCACACAACTTGACATTTTTGCACAAAAATAAATATGTGCTACTGATACAGAGTCATTAACATTCAAGTGTATGTTTTTACCAGATGTCCGAACTTACGATATCACATTTTACATCTGACAATTTCAACGTAAGTATCCTCTTAGTGAGGACATCTTTTGCTAAACAGGGATTTTGCGTATTTTAACCGCAGTTTATGAGGAAAACTATAGACTATGTAACATTACTCTCGGACTGTATGTTACGAAGCCGAACAAAAAGCGAAAAATCTCCAAAGCCTAGAGCACAGGCGTAGAGTAGCCAGCCTTTTGGTGTTCTATAGGATGCATTTTGGGGAGTGTGCGAGGCAATTGCATGATTTAATTCCCCATACCACCCATCGGACCCACCATCGGACGACCCGTCGTACGGCTAGTTTCCACCCTTACGTTGTTAACACCACTACGATCCGGACGAAGCGTTTCGTCTCCTCCTTTATACCGTGTACTTCGAGGGACTGGAGCAATTTGCCAGCGGCGGTGTTTCCGTCGGACTGCAATTTGAGTGTCTTCAAGGCTAGAATGTGTGAATGAATAGGCTCTTAATAAACTAGTTCGCTTTACCATCAACGATTGCGTCACTGCTTACCATCAGGCGGGATTGCGGTCAAGCTGTTATAATTTATAAAAAAAAATCTAAATAAAAGCTACTTAAATTAAAATACTCTTTTTTTGTACACCTATGAAGATTTACTCAAGGGTGACACATTCGGCGTTGTTATCGCTAAGAGCGATCTTTTACAGACAACCTTTGGATGGAACACCAAGGAGAAGGAGAGACTACAACAAGCTTCCGATGGACATTCACAACTTACCAATGAAACGATTTAAAAACTATATAAAGGCCAAATTTTGCAAAAAGGGGTATTATAAAATCACAGATTATTTAGAAGACAATAAAAATTGGGACTGAGCTGCTCGCTCTGCTAAGCATTGTTATTAAGCAATATGCGTAATTATAACGTAAATTATTGTAAAAAATTCATTTTTAATGTCTGGACTTGAAAAAAGACGATGATCCCTGAGTTTGTTTCGGCTATATCTTCTCAGAGGTAGTCAGTTAGGAAATCTCTCGGTGGTAGGCCATAACATCGGCTGCCGGCAGAAGTTACCACCCACCAGACAAAGTCTTGCCGCTAAGCGATTCGTCGTGTTCCGGCATGATGTCTGGTGAATCCGTACGGAGGACGGGTCTGAGCAGTTGTGTTGCGATGTGTGCCGGGTACGATGCGCCAAATGTTGTTGTGTCGGAAGTTTGGTCGTGGAGAGTCTCCAGATCAATCTCCCTCTGGCGCAGCATCGTTGGTCGTGTTGTTGGGTTTAACATTGCATCTCCTCGCTCAACTGCCGTCTTCCTTCCTATTCCTAAGTTTTTTAAGTGAATAGGCTTAATAAACTAGTGCGCTTTACCATCAACGATTGCATCACTGCTTACCATCAGGCGGGATTGCAGTCAAGCACTAGTTTATAATTATTTAAAAAAAGTGCCGGCTTCATCTAGTAATAAAAAAAAAAATTACGTGTAAAGGTGATTAGTGATCCTACTTGCTTAATAAACGATTCCATTTCATTTAGGTTTAGCTTTAAAGAATCTTTATTTCTCAAAAGAACATGATACAGTTTACTTACATGAGATTTAACATTTTCTCGTCTAGTTACGAAGCATGAAGATATAACAATAGGTAAAACAATAACAAACCCAGGTGTGGGTAGTTACAAAGTACATTTAAAAACAAGTTAATACGGCTGTGAAGCGTTTCGCTTCCTCTTTTATACCGCGTACATTGAGGGACTGGAACAATTTGCCAGCGACGGTGTTTCTGTCACACTACAATTTGAGTGTCTTCAATTCAAGGCTAGAGTGAATGGGCTCTTAATAAACTAGCGTGCTTTACCATCAACGATCGCATCACTGCTTACCATCAGGCGGGATTGCGGTCAAGCGCTAGCTTATAACTTATAAAAAAAAATTGAAACAAAGGTACCCTCTTATGTACTGATTATTTACTTTTTGAGCAAATTATTGTGTAGATATGCTTATGAGTGCAACAAACTATAGTCTCAGAGATCGGTGATCATTTAAGTTTTTCATTTTGTATAATTTTGCATCTTGTTCGGATGTTATCCAAGTATATGTATTGTAGAAGAAATTGCTTTTAGAATGCAATGTTGGTAGTCTATGGTGGTTACCTAATTGAAAACGAAGTTTTAACGCTGGCAGGCGATGCGATGCGACGGGTTTGTTGAGAGAACAAGAAATTTCAAGTAAATCAAGTTTTGAGCAGAAGTTAATGGTCAATATAAACCTTCCTATCTTTTTTATTTTTGTTTGGGATGGGAAATCATCCAATGACCTCTCCCGATCTGGGCGGAGCGGAAGGGCATGTCAGATTTTTACTGACTAAACCCCACCCGTATTTCTTCACTTGCCTATGCGACAAGGCCACGGTTTCTTTTTTAACCAACCCGCAACCCTGATCGTGGAGGCGTCTTCGTGGAGCCCGTCACGATGTACTGACATCTCTTTGAGGCGCGCGTGATCCTATCTTCAACTAGGTATAATTTGAATAAATCTGCAGCTGAGACCCATCTATTGCTTGTAGAAGCTTATGGTGAAGCTGTTTTAAACGAGAGAAGTTATCGTTAGTGGTTTCAAAAGTTTAGAAACTGTGACTTTGATGTGGAAGACTAAGAACGTAGTGGAAGACCGAAATCGTACGAGACAATTGGAAGCATTATTGGAGGCAGATAGAAGGAAGAGGAAAAACGCGCTCATTACTACTCCAGACATGACAAAAATTTTCTCCTACATGATAATGCTCTGTGACTTTGATGTGGAAAACAAGGAACGTAGTGGAAGACCGAAATCGTACGAGGACACGGAATTGGAAGCATTATTGGAGGAAGACATTATCTTAGACACCAATGACTGAAGGTGAAGGAAAACATCTTGAGGAAACCTAGACTTTATAAGTCTGAAATCGCCAACCCGCATTGAGCAAGCGTGGAGATTACCCTCAATCCTTCTGTATGAGAGGAGACCTGTGCCCAGCAGTGGGACGATAAAAGGTTGATGATGGTGATTGGAGGAAGATAGAAGAAAGAGGAAAAACGCGCTCATTACTACTCCAGAAATGACAAAAATTTTGTCCTACATGATAATGCTCGTCCGCATAATCAAAAAAACGAAAACTTATTTGTAGGTACACCTAATACAACAAGCATATTTTTATAAACATTGAACATTTTCGCAAATGACGACACGGTTGCGCAGTGGCTGAGCGATCGACTACTGCGTTGCGTGTCGCGGGTTCGATCCTCACACGGAACAAATACTTGTATGGCTTAAAAGTAGTTGTTCTGGCTGTTTTTGTATGAGTTTAAGTGTTTGTAAACGCACCCACGATACAGGAGTAATTCCAAGTGTGGGGTAAGGTTTTAAAAAAAAAGTCCTCGTCAAAGATTTTAATAAAAATCATTAATTAACAGTTGCTTAAAATGACGTAACTAATGTTCAAACACAAGGGGTGATGACAC
This sequence comes from Sesamia nonagrioides, assembly GCA_017933935.1. NCBI lineage: Eukaryota > Metazoa > Arthropoda > Insecta > Lepidoptera > Noctuidae > Sesamia > Sesamia nonagrioides. The sequence goes on along the minus strand of JADWQK010000063.1, from coordinate 247,564 downwards.
GACATTACAACATGATAAATAAATAATAAAAGCATCCCTTCGATGGCAAGTGACGCAATGTACCGACGGCCGCCGGCATCGCAACGCCATTAGCAGGAGGAAAACCAAAGAAAAATCATAATAATAATGCTGAACGCACACTTGGCTGATTTACCGATTTAATTGCGTAACACTCTATCGTAGTAATGAGTTTCATTTTGACAATTCAACAACATCCATTGCTTATTTACGTTGTTGAATAGACACATTTTTCAAACATATGGAGCAATGGATTAGCAATATACTTCAAAATTATTCAAAATGGTAGTAATAGTGTAGTAGCGGTACCGGACAGCCTCCGGGGCGTAGCGGTAGCGGACGCGGCAGCTGCGCAAGGTGGCGCGAGTTCAATCCCCGCACAGTGCAGGTATTTGTATGCATGAATATGAATATTTGCACTGGTCTGGTCGTGTCTCGGAAAGCACGTTAAGCCGTTGGTCCCGGTTGCCATACGAACATCTAGTGGCAGTCGTTACGGGTTATTGGAGCCCTCAAAAGTCCAACAATTGGTCTAACTGCAATGCTTCGATGTCGCCGTCGGGTTGTGGAGGTCAGACGGCAGTCGCTTCACAGAAAATATCGAAGTTTAGCCAAAATCAGCAGTTAGACTGGTTGAGCCGACCCCAGACTCCAAAGCTGAAAAAGCTGCGGTTGCGACTGGGATTAAAGCTGAGATGATGATGATGATGACTAAGCAGTGCCGACAATGGATTACGACAATCTTTGACAAATATTAGATATATATTTGATTGAATTCTCTTGTGCTGACTGGGAACACTATTAGATATACCTAAGCAGATTAATTTATTGCCATATTGCCACGCCCATCTTGTATAATTTTGAGAAAGTGAATTAAGACAAAAGAGTAGGTAAATTATACAATACATAACATTTTTACTATTTCAATATTACAACATAACATACATAATCAGCCTTTAATATTAATATTTCCACTCCTGGCACACAAGCCTCCTCTCAGTGAGATGGAGTGGGCCGTAATGTACCACGCGGGCCCAGTGCATTACATTGGTAGACATTACAATAAAAATACATATTTCTCTTAACCTAAGAAATATCAACAACGATATCACAAAAACTTTCTTAAACTATGTATTCAATAAGTTACAATTTTACGCACTATTTTAAACATAAGAATTTTTTTTTCCTCATTTCTTTATGTTCTAATTTTTAAACATCATAATTCATCGCATACGTTCATAAAACTTCAATATAAATAACCCAACAATCTTTCTCAGGAAACCAACAATTTAAATCGCGTGGCAATAAAGACATCAACGAGACAAGTGTGCGTTCCCCCTTATCCCCACCCCCATAATGATATTCTTAGCGAGTTTTTAATAGAGACCGCCGCAACCCTTTTATTGTGATTAGTTATTGTATTTGCAAGAGTAAGGGGGTGAGGGGAGGTTGTCCGTTCGGGGTATTGACGGAACCGACTACAGATTTTAATGGCAATTACTGTAGGGGTAGTAAGTGAGCGACTTCTTGGACCCAGTGATTGAAAAGGAAGACTAGTGATACATGAGATGTTAGACTGGCCCAGCTGGGTCAACTTACTGGTCAAATATTCATTTTTATTTCATTAAATACATATAAATTATATATATAAAATACTAGCTGCGCCGCGCCGTTTCAATCGTGTAGGTTTCGATATAGTTTTTTTTTTTAATATGCTCCGCTCCTATTAGCCGCAGCGTGATGTAATATAGTCGAAAACCTTCCTGGATTAATGGGCTATCCAACGCAATAAGAATTTTTCAAATCGGGCTAGTAGTTACTGAGATAAGCGCGTTAAAACAAACTCTTCAGCTTTATATATTAGAATAGAGTTTTTTTAAAAATGGTAGGCCAACGGTGTCGGGTTGATCAGGGCTCCAGAGAAAGGAACCTCCTGACAATGCGAGCCGTGTCCAGAAGTACCGCTTTCATTTTTTTTTTTTGGCTTTTTCTCGTTGGGCACAACGAGAGCCTCATAGCGTGTAGGTCGAGGCTCTTAACTATTAAACCATTGGCTGTCACGAATATCGGTACAATGATCGCCGACTGCACTGGTAATACATATTAGTATAGATCTGTGAATTATGCGTTAGATTCGAATTTCAACAAACACAAAATTCGCTCCTACGCCAAAATCGCTGGTTCCAAAGCCTTACATTTTAAAAATGATAACTTTTGAGTATGACACTGAAGCCTTTAAGAAAATTTTTGATTTACGTCTCTTTTCTGACGGGCTTTTTAAATAATGGAAGACTTATAATTAGGAAAAACAACTTTACTATCTCTGGAAAAAGCGATATTTTATTTGAAATATCTAAAAAGTTTTGACGTTAACTTTGCCTCATATTTTTAATTTTACGTCATAACTTTTAGTACAAATCAAAATATTTTCCATTATTATTTAGATACTTTTGAGTTACAAAGTATTGTTGTTCAATTGTTTAGAGGTATACTCTAATATCTACAGAATATTTGAAAAGAGTTTCTATATGCAAATGATTTTCTGAACATAGGTATCACAATACTGCATACAGGTATTTCATCTGCGGCCACAGGTGTACATACAACAATGGTTTGGGTGTTTCAAAACGAATCAACGCCTACCAAAGTGAAGCGATCTAAAAGTGGGGGTGAGATTTTGATCGCGAGTTTTTCAGTTTGACTGGTTACATAGTGCCAATTCCTTTACGAAACCAAAGAAGCATTAACGCTGAATGGTATACTGTCAAATGCTTGTCTAAGGTTCTGATTGCTTTTTTATGTAATTTTTAGATTACATAATGTGTTAGTTGGCTGTTTCCGCTCTGAAGTCAGTCGTTGGCCGGTTTTTGACAGCAAAACAAATGCTTGTATATGATTGGTACAACCTAGAAAGGCGGGAGTCATAGCTGACTTCACAATGGTAATAGTCAACTGGGGGGTAGAATAGTGCAGGAAAAAGAAAAAGGAGGACACTTGGTTTGCCACCAGTGGATGGTTCGCTTGTCTTACATTATTAAAAAGTAATTTATGTAATACTAGCTTTCCGCCCGCGGTTTCGCCCGCGTAGAGTTCGGTTATATCGCGCTTTCTAGATTTCCCTCGGAAATATCAAATTTTACCAGTATAAAAAGTACCCTATTATTTAATCCGGACTTCTAACTTAAAGTCTTCAAAATTTCAAAGCAATCGGTTCAGTAGTTACGGCGTGAAAGCGGAACAAACAAACAAACTTACTTTCCCATTTATAATATAAGTAAGGATAATTGGATAGTTATTGGATAAATTAGATAGATAGATAGATAACACATTTATTTGATGCAACAACAAAAGACACAATACAGGTAATACAGGAAAAAAATTACATCAAGAAGGGTGATAAACAAATAGTACAAAAAAAAAATAATAATTAAAGAAAAAATAAAAACAAATTCACCCATTATAGACAACACAGACATTTGAAACGGTTTCGCACACAAAACGTTGCGGCGTATGTCTCATGGTTGCACCAAATAGGAGTCCAGCTCAGCATGTGCCAGGTAGGATACCTGACGCTGGTATTCTGCTGAATCCCGTTAGTGACGCACGGATGCCAAGAACCGGTAAAAGATGTAAACCAATGAACTTGAACACTGTGTGGTGCGTATTATAAATGTGTATTATAAATTGTGATCTTATAAGTTGATTGTGGTCAAAGATCAATAAAATACAGCGGAGTGTTGGATATTGCTAAAGTTTCCTTCGAATTGGGTCCTTTCCTTCTAAAGTATTTTTATACTTGACAGAAATTTTGTCTCTTGTGAGCAACAAGCGACTAAACACAGGGCTTCGCGGGTTACTGCTTCACCACGACACTGCGCCGCTTGTCCACACCGCAACCATAACGAGGGACGTCCTGGACAGTAACAGGTCAAGCTCCTGGGTCACCCTCCTTACAACCCTGAACTAGCACCGTATGATTTCTTCTTATTCCCAAAAATAAAAGATCAGCTCAAAAGGATACAATTTTCGTCGCCGGATGATGCGCTGTCAGTGTTCGGGCAGGCTGTAACCGAGGTGTCTGCGACGGACTGGGAAAAGTGTTTCGAAAACTGGTTCAGCAAATCAGCATGACACTTTGTATAGAGGCTGGTAGAGAGTACTTTGAAAGGATGTAATATATTTTTTTTTATACTTTGATGCGCGGATCAGGACACTTCTCCGGGGCGAAACTGTCGGTTTACCTATTTAAATTGTTATTGCTAAGATTGGAGGGTATATTAATTTATACTTCGTGTCCTACCTATAGAACATTTTATTTACTAGCGCAAAACTTTCCGAGTGTCCCTCGTATGTTTTTTTTTTTTTTTATAAATTATAAACTAGCGCTTGACCGCAATCCCGCCTGATGGTAAGCAGTGACGCAATCATTGATGGTAAAGCGCACTAGTTTATTAAGAGCCTATTCACTCTAGCTTTGAAGACACTCAAATTGTAGTCCGACAGAAACACCGCCGCTGGCAAATTGTTCTAGTCCCTCGATGTACGCGGTATAAAGGAGGAGACGAAACGCTTCGTCCGGATCGCAGTGGTGTTAACAACGTAAGGGTGAAAATGTTTAGGTGTATTGTGTGTCTTTTAGTGTGTGCTAAATAAATCTATTTTCGTTCTTTGCTCACTTCGCTTTCAGTCACAGCTAGACTTGACGTGAGATTGATAAATCCAGAGCCACATTATTGCGTCGTCACGCAGATCTAGCCAATCAAAACTCTTTTTGTATTTGACATAGTTCTGAATAAGTAATATTCTTTTGATTGGTTAATCCCAAGTCACGGCACACCACAAGACAATAACGTGCCTCTGGCTTAACGCCACATTCGTACGTTATCATCGTTTTTCTGCCTTCATCTAAATTTATTTGTCGTTAGTAAGCAAGATATCTTTTTCTTCCATACTTCTACGGTACCGTATAGCGTATAGCGGTACCTGCAAAACGCTACATGAACAACGCGTCATACGGACGTCACCCAAATTCTACAACTCGCAAGCAGAGTTTACCGGGCAACTAGCATACATACAACTTTCCAAAATCAACCATTGGGCAAGTCTGGTCGGAGGATCCTCCCTTTTCTATAGAGGATGAAAGAACTTTACTGCCTGTTCCTCATTTCTAATAGTATCTATTCACTACATGCTTCGGAAAAGCGCGTAAATCTGTTGGTCAGCTGTCATTACTGTCATTACTGGCGGTCAGAAGCCCGAAAATCTGACTAAGTGTCGCGACACATCTGCAGAACGTACGAAGCCGAAAGTTCGGCTAAATACGCTCGCAGTGTATTTCAAGTACTCTATGACACATCAGCCGCAATTACGCCGCGTTCGGCGTAGGGCCTAACCTTCCTTCGGGCGGTTTTTTCAGCTAAAACGCATTTAATGTATTTTGTATAGCAACCGACACATCACGGGATGCGTTGCGCGACCGAAAGTTTGGCGGGCGTAGCTGAACGTTGGGCGTGTGGTGTGCATCGCGCGCGTGGCGGTAACGAAGACCGGCAACGTCTTCTAAGCCCTTTATATTCTAATTAAATCCATTTTTCTGGGCAATTCAGGCACGTCACAAAAACCGCACACCCTACCTAAAGTGTCGACACAGACAGACTGACGATGACGCCACGTAACTTTCCGTCGCGTAGCGCGCTGAACAAGACGCCGCGTTTTGACCGTTTGGTTTGTCATAACAACTGAATATTGCGACTGACACTTCAGCCGCTGAGCTTTCGCTGAGCTTTCCGTACGTACATCTGCAGATGTGCCACTACACTAACAGTCTTGGATAATGGAGTATCGCATTTCATAGGACATTCCCTAACCTTATAGCCATATACTTTCCTGAAGAGTTCACATTTTTCTAATTTCTCGACATTACCTACATGCAAATACCACACGTTGGTTATACAGTATGTTAACTAACAGAGGGCGTTCCCGTTAACCCGAAATAGTATAGCATACATACATGCTAAAAAAAATATTTCCATTCGAAAACAAAATGTTTTAAAATTTTTTTCCAATATGAAAATATTCAATAAAAATTTTAAATTGACATGTAAAAGAAACACACTGTACACGCGAACATGAAAGATGGCAACGTCGCAATTTATTTATACATGACGACTACTATTTTGATTTAAAACAGGAGGTTTCAAATTTATTTCCAATTAGAATTTTTTTTTATTCGGATTTTTATGCTTATTTTTCTATGCTGATATTTTTATTTTAATCTATTAATGATATATATTAACGAGTTTAAGGGAACGCCCTCTGTTATTTAACATACTGTATATTTCAAAACTCCAGCAACAAATTACCACCTGTAAAAAAATAACTACAAACGTGTTACCAAGCGCAGCGTGACAGTGGCAACATTAAAAGCAACGACTTGACGTGACAAGTGCAGCGACGCGGATGGGTTAATTATTTCTTTTTGTGCGAGCCCTCGCTCCGAGATTGCTGTGATTACGTGACTTCGCGCTACGAACGTGTTTAGACGTGATGTGTTGAGGCAGACGTGGCGGTGTTTGGACTGGGAGCTCTAGGAACCTCACTGAGGAAATCGAATATACATATTATTGATCTCTCGGTGGTTTTTTTCTCGGTGGTAGGCTATAACATCGGCTACCGGTAAAAGTTACCACCCATCAGACAAAGTCTTGCCGTCAAGCGATTCGTCGTGTTCCGGCATGATGTCTGGTGAAGCCGTACGGAGGACGGGTCTGAGCAGTTGTGTTGCGATGTGTGCCGGGTACGATACGCCAAACGTTGTTGTGTCGGGAGTTTGGTCGTGGAGAGTCTTCTTTTCTATTCCCTCAGTTTTTTTAGAGAATAGGCTCTTTCTTAATATACTAGCGCGCCTTACTATCAACGATTACCTATAGCACTGCTTCCCATCAGGCGGGATTGCGGTCAAACACCAGTTTATAATTATAAAAAAGTACCTGTGTCCATTCTCCGCCTTCATATAATCTGTGACAAGTTGCTCTGAAGCGCTTTCACGCTCTCACAATACGCGATGCGGATTAAGCAAACACAGTTTTAATTAGGAGAGATTCGCAAAGTGCTTCCACCACGTATTCATGCCTATTACTTGTGATAAACAATGAGCTAGGAATAGGAGAATACCCGTTATAGGAAATAGACTATTACTACCAACACTAATTACTACTATTATTAATTATGGTAACATTTTTCTACTATAACAATTTAAAATGTGAGAATTAGGCGCATTATTAACATTAATGTCGTGGTGACATAGTGGTTAAAACACCAGCCTCTCAAGTGTGAGTGCGCGGGTTCGATTGCAGGTCAGACAAGTACCAATGTAACTTTTCTAAAGTTATATGTACTTTCTAAGTATATCTTGGACACCAATGACTGAAGGTGAAGGAAAACATCTTGAGGAAACCTGGACTTTGAGTCTGAAATCGCCAACCCGCATTGAGCAAGCGTGGTGATTACGCTCAATCCTTCTCTGTATGAGAGGAGACCTGTGCCCAGCAGTGGGACGATAAAAGGTTGATAATGATTAACATTACATACGGCTAAGTAAAAAAATCAGAAACTTTGCGCGATGGATTTAATTGTTTATCTGTTTATGGTATACCAACTTGAAGCAATAATATGTGTTAATACGGTCTGAACAGTCTTTTAAGTGCTAGACGAAGCCATATTTTTTTTAAATGTTGGGAGCATGTACTTTCTTGAGAATGAGGTTATAATAATAAGATTAATTCTTTTTCCTCATCCTGAAAAAAAGTAGATTAATTTGTTTCTTTATTACGTAATGTAATAGGTACATACCTATTTTAGGTAACTGCAAGCACTTTGTCTTTAAAAGGGCGTGTTCATATGACCAGAGGGACGTTTCCCGTAACTTTAAAAACGTTTACAATCTCAATTTGTAAAAATACATCTAATTTACCTACATTTTTGACACTGATTGTTGGTCATATGAGAAAGTGACTAGATTTTTGGAATGAGGCCGTTCTTCATTATGCGAACTGGCCTTTAGAGTGCCTAGTGTGAGCATGTTCTACGTTACGGGGATAGACACGTTTATGACGTTCGGTGTTATGATTGAGCCGCTTCAAGCGACGAGCGAATCAAAGCGCCATACGTCAAAAACGTGTCCATCGTGTTAAAGTAAAACAAACTCACACTAAGCACTCAGTGTATGAGCGCAAATGAAGCAAAGAGGAGTATGTAAGGACTAGGTGACCCGAGCGAAGTATTCGCACATTTGAAAAATCCTTGATTTTCAATCGCAAATTATCGAAAAACCGCTGAAATATGAGTAATTTGTATATTTTTTCGGTGTAGTGGTCCTTTCTAAGTATATCTTGGACACCAATCAGTGATTAAAAGGTAAAGGAAAACATCTTGAGGAAACCTGGACTTTAAGTCTGAAATCGCCAACCCGCATTGAGCAAGCGTGGTGATTACGCTCAATCCTTCTCTGTATGAGAGGAGACCTGTGCCCAGCAGTAGGACGATAAAAAGGTCGATGATAATGATGACGTGGTCCAGAAAAACTTTAAAATGGTGCCTCATTTATGTAAATTGATAACGTATAAAGGAAGTCATAACGTACCGACAAAAAAAGCCCTTGAGAAATAATATTGTATGATCGTAGCATAGCGTTCTATATTTTCTGTTTACCTCCATGGAACACAGGCGTGAGTTTATGTATGTCAGTTTTTAAAAGTTATAGATAACCTTATTTATTCTTTAAATAACTGTATTTTATAATTGTTTTTCGCTGATATGTTTGTAATTACTTGCTGCACCGGACGTCTTTTCGTCGGCGCCGGATGTCGCTGAAAACCAGCGCTGGGCTCTGTTTAGAATAGAGTCGCAGCATCATGCTGAGCGACAGTCGTTTTGCGTGGATGTGACGAATGTTGTGCGGGACAGACATGCAGGACCATTAAGTGGACGTATGCGTTTGCACGTTCTGATGCACACTCTGTTGCTGGGTTGGTGGTAATAAGTGAGACTTCGGTGTGTTGACTTACTTCGTATATTCCTCCACAATATTAGCGGGGTCACTAATTAACTTATACTACTATTGACCCTTGACTATTTCTTCTTGACTGTTGATACTGTAGAGATCTTGGTGTGGATCTTGACTGAAGCTGTTGACTCCTCAACGTCGAAGATAAATGTGATGACTGTAGCTGTTGACTCTTCAATGGCAAAGATTCTTGCTGTACCTGTCACTGTTGACTCCTCGAAGACTGTGATGAATGTGTTGCTGTTACTGTAGCTTCTCAACGTCGAAGATTCTTGCTGTAGCTGTCACTGTTGACTCCTCGACGTCGGAGATAGGTACTTCTCGATGGTGAAGACGAATGTGTCTTGTAACTGTTACTGTTGAGACTCCTCCACGGCGAAGATGAATGTGACTTGCTGTAGCTATTGACTTCTCGAAGACGAAGATGAATGTGTCGTTACTGTAGCTGTTACTGTTGACTCCTCGAAGACTGTGATGAATGTGAGCTGCTGCTCAGGCGTGGGGCCTATTTATACTACGACAAGGGCGCAAACCGTGGGAAGCGACGAGAGCATCGGGTTTCACCAGCCATTGTCTTACGCACGTTCCTGGGCTGCATCCTAAACCTGAGGGTCTCCAGTTTATAATGCTTATTACAAGGGTTCGTTTTATGGCGACTGTCCCAAGGGATTGTTTTATGGAACCTTTTTAGCGTTGTTACAATCAGCCAGATGCCGGACAACCGTTTCTATTACAATTTCATTGATGTCTGTTGCAGTTTATAACAGGGGAGCACTTTATAACGTTTGTCTTTGTCATTGATACTTTGTTAAATGTTCATAGTCGTTCCTTTCATAATTTTTGCCTTGCCAGATGTGTATAACTATAGAATGACGATCCTTCATCACAATAAACGATCGTCCATCTCACGCTTTCTAAATTCTTACGCACAAATGTTCTATTCTAAGTAATATTATAACAATACACTATTCGGAATTAGTTTCTATACACTATTTAAAACTATTCGTCCCGCACATCACTCCCGCCGTGCGACCGCGTCGCAGCTATCTCCGGTGCGGATTCATCTTCCATTTGCAGAGGCAGGACTACTAGCTTCCTCACCGGCCGTCGTAGCACACCTCCCTTGGTTCGCACGTCCACTGTTCGCACGATGTCGTCGGGACCCGGATACGTCGCTATGACTCTGCCACGCGGCCATATATTGCGCGGCAGGTTGGGGTTGACGACCTGTACAAGGTCGTCGACTTGTATCTTCGGTCCTCTTCCATGCGGCTCCCGCCGGTGTTGCAACTCCGGGAGGTACTCCTGGACCCAGCGTTTCCAGAAAAGGTCGGCGAGCCTCTGTGCTGCTCGCCAACTGGATCTCGATGCGGCGTCTTTTTCGTCGAAAGTGCCCGGTTGAGGCACTCGTTCCGAGCTTCCCAATAAGAAATGGTTCGGGGTCAGGGCTTCTGGGTCCTCTGCAATGACTGACACGTGTGTCAGAGGGCGGCTGTTGATGGTGTATTCCACCTCTGTGAGTAAGGTGGTGAGTACTTCCTCTGTAGGGTGACGCTCGTGTAGCGTTGCGGCTAGTGCTGTCTTCATTGAGCGGGTCGTATGTTCCCAGGCTCCTCCAATGAACGGGGTGCCCGGTGGAATGTAGCGAATTGGAGAATCTTATAGGATCGGGTAAAGCTTTTGCTAAACTTAGTCCCTTCTTATTGGACATGTGACATATATTTTCTTCCCCGGACGGTTCTGTTACTGATGTAGAGGTATCGGGTGGTCTCGTAGGGTTGATGCAAGGGGCGTCCATCTCAACGTATTGCTTCGTTAGTACTTCCTGACTGTCTTCTGTTTTCTCAGCGACATGAGACACAAAGTCGATATTGTGCCTGGAGGTCCGTATCTGTCTGCCGTGGAGTACCCAACCCAGTGGTGTGAGAGATGCCACTGGTTGGTGCTTATTGCCTCTTCTGACCTCCGATGTCAACAGGAGATGCCAGTTGTCTTGCCCAATTAGTACTTTAGGCTTGGCATTGGAGTACATGAGGTAGTCGCGGATGTCTGCTAGGTGCTTGCATCCCGTTACTGTTTCTGACGATACTCGCTGAGACGAAACATGCAAGTTCTTCACCGTGCGTGCTTGTACTTGCTCTTCATGCCCGTTGAGCCCTTTCATCTTGATACTTATTCGACGCGAAGTTGATTCTGACGCCTTCAGATCGTTGATGGTTTCTATTTTCAGTGGGTTGACGGGGCCTGTTGCTCCGATGCTGTTTGCCACGCTGTCGTCAACTAGCGTGATTGTTGACCCGTCGTCCATCAATGCGAATGTGTCGACTGTACCCGTTGGACCCTTGATCTGGATCGGTAGGATTTTTAGGAACGACTGTTTCTTACTGTCGGCCCAGGCTGAGTTGATGACTTCTGTAGGTTGCTTCGATGCCACTTCTTTAGCCTCCTTCTTCTTAGTGTGATGTAACAGCTTATGATGTGAAAATCTGCAGCTATTGACACCACACTCACGAGGACGGCAACTGTGAGTCTTGTTTCTGTATAGAAGACATTTGAAGCATAGGCGTTTGGACTTGGCTGCGTCCCACCTGCCGTTTTCATCTAACTTCCTGAATTGTTCGCAGTCGACCGCTGTATGACCGGTTTCTTCACAGACCGGACACTTCGACGTATTCGTCTTTTCTGTTACGTTGTGGACCTTCTGTGTTCTCTTCTGTTGAGTGGCCGCTGTACTTGTATTTAGTTGTTCAGGTACAGCGTACGGTGCGCATAAGTCCGCTTCTTTTTTGAGGAACTTGTCTAGCTTCACTAAGTCTGGATCTTCCCTCGGTTGTACGGATGAGAAATCGTAGTATCTGTAGCGAAGCGTAGGCGTCAGCTTGTCTACGACGGTCTTTGACACTTCTGGGTTGTACAGGTAGTGTATGCAGCTGAGTGTTTTCAATGTCGCTACGATGTTGGACACTTTTGTTGCGAAGATGCAGATGTCGCGCGGTGATTCGGTGAGGCGAGGCAGGGCACGGAGCGCCTCCATTTCCATCATGGCGATGGACTCCGGTCTTCCGAATCTTGACTCTAAAGCCTTCATGATGTCTGCTGGATCCGTGTTTGTTATCAGCAAAGAGTCAACTGCTTCTTTCGCTTTGCCTTTTAGCGTTCTTCTTAGCCTGTTCGTGTTTTCAATCGGCGTGTATATATTTTCTGTTTCGTAGTAAGCGGCGCGGAACGGTAACCACTCTTGATGTGATCCACTAAACAACGGTAGCTCTACGGATCTCGGTCGTTGAGCTGCGTTGACGGCGCTTGTGATTGCGTCGGCGAGCGCGGCGAGGTCGGATTGACCTCCCGCCGGTAACTGAAGTACGTTATGTACTTGACGCTTCTGTTCTGTACTGGCTGGGACGCTATTCTCTATGCGCGTGATCACCGGCTCTGCTGTAGGTTGATTCTGTTGTACGGCAACCACGGGCGTTCTGTTCTGTTGGTCCTCCAGCCAGTTACTACTACTCTAAGGAAGAAACAGACCGAAGAGTAGACCTCTTCGGTCTGTTTCTTCCTTAGAGTAGATGGAGACATCATCTTCTTCATTGTCGGAGTCTTCATGTTCCAAAGTGGCTAAGCGTGCGGCGGCTAGCTCCACTTGCAGTCGCAGTAAGTCTTCCTTGGCCTTCGCTAACTTGTATGCCTTTGATTTACTGTGGGCCGATCCCCCCGCGCCCCTCCTAGCGGAGGTGCGGGTGTCTTGTAGTCCGCTCGGCAGTGGCAGACCATCTGTATTCTTGACCCGCTTCACTGTTGATGTTTCTGTCGCGGGTCGCGTTCTGTTGCTGTGGCACACAATTGCAGGCGGGTTCATCGTTGTAGCTGTAAATTGTGTCACGGAGAGAGTCGTAGCAGCGGCGGCGACAACAGCGGGGGGCGACACAGCGGGCGACGCGGCGGCGGCGGCGGGCATTGATACGGCGGAGATCCCTGTTGCTGTCGAGGTACCAGTATATTCCGTGGTACCCGTTTCTGTTGTCTCCCTCGTGGTCGCTGTCCCTCTGGTAGCCGTCCCGGTAGTAACTGTCCCGGTTTCTGTGCACGTTCCCGATGTTGATTTGCTAGCGGCTTTTCCCTCTGATCGTGTGACTGGCATATTGTTTGTCGATAGGCGTCAGTCTACAACGCGAACTTATCTTGTGGCGAGAACTTGAGAGTCTTCACGTTTCTTCTAGCTGGATGCGCTTCACTTTTTTCCACAAATCCGGATTAAAAGGACCATTAAATATGCTTCACTTATTTTCCACTGATCCGGCTTCGAAGGACCATTAAATGTGCGGGACAGACATGCAGGACCATTAAGTGGACGTATGCGTTTGCACGTTCTGATGCACACTCTGTTGCTGGGTTGGTGGTAATAAGTGAGACTTCGGTGTGTTGACTTACTTCGTATATTCCTCCACAATATTAGCGGGGTCACTAATTAACTTATACTACTATTGACCCTTGACTATTTCTTCTTGACTGTTGATACTGTAGAGATCTTGGTGTGGATCTTGACTGAAGCTGTTGACTCCTCAACGTCGAAGATAAATGTGATGACTGTAGCTGTTGACTCTTCAATGGCAAAGATTCTTGCTGTACCTGTCACTGTTGACTCCTCGAAGACTGTGATGAATGTGTTGCTGTTACTGTAGCTTCTCAACGTCGAAGATTCTTGCTGTAGCTGTCACTGTTGACTCCTCGACGTCGGAGATAGGTACTTCTCGATGGTGAAGACGAATGTGTCTTGTAACTGTTACTGTTGAGACTCCTCCACGGCGAAGATGAATGTGACTTGTTGTAGCTATTGACTTCTCGAAGACGAAGATGAATGTGTCGTTACTGTAGCTGTTACTGTTGACTCCTCGAAGACTGTGATGAATGTGAGCTGCTGCTCAGGCGTGGGGCCTATTTATACTACGACAAGGGCGCAAACCGTGGGAAGCGACGAGAGCATCGGGTTTCACCAGCCATTGTCTTACGCACGTTCCTGGGCTGCATCCTAAACCTGAGGGTCTCCAGTTTATAATGCTTATTACAAGGGTTCGTTTTATGGCGACTGTCCCAAGGGATTGTTTTATGGAACCTTTTTAGCGTTGTTACAATCAGCCAGATGCCGGACAACCGTTTCTATTACAATTTCATTGATGTCTGTTGCAGTTTATAACAGGGGAGCACTTTATAACGTTTGTCTTTGTCATTGATACTTTGTTAAATGTTCATAGTCGTTCCTTTTATAATTTTTGCCTTGCCAGATGTGTATAACTATTGAATGACGATCCTTCATCACAATAAACGATCGTCCATCTCACGCTTTCTAAATTCTTACGCACAAATGTTCTATTCTAAGTAATATTATAACAATACACTATTCGGAATTAGTTTCTATACACTATTTAAAACTATTCGTCCCGCACAAATGTTCACTCAACTATTTCTTATTTTTTGTTTTTAAACTTCTGCGTCATGTCTAACAAAGGTTTTTTCTTTATTTATTTCTGTATGTGGACAAAAATGCCTAACAAAATACGACAATTTCTTTCAAGAAGGATTGAGGTCTCAAGTTTGCACCTAGCTTATAAATAACGCCATAACACCTTTTTTCCTTTACACCCCAGCCCATTCAAAGGGGCCAACCAAAAAAAAAAAAACCAGTAACCTTCCACGAGGCACCACAAAATTCTTGCAATTAAAAAGCAGTATCAAATCCAACAAGCGAGTGAGTACACATGCCGCTAATATATTCCATCAGTCGAGTAAACTTCATCTGTTCGCGGGCTATTCAGAAGTTAACGAGTTCTTTCTTTAGGGAACCCTGTTAGCTGGTCGTGTATTGTGGGAGAAGATGATATTTTGATTTGTGTTGAGTTTTTTACGGTTTTTTGTTTGTAGATCAGGGTAATACATTAATCCGTGTGTATTGACGTGGATATAATGTTATGTAAACTGAAGCCGTTGGTCCCGGTTGCCATACGTACACCTAATGGCACTGGTTACGGGTTGTTGGAGTCTTCAAAAGTAAAACAATTTGTCTAACTGCAACGCTTCGATATCGCCTTCGGTTTGTGGAGGTCAGACGGCAGTCGCTTCCCGGAGAATATCGAAGTTTAGCCAAAAATCAACAGTTAGACTGGTAAAGCGGACCCCAGACTCCAAAGCTGAAAAAGCTTCGGATGCGACTGAGATTAACGCTGAGATAATGATGATGATAATGTTATGTAAACTCTGGTTCAATTTGACAGATTCAAATGGGTAAATAATTTCATTTTTTCCGCGTTCGCAGTGAAACACTGCCTGAACCCTACGAGATTTATCAAAATAATCTACTAACTATTGTACACATTGAAAAGGTCTACAAAAAGTCCACGACGGTATATGTCTATCTCTTATGGATATCCCACAATAATTTTTTTGTCATTTACTTTTTACGACAAATATCGTATTATAAAAGCGATTTTAACCAATATAGCAGTAATCCTTATCCAATTTAATACCTTAAATACATTGTTGATTTAATATAGATCTATATCGCCCTTCACAGTACGTGATTCAAATTAATATTTTCAAAGATATTACAGATTTAAAAATTCCGGGGCGTCGCGTTTACGGCGGTACGGACCGGCCGGGGCGGGGCGGGAACAACGGGACGCTATGATATTTATACAACGTTCGTTTTTTCTGTAGTGTATTTAGTATCAGCATTGCACCCGTACAAAGCCGGGGCGGGTCGCTAGTACCAATTAAAAATAAAACTGAAAGGACAGAAACAAGTACTGTAACTTAAAATAATCTGTAAACTAGTACTATGAAGAATAAATATCGAGGTAATAAAATAAAATTTATTATTTTATTAGGTACGTAATTTGTTTCACTTTTTACGCAGTCGGGTTTATTATTTTTAATTATTTATTTAATTTAAAACTTTTTAGTTATGAGTATCTATTATAACGACGGGAATTCAAAACTAAAACTATTAATATTTTTAACTTGACATATTTTGTTGATTTTAACTTTTTTCATTTTCACAATATGGCGTCTCATGGTCGCCATTTTGATTTTTTATCCATCAGGACCAAGGAAATTCTATCTAAACTGGAATGTGAACTTGCATAAGTCTCTTATTTAAAAGAAGGCTCTATTGCAAGAGCAATAAGGTCGATCGGAAATAAAACTTTATTTGAAGAGAACACGGTCCGAGGAGGAAAGCGTCCCAGTAGCCCTCTGTCTCTTTCTAAGTGTTACCCGTATTTATTTTTTGGAATTTTGTTTGAAACCAACAATTTCCATTTGAAAAAGATGGTGAAAAAGGGTGTCATTAATGTCTGCAATAGTGAGTCATACCCTGGACGCGGAATATCATTCTTTAAGTAAGGTTTTTGCGCTAATCATATACAAGTTATTTTGTTTGTATGTAGGGTGACCATAAATTTCGGAGTAATTAATAAATGTGCACTAAGTCATTGCGTGCATAATAAAAGTATAAGACTTTTATTGGGTATTTACAATGACATTAAATTCTGCTTTCTTGTAGATATTTTATTTATCTAAAGGTACAGTTTCGGATAGATTGACCTGCTGTCGTCCGTACATCGTCAATTTATTCATCCATTTTTTTAAATCCAATAATGAAATTAAAAATTTTGCGTCCATGCCTAAATTTTCATTAAAATTCAGATAACATAAGTGAAAAAAAAATACGTACATTTCTTATAAATTCCATTATAATAGTCACCCTACACAACAAGGACAGACGGCTACTGTGAAGCTATCTCCCTCGGACCGCGTTTTGATCGATCGTTCACATTCCAGTTTAGATAGAAATTCCTTGATCAGGACTAAGTGGAATTGATTGACGTAGGAATCATAAACATCGGCCCAGGCGTTTAGTCTGTATAGTACTTCATAGGAACAAAAATATTTTATATATTTTCTTTTTATAATTATGAATTAGTACTTGATCGCGATCCCGCCTGATGGTGAGCAGTGATGTAATCGTTGATGCTCTAGCCTTGAAGACACTTACTTAAATGGTAGTCAGACGGAAACACCGCCGCTTGCAAATTATTCCAGTCCCTCGATGTACGCGGTATAAAAAACGAGACGAAACTCTTCGTCCGGATTGTAGGTGTGTCAACAACGTAAGGGTGTAGACTCGCCGTACGACGGATCGTCCGATGATGGAACGGTGATGGGGAATTAAGTCATGCATTTCCCTCGCACACTCTCCAAAATTTATCCTATAGAACACCGACAGGCTGGCTACTTTTCGCCTGTACTCCAGGCTTTGGAGGCCGTTTTGGACTAAATCTGAGTCGCCAATTAACCTCTTCGCACACCTCTCCACCGAATCCAAAGTTGCCAGGTGGCATTTTGTAGCACCAGCCCAATTGTCATAATGTGGCTGTAGTACTCCACACACGAACGGACCTGTGCTTTGTATAACATTAGAAGCTGTCCTGGTGTGAAGTAACGCCGACCTTTGCAATAATGCCAAGTTTACTGGCATACATAGACTGATGAACACATTACCCGCCTTAGTGGCGCGTAAAAACTACTATGGATTGTTATTTATTATTTTATTTTTACATTTTATGGAAACATATGCAGGTAGAAGATAATTAGTGAAAGAAGGCCAATTCAAAGTGTTTCCACGGACAATATTAGGTTAGCACAAGAGACAGTAACAGGTACAGCACAGGACAGCAAAGTGAAATCAAGAATAAGTAAGCACTCGGAGAGTATTTAGCAAAGACTGAAAATAATTTAGTGATTTCCAAAGAAGTTATCACAAATAATTAATTTTAGTTAAGACACTAACACTGGAGGAGAATAAATCTGACTGCTCTGTAAAGAGTTTATACATTCAATCAGCGAGTGTTTATACATTACAATAAGTCGTGGTGGCCTAGTGGTTAAAACACCAGCCTCTCAAGCATGTGTGTGCAGGTTCGATTCCCGGTCAGGCAAGTACCTATGTAACTTTTCTAAGTTATATGTACTTTCTAAGTATATCTTGGACACCAATGACTGATTACAAGGTAAAGGAAAACATCTTGAGGAAACCTGGATTTTAAGTCTGAAATCTCCAACCCGCATTGAGCAAGCGTGGTGATTACGCTCAATCCTTGTCTGTATGAGAAGAGACTTGTGCCTAGCCGTGGGACGATAAACGATAAAAACGTTGATGATGATGATGAATCAGCGAGTGAATTATAATCTATCATTTCCTGTTTTCTTATTTTCTTACCCTAAGGATTGGAATTCCTTCCTCTCTTTAAGAAAATATGCATAGTCATTGGCCATACATAAAAATATATAGGTACGTATACGCGGCGACTTGAGAACCTCCTCTTTTTTTCTTCGGTTAAAAAGAAATTAGATCCCTCAAAACATATCACTTAAAGTGAGCTGCCGAGACACATCGCTTTTGCTTATGATATTATACATAGTTACCTACTTACCATAGGTGTGTGCGACGGCCGCGGATTGGTTTAGCCGTACATTTTGACCAAGATTTGACCAAGACCTAAAAACTTTTAACAGTGAACGTTTTATGTTAACTGAACGCCTTATACAGAGTGGTACTGACAATACGACAATAAATTAAACATCGTGTACCTCAACACATTTTCACTCTACCCATAAAAAATTATATAAATAATGTCCATTAGTTTGGTCACAGGAAATTATTTTTCATTTTCGCATTTCCTACATGATGTACATGTTGATAAGGAAGCGCCGCATCCTGCGGTACCAAACTTTAATAATAATGGCGCGAGAAAAGCAAGTCGATACAGGATCGCGCTGTCGCCGATCGGAGGTCAGTGAACCAATATTTTTAAAAGATTTTCTATTCCATTTGCAATTTAGTTTGAATTCTTTTTTTATTTTTATGCTAGGTTTTTTTTTCTATGGTTTAGGATTATTCCTATGAACCAGCATTGTTCGTGTTTTTATTTATTGTCGTTGTCAGAATCATTCTGTATAAATCTTAGAAAAATCTAGTAAGTGGGTTACTTACTAGATTTTTTTAACAATAAGTTACTCAAGTCGATTTTTTTTAAGCATGTTTAAACCATGTTTTTAGAACAAAAAATAAGATTTTCTATTCCATTTGCAATTTTATGCAATTTAGTTTGTTTGCAATTTTTTTTTTATTTTTATGCTAGGTTTTTTTCTATGGTTTAGGATTATTCCTATGAACCAGCATTGTTCGTGTTTTTTTTTATTGTCGTTGTCAGCATCACTCTGTGTAAGTCTTAGCAATCCACTTACTAGGTTCTTTTTTTAACAATAAGTTACTCAAATCGATTTTTTTTTTTCTAAAGCATGTTTAAACCATGTTTTTAGAACAAAAAATCATAGACATGTGATATCTACTAACCCACACAGGTGGAGGGGTAAACCGCATTGTTTACTACAGCTTTAGTAAGTACCTATTGATGCCTGTACGGTGTTTTCGTCATGCTTCAATCGATCAGGTTAAAAGCAACGCTTGTCGAGGTTGGTCTGTGGAAGGGTGACTATCTTTATCAATCATCTACATCTTTATCATCATCAAAGACAAGACGTACCCACCGCCGATGTGGCTCCTGGGCAGAATCATCAACATCATCCAAGGCCCAGATCATCGCTAGAGGCATCGCTAGAGTGGCCGACATCCAGACACGAAATGGTGTGCTTCGACGAGCGTACAATAACATATGCCCGCTTCCTGTCCAGTCTCTTCCAACGACCGACAGTGATGCTTGAAGATGGCTCTTCAACGCCGGGGAGTATGTCTGCGCCAGCGGCCTGCGGGCTGAGGGGGGCATCATGAACGCTCCCGACAATCGCCCGCCGCGCTGAGCCGCGCGGGCGCGTCGTTCATTCAATCAAGAAGCCTACCAGACGACAGACGCGCGACTATCTTTGGATACAGGTCACTTGTAAATCGTATTTAAAAATATTTTGGCAAGAAAAGCTGCCTTTATTTCCCGGACTACTCAACACACACCGAAACCTCTTTCTGAGGTTGGGTTCTGGGGAGCAATCGCGCTAAATAAAACACTAGAAGTTAAATTCTTGTTCGTATCTAATCCAGTTAAAGTTGTGGTTTAGTTTCGATCACATTTCGTATCGCGCTAAAGTTTTAACTTCGATCGAAGTAAAATCAGTGTATGAGTGGTACATTACGTCAAATATAATCATTAAAACTAAATAAATTATACGGTGTAGCGGCGATTAGACATGGAATAAATCTATCTTTGCATGTAACCTGTCTAGTAGTCGTGGTGGCCTAGTGGTTAAAACACCAGCCTCTCAAGTATGAGTGCGCGGGTTCGATTCCACGTCAGGTAAGTACCAATGTAACTTTTCTATGTTAGATGTAGTTTCTAAATATGTCTTGGACACCAATAACTGATTAAAAGGTGTAGAAAAACATCTTGAGGAAACCTGGACTTTAGCAAGCGAGGTGATTACACTCAATCCTTCTCTGTATGAGAGGAGGCCTATGCCCAGCAGTGGGAAGATAAAAAAAATAATGATTATGAAATAAATTACAAGTAAATTCAATAGTTTGGACGTAAGTTTGATAAATGGCACAGAAAAAAATAGTTTTGTTTCAACTTTTTCATTTCACAGCGCTTACGTTCCAATTGTGATCCAGTTATGGTTTGTTTGCGATGCAATTTTGTTTTGGTTGAATTATCTTAGCGCGATTGCTCTCCTAGACACGCATAGAGGATTACTGCCCACTCCATCTCACCGAGAGGTGCCCTGTGTCTCAGTAGTGAGAACAGTATAAGCTGATGGGGCGGAGCGCATGAGTGAGCGGTAATCCCAGCGCCCTCACGCCTCTAGCCGCCGCAGGAGAAGCCCTGGTTGGGAGGCGAGATAGAACTCCCGGCCACCATAGGCGCAGGCTTGTGGGCGGTGAGCAGAGGGCAGCTCGCCGACCGGTCGCGGACCAGGCCCGAGTCGACGAGCGTCGTGTTTCACGCGCGCCTCAAAGAGATGTCAGCACATCGTGACGGGGTCCACGAAGACCGATGCCTCCTGGGTCAGGGTTGCGGGTTGGTTAAACAAGAAACCGTGGCCCTGGCCGTCGCACAGGCAAGTGCAGAAACACGGGTGGGCTATAGTCAGTAAAAGTCTGACACGCTCTTCCGCTCCGCCCAAAGCGGGAGAGGTCATTATTTTGATAATTTCCCATCCCAAACAAAAAAAAAAGATGTAAGAAAGAGCCAAGAGCTGATCGTGCTTATGCTAAATAATTATGTAAACAACTTACTTGTGGAGTATTTCTCTTGACAGCTTTAGGCTCCAACCTCTGCAAGTGGTTCGGTAGAGGCGCCTCTTTCTCTTTACTGGTTGACGGTTTTTCCTTGCCAGCATTCACCTTTGTAGTTGAAGTACTGGTATTACTTCTCGCGGGCACTCTGCTAGCCTGTGTAATAATAATAATGTTATCAATAAAATATTTGTAAGCTAGGTGAATCTCACACTACAACGCGTCAGGCTCCGGTGCGTGGGACACGACGGGCGCATTATTTGAACATAAAAAATTTCGTTTCCGAACGGAGTATTTTGGTCCGTTTCCCGCATACCGTAGCGTGGCGCGTTGTAGACTGAAGCCTGCTTCTCGGCTACGGTGTGGCTACGGCGTAGCTGATAAGAGCTACGTGGTCGTAGCACTTGTAGCAAATAATAACACCGGCCCATTATTGCCGCATTGCAGGGCAAATACAACCTTTTCACTACTTCCTTTACGTACATTTTACTTTAATTAAGACAATGAAATTAATATGATGATCTTACCATCTCCTCGCTCCGTCTGATAACTTCAAGCTGTTGTTCACGTGCTATCGCTTGTCTGATCGGCGGCGGAGGACGAACCTTTTCTTCAGAACCTGGTGATTTTATTAAATTCATCAAAGAATATTATTTATTTGTGTATTTACAAAAAACTCTTTTTAAGTTTTACAATTGTGAGGGTTGTATTAAGTACCTACTTTAAAATCTATATTATTACTAGCTGACCCGGCGAACTTTGTTCCGCCTTAAAGGCAATATCACATGATCTTATTTTTTACTTTTTAAATTAGAATAATTAGGGTAGCACAAAAGTGTAGCCATTTAGTTTCTAAAAAGTCGAAACAATGAAGCTCATTCATTCCCACGGGAACGCCCAGTTCCCAGTTCAATTCCCAGTTCTTAGCTACCTCTCCTTACCAATTTTCAACAAAATCGGTTCAGCTGTTCTTGAAAAATAATGTTGTATAATAATTATAGATAATAAATACATGGAAGTTTTTATTTTGCCTACTTTATGGAGGTGCAAGGTACCAGGATAGCACAAAAGTGTAGGAGAAGCCGAAACAATGAAGCTCATTTATCATTAAACCATAATAATTACATGGAAGAACTTTTATTGTATCTAGTTTGTAGAGGTGCGAGGTACCAGGGTAGCACAAAACTGTAGGAGAAGTCGAAACAACTTTTCCGAGATCACACGCTTTTTCAAGCAATCAGCGCTATCTGCCGGGCTGATTTGTGAATCTAAACCATCCAGGGCGCCACTCAAACGCAGCCCGCAGCATCTAGGGGGGGGCTAGCCGGGGCCTATGCGCCGGGCGGCAAATTTAGGGGGCGGCAAAATTCCCTGCTCGCGAAACATAATTCAACTCTTAAGTTTCAATTAGAAAATTTTAAAAAGGGACAGGTATCATATTTATCAAAGACAATACAGAACGAAATAATTGAAATAATGGCAAAAAAAGATAGAAATAGAATTTTAAATGACATCAAAGAAGCCAAATACTATACGATATTGTTCGACTGCACTCCAGATGTATATGTTAAAAGAACTGGCGATGTGTGTGAAATAAAAGAAAGTTTCATTGATTTCATAGAAGTTGCTGGAAAGACAGGAGAGGACATTTGTCAACAGATTTTAGAAAAATTAGCAGTTGAGAATTTAGATATTGGACAATGTCGTGGCCAATCTTATGATAATGGGTCCAATATGGCCAACATTCATAAAGGAGTAGTACTAGCTGGGTAAAAGACTTCCTGTCTGAACGGTCCCTCCGAGTTGTTGTCGACGGTTGTTTATCGGAGCATATTAACGATCTGCTGGTGCCCGGTATCTATGGGTATGCACATGACAGCACAGTTGTGGAGAGATACCTGCCGGAAGCTCGGGCTAGTAAGGAATCAATCCGGTCCGAAAGAGAGGCCATGGTAGAGCGTACGAGTGCTGCACTTCAGGCAGTCTCCGAATGGGGTAAAGCCTATCTTGTAGCATTCAATGCTGTCAAAACACAAGCGTGTCTTTTCACTGCCAAAAGGAGTCCGTTCACCTTGGCTCCTACTTTTAGAATGTATCCTTGGAGTACACCGACCGCCTTCAGCTCGAACCTCAACTTTGGGCGGTTCATTCGAGTCCAAGGCCAAGGTGGCTGCCAGAAAACTTGGCGTCATCGCAAAGGTCCGGCGGTACTTCACACCGGGGCAGCTTCTAATGTTGTACAAAGCACAGGTCCGCTCGTGCGTGGAGTACTGCAGCCACATTTGGGCTGGTGCTGCGAAATGTCACCTGGCTACTTTGGATTCAGTGGAGAGGCGTGCGAAGAGACTGATTGGGGACCCAGATTTAACTCGAAACGGTCTCTAAAGCTTGGAGCACAGGCGTAGAGTAGCCAGCCTTTCGGTCTTCAATAGGATGCATTCTGGTGAGTGTGCAAGGGAATTGCATGATTTAATTCCCCCATCTCCGTTCCACCATCGGACGACCCGTAGTACGGCGACTTTCAACCCTCACGTTGTTAACACCACTACGATCCGGACGAAGCGTTTTGCTTCCTCTTTTATTCCGCGCACACCGAGGGACTGCAACAATTTGCCAGCGGCGGTGTTTCCGTCACACTACAATTTGAGTGTCTTCAAGGCTAGAGTGAATAGGCTCTTAATAAACTAGCTCGCTTTACCATCAATGATCGCATCACTGCTTACCATCAGGCGGGATTGCCGTCAAGCGCTAGTTTATAAATTATATATTTAAAAAAAAAGGAGTACAAGCCAGGATTGCAGAAAAGAATGAGCTGGCCGAGTTCGCACCGTGCTTGGCTCACTCCTTAAATCTTGTAGGGGTTCATTCTGCCTCATCATGCCAGGAAGCTATTAACCTATTTTGACTAATTCAAAAAGTATATTGTTTTTTTGTTGGTTCCACTTGTAGGTGGAACATTAAGAAAAAATACGCAAAAACAAATTTAAAAGGAAGTAGTCAGATGAGATGGTTGGCGAAACACGTTGCTGTGAATGCCCTATTAAATAATTGGCAGAAATAGCGGAAGCCTTAGAAGAAATTAAGCAAACTTCTCGTGCTCCAGAAGCCAAGTTCGAGGGTGGTCATCAGAAATTCAGAAAGAAGATATTATCCTTGCCCGTTCCGTCGCACTTATGGATGGTCTGCTCAAAACTTTGCAAAAAATGAGACAAAATCCAATAGAATATTGGATAAAAGAAGCTGGCGAAGTAGCTGAAAAATGTGGTGTTGACCCTATTTTGCAAAACAAATGAATTCCGAAACGTAAAAAAAAAAATAACCGAGATGGAGATGTGTGAAGACGAATTGCCAACACTCAACCTGTTCAACCTTTTTCTAAAGAAATAATGATGGTATTTGATAGAATCATATCCGAAATTAAAAAGAGATTTGATTGTGCCACCATGCTGAATTTGAATTTTGCTTTTCTTAATGGTACTAACATTTTGAAAATGTCAAATGAAGAACTGCAAAAGTATGGAGCAGATTTGGCTCGAAAATACGAGCGAGATTTAAGTGCCGTTGAATTCTGCCAGGAACTTCATGTTTTTAAAGAGCAAGCTCAGGTTTTATTTGGTGATATAGAAAAGGCTAACAGTTTTTATCTCTTGAAAGTTGTAACAGATCTATGCGCATGATTTGTATTGCTCTGGGAATTTACTCTACGCTTCCTACTACGTCCGCAATCTGCGAGCGAAGTTTTAGCAAACTAAAACTGATTAAAAATTGTTTGCGATCTTATTTGCAGAACAAAAAGCTCGAAGAGTAAAATTGTAATTTCAATTCACAAATTTAATAATGTATGTGATTTTTATTTTTATTATGCCTATTTATTTTTATTTTAAACACTACCCTGTTAAATATATATCATACATATTGACAGCTGAAATTATATGGATGACTAGCGGCTGCCAGCGACTTCGTTCGCGTGGAGTTAGTTATACTCCGCTCCTATTTTTCGCAGCGTGATTTTATATAAAGCCTTCCTGGATTAATGGGCTATCCAACGCAAAAAGAATTTTTCAAATCGGACCCGTAGTTCCCGAGATTATCGCGTTCAAACAAACAAACCCTTCAGCTTTATATATTAGTATAGATAAAGGTGAAATTAAACATAAGTAGGTAGGCGTGGCGGCATTTTTCAGTTTTTGCCCCGCCTAAAAAAAATTGAAGATCCGGGGCTGCTCAAACGTATACAGAAACATTCATTTCAATCAGTCAAGCCGTTTAGGAGGAGTTCAATGACGTACACGTACAGCAGAATTATATATATTATATCAAGATAATCTATGCACCAATGTATATGCAGTACCGTACGAAATATATTGCAGTCTTATTCGAGCCTTCACTAGTTTAATTTATCGTCAACAGGCCACATTACAGAATATTTGGTTCATCACTGTTTTATAGGGATGATGATATAATACTTTAGGTACACAACGTAAAGCACCTCTACATTTGAACCTACGACCAAAAACTCACAAGTCGTTGTCATACTTACCATTGGGACGCCGCTGCTGTAATTATTCTCTGAATTACATTAATTAAAAAATCATTGACGAAAGTGGAGGTTATAAAAGTTAACTTTTTAACCTCTTGTTTGATGTCCTCTTATTATTTCTCTTCCTACTTTACAGACATGTAGATATTATTATTATTTTTTACTTTTTAAATTTATCATCGTTATTTCAGCCGAAATACTGGACGTCTTTCGGCTGAAATAACGATGATAAATTACTGGACATAGGGTCCCACAAGGATCTCCACGACAACCTTCCTGCGCCTTCCGCATCTAGCGGTTTAAATTATGTAAATATTATTAATCGTCTTTATGTTCTGTAATAAAAAATAATGAAACTACATAATAATTTCCTTTTATAATCTCAATTTTCGTCGACGATTTTTCAAAAACTAAATAAACATAACAATAATGAAATAAAAGGACGCAATTACTAGCTAAACTACAATTTGTTTTACAGGTACTTTTACTTATCGATTTGTTTAGTTTTATCAGATTCTTTTGGAATAAACCATAGGCTGACAATGACGTCATACTGGCGGCTCTGAAGTGACCTACTGCACTGCGTAGTACCTCCCCCCTCACCCCCACTGACACATGAATCAATAGCTACCTTGAGTTTTCATTACGAGACTCGATCATGCGCATCGACCGCGTTTGGCGTTCACATTGGGTGAGAGTTCTTAAATCCTTTAAGCGGGCAATCCATTAATCAAACACGGTCAATATCGATGATCAAGTTTTCGTGATGAAAACTCATAAAGCCACACAGTTCGGCTCATGTTCTGATCGAACCGAGTCATACTGACCGTAGAACGCGACCCTATAGATAGGCGGTTCAAGCACGAAGGCGTACAGTCCGTCCGGTGTACGTTGTTGTATGTACTGCAGCCCGTAGTCGCACATTGCGCCTGCGCACGTCCGTAATGCTTTGCGTTCGCTCTCACTACATAGCTGTGGAGAACAAGGTAACATTAGAAATGAAACAATGATTTTTTTATAAACTAGTGCTTGATCGCAATTTCGCCTGATGGTACACAGTGATGCAATCGTTGATGGTAAAGCGCGCTAGTTTATTAAGACCCTATTCACTCAAAAAAAAGTGAATAGGATGAAGACGGCAGTTGAGCGAGGTGATGCAATGTTAAACCTAACAACACGACCAACGATGCTGCGCCAGAGGGAGATAGATCTGGAGACCCTCCACGATCAAACTCTCGATACAACAACATTTGGCGCATCGTACCCGGCACACATCGCAACACAACTGCTCAGACCCGTCCTCCGTACGGCTTCACCAGACATCATGCCGGAACACGACGAATCGCTTGGCGGCAAGACTTTGTCTGGTGGGTGGTAACTTCTGCCGGCAGCCGATGTTATGGCCTACCACCGAGAAAATCTGATCTCGATTCCTTTGTTCATAAACTAAACTAAATTTCAATTTACTACATCTCGTCCTTTCTATTTCATTGTAAAAAGATAACATGGTGACCCTGATCTAACTCGAGTTGGTCTCCAAAGCCTAGAGCACAGGCGTAGAGTAGCCAGCCTTTCGGTGTTCTATAGGATGCATTTCGGGGAGTGTGCGAGGGAATTGCATGATTTAATTCCCCCATCTCCGTTCCACCAGCGGACGACCCGTCGTACGGCTGGTTTCCACCCTTACGTTGTTAACACCACTACGATCCGGACGAAGCGTGTCGCCTCCTCCTTTATACCGCGTACATCGAGGGACTGGAACAATTTGCCAGCGGCGGTGTTTCCGTCGGACTACAATTTGAGTGTCTTCAAGGCTAGAGTGAATAGGCTCTTAATAAACTAGTGCGCTTTACCATCAATGATTGCGTCACTGCTTACCATCAGGCAGGATTGCGGTCAAGCGCTGGTTTATAATATGTAAAAAAAAAAAAAAAAAAAATTAGTTTAGTTTTGTCAACTAGGTTGTATCCTAAAAAATAATTTAATGTCCATCAGATACATTTGTAAAAAATATTGAACACGTTTTTTTTATTTTTTTCTTTCATTCAAATAGTTAGGAAGATATATTGATTTGAAATGTCGCATGACGTCACGCCGTGGTACAAAATATTCCACGGCGTGACGTAATAAGCCCCCACTCCGTAATTTTAATCCATACTAATATTATAAATGCGAAAGTAACTCTGTCTGTCTGTTAGGCTTTCCCGCTTAAACCTCTCTACCGATTTTGTTGAAATTTGGCACAGACAATCTTTAGACCCTGAGAAAGAACATAGGCTACCTTTTATCCCGGAAAAATTTGATATTCCCGAGGGAAATCTAAAAAGCGCGATATATCAGTAGTTTTTGGTAATTTCGACAAAAAAAAAAAAAAAATACGGGTCTTAATTTTTTTTTTTTTATTATCTCTAAGACGGACTATTTTTTTTTTCATCGCTTGGATACATCCCAACGCCAGAGGTAAATTGACGTATTTTTGATCGCCATGTTTTAATCATGTTTAAACTGTCTAAGGAATATCTTCACTTGACCTATCAAGTTCTATTAAGTCATCAAGCCATTTAGTTTCTAAAAAGTCTATTAGTTTAGTCCTGACTAAACTAATATAAAATCTTATTCTCGTTACATTCTTATCTTCTGTGTGCAATGGATGGATATGGGAAATGAGGCGTATAGATGGCGCCTCATTACAAGCAGTAAATAAAACATCAAATTAGTTCGACATATATAAATTGCTATACAATGCGAGGTAACAAATTGAGTGTCTTCAAGGCTAGAGTGAATGGGCTCTTAATAAACTACTGCGATTTACCATCAACGATTGCGCCACTGCTTACCATCAGGCGGGATTGTGGTCAAGCGCTAGTTTATCTATACTAATATATAAAGCTGAAGAGTTTTTTTGTTTGAACGCGCTAATCTCAGAAACTACTAATCAGATTTGAAAAATTATTTTTGCGTTGGATAGCCCATTAAACCAGGAAGGCTTTAGGCTAAATAACATCACACTGTGACCAATAGGAGCGGAGCATAACTAACTCCACGCGAACGAAATCGCTGGCGGCCGCGAATAATTTAAAAAATAAATGGAAATGCAGAGCTTGAGGTGTAGCCGTATTTTTGGCAAGTTATACAATAACGGCCAATATTGCTAAACATTTTATTTTTTGACAAATTTTTGCTGTCATTGAAATGACAGTGAAACTAGATTATGAAATGTATTGTTGACAGTAAATGGCTCTGGATTTCTATCCGGTTGAAGGCAGTAGTCTGGCTCCCTATTGCATGCAGCGTTCAACTTACCTGCACATTAGCAGTGCGTAGCCGCGGCGCCAGTAAGTACGGTAGCAGTGGCAGGACATCCAGTTGCAGCGCCGCACGACTGCTGCAGACTGCAGGAGAACTGCCGCGTAATACTGACGATACAATACTTTCTAGTTCTGTTTTTTTGCGGTGCATCTGTGAAATAAAAAGTTCATTTCGTTAAGGAATTTAGACTGCACGGTTAGCGCAGTGGTCAAGCAAGTCCCGCATGAAACAAATATTTTTCTACGACCATTTGGTAATTTACTTAATACATAACCATAAGTCATATCTCAATAGTACTCATTCCTGCCAAGTGGTGTTATAATGACCATTTCCCCACGGGTAAACCGTACTACAATGAACTTTTTAATTTTTTTTTATGGCTATGACATCAAAAAATGAACATATGATTATGCCAAAAAGCGCGCGTATTAGCGTCACAACCAAACATCGCATGTTATTAGGCTGTATGGATCAATTGCCTTTGCCTTTCATTTGTGGGATTATAACAACAAATCAACATTGGGCGCGTCACGCTATTTTCGCACCATTGTTAACTTTTATCTGCATTTATTTATTTCAAGGTCGTAGAAAAAAATTTGTATGCCACTGTCGCAAACAGCTATTGTAATACTCGTGCTGAAAAACTATCACTCGTATTACAATAGCTATCATTGCTTGACTAAATAACTATTGTATGACCTACAAGTAGGTAGTTGTACCGGGTCTGGATGTTTGTGTATGTGAGTTTATATGTTTGTAAACGGAGCCAATATACAGGGGAATTTCCTTGTGTGGGGCGACGTTAAAAAAAAATTGAAAGCTCCTTTAGCGACGTTGAGCACTTTTGTTGGATGGGGGGAAAGCATTGAATTCGCCTGAGCGTGATCCCGTGACCCAACACCGTGAATGCTACAGCGAGACATACATACTGAGGAGGTACAGTGTCTCTAATAGTACAAATAACTTATAACTTTTTCTTCTTTTTTTTTTTAACATAATAATGATTTCAGTTTTCAACTTCGGTTCCGTCCGGGAATCGAATCCGCGACACACAACGCTAACCGTATCATGCATGCATGCATAGTTTAGGTGTACAATAAAATAAAGCTACCTGAAAACTAGAATAGTATTCCTAGGGTTTGTGATTCTAGAGATGTTATTCTTTCAGGGTTTTGACCATCGAAAACTGGAACCGACGGTATATTATGCCCGGGTCTGGATATTCGGGTAAGAATAGTGTCCCATCCATTAATCAGTAATTGCAACTTTGATCTACAGGGTAAGTCTTCTAAATGTATGCTAGCATTATTCCCTAACACCAAGACTAGTCATGTTTAACTACAAGAATGCCGTTGAATTTTCAACGCTCGATTTAGGTCCGAAAGTTGAAAACTGAACAGCGCGTTTTTAAACAGTGTCGCTGCTGCGTACCACCTCCGACAGATGGCGCACGGCTGGCAGGACTTTACTAATAAAGAAAGGGTTAAATATACCTCCTGCGCTTGCCAAGGAAACTTCAGCCTCTGTGGAGTTCGAGACGCAAGTGCAGCATGGCAACGAGCCACACACAGCGGCAAGGCGCCGTACAGCGAGTAGTTCTGGTGACGTAGTGTCCAGCTGTTGATGATGTCATACAGTATCAACCAGGATAGGCACTCCACGGCAATGAGGAGCCGCCCGTCCACGCGGGCTGTTAAGTAGTTCTCGAAGATCCCGTCCACTAGTCTGTGGATTAAAATGGTTTATGGTTATGATGCAACAAATAGCTTTTAAGAAAGAAAAAATATTGATTAGTCACAATAAATACATTTTCTCTCCATTAGACTTCACTTTAGTTTTACTAAAGCACACATAATTAAAAATTAAAAAGAAAATAATTTATATAAAAAAGTAACAAAAAAAACAATATCATATAAGAGATCAAAAGGCTCTTATCTGAGCATGGCGCTTGGATATTTAAAAAATAAATGTCGGAGCGCACGACAGACACAGACAAGATTTATGGTAAATCTAGCTATGCCCGCGACTTCTTTCGTGTGCTTATCGAAAAACTGGGAGTCAAATCGGTTGTCATTTATTATTAGGGGCCTAAGCACATAAAAGGACTTCGGTGTTTCAAGTAAACTTATGTCCGTAGGTTATGAAAGTGGGAAACGCCCATAAATCTGTTCAAAACAACGTTTCGTGATCGAAAACCATTGAGTCTAGGGTTTTCGTCAACTCATCTTCAACTATCTCTGAACCATACAAGTATATTACCTGTCATATTCTCCAGTAGACTGTATAGTCTTGCGTACGGCGTCAGGGTCACGATCGTTAGTGGTAAAGATGGTTTGGAGTGCTTGCATGATGCTCTTATTGCAATCTTTAGTTCCAACCGCAGCATTTTCTATATCTTCAATGCTTAACTGAAAATATACAGCCAAATATTAGATTATCTGACTACCACAACTATCAACGATATTTTTATATTTATTTATTATTAATTTTTGTGCTTCGTTGGTATTTTGGGGAAACACTCCAGTGTTTCATTTAATGTTTTGTGTTAGTATTGTATAAAGTCATGTGTATTTTTAATGAACAGACAGCTGTGCTGCTGGGGAGTTTATTCCGCCACTTCTTCCCAGCGACAGCACTAGGAAGTGGCGAAGGGTGGAATTTTTGGGGGACTGTCTTATGTAATATTAAGGTTAAAAAAGTGCTGATTCTTCGCCTAATTTGAATAAATGACTTTTGATTTGATTTGATTATTCAAAATGATAGATATTTTGTGTTACTTTTTCTATAATTTTTATCTATTTTACTTTTTTAAAAGGGAAATAATAAAATTACTTTTCTCGTTCTGAGCAGAGCGGAAAGGCATGTCATACTTTTCCTGACTAAAACCCACCCGCGTTCCGTCATTCGCCTGTGGCAAGGGCGGAAAGGCATGTCATACTTTTCCTGAATAAAACCCACCCGCGTTCCGTCATTCGCCTGTGGCAAGGGCCATGGTATCTTTTTCAAACAAGCCACCGCCCTGGCAATTATCGGCCCTACTGAACTCTGTCGCTATGTGGTGACGAAGAAATTGTCGACTGAAGAAGTTTTGATCCAATATCGGGATAATAAATTCTGATTATAAACCATTTGTGTGCCAAATTTTAACTAAATCCGTTCATTCCTTTTTATTTTTAAGCAAAAAGGAATGAACGGATTATCGGAAAGCTTGGATGTCCAAGCTTTTACGTTTATAATATTAGTCTGATTTCGAATTACATATATTTAGTTCCACATATAATGTTTTTCAACGACCATTTGGTAATTTGCTTAATACATAACCATAAGTCATATCTCAATAGTACTCATTCCTGACAAGTCGTGTTACAATGACCATTTCCACACGGGTAAACCGTACTACAATGATTTTTTTATGGCTCGGGCATTAATAAATAAACATATGATTATGCCAAAAAGCGCACGTATTTGCGTCACGACTAAACATCGCATGTTATTGGGCTGTATGGATGAATTGCTTTAGTCTTTCATTTGTGGGATTACAACAACATTGCGTGCGCCGCGCTATTTTCGCGCCATTGTTAACTTTTATCTGCATTTATTTCAAGATCGTAGAAAAAAATTGTATGTCACTCGCAAACAGCTATTGTAATCTATTCTCGTGCTGATCTATTGTGCCACTCAGCTTCGCTTCGTGACACAAACTCGCGATCTATTCGAAACTACCACTCATATTACAATAGCTATCATTGCTTGACTACATAAATAACTATATTAACATTTAAAAACGAATACAACACAATAAATAACCTTGATCCAATACACAATAATAATAATAATTTATTGACATAACGACACATACATTAGTATACACAGACTAACTAAATGCTAAACAATAGGCAAGAGCTTTTGTACGGAAGACAGCAGGTCAAGCTACCCAAAACGGTCAGATATTCCCAATGAACCTTGAGACTTAATGCTTCACTACATAGTAGAAAACAAAGTCGCCTTCTCTGTCTCTATATCCCTATGTATGCTTAAATCTTTAAAACTACGCAACGGATTCTGATACGTTTTTTTCAACAGATAGATTGATTGAAGAGAAAGGTTTATATCTATAATAACATCCATTAGTGAGGAAATACTGTAATTTTTGAGGTTTCTAGTCATCATCATTATCATTTCAGCCGAAAGACGTCCACTGCTGGATATAGGCCTCCCCCAAGAATCTCCACGATAACCGGTCCTGCGCCTCCCGGTTTCCCGCGACTTTCTATCGTGATGTCGTAAATATTTTTTTTTTCCGCTTACATTAAAAACGCAGGCTGAACCCTATGAGATTTATCTAAATAATGTACAAAGTACTGATACACTGAAAAGGTCTACAGAAAACTTCGCAATGGTATATGTCTATCTGTGTAGGTATATGTCGATGCTATATGGATATCTCACAATAACATTTTTGTCATTTACTTTTTACGGCAAATAATGGCTACTTTTCGAAGCGACTTTAACCAATACAGCATTAATCCTTATCCAATTAAATACCTTAAACACATTGTTGATATAATCCATACTAATATTATAAATGCGAAAGTAACTCTGTCTGTCTGTCTGTCTGTCTGTTACGCTTTCCCGACTAAACCTCTCAACCGATTTTGATGAAATTTGGCACAGACAATCTTTAGACCCTGAGAAAGAACATAGGCTACCTTTTATCGCGGAAAAATTTGAAGTTCTCGAGGGACATTTAAAAAGCGCGATATAACCGAACTCCACGCGGGCGAAGCCGCGGTCGGAAAGCTAGTATAGATATAAATGGTCTTTTTACAGGACATGATTTAAAGGAATATTATGAATATGTTACAGTTAAAAAATTTTGCGGGAAGTAGCGTTTGCGGCGGTACCGACTGGCCGTGGCGGCGCGGCGGGAGCGGCGGGCCGCTATGTTATTTATTCAACGTTCATAGATTTTCTGTAGTGTAATTAGTATCGGCATTGCACGATGCATTGCGAAGCCGGGCGGCTCGCTAGTTAGAGATAAAGTTGAAGATTTAATAAGGAAATCTGACAGATTGTATAGTAGCTTGATGTGGTGTCGTCTGTACTCTTTTCCTTGTCATAAAGTCTCAATCTGACAAAAATACGTCCAATTCCCTTAAATGTGACAAAATTTTGACATTTGTTTGTCGTCAAGATGGAACTACGACTAGATTTTATAAATTACGAGAATTGACCTGGGCCTGTAGCCAATGTAACATCGCTTCGCTACGAAGCGATGTTACATTGGCTACAGGCCCTGGTCTGTGAAGTTTCGCCTACGAATAAAGATTATCTAGAGTCATTAGATAGTAATTACCTGTCCCTTAGCCCTCGCCTTGATGAAGCTGAGCACCTGTATGGCGGCGCGCACGTCGCCCTGCGCTCGCGCCGCCAGCGCCGCCAGCACGTGCGGCCCCACCGCCAGCTGCTCGCGCGAGCACACCAGCGCCAGCCGGGACGACAGCCGGCTGGCGGACACGCCGCCCACTTGCACGATCATGGCTACAGGCCTGACACACAGGTTATTTACTGTTACGTGCGGCCCCACCGCCGGCCGCTCGCGCGAACACACAGGACATCTTTTTTGAACGGCGGAAACTTATTTGTACACCATAATATAACAACATTTTTAGTTACAACTAATGTACAACATTGTTTTAAAGAATATAGGTACGGACGACAGCAGGTCAAGCTACCTGAAACTGCTAAATAATCCCAATCAGCCTTGAGCCTTAATGTTTCAGTCATAAAGTTCAAAATCTAATAAAGAAACTGTACAGTGCAAGCACGCACAAACTTGACATCATTGTGTCAGCACTTTACTCGCTACGCGCGGCCTATACTTTGGTAAACAATTGCCATTCAAATCGCGTGCACTCATTATCATTCAATTAAATTCTATTTTTACGTACTCTTACGTATTAATCGAACTATCATCATTAAAAGTTGTAAAGACCCTACAACTTTATGGTCCTTCGAGCCGGACCTAACAGATTGTAGTAGCTTGATGTGCTGTCGTCAGTCCATTTGATCTGCACCCTAATTGCGTAATACACAACGGCTATCAGTTGGAATCATTTCGAAGGATATTGCTCCATTGCTCCATGTGTTAAACACTTAAATAATGGAATGAATATTGATGAACTATCAAAGTGTAACCCATTGCTACGACTAGTGTATTACTAAATTAACCTACAATTGCAATTTTAATGTAATTCTTTATTTATTTCGTACCTCAAAGGCCTCAATGAAGTGGCATAGAGGTCGTTACAAATGGCTATGACAGGTCTCTTCAAAGGCTGCTGCTTCGATTTCTTCTTGCCTTCAGTCGCAGTGGCCGTGCACCATCGTACTAGCAACTCTACTGTTGGAAGTGGGGCGCCATCGATCTCATCTAGAAAATAAATACATTTAATAAGCACAGACTAAATTCATTCTAATCCATACTAATATTATAAATGCGAAAGTAACTCTGTCTGTCTATCTGCCTGTCTGTCTGTCTGTCTGTTACGCTTTCCCGCTTAAACCTCTCAACCGATTTTGTTGAAATTTGGCACAGACAATCTTTAGACCCTGAGAAAGAACATAGGCTACCTTTTATCCCGGAAAAATTTGATGTTCCCGAGGAAAATCTAAAAATCGCGATATAACCGAACTCCACGCGGGCAAAGCCGCGGGCGGAAAGCTAGTATTATAAATGCGAAAGTAACTCTGTCCGTCTGTCTGTCTGTTACGCTTTCCCGCTAAAACCTCTCAACCGATTTTGATGAAATTTGGCTCAGACAATCTTTAGACCCTGAGAAAGGACATAGGCTACCTTTTATCACGGAAAAAATTGATATTCCCGAGGGAATTCTAAAAAGCGCGATATAACCGAACTCCACGCGGGCGAAGCCGCGGTCGGAAAGCTAGTACACAATATACCAGACACGTACCTTAAATAGCAATAAATAAACATCAAAGAGAAAGTGTAAAGTTTAATGAAGAATGAATGAAGTTTCTTGCCGACTCTCTTCAAAGGTAACAACCGATGGAATACTACACATAGCTTTTGAGGTTTCATAAGTGCCCATATTGCCAGCCTCCGTGGCGTAGCGGTAGCAAGTTCAATCCCCGCGCAGTGCAAATATTTGTATGCATGAATGTTTGCACTGGTCTGGTCGTGCCTCGGAAAGCACGTTAAGCCGTTGATCCCGGTTGCCATACGATTATCTAGTGGCAGTCATTACGAGTTGTTGTAGCCCTCAAAAAGTCCAACAATTGGTCTAACAGCAATGCTTCGATATCGCCTTCGGGTTGTGAAGGTCAGACGGCAGTCGCTTCACGGAAAATATCGAAGTTTAGCCAAAACTCAGCAGTTAGACTGGTTAAGCGGACCCCAGATTCCAAAGCTGAAAAATCTTCAGATCTCGATGTACGCGGTATAAAAGACGAGGCGAAACGCTTAGTTCGGATCGTTGCGATGTTAACAACGCAAGGGTGGAAACTCGCCGTACGACGGGTCGTCTCATGATGGAACGTGGATGGGGGAATCAATGCATGCAATTCCCTGTCCAAAATGCATCCTATAGAACACTCACAGCCTGGCTACTCTTCGCCTGTGCTCCAGGTTTTGGAGACACATCGTGCAGGCCGGTGTCCAGAGATGAACGGATTTGGTCAGTCCACCTTTTTGGACTTCGACCTCTAGAACGTCGTCCAACTACCTTCCCAGTAACCATGAGATGTTCGAGGTTGTCTTTCTCTTTATTATCGTACGATAAATACACGCATTGTCGTGTAGTTGCGATCACTACCCTGTATTACTTTTTGTCTTTATGATTTAGACTGTTTTTGAGTACGAAATTTGAGACTTACCTTGATATTTTGATTCCTGCTGATTGTGGGCAAATAACATAAAATAAATGAATTAATTCTTTTAGTTACAGGATAAAAAACTATCATGTCACTTTTTATTTTATTTTAAAGAAGGCTTACAGACTAACAATCTTATGATATTTATACTAATATATAAAGCTGAAGAGTTTGTTTGTTTGCTTGAACGCGCTAATCTCAGGTCTGATTAGAAAAAATCTTTTTTACTTTGGATAGCCCATTAGTTCAGAAAGGCTTTAGGCTATATAACATCACGCTGCGACCAATAGGAGCGGAGCATATAAAAAAACATATCGAAATCTACGCGGCTGAAACCGCGAGGTGCAGCTAGTAAAGAATATATTATAAAGAAATAGCTAATAACAAGCCTCCACATATACAATATGTTAAGAAAACCCTGTCCGACCCGTAAGGATAATAAAGGTTAGGTAAACACTTGACCAAATATAATATAAAATTTTACATAATCATCATAGAACCAATACTAATGAATTTTGAAATAATCCTTTTTTCCCGGGAATTAATTCTAATTTCCCGGAAATTTGGTAATTTTTAAAAAAGTGACAACACCGGTATTAATAAAAGCGAATAGCGACGCGACCACGTCACAGGTGCCGCGTGCCCTGCCCCCCGCCGCCCGCGGAAGGGGTTGCTTATCGCACATGTATTAAGTTACCTCTTTTTGCGAAATAATATTTATTTTTTTAGTGGGTTTTTTTTTTTAAAGTTTAGCCTGTCTTTGTAGGCATTAGTAGAATCAGTTATCGATACCTAACAATACCTTCACGGATCGGACAGGGTTTTCTTTACATATTGTATATTTATATAGGTATGAAAAAAATGTCGGTTTGAATACAAACAAGTAATAAATTAGCTGACTACTCATGAAAAAAGACTGCGTCAAAAGTAGTCATAGATTCGGTACACTGATGCAAAATAAGTCGATTTTAAGCTCCCTATTAAGCGTATTAAAACCAAGTGCGCTTCTTATTGAGAAAACTTCCGCCTATAATTGATCATTGAGATAGGCAGATTTAAAAATGTTTTCATAGGCCTATATTGTATTCCACTTTCCTCCCCGTTTTTTCGTAAGCGATCTCTGACCAAGTTGGTCCTACAAACTTCGTCACACCACCTCCGCCGTTGGCCTACCTTGACTTCCTGTATGCCTAGTATGAGTTTTCATTACGAGACTCGATCCTCGATATCGAGCGCGTTTGGCGCTCTTAACGATCGAGTTTCGTAATGAAAACTCATACTAGGCCTACTGGTGTATAAATATGGTCACCCATCCACCGCCAACGGCGGCAAGGGTAGCTTAACCGGATCGACACACCCGTGCGACTGTCTCCACTTTGCCGATTTTGATTATAATTAAAATCTGTATAAAAGACAATTTCTCACCTAATATCAAGCAATTGGGTCGCTTTTCCGCATCGATGACAGATCTCATTTGAGTGGCACTATGGAGCGCATTGCGGAACGCTTCCGTACTGCGCTCGTCCGATGCATTGAGTTCCACAGGTCGGTATCCTGAAGAAAGTAAAATAATCAGTTAATAATATTCACACTTAAGTGGCAGTGAGCCGGGCACAATGTTCGTAGGACCGATGCCTAATGGGGCCGACGGGTTCTGGAGTGGCGACCACGCACCGGAAGACGCAACGTGGGTAGGCCCCCGACAAGGTGGACCGACGACCTAGTGAAGGTCGTGGGAAGTCGATGGACTCGGGCAGCACAAGACCGGTCATTGTTAAAAGCCTTGGGGGAGGCCTTTGTCCAGCAGTGGATCTCTTTCTCGACCACGCCGCCGCCGGATTACCGCCATGGGATCTGGAGGCCAAAGTCCTCGCCCACATGTGAGAGTGGCGAGAGGAGGCAAAACGCCGGGGTCGATCTCTCGCGTCCGACCCTGGTCCAGGCCATGGTCCGGAGCGAGAGTGCATGGCAGGCCGTCACCTCCTTCTGCGAAGCAGTGATGCTGGCAAAGGAGGAGGCGGAGCGCGTGAGGCAACAGGAATCCCAGCAACCTGACGCCACCAGCCGCCGCAGGAGACGCCCTGGTCGGGAGATGACACTAAACTCCCAGCCACCGTAGGCGCGGGCCTGCGGGCGGTGAGCAGTGGGCAGCTCTCCGCTCGGTAAGGACCAGGCCCGAGTCGACGGCGCGTCGTGCTTCAAGCGCGCCTCTAAGAGATGTCAGCACGTCGTGACGGGGTCCACGAAGACCGATGCCTCCTGGGTCAGGGTTGCGGGTTGGTTAAACAAGAAACGGTGGCCCTGGCCGTCGCACAGGCAAGTGAAGAAACACGGGTGGGTTTTAGTCAGTAAAAGTCTGACACGCCCTTCCGCTCTGCCCAGAGCGGGAGAAGTCATTTGGTGATTTCCCATCCCAACAAAAAAAAAAAAAAAATGCCGGTTACGTTATAACGTCCTTCCCGGGTTTAAGAGTAAAATTGGTGAAGCTATTTATACAAAGTAAACCGCATGAAATGAAATGAAATGAAATCGTTTATTAAGCAAGTAGGATCACTGATCACTTTTACACGTCATGTTTATTTTTTATTTTATTTTTTTAACTAGATGAAGCCGGCATTTCCTAACTGACTACCTCTGAGAAGAAATAGCCGAAACAAACTCAGGGAAATCATCCCTGGGTTAGAAATCACGATCTACAATTCGTAATCGGAGCATGATAGCACTGAGCTACTAATGGTCTCCAAAACTAGGTCAACGGGAAGTATCCTGAGGTTTTGATGTCGGAACATAAACGCGCGTATCTTTTGACTGTGTTGATTTAGAAGTTTGATTTTTTCACTTTACATGGTCAGCAATATTACTGCACATTAATTTCATCTTGATAACTTCATGCATTCCTGGGGAAGAGTTATAATTGACGGACAACGAATTGATCTAAGTAGAATTCCGTGTTTCATTTTGAAGTCTAAAAAACTAGAAAAGTAAGTTACTACTTCTCCGACAGGAAAGATAGTACTTGGAAAGTATGCCCATTCTTATTTCTTAGAATATCTAGTCGGTACAGTAAGGCTTCAGTAGTCAGGCATAGTTTAATTGCCTATGTGGATTATCATTATGTTACATCAACCATCAATTTAATAAGTTATCTTTTATCATACGACTTGATGAACCCTTGAGAAAAAAAATATTTACCAGCTATCCTTGCAAGTAAATGAGCTAGAGTAGTCTTCCCGACCCCCGGGGGTCCGCACAGCAACGCCACCTTGTGGTGCGGCCGCCCATCCTCATCCATCTCAGGTTCATCTTCCTTCTTGCCTTTCCATTTGTTGGTCAACTGGAACTGGCCAGCTTTCTTGCTGAAGGTTGTTCGTTGTTGCGGTTCCTTGGTCTTTACTTCTTTTTTGAAGACTATCTGTGGAGTTTTTATTAAGTATCTGTTAGTGGTAAGGTACGGGTTCGATTAAAAAAGTTACATTGGTACTTGCCTGACCTGGTGGCAAGTACCAATGTAACTTTTTTAAGTTATATGTACTTTCTAAGTATATTTTGTACACCAATTGCTGATTAGAAAGGTGAAGGTAAACATCTTGAGGAAACCTGGCCTTGAAATCTGAAATCGCCAACCCGCATTGAACAAGCGTTGTGATTACGCTCAATCCTTCTCTGTATGAGAGGAGACATGTGCCCAGCGGTGGGACCATAAAAAAAAGGTTGATGATGACCTGTTAGATGCTGTGTCATTATAAATTATTTGATGATTAACACACATTAAATTAAGCTGATTTTTTACATTATCCCACTGCTGGTATTAACCTTCCAACATATTCTACCTTTACCTTTCTTTGTGCTGTGCCTTTTCCGTCTACTTGACAGTTCAGTCATGTTTTCAATTGCGTCTCAACTGATTTGACATCATCATTTAGGCCGAAAGACGTCCAGAGCTGGACATAGGTCTCCCCCAAGGATCTCCACAACGACCGCTTCTACGCCTTCGGCATCCACCTTGTCGGGGGCCTACCCTGATTTGACAGGATTAAACAAATATTTCATCTTTTGTCACACAAACAATTTGTGTGGGTGATAATATTTTATTTGACGACACGATTGAGCGACCTACTGCTGCGCTGCTTGCCGCGAATTCATAGTTGTTCCTGGTCTGGCTGTTTATGTCATCATCATCATCATCTCAGCGTAGATCCCAGTCGCATCCGAAGCTTTTTCAGCTATGGAGTCTGGGGTCCGCTTTACCAGTTCAACTGCTGATTTTGGTTAAACTTCGATGTTTTCCGTGAAGCAACTGCCGTCTGACCTCCAC
The DNA here is from genome assembly GCA_017933935.1 of Sesamia nonagrioides. Taxonomy (NCBI): domain Eukaryota; kingdom Metazoa; phylum Arthropoda; class Insecta; order Lepidoptera; family Noctuidae; genus Sesamia; species Sesamia nonagrioides. The sequence goes on along the minus strand of JADWQK010000063.1, from coordinate 206,127 downwards.
AACCCGAAGACGACATCGAAGCATTGCAGTTAGACCAATTGTTGGACTTTTAAGGGCTCCAACAACCCATAACAACTGCCAGTAAATGTTCATATGGCAACCGGAACCAACAGCTTAACATACTTAGGTACCGAGAAACGAAGAGACCAGTGCATGGCTGGTTATGTATGTGAGTATAAATATTTGTAAACACACCCTCAATACAAGATCAATTCCTAATGTGGGACAAGCTTTAAAAAAATATGTTTTGATGTAGTGTTTTCATGCTATATTCTTCTTCGAGTCGTGGTGGCCTAGTGGTTAAAACACCAGCCTCTCAATTATGAGCGCGCGGTTTTGATTCCAGGTCAGGCAAGTACCAATGTAACTTTTCTAAAGTTATATATGTAGACACCAATGACTGAAGGTGAAGGAAAACATCTTGAGGAAACCTGGACTTTAAGTCTGAAATCGCCAATCAGCATTGAGCAAGCGTGGTGATTACGCTCAATCCTTCTCTGTATGAGAGGAGACCTGTGCCCAGCAGTGGGACGATAAAAAGGTTGATGATGATATTCTTCTTTTCTTTCTTACCTTGTCCCACAAGTGCAGCCAATGCAGCAGCGCCCTGTTCACAGGCTCTTCAGACAGCAGGTCCAGGTATGACTTGGGCCTGTACTTGTCAACCCAGAGCATGTTGTTATTGACATCAGCGTCCATGTCTGGGAGGGGTTGAGATGCAGTCTCTTCTGATATCACCTGTTGTTGTTTGGCTTCAAGCTGGAAGAATTTGAGATTGAATATTAGTGAATGGAGAAAAATGTGTGTAATTCAGTTCCATTTGTTTTTACTGTTTTGAACTGCCCTATCAACTAGAATATCAGACTAACATTAGTACCGTTGGGATACAGGCCTCTTCCCAGTGAGAAACACTGCCACCCACCAAGAATAAGGAACACAATTCTGATCAATTCAAACTGACTTGAAATAAAAATCCAGCTAGTCAATATTGTTTTCATTTGCTACCTCATCAAAGCAATTTCAAAATGAGCTGTGTGTCACACAGCTGACTCTGTTTCCTCTCTGCTACTCTTTTTAGCCAGTGTTGAAGATGATTTGCTACTTGAGGACTCTAAAAAAGACATTTTCAAATATTCCAATAAGATCTCCTGGTGTGCTTTTGGAGCATCAATCACCCCCAAGTCGTTTCTTAGTTATTTTTTGAGCCATTGATGTACCAAACGGTTCAGTTGTGACTAACTGACACTTGAAAGGCAATCATATCTAAGCGACAAAAAATCGTAAATTTAGTTATATACACCATCCAAACCACCACATTTTTCTGCGTCGTTTGGTGTATATGACTCAATTTACGAATTTTTGTTGCTTAGATATGATTGCCTTTCAAGCGTCGATATGCTCCACTCCTATTGGTCGCAGCGCCTGTTATATAGCCTAAAGCCTTCCTGGATTAATGGGCTATCCAACGCAAAAAGAATTTTTCAAATCGGACCAGTAGTTTCCGAGATTAACTCGTTCAAACAAACAAACAAACTTTTCAGTCAGTATAGATGAACCAGTGGCTTATGGTACACCTTATATTCCTATGGTCACACCACTGTCCTCTTGATTCGTCACTTGTTTGTACCGGGACCACAATACCTCTTTCCAACAACCCACAGGCCTGGCAGGCTCTGATCCTACTAGACTTGTCACAATGTGCTGACACCGATGTGTGCCTTCCCTACACTCAGCTCACAGCGGCGCTCCACTATAGGGATGTCATTGGTTAAATTTACATAACTAGTTTTCTACAAGAAAGCCATTAGATAGTTCACTACTTTGTTTATTATAAAGTCCTGATTAAGCTCATTGGGAGACTATTACAGTAATATTGAAGATAATTCTAAGTTAACTTACAATCTTCCTAGCCTCCACCCAGGTGGTGGTGTAAGTAGCATGCAAAGACATCTTTTCTGCTTCCGTGTCCAAAGAACTCTCCCAGGACTCCTCGGATTCTAGTCTCACATACACTCGTTCACCATCTGCATTGGTGAGGGGAAGAAATGACCATCTAGAACATAATAATGAGGACTATGAAGTGAGTATTATAATTTAAAATAGTTATATTTAGTTCATGATATATTTACATATTAAAAATATATACAACATTATTCTTGTTTATGTGACACCTGAATATATGTAGTTTATTCAGAATAAGCAACTGAATAAATTCCAATCATTTTTACTTCATGTTATATTTTTTCCTAAATATATTTAGAAATTGTTGCAGTATGGTTACTGAGCCCGCCACTCAGCTTACGATAGATCATAGTACAGCACCTGCTCAACAGCTGATACCAGAGGTCAAAGCCCCGCTAGCCCCCCTGAGCGAAGTGTGGACTATATTTTGTTGGGATAGCCAGGTAGGATAACAAGCTCATAAGTTTGTGGTTTTTCATGGTATCTTTATGAGATTTTGTACATAGATAAAAATACTGGACATGTATTTCGGGTTTTGCATAAACAAAAAATAACGTTTTAAATCTACATATAGACTGAAAACAAAACACTCTTTGAAATGCTATTTCATTCACATTGTTGAAATTAATGTATTGATGATCATCATCTCTATGTTAGGGTCAGCTTCCTGTCCAACCAGATCCACAAAATATCGGAATTTTACATGGAACAACTGCCTGAGTGACCTCCACAGCCCTTTTATCTGGAACTAAGTAATACAATATCCCTTGGCCGCACTGGTTGTCAGGATTTTGGAATTTTGACTATACATAACAGCTAAAACTAGTGCGCTTTACCATCAACGATTGTTTCACTGCTTACCATCAGGCAGGAATGCGGTCAAGCGCTAGTTTATAATATGTAAAAAAAAAAACATAACAGCTGTAAAAGATCCACAAATGAGTTGGGACCAGTTTCTAAACATGTTTTCCGAGGCAGGAAGAGGATGAACATTGTGTGGATATTATAACTAAAAGAAAACTGCACTTTACCTTGGTATATTTAGTGACAAGTTATCCTTAGCCTTATACTCTGATCTACCACCATGTGCCCTTCTATTTGGCTCTAATAAAATCTGCTTCAACCGTCTTCCCTCAAGGATTTTTTCTATCAAATCCATATCATTCTCCTCATCAGTCTTCTGTCGCTTGCTTGGTAACTCTACTTCATTGAAGTCTATGTCTGCTATATCACCAAACAATTCATCTGCTGTTCTCTTACTGGAAACTGGAGTAAGGTCTTCTAAAGGTACTAGATTTGGTGTAAGTGAGATATCTGTACTTTCGGCAGTAATAGAGTTGATTATAGCAGTATTTGGTGGTGGTATGTGGTTTGTGGCTTCGTTGAAAACTTGTTTCTTGGCTATAGGACTCGAAAAGTCGAGACTGCGTTTGGCTGGTAGCACCTTCTTTTGGATTATTTTTGGGTCTGAAAAATGGGCAGTATTCTACTCATTAGGTCATAATTTATAACAATTATAAAACATTATAGGGATCAAGCAAGTTGATTAAAGTTGTCGATATATTTCGTATTAAGTACATCAGCTAGTATTTTAAACAAAAATGTTGTCATACAAACTGGCGCTAAACTAACCTACAATTAAGGTTACTGCTCAATTCAGCACATGCGTTCTCTGTAGAGAAAAGATATCTGTTTTACCTGCGAGGTCTTCATCTTCGTTTAGCATTTCCAGCTCATCAGCGTACATCATCTCGTATTCCTCATCAGGGTCCGGATAGTCACCCATTTTGCCGGTATAAAGTTTAACAACGAAAGGGAAAAGCAGTAATTTGAATTATGGTTACTTTGATATTTTTTTACTATCTATTCTAAATGATTTCCTAAATTATTTATAGGTAGATATTCAACGATAATGTTTTCAAGTAATTGAAAATTCAAAACTGTGACTTTTTCCACTGTTTTTGTGTCAAAATTGACACTTGACAAAAACATTTTTTTTTTTTTTTTTGGTTCGTTTCTTTCCGTTCGGGCGAATGGAAAAGGCAAAGGCATAGTACGCCATACAGCCAAGTCTTCAGTAATTTTTTTCATTAAATATCTATCCTAACTTATCCTAATTTATCCTAACTTATCCTAACATAACTTAACCTAAACTAACTCCTTTCGTTTTACGCGTTTGGACGATAAGGAGCGGTTTAGCGTAAAGACATGATGAGACCACTATGCTACAATATTTCACTGTTCTTTTTGAATTATTCACTGAATGCACTTTTTACTACATAAATCACGCGTTTTTATTTAGTAAACGACACTATAAATAATTTTAAAAGTCCAATGAAAAATGAGCGTGATACTCATCTTGACATTCCCGCCAAACCTCTCAAACCATAGACATTTTTTTTTTGGTTCATTGCTTTCCGTTCGGGCGAATGGAAAAGGCAAAGGCATAGTACGCCATACAGCCAAGTCTTCAGTATTTTTTTTTTCTTCATTAAATATCTATCCTAACTTATCCTAAACCTAAACTAACTCCTTTCGTTTTACGCGTTTGGACGATATGGAGCGGTTTAGCGTAAAGACATGATGAGGCCACTATGCTACAATATTTCACTGTTCTTTTTGAATTATTCACTGAATGCACTTTTTACTACATAAATCACGCGTTTTTATTTAGTAAACGACACTATAAATAATTTTAAAAGTCCAATGAAAAATGAGCGTGACACTCATCTTGACATTCCCGCCAAACCTCTTGACAAAAACATTTTTTTTTTGGTTGCTTCTTTCCGTTCTTCTGAACGGAAACGGCAAAGGCATAGTACGCCATACAGCCTAGTGTTCAGTAAGTTTTTTTCTTGAGTAAGTTTATCCTAACTTATCCTAAACTTATTCTAACTTAAACTAACTCCTTTCGTTTCCCGCGTGAGGCCGACAAGGAGGAATTTGGGGTAAGTCATGATGTAGCCACTATGCTGCAATATTTCACTGTTCTTTATAAATGATTCACTGAATGCACTTTTTACTACATAAATCTCGCGATTTTATTTCGTAAATAACACTATAAATAATTTTAAAAGTCCAATGAAAAATGAGCGTGACACTCATCTTGACATTCCCGCCAAACTCCTTGACAAAAACATTTTGTTTGGTTCACTTCTTTCCGTACTTCTGAACGGAAAAGGCAAGGACAAAGTACGCCATACAGCCTGGACTTCAGTAAGTTTTTCTTCAGTAAGTTTATATCCTTCTTTTTTTAACGCTGTGTAAATACATTTACGCACCATATCCCGAAGGGCGTGTGTGGGACTCGCCCAGCCGAAGCCAATTCAGAAGAATCAACATCGTCTGAGTAGGGGTCATGGGAAATCGGCACAGCCTGAACAACCAATCCCCTGCCGGCGATTCCCGCCAAAAGGCGGGCCCACAATGGTCCTCCCATACGGAGGGGCCGGGCTGGGTACGTCTTCTAGTGCGAGAAGACGCAGCAGCCAAGGGTTTTTTAGCGAGGTGTCCTTCCTCTTAGCCCCACTCGTTTGCCCGAAAGCAAACGGAGTCCCCAGCTCCTCTCAGTGAGGAGACCGGGTTGCCCGACAGTGACCCGGAGTTCGGGTCACGTCAGCCACCTGGAGTGGTAGCCAACCCGCCGCACATGTGCCCGCCGAAGCGGTCCTCGCGTCTGGTTTTGGTCCGCGCCGGTTAACCGGTAACCCCCATATCTGGGGACACTTTTACATTTTTTATTACATAAATCACGCACTTTTATTTAGTAAACAACACTATAAATAATTTTAAAAGTCCAATGAAAAATGAGCGTGACACTCAGCTTGACTTTCCTGCCGAAACCCCTTGAAAAAACAACGCCAATCAAATAAAAAAAAAAAAACACATATTCTAGCTGGGATTACAGGCATTTTAGTAAGAGACTTAACTAACATTTGGTAGATTATTTCTTTAGCAGCGTATTAATGATATCAGGGTTCTACTACGACGTGTTAAAGCCATCATGATTCTGTTGGGATAAGGGGATAGCGCTAATCAACCTGTATTGCTACATCTTTGTCTGACACTGGAATAATGTGGTTTACTCTTTTTATAGTTTTTATGGCAATGTTTATTTATTTATTCAATCAGGAATAAACAGTGATTAGAAAATTAATATAAAATGATTTGATTGTCTTTAAAAATGCATCATTCTATTTAGGAGGTAAGGCGAGGTGCAGGTATACCGTGGATGCTATCGATGGGATGCCTGTCCTGCGCCATCAATTCGTCATCGTTTCTGTATAGACACTTGCAGATTCAGCCACTCGAAAATGTAAAATTTTCCCAATCAACCTTCAACTTGTATGTTTCAGCTATAATGCTGAAGATTCTAAATTTTACTGATTTGGGTAGCTTGACCTGCTGCTGTCTGTACATGTCCTTATTTTATTAGAACTATCGCAAATGTACAATAGTAGAAATAAATCGTCCATTTCACCTTTACCTCTCTACTATTTTAATCACATCGTTCAAGGAATCGTATAACGTATGTACCCATGTTCGCATGTCATAGGTCCGTATTACAGAACGTCACTCAAACTCAAGAAATCAAATCAATATAAAAAATCATTTATTCAAACTAGGCCGAGAATCAGCACTTTTTGAACGTCAATATTACATAAGACAGTCCCCCAAAACGCCCACCCATCGACACTTCATAAGTGCTTTGGCTGGGAAGAAGAAGTGGCGGAAGAAACTCCCCAGCAGCACAGCTGTTATATATACAATAGTTTATACAATACTATGTAGGTACAGTAGTAGAAAAGAAAAAATATTAATTAATTAATATATATATATATATATATATCAGTGGCGAAGAGTCCATACAAGCCGATTCCCACCGGGTTACCTTTCAAAAATAAGTTCCATATTCATACAAAAGTATTTACATTATATTTCATTAACAAAGTATTATTAATCAAATGCCTGCGCGATTTACAATAGCAATAGTAATTCTTAGCAATACCCTAAGTATCACATTTCATTATAAAGTCGTAAATTAATCAGCGCTTTAATTTTTCGTACATTACATTGAAGGCAACTCGACGAATTACAGCCTACCTCGGTCAAACGTTTTACTATGAGGCGAAAAGAGACAGAGCGTGTCAGACCATCTCTTTCTATTGCTCGCTAACCGTCCGTAAAACTTGAGAAAAGATAGGCTAATGCCAAACGGCTTGCAGTTCTCTCCTCTCCTCTATTAGAAAGAGACAAAGAAACCACGCCAATAGAGAAAGGAAACACGAAAAATTAAAAAGAATTAGCGTTATAATGAAATCCTTCGCAAGTCATATTCTTTTTATTTTGGCATATTTTCGTGTTCCATTTCATTTGGTTGAAAATAAATTATTGTTAGTATGTGACATGTGTTCCTATACCACTGGCGCGTGAGTTTTTCGTTTGTTATATTTTAATATTTGTGTTATTTAAACTGTGACTGATTCTGTAAGGTAATTTAATCGCAGATTTGGTTAAATACTGTGGATTTTGTTTGTTATTATGGCTTTAATTTATATAGAGTGCTGCTCAACAGACTACCTGCTGAATGAACTTAAAGTCTTATTTACGTCAGCGTCGTTAAATAAATTGGACACCTATGAGCTTTTTTTACAGCTCCAGAATACGTCTTTGAAAGACGCATTTTCTCAAGTTTCGACTCTTTGCAGTTTAATTCTGACCCTCCCCATTTCAGTAGCTTCAGCTGAGCGGTCATTTTCTGCTTTATAACGCATTCACACGTATGTGCGAAACTGCCAAAAAGAGCAGAGATTGTCCGATTTGGCTATCATGTCAATTGAAAAAAAATTGCTTAATAAAATGAAAAGTAATCCCAATTTTTATAACAACATTTTAGCTCATTTTGTTAAAAAAAAAAACAGACGCATTGCATTACAATATAAATAACGTTGTGATTGTGTATAATTTGCTTTATTTTTGCTTAATATTTTTGTTGTTTTTGGATCGGTGTTTGTGTGGTTCGGTTTTTAACACTTTATTATTTTTGTAATTTTTTATTTTATTTTTTCTTGACTCTTATTCCCTAACAATAGATACTTAACTTAGTACTTACTAACAAGCATTCATGTGTGGTATGGAGATGCACGTCGAAAAAGGCTTTTCTCAAAGCCGCTTTTATCATACTTGAAAGACACTGTTATCAAATCATCAGTCCTTTTTTGTATGGTGAAGGTGGGGCTTTTAATACTATTCTTATCTGAAGACCTCCTCCAAGATATCCTGCAGTAGGTAAGTGTTTAAGTGTTTATTTTTTTGGACCGGCTTCCCTTTGTCAAAATTTCACCCTTCGCCACTGATATATATACAATATATATATATATATATATATATATATATATATATATATATATATATATATATACAATATGTTAAGAAAACCCTGTCCGATCCGCGAAGGTATTGTTAGGTATCGATAACTGATTCTACTAATGCCTACAAAACCTGGCTAAACTTAAAAAAAATTCCCCCTAAAAAATAAATAACTTAAATAAAATAAATAGGTAATTTCATGGCAACACAGGCACAGTTCATAACCTCAGTTGACCTCATGCATGTAGGTATAGGTAATTTATTTACGTTTATCGAGTCTCGAAAGAAATAATGATACTTAGGCAGCTCGTGAAAAGAACTTTTTTTTTTAAGTAGGAAGTTCGTCTGACTCTCCAAATGTATCTGCGCAGCCATCCGGTAGCAGATCTTTTTGGTCCCTTGCCAAATCGGTTGAGGCGAACTTCTGTCGGCCCTCACTGCCTCCGCTGGTTAGGCCTGATGGAACACTGGCTCATACGGCGAGAGAGAAAGCAGGTCTCTTTGCTTCTCTCTTTGCCCATAATTCGCGTCTTGATACTGGCAGTGCTACTCCACCTAATTTACCTCATTGCGGAGCTTCAATGCCTGAGGTTCGCATTAGAAACAAGGAGGTTCTGAGAGTACTGTGTCGTCTGGACGTGAATAAGGCTAGTGGTCCGGATGGTATACCAGCGATTGTTCTTAAAGCATGTGCGCCCGAGTTGTCTCCTGTATTGACGCGCTTGTATCGCCTCTCATTTAGGACTGGTATAGTGCCCAAGTCCTGGAAGCTTGCTAACGTGCAGCCTGTGCCCAAGAAGGGTAGTCGTGCCGATCCTGCCAACTATCGGCCGATTTCGATCACCTCCATACTTTGCAAAATTATGGAGCGTGTATTGAACTCGCGCCTCTTGGCATACCTGGAAGGTAACGATCTCCTCAGTGACCGACAGTACGGGTTTCGCCGCAATCGGTCAACTGGGGACCTACTAGTGTATGCCACTCACTTGTAGGGCGAGGCCCTCGAGAAGAATGGGGAAGCGATTGCTGTCTCCCTTGATGTCTCGAAGGCCTTCGACCGGGTATGGCACGCTGGCCTTTTGAGTAAGCTTCCAGCGTACGGCATTTCCCCTAGCCTGACTGGCTGGGTAAAAGACTTCCTGACTGAACGGTCCCTCCGAGTTGTTGTCGACGGATGCTCTTCTGAGCCCATGTCAACTAATGCCGGTGTTCCTCAGGGGTCTGTTCTCTCTGCAACTCTGTTCCTGCTGCATATTAACGATCTGCTGATGCCCGGTATCTATGGGTATGCAGATGACAGCACAGTTGTAGAGAGATACCTGCCGGATGCTCGGGCTAGTAGGGAATCAATCCGGTCCGAAAGAGAGGCCATGGTTGAGCGAACGAGTGTTGCACTGCAGGCAATCTCCGAATGGGGCCAATGCCAATCTTGTAGCATTCAATGCCGCCAAAACACAGGCGTGTCTTGTCACCGCCAAAAGAAGCCCGTTCACCTTAGCCCCTACTTTTCGGAATGTGTCCTTGGAGTGTTCCGACCGCCTTCAGCTTTTGGGAGTTGAGATTTCCTCGAACCTTAACTTTGGGCGGTTCATTGAGTCCAAGGCCAAGGTGGCTGCCAGGAAACTTGGCGTTATCGCAAAGGTCCGGCAGTACTTCACACCTGGGCAGCTTCTAATGCTAGACAAAGCACAGGTCCGTTCGTGTGTGGAGAGTACTCCACACACGAACTAGCGTAGTGCTGCAGTAGCAGCCACATTTGGGCTGGTGCTGCCAAGTGTCACCTGGCCACTTTGGATTCAGTGGAGAGACGTGCAAAGAGGCTGATTGGTGATTGCTGATCTAACTCGAGTTGGTCTCCAAAGCCTAGAGCACAGGCGTAGATTAGCCAGCCTTTCGGTGTTCTATAGGATGCATTTCGGGGAGTGTGCGAGGGAATTGCATGATTTAATTCCCCCATCTCCGTTCCACCAGCGGACGACCCGTCGTACGGCTGGTTTCCACCCTTACGTTGTTAATACCACCACGATCCGGACGAAGCGTTTCGCCTCCTCCTTTATACCGCGTACATCGAGGGACTGGAACAATTTGCCAGCGGCAGTGTTTCCGTCGGACTACAATTTGAGTGTCTTCAAGGCTAGAGTGAATAGGCTCTTAATAAACTAGTGCGCTTTACCATCAACGATTGCGTCACTGCTTACCATCAGGCAGGATTGCGGTCAAGCGCTGGTTTATACTATGTAAAAAAAAAATCTTATGTTCTACTATGGATGGTGTAATTTTATGAGCTACATTATTTTTAAACATTTTGCAGCGACTAGCTGTATAAGGCCTGCATTGAAGCTTTTGCCGCTTTTTATTTAATTGAATGGGGAAGCTAGCTAATAAAACACAGTGGTCGGATGTTAGGTCATTTAATACAAATTTATTATCGGCATTACAATCACTTGACTTGACAGTAAAACAATTTTGACTTGACAGTAAAACAACATTCATTGGGTTATTATCGTTGTTGGACAGACACATTTTTGGAACTTTTGGAGTAATTAACTATCAATAGGCTTAAATATTATTCTATTTGATAGTAATACTGTGTTACGCAATAAGGGTGTTAGAGTCTGAGTTCACAGAAAGTGGAGCACTGTGCCTAGCAGTGAAGATATAATGAACTGGTTATGCCATATTTAGTGTCTTCTCTTTTATTTACTTACTTCTCGTTTTAGCTGTAGGTAATTGCATTGTAGTGTTTGGTGCCTACTCAGGAACCAATTTGCGCTTTAACGTATACTTACCCCATTGTTACCAGGATAACCTGTTACGACGATAACGACGATAACGTCTAATGATCAACCAACACTACGATTGCAGTCCACATACAGTCATAAATACACTATGGACATAGGCCGCTCTAGAGCTCTGTCATAACAACCTGGTTCTCTGCCTACTGCATTCAGTCTGTCCAAACCACCCTTTCTTTAGGTTATTCTAGCAGGGTTAGCCCATCTAACAGAAGCCTGGCGGTGGAAGGTAATCAAATCAACACTCATAAATTAAGGCATTCATTTTCATGTTCAAAAAAAGTAGGAAGAGAATAAGGGATAAACAATTTTGTAGCTGGGCAAAGGCCTCCCATTTTTTCTTCCAAACCTCATAAGTCAGTATTGTGCGATCTCTGGCCATGTGGACCGAGTAAGTAAATGACATAAACAACTTAAAAAAAAAACAAATAAATAAAACACCAGAATTGTATATACGAAAGTTTTTTTTTTAATAATTGGGTATATTTACAATAGAATAATTAACAAACGTGATTTATATGAATAATGTTAGAACAGGTAGGTATATGACCAGGTATACCTTCAGAATAATGATACATGCACACGTCAAATACCAAAGTTACACCATTATAGACTTAGGAGAGATCTTCGAAATTCGATAGTGAATTGTATCGGTCGTAAGACCAGATTAATGAATTTAGCTAGTAATTGGAATGTAGCCACGGCGAAATACTTACCCATCGTCAAAATCGAGATCAATTTATTTAAAGCAACGTTTCAACTACCAGTACGCTAAATATAAAACAAGTAACTCAAAAAATAAAATACAAAAATAACAAGAATACTTATTTCAAATGACTCATGAATTCTGAATAAGCATTTCCATCAAAATCTTTAATATACTTGTCATTATTAAAATGTTTTACATTGTATATCATACAGATGGCATCGTGCTTCTTAGATTTAATGAAATATCCAAACAAAATAAATTATTGCGTATACAGTAACCATTATATCATAAACAATAATAATAAATACCATAACAATTCATTGTCATAAAAAAAAGTAACAATAACTAAAAACAAAGCTAAGATTCCATAAATCACAGACAACTACCTTTACCTAATTTTATTGAATGACTGGAACGTATTATGAGATTCTTTTTTTTTTATTTATTTATTTAATATTATTAAATACTTACACTTCATCATCCTTAGACATTCACTCGACTAAACAATTTATCTTAACTACGGCACTCGGTGTGGCCAGCTGTTTATTTATTTATTTATTTTTTTTGGTATTCATCCCTAACTGCTTTGTTTAGGCTGTCCAAATATGAATCTGGTTCCCCCAGAGAGCTAAATTTACTCAAATAATTAGCGTTTTCATAGTACTTAGTTAAGTTAAATAACCATCACCCAACCCTTATATACGAATCTAACAAGAACAATGTTAATTAATGCATTATGAGAAAGATTCAACATTGTCTATGGCGTTCCGAACCGAGTGCCACCCAGACATGAGCCTGCTGTCCATTTGTCTAAACTATGCTAACGGTTAAGACTTAGAAGTATTTTATTCGATTTTACTGTACAAAACGCTTAATCCTTCGCAAAATTTGACCTATTTGTTATTAATACACTTCATTGCGTCAATAACAATCGAGTCGTCCCGCTTTTAGCCGGCAATTTTATTTAAATACGTACACTTCATAGAAGGGTTCACCAGATTACATTATGACGGAATTCCCGCTTTATTGCATCCTCCCGCCTGCCAGACATTTCTCTAATATCATCTTACTATATGGCAATACATTCATTTCACTACGTTTACGAAACTCTTATCTTACTAGCTAACCGCTGTTCTATTGGACTAAAACACCGCTTGGTCCAGCGGTACGAGAAAAAAACATTACCAGACAATTACCTACATAAACATACGAACGACAAGAGAGTGCGTCAACTACAACGTGGTTCACATCAAATACCACAGACAAGAGTGATGCTCTTCGACAACAGAACGACTGTCAGCGAGAGGCGCTCCTTGCTTCGGTCTCTGTCGTTGACTTTGAATTAGAAATACAACTGTTACTGTGTTTGCTCTCAGATATTTACCACATCAACAGTCTTCCATAATGCAGTATTTAGAACCCTCGCGCATTCAATTCCTGTGGCCAGTTCTTTGCGGCCAGGAGAGTGTGGCCAGTTCGTTGACCCCGATTCGCTTTTTCACAAACTAAATTAAATTTAAATTCAGGGCATCTTTTTCTTTCTAGTTCATTAAGAAAAGGACAGAAGATAAAATGTCAGTTTAGACCTGTCAAATTAGTGCACTCCTGACGTAAACTGGCGTATTTTTAGTCGCCATGTTTATAATCGCGTCTAAACTGTCTATGGAGTATCTTAATTTGACAGGATTAAACTAAAATGTAATCTTCTATCCTTTTCTTATTATATTTGTAACAATAGCTTGAAAATTTAAAAGTGTGTCCATGGAGTTTCTTGCCCGTTCTTCTCCATAGGTACCTACACTTTGGAATGGGCGACTAGCTTCATCTTATTGACTGACCGACCTTCTGACAATACAAAAGTGCCTGTAACTGATTTATTTGAAATAAATTATTTGATTTGATTTATTAAAATGGAAAGAAATAGATGCACTTAACTTACTTTGTGAACAAGAGAATCGATGCCAATATCTTTGAATGTACGCGCACTTAAGCGGCTACTTCTGCCTTCACTAACCGCTCACTCGGGAGTACACCTGCACAATATGGCTCTGGCAACTGCAACCAAAATGTTGGCCACAGCGATCTGATCACCTAATGCACGAGTGTTCTACCTAAAGCTTGGTAATTTCTTAACACCATCCCCTCTACATTGACTACATACGCACCAGACAGTATTCTGTCAGACTCAGTTACAATTTATTATCATATATCAGATGTTACCGATCCACCAAATGTCTTGAAATAACGTGTATTCCACTAGATATCACATTCTCTCTTCGAATAAATTCACGTTACTCAAGTATGAAGGTACACACATAGTTCGTATATCTAATACCTTTCACTCTTCTATCTATTGCAATGACATTTTAAATCTTGGTCAATCGTAGCAATATCCTTTTTTTATTTAGTACCTAATTAATTTAGTCAGCGTCATTGAGCAATCACACCGTGGTTTGGTGATGTAATGATTAAAAACCTAAAAATAATGAGTAATTCCGGTGGAATTCTTAAACTTATAAATAATAATAATAACAAATGACTAGACTACTATATTGCACTTTTGACTCCGAATAAATGAAATTAAGCTGTAAGTCACTCGAGCTTAAAACTTTTCTATTCTGGCCTAAAAGTAGTTATAAATCAACTTTGCTGTACGCTGTAAGAGTCTATATTGTAGTTCGACTAAGTCTAGGAATGATTTTAAACGTGGACTATTTATGTAAATCACGGTCCACTCTCAAACACGACTCCGAACACTAAACGACTCAATAAACATGCTGCTACTTGAAACGCTCAAACTTGGACGATTGACCAAGATCTTGGACTGTCAGGAGCCGACATCAAACACGACTGGGGCGGTCAGTGAGTGCCAACCGGAGGACGGCGACCTCCGTGTGTCAGGCGGCACTGATGGCCAGGGGGGGCGCAGGGGCTGGGTGAGCGGGCGCGGGGGGCGGGCTCTCCACCGAGGTCCCGCACGCCTTCAGCTCCGTGAACACTTCGGTGAAGAATCCGGGCTCCGAGTTGATTCGAAGCATGTTGAAGGACAGCCGGTCGACGATTAGGAGGCAGCGGTCCCAGAACTTATCTTTAGAGTCTTCGACTAGGAATGGTTTGAGCGGGTAGGAGATCTCGTTGCCCATGTAGGAGTAGGAGAGGTAGAGGCAGGTGAGGACCACGGCCTGCAGCTCCTGCGGGCGGCCTATCCGCTCGCCGTCCACCAGCTCGCGCACCAGCATGTACACGAACACCACGTTCGCAGGGTTTATGAACGCCACGTCCTGGAAACAAAATTTTAAGGTGTTAGAGTGGCCTATAATAATTGATAAGCTCCTATGGAGTTTTAAGAATATTATTAAGGATGACTTGTAATTTGGTTTATTTTCTTTAGGAGTAAATAGTGTGAGCTATCTATATTACTTTTTTAAATTCGAAACGCGAGACCTGTGCCCAGCAGTGGGACGATAAAAAAAAGTTTTTTATAAAAAAAATCAACCGACTTCTACAAGAAAACCATTACAAAGTGAAAAATAACTAATTTCGGAAGTCGGTGGCAAAAATGAATATACAAAAACCAAAGACACCATGACCATGAACATGTAGGTATATTCATATTTGCCACCGACTTCCGAAATTAGTTTTTGAAGTCGGTTAAAAAGGTTGATGATGATGATGAATTCAAAACCACATTATCATAACAATAATTTCATTTCATTTATTTTTAAAATAACTGAGATTAAAGATGGTGTTGGGGTTGCCCCGATACTGCAGTGCATTAGGGATGTTTGCTGAACCTTGTGTGATTTGTTTCTATACGGTACTGCTGAACCGGTGCGCATCCTTGGTCCGTAGGGTGTGGGGCAGCGTCAACAGCACCCTAGCTATGATGACTGGCAGAATGGACTTTCAATCTATGAACCACAGTTGCAAGACTTCGGCTAAGACCGTCACCTCGCAGTAATCATGTCACAACCTGATTCGTTTTGTTGTCATCATCATCATCATCTCAGCGTTTATCCCGGTTGCATCTGCGGCTTTCGCGTTGGAGCCCGGGGTCCACTTTCCTACACATTCTCCTCCATTTCGCACGATCTTTAGCATCCTGTGGTATGAGCTTGTTGGCACGCATGTCATCTCTTACAACGCCAAGCCAGCACTTCTTTGGTCTACCTCGCTTGTTCCGGCCCGGCGGAGGCGCCATGGCAAGACATTTGTTACCCACGTAACATGCCGGTTTCCGTAAGACGTGACCGTACCACGTAAGCGACCCTCCTGCAGTTTGTCCGCTGTGTACGGACATGAAGGCTGCCCCGGATGCGGCAGTTCCTGATGCGGTCTTTCCGCGTAACTCCACACATCCACCGCAGCATATTCATCTCCGTGACACGCAGCTCCTGCTTGTGTCGCTCAAGCACAGGCCACGCCTCACTGCCATACAGGATAACGATTCGTTTTGTTGTGTTTGTACATTAATTACTAACATAGTGTATAGGCACATTGTTACTAATACTATGAGTTATGCTGCTCGAAAAATTTTATAAATAAACAAATTATACCACGTTTTTAGGCAAATCAAGGTTTATTTTTATCTTATGTAAAATTTTTGAGGGACTAGAATAATTTGCCAGCGACGATGTTTCCGTTTCACTACAATTTAAGTCAGGATTAAGAATATGCAGCGTGCTTTACCATCAATGATTACCATCAAGTGGGATTGCGGTCAAGCTTTAATTTATATCGCTTTTATCTAAACTCGAATTTAATTGTTTATTCCACAGAAAACCTGATACTTTAATAAATATTTCAATTTAACCAAATGTTCTGAAACATCAACTGAAAAAGTGAAAAGAACAAGTCGTATTAAACATTTCCGAGAATTATCTACGTTTGAACATTGACATCAGTGACAATTTCACAATGGCATCAGTATTGGCAAAATGTATAATTGAGTGTTTTAATTAGGATTTCTTTAGTTTTTATTTACAGCCCGGAGTTTTGAATATGGCGATGTGATATGCCTTTTTTGCGGATGGAAAATCATCAAATGACCCGCTCTGGGCGGAGCGGACGGGCGTGTCAGACTTTTACTGACTACAACCCAGCCATGTTATTTCACTTTCAAGTATACCAGAGGCTACGATATCTCTTTGGAACATCCGGCGGCCCTGAAAGGCATTGGTCTTCGTGGAACCCTTCGCAATGTGCTGACATGTCTTTGAGGCGCGCGTGAAACACACCGCGCCATCGACTCGGGCCTGGTCCTTACCGGCCGGCGAACTGCGCACTGCTCGCCGCCCGCAAGCCCGCGCCTTCGGTGGCCGGGAGTTCGATGTTGTCTTGACCAGGGCGTCTCCTGCGGCGGCTCTTGGCGTGAGGGCGCTGGAATTCCCGCTCCCTCACGCGCTCCGCCTCCTCTTTTGCCAGCATCACTGCTTCGCAAAAGGAGGTGACGGCTTGTCATGCACTCTCGCTCCGAGCCATGGCCTGGACCATGGCCGGAAGTGTGATAAGGGATACCCCTACGTTTCGGACAGCCCTTCACGAAGTTGGTACCGCATCTGGTTTCTCTGGTCGGAACGTAACTATTTCTGTCCCATCGGAGAGTGCAGAGAGAGTGCTCCAGTGTAGTACCTACCCGTGTACTACACCTGAGCACGTACTTGTACATAGATATAAATAAATATCTCTCGCACCGAAGCCTAGTCTCCTAGTCTAGCTGAGA
Organism: Sesamia nonagrioides; assembly: GCA_017933935.1. NCBI lineage: Eukaryota > Metazoa > Arthropoda > Insecta > Lepidoptera > Noctuidae > Sesamia > Sesamia nonagrioides. Next base: position 188,570 of record JADWQK010000063.1, on the reverse strand, counting down.
TTGGCCCCCATGGCGCAAAAATATACGTTCTGGAGGACTATAATATGTATCCTAACGTATGTAATGAGGTTTCTGCCCTTCACAATCAAATATGAAAAGAGTAAACAGTCTGTGACTGCCTTTGTTCTGACTTCAAGTGAAACGAGGTTGAGTAGGTTATAAAAGTGAACTTGTGACTCATCGCTTTCCATCGATTCTTTTCAACAGTGTGGATACCTTACAAGCTTCAAGGTTAGGTATTTAACGAACCTAGTTATCATGTGAACTATTGTTATATCCTTATTTATTTTAATCTTAAAGTTAGATTTTTCAAAGGTTGCAACCTTGAAACATACATAAGAGTTCGTTCATAAAATATATATTTTTTTACATTATAATTATGGAAATTGTAGTGTTTTAAAGTTAAGACTGTCTGTTAAATGAATATTTATTTATTACTATAGCATATTTATTAATTAGGCTCGTAAGACGTGGCCTACCAGCGTAGGCGACCCTCCTGCAGTTTGTCTGCAATGTCACGTATACGAAGGCTGCCCCGGAGTGATTTTTTTAGTAATGTATCAATATGGTTATTGATGCATTGTTTAGTATTCTATTTAGAGGTTGAAACACACATCAAGATCTCATTCATAAACTATATTTTTCTTTACATAATAAGAAAATTGTATTGAACCTGTAGATAGTGAGATTTGGCATTATGACGGTTCATGAATGGAAAATCCCACTATTTACAGCACCTCAACGGCGTAACCATTGAATCTCTCAATTCGAATCATTGTGAAGCATATTGCTGATCCATTACTCTTTACATTTGAAAAATGTATCCGCTCAACTACGCAAATAATGCAATTAATGTTGTTGAACTGTCCAAATGAATCCCATTGCTACTGAGTTAGTTACGCAATTACCCTGTTGGTATGATTAAATTTTACGTTCTTTGTCAGCCTCTAGGCTGCGTAGGCGCTACGGCTACGAGACATCGTCCGGTCAGCGCTACGAATATTCGTAGCAATATTGATTAAAATAGTCCTAAAATAGTCGACTAAGTTATTCGTAATTTTTACACCCACGTAGTTGACCTTTGGTCAGTGGTAATTACCACCTTTTACCACATGAGATAGGTTAAAAAAGAGTAGTGGACATTTTTGAAGAGGCTATAATTTGAAGGCAAATGGTGCTACGATTCATTTTGAGATACATTCGGATGGTGACTATCTAAATTCTAAACCATTAAATAATCTTGAGTTTAAATGTTTGTAGACGCACCTACTATACAGAAGTTGAATTAGGTAAAATATTTTAAAAAACCGTGCGCGCATTGATCTGTGTAGGAGAAACGAGGATAGGTAGGAAGCTATCGTACTCGGCAATAGTATAACTTTCAGTAGTATATTATTTGTCAGTATTTTTTTTTAAATTAATACATTTGTACTTCCAAAGATAACCTCTTATAAAAAACAAGTTTACTTCTTTATAAATTTAGGCTAGATTATAGTAGTGAAAATAACTGTAAATATTCAGAAAGTAAATATTTTAATAATATTAAATAACTTATATCGTAAGAAACGATAGATATATACTTTTTTAGGGTTCCGTAGCCAAATGGCAAAAAAATGAACCCTTATAGATTCGTCATGTCTGTCTGTCCGTCTGGCCGTCTGGCCGTCCGTATGTCACAGCCATTTTTTTTCCGAAACTATAAGAGCTATACTGTTGAAACTTGGTAGGTAGATGTATTCTGTGAACTTAGAACAGAAACTCAAAAAATTCTTTTTCATCGAACACATACACGTAGGGTATCTATGGATTGCTCTTGAAAAAATGATATCGAGGTTTCTCAAATATTTTTTTTCTAAATCCAATAGTTTGCGTGACAGACGCTTCCAGAGTGGAAAAATGTTGTACCCCCCTCTAACTTCTAAAATGAAAAATCTAAACAAACATATGATGTACATTACTATAAAAACTACCAACGAAAATTGTTTTGAACGAGATCTAGTAAGTAATTTTTTTTAGGAAAGGAAAGGAAATAATCATCATCAACCTTTTTTTTTATCGTCCCACTGCTGGGCACAGGTCTCCTCTCATACAGAGAAGGATTGAGCGTAATCACCACGCTTGCTCAATGCGGGTTGGCGATTTTAGACCCAAAGTCCAGGTTTCCTCAAGATGTTTTCCTTCACCGTCAGTCATTGGTGTCCAAGATATATTTAGAAAGTACGTATCATCATCAATCTTTTATCGTCCCACTGCTGGGCACAGGTCTCCTCTCATGTAGAGAAGGATTGAGCGTAATCACCACGCTTGCTCAATGCGGATTGGCGATTTCAGACTTATAAAGTCCAGGTTTCCTCAAGATGTTTTCCTTCACCTTCAGTCACTGGTGTCCAAGATATACTTAGAAAGTACATATAACTTTTAGAAAAGTTACATTGGTACTTGCCTGACCTGGAATCGAACCCGCGCACTCATACTTGAGAGGCTGGTGTTTTAACCACTAGGCCACCACGACTGTTAAATAGGAACTGTTGTGTGAATTGCCTTAGTGAAGGCCTCTGTCCAGCAGTAGACCTCTATATTCTGAAAAGAAGAAGAAGAAGTATGGTACGCAATTGGGGTGCAGATGTATTAATATAGTGAAGCAAAAGGACTATGTATGATCTTATCTGTTCTATAGTCTCCGCCCACCTCATGGGAGGAAAACGTGTATTTTTTTTTTAATATTTAGGTAAATATTTCCGGAATTAAACGTTAACTAAACCATAAACCTTAATTTCAACTACTAATTAAAAATAACTACTAACTAAATAAACTACCAATTAAACTACTACTAATTACTACCACTAATACTAATTAACTACTACTAATTATATATTTGAAACTGAAACGTTATTTGTGCAAAGTGAAACGATGGTCAATAGTTGTACGAGTAGATAGCTAAACTTTGCATCCAAACCCTAACTTTGGCTATAAAACTAAGATTTACTATGCTTCTCGCAATCTGAACGAGCAATTTTCTATAAAGACTAAAATTCTTTAACTTTTTATAGGTCTTTTACGGCTTAATAAAACACAATGTTAAATTAAACATATATTGATAACTATAATAACTATTAACAATGGTAAATTATCTGACATACATTAACTAATTAATTAATTTATTATTTATGTACACACAATAAAATACATAAATAAGGATCCAAGAACCAGGACCAAAGAAGTACTGGCTTGACGTTGTAAGAGATGATATGTGTGCCAACAATCTCACACCACAGGATGCTAAAAATCGCGCGAAATGGAGGAAATTGAGCAAGAAAGCGGACCCCGGGCTCCAACGCGAAAGCCGCGGATGCAACCGGGATAAACGGTAAGATGATATGACTATATATAATTTTGAAAGTCCAAAGAAAATGCTCGTGACACTCAGCTTTCCCGTCAAACCTCTCCGTGCCTATGTAAAACACCCATAACAACTGTCAAAGACCCACGAATGACAGTGAACCAAAAAGAGACACACATATCTAAACACATACAAATTATTCAAAAGTCTAATGAAAAAGTAAAACATGCCTGAAAATGTCACATTAGGATAAATTTCTATAAAATTAAAAACAAGAATACTTTAATGCGTTTATTAGCATTTACATTAATTAAAACCCTAAACCCTCCGTGAATTGCCTGCGACAAATTAAGGGCGGTTCCGTTTCTCAAAATGGCCACCGTAAACGCTTTAGTACCGTTGCCATAACAAAAACACGGTTAATGAATTCCTTTGTTTTAATTTGCATGCTGTTATCAGCTGAATTGGCACGAGTGACGTGATTGTAGAAAGTCCCTTGTGACAAAAATCTCTACAGGGCCTTTGGACTTATTGGATATCAAAATATTGACAACTTTTTACATTACCCTTAGCCGGGGCTACATTAGCGGGCTACGGCGAATATTCGGGCCACGGCGATGTATGTGGTCGAGTACATCGTTGCAACGCAATGTATTCGTGCGCAGACGATGTAGCATCGGGGCACTGTCGGTAAAGTGGCGCGCTTCAAAGGACTTGCCACGACAATATTCGCTGGAGTGGCCGCACCTACGTCACTTCAGTGTCGTCCAGACTTTGAAGTGGGACAGGCGTTCTTTTTGCATATTTTTTTCATTGTTTTTGTTTTGTAAACATTTAATAAATAATAATTTATTGACATAAAATGCAAAGCCATTGCTTCCTCCATCGTTTCGGGCGCACAACTAAACAACGAATATTCGCCGTAGGCCGCTTTTTGAATCTTCGCCCGCCAATGTAGACAGGAACATCGTGTATGTCCGACAACGGATATTTTGCGCGCCAACGCAACACGAATCTTCGCCTGCTAATGTAGCTCCGGCATTATACATCATCATGTCATTTCGATAAGCATGGTCGATAAGCTGAACTGTACCTTTAGTGCTCTCCCATTTAGCCAGCCGATCGATGATGTGAAAATCTCGTCCTAAGATTTTAGCATTCGTTGGAATAACAGCTAACTTTTCATAGTAAGATGGATATAGAACAGACCATGTACGGTATGTGTTATCAATCCAGCAATCTTTGTATGTATATAAAGTCATACATCATCATCATCATCGTTAATCCCAGTCGCATCCGAAGCCTTTTCGGCTTTGGAGTCTGGGGTCCGCTTTACCAGTCCAACTGCTGATATGGCTAAACTTCGACATTTTCCGTGAAGCGACTGCCGTCTGACCTCCACAGCCCGAAGGCGACATCGAAGCATTGCAGTTAGACCAATTGTTGGACTTTTGAGGGCTCCAACAACCCGTAACGACTGCCACTAGATGTTCGTATGGCAACCAGGACCAACGGCTTAACGTGCTTTCCGAGGCACGACCAGACCAGTGCAAATATTCATATTCATGCATACAAATACTTGCACTGTGCGGGGATCGAACCCGCGCCACCTTGCGCAGCGGCCGCGTCCGCTACCGCTACGCCACGGAGGCTGTCAAAGTAAGTCATAAACATCATAGTCGTCATAGTCATAAATAAGAGTAAAGTAAATAGCGGTAAGATTGCTAAAACGGACCCCAGACTCCAAACCTGAAAAAACTTCGGATACGACTGGGATTAACGCTGAGATGATGATGAAATGGGCACGCCACGGCCCGTAGCGGCGGTAAGTCCCCTCTTTGAGGAGTGGCTAGAGAGGCACCATGCTGCCCTCACCTTTCGCCTGACGCAGGTCCTCACCGGACACGGTTGTTTCGGGAGGTTCCTGTTCCGGATAAGGCGGGAGGAAGCGCCAAGATGTCACTATTGTGTGGATCGCCCTGAGGACACGATGGAGCATACGGTGGAGGTCTGCCCGGCTTGAGTAGATCACCGCCGTGTCCTCGTAGCGGCGATCGTCGCCGTCACCTCCTTCTGCGAAGTAGTGATGCTGGCAAAGAAAGAGGCGGAGCGCGTGGGCAGCGAGAATCCCAGCGCCCTCACGCCACTAGCCACCGCAGGAGACGCCCTGGTCGGGAGACGACATCGAACTCCCGGCCACCGTAGGCGCAAGCCTGCGGGTGATGAGCAGTGGGCAGCTCGCCGCCTGACAAGGGCCAGGCCCGAGTCGACGGCGCGTTGTGTTTCGCGCGCGCCTCGAGAGATGTCAGCACATCGTGAGGGGGTCCATGAAGACCGATGCCTCCTGGGTCAGGGTTGCGGGTGGGTTAAAAAAGAAACCGTAGGCCTAGCGCATAGGCAAGTGAAAAAACACTGGTAGGTTTTATTCAGTAAAAGTCTGACGCGCCCTTCAGCTCCGCCCAGAGTGGGAGAGGTCATTTGATGATTTCCCATCCCGAATAAAAAAAGATATGATGATGAAAGTAAAAAACGAAATAATAATCAGCCTTCATAATAAAATGAAAACGTCGTTTTTTAAATAGTACGTTATTAAGTTTTACTTTAAATTAAAGTGTATTAATTGTATAAAACAATCCAAGTGAGTCCCTCTACATTATAAAACTAAAAACTTACATTCAACACTATCGAATTACATCCCAAAATTCAAATGAGGTTGGAATTCGAAACCCTTATCTTTAGCTTAACACCCACTAGAATTGGATTCTCCCTGGAAAAATTGGAAATAAATCGTATCCCATTCTTTGAAGCGACAGTGAGTGTGGACAAATTTGACACACTTCAGCCGCGAGTCCAAAACAATGAACAAAAAGAACGAATTTAACAAAATTGGTGGAGAAATTGTAAAATAACATCACTGTGTGCCAAAATGGTGAACATTCATCATCATCATCGCAGCGTTAATCCCAGTCGCATCCGAAGCCTTTTCAGCTTTGGAGTCTGGGGTCCGCTTTACCAGTCCAACTGCTGAAATGGCTAAACTTCGACATTTTCCGTGAAGCGACTGCCATCTGACCTCCAAAACCCGAAGGCGACATCGAAGCATTGCAGTTACACTAATTGTTGGACTTTTGAGGGCTCCAACAACCCGTAACGACTGCCACTAGATGTTTTGTATGGCAACCGGGACCAACGGTTTAACGTGCTTTCTGAGGCACGACCAGACTAGAATCAGACCAGAATATCTAACTAAAAATTTGAGAGTAAATATACTCTCAAATTCTTAGTTAGATATTCTTTTAAAAAAACGAACGAACTTATTGAAAACGATGGGACATTTTACAATAATGAGACGCTCACTCGTAGTGCAAAGAGTTAGAGACGGACAAACAAACAAGCAAGCAAGCAAGTGAAGCTAATAAAAAGCAGGTAAAACGACATTTAAAACTGCCATACTTTACACCAAAGCCGTAAAAGGTCAAATAAGCGTCCATCCTTTAATAGTTCAGCGAGGGTCGATAAATGGGACACACTTCAGCCACGAGTTCGAAGTAATGGATTATGGTAACGAATCTAAGTACAATGGGGGATAAAATAAGTACATTAGTGTAGTGGTCATAATAGCTACTGCTGATGATGAGGCCCTCGGTACAACTCGAGGCCGGGCAAAATGTTATTGAGTTTTTACATTTGGAATTTCTGAAGAACAAAGGCTGTTGTGGCACAGCGTGGGAGACTGTGGACTGCGTTATCCCGAATTTATTATTGTTTTTGGAGTTTACTCCTTAAGAATCGATTTTCATATATAAGGCGCCCGGTATGAGAAAAATCCGAGGGGTAAAACCTACTAACGAGTAACGAATTTTAAGCGTTACTATTTTAGTGCGCACCTTTGGTACGCAACTTTCTAATCTAAAAAAGTGGCATAATTATCTTTTTACAACTATATTTTGTTAGTTATTAAGATAATGTTATATTAAAAAAAAAAATAATTATAGTAATTAAAAAAAAATGTTTATAAAAAAATATTTTATTATAAACGTTCTTAAAATTGGTTAAAATTTTCATAAATATGCTGGAGGCTCAACACAACACACACGTAGTTATAAAGTTCCCCGCTAACAGCTTCGTTTTCTTTTCTTGAAGCCACAAAGACACGTCTCCAATTGAGCGGATGGTTACAACTTATAATCGAATGATTATATCGTTCAGCGATAAATTCACACAGCAAAACTATGTGATTGCGGGTTTTGAAACAGCGGTTAGGATCACACCAAAATAGCGATGTGATACGCGGATAGCGCGCGGTACGGGATGCGCACGCGCGGAGTTCCAATGGACACTGAACAGGGTCTTTTTCTAGCATGATCAAGGCGCTGTTTTCGATCAGCGCCATCTCACGGGCAGCGGGTGCATGACGTGATAGAGGGAACGGGGACAGGGATTTTGCTAGGAGATATACAGCGCAACAGTTCCATTTATAAACGCCAATAGATGGCGCCAACATCTGCATTTATAATTTTTTAAATTTTTTATGATTTATTTTATAAATAATTTTTAAAATAATAATAATAATATATATTTCTTTTTATTATTTTGTTTTATTTAATTTTTTTTTTTTTTTTTTTTCTCTTACTTAAGGAGTAAACTCCAGTCGTGCGTCGGAGCTGACACACACACATTTATTTTTTATGTTATCCCACACTAAGAATTACTTCTGTATTGTGGGTGCGTTTACACGCATTTAAAGTCACTTATACAAACAATCAGACCCGGAACAATTACTTGTAGGTCATACAAATATTTGACCTGTTCGATCCCCGATCGAACCCGCGACACGGGGCACTGCAGTCGATCGCTCAGCCGCTACACCAACCGTGTTGTCAATCGATGGATTGTTCAGAAGCAGCCCGCAGGTTGATGTACTCGGTTGATACCACATATACCTATTCACATTACTCGCGAAATGTGGGGGTAACAATACACCCTACTTAACTCTTCAAGGAATACAAACCAGCAGTACGTTTCTGTAACCATGAAAAGTTAGTTGAAGTGACCATGGAGTATAGTTCTTCCAGGACGTTGGATAATCCCAAGAGATGAGCGAGATGATGCAATGTTGAACCCAACAACATTACAATCGATGCTGTGCCAGAGGGATATAGATCTGGTGACCTTCCACAACCAAACTTCAGACACAACAACATTCGGCGCATCGTACCCGACACACATCGCAACACAACTGCTCAGACCCGTCCTCCGTACGGCTTCACCAGACATCATGCCGGAACACGACCAATCGCTTGGCGGCAGGACTGTCCGGAGGGTGGTAACTTCTGCCGGCAGCCTATGTTATGGCTTACCACCGAGAAAAAATTCAATTCCAATCAATTTCCAATATCCAAACAATGCTAGAGTATTTTATTGTTACACTGCTAACAACTCACTTTCAGACCACTTCGCCTATTTTTTAACCGACTTCAAAAAAGGAGGAGAAGGAGGAGGATTCGACCCGTATGTATGTGTATATTGTGCGTGCATATTTCCGAAACTACAAGTCCGATTTACGTAATTCTTTTTTTGTTGTATTATGTATTGACCAACTTAGGGAATATTATAAGTTTCATTAAAATCGGTTCAGTAGTTTTTGAGATTGGGATGTTTTCGTATTGATGAGAACTTATTCTAACATGGGTTATGGCTGCCACTTTTGTTATGAGGTGAAAATGTAATTTTCGAATTTCGACTAAGACACTGAAAAGCATGAAATAAAAACTTTTTTACAAACAAAAGACCGAGACCGACTTCAAAAAAACACTTAAAAGGAAAAAATAATTTCACATTTGTCATGGCTCTAGAAGTCGGTGTCTCGAGTTTCTGTTGTTTAGCTCGCCATATATTTTCAAAGGGTCGATCTACTGGTGTTTTGTTTTGTCAAAATGACTAAAATTGCACCACTGTGTGTCAAAATGGCGGAAATGTTCGTGTCAATGTTTTTAATTAGACATTGACCTGGTTAGAGAACTCGATTCAAATCAAACCGTGTCAAAACCTTCAAGAGACCTAGATTGCCCTACAGAATTTAGGTTAAGTTGATACTTATGTAACGCTGAATGTGCAAAGCTGTTGTTTGGTCTGTAGGTATTGAATTTTTTATTAAAGTCTCCCCTCTTGTTTATAGGCTTGTCTTTTTTGAGAATTTTTGTTATGGTTGGTATATTTTTAATAGAATTTCTAGATTATTAGGTACTAGCTGCGATCCACGGTTTCTGCCACATAAGTTTCAATTTCGTCTGGGTAAAAACTATCCTTCATGTTAAACCTAGTTATAAACTATCTGTATGCCCAATTTCATTCAAATCCGTTAAGTAGTTTTTGCTTGATAGAGTAACAAACAAACATTCATACAAACCTTCACGTTTATAATAATAGTTTTATACCTTGCATGATTTAATAAGTACTTAAGTGTTTTATAATATAATTATTTAGTAAGCACCTAATGTAAATAGTAGTATCATACAGAATAATCAAACTGAAGTGGAAATGAGACGGCCATATTAGCCGCAGAATCGATGACCGTTGCAGTAGGCGTGTTCTAGAGTGGAGATCGCGAATCGGTAAACGTAAGGTTGGACGTCCTTTGTCTAGGTGGAGCGATGATTCCGTTTGCAGTTTCTGGCCTGCCATCGGACGCGTCCCCAGGTGGCGGATAGGGGAACGGCCCCCAGATATGGGGGTAAAACCAGATGTGGGGACCGCTTCGGCGGTCACACGTGCGGCGGGTCGGCCACCATTCCAGGTGGCTGACGTGACCCGAACTCCGGGTCACCGTCGGGCAACCCGGTCTCCTCACTGAGAGGAGCTGGGGGCCCCGTTTGCCTTCGGGCAAAAGAGTGGGGCTAAGAGGAAGGACACCTCGCTAAAAACCCTTGGCTGCTGCGTCTTCTCGCACAAGAAAACGTACCCAGCCCGGTTCCTCCAAAATATGGAGGGACTATTGTGGGCTCGTCTTTTAGGCGGGAATCGCCTTCGGGGATTGGTAGCGCAGGCTCTGCTATTTCTAATGACCTAGCCACTCAGGCGATGTCGATGTGTCGCTGTGACTTTAGTGGGTATTCCCGGCTTCGGCTGGGCGAGTCCCACACACGCCCATCGGGGTATGGTGCGTAAATGCATTTCAAAAGCGTTAAAAAAAAATAAAGGTGGAGCGATGATCTTCGCAGGATGGCTGGTAGTAACTGGATGAGAGTTGCCGGGAATCTAGTTGAATGGTGAAACTGGAGAGGCCTATGTCCAGCAGTGGACTGGCACAGCCTGATGATGATAATCAGAATATGTTGTTCCCATTGCTTTGACTAAGATCTATCCTTACGGTGAGAGTGAGTAAGCTGTAGTCTAGATGGGCCCAGTTGAGTTGAGTTGATAGATATCACAAGTCAGTTTGGTTCTAAGACGTGCCGAATTCCTACGGTGCTTTGCTTCAGTAGTAGTGATGGAATAAGTCAGACAAAGTAAAGGCCTTTCTGGGTTAGCTAAAAATAAATAATAATTGTAATATACAATAATAATTCGCAGGTTACTTAATTTGCAAAAGGTTTTCCTTTTGCAAACGTTCTAGGAAACTATTATTATTATTAGTTTTTTTTTTTAATAATTATTAATTAGCGCTTGACTGCAATCCCGCCTGATGGTAAGCAGTGATGCAATCGTTGATGGTAAAGCGCGCTAGTTTATTAATACCATTCACATAAAAAAGACTTGGTGAATAGGAAGGAAGACGGCAATTGAGCGAGGTGGTGCAATGTTAAACCCAACAACACGACCAACGATGCTGCGCCAGAGGGAGATTGATGTGGAGACCCTCCACGACCAAACTCCCGACATAACAACATTTGACGCATCGTACCCAGCACACATCGCAACACAGCTGCTCAGAGCCGTCCTCCGTACGGCTTCACCAGACAACATCAATATCTCACAGAATAAAAAATACTAAAATAGAAAATTGCTTTGTAAAATAGAAATACAACATTAAAAATAGAAGTAATAACAACGATATACATTTATTATTATGTATAACCCGTAGAGAGTGCTACGAAACGCTACGTAATGAGCGTAGGATTCGTAGCACTCGTAGTTCGTAGCCGGTCGTCTACGATCGTTACGCTTCCGTTTTCCGGAGTACACCGCCCGCCACTGAAGCAGGCTATACTTAAACAAGGAACAGAGAGTTATATCTTGTTCATATTCTGCTAAGTATCTTTTATTATGATTATTTTTCACTAGCAAATTGTTGGATATAGTTTATTCATTAAGAAAATCGACCAATTAAAAAAAAAAACACTATATTTGTCAAAAGAAATAAAAATATTTTAAAACAAGATGAGGCCAGTGTTTATTGTCATCCGTTTGATTTAAGAATGAACACGAAAACAAACTCTAAGATCTAAGTTTCTTTTAAAGTTCTATCTAGAGTTTTAAAGAGACTGTGACAACTAATTTGGTTTTGGTATTTATGCAAAGTCGAGATTACGTAAAGTCCATGCAGTTTTGTCTTAGAGACGAACTTTTGAAAAAGAAACACAGGACCAGACAGTCTTGAGTGTACCAGTCCAGTCAGTATACGAATGTGATACTGATGACATTTAGAACTTCAGACTCAACCCGAGTGTCCCAAATCTGGATTTGTATCCATCATCATTTACTTAGCCTTTTCGCAACTATGTCAGGATTGACTACCTATCTAATTGGATGCAGCAGAATTTTTTTTTAATGGAGACACTGTCCAGTTTTGTTTTTATAACTATTGAGCTTGACCGCAATCCCGCCTAATGGTAAGTAGTAATGCAATGATTGATGGTTAAGAGCGCTAGTTTATTAAGAGACTTTTCACTCAAAAAAAAAAAAAAAAAACTGAATGTACCTATAGGAAGGTAGACGGCAGTTGACTGAGGTGATGCAATGTTAAACCCAACAACATGACCAACGATGCTGCGCCAGAGGCAGATTGATCTGGAGACCCTTTACGACCAAACTCCCGACATAACAATATTTGGCGCATTATACCCGGCACATCGCACACACGACTGCTTAGACCTGTCCTTCGTACGGCTTCACCAGACATCATGCCGGAACACGACGAATCGCTTGACGTTGACTGGTGGGTGGTAACTTCTGTCGGCAGCAGATGTTATGTACCGAGAAAACACCGCGATAACAAAACAGCAGTGTGTTTCTGTAACCATCTCACCGTGGATCTTAAGTAAAGAGAGCTTGGGAGTGAACTGTTTTTCCAACAAATGCTAAGACATTGACACTTCTTCTTCTTCTTCTTCAGCTTATAGATGTCCACTGCCGGACAAAGGCCTCCCCCAAGGCTTTCCACGCTGACCGGTCTTGTGCTACCCGAATCCATCGGCTTCCCGCGACCTTCACCAGACATTGACACTATTAAGAGGGAACTCTAGTGGTGTTTTCTCCATACAAACGTATTCCGCTGTTTTCTTCGTGGATAATGCTTTTAGAGCAATAATTTTTTTTTCCACAATTTTACACGTGCCCCTATCATTTGAGTTTTTCCGAAACATAATTAATAAAAGAAATACAATACTTCAAAATCGTGAAGAGTAATCCATTTTTACCGTGATGTTCAGATGACCATTAGACAAACGTGAATAGTTTTTGACAAAAAAGAAAATAATAGAAGCTTATGTATACTTCTCCTCTAAATTTTGATACAATTCCTCGGCACTAAAGTCCTCTTTTAACAGGTCACTCTGAGTTCGCTCCATCTAACTTACTATGATATTTTTTACAGAATCAATCAGCTAATGAAATGTGATTTCAATTCTGCCTTACCCTTCGGAGACTAAATTCATAATTTTATTAGGTGTACAAATAAGTTTCCGCCGTTTTTTGAACATGCTGAGGAACATTGTCATGTACGAGAATAATTTTGTCATATCTGGAGTTAGACTTGGGACTAAGTGCTTAAAAGTAAAAAAGCAATTATGCTTTTTACTTATTTCAAAAAGCAGCTTTTGTTAACTGCTTATTTGCTTATAAACTTTGAAAGCAATTTCTAGTGCAAAAAGTATATGCTATTTATGCTTTTTTTATTAAACACGAATGTTAGTAACCGACGATTTATACGAAAAAGATTTTTTACAAAAATTACATTCCGCGACTTTGTCAGAAAGTGAACTTCTTTCAAAAAAGTTGCAAATCTCGTTATTATTACGATTGCGAGACATTTTCTAAAATTCTAAAGAAAATAATATTTTTACAAAGTATTTTACACTTAACCTAAAATTGCACGAAAATTTTTAATTAAACTCTACTCAATTAATACCTTGATAGTCTTTCACAATTTAAAAACACACTATAGTCATAAAACAATAACCAAACGCGTATCTACTCTGACCATTGCTATTAAGCATCCAAATTAAAAAAAAAAACATAATCCGATAATTCAATAAGTTGAACTGATTCGAGTAATCTGCCACAGCAGAAAAAGCAAAAGCAACTAAATAAATAAGCATAAAGCATAAGTGAAAGAAAAGTTATACGAAATTACGCAAAAGAAGCTCCGCAAAAGCACTTTCCAACTTAATAAGTCCTACTTATATATTATATTGGTAGGAATACCATCACCAAAATTAAATCTGCTTTTTTAAAAAAGCAACTTGTCTTGCTTTTATAAAAAGCATGCTTTTTTTATTGCTTTATACTTTTTTATCATCTCTATCTGGAGTAGTGAAATGGACGCGATGTTCCTCTTCCTTCTATCTTCCTCCAATAATGCCTCCAATTCCGTGTCTTTCTGCGATTTCGGTCTTCCGCTACGTGGTTTGTCTCCACAGTTTCTAAAATTTTGAAACCCCTCACGACAATGTCTCTCTCTTAAAGCAGCTTCATCATAAGCTTACGATGGGCCTCAGCTATAGATTTCTTCAAATTTAAGAAGTAACATAAGTTTCCGCAAATGCACATATTCGGCACAAATCTTGACAATATTTTTGTACAAAAATAAATATGTGCTACTGATACAGCGTCACTAACATTCAAGTGTATGCTTTTACCAGATGTCCGAACTTACGATATCACATTTTACATCTGACAATTTCAGCAAAACATACAAAAGTTAGTATTATGAAGTACACAAACTTCATAATACTAACTTTTGTGTGTATTGTGTACTTTATAATACTAACTTTTGTATGTATTGTGTACTTTATAATACTAACTTTTGTATGTATTGTGTACTTCATAATACTAACTTTTGTATGTATTGTGTACTTTATAATACTAACTTTTGTGTGTATTGTGTACTTTATAATACTAACTTTTGTATGTTGTAATTTATAATACTAACTTTTGTATGTATTGTGTACTTTATAATACTAACTTTTGTATGTATTGTGTACTTTATAATACTAACTTTTGTATGTATTGTGTACTTCATAATACTAACTTTTGTATGTATTGTGTACTTCATAATACTAACTTTTGTATGTATTGTGTACTTTATAATACCAACTTTTGTGTGTATTGTGTACTTTATAATACTAACTTTTGTATGTATTGTGTACTTCATAATACTAACTTTTGTATGTATTGTGTATTTTATAATACTAACTTCTGTATGTATTGTGTACTTCATAATACTAACTTTTGTATGTATTGTGTACTTCATAATACTAAATTTTGTATGTATTGTGTACTTTATAATACTAACTTTTCTGTGTATTGTGTACTTTATAATACTAACTTTTGTATGTATTGTGTACTTTACTGTGAAAATTAATACACCCTTTATAATAAGGAGAGAGCTATGCTGGTGTTTCTCTACGTGATCGAATCAGGAATGAGGAGATTCGTAGGAGTCGAAGCTCCGTAATCATAATGTATGTCGCGTATTTCTTTGTCACTACTTTTATGCAAAATCAGATGGGAAACTAGGATTTAAATAACCTATATAGAGACTGCACGCACAATGGTCCGCTGGAGGGACTGAGTGCGGAAACCAAACGAATAACATAGAACATAGAACCTATATAGAGATTCAAAAGAACAACTTTTATTTTTTTTATCTTAAGCTTTGTAGCGGTCATGGAGCGGTACATCAATCACCATCAACCATCAATCCTGCATCTCGCAAGCAGAGTTTACTGTGCAATTAGCACGCATACAAGAGACATCAAACAGCGGGCAAGTGCTCGCCAGACAATACCAGTCTCCGCTCGCTTTTCTATGGAGGATGAGTGAACTTTCACGCTCTTCCTCATACTTGTTTTATTTAACAATGTTGTCGTTATTCAAAATACGTCTGTACAACAATCAAATCTGCCTAGGTTTTTCCTCCACAAAGTTTTGGTCCAGGTGGGGCAAATCGCATAAGTACATACCTACTTTACTACAGCCATTTTTGGGGTGCCGTTGCCAAATGGCAAAAAACGGAACCCTTATAGATTCGTCATGTCTGTCTGTCCGTATGTCACAGCCATTTTTTCCGAAACTATAAGAGCTCACAATATCTGTATACAGTCTTCTGTACCATTTGTTAGCGTTTAGTTAATCTGTGTATGTCTCGTTATGTCAATAAATGATTACTCATCATCACTTCAGCCGAAAGACGTCCACTGCTTTTTTTTTTTACTTATTATAAACTAGCGCTTGACCGCAATCCTGCCTGATGGTAAGCAGCGATACAATCGTTGATGGTAAAGCGCACTAGTTTATTAAGAGCCTATTCACTCTAGCCTTGAAGACACTCAAATTGTAGTCCGACGGAAACACCGCCAAGTTTTTCCACGACGACTGATCCTGCGCCTCCCGCATCTGGCGGTTTCGCCAGGTCGTCGGGCCACCTTGTTGGGGGCCTACCCACGCTGCGTCTTTCGTTGCGTGGTCGCCACTCGAGAACCCGTCGGCCCCTTCGGGCATTGTTCCTACGGGCAATCTGTCCCGCCCACTGCCACTTTAATGTTGCAATTTTTCGGACCATGTCGGTTACTCTCGTTATTTATTATTAAAATAGCTTTCCGCCCGCGACTTCGCCCGCGTGGAGTTCGGTTATATTGCGCTAGATTTCATATTTCCTTCGGGAATTTCAAATTTTTCCAGGATAAAAAGTACCCTATTATTTAATCCGGACTTCTAACTTTACGTTTGCAAAATTTCAAAGCAATCGGTTTAGTAGTTACGGCGTGAAAGCGGACCAAACTCATTTTCCCATTTATAATATTAGTAAGCATAAATTATTATTATAACTGTCAAAAATCCAGTTCAATGGCTTAAATAGGAGAGGTCTATATTCAGCATTGTACTACTATTGGCGGATGAAGTTTTTATTCCCGAAAATTTAATAACCCCTTTGACTCGAATACCTTCCCAGTCAACAACTGTACGACTTATAGTCTTATCTATAGGTAAAGGTTTTATTACCTGCACGCGATCATAACCTGACTGCCATGCCGCCATGTTATTGCCAGGTGAATTAATGGCGATCAATACGAAAATTGTAGGACTGCCAGGAAATAGAATTGTATGAAAAACGTGACGGTGAATTATATGTCCTTTTAATAGAAAGGGAGGTAAGGCTGTCATACCCTTACTACACATCGCGTCACACACACACACACACACACCATTTTGAAGGTTTCCGCTAATGCATTACTTCATATGTCCGAAAAATGTATCTGCTCAGCTACATAAAAAATGCAATGAATGTTGTTTGACTGTCAAATAAACTCATTGCTATACTGATAGTGTACAATTACCCCTCTGTTTTCACTGTGATAATTAATGTTATTGCATTAAAATTGAATGGATCAGTTGTGTTGCGATGTGTGCCAGGTGCGATGCGCCAAATGTTGTTGTGTCGGGAGTTTGGTCGTGGAGGGTCTCCAGATCAATCTCATCTCCCTCTGGTGCAGCATCGTTGGTCGTGTTGTTGGTTTTAACATTGCATCACCTCGCTCAACTGCCGTCTTCCTTCCTATTCACTATAGCACGCTTTACCATCAACAATTGCATCACTGCTTACCATCAGGCAGGATTGCGGTCAAGCACTAGTTTATAATTATTAAAAAAAAAATGCGCGTCAAATTTTCCGAGCCTTGAAAATTCTAGAGTCGGCTTTTGTCTAAGCATTACCAAGAGTGCACGCGACAGAAACCGTTCCGGACTATCTCTTACACAAATTAAGCGTTGCTTAGGGCACGAATGGATTAATTAACTATAATGGGAAACAAACCTAAGTGTGCCCGAAAGTTGTGTATTGAGAAGGCCTCGTCAAGATGGTAACACTAGTAACGCTAAGGGACTGAGTGCTTGGCCAGACTGCAAACGCGGGCGCGGAGCGGGCGCGGTGCGTCGTACTCAAACATATGAAATTTAATACAAGCGTCCATAGTGACCACGCGGCGCGGCGAGAGGCGCGGGCGCCTTAACGCGAGGAGCACGCGTGCAACCATAATTCGTTCATGAAAGTCTCCGCAGTGAATGCGCGGGCGGCAAGCAAGCAACCGCGCGGTGAGCGGGGATCTCAAACCCTTCCGTACTGAACGCGCGTGTTGACACCGCGCTTGACTGTGGACAGACAAATCGCGCGCGTCACCGCTCCCGCGTCGCGCCTAGCGCCGCGTGTCTGGCCAAGCACTCAAACTATTGAGAGCTCACCCTAAACTCATTTCACCTAACTTTTCAAGATAAAATGTTTACAGAAGTAATAAAAGAGTTAATAAAGAAACTAATTGGCTTATTGTCGCAAATGTGTGGGTGCCCTATGTAGGACATACAAAAAATAATCCACCCCTGTTCCTTTACTTACCTGTGCGCCAGGGCCACGGCTCTCGAATTTCCTTATGTTTTATCAAGTTTTTGACATTTATTTTATCGCCGACATAAGATTAGACGTTGAAACTTAAAATTAAATTGGCCTTCAGATTCACATCTTACTAGAAATAGGCAGGTAGGTAGGTACCTACAGTCATCATTATCATTTCAGCGTTAATCCGAGTCGCATCCGAAGCTTTTTCAGCTTTGGAGTCTGGGGTCCGTTTTACTAGTCTAACTGCTAATTTTGGCTAAACTTCGATATTTTCCTTGAAGCGACTGCTGTCTGACGTCCACAACCCGAAGGCGATATCGAACCATTGCAGTTAGACCGATTGTTGGACTTTTGAGGGCTCCAACAACCCGTAACGACTGCCACTAGATGTTCACTACAGTATAAAATAATAATATCAAAATAAAATAAAAAAATGTTTCCGGTTTTTTCTTCTAGACAAGTATCTAATTCTTTACGTGTCAATTGTGCTTTATTGTATATATCGATATTGTTAGAGCCCAGCAGGTAGCAAAACGTGAGGACCTGAACTCGATTCTCAAATTCGGCAAGTATTTTTATTTTTTATTTTTCTATCATTTTTCTATCATCAGTAGCCGTCCGATCAATAACTTAAGTATCAATAACTTAACTGTCCTTTACAAAGCTCTAAGTATCCCAATAGCAAATTTCGGAGACTAGCAGGAACAGACAGACAGATATGGTGGTGGACATGGACTATGGTCTATGACCCTGGCTTTGACACCAAATCAACTTTGTTTATAGTTTGGCAGTTTTGCATGTTTAGAGTACGAGACTTTTGGTGATATTATTATAATTTTTTTTTCTGTATTTTGGTTGTTATTGTAATTTTATGGTATTTAGTTGTAAGGTGCGTTTTGTTTGTGCGGAATACAAAATTTTTCTTTCTTCCTTTCGATACGTAGCAGTATCTACGTGGTATGGGAACAACGTGTCCTACTGAGGTCACGCAAATCCTGTATCTCACGAGCTACTGTACATAGTTACATACAACTTCCCGACATCAACCGTCGGGCAAGTGAACGCCAGACGAAACAATTATCTGGGCAGAAGTTCGTCCATTTTTATGGACGATGAGTGTTTTTTACACCCTCTAAACAGGTAACCCCGACGTGTCACATACAAAAAATGTTTTTTTTTTTGGTAAATATTATCCATACTAATATTATAAATACGAAAGTAACTCTTGTCTTTCTGGCTGTCTGTCTGTTACGCTTTCTCGTTTAAACCTCTCAACCGATTTTGATGAAATTTGGCACAGACAATCTTTAGACCCTGAGAAAGAACATAGGCTACCTTTATTTGAAAAAAAAAATGATATTCCCGAGGGAAATCTAAAAAGCGCGATTTAACCGAATTCCACGCGGGCGAAGCCGCGGGTGAAAAGCTAGTATAATTAATATAATATATACGGACAAATCACATAGATTGAGCTAGCCCTAAAGTAAGCTCGAGACTTGTAATATGGGATACTAACTCAACGATACTATATTTATAATATATACATGTAAAGATAAACATCCAAGACCCAGGCCAATCAGGAAAAGATCATTTTCCATCATGACCTGGCCGGGGATCGAACCCGAGGCCTCCACGTCGCAGGCAGGCGTGTTGACCGCTACGCCACGAAGGACAACATAATATAGAAATTTTTACCATTCATCATCATCGTCATCATCATCATCAACCTTTTATAGTCCCACTGCTGGGCACAGGTCTCCTCTCATCAGAGAAGGATTGAGCGTAATCACCACGCTTGCTCAATGCGGGTTGGCGATTTCAGACTTGGAAAGTCCAGGTTTCCTCAAGATGTTTTTCCTTCGCCTTCAGTCATTGATGTCCAAGATATACTTAGAAAGTAGTCGTGGTGGCCTAGTGGTTAAAACACCAGCCTCTCAAGTATGAGTGTGCGGGTTCGATTTCAGGTCAGGCAAGTACCAATGTAACTTTTCTAAAGTTATATGTACTTTCTAAGTATTTCCCATTACACGTAGGTATATAATTATTGAATCAATACATTTAGTAACAAACTGTCTTATAATATTTACATGTAGAAACAAACAAGCAATTTGATTTAATTGTATGGTTATCTATTTATTTTTAAGGTTGAGTCGTAATAACTACTTTAATTATTTAGTAATTAGTAGATATAGCAATACATTTTTTTTTTAAATCTGATTCTTTTTTGAGGCTTTTATGGGGATATGTTAGCCCCAACGTTCCCTTTACACTGATCTTACTTACGAAATGCAGTATAAAATCCAATAATATGAGTATAAATATAAACAAATTAATTAAAAAAAAACTAGAGCTATTCTTAAAGAACCATAATTTAGCAACATAACTTTTTCATCATCTCCGATAATGGTAAGGACTGACAAAATTAATACAACATCAATTTATTTTTATATTTATTAGTAATTTAGTACCAAAATAAATTCTTCTATTACATGGCAAGAATACATCAGATCTCATAAATAACCCTTGTCTTGCTAATATGTACAAGAGTCGTAACATTCCACCTCTTTCCGGAAATGACAACATGGCCGCCACAGACCGGTCATGGGGGTTTATTGATGTCAGGGTTTTTCCCTATGGAACAAGCTCGTTTCGCCGCAATTTCAGGGCAAAATTTACTGTACGGCTTTCAGTTCGATTTTTACTGTATCCAAGTACCTACCTATAAGTAGTGAAGATCTAATATTCTTAAAGTCTATATTTAAATTTAAGATGTCAACATCCTTGAATCCGTATAAACAAAAAAAAACATTCAAACAACCCTCTAACGTCACAACGATTTCAAATTACGAACAAACTCTTTAAATAAAATAATGTAGTATTACGTCACACCTAATCGCACAACTCCAAATTCAAAATCCCGTCTACCATCCCGAACAGAGGCAACAATCAATGGCTATCGCTGTCTCACTCTAAACAAAGCCCAAATCGTTAAAGAAAGACGCACGGGTATAAAATTCTTGGTGCCATAACGTCCTATCGATTTTTCGTCTGACGTACGCTTTGGTCCCCCATTTATATTGAATGAAGCGAGCCTACAACTACTTGTGTATGATTCAGACCACTAGATAAAGTATACTGCCATGTTTTGTTGAGCAACGTTGAATATTAGATGCGGCTTTTAGCATATTGCGTAGAACGGAGCACTTGCAAGGATAAATTGTTCACGTTCTAGAGAAAATGGGGGCTCCATGTTGCGGCTGAGGAATCTTTATCGCAGATTTACGCAAGGAGGAAAATAAATAATTCAAAGAGAGAAGCGGTAACTTTTCTTTCAGTCTCTTCGGTTAATCCTGAAAGGTTTAAATTAATGGAACCCAAAGCTCTTTAATAAATGGCGTCGTCTCATTCAATATTCATTCACGCTGTAGAATCGATTTTCGAGGAGGATGGCGAAAATTGAAAGTGAAACATTCAATATTTTATTAATCACTAGTTCAAGTGAAGTTTTGTAGGCGAAGGCCGAAATATGTTGTTTTAAAAACGTATGAGAATGTTTTCTTGTCTTCAATAATTTACGGTAAGGATGTATAATGAAATATTTTGCGTGACTTTTTGCAGCTCATTAAATTCTATGAATCATAATATCTATGGCTGACGATGTATGATTTGTACTCAATATTTAGAATGCGAACTAATGTTTATACATGTCACAAACAGCACTGTGTGACGCCATATAATTGAAGCGAGGACAACGGTGTGTAGTATGAATTAGCTAAATGGAACAAAACATAGGAAGCCATCAAGGCCCTTACGGTCATAGACAGAGGCAGATTTTCATGTGTAACATCAACAGCATCAAACAATTTCATTCCAAACAAGTGATTTGATTCCATGTAGGCGGATCTGATCTGCATTGATTTCAGTTGAAAACAATTTTCCGCAATATGCTAATCTGAATTATCGTCCACTGTAACGGCTATTGTTGTCATCCATATTGCCATCTGGTACTTGTTGTTGAACCTGTAGAAGTATACTGCTAGAAGTAGGGAAGCATTGTGTTTACCTGCCATCCTTGCAGCAGCAATGAGCGGTCTACAGTCCGAAGCCACATAACCGCGTCCCCTGCTTGGAAGTCACGTAGTCGGTGGCAGCGCGTGTGGAGGAACAAGCCCAGGCACTTGAGCAGCTCCGACGTGGAGGCCTGGATGACGGTCTTGCGTGGCACCACCACCGGAGGCCCGGAGGAGGCCGGCAGCTTGTCGTAGCACAGCACATTATTGTTCAGCGCATTGGCGCGCGCGGTGTCGGGAGGCGGCGCGGGCGTAGGCGCTGGCCGCGCATACACGCCCGGCACGTGCGCGTTCTTGTTGCGGTCCAGCGGCGCGTTGTCCGTCAGCGGCGCCCGGAATGTTGCCACACTCTTGCTCTTGCATTCCAGCTTCTTCTTATTATTGTTCGCCGTTGAAAACCGCTTCCAAGAAAGCGCGTTTATGAATAGCGAATGTTTTTTCAGATTCTTTTCCAGAGCAGTCTTCTCGGATATAATCTTGGCGGCGTCGTCGAGGGTGGCGCGGCGCTCGTCGCGCGGCAGTTCGCGGTTCTCACGATTCTTGGCGTTGTTGAGCCGCTCGTAAGAGTAGGCGAGCGCAGCGCGGTCGGGGAGCGGCGCGGCGGCGGGCGGGCGCCGCTCGCGCGGGCTGAAGCTCAGCACGGTGCCCATGAGGCCCGCGCGCGTGCAGCCGCTAGGTGCCCGCATGCATCACGTGTGCGGCCGACGACGGCGGCGACCCGAGTGGGCTCGATAGCGCCGCGCCTGCGCGCTCCGCCCGCCGCTATCGACCGCTGCGCGCGCACTCAGCTGACGCCGCTCCAGCCCCGCCCGCCCCGGTAAACAAACCCCTGGCACCACGGAATTACTTATCGGTTATTAATTCCAATTAAAACCGACGTCTCTCACCGGAGCTGTCGCCGTTACCAGCTCAGTTCATAAGTGACGACTGCGCACTTCAGTTCAATACACAATGAATATCGTTTGATTGGAAAATCATTCAATTGACTAAGTAATATAATATACTCCTCAATACGCACTCAATTGCAATTATACGCGTACATGCGCGACTGCTCTATCATCAATCATATCCGCACAGACAGCACAATGACACTCATTATACACTGAAGAGCCACGACCGCCGCCCATTTTTACAAATTTTGTATAAAACTGGGTCGTTTTTCAATTGCAAAAGTACATTAGTTAGGACAGGAGACTGGCAGGTCGGGATTATTGCGGATGTTACATAATAATGCGGCTGTGGCCGCTCCGGGACTATAATCAAATCCCGAAGTTCCGAACGGCTGCGGCTGTTACCGTTGATAGGCCTATGTTTGGAGAACTCGATGTGGGTTGAATCGGGTCTGACCTCGATGCTTTTCATTACAACCGCAGGGCAATTAAAAAGTTTTAGATGAATGAGCTCTAATGCTAATGTGTAAGCCTTGTTACCTACGTAATATGGAATTGCAGAGTAGGTAAACTGAAAAGTTTATAGTTTCAATCGGTTTTCATGGTAACGAAATAGAGCATGTCAAGCGACGGAACAAGAAGTAGGTACATATGTTATGAGCAAAGTATTAAAACAAAATCAAAATCAAAAGTCATTTATCAAATTAGGCTGAGAATCAGTACTTTTTGAACGTCAATATTACATAAGACAGTCCCCCAAAACGCCCACCCATCCACACTTCCTAGTGCTTTCGCTGGGAAGAAGAAGTGGCGGAACTAACTCTCCAGCAGCACAGCTGTCAGTTCATAAAACACATGACTATATAGAATAATATGTCATCATCATCATCCCAGCGTTAATCCCAGTCGCATCCGAAGCCTTTTTCAGCTTTGGAGTCTGGGGTCCGCTTTTACCAGTCCAACTGCTGATATGGCTAAACTTCGACATTTTCCGTGGAGCGACTGCCGTCTGACCTCCACAACCCGAAGGCGATATCGAAGCATTGCAGCTAGACCAATTGTTGGACTTTTTGAGGGCTCCAACAACCCGTAACGACTGCCTCTAGATGTTCGTATGGCAACCGGGACCAACGGCTTAACGTGCTTTCCGAGGCACGACCAGACCAGTGCAAATATTCATATTCATGCATACAAATACTTGCATTGTGCGGGGATCGAACCCGCGCCACCTTACGCAGCGGCCGCGTCTGCTACCGCTATGCCACGGAGGCTGTCATATCGTATAGAATAATATGTATAGTGAATATATTAGGAAGTAAGAAAGTAATATGGCTAAGAAGAAAAAAGACTCAAGAAGGTATTAATGAATAACCTTTTTGTAGTAGTGGTCGTCGAGTCGTTGAGATCCTCAATTTTTGAGTTGAGCTAATGGATTAGTGACAAAAATGCTTGCACTGAATCGACTTGTCTATTCAAACTGTGTCATTATCATTATCATCACAGCGTTTATCCCGGTTGCAACCGTGGCTTTCGCGTTGGAGCCCGGGGTCCGCTTTCCTGCACATTCTCCTCCCATTTCGCACGATCTTTATGATTTAAGACGCATCTTGTGATAAGAACTTGATGGCACGCATGTCATCTCTTACAATCTCAAGCCAGCATTCAAAGTGTGTGACACTACAAAAACTATTTTAGACATCTTTCTATATGGTCTTCACATGGTCTAACCACGATCATGTTTGCACTTTAAATGAGATTGTGATCTCTGTGTTTGTTTCGGCCTTTCTTCACAGCGTAGTTAGATAGGAAATGCCGAAGCATCATCATCTCAGCCGAAAGACATCCACTGCTGGACATAGGCCTCCCCCAAGGTTCTCCACGATGACCGGTCCTGGTCCTCCCGCATCCAGCGGTTTCCCGCGACCTTCACCAGGTCGTCAGTCCACCTTGTCGGAGACCTACCCACGCTGCGTCTTCCGGTACGGCAGACGCCGAAGCTTATTTTTTTTTTATTATGACGCGTAAAAGTGATGCTTTTTATGATAAACATTTTCACTTAATTTCTTGTCTATTATGTGAATGATAATTTATTTATTAGTAACGGTAAGTAAACAAAATGAGATGACGTCTCATAGACACGTGACTCATGAATACTACTGGCGCCGAGCCGAATTGGGATGAAGTCAAGAAGATGATGTTGATGACAATTTAAAAATAAATCCAAATATGTCCAATATTTGCAACGGCTGGCCATACGTTTGGCGCAGTATTTAATCCATCGACTGCTGCGCCGCTTGTCGCGGGTTCGACTCCCGCAAAGAACAAATATCTGTATTGCCTACAAGTAGTTGTTCTGGGTCTGGCTGTTTGTGTATATATGTAAAGAAAACCCCGCCCGCCGTGCCTTGGCCCCCTTTGCCCGCGCATGTATTGCCTACCGCACATGTATTAAGTTACCACTTTTTGCAAAATAATTTTTATTTTTTAAAAGGATTTTTTTTAAAGTATAGCCCGGCTTTGCAGGCACTAAGTACCTTCACGAATCGGACAGGGTTTTATTTACATATTGTATAGTATTAAAATATAATAGTAGTAAAAATTCCTAGTGTGAGGCCATGATTAAAAAAAAATAGCATCCCTACCACCCTGTACACAAAATGAAAGTACTATAGAAGAGTTATTACAACAACGTGTTAAACGTATAGTCTGACACTGAATTCCTGGAACGATGCGTCAGCATATACGAGTCTTTTATTCCATACCAAGGGGTGGAATAAAAGAATTGTTCGTAGAATTTAGGGCCAATAAGCGGAATATTTTCCCTTTTGATGGTACTTAGTCATAGATCTATCTCATAGATCTAGATCTTCTTCTTCTTCTTCAGCCTATAGATAACCACTGTTGGACAAAGGCCTCCCCCGAGGCTTTCCACGCTGACCGGTCTTGTGCTCACTAGGTCCACCTTGTTGGGGTCCTCCCTACGCCGCGTCTTCCGGTACGTGGCCGCCACTCCAGAACCTTACTGCCCCATCGGCCATCGGTTCTACGAGCAATGTGCCCTGCCCACTGCCACTTAAGTTTAGCGACTCGAAGAGCTATGTCAGTGACTTTGATTCTTCTGCGGATCTCCTCATTTCTGATTCGATCACGCAGAGAAACTCCGAGCATAGCATTTTCCATCGCCCTTTGTGTGACTCTGAGCCTTCGTATGAGGCCCATTGTGAGAGACCACGTTTCAGTTCCGTAAGTCATCACTGGCAACACACACGGGTCAAAGACTTTAGTCTTGAGACACTGTGGTATCTTGGACGACGAGAAGATATAGCATAGCTTCCCGAACGCTGACCAGCCGAGCTGGATTCGACGAGACACCTCTTTCTCGAAGATTGTAGATTGGTAGTCGCTCCATGTAAAATACTGGTATTCAGCTGAAACCGGTTAGACTGGAAGCTGGAAGCTGACCTCATTATAGCTTAGTTGGGAAAAGTCTAGTCTAGGGAGATGGTGATACTCATTTTATGAAGAGGTAAGTAAGATTTGACCTTCGTAACCTTCCAGTTAGGAAGGTCCAACTTCGAGAAAGAGGTCAATCGTCGAATCCAACCCGGCTGGGCTGCTTTCGGGAAGCTACGTAGAATCTTCTCGTCCGAAATACAGCAGTGTCTCAAGACTAAAGTCTTTGACCAGTGTGTGTTGTTAGTGAAGACTTATGGATTGAGACGTGGTCGTTAAAAATGGACTTTATAAGAAGGCCCAAGGTCACTCAAAGGGCAATGGAGAGGGCTATGCTTGGGGTTTCACTGCGCGGTCGAATCAGGAAAAAGGAGATCCGCAGAAGAACGAGAGTACCCGACATAGCCCGAAGAATTGCAACACTAAAGTGGCAGTGGGCTGGGCACATTGCCCGTGGGATCGATGCCCGATGGGGCCGACGGGTTCTCGAGTGGCGACCACGCACCAGAAGACGCAGCGTGGGTAGGCCCCCGACAAGGTGGACCGATGACCTGGTGAAGGTCGCGGGAAACCGCTGGATGCGGGAGTCGCAGGACCGGTCGTCGTGGAGAACCTTGGGGGAGACCTATGTCCAGCAGTGGACGTCTTTTGGCAGAAATGATGATGACGAAGTAAGGTTGCCTGGAAGAGATCGCATTAGCGATAAGGCCGCCCATTGTATGGTTTTTTTATGTTGAATGTATTTTGTTCGATGTTATGTTTGATTGGAAAATATATAAATAATTAAATAAGAAGAATTTGTCTTTGGGTTTGTGTGGAGCGTGTGAGCGTGTTATTTTTGCATTTAATTTAAAAAAAACATTTATTAACAATTAGGTTAATTGTTAATAAAGATTTTTTAGGTTAACATCACGCTGCAGTCTTTAAGAGATGATTGATTGCTGCGCTGCGTGTCGCGGGTTCGATTCCCGCACGGAACAAATATTTGTATGACCTTAACAGGTAGTTGTTCTGGGTCTGGTTGTTTCTGTGTGAGTTTATATGTTTGTAAACGCACCCACGATACAGGAGAAGTTCCTAATGTGGGGTAGTCTTTTTTTTTAAAGGATAAAATGACAAAAGGAATACTAAGTGCAAAACTGAAGTGACGGCACTTCATGGGCAAGGTGGGCAGGCGATGCAATGAAACGCGTCGTGGATCACAATTTCACGTGGACTTAGTCGAGTTACAACATCGATCACTTATACACTATATTCTCGCCAAATTCCATAAAGAATTGAGATAAACAAACCAATTTAGGGTTATCACAACTCACGTTTTACAAATCTTCTGTTATTTACATGATTATCGACTTTTACATGTTAACTATTTATTAAAAATTCCTATTGCAGCATATTTCAATAGAATCACTAAAATAACATGCATTATAACTTGGTATTTCGAAAAACCATTAAAAAGTCGACATTAATTTTACGTGGTAGCCCTACAAAAAAGAAAGATGGATGAAATCCAGGTATTAAACATACTTTGTGGAATTCAACCAATGAATAAAGTTGAGGCATTTGTCAATACGATTTTGTGTATTTTAATTACCTTTAAATCAACTGCATAACACATGCATTGTAATACTTTCAAGTATGGACTATGTATAATATATATATGTATCAAAAAAATTATGCTATTAGGAAATTAGCTTACATGTGTGTCATATTTCATTCAAATTGGTTAAGCATTCTATGCAAATTATGAATATCTAAACAAATAAACTGTTTACATTAGTAGGAAGTAGAATGATTACTTTTATGAAAATCATCTATCTAGAAAAGGTTTTTAATATCTGTCTTTTAGGCGTAAACTACTCGTTGCCTAGCAACAGCTTGTTTACCTCTATTCTTTATCGAATTTGGCCGACATATTGACGCTTGAAAGGCAATCATATCTAAGCGACAAAAATTCGTAAATTGAGTTATATACACCATTCGAACCACCAGATTTTTGTACGTCGTTTGCTGTATATAACTCAATTTACGATTTTTTGTCGCTTAGATATGATTGCCTTTCAAGCGTCGATATAGATACACAGTCTCGAACAAAACTCTTATCAAAAATGGCGACAAGTATTAAGCAGTCTAGTCAAAATAAATATCTCCACTTACGCGTTCTACACACACAAACACACCCCCACATCCCTACACACCCACACATACACGCATATACACACGCATACACATACACACATAGGGATGTAGTTTAATTAATTATTAACTTTAGTACTAGTCTGGAACTGCAGTATAACTTATTGTTTAGCTAGGCGTCGATAGCTGCGCCACAGTTTTAACTTTTGTAGCTATCTTCGTTTCAATTTGTAAACTTATGTCCTAAAACTTGTTCCAAATAAACGTTTATTATTATTATTATTTCTTTTATTTACCTTCCTTACATATAATTTACATTTTTAAATATTTGTATAAAAAAAAAAACAAAAACATTTAAAAATATAAAAAATAGTAGCCCACCGGTATCGGGAACAGGGTCCAAGCTACCGGCGGTCAGGGCTCCAGAGAGAGGAACTTCCTGACAATGCGAGCCGTGTCCAGCAGTACCGCTTTCTGAATCAAGCCCTTGATCCAGCCGCCTAACGAGAGCCTCCTGAGGTGTTGGTCGATGCTCTTGGCTATTAAGCCATTGGCTGTCACGACTATCGGTACAATGATTGCTGAATCCACTTCCCACATGTCGACAACCTCGTGAGCCAAATCAAGGTACTTGATTTGTTTATCTTTCTCGGCTTTCACGAGGTTCTCATCATGCGGGATGGTTATGTCAACAATCATTGCACGCCGCTCTGATCGATCCACCATCACTATATCAGGCTTATTGGCAACAATAGTCCTGTCAGTGATGATGGATCGATCCCAGTACAATGTGATATGGCCATTTTCGAGAACTGGGTCGGGCATATACCTGTAGTACGGCACCTCCGATTCCACAAGGTTGTATTTCAGAGCAAGTTGTTGATGAATTATCCTGGCTACAAGGTTGTGTCTATGCAAGTACTCTCCATTAGCTAGACGAGAACACCCGGAAATAATATGTCTGATTGATTCACCCGGCCGGTGACATGCCCGACAGATGTCAACTGTGCCGTCCTTCACAATGAATTTCCGGTAATTGTTCGTCATCATAACTTCGTCCATAATTGCACAGACAAAACCTTCGGTTTCCCCAAAGAGGTCACCGTAACGTAGCCAGGCTACGGACGCTTGAAAATCTACATCCGGCCCGCGTAGGGCTCGGAAAAAGCGTCCGTGAAGCTCCTTGCTCTGCCATACCTCCATGCGATCGTTAGTTTCAAGCACTACTGGTTTGCGCCAGTTCTCTTTAGCCAAGGAGAGCGGAGTGAGGCCCTTGTCAACCGCGACCACATCTCGATGCATTCCCACGTCAGTTTTCAGGAAGTATTCCCTGAGACTGCATACCTCGCGATTGTGGAGTGTCTTAGCGTTTAAAAAGCCTCGACATCCACATTTTCGCGGGATATACAGTCTCATAACCGATGACCATGGGTGATGCAATCGATTTGCAGTCAACAACGTACGGACCCTCTGATCCAGGGCGTCAAGTTCGGTCTGAGTCCATTTGAGTATGCCGAAAGAGTACATCAATACCGGCATGACCCAACCGTTGAAAGCGCGCACCTTATTTCCGCCTGATAGAAGACTATTAAGTACTTTTTTTCAGGCGGCCAAAGAAGCGTTCCTTCAACGATTGCTTCATGTCAGTAACATTGATACCCAACGCTTCCGACATACCCAAATACTTATAGGTTTCGGATGCAGAGAGGGATCTAAGGTTTATGGAACCAGTGAGTTGGGTTCCCACGGATTCCACAATCTCTCCTCGCTGTACATGCATGACCGCACATTTGTCCACACCGAATTCCATCCTGATGGCGCTACTGAAAGTTTCAGTAATTTTCAGTAGCTCCTTCAGTTGTGAATTGGTGTGAGCAAAAAGTTTCAGGTCATCCATGTAGAGGAGGTGCGATATAACCTGACCACCTCTCCTCAGCCGATAGCCTAGACCTGAATCCTCCAATAGTGTGCTTAAAGGATTCAGTGCTAAGCAAAACCAAAGTGGGCTCAAACTATCGCCCTGGAATATACCTCGCTCAATCCTTATCGGTTCGCTATTCCTCTGAATATTTCGACATCCTGGATAGCGAAGGACTGTTCTCCATTGTGACATACATGTCATCAGGAAGGTGCGCAAAGTTGCATCTACTTTATACAACTCTAGCACCCGCATGAGCCATGTATGTGGCACAGAGTCATAGGCCTTCTTGTAATCTATCCAACATGTCGACAGATCCTTTCGGGAACGACGAACCTGCTGGCTAATGGCCATATCAATAAGGAGTAGCTCCTTAGTACCGCGGGACCCGTTCCTACATCCATTTTGAGAGGCAGACATGATGGAGTTGCTGTCAATATGCGTATTAATTTTTGCTTTCAAAATGGATGTAAGAACTTTATAGACCATCGGTAAACATGTGATCGGCCTATAATTTTTGGGTTCCGCGGTGCTACCTGATTTATGGAGCAGGTGGGTTATTCCTGTTGTTAGGAACTGGGGTAGCGAACCAGACTCTAAAGCAGTCTGGAACTGAGATTCCAAGCAAGCGTGCGACCCGGAAAACCATTTAATCCAAAAGTTATGTAGCCCATCCGGCCCTGGAGACTTCCAATTAGGCAACGGACGGACTGCACGAGCTACATCTTGGGGGCAGATGGTAATAGCCCCCATTTCTGGTACTGGATCGCAGGCTCGCTCAACATCCCGAGTCCAACCACCTTCGGTGTGACTGACAGGCACCGACCAGATATTGCGCCAGAATGAACGCGTGGCATCATCATCCGGTAGGCACGTGTCAGTGACACCTTGGTCTGATCGCTCCCAAGCTCTATAGACCCACCTTTCATCGCTTTGGAAATTGCGATTCTGAGAATACCGCTCCACTCTTCGCCTGTACCGACGAATACGGTTTGCCCATGCATATATTTTCTGTTTAAGAAAGTCGATGCGCTCTGTGACGCGTAACAAATAGTCTCGGGTACTAACATCAGTCCCCGAGAATGCCCGCCTCACAAAGCGCATCACTCTAGGGCGTGTATTGCCCTCCCTGAAACTAATAAGCTTGCCAATGAGTGCTCTAGTCTCTCCGATACGACGTTCAATCCTGCACTGCCAAGCTGGTACAGCTGGTTTTGGTCGTGTGGCTCTGTCACTGTCTGGGAATTTGACATGAGCCACACGACATATCGCAACAGCTCCACAGTACAAGATTGAATGTGTATCAGCCAGATCTTTGCTGTCCTTTAAATAATTAGACAGCTGAGAGTCTAGAGCACACACCAGCGCCTTGTTTTTTTTATGCATGGGCAATCGAGGTAAACGTGGTCTAAGTTCAGGCGGAGTAGAGCGGTACTCACGGAAAGCATCCTCCAAAGCGCTCCTTACTTTTTCATTGCATTGAGGAGTCACGGATATAGCCTCATCATCATCCTCTTCATCGACGAGGTTGGGTCGCGATGGAACACTGTTAAATTGTACCGCGACCAGTGATGAAGCAGGCGTAACATGGCTATTCCGTGACTCGAGGCGTAGGCGATCAAGCACCACATCATCCAGCATATGGTTACGCTGGATGACCCGCACCTGATCCGACAGTCGTTGCGCCGACACGTTGACAGCTGGCTCAAGCACCTGAAACAGAGAGAGCATCCGACCACGGTACGCAGTCAAGTTACTTCCCCCCTCTGTAGCCCCAAAGTATGCGCGCATGACGTTCTCGTTGATTGATTGAGTCCATTTCATGCGCTGCACATTTCCACCGGTAGCGGGGCCCTATCAGAGGCCGGTGGGCCTCGAGGTCCCAAGCAGTCCGGCGGCCGGCGTCCTCCCCGTCGGCGAACAGGTGGTGGCGTCGTCGGCGGAGAGAAATACTCGTCGCTCGAGCTCAACGCAACTGCCGCGGCCGGGGTCATCACAGCGTTCACAGTGGGGCTGGAGACCGGCGGCGGCGAGGCGGAGCTGGGCGACGAGTCCGGAGGTGGTGAGCGTGCACGGCGAGCGGCAGATCTTGTCAACATCTTCGATATTATTTTCTATTTTTTCCAATATTTCTCGGTTTGACATAACAGATGTCACAGGTTTTCTTGGCTATTTTTGTTAAAAACATATTCAAAAATTTATTTGCGTTGTATAGGTATAGGTTCTGATTTTTACGTCTTTTTACTTCTTAAAATAAATATAAAACAGCTTCTAATAAAATAATTTTAAATATAAATGCGATGAGAAAAAATAAACGTTGACGTTGACGTTGGTGTTGCCGTGTTATTATTATTCCTTTATTTCATTGTGTATACATATAAATTACATTTTTAAATATTTCTACAAAAAGAATATATAAAAAACATTTAAAAATATAAAACAATAGTAGCCCACCGGTATCGGGAACAGGGTCCAAGCTACCGGCGGTCAGGGCTCCAGAGAGAGGAACTTCCTGACGATGCGAGCCGTGTCCAGCAGTACCGCTTTCTGAATCAAGCCCTTGATCCAGCTGCCTAACGAGAGCCTCCTGAGGTGTTGGTCGAGGCTCTTGGCAATTAAGCCATTGGCTGTCACGACTATCGGTACAATGATTGCTGAATCCACTTCCCACATGTCGACAACCTCGTGAGCCAAATCAAGATACTTGATTTGTTTATCTTTCTCAGCTTTCACGAGGTTCTCATCATGTGGAATGGTTATGTCAACAATCATTGCACGCCGCTCTGATCGATCCACCAGCACTATATCAGGCTTATTGGCAACAATAGTCCTGTCAGTGATGATGGATCGATCCCAATACAATGTGATATGGCCATTTTCGAGAACTGGGTCGGGCATATACCTGTAGTACGGCACCTCCGATTCCACAAGTTTGTATTTAAGAGCAAGTTGCTGGTGAATTATCCTGGCTACAAGGTTGTGTCTATGCAAGTACTCTCCGTTAGCTAGACGAGAACACCCGGAAATAATGTGTCTAATTGATTCTCCCGGCCGGTGACATGCCCGACAGATGTCAACTGTGCCGTCTTTCACAATGAATCTCCGGTAATTGTTCGTCATCATAACTTCGTCCATAATTGCAAAGACAAAACCTTCGGTTTCCCCAAAGAGGTCACCGAAACGTAGCCAGGCTACGGACGCTTGAAAATCTACATCGGGCCCGTGTAGGGCTTGGAAAAAGCGTCCGTGAAGCTCTTTGCTCTTCCATACCTCCATGCGATCATTTGTGTCAAGCACTACTGGTTTACGCCAGTTCTCTTTAGCCAAGGAGAGCGGAGTGAGGCCCTTGTCAGCCGCGACCACATCTCGATGCATCCCCACGTCGGTTTCTAGGAAATAGTCCCTGAGACTGCATATCTCGCGATTGTGGAGAGTCTTGGCGTTTAAAAAGCCACGACCTCCACATTTTCGCGGGATATACAGCCTCATAACTGATGACCGTGGGTGATGCAATCGATTTGCAGTCAGTAGCGTACGGACCCTCTGATCCAGGGCGTCAAGCTCGGTTTGAGTCCATTTGAGTATGCCGAAAGAGTACATCAATACCGGATGTTGGGTAATGACCCAACCGTTGAAAGCGCGCACCTTATTTCCGCCTGATAGAAGACTATTAAGTACTTTCTTCAGGCGGCCAAAGAAGCGTTCTTTCAACGATTGCTTCACGTCAGTAACATTGATACCCAACGCTTCCGACATACCCAAATACTTATAGGTTTCGGATGCGGAGAGGGCTCTAAGGTTTATGGAACTCGTGAGTTGGGTTCCCACGGGTTCCATAATCTCTCCTCGCTTTACATGCATGACCGCACATTTGTCCACACCAAATTCCATCCTGATGGAGCTACTGAAAATTTCAGTAATTTTCAGTAGCTCGTTCAGTTGTGAATTGTTGGGAGCAAAAAGTTTCAGATCATCCATGTAGAGGAGGTGCGATATAACCTGACCACCTCTCCTCAGCCGATAGCCTAGACCTGAATCCTCTAATAGTGTACTTAGAGGATTCAATGCTAAGCAAAACCAAAGTGGACTCAAACTATCGCCCTGAAATATTCCTCGCTCGATCCTTATCGGTTCGCTATTCCTCTGAATATTTCGACATCCTGGATAGCGAAGGACTGTCCTCCATGTCCTCATACACGTCATCAGGAAGGTGCGCAGAGTTGCATCCACTTTATACAACTCCAGCACCCGCATGAGCCATGTATGTGGCACTGAGTCATAGGCCTTCTTATAATCTATCCAACATGTCGACAGATCCTTTCGGGAACGACGAACCTGTTGGCTAATGGCCATATCAATAAGGAGTAGCTCCTTAGTACCGCGGGACCCGCTCCTACATCCATTTTGAGAGGCAGACAAGATGGAGTTGCTGTCAATATGTTTGTTAATTTTAGTTTTCAAAATGGATGTAAGAACTTTATAGACCGTCGGTAAACAGGTGATCGGCCTATAATTTTTGGGTTCCGCGGTGCTACCTGATTTATGGAGCAGGTGGGTTACTCCAGTAGTTAGGAACTGAGGTAACGAACCAGACACTAAGGCAGTCTGGAATTGAGATGCCAAGCGAGCGTGCGACCTTGGAAACCATTTTATCCAAAAGTTATGCAGCCCGTCCGGTCCTGGAGACTTCCAGTTAGGTAACGGACGGACTGCATGAGCTACATCTTGGGGGCAGATGGTAATAGGGCCCATTTCAGGTATTGGATCGCAGGCTCTCTCGACATCCCGGGCCCAGTCACCTTCAGTGTGACTGACAGGTACCGACCAGATACTGCGCCAAAATGAACACATGACATCATCATCCGGTAGGCACGTGTCAGTCACACCTTGTTCTGGTCGTTCCCAGTCCCTATAAACCCTCCTTTCATTGCTTTGGAAGGTGCGATTCTGGGTGTACCGTTCCACTCGTCGTTTATATCTTCTAATACGGTTCGCCCATGCATACACTTTCTGCTTCAGGAAGTCGATGCGCTCCGTGACACGGGCCATATAGTTTTGAGGGCTGGTATTTGTACCTGAGAATGCCCGCCTCACAAAGCGCATCACTCTAGGACGAGTATTTCCCTCCCTGAAGCAGATTAGTTTACCGATGAGTGCTCTGGCCCCACCAATACGACGTTCAATCCTGTGCTGCCAAGCTGGTATTACTGGTTTCGGTCGTGTAGCTCTAGAGTCACTGGGAAATTTGACACGACAAGCTGCTACAGCTGCGCAGTACAGGATTGAATGAGTATCAGTGAGGTCCTCGCAGGTATCAAAATAATTTGATAACTGCGCATCCAGAGCACCCATCAGTGCCCTATTTCGGTTATGCATGGGCAAACGTGGCAGGCGTGGTCTTAGCTCTGCCGAGATGGAACGATATTCCCGAATCGCAGCCTCCAAAGCATTTCTTAACTCCTCATTGCACTGGGTACTTACATTTGTAGCCCTATCATGACTTCCCTCGTCAGCATAGATTGTTGGCTGCGGTGGTATCTCCGCAGACTGCGACTGGTGAGCAATGATACGGCTACTCTGCATTTCGTTTCGCAGGCGGTCAAGCCAAGGTTATTAATATTGTTAGCAAAAAGAATTTTAAAGACTTGTAGCAACTCGCACCTACTCTATGTATGCCTACATCTAATATATCTATGCCGATCTATTATAAATTTAGACGGCTGTCTGATTGACAGGATCCTTTGCTCCTGAGATCTTGGACGGTAAGGTGGTTGAATTGGTGGTCGGTGCGATTTGCAGTAAGTCAGTCATTTTGTTGGTTTTCGCTGTAAATGGTGTTAAACTGATGGCTGTTTGTGTCATTTTAAGGTTATAAAATTGAGTTATCCATACTAATATTATAAATGCGAAAGTAACTCTGTCTGTCTGTCTGTCTGTCTGTCTGTGACGCTTTCCCGCTTAAACCTCTCAACCGATTTTGATGAAAGTTGGCGCAGACAATCTTTGGACCATGGGAAAGAGTTCCCGAGGGAAATCTAAAAAGCGCGATATAACCGAACTCCACGCGGGCGAAGCCGCGGGCGGAAAGCTAGTTGATTATAAATCATTGTTTCTGATTTGTGTTGTACTTTTCTTTGTGTAAATCTCTCTCCTGATCCTAAAAATATACATTAATTTAAAATCAGCTTTAAGTGCCGTGTATAAAGTTCTTATCACAAAGCAGTACAATTATTTTTTATGACCGAGTCTGACATCAAACCAAATTCAACCTTACACGCATGCATTAAAGTCAGAATTATAAAGTAAATAAGTACTAGATGAAAGAAGCACCCAAATGCTGCGTTATGCGCTTGTTCAGTTTAACCATTTTTTTACGCTGATTGTGAATCTAGTGTGTAAGTGATCGATGAGTTACAAGCTAAAGTTGTTACAAGAATTTTACTCGGTGATAGGCCATAACATCGGCTGCCGGCAGAAGTTACCACCCACCAGACAAAGCCTTGCCGCCAAACGATTCGTCGTGTTCCGGCATGATGTCTGGTGAAGCCGTACGGAGGACGAATCTGAGCAGTTGTATTGCGATGTGTGCCGGGTACAATGCGTCAAATGTTGTTGTGTCGGGAGTTTGGTCGTGGAGGGTCTCCACATCTATCTCCCTCTGGCGCAGCATCGTTGGTCGTGTTGTTGGGTTTAACGTTGCACCACCTCGCTCAACTGCCGTCTTCCTTCCTATTCACTAAGTTTTTTTAAGTGATTGGGCTTAATAAACAAGCGCGCTTCACCATCAAAGATTGCATCACTGCTTACCATCAGGCGGAATTGCAGTCAAGTGCTAGTTTATAAAATTTATTAAAAAAAAAAAAGAATACTAGCTGGGTCGGATAATATCCGGATGAATCCAGAATGATCCAGATGTATGCCCATGTTTATAGACCAACTGTGTGTCAAATCCCTACTATTATTATAAATGCGAAAGTAACTCTGTCTGTCTGTCTGTTACGCTTTCACGTCTAAACCACTGAGCTGATTTTATTGAAATTTGGAACAAAGATAGAGTTGACCTTGAGAAATAACATAGGATAGTTTTGATTCCGGACTTTTGAAGAGTTCTCTTGGAAACGCGATATAACCGAATTACACGCGGGCGGAAAGCTAGTTTCATTATAAATTCGGCTGATGAGTCACTCAAAATCAGTATACATATTAAAAACGACTAGAAGAGATTTCAATGAAACCTAATATCCGACTGTAATGTTGACTGACAGCCGAGAGGCCTCTTCAGAGACAAAGTAAGTATACATTTTTAAGGTTCCGCGAAGATACTTTCGTTTTAGTCAAGTAAGACAATGGCGCCGATTCTTTTATTCACAAACTAAACTAATTTTAAGTTATGTGCATCTCTTTCTTTCCATTTCGTTAAGAAAAGGATAGAAGATAACATTTTAGTTTAATCCTGTCAAACTAAGATACTTCACAGAGAGTTTAAAAGCGATTAAACAATATGTAAAGAAAACCCTGTCCGATCCGTGAAGTTATTGTTAGGTATCGTTAACTGATCCTAATAATGCCTACAAAGCCGGGCTAAACTTAAAAAAAATCCCCCTATAAATAAATATTATTTCGAAAAAGCGAAGTAACAATTAACATGTGCGGTAGGCAACACGGCAGGCATACATGCACGGGTGAAGGGTCACAGGGCACGCGGCACGTGGTCGCATCACTCAAAATAATACCTACTATCTAAAAAGGTGTCGCCACTTTTTTAAAAATTATCAAATTTTGGGGAAGTTGGAATTAATTCACGGAAAAAGATTATTTCAAAATTCATTAATATTTTTATTATGACGGTTATGTAAAATTTCATAGGTATTTTATTTTGTCATGTGTATACCTAACCTTTATTATCCTTTTGGGTCGGACGGGGTTTTCTTAATGGAACGGGGGACTAATTTGACAGGTCTAAACTAACATTTTATCTTCTGTCCTTTTCTTACCGAAATGGAAAAAAAAATGCACTGAACTTATAGGAGATGTTTCATTTTGGGCCACCACTGTGTACGCTATATGGATAAAACGGAAAAAAAAATTAAAAGATTTTCATAAAAATACTACTAAATTAATTTGAATAAAAATACAAGTATACATAATTAATTATTTGAAACGTTTTTTAGTGAGATAACCCTTTATTAAGGTAGCCATGACAGTGGCTATGACGTTTGATTGGCGACTTTGACAGTTCTATTTTCCCGCTGTGTTCGTGTCGAGTGTTAATTTGAATTGATTGTGTTTATTAAATGGGCCGTATGTTCGGAATTCATATTTTGTTTTTTTCGCAGTCATATGGTAGATAATATAGATACGATAGCCTTAGATACATGACACATCAATCAAA
This sequence comes from Sesamia nonagrioides, assembly GCA_017933935.1. Classification (NCBI taxonomy): domain Eukaryota; kingdom Metazoa; phylum Arthropoda; class Insecta; order Lepidoptera; family Noctuidae; genus Sesamia; species Sesamia nonagrioides. Next base: position 149,541 of record JADWQK010000063.1, on the reverse strand, counting down.
TGTCACTGTCAAAATCTTATTTCGCTTATTGCTGACCACTATATTTATTAGTAGTTGTGTTTCACTCCTTGGCTGAGTTACATTGAATGTGTATAAAAACTAAGCCAAAATATAGGAAATTAACATTAAAAACAGTTAACTATAGCGTAACTATACCTACCTAGCATTAAGTGTACAATGTGCTGGCCCAGGCTCCATACATTTCTGAAACTTAGTTTGTAAACAAATGAATCAGGACCAATAAATTCCCCCTCATTATAAAAAATGCGTTTTGTTTAGACCAGGACCACCTACATAATTATTGAATTATGATCCTAATCGTTATAGAAGAAATGTAGTTCTTTAAACAAAAATTATGGCTTGCGGTGCTAAATTGTCACTTTAGTATTAAGAACTTTGCCTACATTTAAATAAAGTTCAAAATACAAATACTAACTCAAAATTTTAGGTTGGAACTAAAGTTAGCCATTGTTTTGTAATAATAGGGCTTGAGTAGTTCGAAGCATTATAATAAGCATTATACAGACGGAATTCTCAGTAGCAACAATAGTCGGATATACGGATACAACCCAAAATCGAGCCGTCTTTGTCCATAGTCTGTTTACGTTTTGTCTACGACCAATTTTTCTGTTAGGGGATCAAGATATCTCTAATAATAATAACATTTATCTTATAATTCTAACGTAAATATTTAGGTACTCATCATCTCAGCGTCAATCCCAGTCGCCTCCGAAGCTTTTTTTCAGCTTTTGAGTCTGGGATCCGCTTTTACAGTATAATTGCTGATTTTGGCTAAACTTCGATATTTTCCGTGAAGCGACTGCCGTCTGACCTCCACAACTCGAAGGCGATATCGAAGCATTGCAGTTAGACCGATTGTTGGACTTTTGAGGGCTCCAACAACCCGTAACGACTGCCATTAGATGTTCGTATGGCAACCGGGACCAACGGTTTAACGTGCTTTCCGAAGCACGAACAGACCAGTCCAAATGTTCATATTCATGCATACAAATATTTTTGCACTGCGCGGGAATCGAACCCGCGCCTCCTTGGGCAGCGGCCACGTTCACTACCGCTGCGCCACGGAGGCTGTCTAACGTAAATGTTTACTAAACTCTATTATACTCCCAGAACCACGACCCCCCAAAGTGCGGTCTTCCAATAGTTTGTAACACTGAAATAGATTTGAGAATCAAGACAAAACACCCTGCAGAACCTAGTGACACAAAATCACAGTCAAATAAACATTAGTTAGCCATTAGAAATCAAAGCAAATCCACGCCACTTGCCCGTGGCCGCGCAAGGTTGCTTCTAATGTCTTTAGCGAAGCCCCACAGGCGCCTAGCGCTGCGGCATAAGTCAATGTTTACCTAGCCGCGCGTGTCAATATTGTCTGTATTCGGGGGCTAATGGCTAATAGGGTGATGGTTGCTTGATATGGTTGCTCATTGATTGGATTTAACGCATGTGTGAAGAGTTTCTAATCTCTGTACAGTTTGGGTAATAAAATTATAAATAAGTATTCATCATCACCATCATCATCAACCTTTTTATCTTCCCACTGCTGGGCACAAGTCTCCTCTCATACAGGGAAGGATTAAGCGTAATCACCACGCTTGCTCAATGCTGGTTGGCGATTTCAGACTTATAAAGTTCAGGTTTCCTCAAGATGTTTTCCTTCACCTTCAGTCATTGGTGTCCAAGATATATTTTAGAAAATACATATAACTTTAGAAAAGTTACATTGGTACTTGCCTGACCTGGAATCGAACCCGCGTATTCATACTTGAGAGGCTGATATTTTAACCACTAGGCCAATACAATAACAATGTTCTGAGAGGACGTGTATAGTCTACCAAAATTTTACCCGTTGTAAGTTAAGTGTTATAAGGGTTGAGCCTATTAAAATCACGGAATAGATATTGATATTCAAGATATCAAATAATTACATAAAGTAAACAAATTAAACCAAATGAATAAGTTAAACAAATCAATTAAATTATTACGTAAAAATTAGTAAAATTGATCACGACAAGGCTATATGGATTTTCAAGGGCAAACACACGGAATAATCAAATTTTTCATCTCTTCTGTGGGAAAACATTAACAATATCTATATGTTTGTATTGCTAGCTACCTAAGAACGATATACGAGTAGGCGGAGTAAGTACTATCTTAATTATTGAAAAAGCGAAAAATAGTGCACAAAATAACACACCAGCTATTTAACCTTGGAGAATCAAAGTTGCTCTTGCGGATACTGGAACCTATTTACAAAAATAATCTGGCGTAGGTTGGGGAGGTATCTGGGTACTATAACTGGTACTTACCTAAGTAAGCCTCTGCTTACCATTAGCGTAAAAATTTATGTCATGTTAACAATATATTTTGATACACAATAAAGAATTGTGAATTAAATAATATTTAACGTAAAAACATATTTTACGTAACGTTATTTTTATACTTATTCATAAATTATTCATATTAATAGTACCTAATAGTGTAATATGCAGTTAGACGAATGCAATTGATTAATTGTTTACATTATGCTGAAAAACTACCTGCACCTGACACAACCTCAATAAGATTTTTTATAGACACGCCGAATCTAATACATGCTACTAGATGGCGCTGTGCTGATGACGCGCATTTTTACATCGCGGTGTAGAGATTCTCCGTGGTTGAATGACTCTCCTCGATATTTCCGATACGAACTAAGACCTTACTTCATAGGATCATTTCTATAGTGAGCTTTTCACGAGACTTTCACAATATGTGAGTCCTCACAAGTCACGTTGATGAGACGTGGCGCGGTGCCCTGAGCGTGAGGCGGGCGGTTGTAGATCTACCACCAGCCCTCGATGATCGTTCACTCCCTTCGCAAGAGGGGAGCGTGGGGTGCTGTCGCTTTTCTGGATTTTTGGGAAAAATAATTCAAAATTTTTCGACATTTGTTTTTGTAACTGAATCTTCGTGATTCGTACTTTTAGGTACAAAATAATCAGCTTCAAAACGGGGACGATGGTTAATGAAAGGCTGCACTAAATTTTAAAAAAATGGCTTAGGTGAATTATGACATGGATTTTCAACTGTAAATCCTTACTAGTGTTATAAATGGGAAACTGAGTTAGTTTGTGTTTCGCTTTCAAGCCGTAAGTACTGAACCGATTGCATTGAAATTTTAAAGATGTAAAGTTATGAATTAAATAATAGGGTAGGTACTTTTATTTTATCCCGTACAAATTTGATATTCACGGGGGAAATCTAAAAAGCACGATATAGCCGAACTTCACGCGGGCGAAGCCGCGGGCGGAAAACTAGTTAAAAATAAAGACGGGTGTCTGAATAGTTTCAAAATGGGCCTTGAAAATGGGTTAAATTAAAAATTAATTGTTATTCATCCAAACGCGATTTTGAAAATCGTTTTATGCAGGTGTCTAAATTGACATAGTTAATTCGATGTTTGTAATAGGTTAATTAAACTTCAGCAACAGGCAGACATTTCAACCTGAATAAGAATTTTTAGCGCCACGCCGACTCTAATACATGCTACTAGATGGCGCTGTGCCGATGACGCTCATTTTTACATCGCGGTGTAGAGATTCTCCGTGGTTGAATGACTCTCCTCGATATTTCCGATACGAACTAAGGGATCAGCCAGTGGTCCATAGCAGTCGTCCAGTTCCGAGCTCCCGGGTGCTCACTGAGACCAGCTAAGCCGCGCGGATCGTCTTATTAGCTACTCGTCTGTGCCGGTGCCGAGTCCTGACCGGCACGGGCACAGGCGGGAGCCCTCGCCCCCGCCACCCGGCGGCCCGCCGCCGCCGTTGCGATCGCGGCAACCACATGTTTTTATCAGTGATTCCTTAAAAGAGTGAACTTTTTATTTTTAACTATTTTTATTTCTTTTTAACAATTAAGTGTTCCTGTGAGTGTTTTATTTTATCCGGCATTACAATAGAATGCCGAAGAAACCCGGTGCACGCGGCTCTCTCGGCCGCGACACCGGGCCCGAAGAGACCCGTCCGGTGATGGACCGGGCAGTATCGCTGCCCGAAATGGGCAGCGCAGTCTCTGCATCACTGCCCAAATCGGGCAACGCGCCGTCCGCTCCGACACCGGCCGGGCAAACAACAGCCCGAAAGATGAGAGAGGGTGGTACCAGTGCCGTGCTGGCAGCCGGCCCACCGACGACATCGGCGCCTGCGCGCGTTGCGCCGGCACCGTCGTCGGGTCGGCAGCACGCGGTGCCCGTCCGCCCAGCAGCGTTCCGGCCAGTGCCTATTCAGGCACCGGGACCGGCCGCCACCCAGGGGCGCACGCAACAAGTGCGTGCACCCCCTAAGCCAGTCCGCGTACCTGCACCCGCGCGCCCGGCTGCGCCCGCTGCGCGGGCCGCGGCGCCAGCGCGCGCCGCCGCGCTGCCCGCGCAGAGCGCGCCGCCGACGCGAACCTCTATGACACCTGCGCACACCCGCGCACCCCTGTCGCGCCCAGCTGTGTCGCCGACGCAACAAACAGCACCGCCCGCTCAAGCTGGGCCCGCATCGGCTCAAGCTGTGCCAGCTCCGGGCACCGCCACGCCCGCCACCCACAGTTTGCTGAGCGAGCTGGCGGGACCGGCGGGGGCGGAGCTTGAGCGGCCAGCCAGAGCGGGCGGCACTCGTAGACCGTCGCATAGGGCGCCACTGGTGCCTGAGTCGCCGGCACCTCCGAGGGCCTCTGCCTTCGACTCCCCCGCCGCGCTATCGGCGTGCTCTTCGAGCACGTCACTGGCGTCCGGGGACTCGGCCGGGTCCGGTCGCGGGGACGTGTCGCGAGATACGACCCCGCGATCCGGGCGCCGGTCCACCGAGGGAAGAGACCTATCAGGTCGGCAGTCGCCGGCCTCACCAACGCCGCCGCAGCTTGGGTTCGGCTTTGAGTCTGCACTCGAGGCCCGGCCACAGCGGCGGCGTAGAAGCTCGGGCGAGACCATTGAGGCAAAACGTTACTGCCTCGACCCACCGCGACCTCAGCGCACCAGCGCGCCGCGCGGGGGGGGGGCAGTCGGCCTCGCCCACCTTTGCTCAGGCGGTGCGCCGCACGCCGCCGCGCTCGCCTACACCGACGCCGACGCCAATGGAGGAGGAGGATCAAACAACAACTGTGTCCGCCGGTACCACCGCTCCCCCCGCTGCTACCCCTGGCTCACCCGAGCCGGTCGCAACCACGAAGAAACCGAAGAAGCAGCGCTACCCGCCGCTGGTAGTGGAGAAACTACCGAACTGGGCCGCTCACTTCCGGGCCCTCAGGGAGCGCTCGGGCCGGCCGCCTAATGCTCGCCCCTACGGGACGGGGGTACGATTCACCCCCGACACCGAGGATGAGTATCGGCTGGTCCAGCGATACCTTACCGGCCTGGAAAAGGAGAGCGGCGTGTCCTGGTTCGCATACTCCCTGCCAGCGGACAAAAGCGTGAAGATTGCCATCCGGGGGCTGCCAGCGGACACAGACCCCCAGGAGATAGACGAGGAACTCCGGGCGTTGGGATACGAGCCGGAGTACGTGCGCCATATTAAGGGCGCACAGGGAAGACCCGGCTGCGTGTTCCACGCAATACTTAAAAGGACGCCCGAGGTCAGAAACATCTATGACACCGCCGTGTTCATGAACATGCGCGGTGTCAAGATTGAGGCTTGGCGGGGAAAACGTGGGCCCGCTCAATGTCACCGGTGCCAAAAATTCAGGCACAGCTCCCATCAGTGCCACCGACCGCTCGCCTGTGTGCGCTGCGGCGGGGAACACGTAGCACGCGATTGCCCACGTCCGCGGGAGGAGCCCGCCACTTGTGCAAATTGTGGCGGTCCGCACCCCGCATGTAACACCAAGTGCCCCGTGTTCCAGGCGGAACTCAAGAACAGGCGAGCGGGGACTGCCGCCATTTCGACCAGAGCGCGCCGGCCACAAGCGGCCACCGAGAGGCCGCTTACGGTCGACGCCGACGCTGACGCCGCAACCCTAATGGCGGCAGCCAACGGGCCCACCGACCGCGCTCAAGCCACCTCGTCTAAGCGGAGGAAGAAGGGGCGCGGGGGCAAGGGGAAAGGCAAGAAGCCGACAGAACCCCTTGCCACTCAGGAAGACGTGCCTAAGGTCGCTGACCCTGCCCCAAAGGACAGGCAGGTCGTGGCTCCTGGCACTTTAGAGTCCGGCGCCGGTACAGCGCCGCGACAGAAGGCTCAAGCCAACCGCGGCGCCACCGGTGCCCCCACTACGAAAACCAAGACCGAGACTACAAAGGAGTTCACGACCTGTGCCATTGAACTATTGATGGGCCTTATTAAGGCCATCAGGCAGGGTCAGGATGTAGGAACCGTCATCTTCGACGGCCTGGCCAGATTACTACTCATTTACCGTGGCTAGGCCGTTGAGGATGATTCACTGGAACGCCCGCGGCCTTAGGGGAAAGGTCGCCCCCCTCCGCCATCTCCTGAGGGAACAGGACGTCGACGTGGCGCTAATAAGCGAGTCCTTATCCTAGGGCCCAATATGTATTGTACAGTTCAACTCAATCGGTTCGAATTACTGTCTCCTAAGATACAGGTATTCCCTAGTTTAGGAGGCAGGATTTATTGTTTTGTTACATAGAAAATTACCTTTATTCTATTCTCTCTTCTTGTTTCTATTGTTAGTTTCTTTAAGGCATGTACCTGCAAACTTTATCTATGTACGTTTTTTGCTCAATAAAGTAATTATTATTATTATTATTATTACCTTCCTGGGACCGGAGGACAAGATCAGATTCCCGGGATATCTCGTTTATAGGAAGGACGAACGGTCAGCCTCCCACTCCCGGTACCGTGGTCTGGCGGTACTTGTGAGGCGAAGAGTCGTCCATCAGGAGCTACCCGTACCATCGCTCGGCACTTTTTACGCGCTTGGTGTGCAGCTGCACGTGGCTGGCGAGGACATCGACGTGTACGCGTGCTATAAGCCCCCCGCGGCTCCCATGGACCTAACTGAGCTGCGGGGCCTACTGTACGGCGCGCCGCGCGCTGTTGTCCTCGCCGGCGACTTTAACTGCAAGCACCCGGCGTGGAACTCGGTGCGGACCAACGCGGGTGGCAGACGGCTCTTCGCGGACGCGGAAGCCTCCGACTACACGGTGTCCGGCCCGGAGATGCCCACCCACTATCCGGACAACCCGGCGAATATGCCGGACGTGCTGGACATCGTGATTCATCGGGGGCTGTGCAGCCAGATCACCCAGCTGGTGATCGACGACGAGTTACAGTCGGACCATCAACCTGTACTCGTCGTCCTATCGGGGACGCTGACCCACCTGAAACCGCTAGCGCCACGTCGACGCATAGACTGGACGAAGTTCGCAGAGGAAGTAGAGGCCACCACGCCGGCTCGGCCTATTACAACCTCCGCGGGCGTAGACGCCATGGCAAATGACGTCACTGCTTGCGTACAGAGCGCCTTGCAGTCGGCGACAAGCATACAGCCACAGGGGAGAGGGCTACTGCCGCCCCTGCCGGCGCGGCTCAGCAAGATGATCGCCGAGAAGAGGCGACTACGCAAGCAGTGGCAACAGCTAAGATGCCCCACGCTAAAGAGGAAACTTAACCATCTCGCGGAGAAGGTGAAGGCCGAGCTTAAGGCGCACGCCGCCGAGGGCTGGGAGGAGAGAATTGAGGCCACAACTGAGAGTTGGCCCTCATTACATAATCTATGTCGCCAATTGAAGAACACCCCAGCCCCGGTAAGACCGCTACTCAACAGCGACGGGGCGCTGATGTACACCGCAGAGGACCGGGCGGAGGTCTTCGCAGAACACCTGGAGCGTCAGTTCCGCCCCAACCCGACCAGCGACACCGACCATGTCGCAGCAGTTGAGAAACACCTGGGAGACTACTTCGCAGCGCCGATAGCTCCCGATGAAGAACCAGTATATTTCTCGCCGGGCGCAGTCAGACGCGCCATCCTCCGTACCAAGCCCAAGAAGGCCCCCGGTGCTGACGGTATAACCAATACAGCGCTGCGCCACCTGCCGTACCGAATGGTAGCGGCCTTGGCGCGCCTGTATACCGCGGTACTGCGCACCGGGACCTTCCCCGCTGTCTGGAAGGAGGGGCGCGTCATAATGCTGCCCAAGGCGGGAAAAAACATACTGAAGCCGGAGAGCTATCGGCCGATCACACTGCTGCCGACGGTCTCCAAGGTGTTCGAGGCACTCCTGCTGCGACATCTCCAGCCTCACATCGCGCCGCGGCCCGGGCAATTCGGGTTCCGGGCGGAGCACAGCACGACGCTCCAGCTGTCGAGGGTACTGCACCACGTCACGGCCGCTCTTAACAAGAAAGAGTGTGCCGTTGCAGTACTCCCCGACATGGAGAAGGCCTTCGACCGTGTGTGGCACGACGGCCTGATTTACAAACTGGCCACATCAGGCGCGCCCCGTCGCGTTGTAAAGGTGGTCTCTACCTTCCTCTCCGACAGGACTTTCCGGGTGGTGGTTGACGGGACGCTATCCGCCCCCCGCCCTGTGCTCGCGGGTGTACCGCAGGGCAGCTGCCTGTCGCCTGCGTGCTACTCACGTTACACCGACGACATCCCCACTACCTCGGAAGCGATGCTCGCGCTCTACGCTGACGACGCCGCGTACATCACTACATCGCTTAATGCGAAGTAGGCGGTCGTCAAGATGCAGCGTGTGCTCGAGCTCCTTCCCGAGTGGCTCTCCAAGTGGCGGCTGTCGGTGAACGTGGGAAAAACGCAGGCGATCGTATTCGGGTATGCGTCCGTCCCACCACCCCTGAGACTCCTGGGAGCCGCCGTCGAGTGGTCCCCCCGGGTGAAGTACCTGGGGGTGACGATCGACCGCCGGCTTACCATGGGGCCACACGTCCGCTCGGTCGCCGCACGGGGCAGGGTTGCCCGCCACCTGCTCAAACCAGTGCTCTCATCCTGCATCCCGGCGCGCGTCAAACTGGCCGTGTACAAGTTGTACATACGGCCAATACTGACGTACGCCGCTCCGGCATGGTTCGCCCTCGCTAGCGAGGCGCACCGCAAGACGCTCCGCGCGCAAGAAAGTCTTGCGCTGCGGACAATAGTTGCCGCTCCTCGCTACGTGAGGAACGATGTCATCCGGAGGGACCTCAGGCTTGAGAGCCTGGATGAGTTTGTGCGGCGCCTCGCAAAGGGTATGTTCGCGCGTGCCGACGCGTCCGACTTGACGCATGTCAAGGACATCGCGCCCTGGCACGCGCGCCCCCCTGACGCGAAACCCTTCCCCCGCGACCTGGTAGCGGACCTGTGACCCCTCTCCACCGGCTTGACCTCACAGGTGAGCCGCACCCAGGTTACACGCGGCTCATCTGACCCAATAATACTGCACCCTCTACACACACTCGTCGCGTAGCGTATGCTAGGTTAATATAGGTACGCATACGCGGCGGCAGACAATCACCACTAAGCAGACGCCAAACATATACACGCGTACGCGCAGCGCGGGCCGCGGTACGCGTAATCACTGGGCGGTGTTACTCTACAATTCAATACCGCCCACACATACATCACGACCCCTTAGCCTGAAGTGGTTACCGTACATAGATGGTTTCTCAGGACGGGCGGGGGTTACATGTTACTTCCGTAACTCTGTAGGAGCGTCGAGTCGGCACCACCTGTCGCTGGTCGTCCTCTGCTGGGCTTCCCCCAGGGCAACTGGGGGTCTCACCTGGCAGGGACTGACCGCCGGAGTGCCGTGAAGAAAGCAGGGTCGTGAGTGGGCCCTGTGGCGCGCCTACAGAATAACACATAGCAACCAAAAACACAGACGTGCGCAACTCACGCACGTAACTACATCTGACAGGCCATTGTCGCCGACCCAAAGAGAGGCCCGTATTAACGGGCCACCTAAATGGACTCCGCGGCCGGGGGGCATAGCCCTGGGTCCGCTCGCCACGCCCCCTGACGGGGGCGTCGCGATCTCCCGAACGATACGAACTAAGACCTTACTTCATAGGATCATTTCTATAGTGAGCTCTTCACGAGACTTTCACAATATGTGAGTCCTCACAAGTCACGTTGATGAGACGTGGCGCGGTGCCCTGAGCGTGAGGCGGGCGGTTGTAGATCTACCACCAGCCCTCGATGATCGTTCACTCCCTTCGCAAGAGGGGATCGTGGGGTGCTGTCGCTGTCTGAGTGGCTATTTTTAAAACCTTATAACACTCTGTCTGTCGTTAATAAATATAACATGCGCTGTTGTCTATTGATTAATTTCTCTCATCAACAAGCGTTATTTCATCGTCACACCAACGATACTATGTTTACATTTACAGGGATAATAACAAAAAAAGTAGTCGCAAGTCTTCAGTTCTGTTCTGTGTAAAAACATCACTTATACACTCATTAAATTCTTAGATTATTAGCAAAACATCCTTTTATAATATTTCACATTACATTACAAATTTTTAATAAAAATAATAAAACAATACATTTAAGTCACGAAATAATAATACATATAAAATAATTCCTCGTCAAGTATACAGGATTGATATTCATTTTATTAAGGTGACAGTTGAGTTGATTATCAGTCATATTTATTAATTTTATTTTTTAATATTGGCAGATTATTAAAGAAAGTTCGTACTTTTAGGTGCAAAATAATCAGCTTCAAGACTGGGACGATTGTGAAATAAAACAGGCTCTGTTCTACGGTTTATTACAGGCACTAACTGCTTAGATAAAGAATCCAATCAAAAATTTAGAAACCAAATTTATTTACCATACGCCAGCTACCATGCTAAAATACCAGCAAGGCAATCACAAAAAAAAATCATTGAAATGGAAATGTAAATAAGTAAAAAACGTATTATCTAAATAAAAGCCCTAGGTACAGCTCACATATTTATGCGTTGTAAAAAAGTAAATTATAAGAACTCATATCACGAGTCAGTAAGCTAATTCCGGAGAAAGAACACAAACATTGTCATTAATTAATCAGAGCGACCAGCTCTTCTTATCATTTAAATAGTCATTTGCCGAATAATACGCCTTTGAGCAAAGCTTCGATTTGATTTGGGCTTTAAATGTATTTTAAGGTAAGTCTAACAAAGCAGAGGGTGTCTTGTTATAGAAAGTCATACCAAGCTGAACAAAAGAGTTATGAACCTTTTGATGTCGATGAAAAGGGGCTCGCAGCTTGTTTTTATTTCTAGTGTTAACATTATGAATGTCACTGTATTTGGTGTACATGTGAATATTTTGCCTAACATATAAGATGTTGGCTAGGATAAATTGCGAAGCAACCGTGAGAATACCAATATCTTTAAAGAAATGTCTCAAAGGATCCCTGACATCGAGCTGGTAAATTGCTCGGACAGCTCGTTTTTGGAGTACAAATATATTTTATATATCAGCGGCTTTGCCCCACAGTAGAATACCGTAGGACATAACACTGTGGAAATAACTAAAATAGACTAAACGAGTTGTATCAACGTCGTTATATTGTCTTACTTTCCTGACGGCGTAGGCGGCCGAACTGAGCCTTCCTGCTAGGGTTGATATGTATGGTAACATAATACAGCCCTTCGAAATAATAATACAAAATGATTCCTCATCAAATAAACTGGTTCACAAGGTAAGGACGAAACAAAAAATTGTAAAACAGTCGCGTTCAATATTAAAAGTGAAAAAATAAAATAATAACAAATATCGTAAGCCTAATTAAAATGAAAAGTATTGATTGAATGGTGGTTTTGATAAGGTTTATAAATTAGAATAAAAATAAAATCAAATCATAGGTATTAAAATTACAAAATTGATATTAATTTTATTAAAGTGAGAGTTGAAGTAGGTAGGTAGCTGATTTTGAGATAATTTCATTAATTTTGTATTTTAATATTGCAGACTAAAAAATAAAATATCTATTTTTCTGCCGATCGAACAGGCTCTGTTGTCAGAAGTCAACTTTCAGTCAGATTTATGTGCACGGCTTAGAGGCAAATGTCGTAGAGATGCGCCTGAACCGGAGATGCGAGATATGTTTTCTTTTCTGGATTTTTGGGAAAAATAATTCAAAATTTCTCGACATTTGTTTTTGTAACTGAATCTTCGTGATTCGTACTTTTAGGTACAAAATAATCAGCTTCAAAACGGGGACGATGGTTAATGAAAGGCTGCACTAAATTTTAAAAAAATGGCTTAGGTGAATTATGACATGGATTTTCAACTGTAAATCCTTACTAGTGTTATAAATGGGAAACTGAGTTAGTTTGTGTTTCGCTTTCAAGCCGTAAGTACTGAACCGATTGCATTGAAATTTTACAGATGTAAAGTTATGAATTAAATAATAGGGTACTTTTATTTTATCCCGTACAAATTTGATATTCACGGGGGAAATCTAAAAAGCACGATATAGCCGAACTTCACGCGGGCGAAGCCGCGGGCGGAAAACTAGTTAAAAATAAAGACGGGTGTCTGAATAGTTTCAAAATGGGCCTTGAAAATGGGTTAAATTAAAAATTAATTGTTATTCATCCAAACGCGATTTTGAAAATCGTTTTATGCAGGTGTCTAAATTGACATAGTTAATTCGATGTTTGTAATAGGTTAATTAAACTTCAGCAACAGGCAGACATTTCAACCTGAATAAGAATTTTTAGTGCCACGCCGACTCTAATACATGCTACTAGATGGCGCTGTGCCGATGACGCTCATTTTTACATCGCGGTGTAGAGATTCTCCGTGGTTGAATGACTCTCCTCGATATTGCCGATACGAACTAAGACCTTACTTCATAGGATCATTTCTATAGTGAGCTCTTCACGAGACTTTCACAATATGTGAGTCCTCACAAGTCACGTTGATGAGACGTGGCGCGGTGCCCTGAGCGTGAGGCGGGCGGTTGTAGATCTACCACCAGCCCTCGATGATCGTTCACTCCCTTCGCAAGAGGGGAGCGTGGGGTGCTGTCGCTGTCTGAGTGGCTATTTTTAAAACCTTATAACACTCTGTCTGTCGTTAATAATATAACATGCGCTGTTGTCTATTGATTAATTTCTCTCATCAACAAGCGTTATTTCATCGTCACACCAACGATACTATGTTTACATTTACAGGGATAATAACAAAAAGTAGTCGCAAGTCTTCAGTTCTGTTCTGTGTAAAAACATCACTTATACACTCATTAAATTCTTAGATTATTAGCAAAACATCCTTTTATAATATTTCACATTACATTACAAATTTTTAATAAAAATAATAAAACAATACATTTAAGTCACGAAATAATAATACATATAAAATAATTCCTCGTCAAGTATACAGGATTGATATTCATTTTATTAAGGTGACAGTTGAGTTGATTATCAGTCATATTTATTAATTTTATTTTTTAATATTGGCAGATTATTAAAGAAAGTTCGTACTTTTAGGTGCAAAATAATCAGCTTCAAGACTGGGACGATTGTGAAATAAAACAGGCTCTGTTCTACGGTTTATTACAGGCACTAACTGCTTAGATAAAGAATCCAATCAAAAATTTAGAAACCAAATTTATTTACCATACGCCAGCTACCATGCTAAAATACCAGCAAGGCAATCACAAAAAAAAAATCATTGAAATGGAAATGTAAATAAGTAAAAAACGTATTATCTAAATAAAAGCCCTAGGTACAGCTCACATATTTATGCGTTGTAAAAAAGTAAATTATAAGAACTCATATCACGAGTCAGTAAGCTAATTCCGGAGAAAGAACACAAACATTGTCATTAATTAATCAGAGCGACCAGCTCTTCTTATCATTTAAATAGTCATTTGCCGAATAATACGCCTTTGAGCAAAGCTTCGATTTCATTTGGGCTTTAAATGTATTTTAAGGTAAGTCTAACAAAGCAGAGGGTGTCTTGTTATAAAAAGTCATACCAAGCTGAACAAAAGAGTTATGAACCTTTTGATGTCGATGAAAAGGGGCTCGCAGCATGTTTTTATTTCTAGTGTTAACATTATGAATGTCACTGTGTATTTGGTGTACATGTGAATATTTTGCCTAACATATAAGATGTTGGCTAGGATAAATTGCGAAGCAACCGTGAGAATACCAATATCTTTAAAGAAATGTCTCAAAGGATCCCTGACATCGAGCTGGTAAATTGCTCGGACAGCTCGTTTTTGGAGTACAAATATATTTTATATATCAGCGGCTTTGTCCCACAGTAGAATACCGTAGGACATAACACTGTGGAAATAACTAAAATATATGTATATATATAAATAGACTAAACGAGTTGTATCAACGTCGTTATATTGTCTTACTTTCCTGACGGCGTAGGCGGCCGAACTGAGCTAGGGTTGATATGTATGGTAACATAATACAGCCCTTCGAAATAATAATACAAAATGATTCCTCATCAAATAAACTGGTTCACAAGGTAAGGACGAAACAAAAAATTGTAAAACAGTCGCGTTCAATATTAAAAGTGAAAAAATAAAATAATAACAAATATCGTAAGCCTAATTAAAATGAAAAGTATTGATTGAATAGTGGTTTTGATAAGGTTTATAAATTAGAATAAAAATAAAATCAAATCATAGGTATTAAAATTTCAAAATTGATATTAATTTTATTAAAGTGAGAGTTGAAGTAGGTAGGTAGCTGATTTTGAGATAATTTCATTAATTTTGTATTTTAATATTGCAGACTAAAAAATAAAATATCTATTTTTCTGCCGATCGAACAGGCTCTGTTGTCAGAAGTCAACTTTCAGTCAGATTTATGTGCACGGCTTAGAGGCAAATGTCGTAGAGATGCGCCTGAACCGGAGATGCGAGATATGTTTTCTTTTCTGGATTTTTGGGAAAAATAATTCAAAATTTCTCGACATTTGTTTTTGTAACTGAATCTTCGTGATTCGTACTTTTAGGTACAAAATAATCAGCTTCAAAACGGGGACGATGGTTAATGAAAGGCTGCACTAAATTTTAAAAAAATGGCTTAGGTGAATTATGACATGGATTTTCAACTGTAAATCCTTACTAGTGTTATAAATGGGAAACTGAGTTAGTTTGTGTTTCGCTTTCAAGCCGTAAGTACTGAACCGATTGCATTGAAATTTTACAGATGTAAAGTTATGAATTAAATAATAGGGTACTTTTGTTTTATCCCGTACAAATTTGATATTCACGGGGGAAATCTAAAAAGCACGATATAGCCGAACTTCACGCGGGCGAAGCCGCGGGCGGAAAACAAGTTAAAAATAAAGACGGGTGTCTGAATAGTTTCAAAATGGGCCTTGAAAATGGGTTAAATTAAAAATTAATTGTTATTCATCCAAACGCGATTTTGAAAATCGTTTTATGCAGGTGTCTAAATTGACATAGTTAATTCGATGTTTGTAATAGGTTAATTAAACTTCAGCAACAGGCAGACATTTCAACCTGAATAAGAATTTTTAGCGCCACGCCGACTCTAATACATGCTACTAGATGGCGCTGTGCCGATGACGCTCATTTTTACATCGCGGTGTAGAGATTCTCCGTGGTTGAATGACTCTCCTCGATATTTCCGATACGAACTAAGCCCCTTGCCACCCAGGAAGACGTGCCTAAGGTCGCCGACCCTGCCCCAAAGGACAGGCAGGTCGTGGCTCCTGGCACATCAGAGTCCGGCGCCGGTACAGCGCCGCGACAGAAGGCTCAAGCCTATCGCGGCGCCACCGGTGCCCCCAATACGAAAACCAAGACCGAGACTACAAAGGAGTTCACGACCTGTGCCATCGAACTATTGATGGGCCTTATCAAGGCCATCAGGCAGGGTCAGGATGTAGAAACCGTCATCTTTGACGGCCTGGCCAGATTACTACTCATCTACCGTGGCTAGGCCGTTGAGGATGATTCACTGGAACGCCCGCGGCCTTAGGGGAAAGGTCGCCCCCCTCCGCCATCTCCTGAGGGAACAGGACGTCGACGTGGCGCTAATAAGCGAGACCTTCCTGGGACCGGAGGACAAGATCAGATTCCCGGGATATCTCGTTTATAGGAAGGACGAACGGTCAGCCTCCCACTCCCGGTACCGTGGTCTGGCGGTACTTGTGAGGCGAAGAGTCGTCCATCAGGAGCTACCCGTACCATCGCTCGGCACTCTTTACGCGCTGGGTGTGCAGCTGCACGTGGCTGGCGAGGACATCGACGTGTACGCGTGCTATAAGCCCCCCGCGGCTCCCATGGACCTAACTGAGCTGCGGGGACTATTGTACGGCGCGCCGCGCGCTGTTGTCCTCGCCGGCGACTTTAACTGCAAGCACCCGGCGTGGAACTCGGTGCGAACCAACACGGGTGGCAGACGGCTCTTTGCGGACGCGGAAGCCTCCGACTACACGGTGTCCGGCCCGGAGATGCCCACCCACTATCCGGACAACCCGGCGAATATGCCGGACGTGCTGGGCATCGTGATTCATCGGGGGCTGTGCAGCCAGATCACCCAGCTGGTGATCGACGACGAGTTACAGTCGGACCATCAACCTGTACTCGTCGTCCTATCGGGGACGCTGACCCACCTGAAACCGCTAGCGCCACGTCGACGCATAGACTGGACGAAATTCGCAGAGGAAGTAGAGGCCACCACGCCGGCTCGGCCCATAACAACCTCCGCGGGCGTAGATGCCATGGCAAATGACGTCACTGCTTGCGTACAGAGCGCCTTACAGTCGGCGACAAGCACACAGCCGCAGGGGAGAGGGCTATTGCCGCCCCTGCCGGCGCGGCTCAGTAAGATGATCGCCGAGAAGAGGCGTCTACGCAAGCAGTGGCAACAGTTAAGATGCCCTACGTTAAAGACGAAGCTCAACCGTCTCGCGGAGAGGGTCAAGGCCGAGCTCAAGGCGCACGCCGCCGAGGGCTGGGAGGAAAGAATAGAGGCCACAACAGAGAGTTGGCCTTCTTTACACAGACTGTGCCGCCAACTGAAGAGTACCCCAGCCCCGGTAAGACCGCTACTCAACAGCGACGGGGCGCTGAGGTACACCGCAGAGGACCGGGCGGAGGTCTTCGCAGAACACCTGGAGCGTCAGTTCCGCCCCAACCCGACCAGCGACACCGACCATGTCGCAGCAGTTGAGAAACACCTGGGAGACTACTTCGCAGCGCCGATAGCTCCCGATGAAGAACCAGTATATTTCTCGCCGGGCGCAGTCAGACGCGCCATCCTCCGTACCAAGCCTAAGAAGGCCCCCGGTGCTGACGGTATAACCAATACAGCGCTGCGCCACCTGCCGTACCGAATGGTAGCGGCCTTGGCGCGCCTGTATACCGCGGTACTGCGCACCGGGACCTTCCCCGCTGTCTGGAAGGAGGGGCGCGTCATAATGCTGCCCAAGGCGGGAAAAAACATACTGAAGCCGGAGAGCTATCGGCCGATTACACTGCTGCCGACAGTCTCCAAGGTGTTCGAGGCACTCCTGCTGCGACATCTCCAGCCTCACATCGCGCCGCGGCCCGAGCAATTCGGGTTCCGGGCGGAGCACAGTACAACGCTCCAGCTGTCGAGGGTACTGCACCACGTCACGGCTGCTCTCAACAAGAAAGAGTGTGCCGTTGCAGTACTCCTCGACATGGAGAAGGCCTTCGACCGTGTGTGGCACGACGGCCTGATTTATAAACTGGCCACATCCGGCGCGCCCCGTCGCGTTGTAAAGGTGGTCTCTACTTTCCTCTCCGACAGGACTTTCCGGGTGGTGGTTGACGGGACGCTATCCGCCCCCCGCCCTGTGCTCGCGGGTGTACCGCAGGGCAGCTGCCTGTCGCCTGCGTGCTACTCACGTTACACCGACGACATCCCCACTACCTCGGAAGCGATGCTCGCGCTCTACGCTGACGACGCCGCGTACATTACTACATCGCTTAATGCGAAGTACGCGGCCGTCAAAATGCAGCGTGTGCTCGGGCTCCTTCCCGAGTGGCTTTCGAAGTGGCGGCTGTCGGTGAACGTGGGAAAAACGCAGGCGATCGTATTCGGGTATGCGTCCGTCCCACCACCCCTGAGACTCCTGGGAGCCGCCGTCGAGTGGTCCCCCCGGGTGAAGTACCTGGGGGTGACGATCGACCGCCGGCTCACCATGGGGCCACAAGTCCGCTCGGTCGCCGCACGGGGCAGGGTTGCCCGCCACCTGCTCAAACCAGTGCTCTCATCCTGCATCCCGGCGCGCGTCAAACTGGCCGTGTACAAGTTGTACATACGGCCAATACTGACGTACGCCGCTCCGGCGTGGTTCGCCCTCACTAGCGAGGCGCACCGAAAGACGCTCCGCGCGCAAGAAAATCTTGCGCTGCGGACAATAGTTGCCGCTCCTCGCTACGTGAGGAACGATGTCATCCGGAGGGACCTCAGGCTTGAGAGCCTGGATGAGTT